>CM075590.1:25990861-27324600 GCA_037962945.1 Sarcoramphus papa | reverse complement strand
CATCCTCTCGCGCAGTCTAAAGAGCGCTCAGGTGAGAAATTGCAAACGTCGAGCAATTGCTCAGAGATGAAAAGTGCCAGCACTGAAAGCTGTTGCTAGCCAGCACCCTTCCTTGGAAGCGCTTTTGTAGCCCTAAGAACAGTGGGGCTCTGGGCTTCTCTAGCCACCTCATCTTCTGCTCATCATCTCGCGCAGTCTAAAGAGCGCTCAGGTGAGAAATTGCAAACGTCGAGCAATTGCTCAGAGATGAAAAGTGCCAGCACTGAAAGCTGTTGCTAGCCAGCACCCTTCCTTGGAAGCGCTTTCACAGGCGCAGCAACACTGGGGCTTTGCGCTTCTCTAGCCACCAAACGTCACGGTCATTCTCTTTCCGTCTCGTAGACACGAGCTGAGAAATTGCAAATGTCGAGCAATTGCTCAGAGATGAAAAGTGCCAGCACTGAAAGCTCTTGCTAGCCAGCCCCCTTCCTTGGAAGCGCTTATGTAGCCCTAACAACAGTGGGGCTCTGGGCTTCTCTAGCCACCTCATCTTCTGCTCATCCTCTCGCGCAGTCTAAAGAGAGCTCAGGGGAGAAATTGCAAACGTCGAGCAATTGCTCAGAGATGAAAAGTGCCAGCACTGAAAGCTGTTGCTAGCCAGCACCCTTCCTTGGAAGCGCTTTCACAGGCGCAGCAACACTGGGGCTTTGCGCTTCTCTAACCACCAAACGTCACGGTCACTATCTCTCCGTCTCGTAGACACGAGCTGAGAAATTGCAAAGGTCGAGCAATTGCTCAGAGATGAAAAGTGCCAGCACTGAAAGCTCTTGCTAGCCTGCCCCCTTCCTTGGAAGCGCTTTTGTAGCCCTAAGAACAGTGGAGCTCTGGGCTTCTCTAGCCATCTCATCTTCTGCTCATCCTCTTGCGCAGTGTAAAGAGAGCTCAGGTGAGAAATTGCAAACGTCGAGCAATTGCTCAGAGATGAAAAGTGCCAGCACTGAAAGCTCTTGCTAGCCAGCACCCTTCCTTGGAAGCGCTTTCACAGGCGCAGCAACACTGGGGCTTTGCGCTTCTCTAACCACCAAACGTCACGGTCATTCTCTTTCCGTCTCGTAGACAGGAGCTGAGAAAGTGCAAACGTTGAGCAATAGCTCAGAGATGAAAAGTGCCAGCACTGAAAGCTGTTGCTAGCCAGCACCCTTCCTTGGAAGCGCTTTTGTAGCCCTAAGAACAGTGGAGCTCTGGGCTTCTCTAGCCACCTGATCTTCTGCTCATCCTCTCGCGCAGTCTAAAGAGAGCTCAGGTGAGAAATTGCAAACGTCGAGCAATTGCTCAGAGATGAAAAGTGCCAGCACTGAAAGCTGTTGCTAGCCAGCCCCCTTCCTTGGAAGCGCTTTCACAGGCGCAGCAACACTGGGGCTTTGCACTTCTCTACCCACCAAACGTCAGGGTCACTATCTCTCCGTCTCGTAGACACGAGCTGAGAAATTGCAAACGTCGAGCAATTGCTCAGAGATGAAAAGTGCCAGCACTGAAAGCTTTTGCTAGCCAGCCCCCTTCCTTGGAAGCGCTTTCACAGGTGCAGCAACACTGGGGCTTTGCGCTTCTCTAACCACCAAACATCACTGTCATTCTCTTTCGGTCTCGTAGACACGAGCTGAGAAAGTGCAAACGTCGAGCAATTGCTCAGAGATGAAAAGTGCCAGCACTGAAAGCTGTTGCTAGCCAGCACCCTTCCTTGGAAGCGCTTATGTAGCCCTAAGAATAGTGGGGCTCTGGGCTTCTCTAGCCACCTCATCTTCTGCTCATCCTCTCGCGCACTCTAAAGAGAGCTCAGGTGAGAAATGGCAAACGTCCAGCAATTGCTCAGAGATGAAAAGTGACAGCACTGAAAGCTGTTGCTAGACAACACCCTTCCTTGGAAGCGATTTCACAGGCGCAGCAACACTGGGGCTTTGCGCTTCTCTACCCACCAAACGTCAGGGTCACTATCTCTCCGTCTCGTAGACACGAGCTGAGAAATTGCAAACGTCGAGCAATTGCTCAGAGATGAAAAGTGCCAGCACTGAAAGCTGTTGCTAGCCAGCACCCTTCCTTGGAAGCGCTTTTGTAGCCCTAAGAACAGTGGGGCTCTGTGCTTCTCTAGCCATCTAAACTTCTGCTCATCCTCTCGCGCAGTCTAAAGAGAGCTCAGGTGAGAAATTGCAAACGTCGAGCAATTGCTCAGAGATGAAAAGTGCCAGCACTGAAAGCTGTTGCTAGCCAGCACCCTTCCTTGGAAGCGCTTTCACAGGCGCAGCAACACTGCGGCTTTGCGCTTCTCTACCCACCAAACATCATGCTCACTATATCTCCATCCGTTAGACACGAGCTGAGAAATTGCAAACGTCGAGCAATTGCTCAGAGATGAAAAGTGCCAGCACTGAAAGCTCTTGCTAGCCAGCGCCCTTCCTTGGAAGCGCTTTCACAGGCGCAGCAACACTGGGGCTTTGCGCTTCTCTACCCACCAAACGTCACGGTCATTCTCTTTCTGTCTCGTAGACACGAGCTGAGAAAGTGCAAACGTCGAGCAATTGCTCAGAGATGAAAAGTGCCAGCACTGAAAGATGTTGCTAGCCAGCCCCCTTCCTTGGAAGCGCTTTTGTAGCCCTAAGAACAGTGGAGCTCTGGGCTTCTCTAGCCACCTCATCTTCTGCTCATCCTCTCGCGCAGTCTAAAGAGAGCTCAGGTGAGAAATTGCAAACGTCGAGCAATTGCTCAGAGAGGAAAAGTGCCAGCACTGAAAGCTGTTGCTAGCCAGCACCCTTCCTTGGAAGCGCTGTCACAGGCGCAGCAACACTGGGGCTTTGCGCTTCTCTACCCACCAAACGTCACGGTCATTCTCTTTCCGTCTCGTAGACACGAGCTGAGAAATTGCAAACGTCGAGCAATCGCTCAGAGATGAAAAGCGCCAGCACTGAAAGCTGTTGCTAGCCAGCCCCCTTCCTTGGAAGCTCTTTTGTAGCCCTAAGAACACTGGGGCTCTGGGCTTTTCTAGCCATGCAAACTTCTGATCATCCTCTCGCGCAGTCTAAAGAGAGCTCAGGTGAGAAATTGCAAACGTTGAGCAACTGCTGAGAGATGAAAAGTGCCAGCACTGAAAGCTGTTGCTAGCCAGCACCCTTCCTTGGAAGCGCTGTCACAGGCGCAGCAACACTGGGGCTTTGCGCTTCTCTAACCACCAAACGTCACGGTCATTCTCTTTCCGTCTCGTAGACACGAGCTGAGAAATTGCAAATGTCGAGCAATTGCTCAGAGATGAAAAGTGCCAGCACTGAAAGCTGTTGCTAGCCAGCACCCTTCTTTGGAAGTGCTTTTGTAGGCCTAAGAACACTGGGGCTGTGGGCTTCTCTAGCCACCTCATCTTCTGCTCATCCTCTCGCGCAGTCTAAAGAGCGCTCAGGTGAGAAATTGCAAACGTCGAGCAATTGCTCAGAGATGAAAAGTGCCAGCACTGAAAGCTGCTGCTAGCCAGCACCCTTCCTTGGAAGCGCTTTTGTAGCCCTAAGAACAGTGGGGCTCTGGGCTTCTCTAGCCACCTCATCTTCTGCTCATCATCTCGCGCACTCTAAAGAGCGCTCAGGTGAGAAATTGCAAACGTCGAGCAATTGCTCAGAGAGGAAAAGTGCCAGCACTGAAAGCTGTTGCTAGCCAGCCCCCTTCCTTGGAAGCGCTGTCACAGGCGCAGCAACACTGGGGCTTTGTGCTTCTCTACCCACCAAACGTCACGGTCATTCTCTTTCCGTCTCGTAGACACGAGCTGAGAAAGTGAAACGTTGAGCAATTGCTGAGAGATGAAAAGTGCCAGCACTGAAAGCTGTTGCTAGCCAGCCCCCTTCCTTGGAAGCGCTTTTGTAGCCCTAAGAACACTGGGGCTCTGGGCTTCTCTAGCCACCTCATCTTCTGCTCATCCTCTCGCGCAGTCTAAAGAGAGCTCAGGTGAGAAATTGCAAACGTCGAGCAATTGCTCAGAGATGAAAAGTGCCAGCACTGAAAGCTGTTGCTAGCCAGCCCCCTTCCTTGGAAGCGCTGTCACAGGCGCAGAAACACTGGGGCTTTGCGCTTCTCTACCCACCAAACGTCACGGTCACTATCTCTCCGTCTCGTAGACACGAGCTGAGAAATTGCAAATGTCGAGCAATTGCTCAGAGATGAAAAGTGCCAGCACTGAAAGCTCTTGCTAGCCTGCCCCCTTCCTTGGAAGCGCTTTCACAGGCGCAGCAACACTGGGGCTTTGCGCTTCTCTAACCACCAAACGTCACGGTCACTATCTCTCCGTCTCGTAGACACGAGCTGAGAAATTGCAAACGTCGAGCAATTGCTCAGAGATGAAAAGTGCCAGCACTGAAAGCTGTTGCTAGCCAGCACCCTTCCTTGGAAGCGCTTTCACAGGTGCAGCAACACTGGGGCTTTGCGCTTCTCTAACCACCAAATGTCACGGTCATTCTCTTTCTGTCTCGTAGACACGAGTTGAGAAAGTGCAAACGTCGAGCAATTGCTCAGAGATGAAAAGTGCCAGCACTGAAAGCTGTTGCTAGCCAGCCCCCTTCCTTGGAAGCGCTTTTGTAGCCCTAAGAACAGTGGGGCTCTGTGCTTCTCTAGCCATCTAAACTTCTGCTCATCCTCTCGCGCAGTCTAAAGAGAGCTCAGGTGAGAAATTGCAAACGTCGAGCAATTGCTCAGAGAGGAAAAGTGCCAGCACTGAAAGCTGTTGCTAGCCAGCACCCTTCCTTGGAAGCGCTTTCACAGGCGCAGCAACACTGGGGCTTTGCGCTTCTCTACCCACCAAACATCATGCTCACTATATCTCCATCCGGTAGACACGAGCTGAGAAATTGCAAACGTCGAGCAATTGCTCAGAGATGAAAAGTGCCAGCACTGAAAGATGTTGCTAGCCAGCACCCTTCCTTGGAAGCGCTGTCACAGGCGCAGCAACACTTGCTCTTTGCGCTTCTCTAACCACCAAACGTCACGGTCATTCTCTTTCTGTCTCGTAGACACGAGCTGAGAAATTGCAAACGTCGAGCAATTTCTCAGAGATGAAAAGTGCCAGCACTGAAAGATGTTGCTAGCCAGCCCCCTTCCTTGGAAGCGCTTTTGTAGCCCTAAGAACACTGGGGCTCTTGCCTTCTCTAGCCACCTCATCTTCTGCTCATCCTCTCGCGCAGTCTAAAGAGAGCTCAGGTGAGAAATTGCAAACGTCGAGCAATTGCTCAGAGAGGAAAAGTGCCAGCACTGAAAGCTGTTGCTAGCCAGCACCCTTCCTTGGAAGCGCTGTCACAGGCGCAGCAACACTTGCTCTTTGCGCTTCTCTACCCACCAAACGTCACGGTCATTCTCTTTCCGTCTCGTAGACACGAGCTGAGAAATTGCAAACGTCGAGCAATCGCTCAGAGATGAAAAGCGCCAGCACTGAAAGCTGTTGCTAGCCAGCCCCCTTCCTTGGAAGCTCTTTTGTAGCCCTAAGAACACTGGGGCTCTGGGCTTCTCTAGCCATGTAAACTTCTGATCATCCTCTCGCGCAGTCTAAAGAGAGCTCAGGTGAGAAATTGCAAACGTTGAGCAACTGCTGAGAGATGAAAAGTGCCAGCACTGAAAGCTGTTGCTAGCCAGCCCCCTTCCTTGGAAGCGCTTTCACAGGCGCAGCAACACTGGGGCTTTGCGCTTCTCTAACCACCAAACGTCACGGTCATTCTCTTTCTGTCTCGTAGACACGAGCTGAGAAATTGCAAATGTCGAGCAATTGCTCAGAGATGAAAAGTGCCAGCACTGAAAGCTGTTGCTAGCCAGCCCCCTTCCTTGGAAGCGCTTTTGTAGCCCTAAGAACAGTGGGGCTGTGGGCTTCTCTAGCCACCTCATCTTCTGCTCATCCTCTCGCGCAGTCTAAAGAGCGCTCAGGTGAGAAATTGCAAACGTCGAGCAATTGCTCAGAGATGAAAAGTGCCAGCACTGAAAGCTGTTGCTAGCCAGCACCCTTCCTTGGAAGCGCTTTTGTAGCCCTAAGAACAGTGGGGCTCTGGGCTTCTCTAGCCACCTCATCTTCTGCTCATCATCTCGCGCACTCTAAAGAGAGCTCAGGTGAGAAATTGCAAAAGTCGAGCAATTGCTCAGAGAGGAAAAGTGCCAGCACTGAAGGCTGTTGCTAGCCAGCACCCTTCCTTGGAAGCGCTTTCACAGGCGCAGCAACACTGGGGCTTTGTGCTTCTCTACCCACCAAACGTCACGGTCATTCTCTTTCCGTCTCGTAGACACGAGCTGAGAAAGTGAAACGTTGAGCAATTGCTCAGAGATGAAAAGTGCCAGCACTGAAAGCTGTTGCTAGCCAGCCCCCTTCCTTGGAAGCGCTTTTGTAGCCCTAAGAACAGTGGAGCTCTGGGCTTCTCTAGCCATCTAAACTTCTGCTCATCCTCTCGCGCAGTCTAAAGAGAGCTCAGGTGAGAAATTGCAAACGTCGAGCAATTGCTCAGAGATGAAAAGTGCCAGCACTGAAAGCTGTTGCTAGCAAGCCCCTTCCTTGGAAGCGCTTTTGTAGCCCTAAGAACACTGGGGCTCTGGGCTTCTCTAGCCACCTAATCTTCTGCTCATCCTCTCGCGCACTCTAAAGACAGCTCAGGGGAGAAATTGCAAACGTCGAGCAATTGCTCAGAGATGAAAAGTGCCAGCACTGAAAGCTGTTGCTAGCCAGCACCCTTCCTTGCAAGCGCTTTCACAGGCGCAGCAACACTGGGGCTTTGCGCTTCTCTACCCACCAAACGTCACGGTCACTATCTCTCCGTCTCGTAGACACGAGCTGAGAAATTGCAAACGTCGAGCAATTGCTCAGAGATGAAAAGTGCCAGCACTGAAAGATGTTGCTAACCAGCACCCTTCCTTGGAAGCGCTTTTGTAGCCCTAAGAAGAGTGGGGCTCTGGGCTTCTGTAGCCACCTAATCTTCTGCTCATCCTCTCGCGCAGTCTAAAGAGAGCTCAGGTGAGAAATTGCAAACGTCGAGCAATTGCTCAGAGATGAAAAGTGCCAGCACTGAAAGCTGTTGCTAGCCAGCACCCTTCCTTGGAAGCGCTTTCACAGGCGCAGCAACACTGGGGCTTTGCGCTTCTCTACCCACCAAACGTCACGGTCACTATCTCTCCGTCTCGTAGACACGAGCTGAGAAATTGCAAACGTCGAGCAATTGCTCAGAGATGAAAAGTGCCAGCACTGAAAGATGTTGCTAGCTAGCCCCCTTCCTTGGAAGTGCTTTTGTAGCCCTAAGAACAGTGGGGCTCTGGGCTTCTCTAGCCATCTCATCTTCTGCTCATCCTCTCGCGCAGTCTAAAGAGAGCTCAGGTGAGAAATTGCAAACGTCGAGCAATTGCTCAGAGATGAAAAGTGCCAGCACTGAAAGCTGTTGCTAGCCAGCACCCTTCCTTGGAAGCGCTTTCACAGGCGCAGCAACACTGGGGCTTTGCGCTTCTCTACCCACCAAACGTCACGGTCACTATCTCTCCGTCTCGTAGACACGAGCTGAGAAATTGCAAACGTCGAGCAATTGCTCAGAGATGAAAAGTGCCAGCAATGAAAGCTGTTGCTAGCCAGCACCCTTCCTTGAAAGCGCTGTCACAGGCGCAGCAACACTGGGGCTTTGCGCTTCTCTAGCCACCAAACGTCACGGTCATTCTCTTTCTGTCTCGTAGACACGAGCTGAGAAATTGCAAACGTCGAGCAATCGCTCAGAGATGAAAAGCGCCAGCACTGAAAGCTGTTGCTAGCCAGCACCCTTCCTTGGAAGCGCTTTTGTAGCCCTAAGAACAGTGGAGCTCTGGGCTTCTCTAGCCATCTCATCTTCTGCTCATCCTCTCGCGCAGTCTAAAGAGAGCTCAGGTGAGAAATTGCAAACGTCGAGCAATTGCTCAGAGATGAAAAGTGCCAGCACTGAAAGCTCTTGCTAGCCTGCCCCCTTCCTTGGAAGCGCTTTCACAGGCGCAGCAACACTGGGGCTTTGCGCTTCTCTAACCACCAAACGTCACGGTCACTATCTCTCCGTCTCGTAGACACGAGCTGAGAAATTGCAAACGTCGAGCAATTGCTCAGAGATGAAAAGTGCCAGCACTGAAAGCTGTTGCTAGCCAGTCCCCTTCCTTGGAAGCGCTTTTGTAGCCCTAAGAACAGTGGAGCTCTGGGCTTCTCTAGCCATCTAAACTTCTGCTCATCCTCTCGCGCAGTCTAAAGAGAGCTCAGGTGAGAAATTGCAAACGTCGAGCAATTGCTCAGAGATGAAAAGTGCCAGCACTGAAAGCTCTTGCTAGCAAGCCCCCTTCCTTGGAAGCGCTTTCACAGGCGCAGCAACACTGGGGCTTTGCGCTTCTCTAACCACCAAACGTCACGGTCATTCTCTTTCGGTCTCGTAGACACGAGCTGAGAAATTGCAAACGTCGAGCAATTGCTCAGAGATGAAAAGTGCCAGCACTGAAAGCTGTTGCTAGCCAGCACCCTTCCTTGGAAGCGCTTTTGTAGCCCTAAGAACAGTGGAGCTCTGGGCTTCTCTAGCCATCTAAACTTCTGCTCATCCTCTCGCGCAGTCTAAAGAGAGCTCAGGTGAGAAATTGCAAACGTCCAGCAATTGCTCAGAGATGAAAAGTGCCAGCACTGAAAGCTGTTGCTAGCCAGCACCCTTCCTTGGAAGCGCTGTCACAGGCGCAGCAACACTGGGGCTTTGCGCTTCTCTAACCACCAAACGTCACGGTCACTATCTCTCCGTCTCGTAGACACGAGCTGAGAAATTGCAAACGTCGAGCAATTGCTCAGAGATGAAAAGTGCCAGCACTGAAAGCTGTTGCTAGCCAGCACCCTTCCTTGAAAGCGCTTTCACAGGCGCAGCAACACTGGGGCTTTGCGCTTCTCTACCCACCAAACGTCACGGTCATTCTCTTTCCGTCTGGTAGACACGAGCTGGGAAATTGCAAATGTCGAGCAATTGCTCAGAGATGAAAAGTGCCAGCACTGAAAGCTGTTGCTAGCCAGCACCCTTCCTTGGAAGCGCTTTCACAGGCGCAGCAACACTGGGGCTTTGCGCTTCTCTAACCACCAAACGTCACGGTCACTATCTCTCCGTCTCGTAGACACGAGCTGAGAAATTGCAAACGTCGAGCAATTGCTCAGAGATGAAAAGTGCCAGCACTGAAAGATGTTGCTAGCCAGCACCCTTCCTTGGAAGCGCTTTTGTAGCCCTAAGAACAGTGGAGCTCTGTGCTTCTCTAGCCATCTCATCTTCTGCTCATCCTCTCGTGCAGTCTAAAGAGAGCTCAGGTGAGAAATTGCAAACGTCGAGCAATTGCTCAGAGATGAAAAGTGCCAGCACTGAAAGCTGTTGCTAGCCAGCCCCCTTCCTTGGAAGCGCTTTCACAGGCGCAGCAACACTGGGGCTTTGCGCTTCTCTACCCACCAAACATCATGCTCACTATATCTCCGTCTCGTAGACACGAGCTGAGAAATTGCAAACGTCGAGCAATTGCTCAGAGATGAAAAGTGCCAGCACTGAAAGCTGTTGCTAGCCAGCCCCCTTCCTTGGAAGCGCTTTTGTAGCCCTAAGAACAGTGGAGCTCTGGGCTTCTCTAGCCATCTCATCTTCTGCTCATCCTCTCGCGCAGTCTAAAGAGAGCTCAGGTGAGAAATTGCAAACGTCGAGCAATTGCTCAGAGATGAAAAGTGCCAGCACTGAAAGCTGTTGCTAGCCAGCACCCTTCCTTGGAAGCACTTTCACAGGTACAGCAACACTGGGGCTTTGCGCTTCTCTAACCACCAAACATCACGGTCATTCTCTTTCTGTCTCGTAGACACGAGCTGAGAAATTGCAAATGTCGAGCAATTGCTCAGAGATGAAAAGTGCCAGCACTGAAAGCTGTTGCTAGCCAGTCCCCTTCCTTGGAAGTGCTTTTGTAGCCCTAAGAACACTGGGGCTCTGGCCTTCTCTAGCCATCTCATCTTCTGCTCATCCTCTCGCGCAGTCTAAAGAGAGCTCAGGTGAGAAATTGCAAACGTCGAGCAATTGCTCAGAGATGAAAAGTGCCAGCACTGAAAGCTGTTGCTAGCCAGCCCCCTTCCTTGGAAGCGCTTTCACAGGTGCAGCAACACTGGGGCTTTGCGCTTCTCTAACCACCAAACGTCACGGTCATTCTCTTTCCCTCTTGTAGACACGAGCTGAGAAATTGCAAACGTCGAGCAATTGCTCAGAGATGAAAAGTGCCAGCACTGAAAGCTGTTGCTAGCCAGCCCCCTTCCTTGGAAGCGCTTTTGTAGCCCTAAGAACACTGGGGCTCTGTGCTTCTCTAGCCACCTCATCTTCTGCTCATCCTCTCGCGCAGTCTAAAGAGAGCTCAGGTGAGAAATGGCAAACGTCCAGCAATTGCTCAGAGATGAAAAGTGCCAGCACTGAAAGCTCTTCCTAGCCAGCACCCTTCCTTGGAAACGCTTTCACAGGCGCAGCAACACTGGGGCTTTGCGCTTCTCTACCCACCAAACGTCACGGTCACTATCTCTCCGTCTCGTAGACACGAGCTGAGAAATTGCAAACGTCGAGCAATTGCTCAGAGATGAAAAGTGCCAGCACTGAAAGATGTTGCTAGCCAGCACCCTTCCTTGGAAGCGCTGTCACAGGCGCAGCAACACTGGGGCTTTGCGCTTCTCTAACCACCAAACGTCACGGTCATTCTCTTTCCGTCTCGTAGACACGAGCTGAGAAATTGCAAACGTCGAGCAATCGCTCAGAGATGAAAAGTGCCAGCACTGAAAGCTCTTGCTAGCCAGCCCCCTTCCTTGGAAGCTCTTTTGTAGCCCTAAGAACACTGGGGCTGTGGGCTTTTCTAGCCATCTAAACTTCTGATCATCCTCTCGCGCAGTCTAAAGAGAGCTCAGGTGAGAAATTGCAAACGTTGAGCAACTGCTGAGAGATGAAAAGTGCCAGCACTGAAAGCTCTTGCTAGCCAGCACCCTTCCTTGGAAGCGCTTTCACAGGCGCAGCAACACTGGGGCTTTGCGCTTCTCTAACCACCAAAGGTCACGGTCATTCTCTTTCTGTCTCGTAGACACGAGCTGAGAAATTGCAAACGTCGAGCAATTGCTCAGAGATGAAAAGTGCCAGCACTGAAAGCTGTTGCTAGCCAGCACCCTTCCTTGGAAGCGCTTTTGTAGCCCTAAGAACAGTGGGGCTCTGGGCTTCTCTAGCCACCTCATCTTCTGCTCATCCTCTCGCGCAGTCTAAAGAGAGCTCAGGTGAGAAATTGCAAACGTCGAGCAATTGCTCAGAGATGAAAAGTGCCAGCACTGAAAGCTCTTGCTAGCCAGCACCCTTCCTTGGAAGCGCTTTCACAGGCGCAGCAACACTGGGGCTTTGCGCTTCTCTACCCACCAAACGTCACGGTCATTCTCTTTCCGTCTTGTAGACACGAGCTGAGAAATTGCAAACGTCGAGCAATTGCTCAGAGATGAAAAGTGCCAGCACTGAAAGCTCTTGCTAGCCAGCACCCTTCCTTGGAAGCGCTGTCACAGGCGCAGCAACACTGGGGCTTTGCGCTTCTCTACCCACCAAACGTCACGGTCACTATCTCTCCGTCTCGTAGACACGAGCTGAGAAATTGCAAACGTCGAGCAATTGCTCAGAGATGAAAAGTGCCAGCACTGAAAGATGTTGCTAGCCAGCACCCTTCCTTGGAAGCGCTTTTGTAGCCCTAAGAACACTGGGGCTCTGGGCTTCTCTAGCCACCTCATCTTCTGCTCATCCTCTCGCGCAGTCTAAAGAGAGCTCAGGTGAGAAATTGCAAACGTCGAGCAATTGCTCAGAGAGGAAAAGTGCCAGCACTGAAAGCTGTTGCTAGCCAGCACCCTTCCTTGAAAGCGCTTTCACAGGCGCAGCAACACTGGGGCTTTGCGCTTCTCTACCCACCAAACGTCACGGTCACTATCTCTCCGTCTCGTAGACACGAGCTGAGAAATTGCAAACGTCGAGCAATTGCTCAGAGATGAAAAGTGCCAGCACTGAAAGCTGTTGCTAGCCAGCACCCTTCCTTGGAAGCGCTTTCACAGGCGCAGCAACACTGGGGCTTTGCGCTTCTCTACCCACCAAATGTCACGGTCATTCTCTTTCGGTCTCGTAGACACGAGCTGAGAAAGTGCAAACGTCGAGCAATTGCTCAGAGATGAAAAGTGCCAGCACTGAAAGCTGTTGCTAGCCAGCACCCTTCCTTGGAAGCGCTTTTGTAGCCCTAAGAACAGTGGGGCTCTGGGCTTCTCTAGCCACCTCATCTTCTGCTCATCCTCTCGCGCAGTCTAAAGAGAGCTCAGGTGAGAAATGGCAAACGTCCAGCAATTGCTCAGAGATGAAAAGTGCCAGCACTGAAAGCTGTTGCTAACCAGCACCCTTCCTTGGAAGCGCTTTCACAGGCGCAGCAACACTGGGGCTTTGCGCTTCTCTAACCACCAAACGTCACGGTCATTCTCTTTCCGTCTCGTAGACACGAGCTGAGAAAGTGCAAACGTTGAGCAATTGCTCAGAGATGAAAAGTGCCAGCACTGAAAGCTGTTGCTAGCCAGCACACTTCCTTGGAAGCGCTTTCACAGGCGCAGCAACACTGGGGCTTTGCGCTTCTCTACCCACCAAAGGTCACGGTCATTCTCTTTCCGACTCGTAGACACGAGCTGAGAAATTGCAAACGTCGAGCAATTGCTCAGAGATGAAAAGTGCCAGCACTGAAAGCTCTTGCTAGCCAGCACCCTTCCTTGGAAGCGCTTTCACACGCGCAGCAACACTGGGGCTTTGCGCTTCTCTAACCACCAAACATCACGGTCATTCTCTTTCCTTCTTGTAGACACGAGCTGAGAAAGTGCAAACGTCGAGCAATTGCTCAGAGAGGAAAAGTGCCAGCACTGAAAGCTGTTGCTAGCCAGCACCCTTCCTTGGAAGCGCTTTCGCAGCAACACTGGGGCTTTGCGCTTCTCTACCCACCAAACGTCACGGTCACTATCTCTCCGTCTCGTAGACACGAGCTGAGAAATTGCAAACGTCGAGCAATTGCTCAGAGATGAAAAGTGCCAGCACTGAAAGATGTTACTAGCCAGCACCCTTCCTTGGAAGCGCTTTTGTAGCCCTAAGAACAGTGGGGCTCTGTGCTTCTCTAGCCACCTCATCTTCTGCTCATCCTCTCGCGCAGTCTAAAGAGAGCTCAGGTGAGAAATGGCAAACGTCCAGCAATTGCTCAGAGATGAAAAGTGCCAACACTGAAAGCTGTTGCTAGCCAGCCCCCTTCCTTGGAAGCGCTTTCACAGGCGCAGCAACACTGGGGCTTTGCGCTTCTCTACCCACCAAACGTCACGGTCATTCTCTTTCGGTCTCGTAGACACGAGCTGAGAAATTGCAAACGTCGAGCAATTGCTCAGAGATGAAAAGTGCCAGCACTGAAAGCTCTTGCTAGCCAGCCCCCTTCCTTGGAAGCGCTTTCACAGGCGCAGCAACACTGGGGCTTTGCGCTTCTCTAACCACCAAACGTCACGGTCATTCTCTTTCTGTCTCGTAGACACGAGCTGAGAAATTGCAAATGTCGAGCAATTGCTCAGAGATGAAAAGTGCCAGCACTGAAAGCTGTTGCTAGCCAGCACCCTTCCTTGGAAGCGCTTTTGTAGCCCTAAGAACACTGGGGCTCTGGGCTTCTCTAGCCACCTCATCTTCTGCTCATCCTTTCGCGCAGTCTAAAGAGCGCTCAGGTGAGAAATTGCAAACGTCGAGCAATTGCTGAGAGATGAAAAGTGCCAGCACTGAAAGCTGTTGCTAGCCAGCACCCTTCCTTGGAAGCGCTTTCACAGGCGCAGCAACACTGGGGCTTTGCGCTTCTCTAACCACCAAACGTCACGGTCACTATCTCTCCGTCTCGTAGACACGAGCTGAGAAATTGCAAACGTCGAGCAATCGCTCAGAGATGAAAAGTGCCAGCACTGAAAGATGTTGCTAGCCAGCACCCTTCCTTGGAAGCGCTTTTGTAGCCCTAAGAACAGTGGAGCTCTGGGCTTCTCTAGCCATCTCATCTTCTGCTCATCCTCTCGCGCAGTCTAAAGAGAGCTCAGGTGAGAAATTGCAAACGTCGAGCAATTGCTCAGAGAGGAAAAGTGCCAGCACTGAAAGCTCTTGCTAGCCAGCAGCCTTCCTTGGAAGCGCTTTCACAGGCGCAGCAACACTGGGGCTTTGCGCTTCTCTACCCACCAAACATCACGGTCATTCTCTTTCCGTCTCGTAGACACGAGCTGAGAAATTGCAAACCTCGAGCAATTGCTCAGAGATGAAAAGTGCCAGCACTGAAAGCTGTTGCTAGCCAGCCCCCTTCCTTGGAAGCGCTTTCACAGGTGCAGCAACACTGGGGCTTTGCGCTTCTCTAACCACCAAACGTCACGGTCACTATCTCTCCGTCTCGTAGACACGAGCTGAGAAATTGCAAACGTCGAGCAATCGCTCAGAGATGAAAAGCGCCAGCACTGAAAGCTGTTGCTAGCCAGCACCCTCCCTTGGAAGCGCTTTCACAGGCACAGCAACACTTGCTCTTTGCGCTTCTCTACCCACCAAAGGTCACGGTCATTCTCTTTCTGTCTCGTAGACACGAGCTGAGAAATTGCAAATGTCGAGCAATTGCTCAGAGATGAAAAGTGCCAGCACTGAAAGCTCTTGCTAGCCAGCCCCCTTCCTTGGAAGCGCTTTCACAGGTGCAGCAACACTGGGGCTTTGCGCTTCTCTACCCACCAAACGTCACGGTCACTATCTCTCCGTCTCGTAGACACGAGCTGAGAAATTGCAAACGTCGAGCAATTGCTCAGAGATGAAAAGTGCCAGCACTGAAAGATGTTACTAGCCAGCACCCTTCCTTGGAAGCGCTTTTGTAGCCCTAAGAACAGTGGGGCTCTGTGCTTCTCTAGCCACCTCATCTTCTGCTCATCCTCTCGCGCAGTCTAAAGAGAGCTCAGGTGAGAAATGGCAAACGTCCAGCAATTGCTCAGAGATGAAAAGTGCCAACACTGAAAGCTGTTGCTAGCCAGCCCCCTTCCTTGGAAGCGCTTTCACAGGCGCAGCAACACTGGGGCTTTGCGCTTCTCTACCCACCAAACGTCACGGTCATTCTCTTTCGGTCTCGTAGACACGAGCTGAGAAATTGCAAACGTCGAGCAATTGCTCAGAGATGAAAAGTGCCAGCACTGAAAGCTCTTGCTAGCCAGCCCCCTTCCTTGGAAGCGCTTTCACAGGCGCAGCAACACTGGGGCTTTGCGCTTCTCTAACCACCAAACGTCACGGTCATTCTCTTTCTGTCTCGTAGACACGAGCTGAGAAATTGCAAATGTCGAGCAATTGCTCAGAGATGAAAAGTGCCAGCACTGAAAGCTGTTGCTAGCCAGCACCCTTCCTTGGAAGCGCTTTTGTAGCCCTAAGAACACTGGGGCTCTGGGCTTCTCTAGCCACCTCATCTTCTGCTCATCCTTTCGCGCAGTCTAAAGAGCGCTCAGGTGAGAAATTGCAAACGTCGAGCAATTGCTGAGAGATGAAAAGTGCCAGCACTGAAAGCTGTTGCTAGCCAGCACCCTTCCTTGGAAGCGCTTTCACAGGCGCAGCAACACTGGGGCTTTGCGCTTCTCTAACCACCAAACGTCACGGTCACTATCTCTCCGTCTCGTAGACACGAGCTGAGAAATTGCAAACGTCGAGCAATCGCTCAGAGATGAAAAGTGCCAGCACTGAAAGATGTTGCTAGCCAGCACCCTTCCTTGGAAGCGCTTTTGTAGCCCTAAGAACAGTGGAGCTCTGGGCTTCTCTAGCCATCTCATCTTCTGCTCATCCTCTCGCGCAGTCTAAAGAGAGCTCAGGTGAGAAATTGCAAACGTCGAGCAATTGCTCAGAGAGGAAAAGTGCCAGCACTGAAAGCTCTTGCTAGCCAGCAGCCTTCCTTGGAAGCGCTTTCACAGGCGCAGCAACACTGGGGCTTTGCGCTTCTCTACCCACCAAACATCACGGTCATTCTCTTTCCGTCTCGTAGACACGAGCTGAGAAATTGCAAACGTCGAGCAATTGCTCAGAGATGAAAAGTGCCAGCACTGAAAGCTGTTGCTAGCCAGCCCCCTTCCTTGGAAGCGCTTTCACAGGTGCAGCAACACTGGGGCTTTGCGCTTCTCTAACCACCAAACGTCACGGTCACTATCTCTCCGTCTCGTAGACACGAGCTGAGAAATTGCAAACGTCGAGCAATCGCTCAGAGATGAAAAGCGCCAGCACTGAAAGCTGTTGCTAGCCAGCACCCTCCCTTGGAAGCGCTTTCACAGGCGCAGCAACACTTGCTCTTTGCGCTTCTCTACCCACCAAAGGTCACGGTCATTCTCTTTCTGTCTCGTAGACACGAGCTGAGAAATTGCAAATGTCGAGCAATTGCTCAGAGATGAAAAGTGCCAGCACTGAAAGCTCTTGCTAGCCAGCCCCCTTCCTTGGAAGCGCTTTCACAGGTGCAGCAACACTGGGGCTTTGCGCTTCTCTACCCACCAAACGTCACGGTCACTATCTCTCCGTCTCGTAGACACGAGCTGAGAAATTGCAAACGTCGAGCAATTGCTCAGAGATGAAAAGTGCCAGCACTGAAAGCTCTTGCTAGCCAGCACCCTTCCTTGGAAGCGCTGTCACAGGCGCAGCAACACTGGGGCTTTGCGCTTCTCTAACCACCAAACGTCACGGTCACTATCTCTCCGTCTCGTAGACACGAGCTGAGAAATTGCAAACGTCGAGCAATTGCTCAGAGATGAAAAGTGCCAGCACTGAAAGCTGTTGCTAGCCAGCCCCCTTCCTTGGAAGCGCTTTTGTAGCCCTAAGAACAGTGGGGCTCTGTGCTTCTCTAGCCACCTCATCTTCTGCTCATCCTCTCGCGCAGTCTAAAGAGAGCTCAGGTGAGAAATTGCAAACGTCCAGCAATTGCTCAGAGACGAAAAGTGCCAGCACTGAAACCTGTTGCTAGCCAGTACCCTTCCTTGGAAGCGCTGTCACAGGCGCAGCAACACTGGGGCTTTGCGCTTCTCTACCCACCAAACGTCACGGTCACTATCTCTCCGTCTCGTAGACACGAGCTGAGAAATTGCAAACGTTGAGCAATTGCTCACAGATGAAAAGAGCCAGCACTGAAAGCTGTTGCTAGCCAGCACCCTTCCTTGGAAGCGCTTTCACAGGCGCAGCAACACTGGGGCTTTGCGCTTCTCTAACCACCAAACATCACGGTCATTCTCTTTCCGTCTCGTAGACACGAGCTGAGAAATTGCAAACGTCGAGCAATTGCTCAGAGATGAAAAGTGCCAGCACTGAAAGCTGTTGCTAGCCAGCCCCCTTCCTTGGAAGTGCTTTTGTAGGCCTAAGAACACTGGGACTCTGTGCTTTTCTAGCCATCTAAACTTCTGCTCATCCTCTCGCGCAGTCTAAAGAGAGCTCAGGTGAGAAATTGCAAACGTCCAGCAATTGCTCAGAGATGAAATGTGCCAACACTGAAAGCTGTTGCTAGCCAGCCCCCTTCCTTGGAAGCGCTTTCACAGGTGCAGCAACACTGGGGCTTTGCGCTTCTCTAACCACCAAACGTCACGGTCACTATCTCTCCGTCTCGTAGACACGAGCTGTGAAATTGCAAACGTCGAGCAATTGCTCAGAGAGGAAAAGTGCCAGCACTGAAAGCTCTTGCTAGCCAGCAGCCTTCCTTGGAAGCGCTTTCACAGGCGCAGCAACACTGGGGCTTTGCGCTTCTCTACCCACCAAACATCACGGTCATTCTCTTTCCGTCTCGTAGACACGAGCTGAGAAATTGCAAACCTCGAGCAATTGCTCAGAGATGAAAAGTGCCAGCACTGAAAGCTGTTGCTAGCCAGCCCCCTTCCTTGGAAGCGCTTTCACAGGTGCAGCAACACTGGGGCTTTGCGCTTCTCTAACCACCAAACGTCACGGTCACTATCTCTCCGTCTCGTAGACACGAGCTGAGAAATTGCAAACGTCGAGCAATCGCTCAGAGATGAAAAGCGCCAGCACTGAAAGCTGTTGCTAGCCAGCACCCTCCCTTGGAAGCGCTTTCACAGGCGCAGCAACACTTGCTCTTTGCGCTTCTCTACCCACCAAAGGTCACGGTCATTCTCTTTCTGTCTCGTAGACACGAGCTGAGAAATTGCAAATGTCGAGCAATTGCTCAGAGATGAAAAGTGCCAGCACTGAAAGCTCTTGCTAGCCAGCCCCCTTCCTTGGAAGCGCTTTCACAGGTGCAGCAACACTGGGGCTTTGCGCTTCTCTACCCACCAAACGTCACGGTCACTATCTCTCCGTCTCGTAGACACGAGCTGAGAAATTGCAAACGTCGAGCAATTGCTCAGAGATGAAAAGTGCCAGCACTGAAAGCTCTTGCTAGCCAGCACCCTTCCTTGGAAGCGCTGTCACAGGCGCAGCAACACTGGGGCTTTGCGCTTCTCTAACCACCAAACGTCACGGTCACTATCTCTCCGTCTCGTAGACACGAGCTGAGAAATTGCAAACGTCGAGCAATTGCTCAGAGATGAAAAGTGCCAGCACTGAAAGCTGTTGCTAGCCAGCCCCCTTCCTTGGAAGCGCTTTTGTAGCCCTAAGAACAGTGGGGCTCTGTGCTTCTCTAGCCACCTCATCTTCTGCTCATCCTCTCGCGCAGTCTAAAGAGAGCTCAGGTGAGAAATTGCAAACGTCCAGCAATTGCTCAGAGACGAAAAGTGCCAGCACTGAAACCTGTTGCTAGCCAGTACCCTTCCTTGGAAGCGCTGTCACAGGCGCAGCAACACTGGGGCTTTGCGCTTCTCTACCCACCAAACGTCACGGTCACTATCTCTCCGTCTCGTAGACACGAGCTGAGAAATTGCAAACGTTGAGCAATTGCTCACAGATGAAAAGAGCCAGCACTGAAAGCTGTTGCTAGCCAGCACCCTTCCTTGGAAGCGCTTTCACAGGCGCAGCAACACTGGGGCTTTGCGCTTCTCTAACCACCAAACATCACGGTCATTCTCTTTCCGTCTCGTAGACACGAGCTGAGAAATTGCAAACGTCGAGCAATTGCTCAGAGATGAAAAGCGCCAGCACTGAAAGCTGTTGCTAGCCAGCCCCCTTCCTTGGAAGTGCTTTTGTAGGCCTAAGAACACTGGGACTCTGTGCTTTTCTAGCCATCTAAACTTCTGCTCATCCTCTCGCGCAGTCTAAAGAGAGCTCAGGTGAGAAATTGCAAACGTCCAGCAATTGCTCAGAGATGAAATGTGCCAACACTGAAAGCTGTTGCTAGCCAGCCCCCTTCCTTGGAAGCGCTTTCACAGGTGCAGCAACACTGGGGCTTTGCGCTTCTCTAACCACCAAACGTCACGGTCACTATCTCTCCGTCTCGTAGACACGAGCTGTGAAATTGCAAACGTCGAGCAATTGCTCAGAGATGAAAAGTGCCAGCACTGAAAGCTGTTGCTAGCCAGCACCCTTCCTTGGAAGCGCTTTTGTAGCCCTAAGAACAGTGGAGCTCTGGGCTTCTCTAGCCATCTCATCTTCTGCTCATCCTCTCGCGCAGTCTAAAGAGAGCTCAGGTGAGAAATTGCAAACGTCGAGCAATTGCTCAGAGATGAAAAGTGCCAGCACTGAAAGCTGTTGCTAGCCAGCACCCTTCCTTGGAAGCGCTTTCACAGGCGCAGCAACACTGGGGCTTTGCGCTTCTCTACCCACCAAAGGTCACGGTCATTCTCTTTCCGACTCGTAGACACGAGATGAGAAATTGCAAATGTCGAGCAATTGCTGAGAGATGAAAAGTGCCAGCACTGAAAGCTGTTGCTAGCCAGCACCCTTCCTTGGAAGCGCTTTCACAGGCGCAGCAACACTGGGGCTTTGCGCTTCTCTACCCACCAAACGTCACGGTCATTCTCTTTCCGTCTTGTAGACACGAGCTGAGAAATTGCAAACGTCGAGCAATTGCTGAGAGATGAAAAGTGCCAGCACTGAAAGCTGTTGCTAGCCAGCACCCTTCCTTGGAAGCGCTGTCACAGGCGCAGCAACACTGGGGCTTTGCGCTTCTCTAACCACCAAACGTCACGGTCACTATCTCTCCGTCTCGTAGACACGAGCTGAGAAATTGCAAACGTCGAGCAATCGCTCAGAGATGAAAAGTGCCAGCACTGAAAGATGTTGCTAGCCAGCACCCTTCCTTGGAAGCGCTTTTGTAGCCCTAAGAACAGTGGAGCTCTGGGCTTCTCTAGCCATCTCATCTTCTGCTCATCCTCTCGCGCAGTCTAAAGAGAGCTCAGGTGAGAAATTGCAAACGTCGAGCAATTGCTCAGAGAGGAAAAGTGCCAGCACTGAAAGCTGTTGCTAGCCAGCAGCCTTCCTTGGAAGCGCTTTCACAGGCGCAGCAACACTGGGGCTTTGCGCTTCTCTACCCACCAAACATCACGGTCATTCTCTTTCCGTCTCGTAGACACGAGCTGAGAAAATGCAAACGTCGAGCAATTGCTCAGAGATGAAAAGTGCCAGCACTGAAAGCTGTTGCTAGCCAGCCCCCTTCCTTGGAAGCGCTTTCACAGGTGCAGCAACACTGGGGCTTTGCGCTTCTCTAACCACCAAACGTCACGGTCACTATCTCTCCGTCTCGTAGACACGAGCTGAGAAATTGCAAACGTCGAGCAATCGCTCAGAGATGAAAAGTGCCAGCACTGAAAGCTGTTGCTAGCCAGCACCCTCCCTTGGAAGCGCTTTCACAGGCGCAGCAACACTTGCTCTTTGCGCTTCTCTACCCACCAAAGGTCACGGTCATTCTCTTTCTGTCTCGTAGACACGAGCTGAGAAATTGCAAATGTCGAGCAATTGCTCAGAGAGGAAAAGTGCCAGCACTGAAAGCTCTTGCTAGCCAGCCCCCTTCCTTGGAAGCGCTTTCACAGGCGCAGCAACACTGGGGCTTTGCGCTTCTCTACCCACCAAACGTCACGGTCACTATCTCTCCGTCTCGTAGACACGAGCTGAGAAATTGCAAACGTCGAGCAATTGCTCAGAGATGAAAAGTGCCAGCACTGAAAGCTCTTGCTAGCCAGCACCCTTCCTTGGAAGCGCTGTCACAGGCGCAGCAACACTGGGGCTTTGTGCTTCTCTAACCACCAAACGTCACGGTCACTATCTCTCCGTCTCGTAGACACGAGCTGAGAAATTGCAAACGTCGAGCAATTGCTCAGAGATGAAAAGTGCCAGCACTGAAAGCTGTTGCTAGCCAGCACCCTTCCTTGGAAGCGCTTTTGTAGCCCTAAGAACACTGGGGCTCTGGGCTTCTCTAGCCATCTCATCTTCTGCTCATCCTCTCGCGCACTCTAAAGAGAGCTCAGGTGAGAAATGGCAAACGTCGAGCAATTGCTCAGAGAGGAAAAGTGCCAGCACTGAAAGCTGTTGCTAGCCAGACCCCTTCCTTGGAAGCGCTTTCACAGGCGCAGCAACACTGGGGCTTTGCGCTTCTCTACCCACCAAACGTCACAGTCAATCTCTGTCCGTCTCGTAGACACGAGCTGAGAAATTGCAAACGTCGAGCAATTGCTCAGAGATGAAAAGTGCCAGCACTGAAAGATGTTGCTAGCCTGCCCCCTTCCTTGGAAGCGCTTTCACAGGTGCAGCAACACTGGGGCTTTGCGCTTCTCTAACCACCAAATGTCACGGTCATTCTCTCTCTCCATCTCGTAGACACGAGCTGAGAAAGTGCAAACGTCGAGCAATTGCTCAGAGAGGAAAAGTGCCAGCACTGAAAGCTGTTGCTAGCCAGCCCCCTTCCTTGGAAGCGCTTTTGTAGCCCTAAGAACAGTGGGGCTCTGGGCTTCTCTAGCCACCTCATCTTCTGCTCATCCTCTCGCGCAGTCTAAAGAGAGCTCAGGTGAGAAATTGCAAACGTCCAGCAATTGCTCAGAGACGAAAAGTGCCAGCACTGAAAGCTGTTGCTAGCCAGTACCCTTCCTTGGAAGCGCTGTCACAGGCGCAGCAACACTGGGGCTTTGCGCTTCTCTACCCACCAAACGTCACGGTCACTATCTCTCCGTCTCGTAGACACGAGCTGAGAAATTGCAAACGTCGAGCAATTGCTCAGAGATGAAAAGAGCCAGCACTGAAAGCTGTTGCTAGCCAGCACCCTTCCTTGGAAGCGCTTTCACAGGCGCAGCAACACTGGGGCTTTGCGCTTCTCTACCCACCAAACGTCACGGTCATTCTCTTTCCGTCTTGTAGACACGAGCTGAGAAATTGCAAACGTCGAGCAATTGCTGAGAGATGAAAAGTGCCAGCACTGAAAGCTGTTGCTAGCCAGCACCCTTCCTTGGAAGCGCTGTCACAGGCGCAGCAACACTGGGGCTTTGCGCTTCTCTACCCACCAAACGTCACGGTCACTATCTCTCCGTCTCGTAGACACGAGCTGAGAAATTGCAAACGTCGAGCAATTGCTCAGAGATGAAAAGTGCCAGCACTGAAAGCTGTTGCTAGCCAGCCCCCTTCCTTGGAAGCGCTTTTGTAGGCCTAAGAACACTGGGGCTCTGGGCTTCTCTAGCCACCTCATCTTCTGCTCATCCTCTCGCGCACTCTAAAGAGAGCTCAGGTGAGAAATGGCAAACGTCGAGCAATTGCTCAGAGAGGAAAAGTGCCAGCACTGAAAGCTGTTGCTAGCCAGCCCCCTTCCTTGGAAGCGCTTTCACAGGCGCAGCAACACTGGGGCTTTGCGCTTCTCTACCCACCAAACGTCACGGTCACTATCTCTCCGTCTCGTAGACACGAGCTGAGAAATTGCAAACGTCGAGCAATTGCTCAGAGATGAAAAGTGCCAGCACTGAAAGATGTTGCTAGCCTGCCCCTTCCTTGGAAGCGCTTTCACAGGTGCAGCAACACTGGGGCTTTGCGCTTCTCTAACCACCAAATGTCACGGTCATTCTCTTTCGGTCTCCTAGACACGAGCTGAGAAAGTGCAAACGTCGAGCAATTGCTCAGAGAGGAAAAGTGCCAGCACTGAAAGCTCTTGCTAGCCAGCCCCCTTCCTTGGAAGTGCTTTTGTAGCCCTAAGAACAGTGGGGCTCTGGGCTTCTCTAGCCACCTCAACTTCTGCTCATCCTCTCGCGCAGTCTAAAGAGAGCTCAGGTGAGAAATGGCAAACGTCCAGCAATTGCTCAGAGACGAAAAGTGCCAGCACTGAAAGCTGTTGCTAGCCAGCCCCCTTCCTTGGAAGCGCTGTCACAGGCGCAGCAACACTGGGGCTTTGCGCTTCTCTACCCACCAAACGTCACGGTCACTATCTCTCCGTCTCGTAGACACGAGCTGAGAAATTGCAAACCTCGAGCAATTGCTCACAGATGAAAAGTGCCAGCACTGAAAGCTGTTGCTAGCCAGCCCCCTTCCTTGGAAGCGCTTTCACAGGTGCAGCAACACTGGGGCTTTGCGCTTCTCTACCCACCAAAGGTCACGGTCATTCTCTTTCCGTCTCGTAGACACGAGCTGAGAAATTGCAAATGTCGAGCAATCGCTCAGAGATGAAAAGTGCCAGCACTGAAAGCTGTTGCTAGCAAGCCCCCTTCCTTGGAAGTGCTTTTGTAGGTCTAAGAACACTGGGACTCTGTGCTTTTCTAGCCAGCTAAACTTCTGCTCATCCTCTCGCGCAGTCTAAAGAGAGCTCAGGTGAGAAATTGCAAACGTCGAGCAATTGCTCAGAGATGAAATGTGCCAGCACTGAAAGCTCTTGCTAGCCAGCCCCCTTCCTTGGAAGCGCTTTCACAGGCGCAGCAACACTGGGGCTTTGCGCTTCTCTAACCACCAAACGTCACGGTCATTCTCTTTCCGTCTCGTAGACACGAGCTGAGAAATTGCAAACGTCGAGCAATTGCTCAGAGATGAAAAGTGCCAGCACTGAAAGCTGTTGCTAGCCAGCCCCCTTCCTTGGAAGCGCTTTTGTAGCCCTAAGAACACTGGGGCTCTGTGCTTCTCTAGCCATCTCATCTTCTGCTCATCCTCTCGCGCAGTCTAAAGAGAGCTCAGGTGAGAAATTGCAAACGTCGAGCAATTGCTGAGAGAGGAAAAGTGCCAGCACTGAAAGCTGTTGCTAGCCAGCACCCTTCCTTGGAAGCGCTTTCACAGGCGCAGCAACACTGGGGCTTTGCGCTTCTCTAACCACCAAACATCACGGTCATTCTCTTTCCGTCTCGTAGACACGAGCTGAGAAAGTGCAAACGTCGAGCAATTGCTCAGAGATGAAAAGTGCCAGCACTGAAAGCTGTTGCTAGCCAGCCCCCTTCCTTGGAAGCGCTTTCACAGGCGCAGCAACACTGGGGCTTTGCGCTTCTCTAACCACCAAACATCACGGTCATTCTCTTTCCGTCTCGTAGACACGAGCTGAGAAAGTGCAAACGTCGAGCAATTGCTCAGAGATGAAAAGTGCCAGCACTGAAAGCTGTTGCTAGCCAGCCCCCTTCCTTGGAAGCGCTTTTGTAGCCCTAAGAACAGTGGAGCTCTGGGCTTCTCTAGCCACCTCATCTTCTGCTCATCCTCTCGCGCAGTCTAAAGAGAGCTCAGGTGAGAAATGGCAAACGTCGAGCAATTGCTCAGAGATGAAAAGTGCCAACACTGAAAGCTGTTGCTAGCCAGCACCCTTCCTTGGAAGCGCTTTCACAGGCGCAGCAACACTGGGGCTTTGCGCTTCTCTAACCACCAAACGTCACGGTCATTCTCTTTCCGTCTCGTAGACACGAGCTGAGAAATTGCAAACGTCGAGCAATTGCTCAGAGATGAAAAGTGCCAGCACTGAAAGATGTTGCTAGCCTGCCCCCTTCCTTGGAAGCGCTTTTGTAGCCCTAAGAACAGTGGGGCTCTGGGCTTCTCTAGCCACCTCATCTTCTGCTCATCCTCTCGCGCAGTCTAAAGAGCGCTCAGGTGAGAAATGGCAAACGTCCAGCAATTGCTCAGAGACGAAAAGTGCCAGCACTGAAAGCTGTTGCTAGCCAGCACCCTTCCTTGGAAGCGCTGTCACAGGCGCAGCAACACTGGGGCTTTGCGCTTCTCTACCCACCAAACGTCACGGTCACTATCTCTCCGTCTCGTAGACACGAGCTGAGAAATTGCAAACCTCGAGCAATTGCTCACAGATGAAAAGTGCCAGCACTGAAAGCTCTTGCTAGCCAGCCCCCTTCCTTGGAAGCGCTGTCACAGGCGCAGCAACACTGGGGCTTTGCGCTTCTCTACCCACCAAACGTCACGGTCATTCTCTTTCCGTCTCGTAGACACGAGCTGAGAAATTGCAAACGTCGAGCAATTGCTCAGAGATGAAAAGCGCCAGCACTGAAAGCTGTTGCTAGCCAGCCCCCTTCCTTGGAAGTGCTTTTGTAGGCCTAAGAACACTGGGACTCTGTGCTTTTCTAGCCATCTAAACTTCTGCTCATCCTCTCGCGCAGTCTAAAGAGAGCTCAGGTGAGAAATTGCAAACGTCCAGCAA
This sequence comes from Sarcoramphus papa, assembly GCA_037962945.1. Classification (NCBI taxonomy): domain Eukaryota; kingdom Metazoa; phylum Chordata; class Aves; order Accipitriformes; family Cathartidae; genus Sarcoramphus; species Sarcoramphus papa. The sequence goes on along the minus strand of CM075590.1, from coordinate 27,299,085 downwards.
TTGCTCAGAGATGAAATGTGCCAACACTGAAAGCTGTTGCTAGCCAGCCCCCTTCCTTGGAAGCGCTTTCACAGGTGCAGCAACACTGGGGCTTTGCGCTTCTCTACCCACCAAACGTCACGGTCACTATCTCTCCGTCTCGTAGACACGAGCTGTGAAATTGCAAACGTCGAGCAATTGCTCAGAGATGAAAAGTGCCAGCACTGAAAGCTGTTGCTAGTCAGCACCCTTCCTTGGAAGCGCTTTTGTAGCCCTAAGAACAGTGGAGCTCTGGGCTTCTCTAGCCATCTCATCTTCTGCTCATCCTCTCGCGCAGTCTAAAGAGAGCTCAGGGGAGAAATTGCAAACGTCGATCAATTGCTCAGAGATGAAAAGTGCCAGCACTGAAAGCTGTTGCTAGCCAGCACCCTTCCTTGGAAGCGCTTTCACAGGCGCAGCAACACTGGGGCTTTGCGCTTCTCTACCCACCAAAGGTCACGGTCATTCTCTTTCCGACTCGTAGACACGAGATGAGAAATTGCAAATGTTGAGCAATTGCTGAGAGATGAAAAGTGCCAGCACTGAAAGCTGTTGCTAGCCAGCACCCTTCCTTGGAAGCGCTTTCACAGGCGCAGCAACACTGGGGCTTTGCGCTTCTCTACCCACCAAACGTCACGGTCATTCTCTTTCCGTCTTGTAGACACGAGCTGAGAAATTGCAAACGTCGAGCAATTGCTGAGAGATGAAAAGTGCCAGCACTGAAAGCTGTTGCTAGCCAGCACCCTTCCTTGGAAGCGCTGTCACAGGCGCAGCAACACTGGGGCTTTGCGCTTCTCTAACCACCAAACGTCACGGTCACTATCTCTCCGTCTCGTAGACACGAGCTGAGAAATTGCAAACGTCGAGCAATTGCTCAGAGATGAAAAGTGCCAGCACTGAAAGATGTTGCTAGCCTGCCCCTTCCTTGGAAGCGCTTTCACAGGTGCAGCAACACTGGGGCTTTGCGCTTCTCTAACCACCAAATGTCACGGTCATTCTCTTTCGGTCTCCTAGAGACGAGCTGAGAAAGTGCAAACGTCGAGCAATTGCTCAGAGAGGAAAAGTGCCAGCACTGAAAGCTGTTGCTAGCCAGCCCCCTTCCTTGGAAGCGCTTTTGTAGCCCTAAGAACAGTGGGGCTCTGGGCTTCTCTAGCCACCTCAACTTCTGCTCATCCTCTCGCGCAGTCTAAAGAGAGCTCAGGTGAGAAATGGCAAACGTCCAGCAATTGCTCAGAGACGAAAAGTGCCAGCACTGAAAGCTGTTGCTAGCCAGTACCCTTCCTTGGAAGCGCTGTCACAGGCGCAGCAACACTGGGGCTTTGCGCTTCTCTACCCACCAAACGTCACGGTCACTATCTCTCCGTCTCGTAGACACGAGCTGAGAAATTGCAAACCTCGAGCAATTGCTCACAGATGAAAAGTGCCAGCACTGAAAGCTCTTGCTAGCCAGCACCCTTCCTTGGAAGCGCTTTCACAGGCGCAGCAACACTGGGGCTTTGCGCTTCTCTACCCACCAAACGTCACGGTCATTCTCTTTCCGTCTCGTAGACACGAGCTGAGAAATTGCAAACGTCGAGCAATTGCTCAGAGATGAAAAGTGCCAGCACTGAAAGCTGTTGCTAGCCAGCCCCCTTCCTTGGAAGCGCTTTCACAGGCGCAGCAACACTTGCTCTTTGCGCTTCTCTAACCACCAAACGTCACGGTCACTATCTCTCCATCTCGTAGACACGAGCTGAGAAATTGCAAACGTCGAGCAATTGCTCAGAGATGAAAAGTGCCAGCACTGAAAGCTGTTGCTAGCCAGCACCCTTCCTTGGAAGCGCTTTTGTAGCCCTAAGAACACTGGGGCTCTGTGCTTCTCTAGCCATCTCATCTTCTGCTCATCCTCTCGCGCAGTCTAAAGAGAGCTCAGGTGAGAAATTGCAAACGTCGAGCAATTGCTGAGAGAGGAAAAGTGCCAGCACTGAAAGCTGTTGCTAGCCAGCACCCTTCCTTGGAAGCGCTTTCACAGGCGCAGCAACACTGGGGCTTTGCGCTTCTCTACCCACCAAACGTCACGGTCACTATCTCTCCGTCTCGTAGACACGAGCTGAGAAATTGCAAACGTCGAGCAATTGCTCAGAGATGAAAAGTGCCAGCACTGAAAGATGTTGCTAGCCAGCCCCCTTCCTTGGAAGCGCTTTCACAGGCGCAGCAACACTGGGGCTTTGCGCTTCTCTAACCACCAAACATCACGGTCATTCTCTTTCCGTCTCGTAGACACGAGCTGAGAAAGTGCAAACGTCGAGCAATTGCTCAGAGATGAAAAGTGCCAGCACTGAAAGCTGTTGCTAGCCAGCCCCCTTCCTTGGAAGCGCTTTTGTAGCCCTAAGAACAGTGGAGCTCTGGGCTTCTCTAGCCACCTCATCTTCTGCTCATCCTCTCGCGCAGTCTAAAGAGAGCTCAGGTGAGAAATGGCAAACGTCGAGCAACTGCTGAGAGATGAAAAGTGCCAACACTGAAAGCTGTTGCTAGCCAGCCCCCTTCCTTGGAAGCGCTTTCACAGGCGCAGCAACACTGGGGCTTTGCGCTTCTCTAACCACCAAACGTCACGGTCATTCTCTTTCGGTCTCGTAGACACGAGCTGAGAAATTGCAAACGTCGAGCAATTGCTCAGAGATGAAAAGTGCCAGCACTGAAAGCTGTTGCTAGCCAGCACCCTTCCTTGGAAGCGCTTTCACAGGCGCAGCAACACTGGGGCTTTGCGCTTCTCTACCCACCAAACGTCACGGTCATTCTCTTTCTGTCTCGTAGACACGAGCTGAGAAATTGCAAATGTCGAGCAATTGCTCAGAGATGAAAAGTGCCAGCACTGAAAGCTGTTGCTAGCCAGCCCCCTTCCTTGGAAGCGCTTATGTAGCCCTAAGAACAGTGGGGCTCTGGGCTTCTCTAGCCACCTCATCTTCTGCTCATCCTCTCGCGCAGTCTAAAGAGCGCTCAGGTGAGAAATTGCAAACGTCGAGCAATTGCTCAGAGATGAAAAGTGCCAGCACTGAAAGCTGTTGCTAGCCAGCACCCTTCCTTGGAAGCGCTTTCACAGGCGCAGCAACACTGGGGCTTTGCGCTTCTCTACCCACCAAACGTCACGGTCACTATCTCTCCATCTCGTAGACACGAGCTGAGAAATTGCAAACGTCGAGCAATTGCTCAGAGATGAAAAGTGCCAGCACTGAAAGATGTTGCTAGCCTGCCCCCTTCCTTGGAAGCGCTTTCACAGGTGCAGCAACACTGGGGCTTTGCGCTTCTCTAACCACCAAATGTCACGGTCATTCTCTTTCGGTCTCGTAGACACGAGCTGAGAAAGTGCAAACGTCGAGCAATTGCTCAGAGAGGAAAAGTGCCAGCACTGAAAGCTGTTGCTAGCCAGCCCCCTTCCTTGGAAGCGCTTTTGTAGCCCTAAGAACAGTGGGGCTCTGGGCTTCTCTAGCCACCTCATCTTCTGCTCATCCTCTCGCGCAGTCTAAAGAGAGCTCAGGTGAGAAATGGCAAACGTCCAGCAATTGCTCAGAGACGAAAAGTGCCAGCACTGAAAGCTGTTGCTAGCCAGCACCCTTCCTTGGAAGCGCTGTCACAGGCGCAGCAACACTGGGGCTTTGCGCTTCTCTACCCACCAAACGTCACGGTCACTATCTCTCCGTCTCGTAGACACGAGCTGAGAAATTGCAAACCTCGAGCAATTGCTCACAGATGAAAAGTGCCAGCACTGAAAGCTCTTGCTAGCCAGCACCCTTCCTTGGAAGCGCTGTCACAGGCGCAGCAACACTGGGGCTTTGCGCTTCTCTAGCCACCAAACGTCACGGTCATTCTCTTTCCGTCTCGTAGACACGAGCTGAGAAATTGCAAACGTCGAGCAATCACTCAGAGATGAAAAGCGCCAGCACTGAAAGCTGTTGCTAGCCAGCCCCCTTCCTTGGAAGTGCTTTTGTAGCCCTAAGAACACTGGGACTCTGTGCTTTTCTAGCCATCTAAACTTCTGCTCATCCTCTCGCGCAGTCTAAAGAGAGCTCAGGTGAGAAATTGCAAACGTCGAGCAATTGCTCAGAGATGAAATGTGCCAACACTGAAAGCTGTTGCTAGCCAGCCCCCTTCCTTGGAAGCGCTTTCACAGGCGCAGCAACACTGGGGCTTTGCGCTTCTCTAACCACCAAACGTCACGGTCATTCTCTTTCGGTCTCGTAGACACGAGCTGAGAAATTGCAAACGTCGAGCAATTGCTCAGAGATGAAAAGTGCCAGCACTGAAAGCTGTTGCTAGCCAGCCCCCTTCCTTGGAAGCGCTTTCACAGGCGCAGCAACACAGGGGCTTTGCGCTTCTCTACCCACCAAACGTCACGGTCATTCTCTTTCGGTCTCGTAGACACGAGCTGAGAAATTGCAAACGTCGAGCAATTGCTCAGAGATGAAAAGTGCCAGCACTGAAAGCTGTTGCTAGCCAGCCCCCTTCCTTGGAAGCGCTTTCACAGGCGCAGCAACACTGGGGCTTTGCGCTTCTCTACCCACCAAACGTCACGGTCACTATCTCTCCGTCTCGTAGACACGAGCTGAGAAATTGCAAACGTCGAGCAATTGCTCAGAGATGAAAAGTGCCAGCACTGAAAGATGTTGCTAGCCTGCCCCCTTCCTTGGAAGCGCTTTCACAGGCGCAGCAACACTGGGGCTTTGCGCTTCTCTACCCACCAAACATCACGGTCATTCTCTTTCCGTCTCGTAGACACGAGCTGAGAAATTGCAAATGTCGAGCAATCGCTCAGAGATGAAAAGCGCCAGCACTGAAAGCTGTTGCTAGCCAGCCCCCTTCCTTGGAAGTGCTTTTGTAGGTCTAAGAACACTGGGACTCTGTGCTTTTCTAGCCAGCTAAACTTCTGCTCATCCTCTCGCGCAGTCTAAAGAGAGCTCAGGTGAGAAATTGCAAACGTCGAGCAATTGCTCAGAGATGAAATGTGCCAACACTGAAAGCTGTTGCTAGCCAGCCCCCTTCCTTGGAAGCGCTTTCACAGGCGCAGCAACACTGGGGCTTTGCGCTTCTCTACCCACCAAACGTCACGGTCATTCTCTTTCCGTCTCGTAGACACGAGCTGAGAAATTGCAAACGTCGAGCAATTGCTCAGAGATGAAAAGTGCCAGCACTGAAAGCTGTTGCTAGCCAGCCCCCTTCCTTGGAAGCGCTTTCACAGGCGCAGCAACACTTGCTCTTTGCGCTTCTCTACCCACCAAACATCACGGTCACTATCTCTCCATCTCGTAGACACGAGCTGAGAAATTGCAAACGTCGAGCAATTGCTCAGAGATGAAAAGTGCCAGCACTGAAAGCTGTTGCTAGCCAGCACCCTTCCTTGGAAGCGCTTTTGTAGCCCTAAGAACACTGGGGCTCTGTGCTTCTCTAGCCATCTCATCTTCTGCTCATCCTCTCGCGCAGTCTAAAGAGAGCTCAGGTGAGAAATGGCAAACGTCGAGCAATTGCTCAGAGATGAAAAGTGCCAACACTGAAAGCTGTTGCTAGCCAGCCCCCTTCCTTGGAAGCGCTTTTGTAGGTCTAAGAACACTGGGACTCTGTGCTTTTCTAGCCAGCTAAACTTCTGCTCATCCTCTCGCGCAGTCTAAAGAGAGCTCAGGTGAGAAATTGCAAACGTCGAGCAATTGCTGAGAGAGGAAAAGTGCCAGCACTGAAAGCTGTTGCTAGCCAGCACCCTTCCTTGGAAGCGCTTTCACAGGCGCAGCAACACTGGGGCTTTGCGCTTCTCTACCCACCAAACGTCACGGTCACTATCTCTCCGTCTCGTAGACACGAGCTGAGAAATTGCAAACGTCGAGCAATTGCTCAGAGATGAAAAGTGCCAGCACTGAAAGATGTTGCTAGCCAGCCCCCTTCCTTGGAAGCGCTTTCACAGGCGCAGCAACACTGGGGCTTTGCGCTTCTCTAACCACCAAACATCACGGTCATTCTCTTTCGGTCTCGTAGACACGAGCTGAGAAAGTGCAAACGTCGAGCAATTGCTCAGAGATGAAAAGTGCCAGCACTGAAAGCTGTTGCTAGCCAGCCCCCTTCCTTGGAAGCGCTTTTGTAGCCCTAAGAACAGTGGAGCTCTGGGCTTCTCTAGCCACCTCATCTTCTGCTCATCCTCTCGCGCAGTCTAAAGAGAGCTCAGGTGAGAAATGGCAAACGTCGAGCAATTGCTCAGAGATGAAAAGTGCCAACACTGAAAGCTGTTGCTAGCCAGCCCCCTTCCTTGGAAGCGCTTTCACAGGCGCAGCAACACTGGGGCTTTGCGCTTCTCTAACCACCAAACGTCACGGTCATTCTCTTTCCGTCTCGTAGACACGAGCTGAGAAATTGCAAACCTCGAGCAATTGCTCACAGATGAAAAGTGCCAGCACTGAAAGCTGTTGCTAGCCAGCACCCTTCCTTGGAAGCGCTTTCACAGGCGCAGCAACACTGGGGCTTTGCGCTTCTCTACCCACCAAACGTCACGGTCATTCTCTTTCTGTCTCGTAGACACGAGCTGAGAAATTGCAAATGTCGAGCAATTGCTCAGAGATGAAAAGTGCCAGCACTGAAAGCTGTTGCTAGCCAGCCCCCTTCCTTGGAAGCGCTTATGTAGCCCTAAGAACAGTGGGGCTCTGGGCTTTTCTAGCCATCTAAACTTCTGCTCATCCTCTCGCGCAGTCTAAAGAGAGCTCAGGTGAGAAATTGCAAACGTCCAGCAATTGCTCAGAGATGAAAAGTGCCAGCACTGAAAGCTGTTGCTAGCCAGCACCCTTCCTTGGAAGCGCTTTCACAGGCGCAGCAACACTGGGGCTTTGCGCTTCTCTAACCACCAAACGTCACGGTCACTATCTCTCCGTCTCGTAGACACGAGCTGAGAAATTGCAAACGTCGAGCAATTGCTGAGAGATGAAAAGTGCCAGCACTGAAAGCTCTTGCTAGCCAGCACCCTTCCTTGGAAGCGCTTTTGTAGCCCTAAGAACAGTGGAGCTCTGGGCTTCTCTAGCCATCTCATCTTCTGCTCATCCTCTCGCGCAGTCTAAAGAGAGCTCAGGTGAGAAATTGCAAATGTCGAGTAATTGCTCAGAGAGGAAAAGTGCCAGCACTGAAAGCTGTTGTTAGCCAGCCCCCTTCCTTGGAAGCGCTTTCACAGGCGCAGCAACACTGGGGCTTTGCGCTTCTCTACCCACCAAACGTCACGGTCACTATCTCTCCGTCTCGTAGACACGAGCTGAGAAATTGCAAACGTCGAGCAATTGCTCAGAGATGAAAAGTGCCAGCACTGAAAGATGTTGCTAGCCTGCCCCCTTCCTTGGAAGCGCTTTCACAGGTGCAGCAACACTGGGGCTTTGCGCTTCTCTAACCACCAAATGTCACGGTCATTCTCTTTCGGTCTCGTAGACACGAGCTGAGAAAGTGCAAACGTCGAGCAATTGCTCAGAGAGGAAAAGTGCCAGCACTGAAAGATGTTGCTAGCCAGCCCCCTTCCTTGGAAGCGCTTTTGTAGCCCTAAGAACAGTGGGGCTCTGGGCTTCTCTAGCCACCTCATCTTCTGCTCATCCTCTCGCGCAGTCTAAAGAGAGCTCAGGTGAGAAATGGCAAACGTCCAGCAATTGCTCAGAGACGAAAAGTGCCAGCACTGAAAGCTGTTGCTAGCCAGCACCCTTCCTTGGAAGCGCTGTCACAGGCGCAGCAACACTGGGGCTTTGCGCTTCTCTACCCACCAAACGTCACGGTCACTATCTCTCCGTCTCGTAGACACGAGCTGAGAAATTGCAAACCTCGAGCAATTGCTCACAGATGAAAAGAGCCAGCACTGAAAGCTCTTGCTAGCCAGCACCCTTCCTTGGAAGCGCTGTCACAGGCGCAGCAACACTGGGGCTTTGCGCTTCTCTACCCACCAAACATCACGGTCATTCTCTTTCCGTCTCGTAGACACGAGCTGAGAAATTGCAAACGTCGAGCAATCGCTCAGAGATGAAAAGCGCCAGCACTGAAAGCTGTTGCTAGCCAGCACCCTTCCTTGGAAGTGCTTTTGTAGCCCTAAGAACACTGGGACTCTGTGCTTTTCTAGCCATCTAAACTTCTGCTCATCCTCTCGCGCAGTCTAAAGAGAGCTCAGGTGAGAAATTGCAAACGTCGAGCAATTGCTCAGAGATGAAATGTGCCAACACTGAAAGCTGTTGCTAGCCAGCCCCCTTCCTTGGAAGCGCTTTCACAGGCGCAGCAACACTGGGGCTTTGCGCTTCTCTAACCACCAAACGTCACGGTCATTCTCTTTCGGTCTCGTAGACACGAGCTGAGAAAGTGCAAACGTCGAGCAATTGCTCAGAGATGAAAAGTGCCAGCACTGAAAGCTGTTGCTAGCCAGCCCCCTTCCTTGGAAGCGCTTTCACAGGCGCAGCAACACTTGCTCTTTGCGCTTCTCTACCCACCAAACGTCACGGTCATTCTCTTTCGGTCTCGTAGACACGAGCTGAGAAATTGCAAACGTCGAGCAATTGCTCAGAGATGAAAAGTGCCAGCACTGAAAGCTGTTGCTAGCCAGCACCCTTCCTTGGAAGCGCTTTTGTAGCCCTAAGAACAGTGGAGCTCTGGGCTTCTCTAGCCACCTCATCTTCTGCTCATCCTCTCGCGCAGTCTAAAGAGAGCTCAGGTGAGAAATTGCAAACGTCGAGCAATTGCTCAGAGATGAAATGTGCCAACACTGAAAGCTGTTGCTAGCCAGCCCCCTTCCTTGGAAGCGCTTTCACAGGCGCAGCAACACTGGGGCTTTGCGCTACTCTAACCACCAAACGTCACGGTCATTCTCTTTCGGTCTCGTAGACACGAGCTGAGAAATTGCAAACGTCGAGCAATTGCTCAGAGATGAAAAGTGCCAGCACTGAAAGCTGTTGCTAGCCAGCCCCCTTCCTTGGAAGCGCTTTCACAGGCGCAGCAACACTTGCTCTTTGCGCTTCTCTACCCACCAAACGTCACGGTCACTATCTCTCCATCTCGTAGACACGAGCTGAGAAATTGCAAACGTCGAGCAATTGCTCAGAGGTGAAAAGTGCCAGCACTGAAAGCTGTTGCTAGCCAGCACCCTTCCTTGGAAGCGCTTTTGTAGCCCTAAGAACAGTGGGGCTCTGGGCTTCTCTAGCCATCTCATCTTCTGCTCATCCTCTCGCGCAGTCTAAAGAGAGCTCAGGTGAGAAATTGCAAACGTCGATCAATTGCTCAGAGATGAAAAGTGCCAGCACTGAAAGCTGTTGCTAGCCAGCCCCCTTCCTTGGAAGCGCTTTCACAGGCGCAGCAACACTGGGGCTTTGCGCTTCTCTAACCACCAAACGTCACGGTCATTCTCTTTCCGTCTTGCAGACACGAGCTGAGAAATTGCAAATGTCGAGCAATTGCTCAGAGATGAAAAGTGCCAGCACTGAAAGCTGTTGCTAGCCAGCACCCTTCCTTGGAAGCGCTGTCACAGGCGCAGCAACACTGGGGCTTTGCGCTTCTCTACCCACCAAACGTCACGGTCACTATCTCTCCGTCTCGTAGACACGAGCTGAGAAATTGCAAACGTCGAGCAATTGCTCAGAGATGAAAAGTGCCAGCACTGAAAGATGTTGCTAGCCAGCCCCCTTCCTTGGAAGCGCTTTTGTAGCCCTAAGAACACTGGGGCTCTGGGCTTCTCTAGCCATCTAAACTTCTGCTCATCCTCTCGCGCAGTCTAAAGAGAGCTCAGGTGAGAAATTGCAAACGTCGAGCAATTGCTCAGAGAGGAAAAGTGCCAGCACTGAAAGCTGTTGCTAGCCAGCACCCTTCCTTGGAAGCGCTTTCACAGATGCAGCAACACTGGGGCTTTGCGCTTCTCTACCCACCAAACGTCACGGTCACTATCTCTCCGTCTCGTAGACACGAGCTGAGAAATTGCAAACGTCGAGCAATTGCTCAGAGATGAAAAGTGCCAGCACTGAAAGCTCTTGCTAGCCAGCCCCCTTCCTTGGAAGCGCTTTCACAGGTGCAGCAACACTGGGGCTTTGCGCTTCTCTAACCACCAAACATCACGGTCATTCTCTTTCGGTCTCGTAGACACGAGCTGAGAAAGTGCAAACGTCGAGCAATTGCTCAGAGATGAAAAGTGCCAGCACTGAAAGCTGTTGCTAGCCAGCCCCCTTCCTTGGAAGCGCTTTTGTAGCCCTAAGAACAGTGGAGCTCTGGGCTTCTCTAGCCACCTCATCTTCTGCTCATCCTCTCGCGCAGTCTAAAGAGAGCTCAGGTGAGAAATGGCAAACGTCGAGCAATTGCTCAGAGATGAAAAGTGCCAGCACTGAAAGCTGTTGCTAGCCAGCCCCCTTCCTTGGAAGCGCTTTCACAGGCGCAGCAACACTGGGGCTTTGCGCTTCTCTAACCACCAAACGTCACGGTCATTCTCTTTCGGTCTCGTAGACACGAGCTGAGAAATTGCAAACGTCGAGCAATTGCTCAGAGATGAAAAGTGCCAGCACTGAAAGCTGTTGCTAGCCAGCAACCTTCCTTGGAAGCGCTTTCACAGGCGCAGCAACACTGGGGCTTTGCGCTTCTCTACCCACCAAACGTCACGGTCATTCTCTTTCTGTCTCGTAGACACGAGCTGAGAAATTGCAAATGTCGAGCAATTGCTCAGAGATGAAAAGTGCCAGCACTGAAAGCTGTTGCTAGCCAGCACCCTTCCTTGGAAGCGCTTATGTAGCCCTAAGAACACTGGGGCTCTGGGCTTCTCTAGCCACCTCATCTTCTGCTCATCCTCTCGCGCAGTCTAAAGAGCGCTCAGGGGAGAAATTGCAAACGTCGAGCAATTGCTCAGAGATGAAAAGTGCCAGCACTGAAAGCTGTTGCTAGCCAGCACCCTTCCTTGGAAGCGCTTTCACAGGCGCAGCAACACTGGGGCTTTGCGCTTCTCTACCCACCAAACGTCACGGTCACTATCTCTCCGTCTCGTAGACACGAGCTGAGAAATTGCAAACGTCGAGCAATTGCTCAGAGATGAAAAGTGCCAGCACTGAAAGCTGTTGCTAGCCAGCCCCCTTCCTTGGAAGCGCTTTTGTAGCCCTAAGAACAGTGGAGCTCTGGGCTTCTCTAGCCATCTCATCTTCTGCTCATCCTCTCGCGCAGTCTAAAGAGAGCTCAGGTGAGAAATTGCAAACGTCGAGCAATTGCTCAGAGAGGAAAAGTGCCAGCACTGAAAGCTCTTGCTAGCCAGCCCCCTTCCTTGGAAGCGCTTTCACAGGCGCAGCAACACTGGGGCTTTGCGCTTCTCTACCCACCAAACGTCACGGTCACTATCTCTCCGTCTCGTAGACACGAGCTGAGAAATTGCAAACGTCGAGCAATTGCTCAGAGATGAAAAGTGCCAGCACTGAAAGCTCTTGCTAGCCAGCACCCTTCCTTGGAAGTGCTTTTGTAGCCCTAAGAACACTGGGGCTCTGGGCTTCTCTAGCCATCTAAACTTCTGCTCATCCTCTCGCGCACTCTAAAGAGAGCTCAGGTGAGAAATGGCAAACGTCGAGCAATTGCTCAGAGATGAAAAGTGCCAGCACTGAAAGCTGTTGCTAGCCAGCACCCTTCCTTGGAAACGCTTTCACAGGCGCAGCAACACTGGGGCTTTGCACTTCTCTAACCACCAAACGTCACGGTCACTATCTCTCCGTCTCGTAGACACGAGCTGAGAAATTGCAAACCTCGAGCAACTGCTCACAGATGAAAAGTGCCAGCACTGAAAGATGTTGCTAGCCAGCACCCTTCCTTGGAAGCGCTGTCACAGGCGCAGGAACACTGGGGCTTTGCGCTTCTCTAACCACCAAACGTCACGGTCATTCTCTTTCGGTCTCGTAGACACGAGCTGAGAAATTGCAAACGTCGAGCAATCGCTCAGAGATGAAAAGCGCCAGCACTGAAAGCTCTTGCTAGCCAGCCCCCTTCCTTGGAAGCTCTTTTGTAGCCCTAAGAACACTGGGGCTCTGGGCTTTTCTAGCCATCTAAACTTCTGCTCATCCTCTCGCGCAGTCTAAAGAGAGCTCAGGTGAGAAATTGCAAACGTTGAGCAACTGCTGAGAGATGAAAAGTGCCGGCACTGAAAGCTGTTGCTAGCCAGCCCCCTTCCTTGGAAGCGCTTTCACAGGCGCAGCAACACTGGGGCTTTGCGCTTCTCTACCCACCAAAGGTCACGGTCATTCTCTTTCTGTCTCGTAGACACGAGCTGAGAAATTGCAAATGTCGAGCAATTGCTCAGAGATGAAAAGTGCCAGCACTGAAAGCTGTTGCTAGCCAGCACCCTTCTTTGGAAGTGCTTTTGTAGGCCTAAGAACACTGGGGCTGTGGGATTCTCTAGCCACCTCATCTTCTGCTCATACTCTCGCGCAGTCTAAAGAGCGCTCAGGTGAGAAATTGCAAACGTCGAGCAATTGCTCAGAGATGAAAAGTGCCAGCACTGAAAGCTGCTGCTAGCCAGCACCCTTCCTTGGAAGCGCTTTTGTAGCCCTAAGAACAGTGGGGCTCTGGGCTTCTCTAGCCACCTCATCTTCTGCTCATCCTCTCGCGCAGTCTAAAGAGAGCTCAGGTGAGAAATTGCAAACGTCGAGCAATTGCTCAGAGATGAAAAGTGCCAGCACTGAAAGCTGTTGCTAGCCAGCCCCCTTCCTTGGAAGCGCTTTCACAGGCGCAGCAACACTGGGGCTTTGCGCTTCTCTAGCCACCAAACGTCACGGTCATTCTCTTTCCGTCTCGTAGACACGAGCTGAGAAAGTGAAACGTTGAGCAATTGCTCAGAGATGAAAAGTGCCAGCACTGAAAGCTCTTGCTAGCCAGCACCCTTCCTTGGAAGCGCTTATGTAGCCCTAAGAACAGTGGGGCTCTGTGCTTCTCTAGCCACCTCATCTTCTGCTCATCCTCTCGCGCAGTCTAAAGAGAGCTCAGGTGAGAAATTGCAAACGTCGAGCAATTGCTCAGAGAGGAAAAGTGCCAGCACTGAAAGCTGTTGCTAGCCAGCACCCTTCCTTGGAAGCGCTTTCACAGGCGCAGCAACACTGGGGCTTTGCGCTTCTCTAACCACCAAACGTCACGGTCACTATCTCTCCGTCTCGTAGACACGAGCTGAGAAATTGCAAACGTCGAGCAATTGCTCAGAGATGAAAAGTGCCAGCACTGAAAGCTGTTGCTAGCCAGCCCCCTTCCTTGGAAGCGCTTTCACAGGCGCAGCAACACTTGCTCTTTGCGCTTCTCTACCCACCAAACGTCACGGTCATTCTCTTTCTGACTCGTAGACACGAGCTGAGAAATTGCAAATGTCGAGCAATTGCTCAGAGATGAAAAGTGCCAGCACTGAAAGCTGTTGCTAGCCAGCCCCCTTCCTTGGAAGCGCTGTCACAGGCGCGGCAACACTGGGGCTTTGCGCTTCTCTACCCACCAAACGTCACGGTCACTATCTCTCCGTCTCGTAGACACGAGCTGAGAAATTGCAAACCTCGAGCAATTGCTCACAGATGAAAAGTGCCAGCACTGAAAGCTCTTGCTAGCCAGCACCCTTCCTTGGAAGCGCTTTCACAGGCGCAGCAACACTGGGGCTTTGCACTTCTCTAACCACCAAACGTCACGGTCACTATCTCTCCGTCTCGTAGACACGAGCTGAGAAATTGCAAACCTCGAGCAACTGCTCACAGATGAAAAGTGCCAGCACTGAAAGATGTTGCTAGCCAGCACCCTTCCTTGGAAGCGCTGTCACAGGCGCAGGAACACTGGGGCTTTGCGCTTCTCTAACCACCAAACGTCACGGTCATTCTCTTTCGGTCTCGTAGACACGAGCTGAGAAATTGCAAACGTCGAGCAATCGCTCAGAGATGAAAAGCGCCAGCACTGAAAGCTGTTGCTAGCCAGCCCCCTTCCTTGGAAGCTCTTTTGTAGCCCTAAGAACACTGGGGCTCTGGGCTTTTCTAGCCATCTAAACTTCTGCTCATCCTCTCGCGCAGTCTAAAGAGAGCTCAGGTGAGAAATTGCAAACGTTGAGCAACTGCTGAGAGATGAAAAGTGCCGGCACTGAAAGCTGTTGCTAGCCAGCCCCCTTCCTTGGAAGCGCTTTCACAGGCGCAGCAACACTGGGGCTTTGCGCTTCTCTACCCACCAAAGGTCACGGTCATTCTCTTTCTGTCTCGTAGACACGAGCTGAGAAATTGCAAATGTCGAGCAATTGCTCAGAGATGAAAAGTGCCAGCACTGAAAGCTGTTGCTAGCCAGCACCCTTCTTTGGAAGTGCTTTTGTAGGCCTAAGAACACTGGGGCTGTGGGATTCTCTAGCCACCTCATCTTCTGCTCATACTCTCGCGCAGTCTAAAGAGCGCTCAGGTGAGAAATTGCAAACGTCGAGCAATTGATCAGAGATGAAAAGTGCCAGCACTGAAAGCTGCTGCTAGCCAGCACCCTTCCTTGGAAGCGCTTTTGTAGCCCTAAGAACAGTGGGGCTCTGGGCTTCTCTAGCCACCTCATCTTCTGCTCATCCTCTCGCGCAGTCTAAAGAGAGCTCAGGTGAGAAATTGCAAACGTCGAGCAATTGCTGTGAGATGAAAAGTGCCAGCACTGAAAGCTGTTGCTAGCCAGCCCCCTTCCTTGGAAGCGCTTTCACAGGCGCAGCAACACTGGGGCTTTGCGCTTCTCTACCCACCAAACGTCACGGTCATTCTCTTTCCGTCTCGTAGACACGAGCTGAGAAAGTGAAACGTTGAGCAATTGCTCAGAGACAAAAAGTGCCAGCACTGAAAGCTGTTGCTAGCCAGCACCCTTCCTTGGAAGCGCTTATGTAGCCCTAAGAACACTGGGGCTCTGTGCTTCTCTAGCCACCTCATCTTCTGCTCATCCTCTCGCGCAGTCTAAAGAGAGCTCAGGTGAGAAATTGCAAACGTCGAGCAATTGCTCAGAGATGAAAAGTGCCAGCACTGAAAGCTGTTGCTAGCCAGCACCCTTCCTTGGAAGCGCTTTCACAGGCGCAGCAACACTGGGGCTTTGCGCTTCTCTAACCACCAAACGTCACGGTCACTATCTCTCCGTCTCGTAGACACGAGCTGAGAAATTGCAAACGTCGAGCAATTGCTCAGAGATGAAAAGTGCCAGCACTGAAAGCTGTTGCTAGCCAGCCCCCTTCCTTGGAAGCGCTTTCACAGGCGCAGCAACACTGGGGCTTTGCGCTTCTCTACCCACCAAACGTCACGGTCATTCTCTTTCTGTCTCGTAGACACGAGCTGAGAAATTGCAAATGTCGAGCAATTGCTCAGAGATGAAAAGTGCCAGCACTGAAAGCTCTTGCTAGCCAGCCCCCTTCCTTGGAAGCGCTTTCACAGGCGCAGCAACACTGGGGCTTTGCGCTTCTCTACCCACCAAACATCACGGTCATTCTCTTTCCGTCTTGTAGACACGAGCTGAGAAATTGGAAAAGTCGAGCAATTGCTCAGAGATGAAAAGTGCCAGCACTGAAAGCTCTTGCTAGCCAGCACCCTTCCTTGGAAGCGCTGTCACAGGCGCAGCAACACTGGGGCTTTGCGCTTCTCTACCCACCAAATGTCACGGTCACTATCTCTCCGTCTCGTAGACACGAGCTGAGAAATTGCAAACATCGAGCAATTGCTCACAGATGAAAAGTGCCAGCACTGAAAGCTGTTGCTAGCCAGCACCCTTCCTTGGAAGCGCTTTTGTAGCCCTAAGAACACTGGGGCTCTGGGCTTCTCTAGCCACCTCATCTTCTGCTCATCCTCTCGCGCAGTCTAAAGAGAGCTCAGGGGAGAAATTGCAAACGTCGAGCAATTGCTCAGAGAGGAAAAGTGCCAGCACTGAAAGCTGTTGCTAGCCAGCCCCCTTCCTTGGAAGCGCTTTCACAGGCGCAGCAACACTGGGGCTTTGCGCTTCTCTACCCACCAAACGTCACGGTCATTCTCTTTCTGTCGCGTAGACACGAGCTGAGAAATTGCAAATGTCGAGCAATTGCTCAGAGATGAAAAGTGCCAGCACTGAAAGCTGTTGCTAGCCAGCACCCTTCCTTGGAAGCGCTTTCACAGGTGCAGCAACACTGGGGCTTTGCGCTTCTCTAACCACCAAACATCACGGTCATTCTCTTTCCGTCTTGTAGACACGAGCTGAGAAATTGGAAAAGTCGAGCAATTGCTCAGAGATGAAAAGTGCCAGCACTGAAAGCTGTTGCTAGCCAGCCCCCTTCCTTGGAAGCGCTGTCACAGGCGCAGCAACACTGGGGCTTTGCGCTTCTCTACCCACCAAACGTCACGGTCACTATCTCTCCGTCTCGTAGACACGAGCTGAGAAATTGCAAACGTCGAGCAATTGCTCAGAGATGAAAAGTGCCAGCACTGAAAGCTGTTGCTAGCCAGCCCCCTTCCTTGGAAGCGCTTTCACAGGTGCAGCAACACTGGGGCTTTGCGCTTCTCTAACCACCAAATGTCACGGTCATTCTCTTTCGGTCTCGTAGACACGAGCTGAGAAAGTGCAAACGTTGAGCAATTGCTCAGAGATGAAAAGTGCCAGCACTGAAAGATGTTGCTAGCCAGCCCCCTTCCTTGGAAGCGCTTTTGTAGCCCTAAGAACAGTGGGGCTCTGGGCTTCTCTAGCCACCTCATCTTCTGCTCATCCTCTCGCGCAGTCTAAAGAGAGCTCAGGTGAGAAATGGCAAACGTCGAGCAATTGCTCAGAGATGAAAAGTGCCAGCACTGAAAGCTGTTGCTAGCCAGCACCCTTCCTTGGAAGCGCTTTCACAGGCGCAGCAACACTGGGGCTTTGCGCTTCTCTAACCACCAAACGTCACGGTCACTATCTCTCCGTCTCGTAGACACGAGCTGAGAAATTGCAAACGTCGAGCAATTGCTCAGAGATGAAAAGTGCCAGCACTGAAAGCTCTTGCTAGCCAGCACCCTTCCTTGGAAGTGCTTTTGTAGCCCTAAGAACACTGGGGCTCTGGGCTTCTCTAGCCATCTAAACTTCTGCTCATCCTCTCGCGCACTCTAAAGAGAGCTCAGGTGAGAAATTGCAAACGTCGAGCAATTGCTCAGAGATGAAAAGTGCCAGCACTGAAAGCTGTTGCTAGCCAGCACCCTTCCTTGAAAGCGCTTTCACAGGCGCAGCAACACTGGGGCTTTGCGCTTCTCTACCCACCAAACGTCACGGTCACTATCTCTCCGTCTCGTAGACACGAGCTGAGAAATTGCAAATGTCGAGCAATTGCTCAGAGATGAAAAGTGCCAGCACTGAAAGCTGTTGCTAGCCAGCACCCTTCTTTGGAAGTGCTTTTGTAGGCCTAAGAACACTGGGGCTGTGGGATTCTCTAGCCACCTCATCTTCTGCTCATACTCTCGCGCAGTCTAAAGAGAGCTCAGGTGAGAAATTGCAAACGTCGAGCAATTGCTCAGAGATGAAAAGTGCCAGCACTGAAAGCTGCTGCTAGCCAGCACCCTTCCTTGGAAGCGCTTTTGTAGCCCTAAGAACAGTGGGGCTCTGGGCTTCTCTAGCCACCTCATCTTCTGCTCATCCTCTCGCGCAGTCTAAAGAGAGCTCAGGTGAGAAATTGCAAACGTCGAGCAATTGCTGTGAGATGAAAAGTGCCAGCACTGAAAGCTGTTGCTAGCCAGCACCCTTCCTTGGAAGCGCTTTCACAGGCGCAGCAACACTGGGGCTTTGCGCTTCTCTACCCACCAAACGTCACGGTCATTCTCTTTCCGTCTCGTAGACACGAGCTGAGAAAGTGAAACGTTGAGCAATTGCTCAGAGATGAAAAGTGCCAGCACTGAAAGCTGTTGCTAGCCAGCACCCTTCCTTGGAAGCGCTTATGTAGCCCTAAGAACACTGGGGCTCTGTGCTTCTCTAGCCACCTCATCTTCTGCTCATCCTCTCGCGCAGTCTAAAGAGAGCTCAGGTGAGAAATTGCAAACGTCGAGCAATTGCTCAGAGATGAAAAGTGCCAGCACTGAAAGCTGTTGCTAGCCAGCACCCTTCCTTGGAAGCGCTTTCACAGGAGCAGCAACACTGGGGCTTTGCGCTTCTCTAACCACCAAACGTCACGGTCACTATCTCTCCGTCTCGTAGACACGAGCTGAGAAATTGCAAACGTCGAGCAATTGCTCAGAGATGAAAAGTGCCAGCACTGAAAGCTGTTGCTAGCCAGCACCCTTCCTTGGAAGCGCTTTCACAGGCGCAGCAACACTGGGGCTTTGCGCTTCTCTACCCACCAAAGGTCACGGTCATTCTCTTTCCGTCTTGTAGACACGAGCTGAGAAATTGGAAAAGTCGAGCAATTGCTCAGAGATGAAAAGTGCCAGCACTGAAAGCTCTTGCTAGCCAGCACCCTTCCTTGGAAGCGCTGTCACAGGCACAGCAACACTGGGGCTTTGCGCTTCTCTACCCACCAAACGTCACGGTCACTATCTCTCCGTCTCGTAGACACGAGCTGAGAAATTGCAAACATCGAGCAATTGCTCAGAGATGAAAAGTGCCAGCACTGAAAGCTGTTGCTAGCCAGCACCCTTCCTTGGAAGCGCTTATGTAGCCCTAAGAACACTGGGGCTCTGGGCTTCTCTAGCCACCTCATCTTCTGCTCATCCTCTCGCGCAGTCTAAAGAGAGCTCAGGGGAGAAATTGCAAACGTCGAGCAATTGCTCAGAGATGAAAAGTGCCAGCACTGAAAGCTGTTGCTAGCCAGCACCCTTCCTTGAAAGCGCTTTCACAGGCGCAGCAACACTGGGGCTTTGCGCTTCTCTACCCACCAAACGTCACAGTCATTCTCTTTCTGTCTCGTAGACACGAGCTGAGAAATTGCAAATGTCGAGCAATTGCTCAGAGGTGAAAAGTGCCAGCACTGAAAGCTGTTGCTAGCCAGCACCCTTCCTTGGAAGCGCTTTCACAGGTGCAGCAACACTGGGGCTTTGCGCTTCTCTAACCACCAAACATCACGGTCATTCTCTTTCCGTCTTGTAGACACGAGCTGAGAAATTGCAAACGTCGAGCAATTGCTCAGAGATGAAAAGTGCCAGCACTGAAAGCTCTTGCTAGCCAGCACCCTTCCTTGGAAGCGCTGTCACAGGCGCAGCAACACTGGGGCTTTGCGCTTCTCTACCCACCAAACGTCACGGTCACTATCTCTCCGTCTCGTAGACACGAGCTGAGAAATTGCAAACGTCGAGCAATTGCTCAGAGATGAAAAGTGCCAGCACTGAAAGCTGTTGCTAGCCAGCCCCCTTCCTTGGAAGCGCTTTCACAGGTGCAGCAACACTGGGGCTTTGCGCTTCTCTAACCACCAAATGTCACGGTCATTCTCTTTCGGTCTCGTAGACACGAGCTGAGAAAGTGCAAACGTTGAGCAATTGCTCAGAGATGAAAAGTGCCAGCACTGAAAGATGTTGCTAGCCAGCCCCCTTCCTTGGAAGCGCTTTTGTAGCCCTAAGAACAGTGGGGCTCTGGGCTTCTCTAGCCACCTCATCTTCTGCTCATCCTCTCGCGCAGTCTAAAGAGAGCTCAGGTGAGAAATGGCAAACGTCCAGCAATTGCTCAGAGATGAAAAGTGCCAGCACTGAAAGCTGTTGCTAGCCAGCACCCTTCCTTGGAAGCGCTGTCACAGGCGCAGCAACAGTGGGGCTTTGCGCTTCTCTACCCACCAAACGTCACAGTCACTATCTCTCCGTCTCGTAGACACGAGCTGAGAAATTGCAAAGGTCGAGCAATTGCTCAGAGATGAAAAGTGCCAGCACTGAAAGCTCTTGCTAGCCAGCCCCCTTCCTTGGAAGCGCTTTCACAGGCGCAGCAACACTGGGGCTTTGCGCTTCTCTAACCACCAAACGTCACGGTCATTCTCTTTCTGTCTCGTAGACACGAGCTGAGAAATTGCAAACGTCGAGCAATTGCTCAGAGATGAAAAGTGCCAGCACTGAAAGATGTTGCTAGCCAGCCCCCTTCCTTGGAAGCGCTTTTGTAGCCCTAAGAACAGTGGGGCTCTGGGCTTCTCTAGCCACCTCATCTTCTGCTCATCCTCTCGCGCACTCTAAAGAGAGCTCAGGTGAGAAATTGCAAACGTCGAGCAATTGCTGAGAGATGAAAAGTGCCAGCACTGAAAGCTGTTGCTAGCCAGCACCCTTCCTTGGAAGCGCTGTCACCGGCGCAGCAACACTGGGGCTTTGCGCTTCTCTACCCACCAAACGTCACGGTCATTCTCTTTCCGTCTCGTAGACACGAGCTGAGAAATTGCAAACGTCGAGCAATTGCTCAGAGATGAAAAGTGCCAGCACTGAAAGCTGTTGCTAGCCAGCCCCCTTCCTTGGAAGCGCTTTCACAGGTGCAGCAACACTGGGGCTTTGCGCTTCTCTAACCACCAAACGTCACGGTCACTATCTCTCCGTCTCGTAGACACGAGCTGAGAAATTGCAAACGTCGAGCAATCGCTCAGAGATGAAAAGCGCCAGCACTGAAAGCTGTTGCTAGCCAGCCCCCTTCCTTGGAAGTGCTTTTGTAGGCCTAAGAACACTGGGACTCAGTGCTTTTCTAGCCATCTAAACTTCTGCTCATCCTCTCGCGCAGTCTAAAGAGAGCTCAGGTGAGAAATTGCAAACGTCGAGCAATTGCTCAGAGAGGAAAAGTGCCAGCACTGAAAGCTGTTGCTAGCCAGCACCCTTCATTGGAAGCGCTTTCACAGGCGCAGCAACACTGGGGCTTTGCGCTTCTCTACCCACCAAACATCATGCTCACTATATCTCCATCCGGTAGACACGAGCTGAGAAATTGCAAACGTCGAGCAATTGCTCAGAGATGAAAAGTGCCAGCACTGAAAGATGTTGCTAGCCAGCACCCTTCCTTGGAAGCGCTTTCACAGGCGCAGCAACACTGGGGCTTTGCGCTTCTCTAACCACCAAACGTCACGGTCATTCTCTTTCTGTCTCGTAGACACGAGCTGAGAAATTGCAAACGTCGAGCAATTGCTCAGAGATGAAAAGTGCCAGCACTGAAAGATGTTGCTAGCCAGCACCCTTCCTTGGAAGCGCTTTTGTAGCCCTAAGAACAGTGGGGCTCTTGGCTTCTCTAGCCACCTCATCTTCTGCTCATCCTCTCGCGCAGTCTAAAGAGAGCTCAGGTGAGAAATTGCAAACGTCGAGCAATTGCTCAGAGAGGAAAAGTGCCAGCACTGAAAGCTGTTGCTAGCCAGCACCCTTCCTTGGAAGCGCTGTCACCGGCGCAGCAACACTGGGGCTTTGCGCTTCTCTACCCACCAAACATCACGGTCATTCTCTTTCCGTCTTGTAGACACGAGCTGAGAAATTGGAAAAGTCGAGCAATTGCTCAGAGATGAAAAGTGCCAGCACTGAAAGCTCTTGCTAGCCAGCACCCTTCCTTGGAAGCGCTGTCACAGGCGCAGCAACACTGGGGCTTTGCGCTTCTCTACCCACCAAACGTCACGGTCATTCTCTTTCCGTCTCGTAGACACGAGCTGAGAAATTGCAAACATCGAGCAATTGCTCAGAGATGAAAAGTGCCAGCACTGAAAGCTGTTGCTAGCCAGCACCCTTCCTTGGAAGCGCTTTTGTAGCCCTAAGAACACTGGGGCTCTGTGCTTCTCTAGCCATCTAAACTTCTGCTCATCCTCTCGCGCAGTCTAAAGAGAGCTCAGGGGAGAAATTGCAAACGTCGAGCAATTGCTCAGAGAGGAAAAGTGCCAGCACTGAAAGCTGTTGCTAGCCAGCACCCTTCCTTGAAAGCGCTTTCACAGGCGCAGCAACACTGGGGCTTTGCGCTTCTCTACCCACCAAACGTCACGGTCATTCTCTTTCTGTCTCGTAGACACGAGCTGAGAAATTGCAAATGTCGAGCAATTGCTCAGAGATGAAAAGTGCCAGCACTGAAAGCTGTTGCTAGCCAGCACCCTTCCTTGGAAGCGCTTTCACAGGTGCAGCAACACTGGGGCTTTGCGCTTCTCTAACCACCAAACATCACGGTCATTCTCTTTCCGTCTTGTAGACACGAGCTGAGAAATTGGAAAAGTCGAGCAATTGCTCAGAGATGAAAAGTGCCAGCACTGAAAGCTCTTGCTAGCCAGCACCCTTCCTTGGAAGCGCTTTCACAGGCGCAGCAACACTTGCTCTTTGAGCTTCTCTTTCCACCAAAGGTCACGGTCATTCTCTTTCTGTCTCGTAGACACGAGCTGAGAAATTGCAAACGTCGAGCAATTGCTCAGAGATGAAAAGTGCTAGCACTGAAAGATGTTGCTAGCCAGCCCCCTTCCTTGGAAGCGCTTTCACAGGTGCAGCAACACTGGGGCTTTGCGCTTCTCTAACCACCAAATGTCACGGTCATTCTCTTTCGGTCTCGTAGACACGAGCTGAGAAAGTGCAAACGTTGAGCAATTGCTCAGAGATGAAAAGTGCCAGCACTGAAAGATGTTGCTAGCCAGCCCCCTTCCTTGGAAGCGCTTTTGTAGCCCTAAGAACAGTGGGGCTCTGGGCTTCTCTAGCCACCTCATCTTCTGCTCATCCTCTCGCGCAGTCTAAAGAGAGCTCAGGTGAGAAATGGCAAACGTCCAGCAATTGCTCAGAGATGAAAAGTGCCAGCACTGAAAGCTCTTGCTAGCCAGCACCCTTCCTTGGAAGCGCTGTCACAGGCGCAGCAACACTGGGGCTTTGCGCTTCTCTAACCACCAAACGTCACAGTCACTATCTCTCCGTCTCGTAGACACGAGCTGAGAAATTGCAAACGTCGAGCAATTGCTCAGAGATGAAAAGTGCCAGCACTGAAAGCTGTTGCTAGCCAGCCCCCTTCCTTGGAAGCGCTTTCACAGGTGCAGCAACACTGGGGCTTTGCGCTTCTCTAACCACCAAACGTCACGGTCACTATCTCTCCGTCTCGTAGACACGAGCTGAGAAATTGCAAACGTCGAGCAATTGCTCAGAGATGAAAAGTGCCAGCACTGAAAGATGTTGCTAGCCAGCACCCTTCCTTGGAAGCGCTTTCACAGGCGCAGCAACACTGGGGCTTTGCGCTTCTCTAACCACCAAACGTCACGGTCATTCTCTTTCTGTCTCGTAGACACGAGCTGAGAAATTGCAAACGTCGAGCAATTGCTCAGAGATGAAAAGTGCCAGCACTGAAAGATGTTGCTAGCCAGCACCCTTCCTTGGAAGCGCTTTTGTAGCCCTAAGAACAGTGGGGCTCTTGGCTTCTCTAGCCACCTCATCTTCTGCTCATCCTCTCGCGCAGTCTAAAGAGAGCTCAGGTGAGAAATTGCAAACGTCGAGCAATTGCTCAGAGAGGAAAAGTGCCAGCACTGAAAGCTGTTGCTAGCCAGCCCCCTTCCTTGGAAGCGCTGTCACCGGCGCAGCAACACTGGGGCTTTGCGCTTCTCTACCCACCAAACGTCACGGTCATTCTCTTTCCGTCTCGTAGACACGAGCTGAGAAATTGCAAACGTCGAGCAATCGCTCAGAGATGAAAAGCGCCAGCACTGAAAGCTGTTGCTAGCCAGCCCCCTTCCTTGGAAGCTCTTTTGTAGCCCTAAGAACACTGGGGCTCTGGGCTTTTCTAGCCATGTAAACTTCTGATCATCCTCTCGCGCAGTCTAAAGAGAGCTCAGGTGAGAAATTGCAAACGTTGAGCAACTGCTGAGAGATGAAAAGTGCCAGCACTGAAAGCTGTTGCTAGCCAGCCCCCTTCCTTGGAAGCGCTTTCACAGGTGCAGCAACACTGGGGCTTTGCGCTTCTCTAACCACCAAACGTCACGGTCATTCTCTTTCTGTCTCGTAGACACGAGCTGAGAAATTGCAAATGTCGAGCAATTGCTCAGAGATGAAAAGTGCCAGCACTGAAAGCTGTTGCTAGCCAGCACCCTTCTTTGGAAGTGCTTTTGTAGGCCTAAGAACACTGGGGCTGTGGGCTTCTCTAGCCACCTCATCTTCTGCTCATCATCTCGCGCACTCTAAAGAGCGCTCAGGTGAGAAATTGCAAACGTCGAGCAATTGCTCAGAGATGAAAAGTGCCAGCACTGAAAGCTGTTGCTAGCCAGCACCCTTCCTTGGAAGCGCTTTCACAGGCGCAGCAACACTGGGGCTTTGCGCTTCTCTAGCCACCAAAGGTCACGGTCATTCTCTTTCCGTCTCGTAGACACGAGCTGAGAAATTGCAAATGTCGAGCAATTGCTCAGAGATGAAAAGTGCCAGCACTGAAAGCTCTTGCTAGCCAGCCCCCTTCCTTGGAAGCGCTTATGTAGCCCTAAGAACAGTGGGGCTCTGGGCTTCTCTAGCCACCTCATCTTCTGCTCATCCTCTCGCGCAGTCTAAAGAGAGCTCAGGGGAGAAATTGCAAACGTCGAGCAATTGCTCAGAGATGAAAAGTGCCAGCACTGAAAGCTCTTGCTAGCCAGCCCCCTTCCTTGGAAGCGCTTTCACAGGCGCAGCAACACTGGGGCTTTGCGCTTCTCTAACCACCAAACGTCACGGTCACTATCTCTCCGTCTCGTAGACACGAGCTGAGAAATTGCAAAGGTCGAGCAATTGCTCAGAGATGAAAAGTGCCAGCACTGAAAGCTGTTGCTAGCCAGCACCCTTCCTTGGAAGCGCTTTTGTAGCCCTAAGAACAGTGGAGCTCTGGGCTTCTCTAGCCACCTCATCTTCTGCTCATCCTCTCGCGCAGTCTAAAGAGAGCTCAGGTGAGAAATGGCAAACGTCGAGCAATTGCTCAGAGATGAAAAGTGCCAACACTGAAAGCTGTTGCTAGCCAGCACCCTTCCTTGGAAGCGCTTTCACAGGTGCAGCAACACTGGGGCTTTGCGCTTCTCTACCCACCAAACGTCACGGTCATTCTCTTTCCGTCTCGTAGACACGAGCTGAGAAAGTGAAACGTTGAGCAATTGCTCAGAGATGAAAAGTGCCAGCACTGAAAGCTGTTGCTAGCCAGCACCCTTCCTTGGAAGCGCTTTCACAGGCGCAGCAACACTGGGGCTTTGCGCTTCTCTACCCACCAAACGTCACGGTCACTATCTCTCCGTCTCGTAGACACGAGCTGAGAAATTGCAAACGTCGAGCAATTGCTCAGAGATGAAAAGTGCCAGCACTGAAAGCTGTTGCTAGCCAGCCCCCTTCCTTGGAAGCGCTTTCACAGGCGCAGCAACACTTGCTCTTTGCGCTTCTCTACCCACCAAACGTCACGGTCATTCTCTTTCTGTCTCGTAGACACGAGCTGAGAAATTGCAAATGTCGAGCAATTGCTCAGAGATGAAAAGTGCCAGCACTGAAAGCTGTTGCTAGCCAGCCCCCTTCCTTGGAAGCGCTTTCACAGGCGCAGCAACACTGGGGCTTTGCGCTTCTCTACCCACCAAACATCACGGTCATTCTCTTTCCGTCTTGTAGACACGAGCTGAGAAATTGGAAAAGTCGAGCAATTGCTCAGAGATGAAAAGTGCCAGCACTGAAAGCTCTTGCTAGCCAGCACCCTTCCTTGGAAGCGCTGTCACAGGCGCAGCAACACTGGGGCTTTGCGCTTCTCTACCCACCAAACGTCACGGTCACTATCTCTCCGTCTCGTAGACACGAGCTGAGAAATTGCAAACATCGAGCAATTGCTCAGAGATGAAAAGTGCCAGCACTGAAAGCTGTTGCTAGCCAGCCCCCTTCCTTGGAAGCGCTTTTGTAGCCCTAAGAACAGTGGGGCTCTGGGCTTCTCTAGCCACCTCATCTTCTGCTCATCCTCTCGCGCACTCTAAAGAGAGCTCAGGTGAGAAATTGCAAACGTCGAGCAATTGCTCAGAGATGAAAAGTGCCAGCACTGAAAGCTGTTGCTAGCCAGTACCCTTCCTTGGAAGCGCTGTCACAGGCGCAGCAACACTGGGGCTTTGCGCTTCTCTACCCACCAAACGTCACGGTCACTATCTCTCCGTCTCGTAGACACGAGCTGAGAAATTGCAAACCTCGAGCAATTGCTCACAGATGAAAAGTGCCAGCACTGAAAGCTGTTGCTAGCCAGCACCCTTCCTTGGAAGCGCTTTCACAGGCGCAGCAACACTGGGGCTTTGCGCTTCTCTACCCACCAAAGGTCACGGTCATTCTCTTTCCGTCTCGTAGACACGAGCTGAGAAATTGCAAACGTCGAGCAATTGCTCAGAGATGAAAAGTGCCAGCACTGAAAGCTCTTGCTAGCCAGCCCCCTTCCTTGGAAGCGCTTTCACAGGCGCAGCAACACTGGGGCTTTGCGCTTCTCTACCCACCAAACGTCACAGTCACTATCTCTCCGTCTCGTAGACACGAGCTGAGAAATTGCAAACGTCGAGCAATTGCTCAGAGATGAAAAGTGCCAGCACTGAAAGCTGTTGCTAGCCAGCCCCCTTCCTTGGAAGCGCTTTTGTAGCCCTAAGAACAGTGGGGCTCTGGGCTTCTCTAGCCACCTCATCTTCTGCTCATCCTCTCGCGCAGTCTAAAGAGAGCTCAGGGGAGAAATTGCAAACGTCGAGCAATTGCTCAGAGATGAAAAGTGCCAGCACTGAAAGCTGTTGCTAGCCAGCCCCCTTCCTTGGAAGCGCTGTCACAGGCGCAGCAACACTGGGGCTTTGCGCTTCTCTACCCACCAAACGTCACGGTCATTCTCTTTCCGTCTCGTAGACACGAGCTGAGAAATTGCAAACGTCGAGCAATTGCTCAGAGATGAAAAGTGCCAGCACTGAAAGCTCTTGCTAGCCAGCACCCTTCCTTGGAAGCGCTTTCACAGGTGCAGCAACACTGGGGCTTTGCGCTTCTCTAACCACCAAACGTCACGGTCACTATCTCTCCGTCTCGTAGACACGAGCTGAGAAATTGCAAACGTCGAGCAATCGCTCAGAGATGAAAAGCGCCAGCACTGAAAGCTGTTGCTAGCCAGCCCCCTTCCTTGGAAGTGCTTTTGTAGGCCTAAGAACACTGGGACTCAGTGCTTTTCTAGCCATCTAAACTTCTGCTCATCCTCTCGCGCAGTCTAAAGAGAGCTCAGGTGAGAAATTGCAAACGTCGAGCAATTGCTCAGAGATGAAAAGTGCCAGCACTGAAAGCTGTTGCTAGCCAGACCCCTTCCTTGGAAGCGCTTTCACAGGCGCAGCAACACTGGGGCTTTGCGCTTCTCTACCCACCAAACATCATGCTCACTATATCTCCATCCGGTAGACACGAGCTGAGAAATTGCAAACGTCGAGCAATTGCTGAGAGATGAAAAGTGCCAGCACTGAAAGCTGTTGCTAGCCAGCACCCTTCCTTGGAAGCGCTTTCACAGGCGCAGCAACACTGGGGCTTTGCGCTTCTCTAGCCACCAAACGTCACGGTCATTCTCTTTCTGTCTCGTAGACACGAGCTGAGAAATTGCAAATGTCGAGCAATTGCTCAGAGATGAAAAGTGCCAGCACTGAAAGCTCTTGCTAGCCAGCCCCCTTCCTTGGAAGCGCTTATGTAGCCCTAAGAACAGTGGGGCTCTGGGCTTCTCTAGCCACCTCATCTTCTGCTCATCCTCTCGCGCAGTCTAAAGAGAGCTCAGGGGAGAAATTGCAAACGTCGAGCAATTGCTCAGAGATGAAAAGTGCCAGCACTGAAAGCTGTTGCTAGCCAGCCCCCTTCCTTGGAAGCGCTTTCACAGGCGCAGCAACACTGGGGCTTTGCGCTTCTCTAACCACCAAACGTCACGGTCACTATCTCTCCGTCTCGTAGACACGAGCTGAGAAAGTGCAAACGTCGAGCAATTGCTCAGAGATGAAAAGTGCCAGCACTGAAAGATGTTGCTAGCCAGCCCCCTTCCTTGGAAGCGCTTTTTTAGCCCTAAGAACAGTGGGGCTCTGGGCTTCTCTAGCCACCTCATCTTCTGCTCATCCTCTCGCGCAGTCTAAAGAGAGCTCAGGTGAGAAATTGCAAACGTCGAGCAATTGCTCAGAGAGGAAAAGTGCCAGCACTGAAAGCTGTTGCTAGCCAGCCCCCTTCCTTGGAAGCGCTGTCACCGGCGCAGCAACACTGGGGCTTTGCGCTTCTCTACCCACCAAACGTCACGGTCATTCTCTTTCCGTCTCGTAGACACGAGCTGAGAAATTGCAAACGTCGAGCAATCGCTCAGAGATGAAAAGCGCCAGCACTGAAAGCTGTTGCTAGCCAGCCCCCTTCCTTGGAAGCGCTTTTGTAGCGCTAAGAACAGTGGGGCTCTGGGCTTTTCTAGCCATGTAAACTTCTGATCATCCTCTCGCGCAGTCTAAAGAGAGCTCAGGTGAGAAATTGCAAACGTTGAGCAACTGCTGAGAGATGAAAAGTGCCAGCACTGAAAGCTGTTGCTAGCCAGCACCCTTCCTTGGAAGCGCTTTCACAGGCGCAGCAACACTGGGGCTTTGCGCTTCTCTAACCACCAAACATCACGGTCATTCTCTTTCTGTCTCGTAGACACGAGCTGAGAAATTGCAAATGTCGAGCAATTGCTCAGAGATGAAAAGTGCCAGCACTGAAAGCTGTTGCTAGCCAGCACCCTTCTTTGGAAGTGCTTTTGTAGGCCTAAGAACACTGGGGCTGTGGGCTTCTCTAGCCACCTCATCTTCTGCTCATCCTCTCGCGCAGTCTAAAGAGCGCTCAGGTGAGAAATTGCAAACGTCGAGCAATTGCTCAGAGATGAAAAGTGCCAGCACTGAAAGCTGTTGCTAGCCAGCCCCCTTCCTTGGAAGCGCTTTTGTAGCCCTAAGAACAGTGGGGCTCTGGGCTTCTCTAGCCACCTCATCTTCTGCTCATCATCTCGCGCACTCTAAAGAGCGCTCAGGTGAGAAATTGCAAACGTCGAGCAATTGCTCAGAGAGGAAAAGTGCCAGCACTGAAAGCTGTTGCTAGCCAGCACCCTTCCTTGGAAGCGCTTTCACAGGCGCAGCAACACTGGGGCTTTGCGCTTCTCTACCCACCAAACGTCACGGTCATTCTCTTTCCGTCTCGTAGACACGAGCTGAGAAAGTGAAACGTTGAGCAATTGCTCAGAGATGAAAAGTGCCAGCACTGAAAGCTGTTGCTAGCCAGCCCCCTTCCTTGGAAGCGCTTTTGTAGCCCTAAGAACAGTGGAGCTCTGGGCTTCTCTAGCCATCTCATCTTCTGCTCATCCTCTCGCGCAGTCTAAAGAGAGCTCAGGTGAGAAATTGCAAACGTCGAGCAATTGCTCAGAGATGAAAAGTGCCAGCACTGAAAGCTGTTGCTAGCAAGCCCCCTTCCTTGGAAGCGCTTTTGTAGCCCTAAGAACACTGGGGCTCTGGGCTTCTCTAGCCACCTCATCTTCTGCTCATCCTGTCGCGCAGTCTCAAGAGAGCTCAGGTGTGAAATTGCAAACGTCCAGCAATTGCTCAGAGATGAAAAGTGCCAGCACTGAAAGATGTTGCTAGCCAGCACCCTTCCTTGGAAGCGCTTTCACAGGCGCAGCAACACTTGCTCTTTGCGCTTCTCTAACCACCAAACGTCACGGTCACTATCTCTCCGTCTCGTAGACACGAGCTGAGAAATTGCAAACGTCGAGCAATTGCTCAGAGATGAAAAGTGCCAGCACTGAAAGATGTTGCTAGCTAGCCCCCTTCCTTGGAAGTGCTTTTGTAGGCCTAAGAACACTGGGACTCTGTGCTTTTCTAGCCATCTAAACTTCTGCTCATCCTCTCGCGCAGTCTAAAGAGAGCTCAGGTGAGAAATTGCAAACGTCGAGCAATTGCTCAGAGATGAAAAGTGCCAGCACTGAAAGCTGTTGCTAGCCAGCACCCTTCCTTGGAAGCGCTTTCACAGGCGCAGCAACACTTGCTCTTTGCGCTTCTCTACCCACCAAACGTCACGGTCATTCTCTTTCTGTCTCGTAGACACGAGCTGAGAAATTGCAAATGTCGAGCAATTGCTCAGAGATGAAAAGTGCCAGCACTGAAAGCTCTTGCTAGCCAGCACCCTTCCTTGGAAGCGCTTTCACAGGTGCAGCAACACTGGGGCTTTGCGCTTCTCTAACCACCAAACGTCACGGTCATTCTCTTTCCGTCTTGTAGACTCGAGCTGAGAAAGTGCAAACGTCGAGCAATTGCTCAGAGATGAAAAGTGCCAGCACTGAAAGCTGTTGCTAGCCAGCACCCTTCCTTGGAAGCGCTTTTGTAGCCCTAAGAACAGTGGGGCTCTGGGCTTCTCTAGCCACCTCATCTTCTGCTCATCCTGTCGCGCAGTCTAAAGAGAGCTCAGGTGAGAAATTGCAAACGTCGAGCAATTGCTCAGAGATGAAAAGTGCCAGCACTGAAAGCTGTTGCTAGCCAGCCCCCTTCCTTGGAAGCGCTGTCACAGGCGCAGCAACACTGGGGCTTTGCGCTTCTCTACCCACCAAACGTCACGGTCACTATCTCTCCGTCTCGTAGACACGAGCTGAGAAATTGCAAATGTCGAGCAATTGCTCAGAGATGAAAAGTGCCAGCACTGAAAGCTGTTGCTAGCCAGCCCCCTTCCTTGGAAGCGCTTTCACAGGCGCAGCAACACTGGGGCTTTGCGCTTCTCTAACCACCAAACGTCACGGTCACTATCTCTCCGTCTCGTAGACACGAGCTGAGAAATTGCAAACGTCGAGCAATTGCTCAGAGATGAAAAGTGCCAGCACTGAAAGCTGTTGCTAGCCAGCACCCTTCCTTGGAAGCGCTTTCACAGGTGCAGCAACACTGGGGCTTTGCGCTTCTCTAACCACCAAATGTCACGGTCATTCTCTTTCTGTCTCGTAGACACGAGCTGAGAAAGTGCAAACGTCGAGCAATTGCTCAGAGATGAAAAGTGCCAGCACTGAATGCTGTTGCTAGCCAGCCCCCTTCCTTGGAAGCGCTTTTGTAGCCCTAAGAACAGTGGGGCTCTGGGCTTCTCTAGCCACCTCATCTTCTGCTCATCCTCTCACGCAGTCTAAAGAGAGCTCAGGTGAGAAATGGCAAACGTCCAGCAATTGCTCAGAGATGAAAAGTGCCAGCACTGAAAGCTCTTGCTAGCCAGCACCCTTCCTTGGAAGCGCTGTCACAGGCGCAGCAACACTGGGGCTTTGCGCTTCTCTACCCACCAAACGTCACGGTCACTATCTCTCCGTCTCGTAGACACGAGCTGAGAAATTGCAAACGTCGAGCAATTGCTCAGAGATGAAAAGTGCCAGCACTGAAAGATGTTGCTAGCCAGCCCCCTTCCTTGGAAGCGCTTTTGTAGCCCTAAGAACAGTGGAGCTCTGGGCTTCTCTAGCCACCTCATCTTCTGCTCATCCTCTCGCGCAGTCTAAAGAGAGCTCAGGTGAGAAATTGCAAACGTCGAGCAATTGCTCAGAGAGGAAAAGTGCCAGCACTGAAAGCTGTTGCTAGCCAGCACCCTTCCTTGGAAGCGCTTTCACAGGCGCAGCAACACTGGGGCTTTGCGCTTCTCTACCCACCAAACATCATGCTCACTATATCTCCATCCGGTAGACACGAGCTGAGAAATTGCAAACGTCGAGCAATTGCTCAGAGATGAAAAGTGCCAGCACTGAAAGATGTTGCTAGCCAGCACCCTTCCTTGGAAGCGCTTTCACAGGCGCAGCAACACTGGGGCTTTGCGCTTCTCTAACCACCAAACGTCACGGTCATTCTCTTTCTGTCTCGTAGACACGAGCTGAGAAATTGCAAACGTCGAGCAATTGCTCAGAGATGAAAAGTGCCAGCACTGAAAGCTGTTGCTAGCCAGCCCCCTTCCTTGGAAGCGCTTTTGTAGCCCTAAGAACACTGGGGCTCTTGGCTTCTCTAGCCACCTCATCTTCTGCTCATCCTCTCGCGCAGTCTAAAGAGAGCTCAGGTGAGAAATTGCAAACGTCGAGCAATTGCTCAGAGAGGAAAAGTGCCAGCACTGAAAGCTGTTGCTAGCCAGCACCCTTCCTTGGAAGCGCTGTCACAGGCGCAGCAACACTTGCTCTTTGCGCTTCTCTACCCACCAAACGTCACGGTCATTCTCTTTCCGTCTCGTAGACACGAGCTGAGAAATTGCAAACGTCGAGCAATCGCTCAGAGATGAAAAGCGCCAGCACTGAAAGCTGTTGCTAGCCAGCCCCCTTCCTTGGAAGCGCTTTTGTAGCGCTAAGAACACTGGGGCTCTGGGCTTTTCTAGCCATGTAAACTTCTGATCATCCTCTCGCGCAGTCTAAAGAGAGCTCAGGTGAGAAATTGCAAACGTTGAGCAACTGCTGAGAGATGAAAAGTGCCAGCACTGAAAGCTGTTGCTAGCCAGCACCCTTCCTTGGAAGCGCTTTCACAGGCGCAGCAACACTGGGGCTTTGCGCTTCTCTAACCACCAAACGTCACGGTCATTCTCTTTCTGTCTCGTAGACACGAGCTGAGAAATTGCAAATGTCGAGCAATTGCTCAGAGATGAAAAGTGCCAGCACTGAAAGCTGTTGCTAGCCAGCACCCTTCTTTGGAAGTGCTTTTGTAGGCCTAAGAACACTGGGGCTGTGGGCTTCTCTAGCCACCTCATCTTCTGCTCATCCTCTCGCGCAGTCTAAAGAGCGCTCAGGTGAGAAATTGCAAACGTCGAGCAATTGCTCAGAGATGAAAAGTGCCAGCACTGAAAGCTGTTGCTAGCAAGCCCCCTTCCTTGGAAGCGCTTTTGTAGCCCTAAGAACAGTGGGGCTCTGGGCTTCTCTAGCCACCTAATCTTCTGCTCATCCTGTCGCGCAGTCTCAAGAGAGCTCAGGTGTGAAATTGCAAACGTCGAGCAATTGCTCAGAGATGAAAAGTGCCAGCACTGAAAGCTGTTGCTAGCCAGCACCCTTCCTTGGAAGCGCTTTCACAGGCGCAGCAACACTGGGGCTTTGCGCTTCTCTACCCACCAAACGTCACGGTCACTATCTCTCCGTCTCGTAGACACGAGCTGAGAAATTGAAAACGTCGAGCAATTGCTCAGAGATGAAAAGTGGCAGCACTGAAAGCTGTTGCTAACCAGCACCCTTCCTTGGAAGCGCTTTTGTAGCCCTAAGAAGAGTGGGGCTCTGGGCTTCTGTAGCCACCTAATCTTCTGCTCATCCTCTCGCGCAGTCTAAAGAGAACTCAGGTGAGAAATTGCAAACGTCGAGCAATTGCTCAGAGATGAAAAGTGCCAGCACTGAAAGCTGTTGCTAGCCAGCACCCTTCCTTGGAAGCGCTTTCACAGGCGCAGCAACACTGGGGCTTTGCGCTTCTCTAACCACCAAACGTCACGGTCACTATCTCTCCGTCTCGTAGACACGAGCTGAGAAATTGCAAACGTCGAGCAATTGCTCAGAGATGAAAAGTGCCAGCACTGAAAGATGTTGCTAGCTAGCCCCCTTCCTTGGAAGTGCTTTTGTAGGCCTAAGAACACTGGGACTCTGTGCTTTTCTAGCCATCTAAACTTCTGCTCATCCTCTCGCGCAGTCTAAAGAGAGCTCAGGTGAGAAATTGCAAACGTCGAGCAATTGCTCAGAGAGGAAAAGTGCCAGCACTGAAAGCTGTTGCTAGCCAGCACCCTTCCTTGGAAGCGCTTTCACAGGCGCAGCAACACTTGCTCTTTGCGCTTCTCTACCCACCAAAGGTCACGGTCATTCTCTTTCTGTCTCGTAGACACGAGCTGAGAAATTGCAAATGTCGAGCAATTGCTCAGAGATGAAAAGTGCCAGCACTGAAAGCTCTTGCTAGCCAGCACCCTTCCTTGGAAGCGCTTTCACAGGTGCAGCAACACTGGGGCTTTGCGCTTCTCTAACCACCAAACGTCACGGTCATTCTCTTTCCGTCTTGTAGACACGAGCTGAGAAAGTGCAAACGTCGAGCAATTGCTCAGAGATGAAAAGTGCCAGCACTGAAAGCTGTTGCTAGCCAGCACCCTTCCTTGGAAGCGCTTTTGTAGCCCTAAGAACACTGGGGCTCTGGCCTTCTCTAGCCATCTCATCTTCTGCTCATCCTGTCGCGCAGTCTAAAGAGAGCTCAGGTGAGAAATTGCAAACGTCGAGCAATTGCTCAGAGATGAAAAGTGCCAGCACTGAAAGCTGTTGCTAGCCAGCCCCCTTCCTTGGAAGCGCTTTCACAGGCGCAGCAACACTGGGGCTTTGCGCTTCTCTACCCACCAAACGTCACGGTCACTATCGCTCTGTCTCGTAGACACGAGCTGAGAAATTGCAAATGTCGAGCAATTGCTCAGAGATGAAAAGTGCCAGCACTGAAAGCTGTTGCTAGCCAGCACCCTTCCTTGGAAGCGCTTTCACAGGCGCAGCAACACTTGCTCTTTGCGCTTCTCTACCCACCAAACATCATGCTCACTATATCTCCATCCGGTAGACACGAGCTGAGAAATTGCAAACGTCGAGCAATTGCTCAGAGATGAAAAGTGCCAGCACTGAAAGCTGTTGCTAGCCAGCCCCCTTCCTTGGAAGCGCTTTCACAGGTGCAGCAACACTGGGGCTTTGCGCTTCTCTAACCACCAAACGTCACGGTCATTCTCTTTCCGTCTCGTAGACACGAGCTGAGAAATTGCAAACGTCGAGCAATCGCTCAGAGATGAAAAGTGCCAGCACTGAAAGCTGTTGCTAGCCAGCACCCTTAATTGGAAGCTCTTTTGTAGCCCTAAGAACACTGGGGCTCTGTGCTTTTCTAGCCATCTAAACTTCTGCTCATCCTCTCGCGCAGTCTAAAGAGAGCTCAGGTGAGAAATTGCAAACGTTGAGCAACTGCTGAGAGATGAAAAGTGCCAGCACTGAAAGCTGTTGCTAGCCAGCACCCTTCCTTGGAAGCGCTTTCACAGGCGCAACAACACTGGGGCTTTGCGCTTCTCTACCCACCAAACGTCACGGTCATTCTCTTTCTGTCTCGTAGACACGAGCTGAGAAATTGCAAATGTCGAGCAATTGCTCAGAGATGAAAAGTGCCAGCACTGAAAGCTGTTGCTAGCCAGCACCCTTCTTTGGAAGTGCTTTTGTAGGCCTAAGAACACTGGGGCTGTGGGCTTCTCTAGCCACCTCATCTTCTGCTCATCCTCTCGCGCAGTCTAAAGAGCGCTCAGGTGAGAAATTGCAAACGTCGAGCAATTGCTCAGAGATGAAAAGTGCCAGCACTGAAAGCTGCTGCTAGCCAGCACCCTTCCTTGGAAGCGCTTTTGTAGCCCTAAGAACAGTGGGGCTCTGGGCTTCTCTAGCCACCTCATCTTCTGCTCATCCTCTCGCGCAGTCTAAAGAGAGCTCAGGTGAGAAATTGCAAACGTCGAGCAATTGCTCAGAGAGGAAAAGTGCCAGCACTGAAAGCTGTTGCTAGCCAGCACCCTTCCTTGGAAGCGCTTTCACAGGCGCAGCAACACTGGGGCTTTGCGCTTCTCTACCCACCAAACGTCACGTTCAGTATCTCTCCGTCTTGTAGACACGAGCTGAGAAAGTGAAACGTTGAGCAATTGCTCAGAGATGAAAAGTGGCAGCACTGAAAGCTGTTGCTAGCCAGTCCCCTTCCTTGGAAGCGCTTTTGTAGCCCTAAGAACAGTGGGGCTCTGGGCTTCTCTAGCCACCTCATCTTCTGCTCATCCTGTCGCGCAGTCTAAAGAGAGCTCAGGTGAGAAATTGCAAACGTCGAGCAATTGCTCAGAGATGAAAAGTGCCAGCACTGAAAGCTGTTGCTAGCCAGCCCCCTTCCTTGGAAGCGCTTTCACAGGCGCAGCAACACTGGGGCTTTGCGCTTCTCTACCCACCAAACGTCACGGTCACTATCTCTCCGTCTCGTAGACACGAGATGAGAAATTGCAAACGTCGAGCAATCGCTCAGAGATGAAAAGCGCCAGCACTGAAAGCTGTTGCTAGCCAGCACCCTTCCTTGGAAGCGCTTTTGTAGCCCTAAGAACACTGGGGCTCTGGCCTTCTCTAGCCATCTCATCTTCTGCTGATCCTCTCGCGCAGTCTAAAGAGAGCTCAGGTGAGAAATGGCAAACGTCGAGCAATTGCTCAGAGATGAAAAGTGCCAGCACTGAAAGCTGTTGCTAGCCAGCCCCCTTCCTTGGAAGCGCTTTCACAGGCGCAGCAAC
This sequence comes from Sarcoramphus papa, assembly GCA_037962945.1. Lineage (NCBI taxonomy): Eukaryota > Metazoa > Chordata > Aves > Accipitriformes > Cathartidae > Sarcoramphus > Sarcoramphus papa. The sequence continues at coordinate 27,263,032 of CM075590.1, read as the reverse complement.
ACTTGCTCTTTGCGCTTCTCTACCCACCAAAGGTCACGGTCATTCTCTTTCTGTCTCGTAGACACGAGCTGAGAAATTGCAAATGTCGAGCAATTGCTCAGAGATGAAAAGTGCCAGCACTGAAAGCTCTTGCTAGCCAGACCCGTTCCTTGGAAGCGCTTTCACAGGTGCAGCAACACTGGGGCTTTGCGCTTCTCTAAAAACCAAACGTCACGTTCATTCTCTTTCCGTCTTGTAGACACGAGCTGAGAAATTGCAAACGTCGAGCAATTGCTCAGAGATGAAAAGTGCCAGCACTGAAAGCTCTTGCTAGCCAGCACCCTTCCTTGGAAGCGCTTTCATAGGCGCAGCAACACTGGGGCTTTGCGCTTCTCTAGCCACCAAACGTCACGGTAACTATCTCTCCGTCTCGTAGACACGAGCTGAGAAATTGCAAACGTCGAGCAATTGCTCAGAGATGAAAAGTGCCAGCACTGAAAGCTGTTGCTAGCCAGCACCCTTCCTTGGAAGCGCTGTCACAGGCGCAGCAACACTGGGGCTTTGCGCTTCTCTACCCACCAAACGTCACGGTCACTATCTCTCCGTCTCGTAGACACGAGCTGAGAAATTGCAAACGTCGAGCAATTGCTCAGAGATGAAAAGTGCCAGCACTGAAAGCTCTTGCTAGCCAGCCCCCTTCCTTGGAAGCGCTTTCACAGGTGCAGCAACACTGGGGTTTTGCGCTTCTCTAACCACCAAACATCACGGTCATTCTCTTTCCGTCTCGTAGACACGAGCTGAGAAATTGCAAACGTCGAGCAATTACTCAGAGATGAAAAGTGCCAGCACTGAAAGATGTTGCTAGCCAGCACCCTTCCTTGGAAGCGCTTTCACAGGCGCAGCAACACTTGCTCTTTGCGCTTCTCTAACCACCAAACGTCACGGTCACTATCTCTCCGTCTCGTAGACACGAGCTGAGAAATTGCAAACGTCGAGCAATTGCTCAGAGATGAAAAGTGCCAGCACTGAAAGATGTTGCTAGCTAGCCCCCTTCCTTGGAAGTGCTTTTGTAGGCCTAAGAACACTGGGACTCTCTGCTTTTCTAGCCATCTAAACTTCTGCTCATCCTCTCGCGCAGTCTAAAGAGAGCTCAGGTGAGAAATTGCAAACGTCGAGCAATTGCTCAGAGAGGAAAAGTGCCAGCACTGAAAGCTGTTGCTAGCCAGCACCCTTCCTTGGAAGCGCTTTCACAGGCGCAGCAACACTTGCTCTTTGCGCTTCTCTACCCACCAAACGTCACGGTCATTCTCTTTCTGTCTCGTAGACACGAGCTGAGAAATTGCAAATGTCGAGCAATTGCTCAGAGATGAAAAGTGCCAGCACTGAAAGCTCTTGCTAGCCAGCACCCTTCCTTGGAAGCGCTTTCACAGGTGCAGCAACACTGGGGCTTTGCGCTTCTCTAACCACCAAACGTCACGGTCATTCTCTTTCCGTCTTGTAGACTCGAGCTGAGAAAGTGCAAACGTCGAGCAATTGCTCAGAGATGAAAAGTGCCAGCACTGAAAGCTGTTGCTAGCCAGCACCCTTCCTTGGAAGCGCTTTTGTAGCCCTAAGAACAGTGGGGCTCTGGGCTTCTCTAGCCACCTCATCTTCTGCTCATCCTGTCGCGCAGTCTAAAGAGAGCTCAGGTGAGAAATTGCAAACGTCGAGCAATTGCTCAGAGATGAAAAGTGCCAGCACTGAAAGCTGTTGCTAGCCAGCCCCCTTCCTTGGAAGCGCTGTCACAGGCGCAGCAACACTGGGGCTTTGCGCTTCTCTACCCACCAAACGTCACGGTCACTATCTCTCCGTCTCGTAGACACGAGCTGAGAAATTGCAAATGTCGAGCAATTGCTCAGAGATGAAAAGTGCCAGCACTGAAAGCTGTTGCTAGCCAGCCCCCTTCCTTGGAAGCGCTTTCACAGGCGCAGCAACACTGGGGCTTTGCGCTTCTCTAACCACCAAACGTCACGGTCACTATCTCTCCGTCTCGTAGACACGAGCTGAGAAATTGCAAACGTCGAGCAATTGCTCAGAGATGAAAAGTGCCAGCACTGAAAGCTGTTGCTAGCCAGCACCCTTCCTTGGAAGCGCTTTCACAGGTGCAGCAACACTGGGGCTTTGCGCTTCTCTAACCACCAAATGTCACGGTCATTCTCTTTCTGTCTCGTAGACACGAGCTGAGAAAGTGCAAACGTCGAGCAATTGCTCAGAGATGAAAAGTGCCAGCACTGAATGCTGTTGCTAGCCAGCCCCCTTCCTTGGAAGCGCTTTTGTAGCCCTAAGAACAGTGGGGCTCTGGGCTTCTCTAGCCACCTCATCTTCTGCTCATCCTCTCACGCAGTCTAAAGAGAGCTCAGGTGAGAAATGGCAAACGTCCAGCAATTGCTCAGAGATGAAAAGTGCCAGCACTGAAAGCTCTTGCTAGCCAGCACCCTTCCTTGGAAGCGCTGTCACAGGCGCAGCAACACTGGGGCTTTGCGCTTCTGTACCCACCAAACGTCACGGTCACTATCTCTCCGTCTCGTAGACACGAGCTGAGAAATTGCAAACGTCGAGCAATTGCTCAGAGATGAAAAGTGCCAGCACTGAAAGCTGTTGCTAGCCAGCCCCCTTCCTTGGAAGCGCTTTTGTAGCCCTAAGAACACTGGGGCTCTTGGCTTCTCTAGCCACCTCATCTTCTGCTCATCCTCTCGCGCAGTCTAAAGAGAGCTCAGGTGAGAAATTGCAAACGTCGAGCAATTGCTCAGAGAGGAAAAGTGCCAGCACTGAAAGCTGTTGCTAGCCAGCACCCTTCCTTGGAAGCGCTGTCACAGGCGCAGCAACACTTGCTCTTTGCGCTTCTCTACCCACCAAACGTCACGGTCATTCTCTTTCCGTCTCGTAGACACGAGCTGAGAAATTGCAAACGTCGAGCAATTGCTCAGAGATGAAAAGTGCCAGCACTGAAAGCTCTTGCTAGCCAGCCCCCTTCCTTGGAAGCGCTTTCACAGGTGCAGCAACACTGGGGCTTTGCGCTTCTCTAACCACCAAACGTCACGGTCACTATCTCTCCGTCTCGTAGACACGAGCTGAGAAATTGCAAACGTCGAGCAATCGCTCAGAGATGAAAAGCGCCAGCACTGAAAGCTGTTGCTAGCCAGCCCCCTTCCTTGGAAGTGCTTTTGTAGGCCTAAGAACACTGGGACTCAGTGCTTTTCTAGCCATCTAAACTTCTGCTCATCCTCTCGCGCAGTCTAAAGAGAGCTCAGGTGAGAAATTGCAAACGTCGAGCAATTGCTCAGAGATGAAAAGTGCCAGCACTGAAAGCTGTTGCTAGCCAGACCCCTTCCTTGGAAGCGCTTTCACAGGCGCAGCAACACTGGGGCTTTGCGCTTCTCTACCCACCAAACATCATGCTCACTATATCTCCATCCGGTAGACACGAGCTGAGAAATTGCAAACGTCGAGCAATTGCTGAGAGATGAAAAGTGCCAGCACTGAAAGCTGTTGCTAGCCAGCACCCTTCCTTGGAAGCGCTTTCACAGGCGCAGCAACACTGGGGCTTTGCGCTTCTCTAGCCACCAAACGTCACGGTCATTCTCTTTCTGTCTCGTAGACACGAGCTGAGAAATTGCAAATGTCGAGCAATTGCTCAGAGATGAAAAGTGCCAGCACTGAAAGCTCTTGCTAGCCAGCCCCCTTCCTTGGAAGCGCTTATGTAGCCCTAAGAACAGTGGGGCTCTGGGCTTCTCTAGCCACCTCATCTTCTGCTCATCCTCTCGCGCAGTCTAAAGAGAGCTCAGGGGAGAAATTGCAAACGTCGAGCAATTGCTCAGAGATGAAAAGTGCCAGCACTGAAAGCTGTTGCTAGCCAGCCCCCTTCCTTGGAAGCGCTTTCACAGGCGCAGCAACACTGGGGCTTTGCGCTTCTCTAACCACCAAACGTCACGGTCACTATCTCTCCGTCTCGTAGACACGAGCTGAGAAAGTGCAAACGTCGAGCAATTGCTCAGAGATGAAAAGTGCCAGCACTGAAAGATGTTGCTAGCCAGCCCCCTTCCTTGGAAGCGCTTTTTTAGCCCTAAGAACAGTGGGGCTCTGGGCTTCTCTAGCCACCTCATCTTCTGCTCATCCTCTCGCGCAGTCTAAAGAGAGCTCAGGTGAGAAATTGCAAACGTCGAGCAATTGCTCAGAGAGGAAAAGTGCCAGCACTGAAAGCTGTTGCTAGCCAGCCCCCTTCCTTGGAAGCGCTGTCACCGGCGCAGCAACACTGGGGCTTTGCGCTTCTCTACCCACCAAACGTCACGGTCATTCTCTTTCCGTCTCGTAGACACGAGCTGAGAAATTGCAAACGTCGAGCAATCGCTCAGAGATGAAAAGCGCCAGCACTGAAAGCTGTTGCTAGCCAGCCCCCTTCCTTGGAAGCGCTTTTGTAGCGCTAAGAACAGTGGGGCTCTGGGCTTTTCTAGCCATGTAAACTTCTGATCATCCTCTCGCGCAGTCTAAAGAGAGCTCAGGTGAGAAATTGCAAACGTTGAGCAACTGCTGAGAGATGAAAAGTGCCAGCACTGAAAGCTGTTGCTAGCCAGCACCCTTCCTTGGAAGCGCTTTCACAGGCGCAGCAACACTGGGGCTTTGCGCTTCTCTAACCACCAAACATCACGGTCATTCTCTTTCTGTCTCGTAGACACGAGCTGAGAAATTGCAAACGTCGAGCAATTGCTCAGAGATGAAAAGTGCCAGCACTGAAAGCTGTTGCTAGCCAGCACCCTTCTTTGGAAGTGCTTTTGTAGGCCTAAGAACACTGGGGCTGTGGGCTTCTCTAGCCACCTCATCTTCTGCTCATCCTCTCGCGCAGTCTAAAGAGCGCTCAGGTGAGAAATTGCAAACGTCGAGCAATTGCTCAGAGATGAAAAGTGCCAGCACTGAAAGCTGTTGCTAGCCAGCACCCTTCCTTGGAAGCGCTTTTGTAGCCCTAAGAACAGTGGGGCTCTGGGCTTCTCTAGCCACCTCATCTTCTGCTCATCATCTCGCGCACTCTAAAGAGCGCTCAGGTGAGAAATTGCAAACGTCGAGCAATTGCTCAGAGAGGAAAAGTGCCAGCACTGAAAGCTGTTGCTAGCCAGCACCCTTCCTTGGAAGCGCTTTCACAGGCGCAGCAACACTGGGGCTTTGCGCTTCTCTACCCACCAAACGTCACGGTCATTCTCTTTCCGTCTCGTAGACACGAGCTGAGAAAGTGAAACGTTGAGCAATTGCTCAGAGATGAAAAGTGCCAGCACTGAAAGCTGTTGCTAGCCAGCCCCCTTCCTTGGAAGCGCTTTTGTAGCCCTAAGAACAGTGGAGCTCTGGGCTTCTCTAGCCATCTCATCTTCTGCTCATCCTCTCGCGCAGTCTAAAGAGAGCTCAGGTGAGAAATTGCAAACGTCGAGCAATTGCTCAGAGATGAAAAGTGCCAGCACTGAAAGCTGTTGCTAGCAAGCCCCCTTCCTTGGAAGCGCTTTTGTAGCCCTAAGAACACTGGGGCTCTGGGCTTCTCTAGCCACCTCATCTTCTGCTCATCCTGTCGCGCAGTCTCAAGAGAGCTCAGGTGTGAAATTGCAAACGTCCAGCAATTGCTCAGAGATGAAAAGTGCCAGCACTGAAAGATGTTGCTAGCCAGCACCCTTCCTTGGAAGCGCTTTCACAGGCGCAGCAACACTTGCTCTTTGCGCTTCTCTAACCACCAAACGTCACGGTCACTATCTCTCCGTCTCGTAGACACGAGCTGAGAAATTGCAAACGTCGAGCAATTGCTCAGAGATGAAAAGTGCCAGCACTGAAAGATGTTGCTAGCTAGCCCCCTTCCTTGGAAGTGCTTTTGTAGGCCTAAGAACACTGGGACTCTGTGCTTTTCTAGCCATCTAAACTTCTGCTCATCCTCTCGCGCAGTCTAAAGAGAGCTCAGGTGAGAAATTGCAAACGTCGAGCAATTGCTCAGAGAGGAAAAGTGCCAGCACTGAAAGCTGTTGCTAGCCAGCACCCTTCCTTGGAAGCGCTTTCACAGGCGCAGCAACACTTGCTCTTTGCGCTTCTCTACCCACCAAACGTCACGGTCATTCTCTTTCTGTCTCGTAGACACGAGCTGAGAAATTGCAAATGTCGAGCAATTGCTCAGAGATGAAAAGTGCCAGCACTGAAAGCTCTTGCTAGCCAGCACCCTTCCTTGGAAGCGCTTTCACAGGTGCAGCAACACTGGGGCTTTGCGCTTCTCTAACCACCAAACGTCACGGTCATTCTCTTTCCGTCTTGTAGACTCGAGCTGAGAAAGTGCAAACGTCGAGCAATTGCTCAGAGATGAAAAGTGCCAGCACTGAAAGCTGTTGCTAGCCAGCACCCTTCCTTGGAAGCGCTTTTGTAGCCCTAAGAACAGTGGGGCTCTGGGCTTCTCTAGCCACCTCATCTTCTGCTCATCCTGTCGCGCAGTCTAAAGAGAGCTCAGGTGAGAAATTGCAAACGTCGAGCAATTGCTCAGAGATGAAAAGTGCCAGCACTGAAAGCTGTTGCTAGCCAGCCCCCTTCCTTGGAAGCGCTGTCACAGGCGCAGCAACACTGGGGCTTTGCGCTTCTCTACCCACCAAACGTCACGGTCACTATCTCTCCGTCTCGTAGACACGAGCTGAGAAATTGCAAATGTCGAGCAATTGCTCAGAGATGAAAAGTGCCAGCACTGAAAGCTGTTGCTAGCCAGCCCCCTTCCTTGGAAGCGCTTTCACAGGTGCAGCAACACTGGGGCTTTGCGCTTCTCTAACCACCAAACGTCACGGTCACTATCTCTCCGTCTCGTAGACACGAGCTGAGAAATTGCAAACGTCGAGCAATTGCTCAGAGATGAAAAGTGCCAGCACTGAAAGCTGTTGCTAGCCAGCACCCTTCCTTGGAAGCGCTTTCACAGGTGCAGCAACACTGGGGCTTTGCGCTTCTCTAACCACCAAATGTCACGGTCATTCTCTTTCTGTCTCGTAGACACGAGCTGAGAAAGTGCAAACGTCGAGCAATTGCTCAGAGATGAAAAGTGCCAGCACTGAATGCTGTTGCTAGCCAGCCCCCTTCCTTGGAAGCGCTTTTGTAGCCCTAAGAACAGTGGGGCTCTGGGCTTCTCTAGCCACCTCATCTTCTGCTCATCCTCTCACGCAGTCTAAAGAGAGCTCAGGTGAGAAATGGCAAACGTCCAGCAATTGCTCAGAGATGAAAAGTGCCAGCACTGAAAGCTCTTGCTAGCCAGCACCCTTCCTTGGAAGCGCTGTCACAGGCGCAGCAACACTGGGGCTTTGCGCTTCTGTACCCACCAAACGTCACGGTCACTATCTCTCCGTCTCGTAGACACGAGCTGAGAAATTGCAAACGTCGAGCAATTGCTCAGAGATGAAAAGTGCCAGCACTGAAAGATGTTGCTAGCCAGCCCCCTTCCTTGGAAGCGCTTTTGTAGCCCTAAGAACAGTGGAGCTCTGGGCTTCTCTAGCCACCTCATCTTCTGCTCATCCTCTCGCGCAGTCTAAAGAGAGCTCAGGTGAGAAATTGCAAACGTCGAGCAATTGCTCAGAGAGGAAAAGTGCCAGCACTGAAAGCTGTTGCTAGCCAGCACCCTTCCTTGGAAGCGCTTTCACAGGCGCAGCAACACTTGCTCTTTGCGCTTCTCTACCCACCAAAGGTCACGGTCATTCTCTTTCTGTCTCGTAGACACGAGCTGAGAAATTGCAAATGTCGAGCAATTGCTCAGAGATGAAAAGTGCCAGCACTGAAAGCTCTTGCTAGCCAGCACCCTTCCTTGGAAGCGCTTTCACAGGTGCAGCAACACTGGGGCTTTGCGCTTCTCTAACCACCAAACGTCACGGTCATTCTCTTTCCGTCTTGTAGACACGAGCTGAGAAAGTGCAAACGTCGAGCAATTGCTCAGAGATGAAAAGTGCCAGCACTGAAAGCTGTTGCTAGCCAGCACCCTTCCTTGGAAGCGCTTTTGTAGCCCTAAGAACACTGGGGCTCTGGCCTTCTCTAGCCATCTCATCTTCTGCTCATCCTGTCGCGCAGTCTAAAGAGAGCTCAGGTGAGAAATTGCAAACGTCGAGCAATTGCTCAGAGATGAAAAGTGCCAGCACTGAAAGCTGTTGCTAGCCAGCCCCCTTCCTTGGAAGCGCTTTCACAGGCGCAGCAACACTGGGGCTTTGCGCTTCTCTACCCACCAAACGTCACGGTCACTATCGCTCTGTCTCGTAGACACGAGCTGAGAAATTGCAAATGTCGAGCAATTGCTCAGAGATGAAAAGTGCCAGCACTGAAAGCTGTTGCTAGCCAGCACCCTTCCTTGGAAGCGCTTTCACAGGCGCAGCAACACTTGCTCTTTGCGCTTCTCTACCCACCAAACATCATGCTCACTATATCTCCATCCGGTAGACACGAGCTGAGAAATTGCAAACGTCGAGCAATTGCTCAGAGATGAAAAGTGCCAGCACTGAAAGCTGTTGCTAGCCAGCACCCTTCCTTGGAAGCGCTTTCACAGGTGCAGCAACACTGGGGCTTTGCGCTTCTCTAACCACCAAACGTCACGGTCATTCTCTTTCCGTCTCGTAGACACGAGCTGAGAAATTGCAAACGTCGAGCAATCGCTCAGAGATGAAAAGTGCCAGCACTGAAAGCTGTTGCTAGCCAGCACCCTTAATTGGAAGCTCTTTTGTAGCCCTAAGAACACTGGGGCTCTGTGCTTTTCTAGCCATCTAAACTTCTGCTCATCCTCTCGCGCAGTCTAAAGAGAGCTCAGGTGAGAAATTGCAAACGTTGAGCAACTGCTGAGAGATGAAAAGTGCCAGCACTGAAAGCTGTTGCTAGCCAGCACCCTTCCTTGGAAGCGCTTTCACAGGCGCAACAACACTGGGGCTTTGCGCTTCTCTACCCACCAAACGTCACGGTCATTCTCTTTCTGTCTCGTAGACACGAGCTGAGAAATTGCAAATGTCGAGCAATTGCTCAGAGATGAAAAGTGCCAGCACTGAAAGCTGTTGCTAGCCAGCACCCTTCTTTGGAAGTGCTTTTGTAGGCCTAAGAACACTGGGGCTGTGGGCTTCTCTAGCCACCTCATCTTCTGCTCATCCTCTCGCGCAGTCTAAAGAGCGCTCAGGTGAGAAATTGCAAACGTCGAGCAATTGCTCAGAGATGAAAAGTGCCAGCACTGAAAGCTGCTGCTAGCCAGCACCCTTCCTTGGAAGCGCTTTTGTAGCCCTAAGAACAGTGGGGCTCTGGGCTTCTCTAGCCACCTCATCTTCTGCTCATCCTCTCGCGCAGTCTAAAGAGAGCTCAGGTGAGAAATTGCAAACGTCGAGCAATTGCTCAGAGAGGAAAAGTGCCAGCACTGAAAGCTGTTGCTAGCCAGCACCCTTCCTTGGAAGCGCTTTCACAGGCGCAGCAACACTGGGGCTTTGCGCTTCTCTACCCACCAAACGTCACGTTCAGTATCTCTCCGTCTTGTAGACACGAGCTGAGAAAGTGAAACGTTGAGCAATTGCTCAGAGATGAAAAGTGGCAGCACTGAAAGCTGTTGCTAGCCAGTCCCCTTCCTTGGAAGCGCTTTTGTAGCCCTAAGAACAGTGGGGCTCTGGGCTTCTCTAGCCACCTCATCTTCTGCTCATCCTGTCGCGCAGTCTAAAGAGAGCTCAGGTGAGAAATTGCAAACGTCGAGCAATTGCTCAGAGATGAAAAGTGCCAGCACTGAAAGCTGTTGCTAGCCAGCCCCCTTCCTTGGAAGCGCTTTCACAGGCGCAGCAACACTGGGGCTTTGCGCTTCTCTACCCACCAAACGTCACGGTCACTATCTCTCCGTCTCGTAGACACGAGATGAGAAATTGCAAACGTCGAGCAATCGCTCAGAGATGAAAAGCGCCAGCACTGAAAGCTGTTGCTAGCCAGCACCCTTCCTTGGAAGCGCTTTTGTAGCCCTAAGAACACTGGGGCTCTGGCCTTCTCTAGCCATCTCATCTTCTGCTGATCCTCTCGCGCAGTCTAAAGAGAGCTCAGGTGAGAAATGGCAAACGTCGAGCAATTGCTCAGAGATGAAAAGTGCCAGCACTGAAAGCTGTTGCTAGCCAGCCCCCTTCCTTGGAAGCGCTTTCACAGGCGCAGCAACACTTGCTCTTTGCGCTTCTCTACCCACCAAAGGTCACGATCATTCTCTTTCTGTCTCGTAGACACGAGCTGAGAAATTGCAAATGTCGAGCAATTGCTCAGAGATGAAAAGTGCCAGCACTGAAAGCTCTTGCTAGCCAGACCCGTTCCTTGGAAGCGCTTTCACAGGTGCAGCAACACTGGGGCTTTGCGCTTCTCTAAAAACCAAACGTCACGTTCATTCTCTTTCCGTCTTGTAGACACGAGCTGAGAAATTGCAAACGTCGAGCAATTGCTCAGAGATGAAAAGTGCCAGCACTGAAAGCTCTTGCTAGCCAGCACCCTTCCTTGGAAGCGCTTTCATAGGCGCAGCAACACTGGGGCTTTGCGCTTCTCTAGCCACCAAACGTCACGGTCACTATCTCTCCGTCTCGTAGACACGAGCTGAGAAATTGCAAACGTCGAGCAATTGCTCAGAGATGAAAAGTGCCAGCACTGAAAGCTGTTGCTAGCCAGCACCCTTCCTTGGAAGCGCTGTCACAGGCGCAGCAACACTGGGGCTTTGCGCTTCTCTACCCACCAAACGTCACGGTCACTATCTCTCCGTCTCGTAGACACGAGCTGAGAAATTGCAAACGTCGAGCAATTGCTCAGAGATGAAAAGTGCCAGCACTGAAAGCTCTTGCTAGCCAGCCCCCTTCCTTGGAAGCGCTTTCACAGGTGCAGCAACACTGGGGTTTTGCGCTTCTCTAACCACCAAACATCACGGTCATTCTCTTTCCGTCTCGTAGACACGAGCTGAGAAATTGCAAACGTCGAGCAATTACTCAGAGATGAAAAGTGCCAGCACTGAAAGATGTTGCTAGCCAGCACCCTTCCTTGGAAGCGCTTTCACAGGCGCAGCAACACTTGCTCTTTGCGCTTCTCTAACCACCAAACGTCACGGTCACTATCTCTCCGTCTCGTAGACACGAGCTGAGAAATTGCAAACGTCGAGCAATTGCTCAGAGATGAAAAGTGCCAGCACTGAAAGATGTTGCTAGCTAGCCCCCTTCCTTGGAAGTGCTTTTGTAGGCCTAAGAACACTGGGACTCTGTGCTTTTCTAGCCATCTAAACTTCTGCTCATCCTCTCGCGCAGTCTAAAGAGAGCTCAGGTGAGAAATTGCAAACGTCGAGCAATTGCTCAGAGAGGAAAAGTGCCAGCACTGAAAGCTGTTGCTAGCCAGCACCCTTCCTTGGAAGCGCTTTCACAGGCGCAGCAACACTTGCTCTTTGCGCTTCTCTACCCACCAAACGTCACGGTCATTCTCTTTCTGTCTCGTAGACACGAGCTGAGAAATTGCAAATGTCGAGCAATTGCTCAGAGATGAAAAGTGCCAGCACTGAAAGCTCTTGCTAGCCAGCACCCTTCCTTGGAAGCGCTTTCACAGGTGCAGCAACACTGGGGCTTTGCGCTTCTCTAACCACCAAACGTCACGGTCATTCTCTTTCCGTCTTGTAGACTCGAGCTGAGAAAGTGCAAACGTCGAGCAATTGCTCAGAGATGAAAAGTGCCAGCACTGAAAGCTGTTGCTAGCCAGCACCCTTCCTTGGAAGCGCTTTTGTAGCCCTAAGAACAGTGGGGCTCTGGGCTTCTCTAGCCACCTCATCTTCTGCTCATCCTGTCGCGCAGTCTAAAGAGAGCTCAGGTGAGAAATTGCAAACGTCGAGCAATTGCTCAGAGATGAAAAGTGCCAGCACTGAAAGCTGTTGCTAGCCAGCCCCCTTCCTTGGAAGCGCTGTCACAGGCGCAGCAACACTGGGGCTTTGCGCTTCTCTACCCACCAAACGTCACGGTCACTATCTCTCCGTCTCGTAGACACGAGCTGAGAAATTGCAAATGTCGAGCAATTGCTCAGAGATGAAAAGTGCCAGCACTGAAAGCTGTTGCTAGCCAGCCCCCTTCCTTGGAAGCGCTTTCACAGGCGCAGCAACACTGGGGCTTTGCGCTTCTCTAACCACCAAACGTCACGGTCACTATCTCTCCGTCTCGTAGACACGAGCTGAGAAATTGCAAACGTCGAGCAATTGCTCAGAGATGAAAAGTGCCAGCACTGAAAGCTGTTGCTAGCCAGCACCCTTCCTTGGAAGCGCTTTCACAGGTGCAGCAACACTGGGGCTTTGCGCTTCTCTAACCACCAAATGTCACGGTCATTCTCTTTCTGTCTCGTAGACACGAGCTGAGAAAGTGCAAACGTCGAGCAATTGCTCAGAGATGAAAAGTGCCAGCACTGAATGCTGTTGCTAGCCAGCCCCCTTCCTTGGAAGCGCTTTTGTAGCCCTAAGAACAGTGGGGCTCTGGGCTTCTCTAGCCACCTCATCTTCTGCTCATCCTCTCACGCAGTCTAAAGAGAGCTCAGGTGAGAAATGGCAAACGTCCAGCAATTGCTCAGAGATGAAAAGTGCCAGCACTGAAAGCTCTTGCTAGCCAGCACCCTTCCTTGGAAGCGCTGTCACAGGCGCAGCAACACTGGGGCTTTGCGCTTCTGTACCCACCAAACGTCACGGTCACTATCTCTCCGTCTCGTAGACACGAGCTGAGAAATTGCAAACGTCGAGCAATTGCTCAGAGATGAAAAGTGCCAGCACTGAAAGCTGTTGCTAGCCAGCCCCCTTCCTTGGAAGCGCTTTTGTAGCCCTAAGAACACTGGGGCTCTTGGCTTCTCTAGCCACCTCATCTTCTGCTCATCCTCTCGCGCAGTCTAAAGAGAGCTCAGGTGAGAAATTGCAAACGTCGAGCAATTGCTCAGAGAGGAAAAGTGCCAGCACTGAAAGCTGTTGCTAGCCAGCACCCTTCCTTGGAAGCGCTGTCACAGGCGCAGCAACACTTGCTCTTTGCGCTTCTCTACCCACCAAACGTCACGGTCATTCTCTTTCCGTCTCGTAGACACGAGCTGAGAAATTGCAAACGTCGAGCAATCGCTCAGAGATGAAAAGCGCCAGCACTGAAAGCTGTTGCTAGCCAGCCCCCTTCCTTGGAAGCGCTTTTGTAGCGCTAAGAACAGTGGGGCTCTGGGCTTTTCTAGCCATGTAAACTTCTGATCATCCTCTCGCGCAGTCTAAAGAGAGCTCAGGTGAGAAATTGCAAACGTTGAGCAACTGCTGAGAGATGAAAAGTGCCAGCACTGAAAGCTGTTGCTAGCCAGCACCCTTCCTTGGAAGCGCTTTCACAGGCGCAGCAACACTGGGGCTTTGCGCTTCTCTAACCACCAAACGTCACGGTCATTCTCTTTCTGTCTCGTAGACACGAGCTGAGAAATTGCAAATGTCGAGCAATTGCTCAGAGATGAAAAGTGCCAGCACTGAAAGCTGTTGCTAGCCAGCACCCTTCTTTGGAAGTGCTTTTGTAGGCCTAAGAACACTGGGGCTGTGGGCTTCTCTAGCCACCTCATCTTCTGCTCATCCTCTCGCGCAGTCTAAAGAGCGCTCAGGTGAGAAATTGCAAACGTCGAGCAATTGCTCAGAGATGAAAAGTGCCAGCACTGAAAGCTGTTGCTAGCAAGCCCCCTTCCTTGGAAGCGCTTTTGTAGCCCTAAGAACAGTGGGGCTCTGGGCTTCTCTAGCCACCTAATCTTCTGCTCATCCTGTCGCGCAGTCTCAAGAGAGCTCAGGTGTGAAATTGCAAACGTCGAGCAATTGCTCAGAGATGAAAAGTGCCAGCACTGAAAGCTGTTGCTAGCCAGCACCCTTCCTTGGAAGCGCTTTCACAGGCGCAGCAACACTGGGGCTTTGCGCTTCTCTACCCACCAAACGTCACGGTCACTATCTCTCCGTCTCGTAGACACGAGCTGAGAAATTGAAAACGTCGAGCAATTGCTCAGAGATGAAAAGTGGCAGCACTGAAAGCTGTTGCTAACCAGCACCCTTCCTTGGAAGCGCTTTTGTAGCCCTAAGAAGAGTGGGGCTCTGGGCTTCTGTAGCCACCTAATCTTCTGCTCATCCTCTCGCGCAGTCTAAAGAGAGCTCAGGTGAGAAATTGCAAACGTCGAGCAATTGCTCAGAGATGAAAAGTGCCAGCACTGAAAGCTGTTGCTAGCCAGCACCCTTCCTTGGAAGCGCTTTCACAGGCGCAGCAACACTGGGGCTTTGCGCTTCTCTAACCACCAAACGTCACGGTCACTATCTCTCCGTCTCGTAGACACGAGCTGAGAAATTGCAAACGTCGAGCAATTGCTCAGAGATGAAAAGTGCCAGCACTGAAAGATGTTGCTAGCTAGCCCCCTTCCTTGGAAGTGCTTTTGTAGGCCTAAGAACACTGGGACTCTGTGCTTTTCTAGCCATCTAAACTTCTGCTCATCCTCTCGCGCAGTCTAAAGAGAGCTCAGGTGAGAAATTGCAAACGTCGAGCAATTGCTCAGAGAGGAAAAGTGCCAGCACTGAAAGCTGTTGCTAGCCAGCACCCTTCCTTGGAAGCGCTTTCACAGGCGCAGCAACACTTGCTCTTTGCGCTTCTCTACCCACCAAAGGTCACGGTCATTCTCTTTCTGTCTCGTAGACACGAGCTGAGAAATTGCAAATGTCGAGCAATTGCTCAGAGATGAAAAGTGCCAGCACTGAAAGCTCTTGCTAGCCAGCACCCTTCCTTGGAAGCGCTTTCACAGGTGCAGCAACACTGGGGCTTTGCGCTTCTCTAACCACCAAACGTCACGGTCATTCTCTTTCCGTCTTGTAGACACGAGCTGAGAAAGTGCAAACGTCGAGCAATTGCTCAGAGATGAAAAGTGCCAGCACTGAAAGCTGTTGCTAGCCAGCACCCTTCCTTGGAAGCGCTTTTGTAGCCCTAAGAACAGTGGGGCTCTGGCCTTCTCTAGCCATCTCATCTTCTGCTCATCCTGTCGCGCAGTCTAAAGAGAGCTCAGGTGAGAAATTGCAAACGTCGAGCAATTGCTCAGAGATGAAAAGTGCCAGCACTGAAAGCTGTTGCTAGCCAGCCCCCTTCCTTGGAAGCGCTTTCACAGGCGCAGCAACACTGGGGCTTTGCGCTTCTCTACCCACCAAACGTCACGGTCACTATCGCTCTGTCTCGTAGACACGAGCTGAGAAATTGCAAATGTCGAGCAATTGCTCAGAGATGAAAAGTGCCAGCACTGAAAGCTGTTGCTAGCCAGCACCCTTCCTTGGAAGCGCTTTCACAGGCGCAGCAACACTTGCTCTTTGCGCTTCTCTACCCACCAAACATCATGCTCACTATATCTCCATCCGGTAGACACGAGCTGAGAAATTGCAAACGTCGAGCAATTGCTCAGAGATGAAAAGTGCCAGCACTGAAAGCTGTTGCTAGCCAGCACCCTTCCTTGGAAGCGCTTTCACAGGTGCAGCAACACTGGGGCTTTGCGCTTCTCTAACCACCAAACGTCACGGTCATTCTCTTTCCGTCTCGTAGACACGAGCTGAGAAATTGCAAACGTCGAGCAATTGCTCAGAGATGAAAAGTGCCAGCACTGAAAGCTGTTGCTAGCCAGCACCCTTAATTGGAAGCTCTTTTGTAGCCCTAAGAACACTGGGGCTCTGTGCTTTTCTAGCCATCTAAACTTCTGCTCATCCTCTCGCGCAGTCTAAAGAGAGCTCAGGTGAGAAATTGCAAACGTTGAGCAACTGCTGAGAGATGAAAAGTGCCAGCACTGAAAGCTGTTGCTAGCCAGCACCCTTCCTTGGAAGCGCTTTCACAGGCGCAACAACACTGGGGCTTTGCGCTTCTCTACCCACCAAACGTCACGGTCATTCTCTTTCTGTCTCGTAGACACGAGCTGAGAAATTGCAAATGTCGAGCAATTGCTCAGAGATGAAAAGTGCCAGCACTGAAAGCTGTTGCTAGCCAGCACCCTTCTTTGGAAGTGCTTTTGTAGGCCTAAGAACACTGGGGCTGTGGGCTTCTCTAGCCACCTCATCTTCTGCTCATCCTCTCGCGCAGTCTAAAGAGCGCTCAGGTGAGAAATTGCAAACGTCGAGCAATTGCTCAGAGATGAAAAGTGCCAGCACTGAAAGCTGCTGCTAGCCAGCACCCTTCCTTGGAAGCGCTTTTGTAGCCCTAAGAACAGTGGGGCTCTGGGCTTCTCTAGCCACCTCATCTTCTGCTCATCCTCTCGCGCAGTCTAAAGAGAGCTCAGGTGAGAAATTGCAAACGTCGAGCAATTGCTCAGAGAGGAAAAGTGCCAGCACTGAAAGCTGTTGCTAGCCAGCACCCTTCCTTGGAAGCGCTTTCACAGGCGCAGCAACACTGGGGCTTTGCGCTTCTCTACCCACCAAACGTCACGTTCAGTATCTCTCCGTCTCGTAGACACGAGCTGAGAAAGTGAAACGTTGAGCAATTGCTCAGAGATGAAAAGTGGCAGCACTGAAAGCTGTTGCTAGCCAGTCCCCTTCCTTGGAAGCGCTTTTGTAGCCCTAAGAACAGTGGGGCTCTGGGCTTCTCTAGCCACCTCATCTTCTGCTCATCCTGTCGCGCAGTCTAAAGAGAGCTCAGGTGAGAAATTGCAAACGTCGAGCAATTGCTCAGAGATGAAAAGTGCCAGCACTGAAAGCTGTTGCTAGCCAGCCCCCTTCCTTGGAAGCGCTTTCACAGGCGCAGCAACACTGGGGCTTTGCGCTTCTCTACCCACCAAACGTCACGGTCACTATCTCTCCGTCTCGTAGACACGAGATGAGAAATTGCAAACGTCGAGCAATCGCTCAGAGATGAAAAGCGCCAGCACTGAAAGCTGTTGCTAGCCAGCACCCTTCCTTGGAAGCGCTTTTGTAGCCCTAAGAACACTGGGGCTCTGGCCTTCTCTAGCCATCTCATCTTCTGCTGATCCTCTCGCGCAGTCTAAAGAGAGCTCAGGTGAGAAATGGCAAACGTCGAGCAATTGCTCAGAGATGAAAAGTGCCAGCACTGAAAGCTGTTGCTAGCCAGCCCCCTTCCTTGGAAGCGCTTTCACAGGCGCAGCAACACTTGCTCTTTGCGCTTCTCTACCCACCAAAGGTCACGGTCATTCTCTTTCTGTCTCGTAGACACGAGCTGAGAAATTGCAAATGTCGAGCAATTGCTCAGAGATGAAAAGTGCCAGCACTGAAAGCTCTTGCTAGCCAGCCCCGTTCCTTGGAAGCGCTTTCACAGGTGCAGCAACACTGGGGCTTTGCGCTTCTCTACCCACCAAACGTCACGGTCATTCTCTTTCCGTCTTGTAGACACGAGCTGAGAAATTGCAAACGTCGAGCAATTGCTCAGAGATGAAAAGTGCCAGCACTGAAAGCTGCTGCTAGCCAGCACCCTTCCTTGGAAGCGCTTTCATAGGCGCAGCAACACTGGGGCTTTGCGCTTCTCTAGCCACCAAACGTCACGGTCACTATCTCTCCGTCTCGTAGACACGAGCTGAGAAATTGCAAACGTCGAGCAATTGCTCAGAGATGAAAAGTGCCAGCACTGAAAGCTGTTGCTAGCCAGCACCCTTCCTTGGAAGCGCTGTCACAGGCGCAGCAACACTGGGGCTTTGCGCTTCTCTACCCACCAAACGTCACGGTCACTATCTCTCCGTCTCGTAGACACGAGCTGAGAAATTGCAAACGTCGAGCAATTGCTCAGAGATGAAAAGTGCCAGCACTGAAAGCTCTTGCTAGCCAGCCCCCTTCCTTGGAAGCGCTTTCACAGGTGCAGCAACACTGGGGTTTTGCGCTTCTCTAACCACCAAACATCACGGTCATTCTCTTTCCGTCTCGTAGACACGAGCTGAGAAATTGCAAACGTCGAGCAATTGCTCAGAGATGAAAAGTGCCAGCACTGAAAGCTGTTGCTAGCCAGCACCCTTCCTTGGAAGCGCTTTTGTAGCCCTAAGAACAGTGGGGCTCTGGGCTTCTCTAGCCACCTCATCTTCTGCTCATCCTCTCGCGCAGTCTAAAGAGAGCTCAGGTGAGAAATTGCAAACGTCGAGCAATTGCTCAGAGATGAAAAGTGCCAGCACTGAAAGCTGTTGCTAGCCAGCCCCCTTCCTTGGAAGCGCTTTTGTAGCCCTAAGAACAGTGGGGCTCTGGGCTTCTCTAGCCACCTCATCTTCTGCTCATCCTCTCGCGCAGTCTAAAGAGAGCTCAGGTGAGAAATTGCAAACGTCCAGCAATTGCTCAGAGATGAAAAGTGCCAGCACTGAAAGCTGTTGCTAGCCAGCACCCTTCCTTGGAAGCGCTTTCACAGGCGCAGCAACACTTGCTCTTTGCGCTTCTCTAACCACCAAACGTCACGGTCATTCTCTTTCGGTCTCGTAGACACGAGCTGAGAAATCGCAAACCTCGAGCAATTGCTCAGAGATGAAAAGTGCCAGCACTGAAAGCTGTTGCTAGCCAGCACCCTTCCTTGGAAGCACTTTCACAGGCGCAGCAACACTGGGGCTTTGCGCTTCTCTAACCACCAAACGTCACGGTCACTATCTCTCCGTCTTGTAGACACGAGCTGAGAAATTGAAAACGTCGAGCAATTGCTCAGAGATGAAAAGTGCCAGCACTGAAAGCTGTTGCTAGCCAGTCCCCTTCCTTGGAAGCTCTTTAGTAGCCCTAAGAACACTGGAGCTCTGGGCTTCTCTAGCCATCTCATCTTCTGCTCATCCTGTCGCGCAGTCTAAAGAGAGCTCAGGTGAGAAATTGCAAACGTCGAGCAATTGCTCAGAGATGAAAAGTGCCAGCACTGAAAGCTGTTGCTAGCCAGCACCCTTCCTTGGAAGCGCTTTCACAGGTGCAGCAACACTGGGGCTTTGCGCTTCTCTACCCACCAAACGTCACGGTCACTATCTCTCCGTCTCGTAGACACGAGCTGAGAAATTGCAAACGTCGAGCAATTGCTCAGAGATGAAAAGTGCCAGCACTGAAAGCTGTTGCTAGCCAGTCCCCTTCCTTGGAAGCGCTTTCACAGGTGCAGCAACACTGGGGCTTTGCGCTTCTCTACCCACCAAACGTCACGGTCATTCTCTTTCTGTCTCGTAGACACGAGCTGAGAAATTGCAAATGTCGAGCAATTGCTCAGAGATGAAAAGTGCCAGCACTGAAAGCTCTTGCTAGCCAGCACCCTTCCTTGGAAGCGCTTTCACAGGTGCAGCAACACTGGGGCTTTGCGCTTCTCTAACCACCAAACGTCACGGTCATTCTCTTTCCGTCTTGTAGACACGAGCTGAGAAAGTGCAAACGTCGAGCAATTGCTCAGAGATGAAAAGTGCCAGCACTGAAAGCTGTTGCTAGCCAGCACCCTTCCTTGGAAGCGCTTTTGTAGCCCTAAGAACAGTGGGGCTCTGGGCTTCTCTAGCCACCTCATCTTCTGCTCATCCTCTCGCGCAGTCTAAAGAGAGCTCAGGTGAGAAATTGCAAACGTCGAGCAATTGCTCAGAGATGAAAAGTGCCAGCACTGAAAGCTGTTGCTAGCCAGCCCCCTTCCTTGGAAGCGCTTTCACAGGCGCAGCAACACTGGGGCTTTGCGCTTCTCTACCCACCAAACGTCACGGTCACTATCTCTCCGTCTCGTAGACACGAGCTGAGAAATTGCAAATGTCGAGCAATTGCTCAGAGATGAAAAGTGCCAGCACTGAAAGCTGTTGCTAGCCAGCACCCTTCCTTGGAAGCGCTTTCACAGGCGCAGCAACACTGGGGCTTTGCGCTTCTCTACCCACCAAACATCATGCTCACTATATCTCCATCCGGTAGACACGAGCTGAGAAATTGCAAATGTCGAGCAATTGCTCAGAGATGAAAAGTGCCAGCACTGAAAGCTGTTGCTAGCCAGCACCCTTCCTTGGAAGCGCTTTCACAGGTGCAGCAACACTGGGGCTTTGCGCTTCTCTAACCACCAAATGTCACGGTCATTCTCTTTCTGTCTCGTAGACACGAGCTGAGAAAGTGCAAACGTCGAGCAATTGCTCAGAGATGAAAAGTGCCAGCACTGAAAGCTGTTGCTAGCCAGTCCCCTTCCTTGGAAGCGCTTTTGTAGCCCTAAGAACACTGGGGCTCTGGGCTTCTCTAGCCACCTCATCTTCTGCTCATCCTCTCGCGCAGTCTAAAGAGAGCTCAGGTGAGAAATTGCAAACGTCGAGCAATTGCTCAGAGATGAAAAGTGCCAGCACTGAAAGCTGTTGCTAGCCAGCACCCTTCCTTGGAAGCGCTGTCACAGGCGCAGCAACACTGGGGCTTTCCGCTTCTCTAACCACCAAACGTCACGGTCACTATCTCTCCGTCTCGTAGACACGAGCTGAGAAATTGCAAACGTCGAGCAATTGCTCACAGATGAAAAGTGCCAGCACTGAAAGCTGTTGCTAGCCAGCCCCCTTCCTTGGAAGCGCTTTCACAGGCGCAGCAACACTTGCTCTTTGCGCTTCTCTAGCCACCAAACGTCACGGTCATTCTCTCTCCGTCTCGTAGACACGAGCTGAGAAATTGCAAACGTCGAGCAATTGCTCAGAGATGAAAAGAGCCAGCACTGAAAGCTCTTGCTAGCCAGCACCCTTCCTTGGAAGCGCTTTCACAGGTGCAGCAACACTGGGGCTTTGCGCTTCTCTACCCACCAAACGTCACGGTCACTATCTCTCCGTCTTGTAGACACGAGCTGAGAAATTGCAAACGTCGAGCAATTGCTCAGAGATGAAACGTGCCAGCACTGATAGCTGCTGCTAGCCAGCACCCTTCCTTGGAAGCGCTTTTGTAGCCCTAAGAACAGTGGGGCTGTGGGCTTCTCTAGCCACCTCATCTTCTGCTCATCCTCTCGCGCAGTCTAAAGAGAGCTCAGGTGAGAAATTGCAAACGTCGAGCAATTGCTCAGAGGTGAAAAGTGCCAGCACTGAAAGCTCTTGCTAGCCAGCAGCCTTCCTTGGAAGCGCTTTCACAGGTGCAGCAACACTGGGGCTTTGCGCTTCTCTACCCACCAAACGTCACGGTCACTATCTCTCCGTCTCGTAGACATGAGCTGAGAAATTGCAAACGTCGAGCAATTGCTCAGAGATGAAAAGTGCCAGCACTGAAAGCTGTTGCTAGCCAGCACCCTTCCTTGGAAGCGCTTTTGTAGCCCTAAGAACAGTGGAGCTCTGGGCTTCTCTAGCCATCTCATCTTCTGCTCATCCTCTCGCGCAGTCTAAAGAGAGCTCAGGTGAGAAATTGCAAACGTCGAGCAATTGCTCAGAGATGAAAAGTGCCAGCACTGAAAGCTGTTGCTAGCCAGCACCCTTCCTTGGAAGCGCTTTCACAGGCGCAGCAACACTGGGGCTTTGCGCTTCTCTACCCACCAAACGTCACGGTCACTATCTCTCCGTCTCGTAGACACGAGCTGAGAAATTGCAAACGTCGAGCAATTGCTCACAGATGAAAAGTGCCAGCACTGAAAGCTGTTGCTAGCCAGCCCCCTTCCTTGGAAGCGCTTTCACAGGCGCAGCAACACTGGGGCTTTGCGCTTCTCTAGCCACCAAACGTCACGGTCATTCTCTCTCCGTCTCGTAGACACGAGCTGAGAAATTGCAAACGTCGAGCAATTGCTCAGAGATGAAAAGAGCCAGCACTGAAAGCTCTTGCTAGCCAGCACCCTTCCTTGGAAGCGCTTTCACAGGCGCAGCAACACTGGGGCTTTGCGCTTCTCTAACCACCAAACGTCACGTTCACTATCTCTCCGTCTTGTAGACACGAGCTGAGAAATTGCAAACGTCGAGCAATCGCTCAGAGATGAAAAGCGCCAGCACTGAAAGCTGTTGCTAGCCAGCCCCCTTCCTTGGAAGTGCTTTTGTAGCCCTAAGAACACTGGGACTCTGTGCTTTTCTAGCCATCTAAACTTCTGCTCATCCTCTCGCGCAGTCTAAAGAGAGCTCAGGTGAGAAATTGCAAACGTCGAGCAATTGCTCAGAGATGAAAAGTGCCAGCACTGAAAGCTCTTGCTAGCCAGCCCCCTTCCTTGGAAGCGCTTTCACAGGCGCAGCAACACTGGGGCTTTGTGCTTCTCTACCCACCAAAGGTCACGGTCATTCTCTTTCTGTCTCGTAGACACGAGCTGAGAAATTGCAAATGTCGAGCAATTGCTCAGAGATGAAAAGTGCCAGCACTGAAAGCTGTTGCTAGCCAGCACCCTTCCTTGGAAGCGCTTTCACAGGTGCAGCAACACTGGGGCTTTGCGCTTCTCTACCCACCAAACGTCACGGTCATTCTCTTTCCGTCTTGTAGACACGAGCTGAGAAATTGCAAACGTCGAGCAATTGCTCAGAGATGAAAAGTGCCAGCACTGAAAGCTGTTGCTAGCCAGCACCCTTCCTTGGAAGCGCTTTTGTAGCCCTAAGAACACTGGGGCTCTGTGCTTCTCTAGCCATGTAAACTTCTGCTCATCCTCTCGCGCAGTCTAAAGAGAGCTCAGGTGAGAAATTGCAAACGTCGAGCAATTGCTCAGAGATGAAAAGTGCCAGCACTGAAAGCTGTTGCTAGCCAGCACCCTTCCTTGAAAGCGCTTTCACAGGCGCAGCAACACTGGGGCTTTGCGCTTCTCTACCCACCAAACGTCACGGTCACTATCTCTCCGTCTCGTAGACAAGAGCTGAGAAATTGCAAACGTCGAGCAATTGCTCAGAGATGAAAAGTGCCAGCACTGAAAGATGTTGCTAGCCAGCCCCCTTCCTTGGAAGCGCTTTCACAGGTGCAGCAACACTGGGGCTTTGCGCTTCTCTAACCACCAAATGTCACGGTCATTCTCTTTCGGTCTCGTAGACACGAGCTGAGAAAGTGCAAACGTCGAGCAATTGCTCAGAGATGAAAAGTGCCAGCACTGAAAGCTGTTGCTAGCCAGCCCCCTTCCTTGGAAGCGCTTTTGTAGCCCTAAGAACAGTGGGGCTCTGGGCTTCTCTAGCCACCTCATCTTCTGCTCATCCTCTCGCGCAGTCTAAAGAGAGCTCAGGTGAGAAATGGCAAACGTCCAGCAATTGCTCAGAGATGAAAAGTGCCAGCACTGAAAGCTGTTGCTAGCCAGCACCCTTCCTTGGAAGCGCTGTCACCGGCGCAGCAACACTGGGGCTTTGCGCTTCTCTACCCACCAAACGTCACGGTCACTATCTCTCCGTCTCGTAGACACGAGCTGAGAAATTGCAAACCTCGAGCAATTGCTCAGAGATGAAAAGTGCCAGCACTGAAAGCTGTTGCTAGCCAGCACCCTTCCTTGGAAGCGCTTTCACAGGCGCAGCAACACTGGGGCTTTTCGCTTCTCTACCCACCAAACGTCACGGTCACTATCTCTCCGTCTCGTAGACACAAGCTGAGAAATTGCAAACGTCGAGCAATCGCTCAGAGATGAAAAGTGCCAGCACTGAAAGCTGTTGCTAGCCAGCCCCCTTCCTTGGAAGCGCTTTTGTAGCCCTAAGAACAGTGGAGCTCTGGGCTTCTCTAGCCATCTAAACTTCTGCTCATCCTCTTGCGCAGTCTAAAGAGAGCTCAGGTGAGAAATTGCAAACGTCCAGCAATTGCTCAGAGATGAAATGTGCCAACACTGAAAGCTGTTGCTAGCCAGCCCCCTTCCTTGGAAGCGCTTTCACAGGCGCAGCAACACTGGGGCTTTGCGCTTCTCTACCCACCAAACGTCACGGTCACTATCTCTCCGTCTCGTAGACACGAGCTGAGAAATCGCAAACGTTGAGCAATTGCTCAGAGATGAAAAGTGCCAGCACTGAAAGCTGTTGCTAGCCAGCACCCTTCCTTGGAAGCGCTTTCACAGGCTCAGCAACACTTGCTCTTTGCGCTGCTCTACCCACCAAACGTCACGGTCATTCTCTTTCGGTCTCGTAGACACGAGCTGAGAAATTGCAAATGTCGAGCAATTGCTCAGAGATGAAAAGCGCCAGCACTGAAAGCTGTTGCTAGCCAGCACCCTTCCTTGGAAGCGCTTTTGTAGCCCTAAGAACAGTGGGGCTCTGGACTTCTCTAGCCACCTCATCTTCTGCTCATCCTCTCGCGCAGTCTAAAGAGCGCTCAGGTGAGAAATTGCAAACGTCGAGCAATTGCTCAGAGATGAAAAGTGCCAGCACTGAAAGCTCTTGCTAGCCAGCCCCCTTCCTTGGAAGCGCTTTCACAGGCGCAGCAACACTGGGGCTTTGCGCTTCTCTAACCACCAAACGTCACGGTCACTATATCTCCGTCCGGTAGACACGAGCTGAGAAATTGCAAACGTCGAGCAATTGCTCAGAGATGAAAAGTGCCAGCACTGAAAGCTTTTGCTAGCCAGCACCCTTCCTTGGAAGCGCTTTCACACGCGCAGCAACACTGGGGCTTTGCGCTTCTCTACCCACCAAACGTCACGGTCATTCTCTTTCTGTCTCGTAGACACGAGCTGAGAAATTGCAAACGTCGAGCAATTGCTCAGAGATGAAAAGTGCCAGCACTGAAAGCTGTTGCTAGCCAGCCCCCTTCCTTGGAAGCGCTTTTGTAGCCCTAAGAACAGTGGGGCTCTGGCCTTCTCTAGCCACATCATCTTCTGCTCATCCTCTCGCGCAGTCTAAAGAGAGCTCAGGTGAGAAATGGCAAACGTCCAGCAATTGCTCAGAGATGAAAAGTGCCAGCACTGAAAGCTGTTGCTAGCCAGCACCCTTCCTTGGAAACGCTTTCACAGGCGCAGCAACACTGGGGCTTTGCGCTTCTCTACCCACCAAACGTCACGGTCACTATCTCTCCGTCTCGTAGACACGAGCTGCGAAATTGCAAACGTCGAGCAATTGCTCAGAGATGAAAAGTGCCAGCACTGAAAGATGTTGCTAGCCAGCACCCTTCCTTGGATGCGCTTTCACAGGCGCAGCAACACTGGGGCTTTGCGCTTCTCTAACCACCAAACGTCACGGTCATTCTCTTTCCGTCTCGTAGACACGAGCTGAGAAATTGCAAACGTCGAGCAATCGCTCAGAGATGAATAGCGCCATCACTGAAAGCTGTTGCTAGCCAGCCCCCTTCCTTTGAAGTGCTTTTGTAGGCCTAAGAACACTGGGACTCTGTGCTTTTCTAGCCATCTAAACTTCTGCTCATCCTCTCGCGCAGTCTAAAGAGAGCTCGGGTGAGAAATTGCAAACGTTGAGCAACTGCTGAGAGATGAAAAGTGCCAGCACTGAAAGCTGTTGCTAGCCAGCCCCCTTCCTTGGAAGCGCTTTCACAGGTGCAGCAACACTGGGGCTTTGTGCTTCTCTACCCACCAAAGGTCACGGTCATTCTCTTTCTGTCTCGTAGACACGAGCTGAGAAATTGCAAATGTCGAGCAATTGCTCAGAGATGAAAAGTGCCAGCACTGAAAGCTGTTGCTAGCCAGCACCCTTCTTTGGAAGTGCTTTTGTAGGCCTAAGAACAGTGGGGCTCTGGGCTTGTCTAGCCACCTCATCTTCTGCTCATCCTCTCGCGCAGTCTAAAGAGCGCTCAGGTGAGAAATTGCAAACGTCGAGCAATTGCTCAGAGATGAAAAGTGCCAGCACTGAAAGCTGTTGCTAGCCAGCACCCTTCCTTGGAAGCGCTTTTGTAGCCCTAAGAACACTGGGGCTGTGGGCTTCTCTAGCCACCTAATCTTCTGCTCATCCTCTCGCGCAGTCTAAAGAGAGCTCAGGTGAGAAATGGCAAACGTCGAGCAATTGCTCAGAGATGAAAAGTGCCAGCACTGAAAGCTGTTGCTAGCCAGCCCCCTTCCTTGGAAGCGCTTTTGTAGCCCTAAGAACAGTGGGGCTCTGGGCTTCTCTAGCCACCTCATCTTCTGCTCATCCTCTCGCGCAGTCTAAAGAGAGCTCAGGTGAGAAATTGCAAACGTCGAGCAATTGCTCAGAGAGGAAAAGTGCCAGCACTGAAAGCTGTTGCTAGCCAGCCCCCTTCCTTGGAAGCGCTTTCACAGGCGCAGCAACACTGGGGCTTTGCGCTTCTCTACCCACCAAAGGTCACGGTCATTCTCTTTCTGTCTCGTAGACACGAGCTGAGAAAGTGAAACGTTGAGCAATTGCTCAGAGATGAAAAGTGCCAGCACTGAAAGCTGTTGCTAGCCAGCCCCCTTCCTTGGAAGCGCTTTTGTAGCCCTAAGAACAGTGGAGCTCTGGGCTTCTCTAGCCATCTCATCTTCTGCTCATCCTCTCGCGCAGTCTAAAGAGAGCTCAGGTGAGAAATTGCAAACGTCGAGCAATTGCTCAGAGATGAAAAGTGCCAGCACTGAAAGCTGTTGCCTAGCCAGCACCCTTCCTTGGAAGCGCTTTCACAGGCGCAGCAACACTGGGGCTTTGCGCTTCTCTAACCACCAAACGTCACGGTCACTATCTCTCCGTCTCGTAGACACGAGCTGAGAAATTGCAAACGTCGAGCAATTGCTCAGAGATGAAAAGTGCCAGCACTGAAAGCTGTTGCTAGCCAGCACCCTTCCTTGGAAGCGCTTTTGTAGCCCTAAGAACAGTGGAGCTCTGGGCTTCTCTAGCCATCTAAACTTCTGCTCATCCTCTCGCGCAGTCTAAAGAGAGCTCAGGGGAGAAATTGCAAACGTCGAGCAATTGCTCAGAGAGGAAAAGTGCCAGCACTGAAAGCTGTTGCTAGCCAGCCCCCTTCCTTGGAAGCGCTTTCACAGGCGCAGCAACACTGGGGCTTTGCACTTCTCTAACCACCAAACGTCACGGTCACTATATCTCCGTCCGGTAGACACGAGCTGAGAAATTGCAAACGTCGAGCAATTGCTCAGAGATGAAAAGTGCCAGCACTGAAAGCTGTTGCTAGCCAGCACCCTTCCTTGGAAGCGCTTTTGTAGCCCTAAGAACACTGGGGCTGTGGGCTTCTCTAGCCACCTAATCTTCTGCTCATCCTCTCGCGCAGTCTAAAGAGAGCTCAGGTGAGAAATGGCAAACGTCGAGCAATTGCTCAGAGATGAAAAGTGCCAGCACTGAAAGCTGTTGCTAGCCAGCCCCCTTCCTTGGAAGCGCTTTTGTAGCCCTAAGAACAGTGGGGCTCTGGGCTTCTCTAGCCACCTCATCTTCTGCTCATCCTCTCGCGCAGTCTAAAGAGAGCTCAGGTGAGAAATTGCAAACGTCGAGCAATTGCTCAGAGAGGAAAAGTGCCAGCACTGAAAGCTGTTGCTAGCCAGCCCCCTTCCTTGGAAGCGCTTTCACAGGCGCAGCAACACTGGGGCTTTGCGCTTCTCTACCCACCAAAGGTCACGGTCATTCTCTTTCTGTCTCGTAGACACGAGCTGAGAAAGTGAAACGTTGAGCAATTGCTCAGAGATGAAAAGTGCCAGCACTGAAAGCTGTTGCTAGCCAGCCCGCTTCCTTGGAAGCGCTTTTGTAGCCCTAAGAACAGTGGAGCTCTGGGCTTCTCTAGCCATCTCATCTTCTGCTCATCCTCTCGCGCAGTCTAAAGAGAGCTCAGGTGAGAAATTGCAAACGTCGAGCAATTGCTCAGAGATGAAAAGTGCCAGCACTGAAAGCTGTTGCCTAGCCAGCACCCTTCCTTGGAAGCGCTTTCACAGGCGCAGCAACACTGGGGCTTTGCGCTTCTCTAACCACCAAACGTCACGGTCACTATCTCTCCGTCTCGTAGACACGAGCTGAGAAATTGCAAACGTCGAGCAATTGCTCAGAGATGAAAAGTGCCAGCACTGAAAGCTGTTGCTAGCCAGCACCCTTCCTTGGAAGCGCTTTTGTAGCCCTAAGAACAGTGGAGCTCTGGGCTTCTCTAGCCATCTAAACTTCTGCTCATCCTCTCGCGCAGTCTAAAGAGAGCTCAGGGGAGAAATTGCAAACGTCGAGCAATTGCTCAGAGAGGAAAAGTGCCAGCACTGAAAGCTGTTGCTAGCCAGCCCCCTTCCTTGGAAGCGCTTTCACAGGCGCAGCAACACTGGGGCTTTGCACTTCTCTAACCACCAAACGTCACGGTCACTATATCTCCGTCCGGTAGACACGAGCTGAGAAATTGCAAACGTCGAGCAATTGCTCAGAGATGAAAAGTGCCAGCACTGAAAGCTGTTGCTAGCCAGCACCCTTCCTTGGAAGCGCTTTTGTAGCCCTAAGAACACTGGGGCTCTGGGCTTCTCTAGCCACCTAATCTTCTGCTCATCCTCTCGCGCAGTCTAAAGAGAGCTCAGGTGAGAAATTGCAAACGTCGAGCAATTGCTCAGAGATGAAAAGTGCCAGCACTGAAAGCTGTTGCTAGCCAGCCCCCTTCCTTGGAAGCGCTTTTGTAGCCCTAAGAACAGTGGGGCTCTGGGCTTCTCTAGCCACCTCATCTTCTGCTCATCCTCTCGCGCAGTCTAAAGAGAGCTCAGGTGAGAAATTGCAAACGTCGAGCAATTGCTGAGAGATGAAAAGTGCCAGCACTGAAAGCTGTTGCTAGCCAGCCCCCTTCCTTGGAAGCGCTTTCACAGGCGCAGCAACACTGGGGCTTTGCGCTTCTCTACCCACTAAAGGTCACGGTCATTCTCTTTCTGTCTCGTAGACACGAGCTGAGAAAGTGAAACGTTGAGCAATTGCTCAGAGATGAAAAGTGCCAGCACTGAAAGCTGTTGCTAGCCAGCCCCCTTCCTTGGAAGCGCTTTTGTAGCCCTAAGAACAGTGGAGCTCTGGGCTTCTCTAGCCATCTCATCTTCTGCTCATCCTCTCGCGCAGTCTAAAGAGAGCTCAGGTGAGAAATTGCAAACGTCGAGCAATTGCTCAGAGATGAAAAGTGCCAGCACTGAAAGCTGTTGCCTAGCCAGCACCCTTCCTTGGAAGCGCTTTCACAGGCGCAGCAACACTGGGGCTTTGCGCATCTCTAACCACCAAACGTCACGGTCACTATCTCTCCGTCTCGTAGACACGAGCTGAGAAATTGCAAACGTCGAGCAATTGCTCAGAGATGAAAAGTGCCAGCACTGAAAGCTGTTGCTAGCCAGCACCCTTCCTTGGAAGCGCTTTTGTAGCCCTAAGAACAGTGGAGCTCTGGGCTTCTCTAGCCATCTCATCTTCTGCTCATCCTCTCGCGCAGTCTAAAGAGAGCTCAGGGGAGAAATTGCAAACGTCGAGCAATTGCTCAGAGAGGAAAAGTGCCAGCACTGAAAGCTGTTGCTAGCCAGCACCCTTCCTTGGAAGCGCTTTCACAGGCGCAGCAACACTGGGGCTTTGCACTTCTCTAACCACCAAACGTCACGGTCACTATATCTCCGTCCGGTAGACACGAGCTGAGAAATTGCAAACGTCGAGCAATTGCTCAGAGATGAAAAGTGCCAGCACTGAAAGCTTTTGCTAGCCAGCACCCTTCCTTGGAAGCGCTTTCACAGGCGCAGCAACACTTGCTCTTTGCGCTTCTCTAACCACCAAACTTCACGGTCATTCTCTTTCCGTCTCGTAGACACGAGCTGAGAAAGTGCAAACGTCGAGCAATTGCTCAGAGATGAAAAGTGCCAGCACTGAAAGCTGTTGCTAGCCAGCCCCCTTCCTTGGAAGCGCTTTTGTAGCCCTAAGAACACTGGGGCTCTGGGCTTCTCTAGCCACCTCATCTTCTGCTCATCCTCTCGCGCAGTCTAAAGAGAGCTCAGGTGAGAAATTGCAAACGTCGAGCAATTGCTCAGAGATGAAAAGTGCCAGCACTGAAAGCTGTTGCTAGCCAGCACCCTTCCTTGGAAACGCTTTCACAGGCACAGCAACACTGGGGCTTTGCGCTTCTCTACCCACCAAACGTCACGGTCACTATCTCTCCGTCTCGTAGACACGAGCTGAGAAATTGCAAACGTCGAGCAATTGCTCAGAGATGAAAAGTGCCAGCACTGAAAGCTGTTGCTAGCCAGCACCATTCCTTGGAAGCGCTTTCACAGGCGCAGCAACACTGGGGCTTTGCGCTTCTCTAACCACCAAACGTCACGGTCATTCTCTTTCCGTCTCGTAGACACGAGCTGAGAAATTGCAAACGTCGAGCAATCGCTCAGAGATGAATAGCGCCATCACTGAAAGCTGTTGCTAGCCAGCCCCCTTCCTTTGAAGTGCTTTTGTAGGCCTAAGAACACTGGGACTCTGTGCTTTTCTAGCCAGCTAAACTTCTGCTCATCCTCTCGCGCAGTCTAAAGAGAGCTCAGGTGAGAAATTGCAAACGTTGAGCAACTGCTGAGAGATGAAAAGTGCCAGCACTGAAAGCTGTTGCTAGCCAGCCCCCTTCCTTGGAAGCGCTTTCACAGGTGCAGCAACACTGGGGCTTTGTGCTTCTCTACCCACCAAACGTGACGGTCATTCTCTTTCTGTCTCGTAGACACGAGCTGAGAAATTGCAAATGTCGAGCAATTGCTCAGAGATGAAAAGTGCCAGCACTGAAAGCTGTTGCTAGCCAGCACCCTTCTTTGGAAGTGCTTTTGTAGGCCTAAGAACAGTGGGGCTCTGGGCTTCTCTAGCCACCTCATCTTCTGCTCATCCTGTCGCGCAGTCTAAAGAGAGCTCAGGTGAGAAATTGCAAACGTCGAGCAATTGCTCAGAGATGAAAAGTGCCAGCACTGAAAGCTGTTGCTAGCCAGCACCCTTCCTTGGAAGCGCTTTTGTAGCCCTAAGAACACTGGGGCTGTGGGCTTCTCTAGCCACCTAATCTTCTGCTCATCCTCTCGCGCAGTCTAAAGAGAGCTCAGGTGAGAAATTGCAAACGTCGAGCAATTGCTCAGAGATGAAAAGTGCCAGCACTGAAAGCTGTTGCTAGCCAGCCCCCTTCCTTGGAAGCGCTTTTGTAGCCCTAAGAACACTGGGGCTCTGGGCTTCTCTAGCCACCTCATCTTCTGCTCATCCTCTCGCGCAGTCTAAAGAGAGCTCAGGTGAGAAATTGCAAACGTCGAGCAATTGCTCAGAGAGGAAAAGTGCCAGCACTGAAAGCTGTTGCTAGCCAGCACCCTTCCTTGGAAGCGCTTTCACAGGCGCAGCAACACTGGGGCTTTGCACTTCTCTAACCACCAAACGTCACGGTCACTATATCTCCGTCCGGTAGACACGAGCTGAGAAATTGCAAACGTCGAGCAATTGCTCAGAGATGAAAAGTGCCAGCACTGAAAGCTTTTGCTAGCCAGCACCCTTCCTTGGAAGCGCTTTCACACGCGCAGCAACACTTGCTCTTTGCGCTTCTCTAACCACCAAACTTCACGGTCATTCTCTTTCCGTCTCGTAGACACGAGCTGAGAAAGTGCAAACGTCGAGCAATTGCTCAGAGATGAAAAGTGCCAGCACTGAAAGCTGTTGCTAGCCAGCCCCCTTCCTTGGAAGCGCTTTTGTAGCCCTAAGAACACTGGGGCTCTGGGCTTCTCTAGCCACCTCATCTTCTGCTCATCCTCTCGCGCAGTCTAAAGAGAGCTCAGGTGAGAAATTGCAAACGTCAAGCAATTGCTCAGAGATGAAAAGTGCCAGCACTGAAAGCTGTTGCTAGCCAGCACCCTTCCTTGGAAACGCTTTCACAGGCACAGCAACACTGGGGCTTTGCGCTTCTCTACCCACCAAACGTCACGGTCACTATCTCTCCGTCTCGTAGACACGAGCTGAGAAATTGCAAACGTCGAGCAATTGCTCAGAGATGAAAAGTGCCAGCACTGAAAGCTGTTGCTAGCCAGCACCATTCCTTGGAAGCGCTTTCACAGGCGCAGCAACACTGGGGCTTTGCGCTTCTCTAACCACCAAACGTCACGGTCATTCTCTTTCCGTCTCGTAGACACGAGCTGAGAAATTGCAAACGTCGAGCAATCGCTCAGAGATGAATAGCGCCATCACTGAAAGCTGTTGCTAGCCAGCCCCCTTCCTTTGAAGTGCTTTTGTAGGCCTAAGAACACTGGGACTCTGTGCTTTTCTAGCCAGCTAAACTTCTGCTCATCCTCTCGCGCAGTCTAAAGAGAGCTCAGGTGAGAAATTGCAAACGTTGAGCAACTGCTGAGAGATGAAAAGTGCCAGCACTGAAAGCTGTTGCTAGCCAGCCCCCTTCCTTGGAAGCGCTTTCACAGGTGCAGCAACACTGGGGCTTTGTGCTTCTCTACCCACCAAACGTCACGGTCATTCTCTTTCTGTCTCGTAGACACGAGCTGAGAAATTGCAAATGTCGAGCAATTGCTCAGAGATGAAAAGTGCCAGCACTGAAAGCTGTTGCTAGCCAGCACCCTTCTTTGGAAGTGCTTTTGTAGGCCTAAGAACAGTGGGGCTCTGGGCTTCTCTAGCCACCTCATCTTCTGCTCATCCTGTCGCGCAGTCTAAAGAGAGCTCAGGTGAGAAATTGCAAACGTCGAGCAATTGCTCAGAGATGAAAAGTGCCAGCACTGAAAGCTGTTGCTAGCCAGCACCCTTCCTTGGAAGCGCTTTTGTAGCCCTAAGAACACTGGGGCTGTGGGCTTCTCTAGCCACCTAATCTTCTGCTCATCCTCTCGCGCAGTCTAAAGAGAGCTCAGGTGAGAAATTGCAAACGTCGAGCAATTGCTCAGAGATGAAAAGTGCCAGCACTGAAAGCTGTTGCTAGCCAGCCCCCTTCCTTGGAAGCGCTTTTGTAGCCCTAAGAACACTGGGGCTCTGGGCTTCTCTAGCCACCTCATCTTCTGCTCATCCTCTCGCGCAGTCTAAAGAGAGCTCAGGTGAGAAATTGCAAACGTCGAGCAATTGCTCAGAGAGGAAAAGTGCCAGCACTGAAAGCTGTTGCTAGCCAGCCCCCTTCCTTGGAAGCGCTTTCACAGGCGCAGCAACACTGGGGCTTTGCGCTTCTCTACCCACCAAAGGTCACGGTCATTCTCTTTCTGTCTCGTAGACACGAGCTGAGAAAGTGAAACGTTGAGCAATTGCTCAGAGATGAAAAGTGCCAGCACTGAAAGCTGTTGCTAGCCAGCCCGCTTCCTTGGAAGCGCTTTTGTAGCCCTAAGAACAGTGGAGCTCTGGGCTTCTCTAGCCATCTCATCTTCTGCTCATCCTCTCGCGCAGTCTAAAGAGAGCTCAGGTGAGAAATTGCAAACGTCGAGCAATTGCTCAGAGATGAAAAGTGCCAGCACTGAAAGCTGTTGCCTAGCCAGCACCCTTCCTTGGAAGCGCTTTCACAGGCGCAGCAACACTGGGGCTTTGCGCTTCTCTAACCACCAAACGTCACGGTCACTATCTCTCCGTCTCGTAGACACGAGCTGAGAAATTGCAAACGTCGAGCAATTGCTCAGAGATGAAAAGTGCCAGCACTGAAAGCTGTTGCTAGCCAGCCCCCTTCCTTGGAAGCGCTTTTGTAGCCCTAAGAACAGTGGAGCTCTGGGCTTCTCTAGCCATCTCATCTTCTGCTCATCCTCTCGCGCAGTCTAAAGAGAGCTCAGGGGAGAAATTGCAAACGTCGAGCAATTGCTCAGAGAGGAAAAGTGCCAGCACTGAAAGCTGTTGCTAGCCAGCCCCCTTCCTTGGAAGCGCTTTCACAGGCGCAGCAACACTGGGGCTTTGCACTTCTCTAACCACCAAACGTCACGGTCACTATATCTCCGTCCGGTAGACACGAGCTGAGAAATTGCAAACGTCGAGCAATTGCTCAGAGATGAAAAGTGCCAGCACTGAAAGCTGTTGCTAGCCAGCACCCTTCCTTGGAAGCGCTTTTGTAGCCCTAAGAACACTGGGGCTGTGGGCTTCTCTAGCCACCTAATCTTCTGCTCATCCTCTCGCGCAGTCTAAAGAGAGCTCAGGTGAGAAATTGCAAACGTCGAGCAATTGCTCAGAGATGAAAAGTGCCAGCACTGAAAGCTGTTGCTAGCCAGCCCCCTTCCTTGGAAGCGCTTTTGTAGCCCTAAGAACAGTGGGGCTCTGGGCTTCTCTAGCCACCTCATCTTCTGCTCATCCTCTCGCGCAGTCTAAAGAGAGCTCAGGTGAGAAATTGCAAACGTCGAGCAATTGCTCAGAGAGGAAAAGTGCCAGCACTGAAAGCTGTTGCTAGCCAGCCCCCTTCCTTGGAAACGCTTTCACAGGCACAGCAACACTGGGGCTTTGCGCTTCTCTACCCACCAAACGTCACGGTCACTATATCTCCGTCCGGTAGACACGAGCTGAGAAATTGCAAACGTCGAGCAATTGCTCAGAGATGAAAAGTGCCAGCACTGAAAGCTTTTGCTAGCCAGCACCCTTCCTTGGAAGCGCTTTCGCAGGCGCAGCAACACTGGGGCTTTGCGCTTCTCTAACCACCAAACTTCACGGTCATTCTCTTTCCGTCTCGTAGACACGAGCTGAGAAAGTGCAAACGTCGAGCAATTGCTCAGAGATGAAAAGTGCCAGCACTGAAAGCTGTTGCTAGCCAGCCCCCTTCCTTGGAAGCGCTTTTGTAGCCCTAAGAACACTGGGGCTCTGGGCTTCTCTAGCCACCTAATCTTCTGCTCATCCTGTCGCGCAGTCTAAAGAGAGCTCAGGTGAGAAATTGCAAACGTCGAGCAATTGCTCAGAGATGAAAAGTGCCAGCACTGAAAGCTGTTGCTAGCCAGCACCCTTCCTTGGAAACGCTTTCACAGGCACAGCAACACTGGGGCTTTGCGCTTCTCTACCCACCAAACGTCACGGTCACTATCTCTCCGTCTCGTAGACACGAGCTGAGAAATTGCAAACGTCGAGCAATTGCTCAGAGATGAAAAGTGCCAGCACTGAAAGCTGTTGCTAGCCAGCACCCTTCCTTGGAAGCGCTTTCACAGGCGCAGCAACACTGGGGCTTTGCGCTTCTCTACCCACCAAACGTCACGGTCATTCTCTTTCCGTCTCGTAGACACGAGCTGAGAAATTGCAAACGTCGAGCAATCGCTCAGAGATGAATAGCGCCATCACTGAAAGCTGTTGCTAGCCAGCCCCCTTCCTTTGAAGTGCTTTTGTAGGCCTAAGAACACTGGGACTCTGTGCTTTTCTAGCCAGCTAAACTTCTGCTCATCCTCTCGCGCAGTCTAAAGAGAGCTCAGGTGAGAAATTGCAAACGTTGAGCAACTGCTGAGAGATGAAAAGTGCCAGCACTGAAAGCTGTTGCTAGCCAGCCCCCTTCCTTGGAAGCGCTTTCACAGGCGCAGCAACACTGGGGCTTTGCGCTTCTCTACCCACCAAACGTCACGGTCATTCTCTTTCTGTCTCGTAGACACGAGCTGAGAAATTGCAAATGTCGAGCAATTGCTCAGAGATGAAAAGTGCCAGCACTGAAAGCTGTTGCTAGCCAGCACCCTTCTTTGGAAGTGCTTTTGTAGGCCTAAGAACAGTGGGGCTCTGGGCTTCTCTAGCCACCTCATCTTCTGCTCATCCTCTCGCGCAGTCTAAAGAGCGCTCAGGTGAGAAATTGCAAACGTCGAGCAATTGCTCAGAGATGAAAAGTGCCAGCACTGAAAGCTGTTGCTAGCCAGCACCCTTCCTTGGAAGCGCTTTTGTAGCCCTAAGAACACTGGGGCTGTGGGCTTCTCTAGCCACCTAATCTTCTGCTCATCCTCTCGCGCAGTCTAAAGAGAGCTCAGGTGAGAAATTGCAAACGTCGAGCAATTGCTCAGAGATGAAAAGTGCCAGCACTGAAAGCTGTTGCTAGCCAGCCCCCTTCCTTGGAAGCGCTTTTGTAGCCCTAAGAACAGTGGGGCTCTGGGCTTCTCTAGCCACCTCATCTTCTGCTCATCCTCTCGCGCAGTCTAAAGAGAGCTCAGGTGAGAAATTGCAAACGTCGAGCAATTGCTCAGAGAGGAAAAGTGCCAGCACTGAAAGCTGTTGCTAGCCAGCCCCCTTCCTTGGAAGCGCTTTCACAGGCGCAGCAACACTGGGGCTTTGCGCTTCTCTACCCACCAAACGTCACGGTCATTCTCTTTCTGTCTCGTAGACACGAGCTGAGAAAGTGAAACGTTGAGCAATTGCTCAGAGATGAAAAGTGCCAGCACTGAAAGCTGTTGCTAGCCAGCACCCTTCCTTGGAAGCGCTTTTGTAGCCCTAAGAACAGTGGAGCTCTGGGCTTCTCTAGCCACCTCATCTTCTGCTCATCCTCTCGCGCAGTCTAAAGAGAGCTCAGGTGAGAAATTGCAAACGTCGACCAATTGCTCAGAGATGAAAAGTGCCAGCACTGAAAGCTGTTGCTAGCCAGCACCCTTCCTTGGAAGCGCTTTTGTAGCCCTAAGAACAGTGGAGCTGTGGGCTTCTCTAGCCACCTCATCTTCTGCTCATCCTCTCGCGCAGTCTAAAGAGAGCTCAGGTGAGAAATTGCAAACGTCGACCAATTGCTCAGAGATGAAAAGTGCCAGCACTGAAAGCTGTTGCTAGCCAGCCCCCTTCCTTGGAAGCGCTTTCACAGGCGCAGCAACACTGGGGCTTTGCACTTCTCTACCCACCAAACGTCACGGTCACTATATCTCCGTCCGGTAGACACGAGCTGAGAAATTGCAAACGTCCAGCAATTGCTCAGAGATGAAAAGTGCCAGCACTGAAAGATGTTGCTAGCCAGCACCCTTCCTTGGAAGCGCTTTTGTAGCCCTAAGAACAGTGGGGCTCTGGGCTTCTCTAGCCATCTCATCTTCTGCTCATCCTCTCGCGCAGTCTAAAGAGAGCTCAGGTGAGAAATGGCAAACGTCCAGCAATTGCTCAGAGATGAAAAGTGCCAGCACTGAAAGCTGTTGCTAGCCAGCCCCCTTCCTTGGAAACGCTTTCACAGGCGCAGCAACACTGGGGCTTTGCGCTTCTCTACCCACCAAACGTCACGGTCACTATCTCTCCGTCTCGTAGACACGAGCTGAGAAATTGCAAACGTCGAGCAATTGCTCAGAGATGAAAAGTGCCAGCACTGAAAGCTCTTGCTAGCCAGCCCCCTTCCTTGGAAGCGCTTTCACAGGCGCAGCAACACTGGGGCTTTGCGCTTCTCTACCCACCAAACGTCACGGTCACTATCTTTCCGTCTCGTAGACACGAGCTGAGAAATTGCAAACGTCGAGCAATCGCTCAGAGATGAATAGCGCCATCACTGAAAGCTGTTGCTAGCCAGCACCCTTCCTTTGAAGTGCTTTTGTAGGCCTAAGAACACTGGGACTCTGTGCTTTTCTAGCCATCTCATCTTCTGCTCATCCTCTCGCGCAGTCTAAAGAGAGCTCAGGTGAGAAATTGCAAACGTTGAGCAACTGCTGAGAGATGAAAAGTGCCAGCACTGAAAGCTGTTGCTAGCCAGCACCCTTCCTTGGAAGCGCTTTCACAGGTGCAGCAACACTGGGGCTTTGCGCTTCTCTACCCACCAAAGGTCACGGTCATTCTCTTTCTGTCTCGTAGACACGAGCTGAGAAATTGCAAATGTCGAGCAATTGCTCAGAGATGAAAAGTGCCAGCACTGAAAGCTGTTGCTAGCCAGCACCCTTCTTTGGAAGTGCTTTTGTAGGCCTAAGAACACTGGGGCTGTGGGCTTCTCTAGCCACCTCATCTTCTGCTCATCCTCTCGCGCAGTCTAAAGAGCGCTCAGGTGAGAAATTGCAAACGTCGAGCAATTGCTCAGAGATGAAAAGTGCCAGCACTGAAAGCTGTTGCTAGCCAGCACCCTTCCTTGGAAGCGCTTTTGTAGCCCTAAGAACACTGGGGCTGTGGGCTTCTCTAGCCACCTCATCTTCTGCTCATCCTCTCGCGCAGTCTAAAGAGAGCTCAGGTGAGAAATTGCAAACGTCGAGCAATTGCTCAGAGATGAAAAGTGCCAGCACTGAAAGCTGTTGCTAGCCAGCCCCCTTCCTTGGAAGCGCTTTTGTAGCCCTAAGAACAGTGGGGCTCTGGGCTTCTCTAGCCACCTCATCTTCTGCTCATCCTCTCGCGCAGTCTAAAGAGAGCTCAGGTGAGAAATTGCAAACGTCGAGCAATTGCTCAGAGAGGAAAAGTGCCAGCACTGAAAGCTGTTGCTAGCCAGACCCCTTCCTTGGAAGCGCTTTCACAGGCGCAGCAACACTGGGGCTTTGCGCTTCTCTACCCACCAAAGGTCACGGTCATTCTCTTTCTGTCTCGTAGACACGAGCTGAGAAAGTGAAACGTTGAGCAATTGCTCAGAGATGAAAAGTGCCAGCACTGAAAGCTGTTGCTAGCCAGTCCCCTTCCTTGGAAGCGCTTTTGTAGCCCTAAGAACAGTGGAGCTCTGGGCTTCTCTAGCCATCTCATCTTCTGCTCATCCTCTCGCGCAGTCTAAAGAGAGCTCAGGTGAGAAATTGCAAACGTCGAGCAATTGCTCAGAGATGAAAAGTGCCAGCACTGAAAGCTGTTGCCTAGCCAGCACCCTTCCTTGGAAGCGCTTTCACAGGCGCAGCAACACTGGGGCTTTGCGCTTCTCTAACCACCAAACGTCACGGTCACTATCTCTCCGTCTCGTAGACACGAGCTGAGAAATTGCAAACGTCGAGCAATTGCTCAGAGATGAAAAGTGCCAGCACTGAAAGCTGTTGCTAGCCAGCACCCTTCCTTGGAAGCGCTTTTGTAGCCCTAAGAACAGTGGAGCTGTGGGCTTCTCTAGCCATCTCATCTTCTGCTCATCCTCTCGCGCAGTCTAAAGAGAGCTCAGGGGAGAAATTGCAAACGTCGAGCAATTGCTCAGAGATGAAAAGTGCCAGCACTGAAAGCTCTTGCTAGCCAGCCCCCTTCCTTGGAAGCGCTTTCACAGGCGCAGCAACACTGGGGCTTTGCACTTCTCTAACCACCAAACGTCACGGTCACTATATCTCCGTCCGGTAGACACGAGCTGAGAAATTGCAAATGTCGAGCAATTGCTCAGAGATGAAAAGTGCCAGCACTGAAAGCTTTTGCTAGCCAGCACCCTTCTTTGGAAGCGCTTTCACACGCGAAGCAACACTGGGGCTTTGCACTTCTCTAACCACCAAACGTCACGGTCATTCTCTTTCTGTCTCGTAGACACGAGCTGAGAAATTGCAAACGTCGAGCAATTGCTCAGAGATGAAAAGTGCCAGCACTGAAAGCTGTTGCTAGCCAGCCCCCTTCCTTGGAAGCGCTTTTGTAGCCCTAAGAACAGTGGGGCTCTTGGCTTCTCTAGCCACCTCATCTTCTGCTCATCCTCTCGCGCAGTCTAAAGAGAGCTCAGGTGAGAAATGGCAAACGTCCAGCAATTGCTCAGAGATGAAAAGTGCCAGCACTGAAAGCTCTTGCTAGCCAGCACCCTTCCTTGGAAACGCTTTCACAGGCACAGCAACACTGGGGCTTTGCGCTTCTCTACCCACCAAACGTCACGGTCACTATCTCTCCGTCTCGTAGACACGAGCTGAGAAATTGCAAACGTCGAGCAATTGCTCAGAGATGAAAAGTGCCAGCACTGAAAGCTGTTGCTAGCCAGCACCCTTCCTTGGAAGCGCTTTCACAGGCGCAGCAACACTGGGGCTTTGCGCTTCTCTAACCACCAAACGTCACGGTCATTCTCTTTCCGTCTCGTAGACACGAGATGAGAAATTGCAAACGTCGAGCAATCGCTCAGAGATGAAAAGTGCCAGCACTGAAAGCTGTTGCTAGCCAGCCCCCTTCCTTTGAAGTGCTTTTGTAGGCCTAAGAACACTGGGACTCTGTGCTTTTCTAGCCAGCTAAACTTCTGCTCATCCTCTCGCGCAGTCTAAAGAGAGCTCAGGTGAGAAATTGCAAACGTTGAGCAACTGCTGAGAGATGAAAAGTGCCAGCACTGAAAGCTGTTGCTAGCCAGCACCCTTCCTTGGAAGCGCTTTCACAGGTGCAGCAACACTGGGGCTTTGCGCTTCTCTACCCACCAAACGTCACGGTCATTCTCTTTCTGTCTCGTAGACACGAGCTGAGAAATTGCAAATGTCGAGCAATTGCTCAGAGATGAAAAGTGCCAGCACTGAAAGCTGTTGCTAGCCAGCACCCTTCTTTGGAAGTGCTTTTGTAGGCCTAAGAACACTGGGGCTGTGGGCTTCTCTAGCCACCTCATCTTCTGCTCATCCTCTCGCGCAGTCTAAAGAGCGCTCAGGTGAGAAATTGCAAACGTCGAGCAATTGCTCAGAGATGAAAAGTGCCAGCACTGAAAGCTGTTGCTAGCCAGCACCCTTCCTTGGAAGCGCTTTTGTAGCCCTAAGAACACTGGGGCTGTGGGCTTCTCTAGCCACCTAATCTTCTGCTCATCCTCTCGCGCAGTCTAAAGAGAGCTCAGGTGAGAAATTGCAAACG
Organism: Sarcoramphus papa; assembly: GCA_037962945.1. Classification (NCBI taxonomy): domain Eukaryota; kingdom Metazoa; phylum Chordata; class Aves; order Accipitriformes; family Cathartidae; genus Sarcoramphus; species Sarcoramphus papa. The sequence continues at coordinate 27,222,838 of CM075590.1, read as the reverse complement.
TCGAGCAATTGCTCAGAGATGAAAAGTGCCAGCACTGAAAGCTGTTGCTAGCCAGCCCCCTTCCTTGGAAGCGCTTTTGTAGCCCTAAGAACAGTGGGGCTCTGGGCTTCTCTAGCCACCTCATCTTCTGCTCATCCTCTCGCGCAGTCTAAAGAGAGCTCAGGTGAGAAATTGCAAACGTCGAGCAATTGCTGAGAGATGAAAAGTGCCAGCACTGAAAGCTGTTGCTAGCCAGACCCCTTCCTTGGAAGCGCTTTCACAGGCGCAGCAACACTGGGGCTTTGCGCTTCTCTACCCACCAAACGTCACGGTCATTCTCTTTCTGTCTCGTAGACACGAGCTGAGAAAGTGCAAACGTCGAGCAATTGCTCAGAGATGAAAAGTGCCAGCACTGAAAGCTGTTGCTAGCCAGTCCCCTTCCTTGGAAGCGCTTTTGTAGCCCTAAGAACAGTGGAGCTCTGGGCTTCTCTAGCCATCTCATCTTCTGCTCATCCTCTCGCGCAGTCTAAAGAGAGCTCAGGGGAGAAATTGCAAACGTCGAGCAATTGCTCAGAGAGGAAAAGTGCCAGCACTGAAAGCTGTTGCTAGCCAGCCCCCTTCCTTGGAAGCGCTTTCACAGGTGCAGCAACACTGGGGCTTTGCGCTTCTCTAACCACCAAACGTCACGGTCATTCTCTTTCCGTCTCGTAGACACGAGCTGAGAAAGTGCAAACGTCGAGCAATTGCTCAGAGATGAAAAGCGCCAGCACTGAAAGCTGTTGCTAGCCAGCCCCCTTCCTTGGAAGCGCTTTTGTAGCCCTAAGAACACTGGGGCTCTGGGCTTCTCTAGCCACCTCATCTTCTGCTCATCGTCTCACGCAGTCTAAAGAGAGCTCAGGTGAGAAATTGCAAACGTCGAGCAATTGCTCAGAGATGAAAAGTGCCAGCACTGAAAGCTGTTGCTAGCCAGCCCCCTTCCTTGGAAGCGCTTTCACAGGCGCAGCAACACTGGGGCTTTGCGCTTCTCTACCCACCAAACGTCACGGTCACTATCTCTCCGTCTCGTAGACACGAGCTGAGAAATTGCAAACGTCGAGCAATTGCTCACAGATGAAAAGTGCCAGCACTGAAAGCTGTTGCTAGCCAGCCCCCTTTCTTGGAAGCGCTTTCACAGGCGCAGCAACACTGGGGCTTTGCGCTTCTCTACCCACCAAACGTCACGGTCATTCTCTTTCCGTCTCGTAGACACGAGCTGAGAAATTGCAAACGTCGAGCAATCGCTCAGAGATGAAAAGCGCCAGCACTGAAAGCTGTTGCTAGCCAGCACCCTTCCTTGGAAGCGCTGTCACAGGCGCAGCAACACTGGGGCTTTGCGCTTCTCTACCCACCAAACGTCACGGTCACTATCTCTCCGTCTCGTAGACACGAGCTGAGAAATTGCAAACGTCGAGCAATTGCTCAGAGATGAAAAGTGCCAGCACTGAAAGCTGTTGCTAGCCAGCACCCTTCCTTGGAAGCGCTTTTGTAGCCCTAAGAACAGTGGGGCTCTGGGCTTCTCTAGCCATCTCATCTTCTGCTCATCCTGTCGCGCAGTCTAAAGAGAGCTCAGGTGAGAAATTGCAAACGTCCAGCAATTGCTCAGAGATGAAAAGTGCCAGCACTGAAAGCTGTTGCTAGCCAGCACCCTTCCTTGGAAACGCTTTCACAGGCGCAGCAACACTGGGGCTTTGCGCTTCTCTAGCCACCAAACGTCACGGTCACTATCTCTCCGTCTCGTAGACACGAGCTGAGAAATTGCAAACGTCGAGCAATCGCTCAGAGATGAATAGCGCCATCACTGAAAGCTGTTGCTAGCCAGCACCCTTCCTTTGAAGTGCTTTTGTAGGCCTAAGAACACTGGGACTCTGTGCTTTTCTAGCCATCTCATCTTCTGCTCATCCTCTCGCGCAGTCTAAAGAGAGCTCAGGTGAGAAATTGCAAACGTTGAGCAACTGCTGAGAGATGAAAAGTGCCAGCACTGAAAGCTGTTGCTAGCCAGCACCCTTCCTTGGAAGCGCTTTCACAGGTGCAGCAACACTGGGGCTTTGCGCTTCTCTACCCACCAAAGGTCACGGTCATTCTCTTTCTGTCTCGTAGACACGAGCTGAGAAATTGCAAATGTCGAGCAATTGCTCAGAGATGAAAAGTGCCAGCACTGAAAGCTGTTGCTAGCCAGCACCCTTCTTTGGAAGTGCTTTTGTAGGCCTAAGAACACTGGGGCTGTGGGCTTCTCTAGCCACCTCATCTTCTGCTCATCCTCTCGCGCAGTCTAAAGAGCGCTCAGGTGAGAAATTGCAAACGTCGAGCAATTGCTCAGAGATGAAAAGTGCCAGCACTGAAAGCTGTTGCTAGCCAGCACCCTTCCTTGGAAGCGCTTTTGTAGCCCTAAGAACACTGGGGCTGTGGGCTTCTCTAGCCACCTAATCTTCTGCTCATCCTCTCGCGCAGTCTAAAGAGAGCTCAGGTGAGAAATTGCAAACGTCGAGCAATTGCTCAGAGATGAAAAGTGCCAGCACTGAAAGCTGTTGCTAGCCAGCCCCCTTCCTTGGAAGCGCTTTTGTAGCCCTAAGAACAGTGGGGCTCTGGGCTTCTCTAGCCACCTCATCTTCTGCTCATCCTCTCGCGCAGTCTAAAGAGAGCTCAGGTGAGAAATTGCAAACGTCGAGCAATTGCTCAGAGAGGAAAAGTGCCAGCACTGAAAGCTGTTGCTAGCCAGACCCCTTCCTTGGAAGCGCTTTCACAGGCGCAGCAACACTGGGGCTTTGCGCTTCTCTACCCACCAAAGGTCACGGTCATTCTCTTTCTGTCTCGTAGACACGAGCTGAGAAAGTGAAACGTTGAGCAATTGCTCAGAGATGAAAAGTGCCAGCACTGAAAGCTGTTGCTAGCCAGTCCCCTTCCTTGGAAGCGCTTTTGTAGCCCTAAGAACAGTGGAGCTCTGGGCTTCTCTAGCCATCTCATCTTCTGCTCATCCTCTCGCGCAGTCTAAAGAGAGCTCAGGTGAGAAATTGCAAACGTCGACCAATTGCTCAGAGATGAAAAGTGCCAGCACTGAAAGCTGTTGCCTAGCCAGCACCCTTCCTTGGAAGCGCTTTCACAGGCGCAGCAACACTGGGGCTTTGCGCTTCTCTAACCACCAAACGTCACGGTCACTATCTCTCCGTCTCGTAGACACGAGCTGAGAAATTGCAAACGTCGAGCAATTGCTCAGAGATGAAAAGTGCCAGCACTGAAAGCTGTTGCTAGCCAGCACCCTTCCTTGGAAGCGCTTTTGTAGCCCTAAGAACAGTGGAGCTGTGGGCTTCTCTAGCCATCTCATCTTCTGCTCATCCTCTCGCGCAGTCTAAAGAGAGCTCAGGGGAGAAATTGCAAACGTCGAGCAATTGCTCAGAGATGAAAAGTGCCAGCACTGAAAGCTCTTGCTAGCCAGCCCCCTTCCTTGGAAGCGCTTTCACAGGCGCAGCAACACTGGGGCTTTGCACTTCTCTAACCACCAAACGTCACGGTCACTATATCTCCGTCCGGTAGACACGAGCTGAGAAATTGCAAATGTCGAGCAATTGCTCAGAGATGAAAAGTGCCAGCACTGAAAGCTTTTGCTAGCCAGCACCCTTCTTTGGAAGCGCTTTCACACGCGCAGCAACACTGGGGCTTTGCACTTCTCTAACCACCAAACGTCACGGTCATTCTCTTTCTGTCTCGTAGACACGAGCTGAGAAATTGCAAACGTCGAGCAATTGCTCAGAGATGAAAAGTGCCAGCACTGAAAGCTGTTGCTAGCCAGCCCCCTTCCTTGGAAGCGCTTTTGTAGCCCTAAGAACAGTGGGGCTCTTGGCTTCTCTAGCCACCTCATCTTCTGCTCATCCTCTCGCGCAGTCTAAAGAGAGCTCAGGTGAGAAATGGCAAACGTCCAGCAATTGCTCAGAGATGAAAAGTGCCAGCACTGAAAGCTCTTGCTAGCCAGCACCCTTCCTTGGAAACGCTTTCACAGGCACAGCAACACTGGGGCTTTGCGCTTCTCTACCCACCAAACGTCACGGTCACTATCTCTCCGTCTCGTAGACACGAGCTGAGAAATTGCAAACGTCGAGCAATTGCTCAGAGATGAAAAGTGCCAGCACTGAAAGCTGTTGCTAGCCAGCACCCTTCCTTGGAAGCGCTTTCACAGGCGCAGCAACACTGGGGCTTTGCGCTTCTCTAACCACCAAACGTCACGGTCATTCTCTTTCGGTCTCGTAGACACGAGATGAGAAATTGCAAACGTCGAGCAATCGCTCAGAGATGAAAAGCGCCAGCACTGAAAGCTGTTGCTAGCCAGCCCCCTTCCTTTGAAGTGCTTTTGTAGGCCTAAGAACACTGGGACTCTGTGCTTTTCTAGCCAGCTAAACTTCTGCTCATCCTCTCGCGCAGTCTAAAGAGAGCTCAGGTGAGAAATTGCAAACGTTGAGCAACTGCTGAGAGATGAAAAGTGCCAGCACTGAAAGCTGTTGCTAGCCAGCCCCCTTCCTTGGAAGCGCTTTCACAGGTGCAGCAACACTGGGGCTTTGCGCTTCTCTACCCACCAAACGTCACGGTCATTCTCTTTCTGTCTCGTAGACACGAGCTGAGAAATTGCAAATGTCGAGCAATTGCTCAGAGATGAAAAGTGCCAGCACTGAAAGCTGTTGCTAGCCAGCACCCTTCTTTGGAAGTGCTTTTGTAGGCCTAAGAACACTGGGGCTGTGGGCTTCTCTAGCCACCTCATCTTCTGCTCATCCTCTCGCGCAGTCTAAAGAGCGCTCAGGTGAGAAATTGCAAACGTCGAGCAATTGCTCAGAGATGAAAAGTGCCAGCACTGAAAGCTGTTGCTAGCCAGCACCCTTCCTTGGAAGCGCTTTTGTAGCCCTAAGAACACTGGGGCTGTGGGCTTCTCTAGCCACCTAATCTTCTGCTCATCCTCTCGCGCAGTCTAAAGAGAGCTCAGGTGAGAAATTGCAAACGTCGAGCAATTGCTCAGAGATGAAAAGTGCCAGCACTGAAAGCTGTTGCTAGCCAGCCCCCTTCCTTGGAAGCGCTTTTGTAGCCCTAAGAACAGTGGGGCTCTGGGCTTCTCTAGCCACCTCATCTTCTGCTCATCCTCTCGCGCAGTCTAAAGAGAGCTCAGGTGAGAAATTGCAAACGTCGAGCAATTGCTGAGAGATGAAAAGTGCCAGCACTGAAAGCTGTTGCTAGCCAGACCCCTTCCTTGGAAGCGCTTTCACAGGCGCAGCAACACTGGGGCTTTGCGCTTCTCTACCCACCAAACGTCACGGTCATTCTCTTTCTGTCTCGTAGACACGAGCTGAGAAAGTGAAACGTTGAGCAATTGCTCAGAGATGAAAAGTGCCAGCACTGAAAGCTGTTGCTAGCCAGTCCCCTTCCTTGGAAGCGCTTTTGTAGCCCTAAGAACAGTGGAGCTCTGGGCTTCTCTAGCCATCTCATCTTCTGCTCATCCTCTCGCGCAGTCTAAAGAGAGCTCAGGTGAGAAATTGCAAACGTCGAGCAATTGCTCAGAGATGAAAAGTGCCAGCACTGAAAGCTGTTGCTAGCCAGCCCCCTTCCTTGGAAGCGCTTTCACAGGTGCAGCAACACTGGGGCTTTGCGCTTCTCTAACCACCAAACGTCACGGTCATTCTCTTTCCGTCTCGTAGACACGAGCTGAGAAAGTGCAAACGTCGAGCAATTGCTCAGAGATGAAAAGCGCCAGCACTGAAAGCTGTTGCTAGCCAGCCCCCTTCCTTGGAAGCGCTTTTGTAGCCCTAAGAACACTGGGGCTCTGGGCTTCTCTAGCCACCTCATCTTCTGCTCATCGTCTCACGCAGTCTAAAGAGAGCTCAGGTGAGAAATTGCAAACGTCGAGCAATTGCTCAGAGATGAAAAGTGCCAGCACTGAAAGCTGTTGCTAGCCAGCACCCTTCCTTGGAAGCGCTTTCACAGGCGCAGCAACACTGGGGCTTTGCGCTTCTCTACCCACCAAACGTCACGGTCACTATCTCTCCGTCTCGTAGACACGAGCTGAGAAATTGCAAACGTCGAGCAATTGCTCACAGATGAAAAGTGCCAGCACTGAAAGCTGTTGCTAGCCAGCCCCCTTTCTTGGAAGCGCTTTCACAGGCGCAGCAACACTGGGGCTTTGCGCTTCTCTACCCACCAAACGTCACGGTCATTCTCTTTCCGTCTCGTAGACACGAGCTGAGAAATTGCAAACGTCGAGCAATCGCTCAGAGATGAAAAGCGCCAGCACTGAAAGCTGTTGCTAGCCAGCACCCTTCCTTGGAAGCGCTGTCACAGGCGCAGCAACACTGGGGCTTTGCGCTTCTCTACCCACCAAACGTCACGGTCACTATCTCTCCGTCTCGTAGACACGAGCTGAGAAATTGCAAACGTCGAGCAATTGCTCAGAGATGAAAAGTGCCAGCACTGAAAGCTGTTGCTAGCCAGCACCCTTCCTTGGAAGCGCTTTTGTAGCCCTAAGAACAGTGGAGCTCTGGGCTTCTCTAGCCATCTCATCTTCTGCTCATCCTCTCGCGCAGTCTAAAGAGAGCTCAGGGGAGAAATTGCAAACGTCGAGCAATTGCTCAGAGAGGAAAAGTGCCAGCACTGAAAGCTGTTGCTAGCCAGCCCCCTTCCTTGGAAGCGCTTTCACAGGCGCAGCAACACTGGGGCTTTGCACTTCTCTAACCACCAAACGTCACGGTCACTATATCTCCGTCCGGTAGACACGAGCTGAGAAATTGCAAACGTCGAGCAATTGCTCAGAGATGAAAAGTGCCAGCACTGAAAGCTTTTGCTAGCCAGCACCCTTCCTTGGAAGCGCTTTCACACGCGCAGCAACACTGGGGCTTTGCGCTTCTCTAACCACCAAACTTCACGGTCATTCTCTTTCCGTCTCGTAGACACGAGCTGAGAAATTGCAAACGTCGAGCAATTGCTCAGAGATGAAAAGTGCCAGCACTGAAAGCTGTTGCTAGCCAGCCCCCTTCCTTGGAAGCGCTTTTGTAGCCCTAAGAACAGTGGGGCTCTGGGCTTCTCTAGCCACCTCATCTTCTGCTCATCCTCTCGCGCAGTCTAAAGAGAGCTCAGGTGAGAAATTGCAAACGTCGAGCAATTGCTCAGAGATGAAAAGTGCCAGCACTGAAAGCTGTTGCTAGCCAGCACCCTTCCTTGGAAACGCTTTCACAGGCACAGCAACACTGGGGCTTTGCGCTTCTCTAGCCACCAAACGTCACGGTCACTATCTCTCCGTCTCGTAGACACGAGCTGAGAAATTGCAAACGTCGAGCAATTGCTCAGAGATGAAAAGTGCCAGCACTGAAAGCTGTTGCTAGCCAGCCCCCTTCCTTGGAAGCGCTTTCACAGGTGCAGCAACACTGGGGCTTTGCGCTTCTCTAACCACCAAACGTCACGGTCATTCTCTTTCCGTCTCGTAGACACGAGCTGAGAAATTGCAAACGTCGAGCAATCGCTCAGAGATGAATAGCGCCATCACTGAAAGCTGTTGCTAGCCAGCCCCCTTCCTTTGAAGTGCTTTTGTAGGCCTAAGAACACTGGGACTCTGTGCTTTTCTAGCCAGCTAAACTTCTGCTCATCCTCTCGCGCAGTCTAAAGAGAGCTCAGGTGAGAAATTGCAAACGTTGAGCAACTGCTGAGAGATGAAAAGTGCCAGCACTGAAAGCTGTTGCTAGCCAGCCCCCTTCCTTGGAAGCGCTTTCACAGGTGCAGCAACACTGGGGCTTTGCGCTTCTCTAACCACCAAACGTCACGGTCATTCTCTTTCTGTCTCGTAGACACGAGCTGAGAAATTGCAAATGTCGAGCAATTGCTCAGAGATGAAAAGTGCCAGCACTGAAAGCTGTTGCTAGCCAGCACCCTTCTTTGGAAGTGCTTTTGTAGGCCTAGGAACACTGGGGCTCTGGGCTTCTCTAGCCACCTCATCTTCTGCTCATCCTCTCGCGCAGTCTAAAGAGCGCTCAGGTGAGAAATTGCAAACGTCGAGCAATTGCTCAGAGATGAAAAGTGCCAGCACTGAAAGCTGTTGCTAGCCAGCACCCTTCCTTGGAAGCGCTTTTGTAGCCCTAAGAACACTGGGGCTGTGGGCTTCTCTAGCCACCTAATCTTCTGCTCATCCTCTCGCGCAGTCTAAAGAGAGCTCAGGTGAGAAATTGCAAACGTCGAGCAATTGCTCAGAGATGAAAAGTGCCAGCACTGAAAGCTGTTGCTAGCCAGCCCCCTTCCTTGGAAGCGCTTTTGTAGCCCTAAGAACAGTGGGGCTCTGGGCTTCTCTAGCCACCTCATCTTCTGCTCATCCTCTCGCGCAGTCTAAAGAGAGCTCAGGTGAGAAATTGCAAACGTCGAGCAATTGCTCAGAGAGGAAAAGTGCCAGCACTGAAAGCTGTTGCTAGCCAGACCCCTTCCTTGGAAGCGCTTTCACAGGCGCAGCAACACTGGGGCTTTGCGCTTCTCTACCCACCAAACGTCACGGTCATTCTCTTTCTGTCTCGTAGACACGAGCTGAGAAAGTGAAACGTTGAGCAATTGCTCAGAGATGAAAAGTGCCAGCACTGAAAGCTGTTGCTAGCCAGCACCCTTCCTTGGAAGCGCTTTTGTAGCCCTAAGAACAGTGGAGCTCTGGGCTTCTCTAGCCATCTCATCTTCTGCTCATCCTCTCGCGCAGTCTAAAGAGAGCTCAGGTGAGAAATTGCAAACGTCGAGCAATTGCTCAGAGATGAAAAGTGCCAGCACTGAAAGCTGTTGCTAGCCAGCACCCTTCCTTGGAAGCGCTTTCACAGGCGCAGCAACACTGGGGCTTTGCACTTCTCTACCCACCAAACGTCACGGTCACTATCTCTCCGTCCGGTAGACACGAGCTGAGAAATTGCAAACGTCGAGCAATTGCTCAGAGATGAAAAGTGCCAGCACTGAAAGATGTTGCTAGCCAGCACCCTTCCTTGGAAGCGCTTTTGTAGCCCTAAGAACAGTGGGGCTCTGGGCTTCTCTAGCCACCTCATCTTCTGCTCATCCTCTCGCGCAGTCTAAAGAGAGCTCAGGTGAGAAATGGCAAACGTCCAGCAATTGCTCAGAGATGAAAAGTGCCAGCACTGAAAGCTGTTGCTAGCCAGCACCCTTCCTTGGAAACGCTTTCACAGGCGCAGCAACACTGGGGCTTTGCGCTTCTCTAGCCACCAAACGTCACGGTCACTATCTCTCCGTCTCGTAGACACGAGCTGAGAAATTGCAAACGTCGAGCAATTGCTCAGAGATGAAAAGTGCCAGCACTGAAAGCTGTTGCTAGCCAGCACCCTTCCTTGGAAGCGCTTTCACAGGCGCAGCAACACTGGGGCTTTGCGCTTCTCTACCCACCAAACGTCACGGTCACTATCTTTCCGTCTCGTAGACACGAGCTGAGAAATTGCAAACGTCGAGCAATCGCTCAGAGATGAATAGCGCCATCACTGAAAGCTGTTGCTAGCCAGCCCCCTTCCTTTGAAGTGCTTTTGTAGGCCTAAGAACACTGGGACTCTGTGCTTTTCTAGCCATCTCATCTTCTGCTCATCCTCTCGCGCAGTCTAAAAAGAGCTCGGGTGAGAAATTGCAAACGTTGAGCAATTGCTCAGAGATGAAAAGTGCCAGCACTGAAAGCTGTTGCTAGCCAGCACCCTTCCTTGGAAGCGCTTTCACAGGTGCAGCAACACTGGGGCTTTGCGCTTCTCTACCCACCAAAGGTCACGGTCATTCTCTTTCTGTCTCGTAGACACGAGCTGAGAAATTGCAAATGTCGAGCAATTGCTCAGAGATGAAAAGTGCCAGCACTGAAAGCTGTTGCTAGCCAGCACCCTTCTTTGGAAGTGCTTTTGTAGGCCTAAGAACACTGGGGCTGTGGGCTTCTCTAGCCACCTCATCTTCTGCTCATCCTCTCGCGCAGTCTAAAGAGCGCTCAGGTGAGAAATTGCAAACGTCGAGCAATTGCTCAGAGATGAAAAGTGCCAGCACTGAAAGCTGTTGCTAGCCAGCACCCTTCCTTGGAAGCGCTTTTGTAGCCCTAAGAACACTGGGGCTGTGGGCTTCTCTACCACCTAATCTTCTGCTCATCCTGTCGCGCAGTCTAAAGAGAGCTCAGGTGAGAAATTGCAAACGTCGAGCAATTGCTCAGAGATGAAAAGTGCCAGCACTGAAAGCTGTTGCTAGCCAGTCCCCTTCCTTGGAAGCGCTTTTGTAGCCCTAAGAACAGTGGAGCTCTGGGCTTCTCTAGCCATCTCATCTTCTGCTCATCCTCTCGCGCAGTCTAAAGAGAGCTCAGGTGAGAAATTGCAAACGTCGAGCAATTGCTCAGAGATGAAAAGTGCCAGCACTGAAAGCTGTTGCTAGCCAGCCCCCTTCCTTGGAAGCGCTTTCACAGGTGCAGCAACACTGGGGCTTTGCGCTTCTCTAACCACCAAACGTCACGGTCATTCTCTTTCCGTCTCGTAGACACGAGCTGAGAAATTGCAAACGTCGAGCAATTGCTCACAGATGAAAAGCGCCAGCACTGAAAGCTGTTGCTAGCCAGCCCCCTTCCTTGGAAGCGCTTTTGTAGCCCTAAGAACAGTGGGGCTCTGGGCTTCTCTAGCCACCTCATCTTCTGCTCATTGTCTCACGCAGTCTAAAGAGAGCTCAGGTGAGAAATTGCAAACGTCCAGCAATTGCTCAGAGATGAAAAGTGCCAGCACTGAAAGCTGTTGCTAGCCAGCACCCTTCCTTGGAAGCGCTTTCACAGGTGCAGCAACACTGGGGCTTTGCGCTTCTCTACCCACCAAACGTCACGGTCATTCTCTTTCTGTCTCGTAGACACGAGCTGAGAAATTGCAAATGTCGAGCAATTGCTCAGAGATGAAAAGTGCCAGCACTGAAAGCTGTTGCTAGCCAGTCCCCTTCCTTGGAAGCGCTTTTGTAGCCCTAAGAACACTGGGGCTCTGGGCTTCTCTAGCCACCTCATCTTCTGCTCATCCTCTCGCGCAGTCTAAAGAGAGCTCAGGTGTGAAATTGCAAACGTCGAGCAATTGCTCACAGATGAAAAGTGCCAGCACTGAAAGCTGTTGCTAGCCAGCCCCCTTCCTTGGAAGCGCTTTCACAGGCGCAGCAACACTTGCTCTTTGCGCTTCTCTAGCCACCAAACGTCACGGTCACTATCTCTCCGTCTCGTAGACACGAGCTGAGAAATTGCAAACATCGAGCAATTGCTCAGAGATGAAAAGTGCCAGCACTGAAAGATGTTGTTAGCCTGCCCCCTTCCTTGGAAGCGCTTTCACAGGTGCAGCAACACTGGGGCTTTGCGCTTCTCTAACCACCAAACGTCACGGTCATTCTCTTTCCGTCTCGTAGACACGAGCTGAGAAATTGCAAACGTCGAGCAATTGCTCAGAGATGAAAAGTGCCAGCACTGAAAGCTGTTGCTAGCCAGCACCCTTCCTTGGAAGCGCTTTTCTAGCCCTAAGAACACTGGGGCTCTGGGCTTCTCTAGCCACCTCATATTCTGCTCATCCTCTCGCGCAGTCTAAAGAGAGCTCAGGTGAGAAATGGCAAACATCGAGCAATTGCTGAGAGATGAAAAGTGCCAGCACTGAAAGCTGTTGCTAGCCAGCACCCTTCCTTGGAAGCGCTGTCACAGGCGCAGCAACACTGGGGCTTTGCGCTTCTCTAGCCACCAAACGTCACGGTCACTATCTCTCCGTCTCGTAGACACGAGCTGAGAAATTGCAAACGTCGAGCAATTGCTCAGAGATGAAAAGTGCCAGCACTGAAAGCTGTTGCTAGCCAGCACCCTTCCTTGGAAGCGCTTTCACAGGCGCAGCAACACTGGGGCTTTGCGCTTCTCCACCCACCGAACGTCACGGTCACTATCTCTCCGTCTCGTAGACACGAGCTGAGAAATTGCAAACGTCGAGCAATCGCTCAGAGATGAAAAGCGCCAGCACTGAAAGCTGTTGCTAGCCAGCCCCCTTCCTTGGAAGTGCTTTTGTAGGCCTAAGAACACTGGGACTCTGTGCTTTTCTAGCCATCTAAACTTCTGCTCATCCTCTCGCGCAGTCTAAAGAGAGCTCAGGGGAGAAATTGCAAACTTCGAGCAATTGCTCAGAGATGAAAAGTGCCAGCACTGAAAGCTCTTGCTAGCCAGCACCCTTCCTTGGAAGCGCTGTCACAGGCGCAGCAACACTGGGGCTTTGCGCTTCTCTAACCACCAAACGTCACGGTCACTATCTCTCCGTCTCGTAGACACGAGCTGAGAAATTGCAAACGTCGAGCAATTGCTCAGAGATGAAAAGTGCCAGCACTGAAAGCTGTTGCTAGCCAGCCCCCTTCCTTGGAAGCGCTTTTGTAGCCCTAAGAACAGTGGAGCTCTGGGCTTCTCTAGCCATCTCATCTTCTGCTCATCCTCTCGCGCAGTCTAAAGAGAGCTCAGGTGAGAAATTGCAAACGTCGAGCAATTGCTCAGAGATGAAAAGTGCCAGCACTGAAAGCTGTTGCTAGCCAGCACCCTTCCTTGGAAGCGCTTTCACAGGTGCAGCAACACTGGGGCTTTGCGCTTCTCTAACCACCAAACGTCACGGTCATTCTCTTTCCGTCTTGTAGACACGAGCTGAGAAAGTGCAAACGTCGAGCAATTGCTCAGAGATGAAAAGTGCCAGCACTGAAAGCTGTTGCTAGCCAGCACCCTTCCTTGGAAGCGCTTTTGTAGCCCTAAGAACAGTGGGGCTCTGGGCTTCTCTAGCCACCTCATCTTCTGCTCATCCTCTCGCGCAGTCTAAAGAGAGCTCAGGTGAGAAATTGCAAACGTCGAGCAATTGCTCAGAGATGAAAAGTGCCAGCACTGAAAGCTCTTGCTAGCCAGCACCCTTCCTTGGAAGCGCTGTCACAGGCGCAGCAACACTGGGGCTTTGCGCTTCTCTACCCACCAAACGTCACGGTCACTATCTCTCCGTCTCGTAGACACGAGCTGAGAAATTGCAAACGTCGAGCAATTGCTCAGAGATGAAAAGTGCCAGCACTGAAAGCTGTTGCTAGCCAGCCCCCTTCCTTGGAAGCGCTTTTGTAGCCCTAAGAACAGTGGAGCTCTGGGCTTGTCTAGCCACCTCATCTTCTGCTCATCCTCTCGCGCAGTCTAAAGAGAGCTCAGGTGAGAAATGGCAAACGTCCAGCAATTGCTGTGAGATGAAAAGTGCCAGCACTGAAAGCTGTTGCTAGCCAGCACCCTTCCTTGGAAGCGCTGTCACAGGCGCAGCAACACTGGGGCTTTGCGCTTCTCTACCTACCAAACGTCACGGTCACTATCTCTCCCTCTCGTAGACACGAGCTGAGAAATTGCAAATGTCGAGCAATTGCTCAGAGAGGAAAAGTGCCAGCACTGAAAGCTGTTGCTAGCCAGTCCCCTTCCTTGGAAGTGCTTTTGTAGGCCTAAGAACACTGGGACTCTGTTCCTTTCTAGCCATCTAAAATTCTGCTCATCCTCTCGCGCAGTCTAAAGAGAGCTCAGGTGAGAAATTGCAAACGTTGAGCAATTGCTGAGAGATGAAAAGTGCCAGCACTGAAAGCTGTTGCTAGCCAGCCCCCTTCCTTGGAAGTGCTTTTGTAGGCCTAAGAACACTTTGACTCTGTGACTTTCTAGCCATCTAAACTTCTGCTCATCCTCTCGCGCAGTCTAAAGAGAGCTCAGGTGAGAAATTGCAAACGTCGACCAATTGCTCAGAGATGAAAAGTGCCAGCACTGAAAGATGTTGCTAGCCAGCCCCCTACCTTGGAAGCGCTTTCACAGGTGCAGCAACACTGGGGCTTTGCGCTTCTCTAACCACCAAACGTCACGGTCATTCTCTTTCCGTCTCGTAGACACGAGCTGAGAAATTGCAAACGTCGAGCAATTGCTCAGAGATGAAAAGTGCCAGCACTGAAAGCTGTTGCTAGCCAGCACCCTTCCTTGGAAGCGCTTTTGTAGCCCTAAGAACAGTGGGGCTCTGGGCTTCTCTAGCCACCTCATCTTCTGCTCATCCTGTCGCGCAGTCTAAAGAGAGCTCAGGGGAGAAATTGCAAACGTCCAGCAATTGCTCAGAGATGAAAAGTGCCAGCACTGAAAGCTCTTGCTAGCCAGCACCCTTCCTTGGAAGCGCTGTCACAGGCGCAGCAACACTGGGGCTTTGCGCTTCTCTACCCACCAAACGTCACGGTCACTATCTCTCTGTCTCGTAGACACGAGCTGAGAAATTGCAAACGTCGAGCAATTGCTCAGAGATGAAAAGTGCCAGCACTGAAAGATGTTGCTAGCCAGCACCCTTCCTTGGAAGCGCTTTTGTAGCCCTAAGAACACTGGGGCTCTGTGCTTCTCTAGCCATCTAAACTCCTGCTCATCCTCTCGTGCAGTCTAAAGAGAGTTCAGGTGAGAAATTGCAAACGTCGAGCAATTGCTCAGAGATGAAAAGTGCCAGCACTGAAAGCTGTTGCTAGCCAGCCCCCTTCCTTGGAAGTGCTTTTGTAGGCCTAAGAACACTGGGGCTCTGGGCTTCTCTAGCCATCTAAACTTCTGCTCATCCTCTTGCGCAGTCTAAAGAGAGCTCAGGTGAGAAATTGCAAACGTCGAGCAATTGCTCAGGGAGGAAAAGAGCCAGCACTGAAAGCTGTTGCTAGCCAGCACCCTTCCTTGAAAGCGCTTTCACAGGCGCAGCAACACTGGGGCTTTGCGCTTCTCTAACCACCAAACGTCACGGTCACTATCTCTCCGTCTCGTAGACACGAGCTGAGAAATTGCAAACGTCGAGCAATCGCTCAGAGATGAAAAGCGCCAGCACTGAAAGCTGTTGCTAGCCAGCCCCCTTCCTTGGAAGTGCTTTTGTAGGCCTAAGAACACTGGGACTCTGTGCTTTTCTAGCCATCTAAACTTCTGCTCATCCTCTCGCGCAGTCTAAAGAGAGTTCAGGTGAGAAATTGCAAACGTCGAGCAATTGCTCAGAGATGAAAAGTGCCAGCACTGAAAGCTGTTGCTAGCCATCCCCCTTCCTTGGAAGTGCTTTTGTAGCCCTAAGAACACTGGGACTCTGTGCTTTTCTAGCCATCTAAACTTCTGCTCATCCTCTCGCGCAGTCTAAAGAGAGCTCAGGTGAGAAATTGCAAACGTCCAGCAATTGCTCAGAGATGAAAAGTGCCAGCACTGAAAGCTCTTGCTAGCCAGCCCCCTTCCTTGGAAGCGCTTTCACAGGCGCAGCAACACTTGCTCTTTGCGCTTCTCTACCCACCAAACGTCACGGTCATTCTCTTTCCGTCTCGTAGACACGAGCTGAGAAATTGCAAATGTCGAGCAATTGCTCAGAGATGAAAAGTGCCAGCACTGAAAGCTCTTGCTAGCCAGCCCCCTTCCTTGGAAGCGCTTTCACAGGTGCAGCAACACTGGGGCTTTGCGCTTCTCTAACCACCAAACGTCACGGTCACTATCTCTCCGTCTCGTAGACACGAGCTGAGAAATTGCAAACGTCGAGCAATTGCTCAGAGATGAAAAGTGCCAGCACTGAAAGATGTTGCTAGCCAGCACCCTTCCTTGGAAGCGCTTTTGTAGCCCTAAGAACACTGCGGCTCTGTGCTTCTCTAGCCATCTAAACTTCTGCTCACCCTCTTGCGCAGTCTAAAGAGAGCTCAGGGGAGAAATTGCAAACGTCGAGCAATTGCTGAGAGATGAAAAGTGCCAGCACTGAAAGCTGTTGCTAGCCAGCACCCTTCCTTGAAAGCGCTTTCACAGGCGCAGCAACACTGGGGCTTTGCGCTTCTCTAGCCACCAAACGTCACGGTCATTCTCTTTCCGTCTCGTAGACACGAGCTGAGAAATTGCAAACGTCGAGCAATTGCTCAGAGATGAAAAGTGCCAGCACTGAAAGATGTTGCTAGCCAGCACCCTTCCTTGGAAGCGCTTTCACAGGTGCAGCAACACTGGGGCTTTGCGCTTCTCTAACCACCAAACGTCACGGTCATTCTCTTTCCGTCTTGTAGACACGAGCTGAGAAATTGCAAACGTCGAGCAATTGCTCAGAGATGAAAAGTGCCAGCACTGAAAGCTGTTGCTAGCCAGCCCCCTTCCTTGGAAGCGCTTTTGTAGCCCTAAGAACACTGGGGCTCTGGGCTTCTCTAGCCACCTCATCTTCTGCTCATCCCCTCGCGCACTCTAAAGAGAGCTCAGGTGAGAAATGGCAAACGTCCAGCAATTGCTCAGAGATGAAAAGTGCCAGCACTGAAAGCTGTTGCTAGCCAGCACCCTTCCTTGGAAGCGCTGTCACAGGCGCAGCAACACTGGGGCTTTGCGCTTCTCTACCCACCAAACGTCACGGTCACTCTCTCTCCGTCTCGTAGACACGAGCTGAGAAATTGCAAACCTCGAGCAATTGCTCAGAGATGAAAAGTGCCAGCACTGAAAGCTGTTGCTAGCCAGCACCCTTCCTTGGAAGCGCTTTTGTAGCCCTAAGAACAGTGGGGCTCTGGGCTTGTCTAGCCACCTCATCTTCTGCTCATCCTCTCGCGCAGTCTAAAGAGAGCTCAGGTGAGAAATTGCAAACGTCGAGCAATTGCTCAGAGAGGAAAAGTGCCAGCACTGAAAGCTGTTGCTAGCCAGCACCCTTCCTTGGAAGCGCTGTCACAGGCGCAGCAACACTGGGGCTTTGCGCTTCTCTACCCACCAAACGTCACGGTCATTCTCTTTCCGTCTCGTAGACACGAGCTGAGAAAGTGCAAACGTTGAGCAATTGCTCAGAGATGAAAAGTGCCAGCACTGAAAGCTGTTGCTAGCCAGCACCCTTCCTTGGAAGCGCTGTCACAGGCGCAGCAACACTGGGGCTTTGCGCTTCTCTACCCACCAAACGTCACGGTCACTATCTCTCCGTCTCGTAGACACGAGCTGAGAAATTGCAAACGTCGAGCAATCGCTCAGAGATGAAAAGCGCCAGCACTGAAAGCTGTTGCTAGCCAGCCCCCTTCCTTGGAAGTGCTTTTGTAGGCCCAAGAACACTGGGACTCTGTGCTTTTCTAGCCATCTAAACTTCTGCTCATCCTCTCGCGCAGTCTAAAGAGAGTTCAGGTGAGAAATTGCAAACGTCGAGCAATTGCTCAGAGAGGAAAAGTGCCAGCACTGAAAGCTGTTGCTAGCCAGCCCCCTTCCTTGGAAGTGCTTTTGTAGGCCTAAGAACACTGGGACTCTGTGCTTTTCTAGCCATCTAAACTTCTGCTCATCCTCTCGCGCAGTCTAAAGAGAGCTCAGGTGAGAAATTGCAAACGTCGAGCAATTGCTCAGAGATGAAAAGTGCCAGCACTGAAAGCTGTTGCTAGCCAGCCCCCTTCCTTGGAAGCGCTTTCACAGGCGCAGCAACACTTGCTCTTTGCGCTTCTCTACCCACCAAACGTCACGGTCATTCTCTTTCCGTCTCGTAGACACGAGCTGAGAAATTGCAAATGTCGAGCAATTGCTCAGAGATGAAAAGTGCCAGCACTGAAAGCTCTTGCTAGCCAGCCCCCTTCCTTGGAAGCGCTTTCACAGGTGCAGCAACACTGGGGCTTTGCGCTTCTCTAACCACCAAATGTCACGGTCATTCTCTTTCTGTCTCGTAGACACGAGCTGAGAAATTGCAAACGTCGAGCAATTGCTCAGAGATGAAAAGTGCCAGCACTGAAAGCTGTTGCTAGCCAGCCCCCTTCCTTGGAAGCGCTTTTGTAGCCCTAAGAACACTGGGGCTCTGGGCTTCTCTAGCCACCTCATCTTCTGCTCATCCTGTCGCGCAGTCTAAAGAGAGCTCAGGTGAGAAATTGCAAACGTCGAGCAATTGCTCAGAGATGAAAAGTGCCAGCACTGAAAGCTCTTGCTAGCCAGCACCCTTCCTTGGAAGCGCTGTCACAGGCGCAGCAACACTGGGGCTTTGCGCTTCTCTACCTACCAAACGTCACGGTCACTATCTCTCCGTCTCGTAGACACGAGCTGAGAAATTGCAAACGTCGAGCAATTGCTCAGAGATGAAAAGTGCCAGCACTGAAAGATGTTGCTAGCCAGCACCCTTCCTTGGAAGCGCTTTTGTAGCCCTAAGAACACTGCGGCTCTGGGCTTCTCTAGACATCTAAACTTCTGCTCACCCTCTTGCGCAGTCTAAAGAGAGCTCAGGGGAGAAATTGCAAACGTCGAGCAATTGCTGAGAGATGAAAAGTGCCAGCACTGAAAGCTCTTGCTAGCCAGCACCCTTCCTTGAAAGCGCTTTCACAGGCGCAGCAACACTGGGGCTTTGCGCTTCTCTAGCCACCATACGTCACGGTCACTATCTCTCCGTCTCGTAGACACGAGCTGAGAAATTGCAAACGTCGAGCAGTTGCTCAGAGATGAAAAGTGCCAGCACTGAAAGATGTTGTTAGCCTGCCCCCTTCCTTGGAAGCGCTTTCACAGGTGCAGCAACACTGGGGCTTTGCGCTTCTCTAACCACCAAACGTCACGGTCATTCTCTTTCCGTCTCGTAGACACGAGCTGAGAAATTGCAAACGTCGAGCAATTGCTCAGAGATGAAAAGTGCCAGCACTGAAAGCTGTTGCTAGCCAGCCCCCTTCCTTGGAAGCGCTTTTGTAGCCCTAAGAACAGTGGGGCTCTGGGCTTCTCTAGCCACCTCATCTTCTGCTCATCCTCTCGCGCAGTCTAAAGAGAGCTCAGGTGAGAAATTGCAAACGTCGAGCAATTGCTCAGAGATGAAAAGTGCCAGCACTGAAAGCTCTTGCTAGCCAGCACCCTTCCTTGGAAGCGCTGTCACAGGCGCAGCAACACTGGGGCTTTGCGCTTCTCTAACCACCAAACGTCACGGTCACTCTCTCTCCGTCTCGTAGACACGAGCTGAGAAATTGCAAACGTCGAGCAATTGCTCAGAGATGAAAAGTGCCAGCACTGAAAGCTGTTGCTAGCCAGCACCCTTCCTTGGAAGCGCTTTTGTAGCCCTAAGAACACTGGGGCTCTGGGCTTCTCTAGCCACCTCATCTTCTGCTCATCCTCTCGCGCAGTCTAAAGAGAGCTCAGGTGAGAAATTGCAAACGTCGAGCAATTGCTCAGAGATGAAAAGTGCCAGCACTGAAAGCTGTTGCTAGCCAGCACCCTTCCTTGGAAGTGCTTTTGTAGGCCTAAGAACACTGGGACTCTGTGCTTTTCTAGCCATCTAAACTTCTGCTCATCCTCTCGCGCAGTCTAAAGAGAGCTCAGGTGAGAAATTGCAAACGTCGAGCAATTGCTCAGAGATGAAAAGTGCCAGCACTGAAAGCTGTTGCTAGCCAGCCCCCTTCCTTGGAAGCGCTTTCACAGGCGCAGCAACACTTGCTCTTTGCGCTTCTCTACCCACCAAACGTCACGGTCATTCTCTTTCCGTCTCGTAGACACGAGCTGAGAAATTGCAAATGTCGAGCAATTGCTCAGAGATGAAAAGTGCCAGCACTGAAAGCTCTTGCTAGCCAGCACCCTTCCTTGGAAGCGCTTTCACAGGTGCAGCAACACTGGGGCTTTGCGCTTCTCTACCCACCAAACGTCACGGTCATTCTCTTTCTGTCTCGTAGACACGAGCTGAGAAATTGCAAATGTCGAGCAATTGCTCAGAGATGAAAAGTGCCAGCACTGAAAGCTGTTGCTAGCCAGCACCCTTCCTTGGAAGCGCTTTTGTAGCCCTACGAACACTGGGGCTCTGGGCTTCTCTAGCCACCTAATCTTCTGCTCATCCTCTCGCGCAGTCTAAAGAGAGCTCAGGTGAGAAATTGCAAACGTCGAGCAATTGCTCAGAGATGAAAAGTGCCAGCACTGAAAGCTCTTGCTAGCCAGCACCCTTCCTTGGAAGCGCTGTCACAGGCGCAGCAACACTGGGGCTTTGCGCTTCTCTACCTACCAAACGTCACGGTCACTATCTCTCCGTCTCGTAGACACGAGCTGAGAAATTGCAAACGTCGAGCAATTGCTCAGAGATGAAAAGTGCCAGCACTGAAAGATGTTGCTAGCCAGCACCCTTCCTTGGAAGCGCTTTTGTAGCCCTAAGAACACTGCGGCTCTGGGCTTCTCTAGCCATCTAAACTTCTGCTCACCCTCTTGCGCAGTCTAAAGAGAGCTCAGGTGAGAAATTGCAAACGTCGAGCAATTGCTGAGAGATGAAAAGTGCCAGCACTGAAAGCTGTTGCTAGCCAGCCCCCTTCCTTGGAAGCGCTTTCACAGGCGCAGCAACACTGGGGCTTTGCGCTTCTCTAACCACCAAACGTCACGGTCACTATCTCTCCGTCTCGTAGACACGAGCTGAGAAATTGCAAACGTCGAGCAATTGCTCAGAGATGAAAAGTGCCAGCACTGAAAGATGTTGTTAGCCTGCCCCCTTCCTTGGAAGCGCTTTCACAGGTGCAGCAACACTGGGGCTTTGCGCTTCTCTAACCACCAAACGTCACGGTCATTCTCTTTCCGTCTCGTAGACACGAGCTGAGAAATTGCAAACGTCGAGCAATTGCTCAGAGATGAAAAGTGCCAGCACTGAAAGCTGTTGCTAGCCAGCCCCCTTCCTTGGAAGCGCTTTTGTAGCCCTAAGAACAGTGGGGCTCTGGGCTTCTCTAGCCACCTCATCTTCTGCTCATCCTCTCGCGCAGTCTAAAGAGAGCTCAGGTGAGAAATTGCAAACGTCCAGCAATTGCTCAGAGATGAAAAGTGCCAGCACTGAAAGCTGTTGCTAGCCAGCACCCTTCCTTGGAAGCGCTGTCACAGGCGCAGCAACACTGGGGCTTTGCGCTTCTCTACCCACCAAACGTCACGGTCACTATCTCTCCGTCTCGTAGACACGAGCTGAGAAATTGCAAACCTCGAGCAATTGCTCAGAGATGAAAAGTGCCAGCACTGAAAGCTGTTGCTAGCCAGCACCCTTCCTTGGAAGCGCTTTTGTAGCCCTAAGAACAGTGGGGCTCTGGGCTTGTCTAGCCACCTCATCTTCTGCTCATCCTCTCGCGCAGTCTAAAGAGAGCTCAGGTGAGAAATTGCAAACGTCGAGCAATTGCTCAGAGAGGAAAAGTGCCAGCACTGAAAGATGTTGCTAGCCAGCACCCTTCCTTGGAAGCGCTGTCACAGGCGCAGCAACACTGGGGCTTTGCGCTTCTCTAGCCACCAAACGTCACGGTCATTCTCTTTCCGTCTCGTAGACACGAGCTGAGAAAGTGCAAACGTTGAGCAATTGCTCAGAGATGAAAAGTGCCAGCACTGAAAGCTGTTGCTAGCCAGCCCCCTTCCTTGGAAGCGCTGTCACAGGCGCAGCAACACTGGGGCTTTGCGCTTCTCTACCCACCAAACGTCACGGTCACTATCTCTCCGTCTCGTAGACACGAGCTGAGAAATTGCAAACGTCGAGCAATCGCTCAGAGATGAAAAGCGCCAGCACTGAAAGCTGTTGCTAGCCAGCCCCCTTCCTTGGAAGTGCTTTTGTAGGCCCAAGAACACTGGGACTCTGTGCTTTTCTAGCCATCTAAACTTCTGCTCATCCTCTCGCGCAGTCTAAAGAGAGTTCAGGTGAGAAATTGCAAACGTCGAGCAATTGCTCAGAGATGAAAAGTGCCAGCACTGAAAGCTGTTGCTAGCCAGCCCCCTTCCTTGGAAGTGCTTTTGTAGGCCTAAGAACACTGGGACTCTGTGCTTTTCTAGCCATCTAAACTTCTGCTCATCGTCTCGCGCAGTCTAAAGAGAGCTCAGGTGAGAAATTGCAAACGTCGAGCAATTGCTCAGAGATGAAAAGTGCCAGCACTGAAAGCTCTTGCTAGCCAGCCCCCTTCCTTGGAAGCGCTTTCACAGGCGCAGCAACACTTGCTCTTTGCGCTTCTCTACCCTTCAAAGGTCACGGTCATTCTCTTTCCGTCTCGTAGACACGAGCTGAGAAATTGCAAATGTCGAGCAATTGCTCAGAGATGAAAAGTGCCAGCACTGAAAGCTGTTGCTAGCCAGCCCCCTTCCTTGGAAGCGCTTTCACAGGTGCAGCAACACTGGGGCTTTGCGCTTCTCTAACCACCAAATGTCACGGTCATTC
Source organism: Sarcoramphus papa (assembly GCA_037962945.1). Classification (NCBI taxonomy): domain Eukaryota; kingdom Metazoa; phylum Chordata; class Aves; order Accipitriformes; family Cathartidae; genus Sarcoramphus; species Sarcoramphus papa. The sequence goes on along the minus strand of CM075590.1, from coordinate 27,200,756 downwards.
TCTTTCTGTCTCGTAGACACGAGCTGAGAAATTGCAAATGTCGAGCAATTGCTCAGAGATGAAAAGTGCCAGCACTGAAAGCTGTTGCTAGCCAGCCCCCTTCCTTGGAAGTGCTTTTGTAGCCCTAAGAACACTGGGGCTCTGGGCTTCTCTAGCCATCTAAACTTCTGCTCATCCTCTTGCGCAGTCTAAAGAGAGCTCAGGTGAGAAATTGCAAACGTCGAGCAATTGCTCAGAGATGAAAAGTGCCAGCACTGAAAGCTCTTGCTAGCCAGCACCCTTCCTTGAAAGCGCTTTCACAGGCGCAGCAACACTGGGGCTTTGCGCTTCTCTACCTACCAAACGTCACGGTCACTATCTCTCCGTCTCGTAGACACGAGCTGAGAAATTGCAAACGTCGAGCAATTGCTCAGAGATGAAAAGTGCCAGCACTGAAAGATGTTGCTAGCCAGCACCCTTCCTTGGAAGCGCTTTTGTAGCCCTAAGAACACTGCGGCTCTGGGCTTCTCTAGACATCTAAACTTCTGCTCATCCTCTTGCGCAGTCTAAAGAGAGCTCAGGTGAGAAATTGCAAACGTCGAGCAATTGCTCAGAGATGAAAAGTGCCAGCACTGAAAGCTCTTGCTAGCCAGCACCCTTCCTTGAAAGCGCTTTCACAGGCGCAGCAACACTGGGGCTTTGCGCTTCTCTAGCCACCATACGTCACGGTCACTATCTCTCCGTCTCGTAGACACGAGCTGAGAAATTGCAAACGTCGAGCAATTGCTCAGAGATGAAAAGTGCCAGCACTGAAAGATGTTGTTAGCCTGCCCCCTTCCTTGGAAGCGCTTTCACAGGTGCAGCAACACTGGGGCTTTGCGCTTCTCTAACCACCAAAGGTCACGGTCATTCTCTTTCCGTCTCGTAGACACGAGCTGAGAAATTGCAAACGTCGAGCAATTGCTCAGAGATGAAAAGTGCCAGCACTGAAAGCTGTTGCTAGCCAGCCCCCTTCCTTGGAAGCGCTTTTGTAGCCCTAAGAACAGTGGGGCTCTGGGCTTCTCTAACCACCTCATCTTCTGCTCATCCTCTCGCGCAGTCTAAAGAGAGCTCAGGTGAGAAATTGCAAACGTCCAGCAATTGCTCAGAGATGAAAAGTGCCAGCACTGAAAGCTGTTGCTAGCCAGCACCCTTCCTTGGAAGCGCTGTCACAGGCGCAGCAACACTGGGGCTTTGCGCTTCTCTAACCACCAAACGTCACGGTCACTCTCTCTCCGTCTCGTAGACACGAGCTGAGAAATTGCAAACCTCGAGCAATTGCTCAGAGATGAAAAGTGCCAGCACTGAAAGCTGTTGCTAGCCAGCACCCTTCCTTGGAAGCGCTTTTGTAGCCCTAAGAACACTGGGGCTCTGGGCTTCTCTAGCCACCTCATCTTCTGCTCATCCTCTCGCGCAGTCTAAAGAGAGCTCAGGTGAGAAATTGCAAACGTCGAGCAATTGCTCAGAGAGGAAAAGTGCCAGCACTGAAAGATGTTGCTAGCCAGCACCCTTCCTTGGAAGCGCTTTCACAGGCGCAGCAACACTGGGGCTTTGCGCTTCTCTACCCACCAAACATCACGGTCATTCTCTTTCCGTCTCGTAGACACGAGCTGAGAAAGTGAAACGTTGAGCAATTGCTCAGAGATGAAAAGTGCCAGCACTGAAAGCTGTTGCTAGCCAGCACCCTTCCTTGGAAGCGCTGTCACAGGCGCAGCAACACTGGGGCTTTGCGCTTCTCTACCCACCAAACGTCACGGTCACTATCTCTCCGTCTCGTAGACACGAGCTGAGAAATTGCAAACCTCGAGCAATTGCTCACAGATGAAAAGTGCCAGCACTGAAAGCTGTTGCTAGCCAGCCCCCTTCCTTGGAAGCGCTTTCACAGGCGCAGCAACACTGGGGCTTTGCGCTTCACTACCCACCAAACATCACGGTCATTCTCTTTCCGTCTCGTAGACACGAGCTGAGAAATTGCAAATGTCGAGCAATTGCTCAGAGATGAAAAGTGCCAGCACTGAAAGCTGTTGCTAGCCAGCACCCTTCCTTGGAAGCGCTTTTGTAGCCCTAAGAACAGTGGGGCTCTGGGCTTGTCTAGCCACCTCATCTTCTGCTCATCCTCTCGTGCAGTCTAAAGAGAGCTCAGGTGAGAAATTGCAAACGTCGAGCAATTGCTCAGAGAGGAAAAGTGCCAGCACTGAAAGCTGTTGCTAGCCAGCACCCTTCCTTGGAAGCGCTGTCACAGGCGCAGCAACACTGGGGCTTTGCGCTTCTCTACCCACCAAACGTCACGGTCATTCTCTTTCCGTCTCGTAGACACGAGCTGAGAAAGTGAAACGTTGAGCAATTGCTCAGAGATGAAAAGTGCCAGCACTGAAAGCTGTTGCTAGCCAGCACCCTTCCTTGGAAGCGCTTTTGTAGGCCTAAGAACAGTGGAGCTCTGGGCTTCTCTAGCCATCTCATCTTCTGCTCATCCTCTCGCGCAGTCTAAAGAGAGCTCAGGTGAGAAATTGCAAACGTTGAGCAATTGCTCAGAGATGAAAAGTGCCAGCACTGAAAGATGTTGCTAGCCAGCACCCTTCCTTGGAAGCGCTTTCACAGGCGCAGCAACACTGGGGCTTTGCGCTTCTCTAACCACCAAACGTCACGGTCATTCTCTTTCCGTCTTGTAGACACGAGCTGAGAAATTGCAAACGTCGAGCAATTGCTCAGAGATGAAAAGTGCCAGCACTGAAAGCTGTTGCTAGCCAGCACCCTTCCTTGGAAGCGCTTTTGTAGCCCTAAGAACAGTGGGGCTCTGGGCTTCTCTAGCCACCTCATCTTCTGCTCATCCTCTCACGCAGTCTAAAGAGAGCTCAGGTGAGAAATTGCAAACGTTGAGCAATTGCTCAGAGATGAAAAGTGCCAGCACTGAAAGCTGTTGCTAGCCAGCCCCCTTCCTTGGAAGCGCTGTCACAGGCGCAGCAACACTGGGGCTTTGCGCTTCTCTACCCACCAAACGTCACGGTCACTATCTCTCCGTCTCGTAGACACGAGCTGAGAAATTGCAAATGTCGAGCAATTGCTCAGAGATGAAAAGTGCCAGCACTGAAAGCTGTTGCTAGCCAGCCCCCTTCCTTGGAAGCGCTTTTGTAGCCCTAAGAACAGTGGGGCTCTGGGCTTCTCTAGCCACCTCATCTTCTGCTCATCCTCTCGCGCAGTCTAAAGAGAGCTCAGGTGAGAAATGGCAAACGTCCAGCAATTGCTCAGAGATGAAAAGTGCCAGCACTGAAAGCTGTTGCTAGCCAGCACCCTTCCTTGGAAGCGCTGTCACAGGCGCAGCAACACTGGGGCTTTGCGCTTCTCTACCCACCAAATGTCACGGTCACTATCTCTCCGTCTCGTAGACACGAGCCGAGAAATTGCAAACGTCGAGCAATTGCTCAGAGATGAAAAGAGCCAGCACTGAAAGCTCTTGCTACCCAGCCCCCTTCCTTGGAAGCGCTTTCACAGGCGCAGCAACACTGGGGCTTTGCGCTTCTCTAGCCACCAAACATCACGGTCATTCTCTTTCTGTCTCGTAGACACGAGCTGAGAAATTGCAAACGTCGAGCAATTGCTCAGAGATGAAAAGTGCCAGCACTGAAAGCTGTTGCTAGCCAGTCCCCTTCCTTGGAAGTGCTTTTGTAGGCCTAAGAACACTGGGACTCTGTTCTTTTCTAGCCATCTAAACTTCTGCTCATCCTCTCGCGCAGTCTAAAGAGAGCTCAGGTGAGAAATTGCAAACGTTGAGCAATTGCTGAGAGATGAAAAGTGCCAGCACTGAAAGCTGTTGCTAGCCAGCACCCTTCCTTGGAAGCTCTTTTGTAGCCCTAAGAACACTGGGGCTCTGGGCTTGTCTAGCCACCTCATCTTCTGCTCATCCTCTCGCGCAGTCTAAAGAGAGCTCAGGTGAGAAATTGCAAACGTCGAGCAATTGCTCAGAGAGGAAAAGTGCCAGCACTGAAAGCTGTTGCTAGCCAGCACCCTTCCTTGGAAGCGCTTTCACAGGCGCAGCAACACTGGGGCTTTGCGCTTCTCTAGCCACCAAACGTCACGGTCATTCTCTTTCCGTCTCGTAGACACGAGCTGAGAAAGTGAAACGTTGAGCGATTGCTCAGAGATGAAAAGTGCCAGCACTGAAAGCTGTTGCTAGCCAGCCCCCTTCCTTGGAAGCGCTGTCACAGGCGCAGCAACACTGGGGCTTTGCGCTTCTCTACCCACCAAACGTCACGGTCACTATCTCTCCGTCTCGTAGACACGAGCTGAGAAATTGCAAACCTCGAGCAATTGCTCACAGATGAAAAGTGCCAGCACTGAAAGCTGTTGCTAGCCAGCACCCTTCCTTGGAAGCGCTTTCACAGGCGCAGCAACACTGGGGCTTTGCGCTTCTCTACCCACCAAACATCACGGTCATTCTCTTTCCGTCTCGTAGACACGAGCTGAGAAAGTGAAACGTTGAGCAATTGCTCAGAGATGAAAAGTGCCAGCACTGAAAGCTGTTGCTAGCCAGCACCCTTCCTTGGAAGCGCTTTTGTAGCCCTAAGAAGAGTGGAGCTCTGGGCTTCTCTAGCCACCTCATCTTCTGCTCATCCTCTCGCGCAGTCTAAAGAGAGCTCAGGTGAGAAATTGCAAACGTCGAGCAATTGCTCAGAGATGAAAAGTGCCAGCACTGAAAGATGTTGCTAGCCAGCACCCTTCCTTGGAAGCGCTTTCACAGGTGCAGCAACACTGGGGCTTTGCGCTTCTCTAACCACCAAACATCACGGTCATTCTCTTTCCGTCTTGTAGACACGAGCTGAGAATGTGCAAACGTCGAGCAATTGCTCAGAGATGAAAAGTGCCAGCACTGAAAGCTGTTGCTAGCCAGCAGCCTTCCTTGGAAGCGCTTTTGTAGCCCTAAGAACAGTGGGGCTCTGGGCTTCTCTAGCCACCTCATCTTCTGCTCATCCTCTCGCGCAGTCTAAAGAGAGCTCAGGTGAGAAATTGCAAACGTCCAGCAATTGCTCAGAGATGAAAAGTGCCAGCACTGAAAGCTGTTGCTAGCCAGCACCCTTCCTTGGAAGCGCTGTCACAGGCGCAGCAACACTGGGGCTTTGCGCTTCTCTACCCACCAAACGTCACGGTCACTATCTCTCCGTCTCGTAGACACGAGCCGAGAAATTGCAAACGTCGAGCAATTGCTCAGAGATGAAAAGAGCCAGCACTGAAAGCTCTTGCTAGACAGCCCCCTTCCTTGGAAGCGCTTTCACAGGCGCAGCAACACTGGGGCTTTGCGCTTCTCTAACCACCAAACGTCACGGTCATTCTCTTTCCGTCTCGTAGACACGAGCTGAGAAATTGCAAACGTCGAGCAATTGCTCAGATGAAAAGTGCCAGCACTGAAAGCTGTTGCTAGCCAGTCCCCTTCCTTGGAAGTGCTTTTGTAGGCCTAAGAACACTGGGACTCTGTTCTTTTCTAGCCATCTAAACTTCTGCTCATCCTCTCGCGCAGTCTAAAGAGAGCTCAGGTGAGAAATTGCAAACGTCCAGCAATTGCTCAGAGATGAAAAGTGCCAGCACTGAAAGCTGTTGCTAGCCAGCCCCCTTCCTTGGAAGTGCTTTTGTAGGCCTAAGAACACTTTGACTCTGTGACTTTCTAGCCATCTAAACTTCTGCTCATCCTCTCGCGCAGTCTAAAGAGAGCTCAGGTGAGAAATTGCAAACGTCGAGCAATTGCTCAGAGATGAAAAGTGCCAGCACTGAAAGATGTTGCTAGCCAGCCCCCTACCTTGGAAGCGCTGTCACAGGCGCAGCAACACTGGGGCTTTGCGCTTCTCTACCCACCAAACGTCACGGTCACTATCTCTCTGTCTCGTAGACACGAGCTGAGAAATTGCAAACGTCGAGCAATTGCTCAGAGATGAAAAGTGCCAGCACTGAAAGATGTTGCTAGCCAGCACCCTTCCTTGGAAGCGCTTTTGTAGCCCTAAGAACACTGGGGCTCTGTGCTTCTCTAGCCATCTAAACTTCTGCTCATCCTCTCGTGCAGTCTAAAGAGAGTTCAGGTGAGAAATTGCAAACGTCGAGCAATTGCTCAGAGATGAAAAGTGCCAGCACTGAAAGCTCTTGCTAGCCAGCACCCTTCCTTGGAAGTGCTTTTGTAGGCCTAAGAACAGTGGGACTCTGTGCTTCTCTAGCCATCTAAACTTCTGCTCATCCTCTTGCGCAGTCTAAAGAGAGCTCAGGTGAGAAATTGCAAACGTCGAGCAATTGCTCAGAGAGGAAAAGTGCCAGCACTGAAAGCTGTTGCTAGCCAGCACCCTTCCTTGAAAGCGCTTTCTCAGGCGCAGCAACACTGGGGCTTTGCGCTTCTCTACCCACCAAACGTCACGGTCACTATCTCTCCGTCTCGTAGACACGAGCTGAGAAATTGCAAATGTCGAGCAATTGCTCAGAGATGAAAAGTGCCAGCACTGAAAGATGTTGCTAGCCTGCCCCCTTCCTTGGAAGCGCTTTCACAGGCGCAGCAACACTGGGGCTTTGCACTTCTCTACCCACCAAACGTCACGGTCATTCTCTTTCGGTCTCGTAGACACGAGCTGAGAAATTGCAAACGTCGAGCAATTGCTCAGAGATGAAAAGTGCCAGCACTGAAAGCTGTTGCTAGCCAGCTCCCTTCCTTGGAAGCGCTTTTGTAGCCCTAAGAACAGTGGGGCTCTGGGCTTCTCTAGCCACCTCATCTTCTGCTCATCCTCTCGCGCAGTCTAAAGAGAGCTCAGGTGAGAAATGGCAAACGTCCAGCAATTGCTCAGAGATGAAAAGTGCCAGCACTGAAAGCTGTTGCTAGCCAGCACCCTTCCTTGGAAGCGCTGTCACAGGCGCAGCAACACTGGGGCTTTGCGCTTCTCTACCCACCAAACGTCACGGTCACTATCTCTCCGTCTCGTAGACACGAGCTGAGAAATTGCAAACCTCGAGCAATTGCTCACAGATGAAAAGTGCCAGCACTGAAAGCTGTTGCTAGCCAGCCCCCTTCCTTGGAAGCGCTTTCACAGGCGCAGCAACACTGGGGCTTTGCGCTTCTCTAGCCACCAAACGTCACGGTCATTCCCTTTCCGTCTCGTAGACACGAGCTGAGAAATTGCAAACGTCGAGCAATTGCTCAGAGATGAAAAGTGCCAGCACTGAAAGCTCTTGCTAGCCAGCCCCCTTCCTTGGAAGCGCTTTCACAGGCGGAGCAACACTTGCTCTTTGCGCTTCTCTAACCACCAAACGTCACGGTCACTATCTCAGTCTCGTAGACACGAGCTGAGAAATTGCAAACGTCGAGCAATCGCTCAGAGATAAAAAGCGCCAGCACTGAAAGCTGTTGCTAGCCAGCAGCCTTCCTTGGAAGTGCTTTTGTAGGCCTAAGAACACTGGGACTCTGTGCTTTTCTAGCCATCTAAACTTCTGCTCATCCTCTCGCGCAGTCTAAAGAGAGTTCAGGTGAGAAATTGCAAACGTCGAGCAATTGCTCAGAGATGAAAAGTGCCAGCACTGAAAGCTGTTGCTAGCCAGCCCCCTTCCTTGGAAGTGCTTTTGTAGGCCTAAGAACACTGGGACTCTGTGCTTTTCTAGCCATCTAAACTTCTGCTCATCCTCTCGCGCAGTCTAAAGAGAGCTCAGGTGAGAAATTGCAAACGTCGAGCAATTGCTCAGAGATGAAAAGTGCCAGCACTGAAAGATGTTGCTAGCCAGCACCCTTCCTTGGAAGCGCTTTCACAGGGGCAGCAACACTGGGGCTTTGCGCTTCTCTAACCACCAAATGTCACGGTCATTCTCTTTCCGTCTTGTAGACACGAGCTGAGAAATTGCAAACGTCGAGCAATCGCTCAGAGATGAAAAGTGCCAGCACTGAAAGCTGTTGCTAGCCAGCCCCCTTCCTTGGAAGCGCTTTTGTAGCCCTAAGAACAGTGGGGCTCTGGGCTTCTCTAGCCACCTCATCTTCTGCTCATCCTCTCGCGCAGTCTAAAGAGAGCTCAGGTGAGAAATGGCAAACGTCCAGCAATTGCTCAGAGATGAAAAGTGCCAGCACTGAAAGCTGTTGCTAGCCAGCACCCTTCCTTGGAAGCGCTGTCACAGGCGCAGCAACACTGGGGCTTTGCGCTTCTCTACCCACCAAACGTCACGGTCACTATCTCTCCGTCTCGTAGACACGAGCTGAGAAATTGCAAACGTCGAGCAATTGCTCAGAGATGAAAAGTGCCAGCACTGAAAGCTGTTGCTAGCCAGCACCCTTCCTTGGAAGCGCTTTCACAGGCGCAGCAATACTGGGGCTTTGCGCTTCTCTAACCACCAAATGTCACGGTCATTCTCTTTCCGTCTTGTAGACACGAGCTGAGAAATTGCAAACGTCGAGCAATTGCTCAGAGATGAAAAGAGCCAGCACTGAAAGCTCTTGCTAGCCAGCCCCCTTCCTTGGAAGCGCTTTCACAGGTGCAGCAACACTGGGGCTTTGCGCTTCTCTAACCACCAAATGTCACGGTCATTCTCTTTCCGTCTTGTAGACACGAGCTGAGAAATTGCAAACGTCGAGCAATTGCTCAGAGATGAAAAGTGCCAGCACTGAAAGCTGTTGCTAGCCAGCCCCCTTCCTTGGAAGCGCTTTTGTAGCCCTAAGAACAGTGGGGCTCTGGGCTTCTCTAGCCACCTAAACTTCTGCTCATCCTTTCGCGCAGTCTAAAGAGAGCTCAGGGGAGAAATTGCAAACGTCGAGCAATTGCTCAGAGATGAAAAGTGCCAGCACTGAAAGCTCTTGCTAGCCAGCACCCTTCCTTGGAAGCGCTGTCACAGGCGCAGCAACACTGGGGCTTTGCGCTTCTCTACCCACCAAACGTCACGGTCACTATCTCTCCGTCTCGTAGACACGAGCTGAGAAATTGCAAACGTCGAGCAATTGCTCAGAGATGAAAAGTGCCAGCACTGAAAGATGTTGCTAGCCAGCACCCTTCCTTGGAAGCGCTTTTGTAGCCCTAAGAACACTGGGGCTCTGTGCTTCTCTAGCCATCTAAACTTCTGCTCATCCTCTCGCGCAGTCTAAAGAGAGTTCAGGTGAGAAATTGCAAACGTCGAGCAATTGCTCAGAGATGAAAAGTGCCAGCACTGAAAGCTGTTGCTAGCCAGCCCCCTTCCTTGGAAGTGCTTTTCTAGGCCTAAGAACACTGGGACTCTGTGCTTTTCTAGCCATCTAAACTTCTGCTCATCCTCTTGCGCAGTCTAAAGAGAGCTCAGGGGAGAAATTGCAAACGTCGAGCAATTGCTCAGAGATGAAAAGTGCCAGCACTGAAAGCTGTTGCTAGCCAGCACCCTTCCTTGAAAGCGCTTTCACAGGCGCAGCAACACTGGGGCTTTGCGCTTCTCTAACCACCAAACGTCACGGTCACTATCTCTCCGTCTCGTAGACACGAGCTGAGAAATTGCAAACGTCGAGCAATTGCTCAGAGATGAAAAGTGCCAGCACTGAAAGCTGTTGCTAGCCAGCCCCCTTCCTTGGAAGCGCTTTTGTAGCCCTAAGAACAGTGGGGCTCTGGGCTTCTCTAGCCACCTCATCTTCTGCTCATCCTCTCGCGCAGTCTAAAGAGAGCTCAGGTGAGAAACGGCAAACGTCCAGCAATTGCTCAGAGATGAAAAGTGCCAGCACTGAAAGCTGTTGCTAGCCAGCACCCTTCCTTGGAAGCGCTGTCACAGGCGCAGCAACACTGGGGCTTTGCGCTTCTCTACCCACCAAACGTCACGGTCACTATCTCTCCGTCTCGTAGACACGAGCTGAGAAATTGCAAACGTCGAGCAATTGCTCAGAGATGAAAAGTGCCAGCACTGAAAGCTGTTGCTAGCCAGCACCCTTCCTTGGAAGCGCTGTCACAGGCGCAGCAACACTGGGGCTTTGCGCTTCTCTACCCACCAAACATCACGGTCATTCTCTTTCCGTCTCGTAGACACGAGCTGAGAAATTGCAAACGTCGAGCAATTGGTCACAGATGAAAAGAGCCAGCACTGAAAGCTCTTGCTAGCCAGCCCCCTTCCTTGGAAGCGCTTTCACAGGCGCAGCAACACTGGGGCTTTGCGCTTCTCTAGCCACCAAACGTCACGGTCACTATCTCTCCGTCTCGTAGACACGAGCTGAGAAATTGCAAACGTCGAGCAATCGCTCAGAGATGAAAAGTGCCAGCACTGAAAGCTGTTGCTAGCCAGCCCCCTTCCTTGGAAGCGCTTTTGTAGGCCTAAGAACACTGGGGCTCTGTGCTTCTCTAGCCATCTAAACTTCTGCTCATCCTCTCGCGCAGTCTAAAGAGAGCTCAGGTGAGAAATTGCAAACGTTGAGCAATTGCTCAGAGATGAAAAGTGCCAGCACTGAAAGCTGTTGCTAGCCAGCCCCCTTCCTTGGAAGCGCTTTCACAGGCGCAGCAACACTGGGGCTTTGCGCTTCTCTACCCACCAAACATCACGGTCATTCTCTCTCCGTCTCGTAGACACGAGCTGAGAAATTGCAAACGTCGAGCAATTGCTCAGAGATGAAAAGTGCCAGCACTGAAAGCTGTTGCTAGCCAGCACCCTTCCTTGGAAGCGCTTTCACAGGTGCAGCAACACTGGGGCTTTGCGCTTCTCTAACCACCAAACGTCACGGTCATTCTCTTTCCGTCTCGTAGACACGAGCTGAGAAATTGCAAATGTCGAGCAATTGCTCAGAGATGAAAAGTGCCAGCACTGAAAGCTGTTGCTAGCCAGCACCCTTCCTTGGAAGCGCTTTCACAGGCGCAGCAACACTGGGGCTTTGCGCTTCTCTAGCCACCAAACGTCACGGTCATTCTCTTTCCGTCTCGTAGACACGAGCTGAGAAATTGCAAACGTCGAGCAATTGCTCAGAGATGAAAAGAGCCAGCACTGAAAGCTCTTGCTAGCCAGCCCCCTTCCTTGGAAGCGCTTTCACAGGTGCAGCAACACTGGGGCTTTGCGCTTCTCTAACCACCAAATGTCACGGTCATTCTCTTTCCGTCTTGTAGACACGAGCTGAGAAATTGCAAATGTCGAGCAATTGCTCAGAGATGAAAAGTGCCAGCACTGAAAGCTGTTGCTAGCCAGCCCCCTTCCTTGGAAGCGCTTTTGTAGCCCTAAGAACAGTGGAGCTCTGGGCTTCTCTAGCCACCTAAACTTCTGCTCATCCTTTCGCGCAGTCTAAAGAGAGCTCAGGGGAGAAATTGCAAACGTCGAGCAATTGCTCAGAGATGAAAAGTGCCAGCACTGAAAGCTGTTGCTAGCCAGCACCCTTCCTTGGAAGCGCTTTCACAGGCGCAGCAACACTGGGGCTTTGCGCTTCTCTAGCCACCAAACATCACGGTCACTATCTCTCTGTCTCGTAGACACGAGCTGAGAAATTGCAACGTCGAGCAATTGCTCAGAGATGAAAAGTGCCAGCACTGAAAGATGTTGCTAGCCAGCACCCTTCCTTGGAAGCGCTTTTGTAGCCCTAAGAACAGTGGGGCTCTGTGCTTCTCTAGCCATCTAAACTTCTGCTCATCCTCTCGCGCAGTCTAAAGAGAGTTCAGGTGAGAAATTGCAAACGTCGAGCAATTGCTCAGAGATGAAAAGTGCCAGCACTGAAAGCTGTTGCTAGCCAGCCCCCTTCCTTGGAAGCGCTTTTGTAGCCCTAAGAACAGTGGGGCTCTGGGCTTCTCTAGCCACCTCATCTTCTGCTCATCCTCTCGCGCAGTCTAAAGAGAGCTCAGGTGAGAAATGGCAAACGTCCAGCAATTGCTCAGAGATGAAAAGTGCCAGCACTGAAAGCTGTTGCTAGCCAGCACCCTTCCTTGGAAGCGCTGTCACAGGCGCAGCAACACTGGGGCTTTGCGCTTCTCTACCCACCAAACGTCACGGTCACTATCTCTCCGTCTCGTAGACACGAGCTGAGAAATTGCAAACGTCGAGCAATTGCTCACAGATGAAAAGTGCCAGCACTGAAAGCTGTTGCTAGCCAGCACCCTTCCTTGGAAGCGCTTTCACAGGCGCAGCAACACTGGGGCTTTGCGCTTCTCTACCCACCAAACATCACGGTCATTCTCTTTCCGTCTCGTAGACACGAGCTGAGAAATTGCAAACGTCGAGCAATTGCTCAGAGATGAAAAGAGCCAGCACTGAAAGCTCTTGCTAGCCAGCCCCCTTCCTTGGAAGCGCTTTCACAGGCGCAGCAACACTGGGGCTTTGCGCTTCTCTACCCACCAAACGTCACGGTCACTATCTCTCCGTCTCGTAGACACGAGCTGAGAAATTGCAAACGTCGAGCAATCGCTCAGAGATGAAAAGTGCCAGCACTGAAAGCTGTTGCTAGCCAGCCCCCTTCCTTGGAAGTGCTTTTGTAGGCCTAAGAACACTGGGACTCTGTGCTTTTCTAGCCATGTAAACTTCTGCTCATCCTCTTGCGCAGTCTAAAGAGAGCTCAGGGGAGAAATTGCAAACGTTGAGCAATTGCTCAGAGATGAAAAGTGCCAGCACTGAAAGCTGTTGCTAGCCAGCCCCCTTCCTTGGAAGTGCTTTTGTAGGCCTAAGAACACTGGGACTCTGTGCTTTTCTAGCCATCTAAACTTCTGCTCATCCTCTCGCGCAGTCTAAAGAGAGCTCAGGGGAGAAATTGCAAACGTCGAGCAATTGCTCAGAGATGAAAAGTGCCAGCACTGAAAGCTGTTGCTAGCCAGCACCCTTCCTTGGAAGCGCTTTCACAGGCGCAGCAACAGTGGGGCTTTGCGCTTCTCTACCCACCAAACGTCACGGTCACTATCTCTCCGTCTCGTAGACACGAGCTGAGAAATTGCAAATGTCGAGCAATTGCTCAGAGATGAAAAATGCCAGCACTGAAAGCTGTTGCTAGCCAGCACCCTTCCTTGGAAGCGCTTTTGTAGCCCTAAGAACAGTGGGGCTCTGGGCTTCTCTAGCCATCTAAACTTCTGCTCATCCTCTTGCGCAGTCTAAAGAGAGCTCAGGTGAGAAATTGCAAACGTCGAGCAATTGCTCAGAGATGAAAAGTGCCAGCACTGAAAGCTGTTGCTAGCCAGCACCCTTCCTTGAAAGCGCTTTCACAGGCGCAGCAACACTGGGGCTTTGCGCTTCTCTACCCACCAAACGTCACGGTCACTATCTCTCCGTCTCGTAGACACGAGCTGAGAAATTGCAAACCTCGAGCAATTGCTCAGAGATGAAAAGTGCCAGCACTGAAAGATGTTGCTAGCCAGCACCCTTCCTTGGAAGCGCTGTCACAGGCGCAGCAACACTGGGGCTTTGCGCTTCTCTAACCACCAAACGTCACGGTCATTCTCTTTCCGTCTCGTAGACACGAGCTGAGAAATTGCAAACGTCGAGCAATTGCTCAGAGATGAAAAGTGCCAGCACTGAAAGCTGTTGCTAGCCAGCCCCCTTCCTTGGAAGCGCTTTTGTAGCCCTAAGAACACTGGGGCTCTGGGCTTCTCTAGCCACCTCATCTTCTGCTCATCCTCTCGCGCAGTCTAAAGAGAGCTCAGGTGAGAAATTGCAAACGTTGAGCAATTGCTCAGAGATGAAAAGTGCCAGCACTGAAAGCTGTTGCTAGCCAGCACCCTTCCTTGGAAGCGCTGTCACAGGCGCAGCAACACTGGGGCTTTGCGCTTCTCTACCCACCAAACGTCACGGTCACTATCTCTCCGTCTCGTAGACACGAGCTGAGAAATTGCAAACGTCGAGCAATTGCTCAGAGATGAAAAGTGCCAGCACTGAAAGCTGTTGCTAGCCAGCCCCCTTCCTTGGAAGCGCTTTCACAGGTGCAGCAACACTGGGGCTTTGCGCTTCTCTAACCACCAAACGTCACGGTCACTATCTCTCCGTCTCGTAGACACGAGCTGAGAAATTGCAAACGTCGAGCAATCGCTCAGAGATGAAAAGCGCCAGCACTGAAAGCTGTTGCTAGCCAGCCCCCTTCCTTGGAAGCGCTTTTGTAGGCCTAAGAACACTGGGACTCTGTGCTTTTCTAGCCATCTAAAATTCTGCTCATCCGCTCGCGCAGTCTAAAGAGAGCTCAGGTGAGAAATGGCAAACGTCCAGCAATTGCTCAGAGATGAAAAGTGCCAGCACTGAAAGCTGTTGCTAGCCAGCACCCTTCCTTGGAAGCGCTTTCACAGGCGCAGCAACACTGGGGCTTTGCGCTTCTCTACCCACCAAACGTCACGGTCACTATCTCTCCGTCTCGTAGACACGAGCTGAGAAATTGCAAATGTCAAGCAATTGCTCAGAGATGAAAAATGCCAGCACTGAAAGCTGTTGCTAGCCAGCCCCCTTCCTTGGAAGCGCTTTTGTAGCCCTAAGAACAGTGGGGCTCTGTGCTTCTCTAGCCATCTAAACTTCTGCTCATCCTCTTGCGCAGTCTAAAGAGAGCTCAGGTGAGAAATTGCAAACGTCGAGCAATTGCTCAGAGAGGAAAAGTGCCAGCACTGAAAGCTGTTGCTAGCCAGCACCATTCCTTGAAAGCGCTTTCACAGGCGCAGCAACACTGGGGCTTTGCGCTTCTCTACCCACCAAACGTCACGGTCATTCTCTTTCGGTCTCGTAGACACGAGCTGAGAAATTGCAAACGTCGAGCAATTGCTCAGAGATGAAAAGTGCCAGCACTGAAAGCTGTTGCTAGCCAGCACCCTTCCTTGGAAGCGCTTTCACAGGCGCAGCAACACTGGGGCTTTGCGCTTCTCTAACCACCAAACGTCACGGTCACTATCTCTCCGTCTCGTAGACACGAGCTGAGAAATTGCAAACGTCGAGCAATCGCTCAGAGATGAAAAGCGCCAGCACTGAAAGCTGTTGCTAGCCAGCCCCCTTCCTTGGAAGTGCTTTTGTAGCCCTAAGAACACTGGGAATCTGTGCTTTTCTAGCCATCTAAACTTCTGCTCATCCTCTCGCGCAGTCTAAAGAGAGCTCAGGTGAGAAATTGCAAACGTTGAGCAATTGCTCAGAGATGAAAAGTGCCAGCACTGAAAGCTGTTGCTAGCCAGCCCCCTTCCTTGGAAGTGCTTTTGTAGGCCTAAGAACACTGGGACTCTGTGCTTTTCTAGCCATCTAAACTTCTGCTCATCCTCTCGCGCAGTCTAAAGAGAGCTCAGGTGAGAAATTGCAAACGTCGAGCAATTGCTCAGAGATGAAAAGTGCCAGCACTGAAAGCTGTTGCTAGCCAGCACCCTTCCTTGGAAGCGCTTTCACAGGTGCAGCAACACTGGGGCTTTGCGCTTCTCTAACCACCAAACGTCACGGTCATTCTCTTTCCGTCTTGTAGACACGAGCTGAGAAATTGCAAATGTCGAGCAATTGCTCAGAGATGAAAAGTGCCAGCACTGAAAGCTCTTGCTAGCCAGCACCCTTCCTTGGAAGCGCTTTTGTAGCCCTAAGAACACTGGGTCTCTGTGCTTCTCTAGCCACCTAATCTTCTGCTCATCCTCTCGCGCAGTCTAAAGAGAGCTCAGGTGAGAAATTGCAAACGTCGAGCAATTGCTCAGAGATGAAAAGTGCCAGCACTGAAAGCTGTTGCTAGCCAGCACCCTTCCTTGGAAGCGCTTTCACAGGCGCAGCAACACTGGGGCTTTGCGCTTCTCTAACCACCAAACGTCACGGTCACTATCTCTCCGTCTCGTAGACACGAGCTGAGAAATTGCAAACGTCGAGCAATCGCTCAGAGATGAAAAGCGCCAGCACTGAAAGCTGTTGCTAGCCAGCCCCCTTCCTTGGAAGTGCTTTTGTAGCCCTAAGAACACTGGGGCTCTGCGCTTTTCTAGCCATCTAAACTTCTGCTCATCCTCTCGCGCAGTCTAAAGAGAGCTCAGGTGAGAAATTGCAAACGTTGAGCAATTGCTCAGAGATGAAAAGTGCCAGCACTGAAAGCTGTTGCTAGCCAGCCCCCTTCCTTGGAAGTGCTTTTGTAGCCCTAAGAACACTGGGACTCTGTGCTTTTCTAGGCATCTAAACTTCTGCTCATCCTCTCGCGCAGTCTAAATAGAGCTCAGGTGAGAAATTGCAAACGTCGAGCAATTGCTCAGAGATGAAAAGTGCCAGCACTGAAAGATGTTGCTAGCCAGCCCCCTTCCTTGGAAGCGCTTTCACAGGTGCAGCAACACTGGGGCTTTGCGCTTCTCTAACCACCAAACGTCACGGTCATTCTCTTTCCGTCTTGTAGACACGAGCTGAGAAATTGCAAACGTCGAGCAATTGCTCAGAGATGAAAAGTGCCAGCACTGAAAGATGTTGCTAGCCAGCCCCCTTCCTTGGAAGCGCTTTTGTAGCCCTAAGAACACTGGGGCTCTGGGCTTCTCTAGCCACCTCATCTTCTGCTCATCCTCTCGCGCAGTCTAAAGAGAGCTCAGGTGAGAAATGGCAAACGTCCAGCAATTGCTCAGAGATGAAAAGTGCCAGCACTGAAAGCTGTTGCTAGCCAGCACCCTTCCTTGGAAGCGCTGTCACAGGCGCAGCAACACTGGGGCTTTGCGCTTCTCTACCCACCAAACGTCACGGTCACTATCTCTCCGTCTCGTAGACACGAGCTGAGAAATTGCAAACCTCGAGCAATTGCTCACAGATGAAAAGTGCCAGCACTGAAAGCTGTTGCTAGCCAGCACCCTTCCTTGGAAGCGCTTTCACAGGCGCAGCAACACTGGGGCTTTGCGCTTCTCTAGCCACCAAACATCACGGTCATTCTCTTTCCGTCTCGTAGACACGAGCTGAGAAATTGCAAACGTCGAGCAATTGCTCAGAGATGAAAAGAGCCAGCACTGAAAGCTCTTGCTAGCCAGCCCCCTTCCTTGGAAGCGCTTTCACAGGTGCAGCAACACTGGGGCTTTGCGCTTCTCTAACCACCAAATGTCACGGTCATTCTCTTTCCGTCTTGTAGACACGAGCTGAGAAATTGCAAATGTCGAGCAATTGCTCAGAGATGAAAAGTGCCAGCACTGAAAGCTGTTGCTAGCCAGCCCCCTTCCTTGGAAGCGCTTTTCTAGGCCTAAGAACACTGGGACTCTGTGCTTTTCTAGCCATCTAAACTTCTGCTCATCCTCTCGTGCATTCTAAAGAGAGCTCAGGTGAGAAATTGCAAAGGTCCAGCAATTGCTCAGAGATGAAAAGTGCCAGCACTGAAAGCTGTTGCTAGCCAGCACCCTTCCTTGAAAGCGCTTTCACAGGCGCAGCAACACTGGGGCTTTGCGCTTCTCTACCCACCAAACGTCACGGTCACTATCTCTCCGTCTCGTAGACACGAGCTGAGAAATTGCAAATGTCGAGCAATTGCTCAGAGATGAAAAGTGCCAGCACTGAAAGCTGTTGCTAGCCAGCCCCCTTCCTTGGAAGCGCTTTTGTAGCCCTAAGAACAGTGGGGCTCTGGGCTTCTCTAGCCACCTCATCTTCTGCTCATCCTCTCGCGCAGTCTAAAGAGAGCTCAGGTGAGAAATGGCAAACGTCCAGCAATTGCTCAGAGATGAAAAGTGCCAGCACTGAAAGCTGTTGCTAGCCAGCACCCTTCCTTGGAAGCGCTGTCACAGGCGCAGCAACACTGGGGCTTTGCGCTTCTCTGCCCACCAAACGTCACGGTCACTATCTCTCCGTCTCGTAGACACGAGCTGAGAAATTGCAAACGTCGAGCAATTGCTCAGAGATGAAAAGTGCCAGCACTGAAAGCTGTTGCTAGCCAGCACCCTTCCTTGGAAGCGCTTTCACAGGCGCAGCAACACTGGGGCTTTGCGCTTCTCTACCCACCAAACATCACGGTCATTCTCTTTCCGTCTCGTAGACACGAGCTGAGAAATTGCAAACGTCGAGCAATTGCTCAGAGATGAAAAGAGCCAGCACTGAAAGCTCTTGCTAGCCAGCACCCTTCCTTGGAAGCGCTTTCACAGGCGCAGCAACACTGGGGCTTTGCGCTTCTCTAGCCACCAAATGTCACGGTCACTATCTCTCCGTCTCGTAGACACGAGCTGAGAAATTGCAAACGTCGAGCAATTGCTCAGAGATGAAAAGTGCCAGCACTGAAAGCTGTTGCTAGCCAGCCCCCTTCCTTGGAAGTGCTTTTGTAGGCCTAAGAACACTGGGACTCTGTGCTTTTCTAGCCATCTAAACTTCTGCTCATCCTCTCGCGCAGTCTAAAGAGAGCTCAGGTGAGAAATTGCAAATGTTGAGCAATTGCTCAGAGATGAAAAGAGCCAGCACTGAAAGCTGTTGCTAGCCAGCCCCCTTCCTTGGAAGTGCTTTTGTAGGCCTAAGAACACTGGGACTCTGTGCTTTTCTAGCCATCTAAACTTCTGCTCATCCTCTCGCGCAGTCTAAAGAGAGCTCAGGGGAGAAATTGCAAACGTTGAGCAATTGCTCAGAGATGAAAAGTGCCAGCACTGAAAGCTGTTGCTAGCCAGCACCCTTCCTTGGAAGCGCTTTCACAGGCGCAGCAACACTGGGGCTTTGCGCTTCTCTACCCACCAAACGTCACGGTCACTATCTCTCCGTCTCGTAGACACGAGCTGAGAAATTGCAAATGTCGAGCAATTGCTCAGAGATGAAAAATGCCAGCACTGAAAGCTGTTGCTAGCCAGCACCCTTCCTTGGAAGCGCTTTTGTAGCCCTAAGAACAGTGGGGCTCTGTGCTTCTCTAGCCATCTAAACTTCTGCTCATCCTCTTGCGCAGTCTAAAGAGAGCTCAGGTGAGAAATGGCAAACGTCGACCAATTGCTAAGAGATGAAAAGTGCCAGCACTGAAAGCTGTTGCTAGCCAGTACCCTTCCTTGAAAGCGCTTTCACAGGCGCAGCAACACTGGGGCTTTGCGCTTCTCTACCCACCAAACGTCACGGTCACTATCTCTCCGTCTCGTAGACACGAGCTGAGAAATTGCAAACCTCGAGCAATTGCTCAGAGATGAAAAGAGCCAGCACTGAAAGCTCTTGCTAGCCAGCCCCCTTCCTTGGAAGCGCTTTCACAGGTGCAGCAACACTGGGGCTTTGCGCTTCTCTAACCACCAAACGTCACGGTCATTCTCTTTCCGTCTCGTAGACACGAGCTGAGAAATTGCAAAGGTCGAGCAATTGCTCAGAGATGAAAAGTGCCAGCACTGAAAGCTGTTGCTAGCCAGCCCCCTTCCTTGGAAGCGCTTTTGTAGCCCTAAGAACACTGGGGCTCTGGGCTTCTCTAGCCACCTCATCTTCTGCTCATCCTCTCGCGCAGTCTAAAGAGAGCTCAGGGGAGAAATGGCAAACGTTGAGCAATTGCTCAGAGATGAAAAGTGCCAGCACTGAAAGCTGTTGCTAGCCAGCACCCTTCCTTGGAAGCGCTGTCACAGGCGCAGCAACACTGGGGCTTTGCGCTTCTCTACCCACCAAACGTCACGGTCACTATCTCTCCGTCTCGTAGACACGAGCTGAGAAATTGCAAACGTCGAGCAATTGCTCAGAGATGAAAAGCGCCAGCACTGAAAGCTGTTGCTAGCCAGCCCCCTTCCTTGGAAGTGCTTTTGTAGGCCTAAGAACAGTGGGGCTCTGTGCTTCTCTAGCCATCTAAACTTCTGCTCATCCTCTTGCGCAGTCTAAAGAGAGCTCAGGTGAGAAATTGCAAACGTCGAGCAATTGCTCAGAGAGGAAAAGTGCCAGCACTGAAAGCTGTTGCTAGCCAGCACCATTCCTTGAAAGCGCTTTCACAGGCGCAGCAACACTGGGGCTTTGCGCTTCTCTACCCACCAAACGTCACGGTCATTCTCTTTCGGTCTCGTAGACACGAGCTGAGAAATTGCAAACGTCGAGCAATTGCTCAGAGATGAAAAGTGCCAGCACTGAAAGCTGTTGCTAGCCAGCCCCCTTCCTTGGAAGCGCTTTCACAGGCGCAGCAACACTGGGGCTTTGCGCTTCTCTAACCACCAAACGTCACGGTCACTATCTCTCCGTCTCGTAGACACGAGCTGAGAAATTGCAAACGTCGAGCAATCGCTCAGAGATGAAAAGCGCCAGCACTGAAAGCTGTTGCTAGCCAGCCCCCTTCCTTGGAAGTGCTTTTGTAGGCCTAAGAACACTGGGACTCTGTGCTTTTCTAGCCATCTAAACTTCTGCTCATCCTCTCGCGCAGTCTAAAGAGAGCTCAGGTGAGAAATTGCAAACGTTGAGCAATTGCTCAGAGATGAAAAGTGCCAGCACTGAAAGCTGTTGCTAGCCAGCCCCCTTCCTTGGAAGTGCTTTTGTAGGCCTAAGAACACTGGGACTCTGTGCTTTTCTAGCCATCTAAACTTCTGCTCATCGTCTCGCGCAGTCTAAAGAGAGCTCAGGTGAGAAATTGCAAACGTCGAGCAATTGCTCAGAGATGAAAAGTGCCACCACTGAAAGCTGTTGCTAGCCAGCCCCCTTCCTTGGAAGCGCTTTCACAGGTGCAGCAACACTGGGGCTTTGCGCTTCTCTAACCACCAAACGTCACGGTCATTCTCTTTCCGTCTTGTAGACACGAGCTGAGAAATTGCAAACGTCGAGCAATTGCTCAGAGATGAAAAGTGCCAGCACTGAAAGCTGTTGCTAGCCAGCCCCCTTCCTTGGAAGCGCTTTTGTAGGCCTAAGAACACTGGGGCTCTGTGCTTCTCTAGCCACCTAATCTTCTGCTCATCCTCTCGCGCAGTCTAAAGAGAGCTCAGGTGAGAAATTGCAAACGTCGAGCAATTGCTCAGAGAGGAAAAGTGCCAGCACTGAAAGCTGTTGCTAGCCAGCACCCTTCCTTGGAAGCGCTTTCACAGGCGCAGCAACACTGGGGCTTTGCGCTTCTCTAACCACCAAACGTCACGGTCACTATCTCTCCGTCTCGTAGACACGAGCTGAGAAATTGCAAACGTCGAGCAATTGCTCAGAGATGAAAAGTGCCAGCACTGAAAGCTGTTGCTAGCCAGCACCCTTCCTTGGAAGCGCTTTTGTAGCCCTAAGAACACTGGGGCTCTGGGCTTCTCTAGCCATCTAAACTTCTGCTCATCATCTCGCGCAGTCTAAAGAGAGCTCAGGTGAGAAATTGCAAACGTCGAGCAATTGCTCAGAGAGGAAAAGTGCCAGCACTGAAAGCTGTTGCTAGCCAGCACCCTTCCTTGGAAGCGCTTTCACAGGCGCAGCAACACTGGGGCTTTGCGCTTCTCTACCCAACAAACGTCACGGTCACTATCTCTCCGTCTCGTAGACACGAGCTGAGAAATTGCAAACGTCGAGCAATTGCTCAGAGATGAAAAGTGCCAGCACTGAAAGCTGTTGCTAGCCAGCCCCCTTCCTTGGAAGCGCTTTTGTAGCCCTAAGAACAGTGGGGCTCTGGGCTTCTCTAGCCACCTCATCTTCTGCTCATCCTCTCGCGCAGTCTAAAGAGAGCTCAGGTGAGAAATGGCAAACGTCCAGCAATTGCTCAGAGATGAAAAGTGCCAGCACTGAAAGCTGTTGCTAGCCAGCACCCTTCCTTGGAAGCGCTGTCACAGGCGCAGCAACACTGGGGCTTTGCGCTTCTCTACCCACCAAACGTCACGGTCACTATCTCTCCGTCTCGTAGACACGAGCTGAGAAATTGCAAACCTCGAGCAATTGCTCACAGATGAAAAGTGCCAGCACTGAAAGCTGTTGCTAGCCAGCACCCTTCCTTGGAAGCGCTTTCACAGGCGCAGCAACACTGGGGCTTTGCGCTTCTCTAGCCACCAAACATCACGGTCATTCTCTTTCCGTCTCGTAGACACGAGCTGAGAAATTGCAAACGTCGAGCAATTGCTCAGAGATGAAAAGAGCCAGCACTGAAAGCTCTTGCTAGCCAGCCCCCTTCCTTGGAAGCGCTTTCACAGGTGCAGCAACACTGGGGCTTTGCGCTTCTCTAACCACCAAATGTCACGGTCATTCTCTTTCCGTCTTGTAGACACGAGCTGAGAAATTGCAAACGTCGAGCAATTGCTCAGAGATGAAAAGTGCCAGCACTGAAAGCTGTTGCTAGCCAGCCCCCTTCCTTGGAAGCGCTTTTGTAGCCCTAAGAACAGTGGGGCTCTGGGCTTCTCTAGCCACCTCATCTTCTGCTCATCCTCTCGCGCAGTCTAAAGAGAGCTCAGGTGAGAAATGGCAAACGTCCAGCAATTGCTCAGAGATGAAAAGTGCCAGCACTGAAAGCTGTTGCTAGCCAGCACCCTTCCTTGGAAGCGCTGTCACAGGCGCAGCAACACTGGGGCTTTGCGCTTCTCTACCCACCAAACGTCACGGTCACTATCTCTCCGTCTCGTAGACACGAGCTGAGAAATTGCAAACGTCGAGCAATTGCTCACAGATGAAAAGTGCCAGCACTGAAAGCTGTTGCTAGCCAGCACCCTTCCTTGGAAGCGCTTTCACAGGCGCAGCAACACTGGGGCTTTGCGCTTCTCTACCCACCAAACATCACGGTCATTCTCTTTCCGTCTCGTAGACACGAGCTGAGAAATTGCAAACGTCGAGCAATTGCTCAGAGATGAAAAGAGCCAGCACTGAAAGCTCTTGCTAGCCAGCCCCCTTCCTTGGAAGCGCTTTCACAGGCGCAGCAACACTGGGGCTTTGCGCTTCTCTACCCACCAAACGTCACGGTCACTATCTCTCCGTCTCGTAGACACGAGCTGAGAAATTGCAAACGTCGAGCAATCGCTCAGAGATGAAAAGTGCCAGCACTGAAAGCTGTTGCTAGCCAGCCCCCTTCCTTGGAAGTGCTTTTGTAGGCCTAAGAACACTGGGACTCTGTGCTTTTCTAGCCATGTAAACTTCTGCTCATCCTCTTGCGCAGTCTAAAGAGAGCTCAGGGGAGAAATTGCAAACGTTGAGCAATTGCTCAGAGATGAAAAGTGCCAGCACTGAAAGCTGTTGCTAGCCAGCCCCCTTCCTTGGAAGTGCTTTTGTAGGCCTAAGAACACTGGGACTCTGTGCTTTTCTAGCCATCTAAACTTCTGCTCATCCTCTCGCGCAGTCTAAAGAGAGCTCAGGGGAGAAATTGCAAACGTCGAGCAATTGCTCAGAGATGAAAAGTGCCAGCACTGAAAGCTGTTGCTAGCCAGCACCCTTCCTTGGAAGCGCTTTCACAGGCGCAGCAACAGTGGGGCTTTGCGCTTCTCTACCCACCAAACGTCACGGTCACTATCTCTCCGTCTCGTAGACACGAGCTGAGAAATTGCAAATGTCGAGCAATTGCTCAGAGATGAAAAATGCCAGCACTGAAAGCTGTTGCTAGCCAGCACCCTTCCTTGGAAGCGCTTTTGTAGCCCTAAGAACAGTGGGGCTCTGGGCTTCTCTAGCCATCTAAACTTCTGCTCATCCTCTTGCGCAGTCTAAAGAGAGCTCAGGTGAGAAATTGCAAACGTCGAGCAATTGCTCAGAGATGAAAAGTGCCAGCACTGAAAGCTGTTGCTAGCCAGCACCCTTCCTTGAAAGCGCTTTCACAGGCGCAGCAACACTGGGGCTTTGCGCTTCTCTACCCACCAAACGTCACGGTCACTATCTCTCCGTCTCGTAGACACGAGCTGAGAAATTGCAAACCTCGAGCAATTGCTCAGAGATGAAAAGTGCCAGCACTGAAAGATGTTGCTAGCCAGCACCCTTCCTTGGAAGCGCTGTCACAGGCGCAGCAACACTGGGGCTTTGCGCTTCTCTAACCACCAAACGTCACGGTCATTCTCTTTCCGTCTCGTAGACACGAGCTGAGAAATTGCAAACGTCGAGCAATTGCTCAGAGATGAAAAGTGCCAGCACTGAAAGCTGTTGCTAGCCAGCCCCCTTCCTTGGAAGCGCTTTTGTAGCCCTAAGAACACTGGGGCTCTGGGCTTCTCTAGCCACCTCATCTTCTGCTCATCCTCTCGCGCAGTCTAAAGAGAGCTCAGGTGAGAAATTGCAAACGTTGAGCAATTGCTCAGAGATGAAAAGTGCCAGCACTGAAAGCTGTTGCTAGCCAGCACCCTTCCTTGGAAGCGCTGTCACAGGCGCAGCAACACTGGGGCTTTGCGCTTCTCTACCCACCAAACGTCACGGTCACTATCTCTCCGTCTCGTAGACACGAGCTGAGAAATTGCAAACGTCGAGCAATTGCTCAGAGATGAAAAGTGCCAGCACTGAAAGCTGTTGCTAGCCAGCCCCCTTCCTTGGAAGCGCTTTCACAGGTGCAGCAACACTGGGGCTTTGCGCTTCTCTAACCACCAAACGTCACGGTCACTATCTCTCCGTCTCGTAGACACGAGCTGAGAAATTGCAAACGTCGAGCAATCGCTCAGAGATGAAAAGCGCCAGCACTGAAAGCTGTTGCTAGCCAGCCCCCTTCCTTGGAAGCGCTTTTGTAGGCCTAAGAACACTGGGACTCTGTGCTTTTCTAGCCATCTAAAATTCTGCTCATCCGCTCGCGCAGTCTAAAGAGAGCTCAGGTGAGAAATGGCAAACGTCCAGCAATTGCTCAGAGATGAAAAGTGCCAGCACTGAAAGCTGTTGCTAGCCAGCACCCTTCCTTGGAAGCGCTTTCACAGGCGCAGCAACACTGGGGCTTTGCGCTTCTCTACCCACCAAACGTCACGGTCACTATCTCTCCGTCTCGTAGACACGAGCTGAGAAATTGCAAATGTCGAGCAATTGCTCAGAGATGAAAAATGCCAGCACTGAAAGCTGTTGCTAGCCAGCCCCCTTCCTTGGAAGCGCTTTTGTAGCCCTAAGAACAGTGGGGCTCTGTGCTTCTCTAGCCATCTAAACTTCTGCTCATCCTCTTGCGCAGTCTAAAGAGAGCTCAGGTGAGAAATTGCAAACGTCGAGCAATTGCTCAGAGAGGAAAAGTGCCAGCACTGAAAGCTGTTGCTAGCCAGCACCATTCCTTGAAAGCGCTTTCACAGGCGCAGCAACACTGGGGCTTTGCGCTTCTCTACCCACCAAACGTCACGGTCATTCTCTTTCGGTCTCGTAGACACGAGCTGAGAAATTGCAAACGTCGAGCAATTGCTCAGAGATGAAAAGTGCCAGCACTGAAAGCTGTTGCTAGCCAGCACCCTTCCTTGGAAGCGCTTTCACAGGCGCAGCAACACTGGGGCTTTGCGCTTCTCTAACCACCAAACGTCACGGTCACTATCTCTCCGTCTCGTAGACACGAGCTGAGAAATTGCAAACGTCGAGCAATCGCTCAGAGATGAAAAGCGCCAGCACTGAAAGCTGTTGCTAGCCAGCCCCCTTCCTTGGAAGTGCTTTTGTAGCCCTAAGAACACTGGGAATCTGTGCTTTTCTAGCCATCTAAACTTCTGCTCATCCTCTCGCGCAGTCTAAAGAGAGCTCAGGTGAGAAATTGCAAACGTTGAGCAATTGCTCAGAGATGAAAAGTGCCAGCACTGAAAGCTGTTGCTAGCCAGCCCCCTTCCTTGGAAGTGCTTTTGTAGGCCTAAGAACACTGGGACTCTGTGCTTTTCTAGCCATCTAAACTTCTGCTCATCCTCTCGCGCAGTCTAAAGAGAGCTCAGGTGAGAAATTGCAAACGTCGAGCAATTGCTCAGAGATGAAAAGTGCCAGCACTGAAAGCTGTTGCTAGCCAGCACCCTTCCTTGGAAGCGCTTTCACAGGTGCAGCAACACTGGGGCTTTGCGCTTCTCTAACCACCAAACGTCACGGTCATTCTCTTTCCGTCTTGTAGACACGAGCTGAGAAATTGCAAACGTCGAGCAATTGCTCAGAGATGAAAAGTGCCAGCACTGAAAGCTCTTGCTAGCCAGCACCCTTCCTTGGAAGCGCTTTTGTAGCCCTAAGAACACTGGGTCTCTGTGCTTCTCTAGCCACCTAATCTTCTGCTCATCCTCTCGCGCAGTCTAAAGAGAGCTCAGGTGAGAAATTGCAAACGTCGAGCAATTGCTCAGAGATGAAAAGTGCCAGCACTGAAAGCTGTTGCTAGCCAGCACCCTTCCTTGGAAGCGCTTTCACAGGCGCAGCAACACTGGGGCTTTGCGCTTCTCTAACCACCAAACGTCACGGTCACTATCTCTCCGTCTCGTAGACACGAGCTGAGAAATTGCAAACGTCGAGCAATCGCTCAGAGATGAAAAGCGCCAGCACTGAAAGCTGTTGCTAGCCAGCCCCCTTCCTTGGAAGTGCTTTTGTAGCCCTAAGAACACTGGGGCTCTGCGCTTTTCTAGCCATCTAAACTTCTGCTCATCCTCTCGCGCAGTCTAAAGAGAGCTCAGGTGAGAAATTGCAAACGTTGAGCAATTGCTCAGAGATGAAAAGTGCCAGCACTGAAAGCTGTTGCTAGCCAGCCCCCTTCCTTGGAAGTGCTTTTGTAGCCCTAAGAACACTGGGACTCTGTGCTTTTCTAGGCATCTAAACTTCTGCTCATCCTCTCGCGCAGTCTAAATAGAGCTCAGGTGAGAAATTGCAAACGTCGAGCAATTGCTCAGAGATGAAAAGTGCCAGCACTGAAAGATGTTGCTAGCCAGCCCCCTTCCTTGGAAGCGCTTTCACAGGTGCAGCAACACTGGGGCTTTGCGCTTCTCTAACCACCAAATGTCACGGTCATTCTCTTTCCGTCTCGTAGACACGAGCTGAGAAATTGCAAACGTCGAGCAATTGCTCAGAGATGAAAAGTGCCAGCACTGAAAGATGTTGCTAGCCAGCCCCCTTCCTTGGAAGCGCTTTTGTAGCCCTAAGAACACTGGGGCTCTGGGCTTCTCTAGCCACCTCATCTTCTGCTCATCCTCTCGCGCAGTCTAAAGAGAGCTCAGGTGAGAAATGGCAAACGTTGAGCAATTGCTCAGAGATGAAAAGTGCCAGCACTGAAAGCTGTTGCTAGCCAGCACCCTTCCTTGGAAGCGCTGTCACAGGCGCAGCAACACTGGGGCTTTGCGCTTCTCTACCCACCAAACGTCACGGTCACTATCTCTCCGTCTCGTAGACACGAGCTGAGAAATTGCAAATGTCGAGCAATTGCTCACAGATGAAAAGTGCCAGCACTGAAAGCTGTTGCTAGCCAGCACCCTTCCTTGGAAGCGCTTTCACAGGCGCAGCAACACTGGGGCTTTGCGCTTCTCTAGCCACCAAACATCACGGTCATTCTCTTTCCGTCTCGTAGACACGAGCTGAGAAATTGCAAACGTCGAGCAATTGCTCAGAGATGAAAAGAGCCAGCACTGAAAGCTCTTGCTAGCCAGCCCCCTTCCTTGGAAGCGCTTTCACAGGTGCAGCAACACTGGGGCTTTGCGCTTCTCTAACCACCAAATGTCACGGTCATTCTCTTTCCGTCTTGTACACACGAGCTGAGAAATTGCAAATGTCGAGCAATTGCTCAGAGATGAAAAGTGCCAGCACTGAAAGCTGTTGCTAGCCAGCCCCCTTCCTTGGAAGCGCTTTTCTAGGCCTAAGAACACTGGGACTCTGTGCTTTTCTAGCCATCTAAACTTCTGCTCATCCTCTCGTGCATTCTAAAGAGAGCTCAGGTGAGAAATTGCAAAGGTCCAGCAATTGCTCAGAGATGAAAAGTGCCAGCACTGAAAGCTGTTGCTAGCCAGCACCCTTCCTTGAAAGCGCTTTCACAGGCGCAGCAACACTGGGGCTTTGCGCTTCTCTACCCACCAAACGTCACGGTCACTATCTCTCCGTCTCGTAGACACGAGCTGAGAAATTGCAAATGTCGAGCAATTGCTCAGAGATGAAAAGTGCCAGCACTGAAAGCTGTTGCTAGCCAGCCCCCTTCCTTGGAAGCGCTTTTGTAGCCCTAAGAACAGTGGGGCTCTGGGCTTCTCTAGCCACCTCATCTTCTGCTCATCCTCTCGCGCAGTCTAAAGAGAGCTCAGGTGAGAAATGGCAAACGTCCAGCAATTGCTCAGAGATGAAAAGTGCCAGCACTGAAAGCTGTTGCTAGCCAGCACCCTTCCTTGGAAGCGCTGTCACAGGCGCAGCAACACTGGGGCTTTGCGCTTCTCTGCCCACCAAACGTCACGGTCACTATCTCTCCGTCTCGTAGACACGAGCTGAGAAATTGCAAACGTCGAGCAATTGCTCAGAGATGAAAAGTGCCAGCACTGAAAGCTGTTGCTAGCCAGCACCCTTCCTTGGAAGCGCTTTCACAGGCGCAGCAACACTGGGGCTTTGCGCTTCTCTACCCACCAAACATCACGGTCATTCTCTTTCCGTCTCGTAGACACGAGCTGAGAAATTGCAAACGTCGAGCAATTGCTCAGAGATGAAAAGAGCCAGCACTGAAAGCTCTTGCTAGCCAGCACCCTTCCTTGGAAGCGCTTTCACAGGCGCAGCAACACTGGGGCTTTGCGCTTCTCTAGCCACCAAATGTCACGGTCACTATCTCTCCGTCTCGTAGACACGAGCTGAGAAATTGCAAACGTCGAGCAATTGCTCAGAGATGAAAAGTGCCAGCACTGAAAGCTGTTGCTAGCCAGCCCCCTTCCTTGGAAGTGCTTTTGTAGGCCTAAGAACACTGGGACTCTGTGCTTTTCTAGCCATCTAAACTTCTGCTCATCCTCTCGCGCAGTCTAAAGAGAGCTCAGGTGAGAAATTGCAAATGTTGAGCAATTGCTCAGAGATGAAAAGAGCCAGCACTGAAAGCTGTTGCTAGCCAGCCCCCTTCCTTGGAAGTGCTTTTGTAGGCCTAAGAACACTGGGACTCTGTGCTTTTCTAGCCATCTAAACTTCTGCTCATCCTCTCGCGCAGTCTAAAGAGAGCTCAGGGGAGAAATTGCAAACGTCGAGCAATTGCTCAGAGATGAAAAGTGCCAGCACTGAAAGCTGTTGCTAGCCAGCACCCTTCCTTGGAAGCGCTTTCACAGGCGCAGCAACACTGGGGCTTTGCGCTTCTCTACCCACCAAACGTCACGGTCACTATCTCTCCGTCTCGTAGACACGAGCTGAGAAATTGCAAATGTCGAGCAATTGCTCAGAGATGAAAAATGCCAGCACTGAAAGCTGTTGCTAGCCAGCACCCTTCCTTGGAAGCGCTTTTGTAGCCCTAAGAACAGTGGGGCTCTGTGCTTCTCTAGCCATCTAAACTTCTGCTCATCCTCTTGCGCAGTCTAAAGAGAGCTCAGGTGAGAAATGGCAAACGTCGACCAATTGCTAAGAGATGAAAAGTGCCAGCACTGAAAGCTGTTGCTAGCCAGTACCCTTCCTTGAAAGCGCTTTCACAGGCGCAGCAACACTGGGGCTTTGCGCTTCTCTACCCACCAAACGTCACGGTCACTATCTCTCCGTCTCGTAGACACGAGCTGAGAAATTGCAAACCTCGAGCAATTGCTCAGAGATGAAAAGAGCCAGCACTGAAAGCTCTTGCTAGCCAGCCCCCTTCCTTGGAAGCGCTTTCACAGGTGCAGCAACACTGGGGCTTTGCGCTTCTCTAACCACCAAACGTCACGGTCATTCTCTTTCCGTCTCGTAGACACGAGCTGAGAAATTGCAAAGGTCGAGCAATTGCTCAGAGATGAAAAGTGCCAGCACTGAAAGCTGTTGCTAGCCAGCCCCCTTCCTTGGAAGCGCTTTTGTAGCCCTAAGAACACTGGGGCTCTGGGCTTCTCTAGCCACCTCATCTTCTGCTCATCCTCTCGCGCAGTCTAAAGAGAGCTCAGGGGAGAAATGGCAAACGTTGAGCAATTGCTCAGAGATGAAAAGTGCCAGCACTGAAAGCTGTTGCTAGCCAGCACCCTTCCTTGGAAGCGCTGTCACAGGCGCAGCAACACTGGGGCTTTGCGCTTCTCTACCCACCAAACGTCACGGTCACTATCTCTCCGTCTCGTAGACACGAGCTGAGAAATTGCAAACCTCGAGCAATTGCTCAGAGATGAAAAGCGCCAGCACTGAAAGCTGTTGCTAGCCAGCCCCCTTCCTTGGAAGTGCTTTTGTAGGCCTAAGAACAGTGGGGCTCTGTGCTTCTCTAGCCATCTAAACTTCTGCTCATCCTCTTGCGCAGTCTAAAGAGAGCTCAGGTGAGAAATTGCAAACGTCGAGCAATTGCTCAGAGAGGAAAAGTGCCAGCACTGAAAGCTGTTGCTAGCCAGCACCATTCCTTGAAAGCGCTTTCACAGGCGCAGCAACACTGGGGCTTTGCGCTTCTCTACCCACCAAACGTCACGGTCATTCTCTTTCGGTCTCGTAGACACGAGCTGAGAAATTGCAAACGTCGAGCAATTGCTCAGAGATGAAAAGTGCCAGCACTGAAAGCTGTTGCTAGCCAGCCCCCTTCCTTGGAAGCGCTTTCACAGGCGCAGCAACACTGGGGCTTTGCGCTTCTCTAACCACCAAACGTCACGGTCACTATCTCTCCGTCTCGTAGACACGAGCTGAGAAATTGCAAACGTCGAGCAATCGCTCAGAGATGAAAAGCGCCAGCACTGAAAGCTGTTGCTAGCCAGCCCCCTTCCTTGGAAGTGCTTTTGTAGGCCTAAGAACACTGGGACTCTGTGCTTTTCTAGCCATCTAAACTTCTGCTCATCCTCTCGCGCAGTCTAAAGAGAGCTCAGGTGAGAAATTGCAAACGTTGAGCAATTGCTCAGAGATGAAAAGTGCCAGCACTGAAAGCTGTTGCTAGCCAGCCCCCTTCCTTGGAAGTGCTTTTGTAGGCCTAAGAACACTGGGACTCTGTGCTTTTCTAGCCATCTAAACTTCTGCTCATCCTCTCGCGCAGTCTAAAGAGAGCTCAGGTGAGAAATTGCAAACGTCGAGCAATTGCTCAGAGATGAAAAGTGCCACCACTGAAAGCTGTTGCTAGCCAGCCCCCTTCCTTGGAAGCGCTTTCACAGGTGCAGCAACACTGGGGCTTTGCGCTTCTCTAACCACCAAACGTCACGGTCATTCTCTTTCCGTCTTGTAGACACGAGCTGAGAAATTGCAAACGTCGAGCAATTGCTCAGAGATGAAAAGTGCCAGCACTGAAAGCTGTTGCTAGCCAGCCCCCTTCCTTGGAAGCGCTTTTGTAGGCCTAAGAACACTGGGGCTCTGTGCTTCTCTAGCCACCTAATCTTCTGCTCATCCTCTCGCGCAGTCTAAAGAGAGCTCAGGTGAGAAATTGCAAACGTCGAGCAATTGCTCAGAGAGGAAAAGTGCCAGCACTGAAAGCTGTTGCTAGCCAGCCCCCTTCCTTGGAAGCGCTTTCACAGGCGCAGCAACACTGGGGCTTTGCGCTTCTCTAACCACCAAACGTCACGGTCACTATCTCTCCGTCTCGTAGACACGAGCTGAGAAATTGCAAACGTCGAGCAATTGCTCACAGATGAAAAGTGCCAGCACTGAAAGCTGTTGCTAGCCAGCACCCTTCCTTGGAAGCGCTTTCACAGGCGCAGCAACACTGGGGCTTTGCGCTTCTCTAGCCACCAAACATCACGGTCATTCTCTTTCCGTCTCGTAGACACGAGCTGAGAAATTGCAAACGTCGAGCAATTGCTCAGAGATGAAAAGAGCCAGCACTGAAAGCTCTTGCTAGCCAGCCCCCTTCCTTGGAAGCGCTTTCACAGGTGCAGCAACACTGGGGCTTTGCGCTTCTCTAACCACCAAATGTCACGGTCATTCTCTTTCCGTCTTGTAGACACGAGCTGAGAAATTGCAAACGTCGAGCAATTGCTCAGAGATGAAAAGTGCCAGCACTGAAAGCTGTTGCTAGCCAGCCCCCTTCCTTGGAAGCGCTTTTCTAGGCCTAAGAACACTGGGACTCTGTGCTTTTCTAGCCATCTAAACTTCTGCTCATCCTCTCGTGCATTCTAAAGAGAGCTCAGGTGAGAAATTGCAAAGGTCCAGCAATTGCTCAGAGATGAAAAGTGCCAGCACTGAAAGCTGTTGCTAGCCAGCACCCTTCCTTGAAAGCGCTTTCACAGGCGCAGCAACACTGGGGCTTTGCGCTTCTCTAACCACCAAACGTCACGGTCACTATCTCTCCGTCTCGTAGACACGAGCTGAGAAATTGCAAATGTCGAGCAATTGCTCAGAGATGAAAAGTGCCAGCACTGAAAGCTGTTGCTAGCCAGCCCCCTTCCTTGGAAGCGCTTTTGTAGCCCTAAGAACACTGGGGCTCTGGGCTTCTCTAGCCACCTCATCTTCTGCTCATCCTCTCGCGCAGTCTAAAGAGAGCTCAGGTGAGAAATGGCAAACGTCCAGCAATTGCTCAGAGATGAAAAGTGCCAGCACTGAAAGCTGTTGCTAGCCAGCACCCTTCCTTGGAAGCGCTGTCACAGGCGCAGCAACACTGGGGCTTTGCGCTTCTCTACCCACCAAACGTCACGGTCACTATCTCTCCGTCTCGTAGACACGAGCTGAGAAATTGCAAACGTCGAGCAATTGCTCAGAGATGAAAAATGCCAGCACTGAAAGCTGTTGCTAGCCAGCACCCTTCCTTGGAAGCGCTTTCACAGGCGCAGCAACACTGGGGCTTTGCGCTTCTCTACCCACCAAACATCACGGTCATTCTCTTTCCGTCTCGTAGACACGAGCTGAGAAATTGCAAACGTCGAGCAATTGCTCAGAGATGAAAAGAGCCAGCACTGAAAGCTGTTGCTAGCCAGCACCCTTCCTTGGAAGCGCTTTCACAGGCGCAGCAACACTGGGGCTTTGCGCTTCTCTAACCACCAAATGTCACGGTCACTATCTCTCCGTCTCGTAGACACGAGCTGAGAAATTGCAAACGTCGAGCAATCGCTCAGAGATGAAAAGTGCCAGCACTGAAAGCTGTTGCTAGCCAGCCCCCTTCCTTGGAAGTGCTTTTGTAGCCCTAAGAACACTGGGACTCTGTGCTTTTCTAGCCATCTAAACTTCTGCTCATCCTCTCGCGCAGTCTAAAGAGAGCTCAGGTGAGAAATTGCAAACGTTGAGCAATTGCTCAGAGATGAAAAGTGCCAGCACTGAAAGCTGTTGCTAGCCAGCCCCCTTCCTTGGAAGTGCTTTTGTAGGCCTAAGAACACTGGGACTCTGTGCTTTTCTAGCCATCTAAACTTCTGCTCATCCTCTCGCGCAGTCTAAAGAGAGCTCAGGGGAGAAATTGCAAACGTCGAGCAATTGCTCAGAGATGAAAAGTGCCAGCACTGAAAGCTGTTGCTAGCCAGCACCCTTCCTTGGAAGCGCTTTCACAGGCGCAGCAACACTGGGGCTTTGCGCTTCTCTACCCACCAAACGTCACGGTCACTATCTCTCCGTCTCGTAGACACGAGCTGAGAAATTGCAAACGTCGAGCAATTGCTCAGAGATGAAAAGTGCCAGCACTGAAAGATGTTGCTAGCCAGCAGCCTTCCTTGGAAGCGCTTTCACAGGTGCAGCAACACTGGGGCTTTGCGCTTCTCTAACCACCAAACGTCACGGTCATTCTCTTTCCGTCTCGTAGACACGAGCTGAGAAATTGCAAACGTCGAGCAATTGCTCAGAGATGAAAAGTGCCAGCACTGAAAGCTGTTGCTAGCCAGCCCCCTTCCTTGGAAGCGCTTTTGTAGCCCTAAGAACAGTGGGGCTCTGGGCTTCTCTAGCCACCTCATCTTCTGCTCATCCTCTCGCGCAGTCTAAAGAGAGCTCAGGGGAGAAATGGCAGACGTCCAGCAATTGCTCAGAGATGAAAAGTGCCAGCACTGAAAGCTGTTGCTAGCCAGCACCCTTCCTTGGAAGCGCTGTCACAGGCGCAGCAACACTGGGGTTTTGCGCTTCTCTACCCACCAAACGTCACGGTCACTATCTCTCCGTCTCGTAGACACGAGCTGAGAAATTGCAAACGTCGAGCAATTGCTCAGAGATGAAAAGCGCCAGCACTGAAAGCTGTTGCTAGCCAGCCCCCTTCCTTGGAAGTGCTTTTGTAGCCCTAAGAACACTGGGGCTGTGGGCTTTTCTAGGCATCTAAACTTCTGCTCATCCTCTCGCGCAGTCTAAAGAGAGCTCAGGTGAGAAATTGCAAACGTCGACCAATTGCTCAGAGATGAAAAGTGCCAGCACTGAAAGCTGTTGCTAGCCAGCACCCTTCCTTGGAAGCGCTTTCACAGGCGCAGCAACACTGGGGCTTTGCGCTTCTCTACCCACCAAACGTCACGGTCACTATCTCTCCGTCTCGTAGACACGAGCTGAGAAATTGCAAATGTCGAGCAATTGCTCAGAGATGAAAAATGCCAGCACTGAAAGCTGTTGCTAGCCAGCACCCTTCCTTGGAAGCGCTTTTGTAGCCCTAAGAACAGTGGGGCTCTGTGCTTCTCTAGCCATCTAAACTTCTGCTCATCCTCTTGCGCAGTCTAAAGAGAGCTCAGGGGAGAAATTGCAAACGTCAAGCAATTGCTGAGAGAGGAAAAGTGCCAGCACTGAAAGCTGTTGCTAGCCAGCCCCCTTCCTTGGAAGCGCTTTCACAGGCGCAGCAACACTGGGGCTTTGCGCTTCTCTACCCACGAAACGTCACGGTCATTCTCTTTCGGTCTCGTAGACACGAGCTGAGAAATTGCAAACGTCGAGCAATTGCTCAGAGATGAAAAGTGCCAGCACTGAAAGCTGTTGCTAGCCAGCACCCTTCCTTGGAAGCGCTTTCACAGGCGCAGCAACACTGGGGCTTTGCGCTTCTCTGACCACCAAACGTCACGGTCACTATCTCTCCGTCTCGTAGACACGAGCTGAGAAATTGCAAACGTCGAGCAATCGCTCAGAGATGAAAAGCGCCAGCACTGAAAGCTGTTGCTAGCCAGCCCCCTTCCTTGGAAGTGCTTTTGTAGGCCTAAGAACACTGGGACTCTGTGCTTTTCTAGCCATCTAAACTTCTGCTCATCCTCTCGCGCAGTCTAAAGAGAGCTCAGGTGAGAAATTGCAAACGTTGAGCAATTGCTCAGAGATGAAAAGTGCCAGCACTGAAAGCTGTTGCTAGCCAGCCCCCTTCCTTGGAAGTGCTTTTGTAGGCCTAAGAACACTGGGACTCTGTGCTTTTCTAGCCATCTAAACTTCTGCTCATCGTCTCGCGCAGTCTAAAGAGAGCTCAGGTGAGAAATTGCAAACGTCGAGCAATTGCTCAGAGATGAAAAGTGCCACCACTGAAAGCTGTTGCTAGCCAGCCCCCTTCCTTGGAAGCGCTTTCACAGGTGCAGCAACACTGGGGCTTTGCGCTTCTCTAACCACCAAACGTCACGGTCATTCTCTTTCCGTCTTGTAGACACGAGCTGAGAAATTGCAAACGTCGAGCAATTGCTCAGAGATGAAAAGTGCCAGCACTGAAAGCTGTTGCTAGCCAGCCCCCTTCCTTGGAAGCGCTTTTGTAGGCCTAAGAACACTGGGGCTCTGTGCTTCTCTAGCCACCTAATCTTCTGCTCATCCTCTCGCGCAGTCTAAAGAGAGCTCAGGGGAGAAATTGCAAACGTCGAGCAATTGCTCAGAGAGGAAAAGTGCCAGCACTGAAAGCTGTTGCTAGCCAGCACCCTTCCTTGGAAGCGCTTTCACAGGCGCAGCAACACTGGGGCTTTGCGCTTCTCTAACCACCAAACGTCACGGTCACTATCTCTCCGTCTCGTAGACACGAGCTGAGAAATTGCAAACGTCGAGCAATCGCTCAGAGATGAAAAGTGCCAGCACTGAAAGCTGTTGCTAGCCAGCCCCCTTCCATGGAAGTGCTTTTGTAGCCCTAAGAACACTGGGGCTCTGGGCTTTTCTAGCCATCTAAACTTCTGCTCATCCTCTCGCGCAGTCTAAAGAGAGCTCAGGTGAGAAATTGCAAACGTTGAGCAATTGCTCAGAGATGAAAAGTGCCAGCACTGAAAGCTGTTGCTAGCCAGCACCCTTCCTTGGAAGTGCTTTTGTAGCCCTAAGAACACTGGGAATCTGTGCTTTTCTAGCCATCTAAACTTCTGCTCATCCTCTCGCGCAGTCTAAAGAAAGCTCAGGTGAGAAATTGCAAACGTCGAGCAATTGCTCAGAGATGAAAAGTGCCAGCACTGAAAGATGTTGCTAGCCAGCCCCCTTCCTTGGAAGCGCTTTCACAGGTGCAGCAACACTGGGGCTTTGCGCTTCTCTACCCACCAAATGTCACGGTCATTCTCTTTCCGTCTTGTAGACACGAGCTGAGAAATTGCAAACGTCGAGCAATTGCTCAGAGATGAAAAGTGCCAGCACTGAAAGCTGTTGCTAGCCAGCACCCTTCCTTGGAAGCGCTTTTGTAGCCCTAAGAACAGTGGGGCTCTGGGCTTCTCTAGCCACCTCATCTTCTGCTCATCCTGTCGCGCACTCTAAAGAGAGCTCAGGTGAGAAATTGCAAACGTCGAGCAATTGCTCAGAGATGAAAAGTGCCAGCACTGAAAGCTGTTGCTAGCCAGCCCCCTTCCTTGGAAGTGCTTTTGTAGGCCTAAGAACACTGGGACTCTGTGCTTTTCTAGCCATCTAAACTTCTGCTCATCCTCTTGCGCAGTCTAAAGAGAGCTCAGGTGAGAAATTGCAAACGTCGAGCAATTGCTCAGAGAGGAAAAGTGCCAGCACTGAAAGCTGTTGCTAGCCAGCACCCTTCCTTGAAAGCGCTTTCACAGGCGCAGCAACACTGGGGCTTTGCGCTTCTCTACCCACCAAACGTCACGGTCACTATCTCTCCGTCTCGTAGACACGAGCTGAGAAATTGCAAACGTCGAGCAATTGCTCAGAGATGAAAAGTGCCAGCACTGAAAGCTGTTGCTAGCCAGCCCCCTTCCTTGGAAGCGCTTTCACAGGCGCAGCAACACTGGGGCTTTGCGCTTCTCTACCCACCAAACGTCACGGTCACTATCTCTCCGTCTCGTAGACACGAGCTGAGAAATTGCAAACCTCGAGCAATTGCTCAGAGATGAAAAGTGCCAGCACTGAAAGATGTTGCTAGCCAGCACCCTTCCTTGGAAGCGCTTTCACAGGCGCAGCAACACTGGGGCTTTGCGCTTCTCTAACCACCAAACGTCACGGTCCTTCTCTTTCCGTCTCGTAGACACGAGCTGAGAAAGTGCAAACGTCGAGCAATTGCTCAGAGATGAAAAGTGCCAGCACTGAAAGCTGTTGCTAGCCAGCCCCCTTCCTTGGAAGCGCTTTTGTAGCCCTAAGAACAGTGGGGCTCTGGGCTTCTCTAGCCACCTCATCTTCTGCTCATCCTCTCGCGCAGTCTAAAGAGAGCTCAGGTGAGAAATGGCAGACGTCCAGCAATTGCTCAGAGATGAAAAGTGCCAGCACTGAAAGCTGTTGCTAGCCAGCACCCTTCCTTGGAAGCGCTGTCACAGGCGCAGCAACACTGGGGCTTTGCGCTTCTCTACCCACCAAACGTCACGGTCACTATCTCTCCGTCTCGTAGACACGAGCTGAGAAATTGCAAACGTCGAGCAATTGCTCAGAGATGAAAAGTGCCAGCACTGAAAGCTGTTGCTAGCCAGCACCCTTCCTTGGAAGCGCTTTCACAGGCGCAGCAACACTGGGGCTTTGCGCTTCTCTACCCACCAAACATCACGGTCATTCTCTTTCCGTCTCGTAGACACGAGCTGAGAAATTGCAAACGTCGAGCAATTGCTCAGAGATGAAAAGAGCCAGCACTGAAAGCTCTTGCTAGCCAGCACCCTTCCTTGGAAGCGCTTTCACAGGCGCAGCAACACTGGGGCTTTGCGCTTCTCTACCCACCAAACGTCACGGTCACTATCTCTCCGTCTCGTAGACACGAGCTGAGAAATTGCAAACGTCGAGCAATCGCTCAGAGATGAAAAGCGCCAGCACTGAAAGCTGTTGCTAGCCAGCCCCCTTCCTTGGAAGTGCTTTTGTAGCCCTAAGAACACTGGGGCTCTGGGCTTTTCTAGCCATCTAAACTTCTGCTCATCCTCTCGCGCAGTCTAAAGAGAGCTCAGGTGAGAAATTGCAAACGTTGAGCAATTGCTCAGAGATGAAAAGTGCCAGCACTGAAAGCTGTTGCTAGCCAGCCCCCTTCCTTGGAAGTGCTTTTGTAGCCCTAAGAACACTGGGAATCTGTGCTTTTCTAGCCATCTAAACTTCTGCTCATCCTCTCGCGCAGTCTAAAGAAAGCTCAGGTGAGAAATTGCAAACGTCGAGCAATTGCTCAGAGATGAAAAGTGCCAGCACTGAAAGCTGTTGCTAGCCAGCCCCCTTCCTTGGAAGCGCTTTCACAGGTGCAGCAACACTGGGGCTTTGCGCTTCTCTAACCACCAAATGTCACGGTCATTCTCTTTCCGTCTTGTAGACACGAGCTGAGAAATTGCAAACGTCGAGCAATTGCTCAGAGATGAAAAGTGCCAGCACTGAAAGCTGTTGCTAGCCAGCACCCTTCCTTGGAAGCGCTTTTGTAGCCCTAAGAACAGTGGGGATCTGGGCTTCTCTAGCCACCTCATCTTCTGCTCATCCTGTCGCACACTCTAAAGAGAGCTCAGGTGAGAAATTGCAAACGTCGAGCAATTGCTCAGAGATGAAAAGTGCCAGCACTGAAAGATGTTGCTAGCCAGCACCCTTCCTTGGAAGCGCTTTCACAGGCGCAGCAACACTGGGGCTTTGCGCTTCTCTACCCACCAAACGTCACGGTCACTATCTCTCTGTCTCGTAGACACGAGCTGAGAAATTGCAAACGTCGAGCAATTGCTCAGAGATGAAAAGTGCCAGCACTGAAAGCTGTTGCTAGCCAGCCCCCTTCCTTGGAAGCGCTTTTGTAGCCCTAAGAACACTGGGGCTCTGGCCTTCTCTAGCCACCTCATCTTCTGCTCATCCTCTCGCGCAGTCTAAAGAGAGTTCAGGTGTGAAATTGCAAACGTCGAGCAATTGCTGTGAGATGAAAAGTGCCAGCACTGAAAGCTGTTGCTAGCCAGCCCCCTTCCTTGGAAGTGCTTTTGTAGCCCTAAGAACACTGGGACTCTGTGCTTTTCTAGCCATCTAAACTTCTGCTCATCCTCTTGCGCAGTCTAAAGAGAGCTCAGGTGAGAAATTGCAAACGTCGAGCAATTGCTCAGAGAGGAAAAGTGCCAGCACTGAAAGCTGTTGCTAGCCAGCACCCTTCCTTGAAAGCGCTTTCACAGGCGCAGCAACACTGGGGCTTTGCGCTTCTCTACCCACCAAACGTCACGGTCACTATCTCTCCGTCTCGTAGACACGAGCTGACAAATTGCAAACGTCGAGCAATTGCTCAGAGATGAAAAGTGCCAGCACTGAAAGCTCTTGCTAGCCAGCCCCCTTCCTTGGAAGCGCTTTCACAGGCGCAGCAACACTGGGGCTTTGCGCTTCTCTACCCACCAAACGTCACGGTCACTATCTCTCCGTCTCGTAGACACGAGCTGAGAAATTGCAAACCTCGAGCAATTGCTCAGAGATGAAAAGTGCCAGCACTGAAAGCTGTTGCTAGCCAGCCCCCTTCCTTGGAAGCGATTTCACAGGCGCAGCAACACTGGGGCTTTGCGCTTCTCTAACCACCAAACGTCACGGTCCTTCTCTTTCCGTCTCGTAGACATGAGCTGAGAAAGTGCAAACGTCGAGCAATTGCTCAGAGATGAAAAGTGCCAGCACTGAAAGCTGTTGCTAGCCAGCCCCCTTCCTTGGAAGCGCTTTTGTAGCCCTAAGAACAGTGGGGCTCTGGGCTTCTCTAGCCACCTCATCTTCTGCTCATCCTCTCGCGCAGTCTAAAGAGAGCTCAGGTGAGAAATGGCAGACGTCCAGCAATTGCTCAGAGATGAAAAGTGCCAGCACTGAAAGCTGTTGCTAGCCAGCACCCTTCCTTGGAAGCGCTGTCACAGGCGCAGCAACACTGGGGCTTTGCGCTTCTCTACCCACCAAACGTCACGGTCACTATCTCTCCGTCTCGTAGACACGAGCTGAGAAATTGCAAACGTCGAGCAATTGCTCAGAGATGAAAAGTGCCAGCACTGAAAGCTGTTGCTAGCCAGCACCCTTCCTTGGAAGCGCTTTCACAGGCGCAGCAACACTGGGGCTTTGCGCTTCTCTACCCACCAAACATCACGGTCATTCTCTTTCCGTCTCGTAGACACGAGCTGAGAAATTGCAAACGTCGAGCAATTGCTCAGAGATGAAAAGAGCCAGCACTGAAAGCTCTTGCTAGCCAGCACCCTTCCTTGGAAGCGCTTTCACAGGCGCAGCAACACTGGGGCTTTGCGCTTCTCTAGCCACCAAACGTCACGGTCACTATCTCTCCGTCTCGTAGACACGAGCTGAGAAATTGCAAACGTCGAGCAATCGCTCAGAGATGAAAAGCGCCAGCACTGAAAGCTGTTGCTAGCCAGCCCCCTTCCTTGGAAGTGCTTTTGTAGGCCTAAGAACACTGGGACTCTGTGCTTTTCTAGCCATCTAAACTTCTGCTCATCCTCTCGCGCAGTCTAAAGAGAGCTCAGGTGAGAAATTGCAAACGTCGAGCAATTGCTCAGAGATGAAAAGTGCCAGCACTGAAAGCTGTTGCTAGCCAGCCCCCTTCCTTGGAAGTGCTTTTGTAGGCCTAAGAACACTGGGACTCTGTGCTTTTCTAGGCATCTAAACTTCTGCTCATCCTCTCGCGCAGTCTAAAGAGAGCTCAGGTGAGAAATTGCAAACGTCGAACAATTGCTCAGAGATGAAAAGTGCCAGCACTGAAAGATGTTGCTAGCCAGCACCCTTCCTTGGAAGCGCTTTTGTAGCCCTAAGAACAGTGGGGCTCTGGGCTTCTCTAGCCACCTCATCTTCTGCTCATCCTGTCGCGCACTCTAAAGAGAGCTCAGGTGAGAAATTGCAAACGTCGAGCAATTGCTCAGAGATGAAAAGTGCCAGCACTGAAAGATGTTGCTAGCCAGCACCCTTCCTTGGAAGCGCTTTCACAGGCGCAGCAACACTGGGGCTTTGCGCTTCTCTACCCACCAAACGTCACGGTCACTATCTCTCTGTCTCGTAGACACGAGCTGAGAAATTGCAAACCTCGAGCAATTGCTCAGAGATGAAAAGTGCCAGCACTGAAAGCTGTTGCTAGCCAGCCCCCTTCCTTGGAAGCGCTTTTGTAGCCCTAAGAACAGTGGGGCTCTGGGCTTCTCTAGCCACCTCATCTTCTGCTCATCCTCTCGCGCAGTCTAAAGAGAGTTCAGGTGTGAAATTGCAAACGTCGAGCAATTGCTCAGAGATGAAAAGTGCCAGCACTGAAAGCTGTTGCTAGCCAGCCCCCTTCCTTGGAAGTGCTTTTGTAGCCCTAAGAACACTGGGACTCTGTGCTTTTCTAGCCATCTAAACTTCTGCTCATCCTCTTGCGCAGTCTAAAGAGAGCTCAGGTGAGAAATTGCAAACGTCGAGCAATTGCTCAGAGAGGAAAAGTGCCAGCACTGAAAGCTGTTGCTAGCCAGCACCCTTCCTTGAAAGCGCTTTCACAGGCGCAGCAACACTGGGGCTTTGCGCTTCTCTACCCACCAAAGGTCACGGTCACTATCTCTCCGTCTCGTAGACACGAGCTGAGAAATTGCAAACGTCGAGCAATTGCTCAGAGATGAAAAGTGCCAGCACTGAAAGCTGTTGCTAGCCAGCCCCCTTCCTTGGAAGCGCTTTCACAGGCGCAGCAACACTGGGGCTTTGCGCTTCTCTACCCACCAAACGTCACGGTCACTATCTCTCCGTCTCGTAGACACGAGCTGAGAAATTGCAAACGTCGAGCAATTGCTCAGAGATGAAAAGTGCCAGCACTGAAAGCTGTTGCTAGCCAGCACCCTTCCTTGGAAGCGCTTTCACAGGCGCAGCAACACTGGGGCTTTGCGCTTCTCTAACCACCAAACGTCACGGTCCTTCTCTTTCCGTCTCGTAGACACGAGCTGAGAAAGTGCAAACGTCGAGCAATTGCTCAGAGATGAAAAGTGCCAGCACTGAAAGCTGTTGCTAGCCAGCCCCCTTCCTTGGAAGCGCTTTTGTAGCCCTAAGAACACTGGGGCTCTGGGCTTCTCTAGCCACCTCATCTTCTGCTCATCCTCTCGCGCAGTCTAAAGAGAGCTCAGGTGAGAAATGGCAGACGTCCAGCAATTGCTCAGAGATGAAAAGTGCCAGCACTGAAAGCTGTTGCTAGCCAGCACCCTTCCTTGGAAGCGCTGTCACAGGCGCAGCAACACTGGGGCTTTGCGCTTCTCTACCCACCAAACGTCACGGTCACTATCTCTCCGTCTCGTAGACACGAGCTGAGAAATTGCAAACGTCGAGCAATTGCTCAGAGATGAAAAGTGCCAGCACTGAAAGCTGTTGCTAGCCAGCACCCTTCCTTGGAAGCGCTTTCACAGGCGCAGCAACACTGGGGCTTTGCGCTTCTCTACCCACCAAACATCACGGTCATTCTCTTTCCGTCTCGTAGACACGAGCTGAGAAATTGCAAACGTCGAGCAATTGCTCAGAGATGAAAAGAGCCAGCACTGAAAGCTCTTGCTAGCCAGCACCCTTCCTTGGAAGCGCTTTCACAGGCGCAGCAACACTGGGGCTTTGCGCTTCTCTACCCACCAAACGTCACGGTCACTATCTCTCCGTCTCGTAGACACGAGCTGAGAAATTGCAAACGTCGAGCAATCGCTCAGAGATGAAAAGCGCCAGCACTGAAAGCTGTTGCTAGCCAGCCCCCTTCCTTGGAAGTGCTTTTGTAGGCCTAAGAACACTGGGACTCTGTGCTTTTCTAGCCATCTAAACTTCTGCTCATCCTCTCGCGCAGTCTAAAGAGAGCTCAGGTGAGAAATTGCAAACGTCGAGCAATTGCTCAGAGATGAAAAGTGCCAGCACTGAAAGCTGTTGCTAGCCAGCCCCCTTCCTTGGAAGTGCTTTTGTAGGCCTAAGAACACTGGGACTCTGTGCTTTTCTAGGCATCTAAACTTCTGCTCATCCTCTCGCGCAGTCTAAAGAGAGCTCAGGTGAGAAATTGCAAACGTCGAACAATTGCTCAGAGATGAAAAGTGCCAGCACTGAAAGATGTTGCTAGCCAGCACCCTTCCTTGGAAGCGCTTTTGTAGCCCTAAGAACAGTGGGGCTCTGGGCTTCTCTAGCCACCTCATCTTCTGCTCATCCTGTCGCGCACTCTAAAGAGAGCTCAGGTGAGAAATTGCAAACGTCGAGCAATTGCTCAGAGATGAAAAGTGCCAGCACTGAAAGATGTTGCTAGCCAGCACCCTTCCTTGGAAGCGCTTTCACAGGCGCAGCAACACTGGGGCTTTGCGCTTCTCTACCCACCAAACGTCACGGTCACTATCTCTCTGTCTCGTAGACACGAGCTGAGAAATTGCAAACCTCGAGCAATTGCTCAGAGATGAAAAGTGCCAGCACTGAAAGCTGTTGCTAGCCAGCCCCCTTCCTTGGAAGCGCTTTTGTAGCCCTAAGAACAGTGGGGCTCTGGGCTTCTCTAGCCACCTCATCTTCTGCTCATCCTCTCGCGCAGTCTAAAGAGAGTTCAGGTGTGAAATTGCAAACGTCGAGCAATTGCTCAGAGATGAAAAGTGCCAGCACTGAAAGCTGTTGCTAGCCAGCCCCCTTCCTTGGAAGTGCTTTTGTAGCCCTAAGAACACTGGGACTCTGTGCTTTTCTAGCCATCTAAACTTCTGCTCATCCTCTCGCGCAGTCTAAAGAGAGCTCAGGTGAGAAATGGCAGACGTCCAGCAATTGCTCAGAGATGAAAAGTGCCAGCACTGAAAGCTGTTGCTAGCCAGCACCCTTCCTTGGAAGCGCTGTCACAGGCGCAGCAACACTGGGGCTTTGCGCTTCTCTACCCACCAAACGTCACGGTCACTATCTCTCCGTCTCGTAGACACGAGCTGAGAAATTGCAAACGTCGAGCAATTGCTCAGAGATGAAAAGTGCCAGCACTGAAAGCTGTTGCTAGCCAGCACCCTTCCTTGGAAGCGCTTTCACAGGCGCAGCAACACTGGGGCTTTGCGCTTCTCTACCCACCAAACATCACGGTCATTCTCTTTCCGTCTCGTAGACACGAGCTGAGAAATTGCAAACGTCGAGCAATTGCTCAGAGATGAAAAGAGCCAGCACTGAAAGCTCTTGCTAGCCAGCACCCTTCCTTGGAAGCGCTTTCACAGGCGCAGCAACACTGGGGCTTTGCGCTTCTCTACCCACCAAACGTCACGGTCACTATCTCTCCGTCTCGTAGACACGAGCTGAGAAATTGCAAATGTCGAGCAATTGCTCAGAGATGAAAAGTGCCAGCACTGAAAGCTGTTGCTAGCCAGCCCCCTTCCTTGGAAGCGCTTTTGTAGCCCTAAGAACAGTGGAGCTCT
Organism: Sarcoramphus papa; assembly: GCA_037962945.1. Lineage (NCBI taxonomy): Eukaryota > Metazoa > Chordata > Aves > Accipitriformes > Cathartidae > Sarcoramphus > Sarcoramphus papa. Next base: position 27,156,582 of record CM075590.1, on the reverse strand, counting down.
GGGCTTCTCTAGCCATCTAAACTTCTGCTCATCCTCTTGCGCAGTCTAAAGAGAGCTCAGGTGAGAAATGGCAAACGTCCACCAATTGCTCAGAGATGAAAAGTGCCAGCACTGAAAGCTGTTGCTAGCCAGTACCCTTCCTTGAAAGCGCTTTCACAGGCGCAGCAACACTGGGGCTTTGCGCTTCTCTACCCACCAAACGTCACGGTCACTATCTCTCCGTCTCGTAGACACGAGCTGAGAAATTGCAAACGTCGAGCAATTGCTCAGAGATGAAAAGTGCCAGCACTGAAAGATGTTGCTAGCCAGCAGCCTTCCTTGGAAGCGCTTTCACAGGTGCAGCAACACTGGGGCTTTGCGCTTCTCTAACCACCAAACGTCACGGTCATTCTCTTTCCGTCTCGTAGACACGAGCTGAGAAATTGCAAACGTCGAGCAATTGCTCAGAGATGAAAAGTGCCAGCACTGAAAGCTGTTGCTAGCCAGCCCCCTTCCTTGGAAGCGCTTTTGTAGCCCTAAGAACAGTGGGGCTTTGCGCTTCTCTAGCCACCTCATCTTCTGCTCATCCTCTCGCGCAGTCTAAAGAGAGCTCAGGTGAGAAATGGCAGACGTCCAGCAATTGCTCAGAGATGAAAAGTGCCAGCACTGAAAGCTGTTGCTAGCCAGCACCCTTCCTTGGAAGCGCTGTCACAGGCGCAGCAACACTGGGGCTTTGCGCTTCTCTACCCACCAAACGTCACGGTCACTATCTCTCCGTCTCGTAGACACGAGCTGAGAAATTGCAAACCTCGAGCAATTGCTCAGAGATGAAAAGCGCCAGCACTGAAAGCTGTTGCTAGCCAGCCCCCTTCCTTGGAAGTGCTTTTGTAGCCCTAAGAACACTGGGGCTCTGGGCTTTTCTAGGCATCTAAACTTCTGCTCATCCTCTCGCGCAGTCTAAAGAGAGCTCAGGTGAGAAATTGCAAACGTCGACCAATTGCTCAGAGATGAAAAGTGCCAGCACTGAAAGCTGTTGCTAGCCAGCACCCTTCCTTGGAAGCGCTTTCACAGGCGCAGCAACACTGGGGCTTTGCGCTTCTCTACCCACCAAACGTCACGGTCACTATCTCTCCGTCTCGTAGACACGAGCTGAGAAATTGCAAATGTCGAGCAATTGCTCAGAGATGAAAAATGCCAGCACTGAAAGCTGTTGCTAGCCAGCCCCCTTCCTTGGAAGCGCTTTTGTAGCCCTAAGAACAGTGGGGCTCTGTGCTTCTCTAGCCATCTAAACTTCTGCTCATCCTCTTGCGCAGTCTAAAGAGAGCTCAGGGGAGAAATTGCAAACGTCGAGCAATTGCTCAGAGAGGAAAAGTGCCAGCACTGAAAGCTGTTGCTAGCCAGCACCCTTCCTTGAAAGCGCTTTCACAGGCGCAGCAACACTGGGGCTTTGCGCTTCTCTACCCACCAAACGTCACGGTCATTCTCTTTCGGTCTCGTAGACACGAGCTGAGAAATTGCAAACGTCGAGCAATTGCTCAGAGATGAAAAGTGCCAGCACTGAAAGCTGTTGCTAGCCAGCAGCCTTCCTTGGAAGCGCTTTCACAGGTGCAGCAACACTGGGGCTTTGCGCTTCTCTAACCACCAAACGTCACGGTCATTCTCTTTCCGTCTCGTAGACACGAGCTGAGAAATTGCAAACGTCGAGCAATTGCTCAGAGATGAAAAGTGCCAGCACTGAAAGCTGTTGCTAGCCAGCCCCCTTCCTTGGAAGCGCTTTTGTAGCCCTAAGAACAGTGGGGCTCTGGGCTTCTCTAGCCACCTCATCTTCTGCTCATCCTCTCGCGCAGTCTAAAGAGAGCTCAGGGGAGAAATTGCAAACGTTGAGCAATTGCTCAGAGATGAAAAGTGCCAGCACTGAAAGCTGTTGCTAGCCAGCCCCCTTCCTTGGAAGTGCTTTTGTAGGCCTAAGAACACTGGGACTCTGTGCTTTTCTAGCCATCTAAACTTCTGCTCATCGTCTCGCGCAGTCTAAAGAGAGCTCAGGTGAGAAATTGCAAACGTCGAGCAATTGCTGAGAGATGAAAAGTGCCAGCACTGAAAGCTGTTGCTAGCCAGCCCCCTTCCTTGGAAGCGCTTTCACAGGTGCAGCAACACTGGGGCTTTGCGCTTCTCTAACCACCAAACGTCACGGTCATTCTCTTTCCGTCTTGTAGACACGAGCTGAGAAATTGCAAACGTCGAGCAATTGCTCAGAGATGAAAAGTGCCAGCACTGAAAGCTGTTGCTAGCCAGCCCCCTTCCTTGGAAGCGCTTTTGTAGCCCTAAGAACAGTGGGGCTCTGTGCTTCTCTAGCCACCTCATCTTCTGCTCATCCTCTCGCGCAGTCTAAAGAGAGCTCAGGGGAGAAATTGCAAACGTCGAGCAATTGCTCAGAGAGGAAAAGTGCCAGCACTGAAAGCTGTTGCTAGCCAGCACCCTTCCTTGGAAGCGCTTTCACAGGCGCAGCAACACTGGGGCTTTGCGCTTCTCTAACCACCAAACGTCACGGTCACTATCTCTCCGTCTCGTAGACACGAGCTGAGAAATTGCAAACGTCGAGCAATCGCTCAGAGATGAAAAGTGCCAGCACTGAAAGCTGTTGCTAGCCAGCCCCCTTCCATGGAAGTGCTTTTGTAGCCCTAAGAACACTGGGGCTCTGGGCTTTTCTAGCCATCTAAACTTCTGCTCATCCTCTCGCGCAGTCTAAAGAGAGCTCAGGTGAGAAATTGCAAACGTTGAGCAATTGCTCAGAGATGAAAAGTGCCAGCACTGAAAGCTGTTGCTAGCCAGCCCCCTTCCTTGGAAGTGCTTTTGTAGCCCTAAGAACACTGGGACTCTGTGCTTTTCTAGCCATCTAAACTTCTGCTCATCCTCTCGCGCAGTCTAAAGAGAGCTCAGGTGAGAAATTGCAAACGTCGAGCAATTGCTCAGAGATGAAAAGTGCCAGCACTGAAAGATGTTGCTAGCCAGCCCCCTTCCTTGGAAGCGCTTTCACAGGTGCAGCAACACTGGGGCTTTGCGCTTCTCTACCCACCAAATGTCACGGTCATTCTCTTTCCGTCTTGTAGACACGAGCTGAGAAATTGCAAACGTCGAGCAATTGCTCAGAGATGAAAAGTGCCAGCACTGAAAGCTGTTGCTAGCCAGCACCCTTCCTTGGAAGCGCTTTTGTAGCCCTAAGAACAGTGGGGCTCTGGGCTTCTCTAGCCACCTCATCTTCTGCTCATCCTGTCGCGCACTCTAAAGAGAGCTCAGGTGAGAAATTGCAAACGTCGAGCAATTGCTCAGAGATGAAAAGTGCCAGCACTGAAAGCTGTTGCTAGCCAGCCCCCTTCCTTGGAAGTGCTTTTGTAGCCCTAAGAACACTGGGACTCTGTGCTTTTCTAGCCATCTAAACTTCTGCTCATCCTCTTGCGCAGTCTAAAGAGAGCTCAGGTGAGAAATTGCAAACGTCGAGCAATTGCTCAGAGATGAAAAGAGCCAGCACTGAAAGCTCTTCCTAGCCAGCACCCTTCCTTGGAAGCGCTTTCACAGGCGCAGCAACACTGGGGCTTTGCGCTTCTCTACCCACCAAACGTCACGGTCACTATCTCTCCGTCTCGTAGACACGAGCTGAGAAATTGCAAACGTCGAGCAATCGCTCAGAGATGAAAAGCGCCAGCACTGAAAGCTGTTGCTAGCCAGCCCCCTTCCTTGGAAGTGCTTTTGTAGGCCTAAGAACACTGGGACTCTGTGCTTTTCTAGCCATCTAAACTTCTGCTCATCCTCTCGCGCAGTCTAAAGAGAGCTCAGGTGAGAAATTGCAAACGTCGAGCAATTGCTCAGAGATGAAAAGTGCCAGCACTGAAAGCTGTTGCTAGCCAGCCCCCTTCCTTGGAAGTGCTTTTGTAGGCCTAAGAACACTGGGACTCTGTGCTTTTCTAGGCATCTAAACTTCTGCTCATCCTCTCGCGCAGTCTAAAGAGAGCTCAGGTGAGAAATTGCAAACGTCGAACAATTGCTCAGAGATGAAAAGTGCCAGCACTGAAAGCTGTTGCTAGCCAGCCCCCTTCCTTGGAAGCGCTTTCACAGGTGCAGCAACACTGGGGCTTTGCGCTTCTCTAACCACCAAACGTCACGGTCATTCTCTTTCCGTCTTGTAGACACGAGCTGAGAAATTGCAAACGTCGAGCAATTGCTCAGAGATGAAAAGTGCCAGCACTGAAAGCTGTTGCTAGCCAGCCCCCTTCCTTGGAAGCGCTTTTGTAGCCCTAAGAACACTGGGGCTCTGGGCTTCTCTAGCCACCTCATCTTCTGCTCATCCTGTCGCGCACTCTAAAGAGAGCTCAGGTGAGAAATTGCAAACGTCGAGCAATTGCTCAGAGATGAAAAGTGCCAGCACTGAAAGCTGTTGCTAGCCAGCCCCCTTCCTTGGAAGCGCTTTTGTAGCCCTAAGAACACTGGGGCTCTGGGCTTCTCTAGCCACCTCATCTTCTGCTCATCCTCTCGCGCAGTCTAAAGAGAGTTCAGGTGTGAAATTGCAAACGTCGAGCAATTGCTCAGAGATGAAAAGTGCCAGCACTGAAAGCTGTTGCTAGCCAGCCCCCTTCCTTGGAAGTGCCTTTGTAGCCCTAAGAACACTGGGACTCTGTGCTTTTCTAGCCATCTAAACTTCTGCTCATCCTCTTGCGCAGTCTAAAGAGAGCTCAGGTGAGAAATTGCAAACGTCGAGCAATTGCTCAGAGAGGAAAAGTGCCAGCACTGAAAGCTGTTGCTAGCCAGCACCCTTCCTTGGAAGCGCTTTCACAGGCGCAGCAACACTGGGGCTTTGCGCTTCTCTACCCACCAAACGTCACGGTCACTATCTCTCCGTCTCGTAGACACGAGCTGAGAAATTGCAAACGTCGAGCAATTGCTCAGAGATGAAAAGTGCCAGCACTGAAAGCTGTTGCTAGCCAGCCCCCTTCCTTGGAAGCGCTTTCACAGGCGCAGCAACACTGGGGCTTTGCGCTTCTCTACCCACCAAACGTCACGGTCACTATCTCTCCGTCTCGTAGACACGAGCTGAGAAATTGCAAACCTCGAGCAATTGCTCAGAGATGAAAAGTGCCAGCACTGAAAGATGTTGCTAGCCAGCACCCTTCCTTGGAAGCGCTTTCACAGGCGCAGCAACACTGGGGCTTTGCGCTTCTCTAACCACCAAACGTCACGGTCATTCTCTTTCCGTCTCGTAGACACGAGCTGAGAAAGTGCAAACGTCGAGCAATTGCTCAGAGATGAAAAGTGCCAGCACTGAAAGCTGTTGCTAGCCAGCCCCCTTCCTTGGAAGCGCTTTTGTAGCCCTAAGAACAGTGGGGCTCTGGGCTTCTCTAGCCACCTCATCTTCTGCTCATCCTCTCGCGCAGTCTAAAGAGAGCTCAGGTGAGAAATGGCAGACGTCCAGCAATTGCTCAGAGATGAAAAGTGCCAGCACTGAAAGCTGTTGCTAGCCAGCACCCTTCCTTGGAAGCGCTGTCACAGGCGCAGCAACACTGGGGCTTTGCGCTTCTCTACCCACCAAAGGTCACGGTCATTCTCTTTCCGTCTCGTAGACACGAGCTGAGAAATTGCAAACCTCGAGCAATTGCTCAGAGATGAAAAGTGCCAGCACTGAAAGCTGTTGCTAGCCAGCACCCTTCCTTGGAAGCGCTTTCACAGGCGCAGCAACACTGGGGCTTTGCGCTTCTCTAGCCACCAAACATCACGGTCATTCTCTTTCCGTCTCGTAGACACGAGCTGAGAAATTGCAAACGTCGAGCAATTGCTCAGAGATGAAAAGAGCCAGCACTGAAAGCTCTTGCTAGCCAGCACCCTTCCTTGGCAGCGCTTTCACAGGCGCAGCAACACTGGGGCTTTGCGCTTCTCTACCCACCAAACGTCACGGTCACTATCTCTCCGTCTCGTAGACACGAGCTGCGAAATTGCAAACGTCGAGCAATCGCTCAGAGATGAAAAGTGCCAGCACTGAAAGCTGTTGCTAGCCAGCACCCTTCCTTGGAAGCGCTGTCACAGGCGCAGCAACACTGGGGCTTTGCGCTTCTCTACCCACCAAACGTCACGGTCACTATCTCTCCGTCTCGTAGACACGAGCTGAGAAATTGCAAACGTCGAGCAATTGCTCAGAGATGAAAAGTGCCAGCACTGAAAGCTGTTGCTAGCCAGCCCCCTTCCTTGGAAGCGCTTTCACAGGTGCAGCAACACTGGGGCTTTGCGCTTCTCTAACCACCAAATGTCACGGTCATTCTCTTTCCGTCTTGTAGACACGAGCTGAGAAACTGCAAACGTCGAGCAATTGCTCAGAGATGAAAAGTGCCAGCACTGAAAGCTGTTGCTAGCCAGCACCCTTCCTTGAAAGCGCTTTCACAGGCGCAGCAACACTGGGGCTTTGCGCTTCTCTACCCACCAAACGTCACGGTCACTATCTCTCCGTCTCGTAGACACGAGCTGAGAAATTGCAAACCTCGAGCAATTGCTCACAGATGAAAAGTGCCAGCACTGAAAGATGTTGCTAGCCAGCACCCTTCCTCGGAAGCGCTTTCACACGCGCAGCAACACTGCAACTTTACGCTTCTCTAGCCACCAAACGTCACGGTCATTCTCTTTCCGTCTCGTAGACACGAGCTGAGAAATTGCAAACGTCGAGCAATTGCTCAGAGATGAAAAGTGCCAGCACTGAAAGCTGTTGCTAGCCAGCCCCCTTCCTTGGAAGCGCTTTTGTAGGCCTAAGAACACTGGGGCTGTGGGCTTCTCTAGCCACCTCATCTTCTGCTCATCCTCTCGCGCAGTCTAAAGAGAGCTCAGGTGAGAAATAGCAGACGTCCAGCAATTGCTCAGAGATGAAAAGTGCCAGCACTGAAAGCTGTTGCTAGCCAGCACCCTTCCTTGGAAGCGCTGTCACAGGCGCAGCAACACTGGGGCTTTGCGCTTCTCTACCCACCAAACGTCACGGTCACTATCTCTCTGTCTCGTAGACACGAGCTGAGAAATTGCAAACGTCGAGCAATTGCTCAGAGATGAAAAGTGCCAGCACTGAAAGCTGTTGCTAGCCAGCACCCTTCCTTGGAAGCGCTTTCACAGGCGCAGCAACACTGGGGCTTTGCGCTTCTCTACCCACCAAACGTCACGGTCACTATCTCTCCATCTCGTAGACACGAGCTGAGAAATTGCAAACGTCGAGCAATTGCTCAGAGATGAAAAGTGCCAGCACTGAAAGATGTTGCTAGCCAGCCCCCTTCCTTGGAAGCGCTTTCACAGGTGCAGCAACACTGGGGCTTTGCGCTTCTCTAACCACCAAATGTCACGGTCATTCTCTTTCCGTCTCGTAGACACGAGCTGAGAAACTGCAAACGTCGAGCAATTGCTCAGAGAGGAAAAGTGCCAGCACTGAAAGCTGTTGCTAGCCAGCACCCTTCCTTGAAAGCGCTTTCACAGGCGCAGCAACACTGGGGCTTTGCGCTTCTCTACCCACCAAACGTCACGGTCACTATCTCTCCGTCTCGTAGACACGAGCTGAGAAATTGCAAACCTCGAGCAATTGCTCACAGATGAAAAGTGCCAGCACTGAAAGATGTTGCTAGCCAGCACCCTTCCTTGGAAGCGCTTTCACAGGTGCAGCAACACTGGGGCTTTGCGCTTCTCTACCCACCAAACGTCACGGTCATTCTCTTTCCGTCTCGTAGACACGAGCTGAGAAATTGCAAACGTCGAGCAATTGCTCAGAGATGAAAAGTGCCAGCACTGAAAGCTGTTGCTAGCCAGCCCCCTTCCTTGGAAGCGCTTTTGTAGCCCTAAGAACACTGGGGCTCTGGGCTTCTCTAGCCACCTCATCTTCTGCTCATCCTCTCGCGCAGTCTAAAGAGAGCTCAGGTGAAAAATAGCAGACGTCCAGCAATTGCTCAGAGATGAAAAGTGCCAGCACTGAAAGCTGTTGCTAGCCAGCACCCTTCCTTGGAAGCGCTGTCACAGGCGCAGCAACACTGGGGCTTTGCGCTTCTCTACCCACCAAACGTCACGGTCACTATCTCTCCGTCTCGTAGACACGAGCTGAGAAATTGCAAACGTCGAGCAATTGCTCAGAGATGAAAAGTGCCAGCACTGAAAGCTGTTGCTAGCCAGCCCCCTTCCTTGGAAGCGCTTTCACAGGTGCAGCAACACTGGGGCTTTGCGCTTCTCTAACCATCAAACGTCACGGTCATTCTCTTTCCGTCTTGTAGACACGAGCTGAGAAATTGCAAACGTCGAGCAATTGCTCAGAGATGAAAAGTGCCAGCACTGAAAGCTCTTGCTAGCCAGCACCCTTCCTTGGAAGCGCTTTCACAGGCGCAGCAACACTGGGGCTTTGCGCTTCTCTAACCACCAAACATCACGGTCATTCTCTTTCGGTCTCGTAGACACGAGCTGAGAAATTGCAAACGTCGAGCAATTGCTCAGAGATGAAAAGAGCCAGCACTGAAAGCTCTTGCTAGCCAGCCCCCTTCCTTGGAAGCACTTTCACAGGCGCAGCAACACTGGGGCTTTGCGCTTCTCTAACCACCAAACGTCACGGTCACTATCTCTCCGTCTCGTAGACACGAGCTGAGAAATTGCAAACATCGAGCAATTGCTCAGAGATGAAAAGTGCCAGCACTGAAAGCTGTTGCTAGCTAGCCCCCTTCCTTGGAAGTGCTTTTGTAGGCCTAAGAACACTGGGACTCTGTGCTTTTCTAGGCATCTAAACTTCTGCTCATCCTCTCGCGCAGTCTAAAGAAAGCTCAGGTGAGAAATTGCAAACGTCGAGCAATTGCTCAGAGATGAAAAGTGCCAGCACTGAAAGCTGTTGCTAGCCAGCACCCTTCCTTGGAAGTGCTTTCACAGGCGCAGCAACACTTGCTCTTTGCGCTTCTCTACCCACCAAAGGTCACGGTCATTCTCTTTCCGTCTCGTAGACACGAGCTGAGAAATTGCAAACGTCGAGCAATTGCTCAGAGATGAAAAGTGCCAGCACTGAAAGCTCTTGCTAGCCAGCACCCTTCCTTGGAAGCGCTTTCACAGGTGCAGCAACACTGGGGCTTTGCGCTTCTCTACCCACCAAACGTCACGGTCATTCTCTTTCCGTCTTGTAGACACGAGCTGAGAAATTGCAAACGTCGAGCAATCGCTCAGAGATGAAAAGTGCCAGCACTGAAAGCTCTTGCTAGCCAGCACCCTTCCTTGGAAGCGCTTTTGTAGCCCTAAGAACACTGGGGCTCTGGGCTTCTCTAGCCACCTCATCTTCTGCTCATCCTCTCGCGCAGTCTAAAGAGAGCTCAGGTGAGAAATTGCAAACGTCGAGCAATTGCTCAGAGATGAAAAGTGCCAGCACTGAAAGCTGTTGCTAGCCAGCCCCCTTCCTTGGAAGCGCTGTCACAGGCGCAGCAACACTGGGGCTTTGCGCTTCTCTAACCACCAAACGTCACGGTCACTATCTCTCCGTCTCGTAGACACGAGCTGAGAAATTGCAAACCTCGAGCAATTGCTCAGAGATGAAAAGTGCCAGCACTGAAAGCTGTTGCTAGCCAGCACCCTTCCTTGGAAGCGCTTTTGTAGCCCTAAGAACAGTGGGGCTCTGGGCTTCTCTAGCCATCTAAACTTCTGCTCATCCTCTCGCGCAGTCTAAAGAGAGCTCAGGTGAGAAATTGCAAACGTCGAGCAATTGCTCAGAGAGGAAAAGTGCCAGCACTGAAAGCTGTTGCTAGCCAGCACCCTTCCTTGAAAGCGCTTTCACAGGCGCAGCAACACTGGGGCTTTGCGCTTCTCTACCCACCAAATGTCACGGTCATTCTCTTTCGGTCTCGTAGACACGAGCTGAGAAATTGCAAACGTCGAGCAATTGCTCAGAGATGAAAAGTGCCAGCACTGAAAGCTGTTGCTAGCCAGCCCCCTTCCTTGGAAGCGCTTTCACAGGTGCAGCAACACTGGGGCTTTGCGCTTCACTAACCACCAAATGTCACGGTCATTCTCTTTCGGTCTCGTAGACACGAGCTGAGAAATTGCAAACGTCGAGCAATTGCTCAGAGATGAAAAGTGCCAGCACTGAAAGCTGTTGCTAGCCAGCACCCTTCCTTGGAAGCGCTTTCACAGGTGCAGCAACACTGGGGCTTTGCGCTTCTCTAACCACCAAACGTCACGGTCATTCTCTTTCCGTCTTGTAGACACGAGCTGAGAAATTGCAAACGTCGAGCAATTGCTCAGAGATGAAAAGTGCCAGCACTGAAAGCTGTTGCTAGCCAGCCCCCTTCCTTGGAAGCGCTTTTGTAGCCCTAAGAACAGTGGAGCTCTGGGCTTCTCTAGCCACCTCATCTTCTGCTCATCCTCTCGCGCAGTCTAAAGAGAGCTCAGGTGAGAAATTGCAAACGTCGAGCAATTGCTCAGAGATGAAAAGTGCCAGCACTGAAAGCTGTTGCTAGCCAGCACCCTTCCTTGAAAGCGCTTTCACAGGTGCAGCAACACTGGGGCTTTGCGCTTCTCTAACCACCAAACATCACGGTCATTCTCTTTCCGTCTTGTAGACACGAGCTGAGAAATTGCAAACGTCGAGCAATTGCTCAGAGATGAAAAGTGCCAGCACTGAAAGCTGTTGCTAGCCAGCACCCTTCCTTGGAAGCGCTTTTGTAGCCCTAAGAACACTGGGGCTCTGGGCTTCTGTAGCCACCTAATCTTCTGCTCATCCTCTCGCGCAGTCTAAAGAGAGCTCAGGTGAGAAATTGCAAACGTCGAGCAATTGCTCAGAGATGAAAAGTGCCAGCACTGAAAGCTCTTGCTAGCCAGCACCCTTCCTTGGAAGCACTGTCACAGGCGCAGCAACACTGGGGCTTTGCGCTTCTCTACCCACCAAACGTCACGGTCACTATCTCTCCGTCTCGTAGACACGAGCTGAGAAAGTGCAAACGTCGAGCAATTGCTCAGAGATGAAAAGTGCCAGCACTGAAAGCTGTTGCTAGCCAGCACCCTTCCTTGGAAGCGCTTTTGTAGCCCTAAGAACAGTGGGGCTCTGGGCTTCTCTAGCCATCTAAACTTCTGCTCATCCTCTCGCGCAGTCTAAAGAGAGCTCAGGTGAGAAATTGCAAACGTCGAGCAATTGCTCAGAGATGAAAAGTGCCAGCACTGAAAGCTGTTGCTAGCCAGCACCCTTCCTTGGAAGCGCTTTCACAGGCGCAGCAACACTGGGGCTTTGCGCTTCTCTACCCACCAAACGTCACGGTCACTATCTCTCCGTCTCGTAGACACGAGCTGAGAAATTGCAAACCTCGAGCAATTGCTCAGAGATGAAAAGTGCCAGCACTGAAAGCTGTTGCTAGCCAGCCCCCTTCCTTGGAAGCGCTTTTGTAGCCCTAAGAACACTGGGGCTCTGGGCTTCTCTAGCCATCTAAACTTCTGCTCATCCTCTCGCGCAGCCTAAAGAGAGCTCAGGTGAGAAATTGCAAACGTCGAGCAATTGCTCAGAGATGAAAAGTGCCAGCACTGAAAGCTCTTGCTAGCCAGCACCCTTCCTTGAAAGCGCTTTCACAGGCGCAGCAACACTGGGGCTTTGCGCTTCTCTAACCACCAAACGTCACGGTCACTATCTCTCCGTCTCGTAGACACGAGCTGAGAAATTGCAAACGTCGAGCAATTGCTCAGAGATGAAAAGTGCCAGCACTGAAAGCTGTTGCTAGCCAGCCCCCTTCCTTGGAAGCGCTTTCACAGGTGCAGCAACACTGGGGCTTTGCGCTTCTCTACCCACCAAATGTCACGGTCATTCTCTTTCGGTCTCGTAGACACGAGCTGAGAAATTGCAAACGTCGAGCAATTGCTCAGAGATGAAAAGTGCCAGCACTGAAAGCTGTTGCTAGCCAGCACCCTTCCTTGGAAGCGCTTTCACAGGTGCAGCAACACTGGGGCTTTGCGCTTCTCTAACCACCAAACGTCACGGTCATTCTCTTTCCGTCTTGTAGACACGAGCTGAGAAATTGCAAACGTCGAGCAATTGCTCAGAGATGAAAAGTGCCAGCACTGAAAGCTGTTGCTAGCCAGCCCCCTTCCTTGGAAGCGCTTTTGTAGCCCTAAGAACAGTGGGGCTCTGGGCTTCTCTAGCCACCTCATCTTCTGCTCATCCTCTCACGCAGTGTAAAGAGAGGTCAGGTGAGAAATGGCAAACGTCGAGCAATTGCTCAGAGATGAAAAGTGCCAGCACTGAAAGCTGTTGCTAGCCAGCACCCTTCCTTGAAAGCGCTTTCACAGGCGCAGCAACACTGGGGCTTTGCGCTTCTCTACCCACCAAACGTCACGGTCACTATCTCTCCGTCTCGTAGACACGAGCTGAGAAATTGCAAACGTCGAGCAATTGCTCAGAGATGAAAAGTGCCAGCACTGAAAGCTGTTGCTAGCCAGCCCCCTTCCTTGGAAGCGCTTTCACAGGTGCAGCAACACTGGGGCTTTGTGCTTCTCTACCCACCAAATGTCACGGTCATTCTCTTTCGGTCTCGTAGACACGAGCTGAGAAATTGCAAACGTCGAGCAATTGCTCAGAGATGAAAAGTGCCAGCACTGAAAGCTGTTGCTAGCCAGCACCCTTCCTTGGAAGCGCTTTCACAGGTGCAGCAACACTGGGGCTTTGCGCTTCTCTAACCACCAAACGTCACGGTCATTCTCTTTCCGTCTTGTAGACACGAGCTGAGAAATTGCAAACGTCGAGCAATTGCTCAGAGATGAAAAGTGCCAGCACTGAAAGCTGTTGCTAGCCAGCCCCCTTCCTTGGAAGCGCTTTTGTAGCCCTAAGAACAGTGGAGCTCTGGGCTTCTCTAGCCACCTCATCTTCTGCTCATCCTCTCGCGCAGTCTAAAGAGAGCTCAGGTGAGAAATTGCAAACGTCGAGCAATTGCTCAGAGATGAAAAGTGCCAGCACTGAAAGCTGTTGCTAGCCAGCACCCTTCCTTGGAAGCGCTTTCACAGGTGCAGCAACACTGGGGCTTTGCGCTTCTCTAACCACCAAACGTCACGGTCATTCTCTTTCCGTCTTGTAGACACGAGCTGAGAAATTGCAAACGTCGAGCAATTGCTCAGAGATGAAAAGTGCCAGCACTGAAAGCTGTTGCTAGCCAGCACCCTTCCTTGGAAGCGCTTTTGTAGCCCTAAGAACAGTGGGGCTCTGGGCTTCTCTAGCCACCTCATCTTCTGCTCATCCTCTCGCGCAGTCTAAAGAGAGCTCAGGTGAGAAATTGCAAACGTCGAGCAATTGCTCAGAGATGAAAAGTGCCAGCACTGAAAGCTGTTGCTAGCCAGCACCCTTCCTTGGAAGCGCTTTCACAGGCGCAGCAACACTGGGGCTTTGCGCTTCTCTACCCACCAAACGTCACGGTCACTATCTCTCTGTCTCGTAGACACGAGCTGAGAAATTGCAAACGTCGAGCAATTGCTCAGAGATGAAAAGTGCCAGCACTGAAAGCTGTTGCTAGCCAGCCCCCTTCCTTGGAAGCGCTTTCACAGGTGCAGCAACACTGGGGCTTTGCGCTTCTCTAACCACCAAACGTCACGGTCATTCTCTTTCCGTCTTGTAGACACGAGCTGAGAAATTGCAAACGTCGAGCAATTGCTCAGAGATGAAAAGTGCCAGCACTGAAAGCTGTTGCTAGCCAGTCCCCTTCCTTGGAAGCGCTTTTGTAGCCCTAAGAACACTGGGGCTCTGGGCTTCTCTAGCCACCTAATCTTCTGCTCATCCTGTCGCGCAGTCTAAAGAGAGCTCAGGTGAGAAATTGCAAACGTCGAGCAATTGCTCAGAGATGAAAAGTGCCAGCACTGAAAGCTGTTGCTAGCCAGCACCCTTCCTTGGAAGCGCTGTCACAGGCGCAGCAACACTGGGGCTTTGCGCTTCTCTACCCACCAAACGTCACGGTCACTATCTCTCCGTCTCGTAGACACGAGCTGAGAAATTGCAAACGTCGAGCAATTGCTCAGAGATGAAAAGTGCCAGCACTGAAAGCTGTTGCTAGCCAGCACCCTTCCTTGGAAGCGCTTTTGTAGCCCTAAGAACACTGGGGCTCTGGGCTTCTCTAGCCATCTAAACTTCTGCTCATCCTCTTGCGCAGTCTAAAGAGAGCTCAGGTGAGAAATTGCAAACGTCGAGCAATTGCTCAGAGAGGAAAAGTGCCAGCACTGAAAGCTGTTGCTAGCCAGCACCCTTCCTTGAAAGCGCTTTCACAGGCGCAGCAACACTGGGGCTTTGCGCTTCTCTACCCACCAAACGTCACGGTCACTATCTCTCCGTCTCGTAGACACGAGCTGAGAAATTGCAAACGTCGAGCAATTGCTCAGAGAGGAAAAGTGCCAGCACTGAAAGCTGTTGCTAGCCAGCCCCCTTCCTTGGAAGCGCTTTCACAGGTGCAGCAACACTGGGGCTTTGCGCTTCTCTAAAAACCAAACGTCACGGTCATTCTCTTTCTGTCTCGTAGACACGAGCTGAGAAATTGCAAATGTCGAGCAATTGCTCAGAGATGAAAAGTGCCAGCACTGAAAGCTCTTGCTAGCCAGCACCCTTCCTTGGAAGCGCTTTCACAGGTGCAGCAACACTGGGGCTTTGCGCTTCTCTAACCACCAAACGTCACGGTCATTCTCTTTCCGTCTTGTAGACACGAGCTGAGAAATTGCAAACGTCGAGCAATTGCTCAGAGATGAAAAGTGCCAGCACTGAAAGCTGTTGCTAGCCAGCCCCCTTCCTTGGAAGCGCTTTTGTAGCCCTAAGAACAGTGGGGCTCTGGGCTTCTCTAGCCATCTAAACTTCTGCTCATCCTCTCGCGCAGTCTAAAGAGAGCTCAGGGGAGAAATTGCAAACGTCGAGCAATTGCTCAGAGATGAAAAGTGCCAGCACTGAAAGCTGTTGCTAGCCAGCACCCTTCCTTGGAAGCGCTTTCACAGGTGCAGCAACACTGGGGCTTTGCGCTTCTCTAACCACCAAACGTCACGGTCATTCTCTTTCCGTCTTGTAGACACGAGCTGAGAAATTGCAAACGTCGAGCAATTGCTCAGAGATGAAAAGTGCCAGCACTGAAAGCTGTTGCTAGCCAGCACCCTTCCTTGGAAGCGCTTTTGTAGCCCTAAGAACACTGGGGCTCTGGGCTTCTCTAGCCACCTCATCTTCTGCTCATCCTCTCGCGCAGTCTAAAGAGAGCTCAGGTGAGAAATTGCAAACGTCGAGCAATTGCTCAGAGATGAAAAGTGCCAGCACTGAAAGCTGTTGCTAGCCAGCACCCTTCCTTGGAAGCGCTGTCACAGGCGCAGCAACACTGGGGCTTTGCGCTTCTCTACCCACCAAACGTCACGGTCACTATCTCTCTGTCTCGTATACACGAGCTGAGAAATTGCAAACGTCGAGCAATTGCTCACAGATGAAAAGTGCCAGCACTGAAAGCTGTTGCTAGCCAGCACCCTTCCTTGGAAGCGCTTTCACAGGCGCAGCAACACTGGGGCTTTGCGCTTCTCTAACCACCAAACGTCACGGTCATTCTCTTTCCGTCTTGTAGACACGAGCTGAGAAATTGCAAACGTCGAGCAATTGCTCAGAGATGAAAAGTGCCAGCACTGAAAGCTGTTGCTAGCCAGTCCCCTTCCTTGGAAGCGCTTTTGTAGCCCTAAGAACACTGGGGCTCTGGGCTTCACTAGCCACCTAATCTTCTGCTCATCCTGTCGCGCAGTCTAAAGAGAGCTCAGGTGAGAAATTGCAAACGTCGAGCAATTGCTCAGAGATGAAAAGTGCCAGCACTGAAAGCTCTTGCTAGCCAGCACCCTTCCTTGGAAGCGCTGTCACAGGTGCAGCAACACTGGGGCTTTGCGCTTCTCTAACCACCAAACGTCACGGTCACTATCTCTCCGTCTCGTAGACACGAGCTGAGAAATTGCAAACGTCGAGCAATTGCTCAGAGATGAAAAGTGCCAGCACTGAAAGCTGTTGCTAGCCAGCACCCTTCCTTGGAAGCGCTTTTGTAGCCCTAAGAACACTGGGGCTCTGGGCTTCTCTAGCCATCTAAACTTCTGCTCATCCTCTTGCGCAGTCTAAAGAGAGCTCAGGTGAGAAATTGCAAACGTCGAGCAATTGCTCAGAGATGAAAAGTGCCAGCACTGAAAGCTGTTGCTAGCCAGCACCCTTCCTTGGAAGCGCTTTCACAGGCGCAGCAACACTGGGGCTTTGCGCTTCTCTACCCACCAAACGTCACGGTCACTATCTCTCCGTCTCGTAGACACGAGCTGAGAAATTGCAAACGTCGAGCAATTGCTCAGAGATGAAAAGTGCCAGCACTGAAAGATGTTGCTAGCCAGCCCCCTTCCTTGGAAGCGCTTTCACAGGTGCAGCAACACTGGGGCTTTGCGCTTCTCTAACCACCAAACGTCACGGTCATTCTCTTTCGGTCTCGTAGACACGAGCTGAGAAATTGCAAACGTCGAGCAATTGCTCAGAGATGAAAAGCGCCAGCACTGAAAGCTGTTGCTAGCTAGCCCCCTTCCTTGGAAGCGCTTTTGTAGGCCTAAGAACACTGGGACTCTGTGCTTTTCTAGGCATCTAAACTTCTGCTCATCCTCTCGCGCAGTCTAAAGAAAGCTCAGGTGAGAAATTGCAAACGTCGAGCAATTGCTCAGAGATGAAAAGTGCCAGCACTGAAAGCTGTTGCTAGCCAGCACCCTTCCTTGGAAGCGCTTTCACAGGCGCAGCAACACTTGCTCTTTGCGCTTCTCTACCCACCAAAGGTCACGGTCATTCTCTTTCCGTCTCGTAGACACGAGCTGAGAAATTGCAAATGTCGAGCAATTGCTCAGAGATGAAAAGTGCCAGCACTGAAAGCTCTTGCTAGCCAGCCCCCTTCCTTGGAAGCGCTTTCACAGGCGCAGCAACACTGGGGCTTTGCGCTTCTCTACCCACCAAACGTCACGGTCACTATCTCTCCGTCTCGTAGACACGAGCTGAGAAATTGCAAACGTCGAGCAATTGCTCAGAGATGAAAAGTGCCAGCACTGAAAGCTCTTGCTAGCCAGCCCCCTTCCTTGGAAGCGCTTTCACAGGCGCAGCAACACTGGGGCTTTGCGCTTCTCTAACCACCAAACGTCACGGTCATTCTCTTTCCGTCTTGTAGACACGAGCTGAGAAATTGCAAACGTCGAGCAATTGCTCAGAGATGAAAAGTGCCAGCACTGAAAGCTGTTGCTAGCCAGTCCCCTTCCTTGGAAGCGCTTTTGTAGCCCTAAGAACACTGGGGCTCTGGGCTTCTCTAGCCACCTAATCTTCTGCTCATCCTGTCGCGCAGTCTAAAGAGAGCTCAGGTGAGAAATTGCAAACGTCGAGCAATTGCTCAGAGATGAAAAGTGCCAGCACTGAAAGCTGTTGCTAGCCAGCACCCTTCCTTGGAAGCTCTGTCACAGGCGCAGCAACACTAGGGCTTTGCGCTTCTCTAACCACCAAACGTCACGGTCACTATCTCTCCGTCTCGTAGACACGAGCTGAGAAATTGCAAACGTCGAGCAATTGCTCAGAGATGAAAAGTGCCAGCACTGAAAGCTGTTGCTAGCCAGCACCCTTCCTTGGAAGCGCTTTTGTAGCCCTAAGAACACTGGGGCTCTGGGCTTCTCTAGCCATCTAAACTTCTGCTCATCCTCTCGCGCAGTCTAAAGAGAGCTCAGGTGAGAAATTGCAAACGTCGAGCAATTGCTCAGAGAGGAAAAGTGCCAGCACTGAAAGCTGTTGCTAGCCAGCACCCTTCCTTGAAAGCGCTTTCACAGGCGCAGCAACACTGGGGCTTTGCGCTTCTCTAACCACCAAACGTCACGGTCACTATCTCTCCGTCTCGTAGACACGAGCTGAGAAATTGCAAACGTCGAGCAATTGCTCAGAGATGAAAAGTGCCAGCACTGAAAGCTGTTGCTAGCCAGCCCCCTTCCTTGGAAGCGCTTTCACAGGTGCAGCAACACTGGGGCTTTGCGCTTCTCTAAAAACCAAACGTCACGGTCATTCTCTTTCGGTCTCGTAGACACGAGCTGAGAAATTGCAAACGTCGAGCAATTGCTCAGAGATGAAAAGTGCCAGCACTGAAAGCTCTTGCTAGCCAGCACCCTTCCTTGGAAGCGCTTTCACAGGTGCAGCAACACTGGGGCTTTGCGCTTCTCTAACCACCAAACGTCACGGTCATTCTCTTTCCGTCTTGTAGACACGAGCTGAGAAATTGCAAACGTCGAGCAATTGCTCAGAGATGAAAAGTGCCAGCACTGAAAGCTGTTGCTAGCCAGCCCCCTTCCTTGGAAGCGCTTTTGTAGCCCTAAGAACAGTGGAGCTCTGGGCTTCTCTAGCCATCTAAACTTCTGCTCATCCTCTCGCGCAGTCTAAAGAGAGCTCAGGGGAGAAATTGCAAACGTCGAGCAATTGCTCAGAGATGAAAAGTGCCAGCACTGAAAGCTCTTGCTAGCCAGCACCCTTCCTTGGAAGCGCTTTCACAGGTGCAGCAACACTGGGGCTTTGCGCTTCTCTAACCACCAAACGTCACGGTCATTCTCTTTCCGTCTTGTAGACACGAGCTGAGAAATTGCAAACGTCGAGCAATTGCTCAGAGATGAAAAGTGCCAGCACTGAAAGCTGTTGCTAGCCAGCCCCCTTCCTTGGAAGCGCTTTTGTAGCCCTAAGAACACTGGGGCTCTGGGCTTCTCTAGCCACCTCATCTTCTGCTCATCCTCTCGCGCAGTCTAAAGAGAGCTCAGGTGAGAAATTGCAAACGTCGAGCAATTGCTCAGAGATGAAAAGTGCCAGCACTGAAAGCTGTTGCTAGCCAGCACCCTTCCTTGGAAGCGCTGTCACAGGCGCAGCAACACTGGGGCTTTGCGCTTCTCTACCCACCAAACGTCACGGTCACTATCTCTTTCGGTCTCGTAGACACGAGCTGAGAAATTGCAAACGTCGAGCAATTGCTCAGAGATGAAAAGTGCCAGCACTGAAAGCTCTTGCTAGCCAGCACCCTTCCTTGGAAGCGCTTTCACAGGCGCAGCAACACTGGGGCTTTGCGCTTCTCTAACCACCAAACGTCACGGTCATTCTCTTTCCGTCTCGTAGACACGAGCTGAGAAATTGCAAACGTCGAGCAATTGCTCAGAGATGAAAAGTGCCAGCACTGAAAGCTGTTGCTAGCCAGTCCCCTTCCTTGGAAGCGCTTTTGTAGCCCTAAGAACAGTGGAGCTCTGGGCTTCTCTAGCCACCTAATCTTCTGCTCATCCTGTCGCGCAGTCTAAAGAGAGCTCAGGTGAGAAATTGCAAACGTCGAGCAATTGCTCAGAGATGAAAAGTGCCAGCACTGAAAGCTCTTGCTAGCCAGCACCCTTCCTTGGAAGCACTGTCACAGGCGCAGCAACACTGGGGCTTTGCGCTTCTCTAGCCACCAAACGTCACGGTCACTATCTCTCCGTCTCGTAGACACGAGCTGAGAAATTGCAAACGTCGAGCAATTGCTCAGAGAGGAAAAGTGCCAGCACTGAAAGCTGTTGCTAGCCAGCCCCCTTCCTTGGAAGCGCTTTTGTAGCCCTAAGAACACTGGGGCTCTGGGCTTCTCTAGCCATCTAAACTTCTGCTCATCCTCTTGCGCAGTCTAAAGAGAGCTCAGGTGAGAAATTGCAAACGTCGAGCAATTGCTCAGAGATGAAAAGTGCCAGCACTGAAAGCTGTTGCTAGCCAGCACCCTTCCTTGGAAGCGCTTTCACAGGCGCAGCAACACTGGGGCTTTGCGCTTCTCTACCCACCAAACGTCACGGTCACTATCTCTCCGTCTCGTAGACACGAGCTGAGAAATTGCAAACGTCGAGCAATTGCTCAGAGATGAAAAGTGCCAGCACTGAAAGATGTTGCTAGCCAGCCCCCTTCCTTGGAAGCGCTTTCACAGGTGCAGCAACACTGGGGCTTTGCGCTTCTCTACCCACCAAAGGTCACGGTCATTCTCTTTCGGTCTCGTAGACACGAGCTGAGAAATTGCAAACGTCGAGCAATTGCTCAGAGATGAAAAGCGCCAGCACTGAAAGCTGTTGCTAGCTAGCCCCCTTCCTTGGAAGCGCTTTTGTAGGCCTAAGAACACTGGGACTCTGTGCTTTTCTAGGCATCTAAACTTCTGCTCATCCTCTCGCGCAGTCTAAAGAAAGCTCAGGTGAGAAATTGCAAACGTCGAGCAATTGCTCAGAGATGAAAAGTGCCAGCACTGAAAGCTGTTGCTAGCCAGCACCCTTCCTTGGAAGCGCTTTCACAGGCGCAGCAACACTGGGGCTTTGCGCTTCTCTACCCACCAAAGGTCACGGTCATTCTCTTTCCGTCTCGTAGACACGAGCTGAGAAATTGCAAATGTCGAGCAATTGCTCAGAGATGAAAAGTGCCAGCACTGAAAGCTCTTGCTAGCCAGCCCCCTTCCTTGGAAGCGCTTTTGTAGCCCTAAGAACAGTGGGGCTCTGGGCTTCTCTAGCCACCTCATCTTCTGCTCATCCTCTCGCGCAGTCTAAAGAGAGCTCAGGTGAGAAATTGCAAACGTCGAGCAATTGCTCAGAGATGAAAAGT
The DNA here is from genome assembly GCA_037962945.1 of Sarcoramphus papa. Classification (NCBI taxonomy): domain Eukaryota; kingdom Metazoa; phylum Chordata; class Aves; order Accipitriformes; family Cathartidae; genus Sarcoramphus; species Sarcoramphus papa. The sequence continues at coordinate 27,135,992 of CM075590.1, read as the reverse complement.
GCCAGCACTGAAAGCTGTTGCTAGCCAGCACCCTTCCTTGGAAGCGCTTTCACAGGTGCAGCAACACTGGGGCTTTGCGCTTCTCTAACCACCAAACGTCACGGTCATTCTCTTTCCGTCTTGTAGACACGAGCTGAGAAATTGCAAACGTCGAGCAATTGCTCAGAGATGAAAAGTGCCAGCACTGAAAGCTGTTGCTAGCCAGCACCCTTCCTTGGAAGCGCTTTTGTAGCCCTAAGAACACTGGGGCTCTGGGCTTCTCTAGCCACCTCATCTTCTGCTCATCCTCTCGCGCAGTCTAAAGAGAGCTCAGGTGAGAAATTGCAAAGGTCGAGCAATTGCTCAGAGATGAAAAGTGCCAGCACTGAAAGCTGTTGCTAGCCAGCACCCTTCCTTGGAAGCGCTGTCACAGGCACAGCAACACTGGGGCTTTGCGCTTCTCTACCCACCAAACGTCACGGTCACTATCTCTCTGTCTCGTAGACACGAGCTGAGAAATTGCAAACGTCGAGCAATTGCTCAGAGATGAAAAGTGCCAGCACTGAAAGCTCTTGCTAGCCAGCCCCCTTCCTTGGAAGCGCTTTCACAGGCGCAGCAACACTGGGGCTTTGCGCTTCTCTAACCACCAAACGTCACGGTCATTCTCTTTCCGTCTTGTAGACACGAGCTGAGAAATTGCAAACGTCGAGCAATTGCTCAGAGATGAAAAGTGCCAGCACTGAAAGCTGTTGCTAGCCAGTCCCCTTCCTTGGAAGCGCTTTTGTAGCCCTAAGAACAGTGGGGCTCTGGGCTTCTCTAGCCACCTAATCTTCTGCTCATCCTCTTGCGCAGTCTAAAGAGAGCTCAGGTGAGAAATTGCAAACGTCGAGCAATTGCTCAGAGATGAAAAGTGCCAGCACTGAAAGCTGTTGCTAGCCAGCCCCCTTCCTTGGAAGCGCTGTCACAGGCGCAGCAACACTGGGGCTTTGCGCTTCTCTAACCACCAAACGTCACGGTCACTATCTCTCCGTCTCGTAGACACGAGCTGAGAAATTGCAAACGTCGAGCAATTGCTCAGAGATGAAAAGTGCCAGCACTGAAAGCTCTTGCTAGCCAGCACCCTTCCTTGGAAGCGCTTTTGTAGCCCTAAGAACACTGGGGCTCTGTGCTTCTCTAGCCATCTAAACTTCTGCTCATCCTCTCGCGCAGTCTAAAGAGAGCTCAGGTGAGAAATTGCAAACGTTGAGCAATTGCTCAGAGAGGAAAAGTGCCAGCACTGAAAGCTGTTGCTAGCCAGCACCCTTCCTTGAAAGCGCTTTCACAGGCGCAGCAACACTGGGGCTTTGCGCTTCTCTAACCACCAAACGTCACGGTCACTATCTCTCCGTCTCGTAGACACGAGCTGAGAAATTGCAAACGTCGAGCAATTGCTCAGAGATGAAAAGTGCCAGCACTGAAAGCTGTTGCTAGCCAGCCCCCTTCCTTGGAAGCGCTTTCACAGGCGCAGCAACACTGGGGCTTTGCGCTTCTCTAAAAACCAAACGTCACGGTCATTCTCTTTCGGTCTCGTAGACACGAGCTGAGAAATTGCAAACGTCGAGCAATTGCTCAGAGATGAAAAGTGCCAGCACTGAAAGCTCTTGCTAGCCAGCACCCTTCCTTGGAAGCGCTTTCACAGGTGCAGCAACACTGGGTCTTTGCGCTTCTCTAACCACCAAACGTCACGGTCATTCTCTTTCCGTCTTGTAGACACGAGCTGAGAAATTGCAAACGTCGAGCAATTGCTCAGAGATGAAAAGTGCCAGCACTGAAAGCTGTTGCTAGCCAGCCCCCTTCCTTGGAAGCGCTTTTGTAGCCCTAAGAACAGTGGAGCTCTGGGCTTCTCTAGCCATCTAAACTTCTGCTCATCCTCTCGCGCAGTCTAAAGAGAGCTCAGGTGAGAAATTGCAAACGTCGAGCAATTGCTCAGAGCTGAAAAGTGCCAGCACTGAAAGCTCTTGCTAGCCAGCACCCTTCCTTGGAAGCGCTTTCACAGGTGCAGCAACACTGGGGCTTTGCGCTTCTCTAACCACCAAACGTCACGGTCATTCTCTTTCCGTCTTGTAGACACGAGCTGAGAAATTGCAAACGTCGAGCAATTGCTCAGAGATGAAAAGTGCCAGCACTGAAAGCTGTTGCTAGCCAGCCCCCTTCCTTGGAAGCGCTTTTGTAGCCCTAAGAACAGTGGGGCTCTGGGCTTCTCTAGCCACCTCATCTTCTGCTCATCCTCTCGCGCAGTCTAAAGAGAGCTCAGGTGAGAAATTGCAAACGTCGAGCAATTGCTCAGAGATGAAAAGTGCCAGCACTGAAAGCTGTTGCTAGCCAGCACCCTTCCTTGGAAGCGCTGTCACAGGCGCAGCAACACTGGGGCTTTGTGCTTCTCTACCCACCAAACGTCACGGTCACTATCTCTCTGTCTCGTAGACACGAGCTGAGAAATTGCAAACGTCGAGCAATTGCTCAGAGATGAAAAGTGCCAGCACTGAAAGCTGTTGCTAGCCAGCACCCTTCCTTGGAAGCGCTTTCACAGGCGCAGCAACACTGGGGCTTTGCGCTTCTCTAACCACCAAACGTCACGGTCATTCTCTTTCCGTCTTGTAGACACGAGCTGAGAAATTGCAAACGTCGAGCAATTGCTCAGAGATGAAAAGTGCCAGCACTGAAAGCTGTTGCTAGCCAGTCCCCTTCCTTGGAAGCGCTTTTGTAGCCCTAAGAACACTGGGGCTCTGGGCTTCTCTAGCCACCTAATCTTCTGCTCATCCTGTCGCGCAGTCTAAAGAGAGCTCAGGTGAGAAATTGCAAACGTCGAGCAATTGCTCAGAGATGAAAAGTGCCAGTACTGAAAGCTCTTGCTAGCCAGCACCCTTCCTTGGAAGCGCTTTCACAGGCGCAGCAACACTGGGGCTTTGCGCTTCTCTACCCACCAAACGTCACGGTCACTATCTCTCCGTCTCGTAGACACGAGCTGAGAAATTGCAAACGTCGAGCAATTGCTCAGAGATGAAAAGTGCCAGCACTGAAAGCTGTTGCTAGCCAGCACCCTTCCTTGGAAGCGCTTTTGTAGCCCTAAGAACACTGGGGCTCTGGGCTTCTCTAGCCATCTAAACTTCTGCTCATCCTCTTGCGCAGTCTAAAGAGAGCTCAGGTGAGAAATTGCAAACGTCGAGCAATTGCTCAGAGATGAAAAGTGCCAGCACTGAAAGCTGTTGCTAGCCAGCACCCTTCCTTGGAAGCGCTTTCACAGGCGCAGCAACACTGGGGCTTTGCGCTTCTCTAACCACCAAACGTCACGGTCACTATCTCTCCGTCTCGTAGACACGAGCTGAGAAATTGCAAACGTCGAGCAATTGCTCAGAGATGAAAAGTGCCAGCACTGAAAGATGTTGCTAGCCAGCCCCCTTCCTTGGAAGCGCTTTCACAGGTGCAGCAACACTGGGGCTTTGCGCTTCTCTAACCACCAAACGTCACGGTCATTCTCTTTCGGTCTCGTAGACACGAGCTGAGAAATTGCAAACGTCGAGCAATTGCTCAGAGATGAAAAGCGCCAGCACTGAAAGCTGTTGCTAGCTAGCCCCCTTCCTTGGAAGCGCTTTTGTAGGCCTAAGAACACTGGGACTCTGTGCTTTTCTAGGCATCTAAACTTCTGCTCATCCTCTCGCGCAGTCTAAAGAAAGCTCAGGTGAGAAATTGCAAACGTCGAGCAATTGCTCAGAGATGAAAAGTGCCAGCACTGAAAGCTGTTGCTAGCCAGCACCCTTCCTTGGAAGCGCTTTCACAGGCGCAGCAACACTTGCTCTTTGCGCTTCTCTACCCACCAAAGGTCACGGTCATTCTCTTTCCGTCTCGTAGACACGAGCTGAGAAATTGCAAATGTCGAGCAATTGCTCAGAGATGAAAAGTGCCAGCACTGAAAGCTCTTGCTAGCCAGCCCCCTTCCTTGGAAGCGCTTTCACAGGTGCAGCAACACTGGGGCTTTGCGCTTCTCTACCCACCAAAGGTCACGGTCATTCTCTTTCCGTCTTGTAGACACGAGCTGAGAAATTGCAAACGTCGAGCAATTGCTCAGAGATGAAAAGTGCCAGCACTGAAAGCTGTTGCTAGCCAGCCCCCTTCCTTGGAAGCGCTTTTGTAGCCCTAAGAACACTGGGGCTCTGGGCTTCTCTAGCCACCTCATCTTCTGCTCATCCTCTCGCGCAGTCTAAAGAGAGCTCAGGTGAGAAATTGCAAACGTCGAGCAATTGCTCAGAGATGAAAAGTGCCAGCACTGAAAGCTGTTGCTAGCCAGCCCCCTTCCTTGGAAGCGCTTTCACAGGCGCAGCAACACTGGGGCTTTGCGCTTCTCTAACCACCAAACGTCACGGTCACTATCTCTCCGTCTCGTAGACACGAGCTGAGAAATTGCAAACGTCGAGCAATTGCTCAGAGATGAAAAGTGCCAGCACTGAAAGCTGTTGCTAGCCAGCACCCTTCCTTGGAAGCGCTTTTGTAGCCCTAAGAACACTGGGGCTCTGTGCTTCTCTAGCCATCTAAACTTCTGCTCATCCTCTCGCGCAGTCTAAAGAGAGCTCAGGTGAGAAATTGCAAACGTCGAGCAATTGCTCAGAGAGGAAAAGTGCCAGCACTGAAAGCTGTTGCTAGCCAGCACCCTTCCTTGAAAGCGCTTTCACAGGCGCAGCAACACTGGGGCTTTGCGCTTCTGTACCCACCAAACGTCACGGTCACTATCTCTCCGTCTCGTAGACACGAGCTGAGAAATTGCAAACGTCGAGCAATTGCTCAGAGATGAAAAGTGCCAGCACTGAAAGCTGTTGCTAGCCAGCACCCTTCCTTGGAAGCGCTTTCACAGGTGCAGCAACACTGGGGTTTGCGCTTCTCTAACCACCAAATGTCACGGTCATTCTCTTTCGGTCTCGTAGACACGAGCTGAGAAATTGCAAACGTCGAGCAATTGCTCAGAGATGAAAAGTGCCAGCACTGAAAGCTGTTGCTAGCCAGCACCCTTCCTTGGAAGCGCTTTCACAGGTGCAGCAACACTGGGGCTTTGCGCTTCTCTAACCACCAAACGTCACGGTCATTCTCTTTCCGTCTTGTAGACACGAGCTGAGAAATTGCAAACGTCGAGCAATTGCTCAGAGATGAAAAGTGCCAGCACTGAAAGCTGTTGCTAGCCAGCCCCCTTCCTTGGAAGCGCTTTTGTAGCCCTAAGAACAGTGGAGCTCTGGGCTTCTCTAGCCATCTAAATTTCTGCTCATCCTCTCGCGCAGTCTAAAGAGAGCTCAGGTGAGAAATTGCAAACGTCGAGCAATTGCTCAGAGATGAAAAGTGCCAGCACTGAAAGCTCTTGCTAGCCAGCACCCTTCCTTGAAAGCGCTTTCACAGGCGCAGCAACACTGGGGCTTTGCGCTTCTCTAACCACCAAACGTCACGGTCACTATCTCTCCGTCTCGTAGACACGAGCTGAGAAATTGCAAACGTCGAGCAATTGCTCAGAGATGAAAAGTGCCAGCACTGAAAGCTGTTGCTAGCCAGCCCCCTTCCTTGGAAGCGCTTTCACAGGTGCAGCAACACTGGGGCTTTGCGCTTCTCTAACCACCAAATGTCACGGTCATTCTCTTTCCGTCTCGTAGACACGAGCTGAGAAATTGCAAACGTCGAGCAATTGCTCAGAGATGAAAAGTGCCAGCACTGAAAGCTGTTGCTAGCCAGCACCCTTCCTTGGAAGCGCTTTCACAGGTGCAGCAACACTGGGGCTTTGCGCTTCTCTAACCACCAAACGTCACGGTCATTCTCTTTCCGTCTTGTAGACACGAGCTGAGAAATTGCAAACGTCGAGCAATTGCTCAGAGATGAAAAGTGCCAGCACTGAAAGCTGTTGCTAGCCAGCCCCCTTCCTTGGAAGCGCTTTTGTAGCCCTAAGAACACTGGGGCTCTGGGCTTCTCTAGCCACCTCATCTTCTGCTCATCCTCTCGCGCAGTCTAAAGAGAGCTCAGGTGAGAAATTGCAAACGTCGAGCAATTGCTCAGAGATGAAAAGTGCCAGCACTGAAAGCTGTTGCTAGCCAGCCCCCTTCCTTGGAAGCGCTGTCACAGGCGCAGCAACACTGGGGCTTTGCGCTTCTCTACCCACCAAACGTCACGGTCACTATCTCTCCGTCTCGTAGACACGAGCTGAGAAATTGCAAACATCGAGCAATTGCTCAGAGATGAAAAGTGCCAGCACTGAAAGCTCTTGCTAGCCAGCACCCTTCCTTGGAAGCGCTTTTGTAGCCCTAAGAACACTGGGGCTCTGGGCTTCTCTAGCCATCTAAACTTCTGCTCATCCTCTCGCGCAGTCTAAAGAGAGCTCAGGTGAGAAATTGCAAACGTCGAGCAATTGCTCAGAGATGAAAAGTGCCAGCACTGAAAGCTGTTGCTAGCCAGCACCCTTCCTTGAAAGCACTTTCACAGGCGCAGCAACACTGGGGCTTTGCGCTTCTCTACCCACCAAACGTCACGGTCACTATCTCTCCGTCTCGTAGACACGAGCTGAGAAATTGCAAACGTCGAGCAATTGCTCAGAGATGAAAAGTGCCAGCACTGAAAGCTGTTGCTAGCCAGCCCCCTTCCTTGGAAGCGCTTTCACAGGTGCAGCAACACTGGGGCTTTGCGCTTCTCTAACCACCAAATGTCACGGTCATTCTCTTTCGGTCTCGTAGACACGAGCTGAGAAATTGCAAACGTCGAGCAATTGCTCAGAGATGAAAAGTGCCAGCACTGAAAGCTGTTGCTAGCCAGCACCCTTCCTTGGAAGCGCTTTCACAGGTGCAGCAACACTGGGGCTTTGCGCTTCTCTAACCACCAAACGTCACGGTCATTCTAGTTCCGTCTTGTAGACACGAGCTGAGAAATTGCAAACGTCGAGCAATTGCTCAGAGATGAAAAGTGCCAGCACTGAAAGCTGTTGCTAGCCAGCCCCCTTCCTTGGAAGCGCTTTTGTAGCCCTAAGAACAGTGGAGCTCTGGGCTTCTCTAGCCATCTAAACTTCTGCTCATCCTCTCGCGCAGTCTAAAGAGAGCTCAGGTGAGAAATTGCAAACGTCGAGCAATTGCTCAGAGCTGAAAAGTGCCAGCACTGAAAGCTGTTGCTAGCCAGCACCCTTCCTTGGAAGCGCTTTCACAGGCGCAGCAACACTGGGGCTTTGCGCTTCTCTAACCACCAAACGTCACGGTCACTATCTCTCCGTCTCGTAGACACGAGCTGAGAAATTGCAAACGTCGAGCAATTGCTCAGAGATGAAAAGTGCCAGCACTGAAAGCTGTTGCTAGCCAGCCCCCTTCCTTGGAAGCGCTTTCACAGGTGCAGCAACACTGGGGCTTTGCGCTTCTCTAACCACCAAATGTCACGGTCATTCTCTTTCGGTCTCGTAGACACGAGCTGAGAAATTGCAAACGTCGAGCAATTGCTCAGAGATGAAAAGTGCCAGCACTGAAAGCTGTTGCTAGCCAGCACCCTTCCTTGGAAGCGCTTTCACAGGTGCAGCAACACTGGGTCTTTGCGCTTCTCTAACCACCAAACGTCACGGTCATTCTCTTTCCGTCTTGTAGACACAAGCTGAGAAATTGCAAACGTCGAGCAATTGCTCAGAGATGAAAAGTGCCAGCACTGAAAGCTGTTGCTAGCCAGCCCCCTTCCTTGGAAGCGCTTTCACAGGTGCAGCAACACTGGGGCTTTGCGCTTCTCTAAAAACCAAACGTCACGGTCATTCTCTTTCGGTCTCGTAGACACGAGCTGAGAAATTGCAAACGTCGAGCAATTGCTCAGAGATGAAAAGTGCCAGCACTGAAAGCTGTTGCTAGCTAGCCCCCTTCCTTGGAAGCGCTTTTGTAGGCCTAAGAACACTGGGACTCTGTGCTTTTCTAGGCATCTAAACTTCTGCTCATCCTCTCGCGCAGTCTAAAGAAAGCTCAGGTGAGAAATTGCAAACGTCGAGCAATTGCTCAGAGATGAAAAGTGCCAGCACTGAAAGCTCTTGCTAGCCAGCACCCTTCCTTGGAAGCGCTTTCACAGGCGCAGCAACACTTGCTCTTTGCGCTTCTCTACCCACCAAAGGTCACGGTCATTCTCTTTCCGTCTCGTAGACACGAGCTGAGAAATTGCTAATGTCGAGCAATTGCTCAGAGATGAAAAGTGCCAGCACTGAAAGCTCTTGCTAGCCAGCACCCTTCCTTGGAAGCGCTTTCACAGGTGCAGCAACACTGGGGCTTTGCGCTTCTCTACCCACCAAAGGTCACGGTCATTCTCTTTCCGTCTTGTAGACACGAGCTGAGAAATTGCAAACGTCGAGCAATTGCTCAGAGATGAAAAGTGCCAGCACTGAAAGCTCTTGCTAGCCAGCACCCTTCCTTGGAAGCGCTTTTGTAGCCCTAAGAACACTGGGGCTCTGGGCTTCTCTAGCCACCTCATCTTCTGCTCATCCTCTCGCGCAGTCTAAAGAGAGCTCAGGTGAGAAATTGCAAACGTCGAGCAATTGCTCAGAGATGAAAAGTGCCAGCACTGAAAGCTGTTGCTAGCCAGCCCCCTTCCTTGGAAGCGCTGTCACAGGCGCAGCAACACTGGGGCTTTGCGCTTCTCTAACCACCAAACGTCACGGTCACTATCTCTCCGTCTCGTAGACACGAGCTGAGAAATTGCAAACGTCGAGCAATTGCTCAGAGATGAAAAGTGCCAGCACTGAAAGCTCTTGCTAGCCAGCACCCTTCCTTGGAAGCGCTTTTGTAGCCCTAAGAACACTGGGGCTCTGGGCTTCTCTAGCCATCTAAACTTCTGCTCATCCTCTCGCGCAGTCTAAAGAGAGCTCAGGTGAGAAATTGCAAACGTCGAGCAATTGCTCAGAGAGGAAAAGTGCCAGCACTGAAAGCTGTTGCTAGCCAGCACCCTTCCTTGAAAGCACTTTCACAGGCGCAGCAACACTGGGGCTTTGCGCTTCTCTAACCACCAAACGTCACGGTCACTATCTCTCCGTCTCGTAGACACGAGCTGAGAAATTGCAAACGTCGAGCAATTGCTCAGAGATGAAAAGTGCCAGCACTGAAAGCTGTTGCTAGCCAGCACCCTTCCTTGGAAGCGCTTTCACAGGTGCAGCAACACTGGGGCTTTGCGCTTCTCTAACCACCAAATGTCACGGTCATTCTCTTTCGGTCTCGTAGACACGAGCTGAGAAATTGCAAACGTCGAGCAATTGCTCAGAGATGAAAAGTGCCAGCACTGAAAGCTGTTGCTAGCCAGCACCCTTCCTTGGAAGCGCTTTCACAGGTGCAGCAACACTGGGGCTTTGCGCTTCTCTAACCACCAAACGTCACGGTCATTCTCTTTCCGTCTTGTAGACACGAGCTGAGAAATTGCAAACGTCGAGCAATTGCTCAGAGATGAAAAGTGCCAGCACTGAAAGCTGTTGCTAGCCAGCCCCCTTCCTTGGAAGCGCTTTTGTAGCCCTAAGAACAGTGGAGCTCTGGGCTTCTCTAGCCATCTAAACTTCTGCTCATCCTCTCGCGCAGTCTAAAGAGAGCTCAGGTGAGAAATTGCAAACGTCGAGCAATTGCTCAGAGATGAAAAGTGCCAGCACTGAAAGCTGTTGCTAGCCAGCACCCTTCCTTGAAAGCGCTTTCACAGGTGCAGCAACACTGGGGCTTTGCGCTTCTCTACCCACCAAACGTCACGGTCACTATCTCTCCGTCTCGTAGACACGAGCTGAGAAATTGCAAACGTCGAGCAATTGCTCAGAGATGAAAAGTGCCAGCACTGAAAGCTGTTGCTAGCCAGCCCCCTTCCTTGGAAGCGCTTTCACAGGTGCAGCAACACTGGGGCTTTGCGCTTCTCTAACCACCAAATGTCACGGTCATTCTCTTTCGGTCTCGTAGACACGAGCTGAGAAATTGCAAACGTCGAGCAATTGCTCAGAGATGAAAAGTGCCAGCACTGAAAGCTGTTGCTAGCCAGCACCCTTCCTTGGAAGCGCTTTCACAGGTGCAGCAACACTGGGGCTTTGCGCTTCTCTACCCACCAAACGTCACGGTCATTCTCTTTCCGTCTTGTCGACACGAGCTGAGAAATTGCAAACGTCGAGCAATTGCTCAGAGATGAAAAGTGCCAGCACTGAAAGCTGTTGCTAGCCAGCCCCCTTCCTTGGAAGCGCTTTTGTAGCCCTAAGAACACTGGGGCTCTGGGCTTCTCTAGCCACCTCATCTTCTGCTCATCCTCTCGCGCAGTCTAAAGAGAGCTCAGGTGAGAAATTGCAAACGTCGAGCAATTGCTCAGAGATGAAAAGTGCCAGCACTGAAAGCTGTTGCTAGCCAGCACCCTTCCTTGGAAGCGCTTTCACAGGTGCAGCAACACTGGGGCTTTGCGCTTCTCTAACCACCAAACGTCACGGTCATTCTCTTTCCGTCTTGTAGACACGAGCTGAGAAATTGCAAACGTCGAGCAATTGCTCAGAGATGAAAAGTGCCAGCACTGAAAGCTCTTGCTAGCCAGCACCCTTCCTTGGAAGCGCTTTTGTAGCCCTAAGAACACTGGGGCTCTGGGCTTCTCTAGCCACCTCATCTTCTGCTCATCCTCTCGCGCAGTCTAAAGAGAGCTCAGGTGAGAAATGGCAAACGTCCAGCAATTGCTCAGAGATGAAAAGTGCCAGCACTGAAAGCTCTTGCTAGCCAGCACCCTTCCTTGGAAGCGCTGTCACAGGCGCAGCAACACTGGGGCTTTGCGCTTCTCTAACCACCAAATGTCACGGTCATTCTCTTTCGGTCTCGTAGACACGAGCTGAGAAATTGCAAACGTCGAGCAATTGCTCAGAGATGAAAAGTGCCAGCACTGAAAGCTCTTGCTAGCCAGCCCCCTTCCTTGGAAGCGCTTTCACAGGCGCAGCAACACTGGGGCTTTGCGCTTCTCTAACCACCAAATGTCACGGTCATTCTCTTTCCGTCTTGTAGACACGAGCTGAGAAATTGCAAACGTCGAGCAATTGCTCAGAGATGAAAAGTGCCAGCACTGAAAGCTGTTGCTAGCCAGTCCCCTTCCTTGGAAGCACTTTCACAGGTGCAGCAACACTGGGGCTTTGCGCTTCTCTAACCACCAAACGTCACGGTCACTATCTCTCCGTCTCGTAGACACGAGCTGAGAAATTGCAAACGTCGAGCAATTGCTCAGAGATGAAAAGCGCCAGCACTGAAAGCTGTTGCTAGCTAGCCCCCTTCCTTGGAAGCGCTTTTGTAGGCCTAAGAACACTGGGACTCTGTGCTTTTCTAGGCATCTAAACTTCTGCTCATCCTCTCGCGCAGTCTAAAGAAAGCTCAGGTGAGAAATTGCAAACGTCGAGCAATTGCTCAGAGATGAAAAGTGCCAGCACTGAAAGCTCTTGCTAGCCAGCACCCTTCCTTGGAAGCGCTTTCACAGGCGCAGCAACACTTGCTCTTTGCGCTTCTCTACCCACCAAAGGTCACGGTCATTCTCTTTCCGTCTCGTAGACACGAGCTGAGAAATTGCAAACGTCGAGCAATTGCTCAGAGATGAAAAGTGCCAGCACTGAAAGCTCTTGCTAGCCAGCCCCCTTCCTTGGAAGCGCTTTCACAGGTGCAGCAACACTGGGGCTTTGCGCTTCTCTAACCACCAAACGTCACGGTCATTCTCTTTCCGTCTTGTAGACACGAGCTGAGAAATTGCAAACGTCGAGCAATTGCTCAGAGATGAAAAGTGCCAGCACTGAAAGCTCTTGCTAGCCAGCACCCTTCCTTGGAAGCGCTTTTGTAGCCCTAAGAACACTGGGGCTCTGGGCTTCTCTAGCCACCTCATCTTCTGCTCATCCTGTCGCGCAGTCTAAAGAGAGCTCAGGTGAGAAATTGCAAACGTCGAGCAATTGCTCAGAGATGAAAAGTGCCAGCACTGAAAGCTGTTGCTAGCCAGCCCCCTTCCTTGGAAGCGCTGTCACAGGCGCAGCAACACTGGGGCTTTGCGCTTCTCTAACCACCAAACGTCACGGTCACTATCTCTCCGTCTCGTAGACACGAGCTGAGAAATTGCAAACGTCGAGCAATTGCTCAGAGATGAAAAGTGCCAGCACTGAAAGCTGTTGCTAGCCAGCACCCTTCCTTGGAAGCGCTTTTGTAGCCCTAAGAACACTGGGGCTCTGTGCTTCTCTAGCCATCTAAACTTCTGCTCATCCTCTCGCGCAGTCTAAAGAGAGCTCAGGTGAGAAATTGCAAACGTCGAGCAATTGCTCAGAGAGGAAAAGTGCCAGCACTGAAAGCTGTTGCTAGCCAGCACCCTTCCTTGAAAGCGCTTTCACAGGCGCAGCAACACTGGGGCTTTGCGCTTCTCTAACCACCAAACGTCACGGTCACTATCTCTCCGTCTCGTAGACACGAGCTGAGAAATTGCAAACGTCGAGCAATTGCTCAGAGATGAAAAGTGCCAGCACTGAAAGCTGTTGCTAGCCAGCCCCCTTCCTTGGAAGCGCTTTCACAGGTGCAGCAACACTGGGGCTTTGCGCTTCTCTAACCACCAAATGTCACGGTCATTCTCTTTCGGTCTCGTAGACACGAGCTGAGAAATTGCAAACGTCGAGCAATTGCTCAGAGATGAAAAGTGCCAGCACTGAAAGCTCTTGCTAGCCAGCACCCTTCCTTGGAAGCGCTTTCACAGGTGCAGCAACACTGGGGCTTTGCGCTTCTCTAACCACCAAACGTCACGGTCATTCTCTTTCCGTCTTGTAGACACGAGCTGAGAAATTGCAAACGTCGAGCAATTGCTCAGAGATGAAAAGTGCCAGCACTGAAAGCTCTTGCTAGCCAGCCCCCTTCCTTGGAAGCGCTTTTGTAGCCCTAAGAACAGTGGAGCTCTGGGCTTCTCTAGCCACCTCATCTTCTGCTCATCCTCTCGCGCAGTCTAAAGAGAGCTCAGGTGAGAAATTGCAAACGTCGAGCAATTGCTCAGAGATGAAAAGTGCCAGCACTGAAAGCTGTTGCTAGCCAGCACCCTTCCTTGGAAGCGCTTTCACAGGTGCAGCAACACTGGGGCTTTGCGCTTCTCTAACCACCAAACGTCACGGTCATTCTCTTTCCGTCTTGTAGACACGAGCTGAGAAATTGCAAACGTCGAGCAATTGCTCAGAGATGAAAAGTGCCAGCACTGAAAGCTGTTGCTAGCCAGCCCCCTTCCTTGGAAGCGCTTTTGTAGCCCTAAGAACAGTGGGGCTCTGGGCTTCTCTAGCCACCTAATCTTCTGCTCATCCTCTCGCGCAGTCTAAAGAGAGCTCAGGTGAGAAATTGCAAACGTCGAGCAATTGCTCAGAGATGAAAAGTGCCAGCACTGAAAGCTGTTGCTAGCCAGCACCCTTCCTTGGAAGCGCTGTCACAGGCGCAGCAACACTGGGGCTTTGCGCTTCTCTACCCACCAAACGTCACGGTCACTATCTCTCTGTCTCGTAGACACGAGCTGAGAAATTGCAAACGTCGAGCAATTGCTCAGAGATGAAAAGTGCCAGCACTGAAAGCTCTTGCTAGCCAGCCCCCTTCCTTGGAAGCGCTTTCACAGGTGCAGCAACACTGGGGCTTTGCGCTTCTCTACCCACCAAACGTCACGGTCATTCTCTTTCCGTCTTGTAGACACGAGCTGAGAAATTGCAAACGTCGAGCAATTGCTCAGAGATGAAAAGTGCCAGCACTGAAAGCTGTTGCTAGCCAGCACCCTTCCTTGGAAGCGCTTTTGTAGCCCTAAGAACAGTGGGCCTCTGGGCTTCTCTAGCCACCTAATCTTCTGCTCATCCTGTCGCGCAGTCTAAAGAGAGCTCAGGTGAGAAATTGCAAACGTCGAGCAATTGCTCAGAGATGAAAAGTGCCAGCACTGAAAGCTCTTGCTAGCCAGCACCCTTCCTTGGAAGCACTGTCACAGGCGCAGCAACACTGGGGCTTTGCGCTTCTCTACCCACCAAACGTCACGGTCACTATCTCTCCGTCTCGTAGACACGAGCTGAGAAATTGCAAACGTCGAGCAATTGCTCAGAGATGAAAAGTGCCAGCACTGAAAGCTGTTGCTAGCCAGCACCCTTCCTTGGAAGCGCTTTTGTAGCCCTAAGAACAGTGGGGCTCTGTGCTTCTCTAGCCATCTAAACTTCTGCTCATCCTCTCGCGCAGTCTAAAGAGAGCTCAGGTGAGAAATTGCAAACGTCGAGCAATTGCTGTGAGATGAAAAGTGCCAGCACTGAAAGATGTTGCTAGCCAGCACCCTTCCTTGGAAGCGCTTTCACAGGCGCAGCAACACTTGCTCTTTGCGCTTCTCTACCCACCAAATGTCACGGTCACTATCTCTCCGTCTCGTAGACACGAGCTGAGAAATTGCAAACGTCGAGCAATTGCTCAGAGATGAAAAGTGCCAGCACTGAAAGATGTTGCTAGCCTGCCCCCTTCCTTGGAAGCGCTTTCACAGGTGCAGCAACACTGGGGCTTTGCGCTTCTCTAACCACCAAACGTCACGGTCATTCTCTTTCGGTCTCGTAGACACGAGCTGAGAAATTGCAAACGTCGAGCAATTGCTCAGAGATGAAAAGTGCCAGCACTGAAAGCTGTTGCTAGCCAGCACCCTTCCTTGGAAGCGCTTTCACAGGCGCAGCAACACTGGGGCTTTGCGCTTCTCTACCCACCAAACATCACGGTCATTCTCTTTCCGTCTCGTAGACACGAGCTGAGAAATTGCAAACGTCGAGCAATTGCTCAGAGATGAAAAGAGCCAGCACTGAAAGCTGTTGCTAGCCAGCACCCTTCCTTGGAAGCACTTTCACAGGTGCAGCAACACTGGGGCTTTGCGCTTCTCTAACCACCAAACGTCACGGTCACTATCTCTCCGTCTCGTAGACACGAGCTGAGAAATTGCAAACGTCGAGCAATTGCTCAGAGATGAAAAGCGCCAGCACTGAAAGCTGTTGCTAGCCAGCACCCTTCCTTGGAAGTGCTTTTGTAGGCCTAAGAACACTGGGACTCTGTGCTTTTCTAGGCATCTAAACTTCTGCTCATCCTCTCGCGCAGTCTAAAGAAAGCTCAGGTGAGAAATTGCAAACGTTGAGCAATTGCTGAGAGATGAAAAGTGCCAGCACTGAAAGCTGTTGCTAGCCAGCCCCCTTCCTTGGAAGCGCTGTCACAGGCGCAGCAACACTTGCTCTTTGCGCTTCTCTACCCACCAAACGTCACGGTCATTCTCTTTCCGTCTCGTAGACACGAGCTGAGAAATTGCAAATGTCGAGCAATTGCTCAGAGATGAAAAGTGCCAGCACTGAAAGCTCTTGCTAGCCAGCCCCCTTCCTTGGAAGCGCTTTCACAGGTGCAGCAACACTGGGGCTTTGCGCTTCTCTAACCACCAAACGTCACGGTCATTCTCTTTCCGTCTTGTAGACACGAGCTGAGAAATTGCAAACGTCGAGCAATTGCTCAGAGATGAAAAGTGCCAACACTGAAAGCTGTTGCTAGCCAGCACCCTTCCTTGGAAGCGCTTTTGTAGCCCTAAGAACAGTGGGGCTCTGTGCTTCTCTAGCCATCTAAAATTCTGCTCATCCTCTCGCGCAGTCTAAAGAGAGCTCAGGTGAGAAATTGCAAACGTCGAGCAATTGCTCAGAGAGGAAAAGTGCCAGCACTGAAAGCTGTTGCTAGCCAGCACCCTTCCTTGAAAGCGCTTTCACAGGCGCAGCAACACTGGGGCTTTGCGCTTCTCTACCCACCAAACGTCACGGTCACTATCTCTCCGTCTCGTAGACACGAGCTGAGAAATTGCAAACGTCGAGCAATTGCTCAGAGATGAAAAGTGCCAGCACTGAAAGCTGTTGCTAGCCAGCCCCCTTCCTTGGAAGCGCTTTCACAGGTGCAGCAACACTGGGGCTTTGCGCTTCTCTAACCACCAAATGTCACGGTCATTCTCTTTCGGTCTCGTAGACACGAGCTGAGAAAGTGCAAACGTCGAGCAATTGCTCAGAGATGAAAAGTGCCAGCACTGAAAGCTGTTGCTAGCCAGCCCCCTTCCTTGGAAGCGCTTTTGTAGCCCTAAGAACAGTGGGGCTCTGGGCTTCTCTAGCCACCTCATCTTCTGCTCATCCTCTCGCGCAGTCTAAAGAGCGCTCAGGTGAGAAATGGCAAACGTCGAGCAATTGCTCACAGATGAAAAGTGCCAGCACTGAAAGCTGTTGCTAGCCAGCCCCCTTCCTTGGAAGCGCTGTCACAGGCGCAGCAACACTGGGGCTTTGCGCTTCTCTAACCACCATACGTCAGGGTCACTATCTCTCCGTCTCGTAGACACGAGCTGAGAAATTGCAAACCTCGAGCAATTGCTCACAGATGAAAAGTGCCAGCACTGAAAGCTGTTGCTAGCCAGCACCCTTCCTTGGAAGCGCTTTCACAGGCGCAGCAACACTGGGGCTTTGCGCTTCTCTACCCACCAAACATCACGGTCATTCTCTTTCCGTCTCGTAGACACGAGCTGAGAAATTGCAAACGTCGAGCAATTGCTCAGAGATGAAAAGAGCCAGCACTGAAAGCTGTTGCTAGCCAGCCCCCTTCCTTGGAAGCGCTTTCACAGGTGCAGCAACACTGGGGCTTTGCGCTTCTCTAACCACCAAACGTCACGGTCACTATTTCTCCGTCTCGTAGACACGAGCTGAGAAATTGCAAACGTCGAGCAATTGCTCAGAGATGAAAAGCGCCAGCACTGAAAGCTGTTGCTAGCTAGCCCCCTTCCTTGGAAGCGCTTTTGTAGCCCTAAGAACACTGGGGCTCTGGGCTTCTCTAGCCATCTAAACTTCTGCTCATCCTCTTGCGCAGTCTAAAGAGAGCTCAGGTGAGAAATTGCAAACGTCGAGCAATTGCTCAGAGATGAAAAGTGCCAGCACTGAAAGCTGTTGCTAGCCAGCACCCTTCCTTGGAAGCGCTTTCACAGGCGCAGCAACACTGGGGCTTTGCGCTTCTCTACCCACCAAACGTCACGGTCACTATCTCTCCGTCTCGTAGACACGAGCTGAGAAATTGCAAACGTCGAGCAATTGCTCAGAGATGAAAAGTGCCAGCACTGAAAGCTGTTGCTAGCCAGCACCCTTCCTTGGAAGCGCTTTCACAGGCGCAGCAACACTTGCTCTTTGCGCTTCTCTACCCACCAAATGTCACGGTCACTATATCTCCGTCTCGTAGACACGAGCTGAGAAATTGCAAACGTCGAGCAATTGCTCAGAGATGAAAAGTGCCAGCACTGAAAGCTGTTGCTAGCCAGCCCCCTTCCTTGGAAGTGCTTTTGTAGCCCTAAGAACACTGGGGCTCTGGGCTTCTCTAGCCACCTCATCTTCTGCTCATCCTCTCGCGCAGTCTAAAGAGCGCTCAGGTGAGAAATGGCAAACGTCCAGCAATTGCTCAGAGATGAAAAGTGCCAGCACTGAAAGCTGTTGCTAGCCAGCACCCTTCCTTGGAAGCGCTTTCACAGGCGCAGCAACACTTGCTCTTTGCGCTTCTCTACCCACCAAACGTCACGGTCACTATCTCTCCGTCTCGTAGACACGAGCTGAGAAATTGCAAACCTCGAGCAATTGCTCACAGATGAAAAGTGCCAGCACTGAAAGCTGTTGCTAGCCAGCACCCTTCCTTGGAAGCGCTTTCACAGGCGCAGCAACACTGGGGCTTTGCGCTTCTCTAGCCACCAAACATGACGGTCATTCTCTTTCCGTCTCGTAGACACGAGCTGAGAAATTGCAAACGTCGAGCAATTGCTCAGAGAGGAAAAGAGCCAGCACTGAAAGCTCTTGCTAGCCAGCCCCCTTCCTTGGAAGCGCTTTCACAGGTGCAGCAACACTGGGGCTTTGCGCTTCTCTAACCACCAAACGTCACGGTCACTATCTCTCCGTCTCGTAGACACGAGCTGAGAAATTGCAAACGTCGAGCAATTGCTCAGAGATGAAAAGCGCCAGCACTGAAAGCTGTTGCTAGCTAGCCCCCTTCCTTGGAAGCGCTTTTGTAGCCCTAAGAACACTGGGGCTCTGGGCTTCTCTAGCCATCTAAACTTCTGCTCATCCTCTTGCGCAGTCTAAAGAGAGCTCAGGTGAGAAATTGCAAACGTCGAGCAATTGCTCAGAGATGAAAAGTGCCAGCACTGAAAGCTCTTGCTAGCCAGCACCCTTCCTTGGAAGTGCTTTCACAGGCGCAGCAACACTTGCTCTTTGCGCTTCTCTACCCACCAAATGTCACGGTCACTATCTCTCCGTCTCGTAGACACGAGCTGAGAAATTGCAAACGTCGAGCAATTGCTCAGAGATGAAAAGTGCCAGCACTGAAAGATGTTGCTAGCCAGCCCCCTTCCTTGGAAGCGCTTTTGTAGCCCTAAGAACAGTGGGGCTCTGGGCTTCTCTAGCCACCTCATCTTCTGCTCATCCTCTCGCGCAGTCTAAAGAGCGCTCAGGTGAGAAATGGCAAACGTCCAGCAATTGCTCAGAGATGAAAAGTGCCAGCACTGAAAGCTGTTGCTAGCCAGCACCCTTCCTTGGAAGCGCTTTCACAGGCGCAGCAACACTGGGGCTTTGCGCTTCTCTAACCACCATACGTCAGGGTCACTATCTCTCCGTCTCGTAGACACGAGCTGAGAAATTGCAAACGTTGAGCAATTGCTCACAGATGAAAAGTGCCAGCACTGAAAGCTGTTGCTAGCCAGCCCCCTTCCTTGGAAGCGCTTTCACAGGCGCAGCAACACTGGGGCTTTGCGCTTCTCTACCCACCAAACGTCACGGTCACTATCTCTCCGTCTCGTAGACACGAGCTGAGAAATTGCAAACGTCGAGCAATTGCTCAGAGATGAAAAGTGCCAGCACTGAAAGCTGTTGCTAGCCAGCACCCTTCCTTGGAAGCGCTTTCACAGGCGCAGCAACACTTGCTCTTTGCGCTTCTCTACCCACCAAATGTCACGGTCACTATCTCTCCGTCTCGTAGACACGAGCTGAGAAATTGCAAACGTCGAGCAATTGCTCAGAGATGAAAAGTGCCAGCACTGAAAGATGTTGCTAGCCAGCCCCCTTCCTTGGAAGCGCTTTTGTAGCCCTAAGAACAGTGGGGCTCTGGGCTTCTCTAGCCACCTCATCTTCTGCTCATCCTCTCGCGCAGTCTAAAGAGCGCTCAGGTGAGAAATGGCAAACGTCCAGCAATTGCTCAGAGATGAAAAGTGCCAGCACTGAAAGCTGTTGCTAGCCAGCACCCTTCCTTGGAAGCGCTTTCACAGGCGCAGCAACACTGGGGCTTTGCGCTTCTCTAACCACCATACGTCAGGGTCACTATCTCTCCGTCTCGTAGACACGAGCTGAGAAATTGCAAACGTCGAGCAATTGCTCACAGATGAAAAGTGCCAGCACTGAAAGCTGTTGCTAGCCAGCACCCTTCCTTGGAAGCGCTTTCACAGGCGCAGCAACACTGGGGCTTTGCGCTTCTCTAGCCACCAAACATCACGGTCATTCTCTTTCCGTCTCGTAGACACGAGCTGAGAAATTGCAAACGTCGAGCAATTGCTCAGAGAGGAAAAGAGCCAGCACTGAAAGCTCTTGCTAGCCAGCCCCCTTCCTTGGAAGCGCTTTCACAGGTGCAGCAACACTGGGGCTTTGCGCTTCTCTAACCACCAAACGTCACGGTCACTATCTCTCCGTCTCGTAGACACGAGCTGAGAAATTGCAAACGTCGAGCAATTGCTCAGAGATGAAAAGCGCCAGCACTGAAAGCTGTTGCTAGCTAGCCCCCTTCCTTGGAAGCGCTTTTGTAGCCCTAAGAACACTGGGGCTCTGGGCTTCTCTAGCCATCTAAACTTCTGCTCATCCTCTTGCGCAGTCTAAAGAGAGCTCAGGTGAGAAATTGCAAACGTCGAGCAATTGCTCAGAGATGAAAAGTGCCAGCACTGAAAGCTGTTGCTAGCCAGCACCCTTCCTTGGAAGTGCTTTCACAGGCGCAGCAACACTTGCTCTTTGCGCTTCTCTACCCACCAAATGTCACGTTCACTATCTCTCCGTCTCGTAGACACGAGCTGAGAAATTGCAAACGTCGAGCAATTGCTCAGAGATGAAAAGTGCCAGCACTGAAAGATGTTGCTAGCCAGCCCCCTTCCTTGGAAGCGCTTTTGTAGCCCTAAGAACACTGGGGCTCTGGGCTTCTCTAGCCACCTCATCTTCTGCTCATCCTCTCGCGCAGTCTAAAGAGCGCTCAGGTGAGAAATGGCAAACGTCCAGCAATTGCTCAGAGATGAAAAGTGCCAGCACTGAAAGCTGTTTCTAGCCAGCACCCTTCCTTGGAAGCGCTTTCACAGGCGCAGCAACACTGGGGCTTTGCGCTTCTCTAACCACCATACGTCAGGGTCACTATCTCTCCGTCTCGTAGACACGAGCTGAGAAATTGCAAACGTTGAGCAATTGCTCAGAGATGAAAAGTGCCAGCACTGAAAGCTGTTGCTAGCCAGCCCCCTTCCTTGGAAGCGCTTTCACAGGCGCAGCAACACTGGGGCTTTGCGCTTCTCTAGCCACCAAACATCACGGTCATTCTCTTTCCGTCTCGTAGACACGAGCTGAGAAATTGCAAACGTCGAGCAATTGCTCAGAGATGAAAAGAGCCAGCACTGAAAGCTCTTGCTACCCAGCCCCCTTCCTTGGAAGCGATTTCACAGGCGCAGCAACACTGGGGCTTTGCGCTTCTCTAACCACCAAACGTCACGGTCACTATCTCTCCGTCTCGTAGACACGAGCTGAGAAATTGCAAACCTCGAGCAATTGCTCAGAGATGAAAAGCGCCAGCACTGAAAGCTGTTGCTAGCTAGCCCCCTTCCTTGGAAGCGCTTTTGTAGGCCTAAGAACACTGGGGCTCTGGGCTTCTCTAGCCATCTAAACTTCTGCTCATCCTCTTGCGCAGTCTAAAGAGAGCTCAGGTGAGAAATTGCAAACGTCGAGCAATTGCTCAGAGATGAAAAGTGCCAGCACTGAAAGCTGTTGCTAGCCAGCACCCTTCCTTGGAAGCGCTTTCACAGGCGCAGCAACACTGGGGCTTTGCGCTTCTCTACCCACCAAACGTCACGGTCACTATCTCTCCGTCTCGTAGACACGAGCTGAGAAATTGCAAACGTCGAGCAATTGCTCAGAGATGAAAAGTGCCAGCACTGAAAGCTGTTGCTAGCCAGCACCCTTCCTTGGAAGCGCTTTCACAGGCGCAGCAACACTTGCTCTTTGCGCTTCTCTACCCACCAAATGTCACGGTCACTATCTCTCCGTCTCGTAGACACGAGCTGAGAAATTGCAAACGTCGAGCAATTGCTCAGAGATGAAAAGTGCCAGCACTGAAAGATGTTGCTAGCCAGCCCCCTTCCTTGGAAGCGCTTTTGTAGCCCTAAGAACAGTGGGGCTCTGGGCTTCTCTAGCCACCTCATCTTCTGCTCATCCTCTCGCGCAGTCTAAAGAGCGCTCAGGTGAGAAATGGCAAACGTCCAGCAATTGCTCAGAGATGAAAAGTGCCAGCACTGAAAGCTGTTGCTAGCCAGCACCCTTCCTTGGAAGCGCTTTCACAGGCGCAGCAACACTGGGGCTTTGCGCTTCTCTACCCACCAAACGTCACGGTCATTCTCTTTCCGTCTCGTAGACACGAGCTGAGAAATTGCAAACGTCGAGCAATTGCTCAGAGATGAAAAGAGCCAGCACTGAAAGCTCTTGCTACCCAGCCCCCTTCCTTGGAAGCGCTTTCACAGGCGCAGCAACACTGGGGCTTTGCGCTTCTCTAACCACCAAACGTCACGGTCACTATCTCTCCGTCTCGTAGACACGAGCTGAGAAATTGCAAACGTCGAGCAATTGCTCAGAGATGAAAAGCGCCAGCACTGAAAGCTGTTGCTAGCTAGCCCCCTTCCTTGGAAGCGCTTTTGTAGCCCTAAGAACACTGGGGCTCTGGGCTTCTCTAGCCATCTAAACTTCTGCTCATCCTCTTGCGCAGTCTAAAGAGAGCTCAGGTGAGAAATTGCAAACGTCGAGCAATTGCTCAGAGATGAAAAGTGCCAGCACTGAAAGCTGTTGCTAGCCAGCACCCTTCCTTGGAAGCGCTTTCACAGGCGCAGCAACACTGGGGCTTTGCGCTTCTCTACCCACCAAACGTCACGGTCACTATCTCTCCGTCTCGTAGACACGAGCTGAGAAATTGCAAACGTCGAGCAATTGCTCAGAGATGAAAAGTGCCAGCACTGAAAGCTGTTGCTAGCCAGCACCCTTCCTTGGAAGCGCTTTCACAGGCGCAGCAACACTTGCTCTTTGCGCTTCTCTAACCACCAAATGTCACGGTCACTATCTCTCCGTCTCGTAGACACGAGCTGAGAAATTGCAAACGTCGAGCAATTGCTCAGAGATGAAAAGTGCCAGCACTGAAAGCTGTTGCTAGCCAGCCCCCTTCCTTGGAAGCGCTTTTGTAGCCCTAAGAACAGTGGGGCTCTGGGCTTCTCTAGCCACCTCATCTTCTGCTCATCCTCTCGCGCAGTCTAAAGAGCGCTCAGGTGAGAAATGGCAAACGTCCAGCAATTGCTCAGAGAGGAAAAGTGCCAGCACTGAAAGCTGTTGCTAGCCAGCACCCTTCCTTGGAAGCGCTTTCACAGGCGCAGCAACACTGGGGCTTTCCGCTTCTCTAACCACCATACGTCAGGGTCACTATCTCTCCGTCTCGTAGACACGAGCTGAGAAATTGCAAACGTCGAGCAATTGCTCAGAGATGAAAAGTGCCAGCACTGAAAGCTGTTGCTAGCCAGCACCCTTCCTTGGAAGCGCTTTCACAGGCGCAGCAACACTGGGGCTTTGCGCTTCTCTAGCCACCAAACATCACGGTCATTCTCTTTCCGTCTCGTAGACACGAGCTGAGAAATTGCAAACGTCCAGCAATTGCTCAGAGATGAAAAGAGCCAGCACTGAAAGCTGTTGCTAGCCAGCCCCCTTCCTTGGAAGCGCTTTCACAGGTGCAGCAACACTGGGGCTTTGCGCTTCTCTAACCACCAAACGTCACGGTCACTATCTCTCCGTCTCGTAGACACGAGCTGAGAAATTGCAAACGTCGAGCAATTGCTCAGAGATGAAAAGCGCCAGCACTGAAAGCTGTTGCTAGCTAGCCCCCTTCCTTGGAAGCGCTTTTGTAGCCCTAAGAACACTGGGGCTCTGGGCTTCTCTAGCCATCTAAACTTCTGCTCATCCTCTTGCGCAGTCTAAAGAGAGCTCAGGTGAGAAATTGCAAACGTCGAGCAATTGCTCAGAGATGAAAAGTGCCAGCACTGAAAGCTGTTGCTAGCCAGCACCCTTCCTTGGAAGTGCTTTCACAGGCGCAGCAACACTTGCTCTTTGCGCTTCTCTACCCACCAAATGTCACGGTCACTATCTCTCCGTCTCGTAGACACGAGCTGAGAAATTGCAAACGTCGAGCAATTGCTCAGAGATGAAAAGTGCCAGCACTGAAAGATGTTGCTAGCCAGCCCCCTTCCTTGGAAGCGCTTTTGTAGCCCTAAGAACAGTGGGGCTCTGGGCTTCTCTAGCCACCTCATCTTCTGCTCATCCTCTCGCGCAGTCTAAAGAGCGCTCAGGTGAGAAATGGCAAACGTCCAGCAATTGCTCAGAGATGAAAAGTGCCAGCACTGAAAGCTGTTGCTAGCCAGCACCCTTCCTTGGAAGCGCTTTCACAGGCGCAGCAACACTGGGGCTTTGCGCTTCTCTAACCACCATACGTCAGGGTCACTATCTCTCCGTCTCGTAGACACGAGCTGAGAAATTGCAAACGTCGAGCAATTGCTCAGAGATGAAAAGTGCCAGCACTGAAAGCTGTTGCTAGCCAGCCCCCTTCCTTGGAAGCGCTTTCACAGGCGCAGCAACACTGGGGCTTTGCGCTTCTCTAACCACCAAACATCACGGTCATTCTCTTTCCGTCTCGTAGACACGAGCTGAGAAATTGCAAACGTCGAGCAATTGCTCAGAGATGAAAAGAGCCAGCACTGAAAGCTCTTGCTACCCAGCCCCCTTCCTTGGAAGCGATTTCACAGGCGCAGCAACACTGGGGCTTTGCGCTTCTCTAACCACCAAACGTCACGGTCACTATCTCTCCGTCTCGTAGACACGAGCTGAGAAATTGCAAACGTCGAGCAATTGCTCAGAGATGAAAAGCGCCAGCACTGAAAGCTGTTGCTAGCTAGCCCCCTTCCTTGGAAGCGCTTTTGTAGCCCTAAGAACACTGGGGCTCTGGGCTTCTCTAGCCATCTAAACTTCTGCTCATCCTCTTGCGCAGTCTAAAGAGAGCTCAGGTGAGAAATTGCAAACGTCGAGCAATTGCTCAGAGATGAAAAGTGCCAGCACTGAAAGCTGTTGCTAGCCAGCACCCTTCCTTGGAAGTGCTTTCACAGGCGCAGCAACACTTGCTCTTTGCGCTTCTCTACCCACCAAATGTCACGGTCACTATCTCTCCGTCTCGTAGACACGAGCTGAGAAATTGCAAACGTCGAGCAATTGCTCAGAGATGAAAAGTGCCAGCACTGAAAGATGTTGCTAGCCAGCCCCCTTCCTTGGAAGCGCTTTTGTAGCCCTAAGAACAGTGGGGCTCTGGGCTTCTCTAGCCACCTCATCTTCTGCTCATCCTCTCGCGCAGTCTAAAGAGCGCTCAGGTGAGAAATGGCAAACGTCCAGCAATTGCTCAGAGATGAAAAGTGCCAGCACTGAAAGCTGTTGCTAGCCAGCACCCTTCCTTGGAAGCGCTTTCACAGGCGCAGCAACACTGGGGCTTTGCGCTTCTCTAACCACCATACGTCAGGGTCACTATCTCTCCGTCTCGTAGACACGAGCTGAGAAATTGCAAACGTCGAGCAATTGCTCAGAGATGAAAAGTGCCAGCACTGAAAGCTGTTGCTAGCCAGCCCCCTTCCTTGGAAGCGCTTTCACAGGTGCAGCAACACTGGGGCTTTGCGCTTCTCTACCCACCAAACATCACGGTCATTCTCTTTCCGTCTCGTAGACACGAGCTGAGAAATTGCAAACGTCGAGCAATTGCTCAGAGATGAAAAGAGCCAGCACTGAAAGCTCTTGCTACCCAGCCCCCTTCCTTGGAAGCGATTTCACAGGCGCAGCAACACTGGGGCTTTGCGCTTCTCTAACCACCAAACGTCACGGTCACTATCTCTCCGTCTCGTAGACACGAGCTGAGAAATTGCAAACCTCGAGCAATTGCTCAGAGATGAAAAGCGCCAGCACTGAAAGCTGTTGCTAGCTAGCCCCCTTCCTTGGAAGCGCTTTTGTAGGCCTAAGAACACTGGGGCTCTGGGCTTCTCTAGCCATCTAAACTTCTGCTCATCCTCTTGCGCAGTCTAAAGAGAGCTCAGGTGAGAAATTGCAAACGTCGAGCAATTGCTCAGAGATGAAAAGTGCCAGCACTGAAAGCTGTTGCTAGCCAGCACCCTTCCTTGGAAGCGCTTTCACAGGCGCAGCAACACTGGGGCTTTGCGCTTCTCTACCCACCAAACGTCACGGTCACTATCTCTCCGTCTCGTAGACACGAGCTGAGAAATTGCAAACGTCGAGCAATTGCTCAGAGATGAAAAGTGCCAGCACTGAAAGCTGTTGCTAGCCAGCCCCCTTCCTTGGAAGCGCTTTCACAGGCGCAGCAACACTTGCTCTTTGCGCTTCTCTACCCACCAAATGTCACGGTCACTATCTCTCCGTCTCGTAGACACGAGCTGAGAAATTGCAAACGTCGAGCAATTGCTCAGAGATGAAAAGTGCCAGCACTGAAAGATGTTGCTAGCCAGCCCCCTTCCTTGGAAGCGCTTTTGTAGCCCTAAGAACAGTGGGGCTCTGGGCTTCTCTAGCCACCTCATCTTCTGCTCATCCTCTCGCGCAGTCTAAAGAGCGCTCAGGTGAGAAATGGCAAACGTCCAGCAATTGCTCAGAGATGAAAAGTGCCAGCACTGAAAGCTGTTGCTAGCCAGCACCCTTCCTTGGAAGCGCTTTCACAGGCGCAGCAACACTGGGGCTTTGCGCTTCTCTACCCACCAAAGGTCACGGTCATTCTCTTTCCGTCTCGTAGACACGAGCTGAGAAATTGCAAACGTCGAGCAATTGCTCAGAGATGAAAAGAGCCAGCACTGAAAGCTCTTGCTACCCAGCCCCCTTCCTTGGAAGCGCTTTCACAGGTGCAGCAACACTGGGGCTTTGCGCTTCTCTAACCACCAAACGTCACGGTCACTATCTCTCCGTCTCGTAGACACGAGCTGAGAAATTGCAAACGTCGAGCAATTGCTCAGAGATGAAAAGCGCCAGCACTGAAAGCTGTTGCTAGCTAGCCCCCTTCCTTGGAAGCGCTTTTGTAGCCCTAAGAACACTGGGGCTCTGGGCTTCTCTAGCCATCTAAACTTCTGCTCATCCTCTTGCGCAGTCTAAAGAGAGCTCAGGTGAGAAATTGCAAACGTCGAGCAATTGCTCAGAGATGAAAAGTGCCAGCACTGAAAGCTGTTGCTAGCCAGCACCCTTCCTTGGAAGCGCTTTCACAGGCGCAGCAACACTGGGGCTTTGCGCTTCTCTACCCACCAAACGTCACGGTCACTATCTCTCCGTCTCGTAGACACGAGCTGAGAAATTGCAAACGTTGAGCAATTGCTCAGAGATGAAAAGTGCCAGCACTGAAAGATGTTGCTAGCCTGCCCCCTTCCTTGGAAGCGCTTTCACAGGTGTAGCAACACTGGGGCTTTGCGCTTCTCTAACCACCAAACATCACGGTCATTCTCTTTCGGTCTCGTAGACACGAGCTGAGAAATTGCAAACGTCGAGCAATTGCTCAGAGATGAAAAGTGCCAGCACTGAAAGCTGTTGCTAGCCAGCACCCTTCCTTGGAAGCGCTTTCACAGGCGCAGCAACACTGGGGCTTTGCGCTTCTCTAGCCACCAAACGTCACGGTCACTATCTCTCCGTCTCGTAGACACGAGCTGAGAAATTGCAAACGTCGAGCAATTGCTCAGAGATGAAAAGTGCCAGCACTGAAAGCTGTTGCTAGCCAGCACCCTTCCTTGGAACCGCTTTCACAGGCGCAGCAACACTTGCTCTTTGCGCTTCTCTACCCACCAAATGTCACGGTCACTATCTCTCCGTCTCGTAGACACGAGCTGAGAAATTGCAAACGTCGAGCAATTGCTCAGAGATGAAAAGTGCCAGCACTGAAAGCTGTTGCTAGCCAGCCCCCTTCCTTGGAAGTGCTTTTGTAGCCCTAAGAACACTGGGGCTCTGTGCTTCTCTAGCCACCTCATCTTCTGCTCATCCTCTCGCGCAGTCTAAAGAGCGCTCAGGTGAGAAATGGCAAACGTCCAGCAATTGCTCAGAGATGAAAAGTGCCAGCACTGAAAGCTGTTGCTAGCCAGCACCCTTCCTTGGAAGCGCTTTCACAGGCGCAGCAACACTGGGGCTTTGCGCTTCTCTAACCACCAAACGTCACGGTCACTATCTCTCCGTCTCGTAGACACGAGCTGAGAAATTGCAAACCTCGAGCAATTGCTCACAGATGAAAAGTGCCAGCACTGAAAGCTGTTGCTAGCCAGCACCCTTCCTTGGAAGCGCTTTCACAGGCGCAGCAACACTGGGGCTTTGCGCTTCTCTAGCCACCAAACATCACGGTCATTCTCTTTCCGTCTCGTAGACACGAGCTGAGAAATTGCAAACGTCGAGCAATTGCTCAGAGATGAAAAGAGCCAGCACTGAAAGCTCTTGCTAGCCAGCCCCCTTCCTTGGAAGCGCTTTCACAGGTGCAGCAACACTGGGGCTTTGCGCTTCTCTAACCACCAAACGTCACGGTCACTATCTCTCCGTCTCGTAGACACGAGCTGAGAAATTGCAAACGTCGAGCAATTGCTCAGAGATGAAAAGCGCCAGCACTGAAAGCTGTTGCTAGCTAGCCCCCTTCCTTGGAAGCGCTTTTGTAGCCCTAAGAACACTGGGGCTCTGGGCTTCTCTAGCCATCTAAACTTCTGCTCATCCTCTCGCGCAGTCTAAAGAGAGCTCAGGTGAGAAATTGCAAACGTCGAGCAATTGCTCAGAGATGAAAAGTGCCAGCACTGAAAGCTGTTGCTAGCCAGCACCCTTCCTTGGAAGCGCTGTCACAGGCGCAGCAACACTTGCTCTTTGCGCTTCTCTACCCACCAAATGTCACGGTCACTATCTCTCCGTCTCGTAGACACGAGCTGAGAAATTGCAAACGTCGAGCAATTGCTCAGAGATGAAAAGTGCCAGCACTGAAAGATGTTGCTAGCCAGCCCCCTTCCTTGGAAGCACTTTTGTAGCCCTAAGAACAGTGGGGCTCTGGGCTTCTCTAGCCACCTCATCTTCTGCTCATCCTCTCGCGCAGTCTAAAGAGCGCTCAGGTGAGAAATGGCAAACGTCGAGCAATTGCTGAGAGATGAAAAGTGCCAGCACTGAAAGCTGTTGCTAGCCAGCACCCTTCCTTGGAAGCGCTTTCACAGGCGCAGCAACACTGGGGCTTTGCGCTTCTCTAACCACCAAACGTCACGGTCACTATCTCTCCGTCTCGTAGACACGAGCTGAGAAATTGCAAACGTCGAGCAATTGCTCAGAGATGAAAAGCGCCAGCACTGAAAGCTGTTGCTAGCTAGCCCCCTTCCTTGGAAGCGCTTTTGTAGCCCTAAGAACACTGGGGCTCTGGGCTTCTCTAGCCATCTAAACTTCTGCTCATCCTCTTGCGCAGTCTAAAGAGAGCTCAGGTGAGAAATTGCAAACGTCAAGCAATTGCTCACAGATGAAAAGTGCCAGCACTGAAAGCTGTTGCTAGCCAGCACCCTTCCTTGGAAGCGCTTTCACAGGCGCAGCAACACTGGGGCTTTGCGCTTCTCTAGCCACCAAACATCACGGTCATTCTCTTTCCGTCTCGTAGACACGAGCTGAGAAATTGCAAACGTCGAGCAATTGCTCAGAGATGAAAAGTGCCAGCACTGAAAGCTGTTGCTAGCCAGCACCCTTCCTTGGAAGCGCTTTCACAGGCGCAGCAACACTGGGGCTTTGCGCTTCTCTAGCCACCAAACGTCACGGTCACTATCTCTCCGTCTCGTAGACACGAGCTGAGAAATTGCAAACGTCGAGCAATTGCTCAGAGATGAAAAGTGCCAGCACTGAAAGCTGTTGCTAGCCAGCACCCTTCCTTGGAACCGCTTTCACAGGCGCAGCAACACTTGCTCTTTGCGCTTCTCTACCCACCAAATGTCACGGTCACTATCTCTCCGTCTCGTAGACACGAGCTGAGAAATTGCAAACGTCGAGCAATTGCTCAGAGATGAAAAGTGCCAGCACTGAAAGCTGTTGCTAGCCAGCCCCCTTCCTTGGAAGTGCTTTTGTAGCCCTAAGAACACTGGGGCTCTGGGCTTCTCTAGCCACCTCATCTTCTGCTCATCCTCTCGCGCAGTCTAAAGAGCGCTCAGGTGAGAAATGGCAAACGTCCAGCAATTGCTCAGAGATGAAAAGTGCCAGCACTGAAAGCTGTTGCTAGCCAGCACCCTTCCTTGGAAGCGCTTTCACAGGCGCAGCAACACTGGGGCTTTGCGCTTCTCTAACCACCAAACGTCACGGTCACTATCTCTCCGTCTCGTAGACACGAGCTGAGAAATTGCAAACCTCGAGCAATTGCTCACAGATGAAAAGTGCCAGCACTGAAAGCTGTTGCTAGCCAGCACCCTTCCTTGGAAGCGCTTTCACAGGCGCAGCAACACTGGGGCTTTGCGCTTCTCTAGCCACCAAACATCACGGTCATTCTCTTTCCGTCTCGTAGACACGAGCTGAGAAATTGCAAACGTCGAGCAATTGCTCAGAGAGGAAAAGAGCCAGCACTGAAAGCTCTTGCTAGCCAGCCCCCTTCCTTGGAAGCGCTTTCACAGGTGCAGCAACACTGGGGCTTTGCGCTTCTCTAACCACCAAACGTCACGGTCACTATCTCTCCGTCTCGTAGACACGAGCTGAGAAATTGCAAACGTCGAGCAATTGCTCAGAGATGAAAAGCGCCAGCACTGAAAGCTGTTGCTAGCTAGCCCCCTTCCTTGGAAGCGCTTTTGTAGCCCTAAGAACACTGGGGCTCTGGGCTTCTCTAGCCATCTAAACTTCTGCTCATCCTCTTGCGCAGTCTAAAGAGAGCTCAGGTGAGAAATTGCAAACGTCGAGCAATTGCTCAGAGATGAAAAGTGCCAGCACTGAAAGCTGTTGCTAGCCAGCACCCTTCCTTGGAAGCGCTTTCACAGGCGCAGCAACACTTGCTCTTTGCGCTTCTCTACCCACCAAATGTCACGGTCACTATCTCTCCGTCTCGTAGACACGAGCTGAGAAATTGCAAACGTCGAGCAATTGCTCAGAGATGAAAAGTGCCAGCACTGAAAGATGTTGCTAGCCAGCCCCCTTCCTTGGAAGCACTTTTGTAGCCCTAAGAACAGTGGGGCTCTGGGCTTCTCTAGCCACCTCATCTTCTGCTCATCCTCTCGCGCAGTCTAAAGAGCGCTCAGGTGAGAAATGGCAAACGTCCAGCAATTGCTCAGAGATGAAAAGTGCCAGCACTGAAAGCTGTTGCTAGCCAGCACCCTTCCTTGGAAGCGCTTTCACAGGCGCAGCAACACTGGGGCTTTGCGCTTCTCTAACCACCATACGTCAGGGTCACTATCTCTCCGTCTCGTAGACACGAGCTGAGAAATTGCAAACGTTGAGCAATTGCTCACAGATGAAAAGTGCCAGCACTGAAAGCTGTTGCTAGCCAGCACCCTTCCTTGGAAGCGCTTTCACAGGCGCAGCAACACTGGGGCTTTGCGCTTCTCTAGCCACCAAACATCACGGTCATTCTCTTTCCGTCTCGTAGACACGAGCTGAGAAATTGCAAACGTCGAGCAATTGCTCAGAGATGAAAAGAGCCAGCACTGAAAGCTCTTGCTACCCAGCCCCCTTCCTTGGAAGCGATTTCACAGGCGCAGCAACACTGGGGCTTTGCGCTTCTCTAACCACCAAACGTCACGGTCACTATCTCTCCGTCTCGTAGACACGAGCTGAGAAATTGCAAACGTCGAGCAATTGCTCAGAGATGAAAAGCGCCAGCACTGAAAGCTGTTGCTAGCTAGCCCCCTTCCTTGGAAGCGCTTTTGTAGCCCTAAGAACACTGGGGCTCTGGGCTTCTCTAGCCATCTAAACTTCTGCTCATCCTCTTGCGCAGTCTAAAGAGAGCTCAGGTGAGAAATTGCAAACGTCGAGCAATTGCTCAGAGATGAAAAGTGCCAGCACTGAAAGCTGTTGCTAGCCAGCACCCTTCCTTGGAAGCGCTTTCACAGGCGCAGCAACACTGGGGCTTTGCGCTTCTCTACCCACCAAACGTCACGGTCACTATCTCTCCGTCTCGTAGACACGAGCTGAGAAATTGCAAACGTCGAGCAATTGCTCAGAGATGAAAAGTGCCAGCACTGAAAGATGTTGCTAGCCAGCCCCCTTCCTTGGAAGCGCTTTTGTAGCCCTAAGAACAGTGGGGCTCTGGGCTTCTCTAGCCACCTCATCTTCTGCTCATCCTCTCGCGCAGTCTAAAGAGCGCTCAGGTGAGAAATGGCAAACGTCCAGCAATTGCTCAGAGATGAAAAGTGCCAGCACTGAAAGCTGTTGCTAGCCAGCACCCTTCCTTGGAAGCGCTTTCACAGGCGCAGCAACACTGGGGCTTTGCGCTTCTCTAACCACCAAACGTCACGGTCACTATCTCTCCGTCTCGTAGACACGAGCTGAGAAATTGCAAACGTCGAGCAATTGCTCAGAGATGAAAAGTGCCAGCACTGAAAGCTCTTGCTAGCCAGCCCCCTTCCTTGGAAGCGCTTTCACAGGTGCAGCAACACTGGGGCTTTGCGCTTCTCTAACCACCAAACGTCACGGTCACTATCTCTCCGTCTCGTAGACACGAGCTGAGAAATTGCAAACGTCGAGCAATTGCTCAGAGATGAAAAGCGCCAGCACTGAAAGCTGTTGCTAGCTAGCCCCCTTCCTTGGAAGCGCTTTTGTAGCCCTAAGAACAGTGGGGCTCTGGGCTTCTCTAGCCATCTAAACTTCTGCTCATCCTCTTGCGCAGTCTAAAGAGAGCTCAGGTGAGAAATTGCAAACGTCGAGCAATTGCTCAGAGATGAAAAGTGCCAGCACTGAAAGCTGTTGCTAGCCAGCACCCTTCCTTGGAAGCGCTTTCACAGGCGCAGCAACACTGGGGCTTTGCGCTTCTCTACCCACCAAACGTCACGGTCACTATCTCTCCGTCTCGTAGACACGAGCTGAGAAATTGCAAACGTCGAGCAATTGCTCAGAGATGAAAAGTGCCAGCACTGAAAGATGTTGCTAGCCAGCCCCCTTCTTTGGAAGCGCTTTCACAGGTGCAGCAACACTGGGGCTTTGCGCTTCTCTAACCACCAAACGTCACGGTCATTCTCTTTCGGTCTCGTAGACACGAGCTGAGAAATTGCAAACGTCGAGCAATTGCTCAGAGATGAAAAGTGCCAGCACTGAAAGCTGTTGCTAGCCAGCACCCTTCCTTGGAAGCGCTTTCACAGGCGCAGCAACACTGGGGCTTTGCGCTTCTCTACCCACCAAACGTCACGGTCACTATCTCTCCGTCTCGTAGACACGAGCTGAGAAATTGCAAACGTCGAGCAATTGCTCAGAGATGAAAAGTGCCAGCACTGAAAGCTGTTGCTAGCCAGCACCCTTCCTTGGAACCGCTTTCACAGGCGCAGCAACACTTGCTCTTTGCGCTTCTCTACCCACCAAATGTCACGGTCACTATCTCTCCGTCTCGTAGACACGAGCTGAGAAATTGCAAACGTCGAGCAATTGCTCAGAGATGAAAAGTGCCAGCACTGAAAGATGTTGCTAGCCAGCCCCCTTCCTTGGAAGCACTTTTGTAGCCCTAAGAACAGTGGGGCTCTGGGCTTCTCTAGCCACCTCATCTTCTGCTCATCCTCTCGCGCAGTCTAAAGAGCGCTCAGGTGAGAAATGGCAAACGTCCAGCAATTGCTCAGAGATGAAAAGTGCCAGCACTGAAAGCTGTTGCTAGCCAGCACCCTTCCTTGGAAGCGCTTTCACAGGCGCAGCAACACTGGGGCTTTGCGCTTCTCTAACCACCATACGTCAGGGTCACTATCTCTCCGTCTCGTAGACACGAGCTGAGAAATTGCAAACGTTGAGCAATTGCTCACAGATGAAAAGTGCCAGCACTGAAAGCTGTTGCTAGCCAGCCCCCTTCCTTGGAAGCGCTTTCACAGGCGCAGCAACACTGGGGCTTTGCGCTTCTCTAGCCACCAAACATCACGGTCATTCTCTTTCCGTCTCGTAGACACGAGCTGAGAAATTGCAAACGTCGAGCAATTGCTCAGAGATGAAAAGAGCCAGCACTGAAAGCTCTTGCTACCCAGCCCCCTTCCTTGGAAGCGATTTCACAGGCGCAGCAACACTGGGGCTTTGCGCTTCTCTAACCACCAAACGTCACGGTCACTATCTCTCCGTCTCGTAGACACGAGCTGAGAAATTGCAAACGTCGAGCAATTGCTCAGAGATGAAAAGCGCCAGCACTGAAAGCTGTTGCTAGCTAGCCCCCTTCCTTGGAAGCGCTTTTGTAGCCCTAAGAACACTGGGGCTCTGGGCTTCTCTAGCCATCTAAACTTCTGCTCATCCTCTTGCGCAGTCTAAAGAGAGCTCAGGTGAGAAATTGCAAACGTCGAGCAATTGCTCAGAGATGAAAAGTGCCAGCACTGAAAGCTGTTGCTAGCCAGCACCCTTCCTTGGAAGCGCTTTCACAGGCGCAGCAACACTGGGGCTTTGCGCTTCTCTACCCACCAAACGTCACGGTCACTATCTCTCCGTCTCGTAGACACGAGCTGAGAAATTGCAAACGTCGAGCAATTGCTCAGAGATGAAAAGTGCCAGCACTGAAAGATGTTGCTAGCCAGCCCCCTTCCTTGGAAGCGCTTTTGTAGCCCTAAGAACAGTGGGGCTCTGGGCTTCTCTAGCCACCTCATCTTCTGCTCATCCTCTCGCGCAGTCTAAAGAGCGCTCAGGTGAGAAATGGCAAACGTCGAGCAATTGCTGAGAGATGAAAAGTGCCAGCACTGAAAGCTGTTGCTAGCCAGCACCCTTCCTTGGAAGCGCTTTCACAGGCGCAGCAACACTGGGGCTTTGCGCTTCTCTACCCACCAAAGGTCACGGTCATTCTCTTTCCGTCTCGTAGACACGAGCTGAGAAATTGCAAACGTCGAGCAATTGCTCAGAGATGAAAAGTGCCAGCACTGAAAGCTCTTGCTAGCCAGCCCCCTTCCTTGGAAGCGCTTTCACAGGTGCAGCAACACTGGGGCTTTGCGCTTCTCTAACCACCAAACGTCACGGTCACTATCTCTCCGTCTCGTAGACACGAGCTGAGAAATTGCAAACGTCGAGCAATTGCTCAGAGATGAAAAGCGCCAGCACTGAAAGCTGTTGCTAGCTAGCCCCCTTCCTTGGAAGCGCTTTTGTAGCCCTAAGAACACTGGGGCTCTGGGCTTCTCTAGCCATCTAAACTTCTGCTCATCCTCTTGCGCAGTCTAAAGAGCGCTCAGGTGAGAAATTGCAAACGTCGAGCAATTGCTCAGAGATGAAAAGTGCCAGCACTGAAAGCTGTTGCTAGCCAGCACCCTTCCTTGGAAGCGCTTTCACAGGCGCAGCAACACTGGGGCTTTGCGCTTCTCTACCCACCAAACGTCACGGTCACTATCTCTCCGTCTCGTAGACACGAGCTGAGAAATTGCAAACGTCGAGCAATTGCTCAGAGATGAAAAGTGCCAGCACTGAAAGATGTTGCTAGCCAGCCCCCTTCTTTGGAAGCGCTTTCACAGGTGCAGCAACACTGGGGCTTTGCGCTTCTCTAACCACCAAACGTCACGGTCATTCTCTTTCGGTCTCGTAGACACGAGCTGAGAAATTGCAAACGTCGAGCAATTGCTCAGAGATGAAAAGTGCCAGCACTGAAAGCTGTTGCTAGCCAGCCCCCTTCCTTGGAAGCGCTTTCACAGGCGCAGCAACACTGGGGCTTTGCGCTTCTCTACCCACCAAACGTCACGGTCACTATCTCTCCGTCTCGTAGACACGAGCTGAGAAATTGCAAACGTCGAGCAATTGCTCAGAGATGAAAAGTGCCAGCACTGAAAGCTGTTGCTAGCCAGCACCCTTCCTTGGAACCGCTTTCACAGGCGCAGCAACACTTGCTCTTTGCGCTTCTCTACCCACCAAATGTCACGGTCACTATCTCTCCGTCTCGTAGACACGAGCTGAGAAATTGCAAACGTCGAGCAATTGCTCAGAGATGAAAAGTGCCAGCACTGAAAGATGTTGCTAGCCAGCCCCCTTCCTTGGAAGCACTTTTGTAGCCCTAAGAACAGTGGGGCTCTGGGCTTCTCTAGCCACCTCATCTTCTGCTCATCCTCTCGCGCAGTCTAAAGAGCGCTCAGGTGAGAAATGGCAAACGTCCAGCAATTGCTCAGAGATGAAAAGTGCCAGCACTGAAAGCTGTTGCTAGCCAGCACCCTTCCTTGGAAGCGCTTTCACAGGCGCAGCAACACTGGGGCTTTGCACTTCTCTAACCACCATACGTCAGGGTCACTATCTCTCCGTCTCGTAGACACGAGCTGAGAAATTGCAAACGTTGAGCAATTGCTCAGAGATGAAAAGTGCCAGCACTGAAAGCTGTTGCTAGCCAGCCCCCTTCCTTGGAAGCGCTTTCACAGGCGCAGCAACACTGGGGCTTTGCGCTTCTCTAACCACCAAACATCACGGTCATTCTCTTTCCGTCTCGTAGACACGAGCTGAGAAATTGCAAACGTCGAGCAATTGCTCAGAGATGAAAAGAGCCAGCACTGAAAGCTCTTGCTACCCAGCCCCCTTCCTTGGAAGCGCTTTCACAGGCGCAGCAACACTGGGGCTTTGCGCTTCTCTAACCACCAAACGTCACGGTCACTATCTCTCCGTCTCGTAGACACGAGCTGAGAAATTGCAAACCTCGAGCAATTGCTCAGAGATGAAAAGCGCCAGCACTGAAAGCTGTTGCTAGCTAGCCCCCTTCCTTGGAAGCGCTTTTGTAGCCCTAAGAACACTGGGGCTCTGGGCTTCTCTAGCCATCTAAACTTCTGCTCATCCTCTTGCGCAGTCTAAAGAGAGCTCAGGTGAGAAATTGCAAACGTCGAGCAATTGCTCACAGATGAAAAGTGCCAGCACTGAAAGCTGTTGCTAGCCAGCACCCTTCCTTGGAAGCGCTTTCACAGGCGCAGCAACACTGGGGCTTTGCGCTTCTCTACCCACCAAACGTCACGGTCACTATCTCTCCGTCTCGTAGACACGAGCTGAGAAATTGCAAACGTCGAGCAATTGCTCAGAGATGAAAAGTGCCAGCACTGAAAGCTGTTGCTAGCCAGCACCCTTCCTTGGAAGCGCTTTCACAGGCACAGCAACACTTGCTCTTTGCGCTTCTCTACCCACCAAACGTCACGGTCACTATCTCTCCGTCTCGTAGACACGAGCTGAGAAATTGCAAACGTCGAGCAATTGCTCAGAGATGAAAAGTGCCAGCACTGAAAGATGTTGCTAGCCAGCACCCTTCCTTGGAAGCGCTTTTGTAGCCCTAAGAACAGTGGGGCTCTGGGCTTCTCTAGCCATCTAAACTTCTGCTCATCCTCTCGCGCAGTCTAAAGAGCGCTCAGGTGAGAAATGGCAAACGTCCAGCAATTGCTCAGAGATGAAAAGTGCCAGCACTGAAAGCTGTTGCTAGCCAGCACCCTTCCTTGGAAGCGCTTTCACAGGCGCAGCAACACTGGGGCTTTGCGCTTCTCTAACCACCATACGTCAGGGTCACTATCTCTCCGTCTCGTAGACACGAGCTGAGAAATTGCAAACGTCGAGCAATTGCTCAGAGATGAAAAGTGCCAGCACTGAAAGCTGTTGCTAGCCAGCCCCCTTCCTTGGAAGCGCTTTCACAGGCGCAGCAACACTGGGGCTTTGCGCTTCTCTAGCCACCAAACATCACGGTCATTCTCTTTCCGTCTCGTAGACACGAGCTGAGAAATTGCAAACGTCGAGCAATTGCTCAGAGATGAAAAGAGCCAGCACTGAAAGCTCTTGCTACCCAGCCCCCTTCCTTGGAAGCGCTTTTGTAGCCCTAAGAACACTGGGGCTCTGGGCTTCTCTAGCCATCTAAACTTCTGCTCATCCTCTTGCGCAGTCTAAAGAGAGCTCAGGTGAGAAATTGCAAACGTCGAGCAATTGCTCAGAGATGAAAAGTGCCAGCACTGAAAGCTGTTGCTAGCCAGCCCCCTTCCTTGGAAGCGCTTTCACAGGCGCAGCAACACTGGGGCTTTGCGCTTCTCTAACCACCAAACGTCACGGTCACTATCTCTCCGTCTCGTAGACACGAGCTGAGAAATTGCAAACGTCGAGCAATTGCTCAGAGATGAAAAGTGCCAGCACTGAAAGATGTTGCTAGCCTGCCCCCTTCCTTGGAAGCGCTTTCACAGGTGTAGCAACACTGGGGCTTTGCGCTTCTCTAACCACCAAACGTCACGGTCATTCTCTTTCTGTCTCGTAGACACGAGCTGAGAAATTGCAAACGTCGAGCAATTGCTCAGAGATGAAAAGTGCCAGCACTGAAAGCTGTTGCTAGCCAGCACCCTTCCTTGGAAGCGCTTTCACAGGCGCAGCAACACTGGGGCTTTGCGCTTCTCTAGCCACCAAACATCACGGTCATTCTCTTTCCGTCTCGTAGACACGAGCTGAGAAATTGCAAACGTCGAGCAATTGCTCAGAGATGAAAAGAGCCAGCACTGAAAGCTCTTGCTACCCAGCCCCCTTCCTTGGAAGCGCTTTCACAGGTGCAGCAACACTGGGGCTTTGCGCTTCTCTAACCACCAAACGTCACGGTCACTATCTCTCCGTCTCGTAGACACGAGCTGAGAAATTGCAAACGTCGAGCAATTGCTCAGAGATGAAAAGCGCCAGCACTGAAAGCTGTTGCTAGCTAGCCCCCTTCCTTGGAAGCGCTTTTGTAGCCCTAAGAACACTGGGGCTCTGGGCTTCTCTAGCCATCTAAACTTCTGCTCATCCTCTTGCGCAGTCTAAAGAGAGCTCAGGTGAGAAATTGCAAACGTCGAGCAATTGCTCAGAGATGAAAAGTGCCAGCACTGAAAGCTGTTGCTAGCCAGCACCCTTCCTTGGAAGCGCTTTCACAGGCGCAGCAACACTGGGGCTTTGCGCTTCTCTACCCACCAAACGTCACGGTCACTATCTCTCCGTCTCGTAGACACGAGCTGAGAAATTGCAAACGTCGAGCAATTGCTCAGAGATGAAAAGTGCCAGCACTGAAAGATGTTGCTAGCCTGCCCCCTTCCTTGGAAGCGCTTTCACAGGTGTAGCAACACTGGGGCTTTGCGCTTCTCTAACCACCAAACGTCACGGTCATTCTCTTTCGGTCTCGTAGACACGAGCTGAGAAATTGCAAACGTCGAGCAATTGCTCAGAGATGAAAAGTGCCAGCACTGAAAGCTGTTGCTAGCCAGCACCCTTCCTTGGAAGCGCTTTCACAGGCGCAGCAACACTGGGGCTTTGCGCTTCTCTAGCCACCAAACATCACGGTCATTCTCTTTCCGTCTTGTAGACACGAGCTGAGAAATTGCAAACGTCGAGCAATTGCTCAGAGATGAAAAGAGCCAGCACTGAAAGCTCTTGCTAGCCAGCCCCCTTCCTTGGAAGCACTTTCACAGGCGTAGCAACACTGGGGCTTTGCGCTTCTCTAACCACCAAACGTCACGGTCACTATCTCTCCGTCTCGTAGACACGAGCTGAGAAATTGCAAACGTCGAGCAATTGCTCAGAGATGAAAAGCGCCAGCACTGAAAGCTGTTGCTAGCTAGCCCCCTTCCTTGGAAGCGCTTTTGTAGGCCTAAGAACACTGGGACTCTGTGCTTTTCTAGGCATCTAAACTTCTGCTCATCCTCTCGCGCAGTCTAAAGAAAGCTCAGGTGAGAAATTGCAAACGTCGAGCAATTGCTCAGAGATGAAAAGTGCCAGCACTGAAAGCTGTTGCTAGCCAGCACCCTTCCTTGGAAGCGCTTTCACAGGCGCAGCAACACTTGCTCTTTGCGCTTCTCTAACCACCAAACGTCACGGTCACTATCTCTCCGTCTCGTAGACACGAGCTGAGAAATTGCAAATGTCGAGCAATTGCTCAGAGATGAAAAGTGCCAGCACTGAAAGCTCTTGCTAGCCAGCACCCTTCCTTGGAAGCGCTTTCACAGGCGCAGCAATACTTGCTCTTTGCGCTTCTCTAACCACCAAACGTCACGGTCACTATCTCTCCGTCTCGTAGACACGAGCTGAGAAATTGCAAACGTCGAGCAATTGCTCAGAGATGAAAAGTGCCAGCACTGAAAGATGTTGCTAGCCAGCCCCCTTCCTTGGAAGCGCTTTTGTAGCCCTAAGAACAGTGGGGCTCTGGGCTTCTCTAGCCACCTCATCTTCTGCTCATCCTCTCGCGCAGTCTAAAGAGAGCTCAGGTGAGAAATGGCAAACGTCCAGCAATTGCTCAGAGATGAAAAGTGCCAGCACTGAAAGCTGTTGCTAGCCAGCACCCTTCCTTGGAAGCGCTTTCACAGGCGCAGCAACACTGGGGCTTTGCGCTTCTCTAACCACCATATGTCAGGGTCACTATCTCTCCGTCTCGTAGACACGAGCTGAGAAATTGCAAACGTCAAGCAATTGCTCACAGATGAAAAGTGCCAGCACTGAAAGCTGTTGCTAGCCAGCACCCTTCCTTGGAAGCGCTTTCACAGGCGCAGCAACACTGGGGCTTTGCGCTTCTCTAGCCACCAAACATCACGGTCATTCTCTTTCCGTCTCGTAGACACGAGCTGAGAAATTGCAAACGTCGAGCAATTGCTCAGAGATGAAAAGAGCCAGCACTGAAAGCTCTTGCTACCCAGCCCCCTTCCTTGGAAGCGCTTTCACAGGTGCAGCAACACTGGGGCTTTGCGCTTCTCTAACCACCAAACGTCACGGTCACTATCTCTCCGTCTCGTAGACACGAGCTGAGAAATTGCAAACGTCGAGCAATTGCTCAGAGATGAAAAGCGCCAGCACTGAAAGCTGTTGCTAGCTAGCCCCCTTCCTTGGAAGCGCTTTTGTAGCCCTAAGAACACTGGGGCTCTGGGCTTCTCTAGCCATCTAAACTTCTGCTCATCCTCTTGCGCAGTCTAAAGAGAGCTCAGGTGAGAAATTGCAAACTTCGAGCAATTGCTCAGAGATGAAAAGTGCCAGCACTGAAAGCTGTTGCTAGCCAGCACCCTTCCTTGGAAGCGCTTTCACAGGCGCAGCAACACTGGGGCTTTGCGCTTCTCTACCCACCAAACGTCACGGTCACTATCTCTCCGTCTCGTAGACACGAGCTGAGAAATTGCAAAGGTCGAGCAATTGCTCAGAGATGAAAAGTGCCAGCACTGAAAGATGTTGCTAGCCTGCCCCCTTCCTTGGAAGCGCTTTCACAGGTGCAGCAACACTGGGGCTTTGCGCTTCTCTAGCCACCAAACATCACGGTCATTCTCTTTCCGTCTTGTAGACACGAGCTGAGAAATTGCAAACGTCGAGCAATTGCTCAGAGATGAAAAGAGCCAGCACTGAAAGCTCTTGCTAGCCAGCCCCCTTCCTTGGAAGCACTTTCACAGGCGTAGCAACACTGGGGCTTTGCGCTTCTCTAACCACCAAACGTCACGGTCACTATCTCTCCGTCTCGTAGACACGAGCTGAGAAATTGCAAACGTCGAGCAATTGCTCAGAGATGAAAAGCGCCAGCACTGAAAGCTGTTGCTAGCTAGCCCCCTTCCTTGGAAGCGCTTTTGTAGGCCTAAGAACACTGGGACTCTGTGCTTTTCTAGGCATCTAAACTTCTGCTCATCCTCTCGCGCAGTCTAAAGAAAGCTCAGGTGAGAAATTGCAAACGTCGAGCAATTGCTCAGAGATGAAAAGTGCCAGCACTGAAAGCTGTTGCTAGCCAGCACCCTTCCTTGGAAGCGCTTTCACAGGCGCAGCAACACTTGCTCTTTGCGCTTCTCTAACCACCAAACGTCACGGTCACTATCTCTCCGTCTCGTAGACACGAGCTGAGAAATTGCAAATGTCGAGCAATTGCTCAGAGATGAAAAGTGCCAGCACTGAAAGCTCTTGCTAGCCAGCACCCTTCCTTGGAAGCGCTTTCACAGGCGCAGCAACACTTGCTCTTTGCGCTTCTCTAACCACCAAACGTCACGGTCACTATCTCTCCGTCTCGTAGACACGAGCTGAGAAATTGCAAACGTCGAGCAATTGCTCAGAGATGAAAAGTGCCAGCACTGAAAGATGTTGCTAGCCAGCCCCCTTCCTTGGAAGCGCTTTTGTAGCCCTAAGAACAGTGGGGCTCTGGGCTTCTCTAGCCACCTCATCTTCTGCTCATCCTCTCGCGCAGTCTAAAGAGCGCTCAGGTGAGAAATGGCAAACGTCCAGCAATTGCTCAGAGATGAAAAGTGCCAGCACTGAAAGCTGTTGCTAGCCAGCACCCTTCCTTGGAAGCGCTTTCACAGGCGCAGCAACACTGGGGCTTTGCGCTTCTCTAACCACCATACGTCAGGGTCACTATCTCTCCATCTCGTAGACACGAGCTGAGAAATTGCAAACGTCAAGCAATGCTCACAGATGAAAAGTGCCAGCACTGAAAGCTGTTGCTAGCCAGCACCCTTCCTTGGAAGCGCTTTCACAGGCGCAGCAACGCTGGGGCTTTGCGCTTCTCTAGCCACCAAACATCACGGTCATTCTCTTTCCGTCTCGTAGACACGAGCTGAGAAATTGCAAACGTCGAGCAATTGCTCAGAGATGAAAAGAGCCAGCACTGAAAGCTCTTGCTACCCAGCCCCCTTCCTTGGAAGCGCTTTCACAGGTGCAGCAACACTGGGGCTTTGCGCTTCTCTAACCACCAAACGTCACGGTCACTATCTCTCCGTCTCGTAGACACGAGCTGAGAAATTGCAAACGTCGAGCAATTGCTCAGAGATGAAAAGCGCCAGCACTGAAAGCTGTTGCTAGCTAGCCCCCTTCCTTGGAAGCGCTTTTGTAGCCCTAAGAACAGTGGGGCTCTGGGCTTCTCTAGCCATCTAAACTTCTGCTCATCCTCTTGCGCAGTCTAAAGAGAGCTCAGGTGAGAAATTGCAAACGTCAAGCAATTGCTCACAGATGAAAAGTGCCAGCACTGAAAGCTGTTGCTAGCCAGCACCCTTCCTTGGAAGCGCTTTCACAGGCGCAGCAACACTGGGGCTTTGCGCTTCTCTAGCCACCAAACATCACG
Organism: Sarcoramphus papa; assembly: GCA_037962945.1. Lineage (NCBI taxonomy): Eukaryota > Metazoa > Chordata > Aves > Accipitriformes > Cathartidae > Sarcoramphus > Sarcoramphus papa. The sequence continues at coordinate 27,093,546 of CM075590.1, read as the reverse complement.
GTCATTCTCTTTCCGTCTCGTAGACACGAGCTGAGAAATTGCAAACGTCGAGCAATTGCTCAGAGAGGAAAAGTGCCAGCACTGAAAGCTGTTGCTAGCCAGCACCCTTCCTTGGAAGCGCTTTCACAGGCGCAGCAACACTGGGGCTTTGCGCTTCTCTAACCACCAAAGGTCACGGTCACTATCTCTCCGTCTCGTAGACACGAGCTGAGAAATTGCAAACGTCGAGCAATTGCTCAGAGATGAAAAGTGCCAGCACTGAAAGCTGTTGCTAGCCAGCCCCCTTCCTTGGAAGTGCTTTTGTAGCCCTAAGAACACTGGGGCTCTGGGCTTCTCTAGCCACCTCATCTTCTGCTCATCCTCTCGCGCAGTCTAAAGAGCGCTCAGGTGAGAAATGGCAAACGTCCAGCAATTGCTCAGAGATGAAAAGTGCCAGCACTGAAAGATGTTGCTAGCCAGCACCCTTCCTTGGAAGCGCTGTCACAGGCGCAGCAACACTGGGGCTTTGCGCTTCTCTACCCACCAAACGTCACGGTCACTATCTCTCCGTCTCGTAGACACGAGCTGAGAAATTGCAAACGTCGAGCAATTGCTCAGAGATGAAAAGTGCCAGCACTGAAAGCTGTTGCTAGCCAGCACCCTTCCTTGGAAGCGCTTTCACAGGCGCAGCAACACTGGGGCTTTGCGCTTCTCTAGCCACCAAACATCACGGTCATTCTCTTTCCGTCTCGTAGACACGAGCTGAGAAATTGCAAACGTCGAGCAATTGCTCAGAGAGGAAAAGAGCCAGCACTGAAAGCTCTTGCTAGCCAGCCCCCTTCCTTGGAAGCGCTTTCACAGGTGCAGCAACACTGGGGCTTTGCGCTTCTCTAACCACCAAACGTCACGGTCACTATCTCTCCGTCTCGTAGACACGAGCTGAGAAATTGCAAACGTCGAGCAATTGCTCAGAGATGAAAAGCGCCAGCACTGAAAGCTGTTGCTAGCTAGCCCCCTTCCTTGGAAGCGCTTTTGTAGCCCTAAGAACACTGGGGCTCTGGGCTTCTCTAGCCATCTAAACTTCTGCTCATCCTCTCGCGCAGTCTAAAGAGAGCTCAGGTGAGAAATTGCAAACGTCGAGCAATTGCTCAGAGATGAAAAGTGCCAGCACTGAAAGCTGTTGCTAGCCAGCCCCCTTCCTTGGAAGCGCTTTCACAGGCGCAGCAACACTTGCTCTTTGCGCTTCTCTACCCACCAAATGTCACGGTCACTATCTCTCCGTCTCGTAGACACGAGCTGAGAAATTGCAAACGTCGAGCAATTGCTCAGAGATGAAAAGTGCCAGCACTGAAAGATGTTGCTAGCCAGCCCCCTTCCTTGGAAGCACTTTTGTAGCCCTAAGAACAGTGGGGCTCTGGGCTTCTCTAGCCACCTCATCTTCTGCTCATCCTCTCGCGCAGTCTAAAGAGCGCTCAGGTGAGAAATGGCAAACGTCCAGCAATTGCTCAGAGATGAAAAGTGCCAGCACTGAAAGCTGTTGCTAGCCAGCACCCTTCCTTGGAAGCGCTGTCACAGGCGCAGCAACACTGGGGCTTTGCGCTTCTCTAACCACCATACGTCAGGGTCACTATCTCTCCGTCTCGTAGACACGAGCTGAGAAATTGCAAACGTTGAGCAATTGCTCACAGATGAAAAGTGCCAGCACTGAAAGCTGTTGCTAGCCAGCCCCCTTCCTTGGAAGCGCTTTCACAGGCGCAGCAACACTGGGGCTTTGCGCTTCTCTAGCCACCAAACATCACGGTCATTCTCTTTCCGTCTCGTAGACACGAGCTGAGAAATTGCAAACGTCGAGCAATTGCTCAGAGATGAAAAGAGCCAGCACTGAAAGCTCTTGCTACCCAGCCCCCTTCCTTGGAAGCGATTTCACAGGCGCAGCAACACTGGGGCTTTGCGCTTCTCTAACCACCAAACGTCACGGTCACTATCTCTCCGTCTCGTAGACACGAGCTGAGAAATTGCAAACGTCGAGCAATTGCTCAGAGATGAAAAGCGCCAGCACTGAAAGCTGTTGCTAGCTAGCCCCCTTCCTTGGAAGCGCTTTTGTAGCCCTAAGAACACTGGGTCTCTGGGCTTCTCTAGCCACCTCATCTTCTGCTCATCCTCTTGCGCAGTCTAAAGAGAGCTCAGGTGAGAAATTGCAAACGTCGAGCAATTGCTCAGAGATGAAAAGTGCCAGCACTGAAAGCTGTTGCTAGCCAGCACCCTTCCTTGGAAGCGCTTTCACAGGCGCAGCAACACTGGGGCTTTGCGCTTCTCTACCCACCAAACGTCACGGTCACTATCTCTCCGTCTCGTAGACACGAGCTGAGAAATTGCAAACGTCGAGCAATTGCTCAGAGATGAAAAGTGCCAGCACTGAAAGATGTTGCTAGCCAGCCCCCTTCCTTGGAAGCGCTTTCACAGGCGCAGCAACACTTGCTCTTTGCGCTTCTCTACCCACCAAATGTCACGGTCACTATCTCTCCGTCTCGTAGACACGAGCTGAGAAATTGCAAACGTCGAGCAATTGCTCAGAGATGAAAAGTGCCAGCACTGAAAGATGTTGCTAGCCAGCCCCCTTCCTTGGAAGCGCTTTTGTAGCCCTAAGAACACTGGGGCTCTGGGCTTCTCTAGCCACCTCATCTTCTGCTCATCCTCTCGCGCAGTCTAAAGAGCGCTCAGGTGAGAAATGGCAAACGTCCAGCAATTGCTCAGAGATGAAAAGAGCCAGCACTGAAAGCTCTTGCTAGCCAGCCCCCTTCCTTGGAAGCGCTTTCACAGGCGCAGCAACACTGGGGCTTTGCGCTTCTCTAACCACCATACGTCAGGGTCACTATCTCTCCGTCTCGTAGACACGAGCTGAGAAATTGCAAACGTCGAGCAATTGCTCAGAGATGAAAAGCGCCAGCACTGAAAGCTGTTGCTAGCCAGCCCCCTTCCTTGGAAGTGCTTTTGTAGCCCTACGAACACTGGGACTCTGTGCTTTTCTAGCCATCTAAACTTCTGCTCATCCTCTCGCGCAGTCTAAAGAGAGCTCAGGTGAGAAATTGCAAACCTCGAGCAATTGCTCACAGATGAAAAGTGCCAGCACTGAAAGCTGTTGCTAGCCAGCACCCTTCCTTGGAAGCGCTGTCACAGGCGCAGCAACACTGGGGCTTTGCGCTTCTCTAACCACCAAAGGTCACGGTCATTCTCTTTCTGTCTCGTAGACACGAGCTGAGAAATTGCAAATGTCGAGCAATTGCTCAGAGATGAAAAGTGCCAGCACTGAAAGCTCTTGCTAGCCAGCCCCCTTCCTTGGAAGCGCTTTCACAGGTGCAGCAACACTGGGGCTTTGCGCTTCTCTAACCACCAAACGTCACGGTCATTCTCTTTCCGTCTTGTAGACACGAGCTGAGAAATTGCAAACGTCGAGCAATTCCTCAGAGATGAAAAGTGCCAGCACTGAAAGCTGTTGCTAGCCAGCACCCTTCCTTGGAAGCGCTGTCACAGGCGCAGCAACACTGGGGCTTTGCGCTTCTCTACCCACCAAAGGTCACGGTCATTCTCTTTCTGTCTCGTAGACACGAGCTGAGAAATTGCAAATGTCGAGCAATTGCTAAGAGATGAAAAGTGCCAGCACTGAAAGCTCTTGCTAGCCAGCCCCCTTCCTTGGAAGCGCTTTCACAGGTGCAGCAACACTGGGGCTTTGCGCTTCTCTACCCACCAAACGTCACGGTCATTCTCTTTCCGTCTTGTAGACACGAGCTGAGAAATTGCAAATGTCGAGCAATTGCTCAGAGATGAAAAGTGCCAGCACTGAAAGCTGTTGCTAGCCAGCCCCCTTCCTTGGAAGCGCTTTTGTAGCCCTAAGAACACTGGGGCTCTGGGCTTCTCTAGCCACCTCATCTTCTGCTCATCCTGTCGCGCAGTCTAAAGAGAGCTCAGGGGAGAAATTGCAAACGTCGAGCAATTGCTCAGAGATGAAAAGAGCCAGCACTGAAAGCTCTTGCTAGCCAGCACCCTTCCTTGGAAGCGCTGTCACAGGCACAGCAACACTGGGGCTTTGCGCTTCTCTACCCACCAAACGTCACGGTCACTATCTCTCCGTCTCGTAGACACGAGCTGAGAAATTGCAAACGTCGAGCAATTGCTCAGAGATGAAAAGTGCCAGCACTGAAAGATGTTGCTAGCCAGCACCCTTCCTTGGAAGCGCTTTCACAGGTGCAGCAACACTGGGGCTTTGCGCTTCTCTAACCACCAAACGTCACGGTCATTCTCTTTCGGTCTCGTAGACACGAGCTGAGAAATTGCAAACGTCGAGCAATTGCTCAGAGATGAAAAGTGCCAGCACTGAAAGCTGTTGCTAGCCAGCCCCCTTCCTTGGAAGTGCTTTTGTAGGCCTAAGAACACTGGGACTCTGTGCTTTTCTAGCCATCTAAACTTCTGCTCATCCTCTCGCGCAGTCTAAAGAGAGCTCAGGTGAGAAATTGCAAACGTCGAGCAATTGCTCAGAGATGAAAAGTGCCAGCACTGAAAGCTGTTGCTAGCCAGCACCCTTCCTTGGAAGCGCTTTCACAGGTGCAGCAACACTGGGGCTTTGCGCTTCTCTAACCACCAAACGTCACGGTCATTCTCTTTCCGTCTTGTAGACACGAGCTGAGAAATTGCAAACGTCGAGCAATTGCTCAGAGATGAAAAGTGCCAGCACTGAAAGCTGTTGCTAGCCAGCCCCCTTCCTTGGAAGTGCTTTTGTAGGCCTAAGAACACTGGGACTCTGTGCTTTTCTAGCCATCTAAACTTCTGCTCATCCTCTCGCGCAGTCTAAAGAGAGCTCAGGGGAGAAATTGCAAACGTCGAGCAATTGCTCAGAGAGGAAAAGTGCCAGCACTGAAAGCTGTTGCTAGCCAGCACCCTTCCTTGAAAGCGCTTTCACAGGCGCAGCAACACTGGGGCTTTGCGCTTCTCTACCCACCAAACGTCACGGTCACTATCTCTCCGTCTCGTAGACACGAGCTGAGAAATTGCAAACGTCGAGCAATTGCTCAGAGATGAAAAGTGCCAGCACTGAAAGCTCTTGCTAGCCAGCCCCCTTCCTTGGAAGCGCTTTCACAGGTGCAGCAACACTGGGGCTTTGCGCTTCTCTAACCACCAAACGTCACGGTCATTCTCTTTCCGTCTCGTAGACACGAGCTGAGAAAGTGCAAACGTCGAGCAATTGCTCAGAGATGAAAAGTGCCAGCACTGAAAGCTGTTGCTAGCCAGCCCCCTTCCTTGGAAGCGCTTTTGTAGCCCTAAGAACAGTGGGGCTCTGGGCTTCTCTAGCCACCTCATCTTCTGCTCATCCTCTCGCGCACTCTAAAGAGAGCTCAGGTGAGAAATGGCAAACGTCGAGCAATTGCTCAGAGATGAAAAGTGCCAGCACTGAAAGCTGTTGCTAGCCAGCACCCTTCCTTGGAAGCGCTGTCACAGGCGCAGCAACACTGGGGCTTTGCGCTTCTCTACCCACCAAACGTCACGGTCACTATCTCTCCGTCTCGTAGACACGAGCTGAGAAATTGCAAACGTCGAGCAATCGCTCAGAGATGAAAAGCGCCAGCACTGAAAGCTGTTGCTAGCCAGCCCCCTTCCTTGGAAGTGCTTTTGTAGCCCTAAGAACACTGGGACTCTGTGCTTTTCTAGCCATCTAAACTTCTGCTCATCCTCTCGCGCAGTCTAAAGAGAGCTCAGGTGAGAAATTGCAAACGTCGAGCAATTGCTCAGAGATGAAAAGTGCCAGCACTGAAAGCTGTTGCTAGCCAGCCCCCTTCCTTGGAAGCGCTTTCACAGGCGCAGCAACACTGGGGCTTTGCGCTTCTCTACCCACCAAACGTCACGGTCATTCTCTTTCTGTCTCGTAGACACGAGCTGAGAAATTGCAAATATCGAGCAATTGCTCAGAGATGAAAAGTGCCAGCACTGAAAGATGTTGCTAGCCAGCCCCCTTCCTTGGAAGCGCTTTCACAGGTGCAGCAACACTGGGGCTTTGCGCTTCTCTAACCACCAAACGTTATGGTCATTCTCTTTCCGTCTTGTAGACACGAGCTGAGAAATTGCAAACGTCGAGCAATTGCTCAGAGATGAAAAGTGCCAGCACTGAAAGCTGTTGCTAGCCAGCCCCCTTCCTTGGAAGCGCTTTTGTAGCCCTAAGAACACTGGGGCTCTGGGCTTCTCTAGCCACCTAATCTTCTGCTCATCCTGTCGCGCAGTCTAAAGAGAGCTCAGGTGAGAAATTGGAAACGTCGAGCAATTGCTGAGAGATGAAAAGTGCCAGCACTGAAAGCTGTTGCTAGCCAGCACCCTTCCTTGGAAGCGCTTTCACAGGCGCAGCAACACTGGGGCTTTGCGCTTCTCTAACCACCAAACGTCACGGTCATTCTCTTTCCGTCTCGTAGACACGAGCTGAGAAATTGCAAACATCGAGCAATTGCTCAGAGATGAAAAGTGCCAGCACTGAAAGCTGTTGCTAGCCAGTCCCCTTCCTTGGAAGCGCTTTTGTAGCCCTAAGAACACTGGGACTCTGTGCTTTTCTAGCCATCTAAACTTCTGCTCATCCTCTCGCGCCGTCTAAAGAGAGCTCAGGTGAGAAATTGCAAACGTCGAGCAATTGCTCAGAGATGAAAAGTGGCAGCACTGAAAGATGTTGCTAGCCAGCCCCCTTCCTTGGAAGCGCTTTCACAGGTGCAGCAACACTGGGGCTTTGCGCTTCTCTAACCACCAAAGGTCACGGTCATTCTCTTTCCGTCTTGTAGACACGAGCTGTGAAATTGCAAACGTCGAGCAATTGCTCAGAGATGAAAAGTGCCAGCACTGAAAGCTGTTGCTAGCCAGCCCCCTTCCTTGGAAGCGCTTATGTAGCCCTAAGAACAGTGGGGCTCTGGGCTTCTCTAGCCACCTCATCTTCTGCTCATCCTGTCGCGCAGTCTAAAGAGAGCTCAGGTGAGAAATTGCAAACGTCGAGCAATTGCTCAGAGATGAAAAGTGCCAGCACTGAAAGCTGTTGCTAGCCAGCCCCCTTCCTTGGAAGCGCTTTCACAGGCGCAGCAACACTGGGGCTTTGCGCTTCTCTACCCACCAAACGTCACGGTCATTCTCTTTCTGTCTCGTAGACACGAGCTGAGAAATTGCAAACGTCGAGCAATTGCTCAGAGATGAAAAGTGCCAGCACTGAAAGCTGTTGCTAGCCAGTCCCCTTCCTTGGAAGCGCTTTTGTAGCCCTAAGAACACTGGGACTCTGTGCTTTTCTAGCCATCTAAACTTCTGCTCATCCTCTCGCGCCGTCTAAAGAGAGCTCAGGTGAGAAATTGCAAACGTCGAGCAATTGCTCAGAGATGAAAAGTGGCAGCACTGAAAGCTCTTGCTAGCCAGCCCCCTTCCTTGGAAGCGCTTTCACAGGTGCAGCAACACTGGGGCTTTGCGCTTCTCTAACCACCAAACGTCACGGTCATTCTCTTTCCGTCTTGTAGACACGAGCTGTGAAATTGCAAACGTCGAGCAATTGCTCAGAGATGAAAAGTGCCAGCACTGAAAGCTGTTGCTAGCCAGCCCCCTTCCTTGGAAGCGCTTTTGTAGCCCTAAGAACAGTGGGGCTCTGGGCTTCTCTAGCCACCTCATCTTCTGCTCATCCTCTCGCGCACTCTAAAGAGAGCTCAGGTGAGAAATTGCAAACGTCGAGCAATTGCTCAGAGATGAAAAGTGCCAGCACTGAAAGCTGTTGCTAGCCAGCCCCCTTCCTTGGAAGCGCTTTCACAGGCGCAGCAACACTGGGGCTTTGCGCTTCTCTACCCACCAAACGTCACGGTCACTATCTCTCCGTCTCGTAGACACGAGCTGAGAAATTGCAAACGTCGAGCAATTGCTCAGAGATGAAAAGTGCCAGCACTGAAAGCTGTTGCTAGCCAGCCCCCTTCCTTGGAAGCTCTTTTGTTGCCCTAAGAACACTGGGGCTCTGGGCTTCTCTAGCCACCTCATCTTCTGCTCATCCTCTCGCGCAGTCTAAAGAGAGCTCAGGTGAGAAATGGCAAACGTCCAGCAATTGCTCAGAGATGAAAAGTGCCAGCACTGAAAGCTGTTGCTAGCCAGCCCCCTTCCTTGGAAGCGCTTTCACAGGCGCAGCAACACTGGGGCTTTGCGCTTCTCTAACCACCAAACGTCACGGTCATTCTCTTTCCGTCTTGTAGACACGAGCTGAGAAATTGCAAACGTCGAGCAATTGCTCAGAGATGAAAAGTGCCAGCACTGAAAGCTGTTGCTAGCCAGCCCCCTTCCTTGGAAGCGCTTTCACAGGTGCAGCAACACTGGGGCTTTGCGCTTCTCTACCCACCAAACGTCACGGTCACTATCTCTCCGTCTCGTAGACACGAGCTGAGAAATTGCAAACGTCGAGCAATTGCTCAGAGATGAAAAGTGCCAGCACTGAAAGCTGTTGCTAGCCAGCCCCCCTCCTTGGAAGCGCTTTTGTAGGCCTAAGAACACTGGGGCTCTGGGCTTCTCTAGCCATCTAAACTTCTGCTCATCCTCTCGCGCAGTCTAAAGAGAGCTCAGGTGAGAAATGGCAAACGTCGAGCAATTGCTCAGAGATGAAAAGTGCCAGCACTGAAAGCTGTTGCTAGCCAGCACCCTTCCTTGGAAGTGCTTTTGTAGGCCTAAGAACACTGGGGCTCTGGGCTTTTCTAGCCATCTAAACTTCTGCTCATCCTCTCGCGCAGTCTAAAGAGAGCTCAGGTGAGAAATTGCAAACGTCGAGCAATTGCTCAGAGATGAAAAGTGCCAGCACTGAAAGCTGTTGCTAGCCAGCCCCCTTCCTTGGAAGCGCTTTCACAGGCGCAGCAACACTTACTCTTTGCGTTCCTCTACCCAGCAAAGGTCACGGTCATTCTCTTTCTGTCTCGTAGACACGAGCTGAGAAATTGCAAACGTCGAGCAATTGCTCACAGATGAAAAGTGCCAGCACTGAAAGCTGTTGCTAGCCAGCACCCTTCCTTGGAAGCGCTTTCACAGGTGCAGCAACACTGGGGCTTTGCGCTTCTCTAACCACCAAACGTCATGGTCATTCTCTTTCCGTCTTGTAGACACGAGCTGAGAAATTGCAAACGTCGAGCAATTGCTCAGAGATGAAAAGTGCCAGCACTGAAAGCTGTTGCTAGCCAGCCCCCTTCCTTGGAAGCGCTTTTGTAGCACTAAGAACAGTGGGGCTCTGTGCTTCTCTAGCCACCTCATCTTCTGCTCATCCTGTCGCGCAGTCTAAACAGAGCTCAGGTGAGAAATTGCAAACGTCGAGCAATTGCTGAGAGATGAAAAGTGCCAGCACTGAAAGCTGTTGCTAGCCAGCACCCTTCCTTGGAAGCGCTTTCACAGGCGCAGCAACACTGGGGCTTTGCGCTTCTCTAGCCACCAAACGTCACGGTAACTATCTCTCCGTCTCGTAGACACGAGCTGAGAAATTGCAAACGTCGAGCAATTGCTCAGAGATGAAAAGTGCCAGCACTGAAAGCTCTTGCTAGCCAGCCCCCTTCCTTGGAAGCGCTTTCACAGGTGCAGCAACACTGGGGCTTTGCGCTTCTCTAACCACCAAACGTCACGGTCATTCTCTTTCCGTCTTGTAGACACGAGCTGAGAAATTGCAAACGTCGAGCAATTGCTCAGAGATGAAAAGTGCCAGCACTGAAAGCTGTTGCTAGCCAGCCCCCTTCCTTGGAAGCGCTTTCACAGGCGCAGCAACACTGGGGCTTTGCGCTTCTCTAACCACCAAACGTCACGGTCATTCTCTTTCCGTCTCGTAGACACGAGCTGAGAAATTGCAAACGTCGAGCAATTGCTCAGAGATGAAAAGTGCCAGCACTGAAAGCTGTTGCTAGCCAGCCCCCTTCCTTGGAAGTGCTTTTGTAGGCCTAAGAACACTGGGACTCTGTGCTTTTCTAGCCATCTAAACTTCTGCTCATCCTCTTGCGCAGTCTAAAGAGAGCTCAGGTGAGAAATGGCAAACGTCGAGCAATTGCTCAGAGATGAAAAGTGCCAGCACTGAAAGCTGTTGCTAGCCAGCACCCTTCCTTGGAAGCGCTTTCACAGGTGCAGCAACACTGGGGCTTTGCGCTTCTCTAACCACCAAACGTCACGGTCATTCTCTTTCCGTCTTGTAGACACGAGCTGTGAAATTGCAAACGTCGAGCAATTGCTCAGAGATGAAAAGTGCCAGCACTGAAAGATGTTGCTAGCCAGCCCCCTTCCTTGGAAGCGCTTTCACAGGTGCAGCAACACTGGGGCTTTGCGCTTCTCTAACCACCAAACGTCACGGTCATTCTCTTTCAGTCTCGTAGACACGAGCTGAGAAATGGCAAACGTCGAGCAATTGCTCAGAGATGAAAAGTGCCAGCACTGAAAGCTGTTGCTAGCCAGCCCCCTTCCTTGGAAGCGCTTTTGTAGCCCTAAGAACAGTGGGGCTCTGGGCTTCTCTAGCCACCTCATCTTCTGCTCATCCTCTCGCGCAGTCTAAAGAGAGCTCAGGTGAGAAATGGCAAACGTCGAGCAATTGCTCAGAGATGAAAAGTGCCAGCACTGAAAGCTGTTGCTAGCCAGCCCCCTTCCTTGGAAGTGCTTTTGTAGGCCTAAGAACACTGGGGCTCTGGGCTTTTCTAGCCATCTAAACTTCTGCTCATCCTCTCGCGCAGTCTAAAGAGAGCTCAGGTGAGAAATTGCAAACGTCGAGCAATTGCTCAGAGATGAAAAGTGCCAGCACTGAAAGCTGTTGCTAGCCAGCACCCTTCCTTGAAAGCCGTTTCACAGGCGCAGCAACACTGGGGCTTTGCGCTTCTCTAGCCACCAAACGTCACGGTCACTATCTCTCCGTCTCGTAGACACGAGCTGAGAAATTGCAAACGTCGAGCAATTGCTCAGAGATGAAAAGTGCCAGCACTGAAAGCTGTTGCTAGCCAGCCCCCTTCCTTGGAAGCGCTTTCACAGGTGCAGCAACACTGGGGCTTTGCGCTTCTCTAACCACCAAACGTCACGGTCATTCTCTTTCCGTCTTGTAGACACGAGCTGAGAAATTGCAAACGTCGAGCAATTGCTCAGAGATGAAAAGTGCCAGCACTGAAAGATGTTGCTAGCCAGCACCCTTCTTTGGAAGCGCTTTCACAGGTGCAGCAACACTGGGGCTTTGCGCTTCTCTAACCACCAAACGTCACGGTCATTCTCTTTCGGTCTCGTAGACACGAGCTGAGAAATTGCAAACGTCGAGCAATTGCTCAGAGATGAAAAGTGCCAGCACTGAAAGCTGTTGCTAGCCAGCACCCTTCCTTGGAAGTGCTTTTGTAGGCCTAAGAACACTGGGACTCTGTGCTTTTCTAGCCATCTAAACTTCTGCTCATCCTGTCGCGCAGTCTAAAGAGAGCTCAGGTGAGAAATTGCAAACGTCGAGCAATTGCTCAGAGATGAAAAGTGCCAGCACTGAAAGCTGTTGCTAGCCAGCCCCCTTCCTTGGAAGCGCTTTCACAGGTGCAGCAACACTGGGGCTTTGCGCTTCTCTAACCACCAAACGTCACGGTCATTCTCTTTCCGTCTTGTAGACACGAGCTGAGAAATTGCAAACGTCGAGCAATTGCTCAGAGATGAAAAGTGCCAGCACTGAAAGCTGTTGCTAGCCAGCCCCCTTCCTTGGAAGCGCTTTTGTAGCCCTAAGAACAGTGGGGCTCTGGGCTTCTCTAGCCACCTCATCTTCTGCTCATCCTCTCGCGCAGTCTAAAGAGAGCTCAGGTGAGAAATGGCAAACGTCGAGCAATTGCTCAGAGATGAAAAGTGCCAGCACTGAAAGCTGTTGCTAGCCAGCCCCCTTCCTTGGAAGTGCTTTTGTAGGCCTAAGAACACTGGGACTCTGTGCTTTTCTAGCCATCTAAACTTCTGCTCATCCTCTCGCGCAGTCTAAAGAGAGCTCAGGGGAGAAATTGCAAACGTCGAGCAATTGCTCAGAGATGAAAAGTGCCAGCACTGAAAGCTCTTGCTAGCCAGCACCCTTCCTTGAAAGCGCTTTCACAGGCGCAGCAACACTGGGGCTTTGCGCTTCTCTAGCCACCAAACGTCACGGTCACTATCTCTCCGTCTCGTAGACACGAGCTGAGAAATTGCAAACGTCGAGCAATTGCTCAGAGATGAAAAGTGCCAGCACTGAAACCTGTTGCTAGCCAGCCCCCTTCCTTGGAAGCGCTTTCACAGGTGCAGCAACACTGGGGCTTTGCGCTTCTCTAACCACCAAACGTCACGGTCATTCTCTTTCCGTCTTGTAGACACGAGCTGAGAAATTGCAAACGTCGAGCAATTGCTCAGAGATGAAAAGTGCCAGCACTGAAAGCTGTTGCTAGCCAGCACCCTTCCTTGGAAGCGCTTTTGTAGCCCTAAGAACAGTGGGGCTCTGGGCTTCTCTAGCCACCTCATCTTCTGCTCATCCTCTCGCGCACTCTAAAGAGAGCTCAGGTGAGAAATTGCAAACGTCGAGCAATTGCTCAGAGATGAAAAGTGCCAGCACTGAAAGCTGTTGCTAGCCAGCACCCTTCCTTGGAAGCGCTTTCACAGGCGCAGCAACACTGGGGCTTTGCGCTTCTCTACCCACCAAACGTCACGGTCACTATCTCTCCATCTCGTAGACACGAGCTGAGAAATTGCAAACCTCGAGCAATTGCTCACAGATGAAAAGTGCCAGCACTGAAAGATGTTGCTAGCCAGCACCCTTCCTTGGAAGCGCTTTTGTAGCCCTAAGAACACTGGGGCTCTGGGCTTCTCTAGCCATCTCATCTTCTGCTCATCCTCTCGCGCAGTCTAAAGAGAGCTCAGGGGAGAAATTGCAAATGTCGAGCAATTGCTCAGAGAGGAAAAGTGCCAGCACTGAAAGCTGTTGCTAGCCAGCACCCTTCCTTGGAAGCGCTGTCACAGGCACAGCAACACTGGGGCTTTGCGCTTCTCTACCCACCAAACGTCACGGTCACTATCTCTCCGTCTCGTAGGCACGAGCTGAGAAATTGCAAACGTCGAGCAATTGCTCAGAGATGAAAAGTGCCAGCACTGAAAGCTGTTGCTAGCCAGCACCCTTCCTTGGAAGCGCTTTCACAGGCGCAGCAACACTGGGGCTTTGCGCTTCTCTAGCCACCAAACGTCACGGTCACTATCTCTCCGTCTCGTAGACACGACCTGAGAAATTGCAAACGTCGAGCAATCGCTCAGAGATGAAAAGCGCCAGCACTGAAAGCTGTTGCTAGCCAGCCCCCTTCCTTGGAAGTGCTTTTGTAGGCCTAAGAACACTGGGACTCTGTGCTTTTCTAGCCATCTAAACTTCTGCTCATCCTCTCGCGCAGTCTAAAGAGAGCTCAGGTGAGAAATTGCAAACGTTGAGCAACTGCTGAGAGATGAAAAGTGCCAGCACTGAAAGCTGTTGCTAGCCAGCCCCCTTCCTTGGAAGCGCTTTCACAGGCGCAGCAACACTGGGGCTTTGCGCTTCTCTACCCACCAAACGTCACGGTCATTCTCTTTCGGTCTCGTAGACACGAGCTGAGAAATTGCAAACGTCGAGCAATTGCTCAGAGATGAAAAGTGCCAGCACTGAAAGCTGTTGCTAGCCAGCACCCTTCCTTGGAAGCGCTTTTGTAGCCCTAAGAACACTGGGACTCTGTGCTTCTCTAGCCACCTCATCTTCTGCTCATCCTCTCGCGCCGTCTAAAGAGAGCTCAGGTGAGAAATTGCAAACGTCGAGCAATTGCTCAGAGATGAAAAGTGCCAGCACTGAAAGCTGTTGCTAGCCAGTACCCTTCCTTGGAAGCGCTGTCACAGGCGCAGCAAGACTGGGGCTTTGCGCTTCTCTACCCACCAAAGGTCACGGTCATTCTCTTTCTGTCTCGTAGACACGAGCTGAGAAATTGCAAATGTCGAGCAATTGCTCAGAGATGAAAAGTGCCAGCACTGAAAGCTCTTGCTAGCCAGCCCCCTTCCTTGGAAGCGCTTTCACAGGTGCAGCAACACTGGGGCTTTGCGCTTCTCTAACCACCAAACGTCACGGTCATTCTCTTTCCGTCTTGTAGACACGAGCTGTGAAATTGCAAACGTCGAGCAATTGCTCAGAGATGAAAAGTGCCAGCACTGAAAGCTGTTGCTAGCCAGCCCCCTTCCTTGGAAGCGCTTTTGTAGCCCTAAGAACAGTGGGGCTCTGGGCTTCTCTAGCCACCTCATCTTCTGCTCATCCTCTCGCGCAGTCTAAAGAGAGCTCAGGAGAGAAATGGCAAACGTCGAGCAATTGCTGAGAGATGAAAAGTGCCAGCACTGAAAGCTGTTGCTAGCCAGCCCCCTTCCTTGGAAGTGCTTTCACAGGCGCAGCAACACTGGGGCTTTGCGCTTCTCTACCCACCAAACGTCACGGTCACTATCTCTCCGTCTCGTAGACACGAGCTGAGAAATTGCAAACGTCGAGCAATTGCTCAGAGATGAAAAGTGCCAGCACTGAAAGCTGTTGCTAGCCAGCCCCCTTCCTTGGAAGCTCTTTTGTTGCCCTAAGAACAGTGGGGCTCTGGGCTTCTCTAGCCACCTCATCTTCTGCTCATCCTCTCGCGCAGTCTAAAGAGAGCTCAGGTGAGAAATGGCAAACGTCCAGCAATTGCTCAGAGATGAAAAGTGCCAGCACTGAAAGCTGTTGCTAGCCAGCACCCTTCCTTGGAAGCGCTGTCACAGGCGCAGCAACACTGGGGCTTTGCGCTTCTCTACCCACCAAACGTCACGGTCACTATCTCTCCGTCTCGTAGACACGAGCTGAGAAATTGCAAACCTCGAGCAATTGCTCACAGATGAAAAGTGCCAGCACTGAAAGCTGTTGCTAGCCAGCACCCTTCCTTGGAAGCGCTTTCACAGGCGCAGCAACACTGGGGCTTTGCGCTTCTCTACCCACCAAACATCACGGTCATTCTCTTTCCGTCTCGTAGACACGAGCTGAGAAATTGCAAACGTCGAGCAATTGCTCAGAGATGAAAAGCGCCAGCACTGAAAGCAGTTGCTAGCCAGCCACCTTCCTTGGAAGTGCTTTTGTAGGCCTAAGAACACTGGGACTCTGTGCTTTTCTAGCCATCTAAACTTCTGCTCATCCTGTCGCGCAGTCTAAAGAGAGCTCAGGTGAGAAATTGCAAACGTCGAGCAATTGCTCAGAGATGAAAAGTGCCAGCACTGAAAGCTCTTGCTAGCCAGCCCCCTTCCTTGGAAGCGCTTTCACAGGTGCAGCAACACTGGGGCTTTGCGCTTCTCTAGCCACCAAACGTCACGGTCACTATCTCTCCGTCTCGTAGACACGAGCTGAGAAATTGCAAACGTCGAGCAATTGCTCAGAGATGAAAAGTGCCAGCACTGAAAGCTGTTGCTAGCCAGCACCCTTCCTTGGAAGCGCTTTTGTAGGCCTAAGAACACTGGGGCTCTGTGCTTCTCTAGCCATCTAAACTTCTGCTCATCCTCTCGCGCAGTCTAAAGAGAGCTCAGGTGAGAAATGGCAAACGTCGAGCAATTGCTCAGAGATGAAAAGTGCCAGCACTGAAAGCTGTTGCTAGCCAGCCCCCTTCCTTGGAAGTGCTTTTGTAGGCCTAAGAACACTGGGACTCTGTGCTTTTCTAGCCATCTAAACTTCTGCTCATCCTCTTGCGCAGTCTAAAGAGAGCTCAGGTGAGAAATTGCAAACGTCGAGCAATTGCTCAGAGAGGAAAAGTGCCAGCACTGAAAGCTGTTGCTAGCCAGCCCCCTTCCTTGGAAGCGCTTTCACAGGCGCAGCAACACTGGGGCTTTGCGCTTCTCTACCCACCAAACGTCACGGTCACTATCTCTCCGTCTCGTAGACACGAGCTGAGAAATTGCAAACGTCGAGCAATTGTTCAGAGATGAAAAGTGCCAGCACTGAAAGCTGTTGCTAGCCAGCACCCTTCCTTGGAAGCGCTTTTGTAGGCCTAAGAACACTGGGGCTCTGTGCTTCTCTAGCCATCTAAACTTCTGCTCATCCTCTCGCGCAGTCTAAAGAGAGCTCAGGTGAGAAATGGCAAACGTCGAGCAATTGCTCAGAGATGAAAAGTGCCAGCACTGAAAGCTGTTGCTAGCCAGCCCCCTTCCTTGGAAGTGCTTTTGTAGGCCTAAGAACACTGGGACTCTGTGCTTTTCTAGCCATCTAAACTTCTGCTCATCCTCTTGCGCAGTCTAAAGAGAGCTCAGGTGTGAAATTGCAAACGTCGAGCAATTGCTCAGAGATGAAAAGTGCCAGCACTGAAAGCTGTTGCTAGCCAGCACCCTTCCTTGAAAGCGCTTTCACAGGCGCAGCAACACTGGGGCTTTGCGCTTCTCTACCCACCAAACGTCACGGTCACTATCTCTCCGTCTCGTAGACACGAGCTGACAAATTGCAAACGTCGAGCAATTGCTCAGAGATGAAAAGTGCCAGCACTGAAAGCTCTTGCTAGCCTGCCCCCTTCCTTGGAAGCGCTTTCACAGGTGCAGCAACACTGGGGCTTTGCGCTTCTCTAACCACCAAACGTCACGCTCATTCTCTTTCCGTCTTGTAGACACGAGCTGAGAAATTGCAAACGTCGAGCAATTGCTCAGAGATGAAAAGTGCCAGCACTGAAAGCTGTTGCTAGCCAGCCCCCTTCCTTGGAAGCGCTTTTGTAGCCCTAAGAACACTGGGGCTCTGGGCTTCTCTAGCCACCTAATCTTCTGCTCATCCTCTCGCGCAGTCTAAAGAGAGCTCAGGTGAGAAATTGCAAACGTCGAGCAATTGCTGAGAGATGAAAAGTGCCAGCACTGAAAGCTGTTGCTAGCCAGCACCCTTCCTTGGAAGCGCTTTCACAGGCGCAGAAACACTGGGGCTTTGCGCTTCTCTACCTACCAAACGTCACGGTCACTATCTCTCCGTCTCGTAGACACGAGCTGAGAAATTGCAAACCTCGAGCAATTGCTCAGAGATGAAAAGTGCCAGCACTGAAAGATGTTGCTAGCCAGCACCCTTCCTTGGAAGCGCTTTTGTAGCCCTAAGAACACTGGGGCTCTGTGCTTTTCTAGCCATCTAAACTTCTGCTCATCCTCTTGCGCAGTCTAAAGAGAGCTCAGGTGAGAAATGGCAAACGTCGAGCAATTGCTCAGAGAGGAAAAGTGCCAGCACTGAAAGCTGTTGCTAGCCAGCACCCTTCCTTGGAAGCGCTTTCACAGGCGCAGCAACACTGGGGCTTTGCGCTTCTCTACCCACCAAACGTCACGGTCACTATCTCTCCGTCTCGTAGACACGAGCTGAGAAATTGCAAACCTCGAGCAATTGCTCACAGATGAAAAGTGCCAGCACTGAAAGCTGTTGCTAGCCAGCACCCTTCCTTGGAAGCGCTTTCACAGGCGCAGCAACACTGGGGCTTTGCGCTTCTCTAACCACCAAACGTCACGGTCACTATCTCTCCGTCTCGTAGACACGAGCTGAGAAATTGCAAACGTCGAGCAATCGCTCAGAGATGAAAAGCGCCAGCACTGAAAGCTGTTGCTAGCCAGCACCCTTCCTTGGAAGTGCTTTTGTAGGCCTAAGAACACTGGGGCTCTGGGCTTCTCTAGCCACCTAATCTTCTGCTCATCCTCTCGCGCAGTCTAAAGAGAGCTCAGGTGAGAAATTGCAAACGTCGAGCAATTGCTCAGAGATGAAAAGTGCCACCACTGAAAGCTGTTGCTAGCCAGCACCCTTCCTTGGAAGCGCTTTCACAGGTGCAGCAACACTGGGGCTTTGCGCTTCTCTACCCACCAAACGTCACGGTCACTATCTCTCCGTCTCGTAGACACGAGCTGAGAAATTGCAAACGTCGAGCAATTACTCAGAGATGAAAAATGCCAGCACTGAAAGCTGTTGCTAGCCAGCACCCTTCCTTGGAAGCTCTTTTGTAGGCCTAAGAACACTGGGGCTCTGTGCTTCTCTAGCCATCTAAACTTCTGCTCATCCTCTCGCGCAGTCTAAAGAGCGCTCAGGTGAGAAAGTGCAAACGTCGAGCAATTGCTCAGAGATGAAAAGTGCCAGCACTGAAAGCTGTTGCTAGCCAGCACCCTTCCTTGAAAGCGCTTTCACAGGCGCAGCAACACTGGGGCTTTGCGCTTCTCTACCCACCAAACGTCACGGTCACTATCTCTCCGTCTCGTAGACACGAGCTGAGAAATTGCAAACGTCGAGCAATTGCTCAGAGATGAAAAGTGCCAGCACTGAAAGCTCTTGCTAGCCAGCCCCCTTCCTTGGAAGCGCTTTCACAGGTGCAGCAACACTGGGGCTTTGCGCTTCTCTAACCACCAAACGTCACGGTCATTCTCTTTCCGTCTCGTAGACACGAGCTGAGAAATTGCAAACCTCGAGCAATTGCTCAGAGATGAAAAGTGCCAGCACTGAAAGCTGTTGCTAGCCAGCACCCTTCCTTGGAAGCGCTTTTGTAGGCCTAAGAACAGTGGGGCTCTGTGCTTCTCTAGCCACCTCATCTTCTGCTCATCCTCTCGCGCAGTCTAAAGAGAGCTCAGGTGAGAAATGGCAAACGTCGAGCAATTGCTCAGAGATGAAAAGTGCCAGCACTGAAAGCTGTTGCTAGCCAGCCCCCTTCCTTGGAAGCGCTGTCACAGGCGCAGCAACACTGGGGCTTTGCGCTTCTCTACCCACCAAACGTCACGGTCACTATCTCTCCGTCTCGTAGACACGAGCTGAGAAATTGCAAACGTCGAGCAATTGCTCACAGATGAAAAGTGCCAGCACTGAAAGCTGTTGCTAGCCAGCCCCCTTCCTTGGAAGCTCTTTTGTTGCCCTAAGAACACTGGGGCTCTGGGCTTCTCTAGCCACCTCATCTTCTGCTCATCCTCTCGCACAGTCTAAAGAGAGCTCAGGTGAGAAATGGCAAACGTCCAGCAATTGCTCAGAGATGAAAAGTGCCAGCACTGAAAGCTGTTGCTAGCCAGCACCCTTCCTTAGAAGCGCTGTCACAGGCGCAGCAACACTGGGGCTTTGCGCTTCTCTACCCACCAAACGTCACGGTCACTATCTCTCCGTCTCGTAGACACGAGCTGAGAAATTGCAAACGTCGAGCAATTGCTCAGAGATGAAAAGTGCCAGCACTGAAAGCTGTTGCTAGCCAGCACCCTTCCTTGGAAGCGCTTTCACAGGCGCAGCAACACTGGGGCTTTGCGCTTCTCTAGCCACCAAACATCACGGTCATTCTCTTTCCGTCTCGTAGACACGAGCTGAGAAATTGCAAACGTCGAGCAATTGCTCAGAGATGAAAAGCGCCAGCACTGAAAGCTGTTGCTAGCCAGCCACCTTCCTTGGAAGCTCTTTTGTTGCCCTAAGAACAGTGGGGCTCTGTGCTTTTCTAGCCATCTAAACTTCTGCTCATCCTGTCGCGCAGTCTAAAGAGAGCTCAGGTGAGAAATTGCAAACGTCGAGCAATTGCTCAGAGATGAAAAGTGCCAGCACTGAAAGCTGTTGCTAGCCAGCCCCCTTCCTTGGAAGCGCTTTCACAGGTGCAGCAACACTGGGGCTTTGCGCTTCTCTACCCACCAAACGTCACGGTCACTATCTCTCCGTCTCGTAGACACGAGCTGAGAAATTGCAAACGTCGAGCAATTGCTCAGAGATGAAAAGTGCCAGCACTGAAAGCTGTTGCTAGCCAGCACCCTTCCTTGGAAGCGCTTTTGTAGCCCTAAGAACAGTGGGGCTCTGGGCTTCTCTAGCCATCTAAACTTCTGCTCATCCTCTCGCGCAGTCTAAAGAGAGCTCAGGTGAGAAATGGCAAACGTCGAGCAATTGCTCAGAGATGAAAAGTGCCAGCACTGAAAGCTGTTGCTAGCCAGCCCCCTTCCTTGGAAGTGCTTTTGTAGGCCTAAGAACACTGGGACTCTGTGCTTTTCTAGCCATCTAAACTTCTGCTCATCCTCTTGCGCAGTCTAAAGAGAGCTCAGGGGAGAAATTGCAAACGTCGAGCAATTGCTCAGAGAGGAAAAGTGCCAGCACTGAAAGCTGTTGCTAGCCAGCACCCTTCCTTGAAAGCGCTTTCACAGGCGCAGCAACACTGGGGCTTTGCGCTTCTCTACCCACCAAACGTCACGGTCACTATCTCTCCGTCTCGTAGACACGAGCTGAGAAATTGCAAACGTCGAGCAATTGCTCAGAGATGAAAAGTGCCAGCACTGAAAGCTCTTGCTAGCCTGCCCCCTTCCTTGGAAGCGCTTTCACAGGTGCAGCAACACTGGGGCTTTGCGCTTCTCTAACCACCAAACGTCACGCTCATTCTCTTTCCGTCTTGTAGACACGAGCTGAGAAATTGCAAACGTCGAGCAATTGCTCAGAGATGAAAAGTGCCAGCACTGAAAGCTGTTGCTAGCCAGCCCCCTTCCTTGGAAGCGCTTTTGTAGCCCTAAGAACAGTGGGGCTCTGGGCTTCTCTAGCCACCTCATCTTCTGCTCATCCTCTCGCGCAGTCTAAAGAGAGCTCAGGTGAGAAATTGCAAACGTCGAGCAATTGCTGAGAGATGAAAAGTGCCAGCACTGAAAGCTGTTGCTAGCCAGCACCCTTCCTTGGAAGCGCTTTCACAGGCGCAGAAACACTGGGGCTTTGCGCTTCTCTACCTACCAAACGTCACGGTCACTATCTCTCCGTCTCGTAGACACGAGCTGAGAAATTGCAAACCTCGAGCAATTGCTCAGAGATGAAAAGTGCCAGCACTGAAAGCTGTTGCTAGCCAGCACCCTTCCTTGGAAGCGCTTTTGTAGCCCTAAGAACACTGGGGCTCTGGGCTTTTCTAGCCATCTAAACTTCTGCTCATCCTCTTGCGCAGTCTAAAGAGAGCTCAGGGGAGAAATGGCAAACATCCAGCAATTGCTCAGAGATGAAAAGTGCCAGCACTGAAAGCTGTTGCTAGCCAGCACCCTTCCTTGGAAGCGCTGTCACAGGCGCAGCAACACTGGGGCTTTGCGCTTCTCTACCCACCAAACGTCATGGTCACTATCTCTCCGTCTCGTAGACACGAGCTGAGAAATTGCAAACCTCGAGCAATTGCTCACAGATGAAAAGTGCCAGCACTGAAAGCTGTTGCTAGCCAGCACCCTTCCTTGGAAGCGCTTTCACAGGCGCAGCAACACTGGGGCTTTGCGCTTCTCTACCCACCAAACGTCACGGTCACTATCTCTCCGTCTCGTAGACACGAGCTGAGAAATTGCAAACGTCGAGCAATCGCTCAGAGATGAAAAGCGCCAGCACTGAAAGCTGTTGCTAGCCAGCACCCTTCCTTGGAAGTGCTTTTGTAGGCCTAAGAACACTGGGACTCTGTGCTTTTCTAGCCATCTAAACTTCTGCTCATCCTGTCGCGCAGTCTAAAGAGAGCTCAGGTGAGAAATTGCAAACGTTGAGCAACTGCTGAGAGATGAAAAGTGCCAGCACTGAAAGCTGTTGCTAGCCAGCCCCCTTCCTTGGAAGCGCTTTCACAGGTGCAGCAACACTGGGGCTTTGCGCTTCTCTACCCACCAAAGGTCACGGTCATTCTCTTTCTGTCTCGTAGACACGAGCTGAGAAATTGCAAACGTCGAGCAATTGCTCAGAGATGAAAAGTGCCAGCACTGAAAGCTGTTGCTAGCCAGTCCCCTTCCTTGGAAGCGCTTTTGTAGCCCTAAGAACACTGGGACTCTGTGCTTTTCTAGCCATCTAAACTTCTGCTCATCCTCTTGCGCCGTCTAAAGAGAGCTCAGGTGAGAAATTGCAAACGTCGAGCAATTGCTCAGAGAGGAAAAGTGCCAGCACTGAAAGCTGTTGCTAGCCAGCACCCTTCCTTGGAAGCGCTGTCACAGGCGCAGCAACACTGGGGCTTTGCGCTTCTCTACCCACCAAAGGTCACGGTCATTCTCTTTCTGTCTCGTAGACACGAGCTGAGAAATTGCAAATGTCGAGCAATTGCTCAGAGATGAAAAGTGCCAGCACTGAAAGCTCTTGCTAGCCAGCCCCCTTCCTTGGAAGCGCTTTCACAGGCGCAGCAACACTGGGGCTTTGCGCTTCTCTACCCACCAAACGTCACGGTCATTCTCTTTCCGTCTTGTAGACACGAGCTGTGAAATTGCAAACGTCGAGGAATTGCTCAGAGATGAAAAGTGCCAGCACTGAAAGCTGTTGCTAGCCAGCCCCCTTCCTTGGAAGCACTTTTGTAGCCCTAAGAACAGTGGGGCTCTGGGCTTCTCTAGCCACCTCATCTTCTGCTCATCCTCTCGCGCCGTCTAAAGAGAGCTCAGGTGAGAAATTGCAAACGTCGAGCAATTGCTCAGAGATGAAAAGTGCCAGCACTGAAAGCTGTTGCTAGCCAGCCCCCTTCCTTGGAAGCGCTTTCACAGGCGCAGCAACACTTGCTCTTTGCCTTCCTCTACCCAGCAAAGGTCACGGTCATTCTCTTTCTGTCTCGTAGACACGAGCTGAGAAATTGCAAACGTCGAGCAATTGCTCAGAGATGAAAAGTGCCAGCACTGAAAGATGTTGCTAGCCAGCACCCTTCCTTGGAAGCGCTTTCACAGGTGCAGCAACACTGGGGCTTTGCGCTTCTCTAACCACCAAACGTCACGGTCATTCTCTTTCCGTCTTGTAGACACGAGCTGAGAAATTGCAAACGTCGAGCAATTGCTCACAGATGAAAAGTGCCAGCACTGAAAGCTGTTGCTAGCCAGCCCCCTTCCTTGGAAGCGCTTTTGTAGCCCTAAGAACACTGGGGCTCTGGGCTTCTCTAGCCACCTAATCTTCTGCTCATCCTCTCGCGCAGTCTAAAGAGAGCTCAGGTGAGAAATTGCAAAAGTCGAGCAATTGCTCAGAGAGGAAAAGTGCCAGCACTGAAAGCTGTTGCTAGCCAGCACCCTTCCTTGGAAGCGCTTTCACAGGCGCAGCAACACTGGGGCTTTGCGCTTCTCTACCCACCAAACGTCACGGTCACTATCTCTCCGTCTCGTAGGCACGAGCTGAGAAATTGCAAACGTCGAGCAATTGCTCAGAGATGAAAAGTGCCAGCACTGAAAGCTGTTGCTAGCCAGCACCCTTCCTTGGAAGCGCTTTCACAGGCGCAGCAACACTGGGGCTTTGCGCTTCTCTAACCACCAAAGGTCACGGTCATTCTCTTTCCGTCTCGTAGACACGAGCTGAGAAATTGCAAACGTCGAGCAATTGCTCAGAGATGAAAAGTGCCAGCACTGAAAGCTGTTGCTAGCCAGCACCCTTCCTTGGAAGCGCTTTTGTAGCCCTAAGAACACTGGGACTCTGTGCTTCTCTAGCCACCTCATCTTCTGCTCATCCTGTCACGCAGTCTAAAGAGAGCTCAGGTGAGAAATTGCAAACGTCGAGCAATTGCTCAGAGATGAAAAGTGCCAGCACTGAAAGCTGTTGCTAGCCAGCACCCTTCCTTGGAAGCGCTGTCACAGGCGCAGCAAGACTGGGGCTTTGCGCTTCTCTACCCACCAAAGGTCACGGTCATTCTCTTTCTGTCTCGTAGACACGAGCTGAGAAATTGCAAATGTCAAGCAATTGCTCAGAGATGAAAAGTGCCAGCACTGAAAGCTCTTGCTAGCCAGCCCCCTTCCTTGGAAGCGCTTTCACAGGTGCAGCAACACTGGGGCTTTGCGCTTCTCTAACCACCAAACGTCACGGTCATTCTCTTTCCGTCTTGTAGACACGAGCTGTGAAATTGCAAACGTCGAGCAATTGCTCAGAGATGAAAAGTGCCAGCACTGAAAGCTGTTGCTAGCCAGCCCCCTTCCTTGGAAGCGCTTTTGTAGCCCTAAGAACAGTGGAGCTCTGGGCTTCTCTAGCCACCTCATCTTCTGCTCATCCTCTCGCGCACTCTAAAAAGAGCTCAGGTGAGAAATGGCAAACGTCGAGCAATTGCTCAGAGATGAAAAGTGCCAGCACTGAAAGCTCTTGCTAGCCAGCACCCTTCCTTGGAAGCGCTTTCACAGGCGCAGCAACACTGGGGCTTTGCGCTTCTCTACCCACCAAACGTCACGGTCACTATCTCTCCGTCTCGTAGACACGAGCTGAGAAATTGCAAACGTCGAGCAATCGCTCAGAGATGAAAAGTGCCAGCACTGAAAGCTGTTGCTAGCCAGCCCCCTTCCTTGGAAGCTCTTTTGTTGCCCTAAGAACACTGGGGCTCTGGGCTTCTCTAGCCACCTCATCTTCTGCTCATCCTCTCGCGCAGTCTAAAGAGAGCTCAGGTGAGAAATTGCAAACGTCGAGCAATTGCTCACAGATGAAAAGTGCCAGCACTGAAAGCTGTTGCTAGCCAGCACCCTTCCTTGGAAGCGCTTTCACAGGCGCAGCAACACTGGGGCTTTGCGCTTCTCTACCCACCAAACGTCACGGTCACTATCTCTCCGTCTCGTAGACACGAGCTGAGAAATTGCAAACGTCGAGCAATCGCTCAGAGATGAAAAGCGCCAGCACTGAAAGCTGTTGCTAGCCAGCCCCCTTCCTTGGAAGCTCTTTTGTAGCCCTAAGAACACTGGGACTCTGTGCTTTTCTAGCCATCTAAACTTCTGCTCATCCTCTCGCGCAGTCTAAAGAGAGCTCAGGTGAGAAATTGCAAACGTTGAGCAACTGCTGAGAGATGAAAAGTGCCAGCACTGAAAGCTGTTGCTAGCCAGCCCCCTTCCTTGGAAGCGCTTTCACAGGCGCAGCAACACTGGGGCTTTGCGCTTCTCTAACCACCAAAGGTCACGGTCATTCTCTTTCCGTCTCGTAGACACGAGCTGAGAAATTGCAAACGTCGAGCAATTGCTCACAGATGAAAAGTGCCAGCACTGAAAGCTGTTGCTAGCCAGCACCCTTCCTTGGAAGCGCTTTTGTAGCCCTAAGAACACTGGGACTCTGTGCTTCTCTAGCCACCTCATCTTCTGCTCATCCTCTCTCACCGTCTAAAGAGAGCTCAGGTGAGAAATTGCAAACGTCGAGCAATTGCTCAGAGATGAAAAGTGCCAGCACTGAAAGATGTTGCTAGCCAGCACCCTTCCTTGGAAGCGCTGTCACAGGCGCAGCAAGACTGGGGCTTTGCGCTTCTCTACCCACCAAACGTCACGGTCATTCTCTTTCTGTCTCGTAGACACGAGCTGTGAAATTGCAAACGTCGAGCAATTGCTCAGAGATGAAAAGTGCCAGCACTGAAAGCTGTTGCTAGCCAGCCCCCTTCCTTGGAAGCGCTTTTGTAGCCCTAAGAACAGTGGGGCTCTGGGCTTCTCTAGCCACCTCATCTTCTGCTCATCCTCTCGCGCACTCTAAAAAGAGCTCAGGTGAGAAATGGCAAACGTCGAGCAATTGCTCAGAGATGAAAAGTGCCAGCACTGAAAGCTGTTGCTAGCCAGCACCCTTCCTTGGAAGCGCTTTCACAGGCGCAGCAACACTTGCTCTTTGCGCTTCTCTAACCACCAAACGTCACGGTCACTATCTCTCCGTCTCGTAGACACGAGCTGAGAAATTGCAAACGTCGAGCAATTGCTCAGAGATGAAAAGTGCCAGCACTGAAAGCTGTTGCTAGCCAGCCCCCTTCCTTGGAAGCTCTTTTGTTGCCCTAAGAACAGTGGGGCTCTGGGCTTCTCTAGCCACCTCATCTTCTGCTCATCCTCTCGCGCAGTCTAAAGAGAGCTCATGTGAGAAATTGCAAACGTCGAGCAATTGCTCAGAGATGAAAAGTGCCAGCACTGAAAGCTGTTGCTAGCCAGCACCCTTCCTTGGAAGCGCTGTCACAGGCGCAGCAACACTGGGGCTTTGCGCTTCTCTACCCACCAAACGTCACGGTCACTATCTCTCCGTCTCGTAGACACGAGCTGAGAAATTGCAAACCTCGAGCAATTGCTCACAGATGAAAAGTGCCAGCACTGAAAGCTGTTGCTAGCCAGCACCCTTCCTTGGAAGCGCTTTCACAGGCGCAGCAACACTGGGGCTTTGCGCTTCTCTAGCCACCAAACATCACGGTCATTCTCTTTCCGTCTCGTAGACACGAGCTGAGAAATTGCAAACGTCGAGCAATTGCTCAGAGATGAAAAGTGCCAGCACTGAAAGCTGTTGCTAGCCAGCCCCCTTCCTTGGAAGTGCTTTTGTAGGCCTAAGAACACTGGGACTCTGTGCTTTTCTAGCCATCTAAACTTCTGCTCATCCTCTCGCGCAGTCTAAAGAGAGCTCAGGTGAGAAATTGCAAACGTCCAGCAATTTCTCAGAGATGAAAAGTGCCAGCACTGAAAGATGTTGCTAGCCAGCCCCCTTCCTTGGAAGCGCTTTCACAGGCGCAGCAACACTGGGGCTTTGCGCTTCTCTAGCCACCAAACGTCACGGTCACTATCTCTCCGTCTCGTAGACACGAGCTGAGAAATTGCAAACGTCGAGCAATTGCTCAGAGATGAAAAGTGCCAGCACTGAAAGCTGTTGCTAGCCAGCCCCCTTCCTTGGAAGCGCTTTTGTACCCTAAGAACAGTGGGGCTCTGGGCTTCTCTAGCCACCTCATCTTCTGCTCATCCTCTCGCGCAGTCTAAAGAGAGCTCAGGTGAGAAATGGCAAACGTCGAGCAATTGCTCAGAGATGAAAAGTGCCAGCACTGAAAGCTTTTGCTAGCTAGCACCCTTCCTTGGAAGTGCTTTTGTAGGCCTAAGAACACTGGGGCTCTGGGCTTTTCTAGCCATCTAAACTTCTGCTCATCCTCTTGCGCAGTCTAAAGAGAGCTCAGGGGAGAAATTGCAAACGTCGAGCAATTGCTCAGAGACGAAAAGTGCCAGCACTGAAAGCTGTTGCTAGCCAGCACCCTTCCTTGAAAGCGCTTTCACAGGCGCAGCAACACTGGGGCTTTGCGCTTCTATACCCACCAAACGTCACGGTCACTATCTCTCCGTCTCGTAGACACGAGCTGAGAAATTGCAAACGTTAAGCAATTGCTCAGAGATGAAAAGTGCCAGCACTGAAAGCTCTTGCTAGCCAGCCCCCTTCCTTGGAAGCGCTTTCACAGGTGCAGCAACACTGGGGCTTTGCGCTTCTCTACCCACCAAACGTCACGCTCATTCTCTTTCTGTCTTGCAGACACGAGCTGAGAAACTGCAAACGTCGAGCAATTGCTCAGAGATGAAAAGTGCCAGCACTGAAAGCTGTTGCTAGCCAGCACCCTTCCTTGGAAGCGCTTTTGTAGCCCTAAGAACAGTGGTGCTCTGGGCTTCTCTAGCCACCTAATCTTCTGCTCATCCTGTCGCGCAGTCTAAAGAGCGCTCAGGTGAGAAATTGCAAATGTCGAGCAATTGCTGTGAGATGAAAAGTGCCAGCACTGAAAGCTGTTGCTAGCCAGCACCCTTCCTTGGAAGCGCTGTCACAGGCGCAGCAACACTTGCTCTTTGCGCTTCTCTACCCGCCAAACGTCACGGTCACTATCTCTCCATCTCGTAGACACGAGCTGAGAAATTGCAAACGTCGAGCAATTGCTCAGAGATGAAAAATGCCAGCACTGAAAGCTGTTGCTAGCCAGCACCCTTCCTTGGAAGCGCTTTTGTAGCCCTAAGAACACTGGGGCTCTGTGCTTTTCTAGCCATCTAAACTTCTGCTCATCCTCTTGCGCAGTCTAAAGAGAGCTCAGGGGAGAAATTGCAAACGTTGAGCAACTGCTGAGAGATGAAAAGTGCCAGCACTGAAAGCTGTTGCTAGCCAGCCCCCTTCCTTGGAAGCGCTTTCACAGGTGCAGCAACACTGGGGCTTTGCGCTTCTCTAACCACCAAACGTCACGGTCATTCTCTTTCTGTCTCGTAGACACGAGCTGTGAAATTGCAAACGTCGAGCAATTGCTCAGAGATGAAAAGTGCCAGCACTGAAAGCTGTTGCTAGCCAGCCCCCTTCCTTGGAAGCGCTTTTGTAGCCCTAAGAACACTGGGACTCTGTGTTTTTCTAGCCATCTAAACTTCTGCTCATCCTCTCGCGCCGTCTAAAGGGAGCTCAGGTGAGAAATTGCAAACGTCGAGCAATTGCTCAGAGATGAAAAGTGCCAGCACTGAAAGCTCTTGCTAGCCAGCACCCTTCCTTGGAAGCGCTGTCACAGGCGCAGCAACACTGGGGCTTTGCGCTTCTCTACCCACCAAAGGTCACGGTCATTCTCTTTCTGTCTCGTAGACACGAGCTGAGAAATTGCAAATGTCGAGCAATTGCTCAGAGATGAAAAGTGCCAGCACTGAAAGCTCTTGCTAGCCAGCCCCCTTCCTTGGAAGCGCTTTCACAGGTGCAGCAACACTGGGGCTTTGCGTTTCTCTAACCACCAAACGTCACGGTCATTCTCTTTCCGTCTTGTAGACACGAGCTGTGAAATTGCAAACGTCGAGCAATTGCTCAGAGATGAAAAGTGCCAGCACTGAAAGCTGTTGCTAGCCAGCCCCCTTCCTTGGAAGCGCTTTTGTAGCCCTAAGAACACTGGGGCTCTGGGCTTCTCTAGCCACCTCATCTTCTGCTCATCCTGTTGCGCAGTCTAAAGAGAGCTCAGGGGAGAAATTGCAAACGTCGAGCAATTGCTCAGAGATGAAAAGTGCCACCACTGAAAGCTGTTGCTAGCCAGCACCCTTCCTTGGAAGCGCTTTCACAGGCGCAGCAACACTGGGGCTTTGCGCTTCTCTAACCACCAAACGTCACGGTCACTATCTCTCCGTCTCGTAGACACGAGCTGAGAAATTGCAAACGTCGAGCAATTGCTCAGAGATGAAAAGTGCCAGCACTGAAAGCTGTTGCTAGCCAGCCCCCTTCCTTGGAAGCTCTTTTGTTGCCCTAAGAACAGTGGGGCTCTGGGCTTCTCTAGCCACCTCATCTTCTGCTCATCCTCTCGTGCAGTCTAAAGAGAGCTCAGGTGAGAAATTGCAAACGTCGAGCAATTGCTCAGAGATGAAAAGTGCCAGCACTGAAAGCTGTTGCTAGCCAGCACCCTTCCTTGGAAGCGCTGTCACAGGCGCAGCAACACTGGGGCTTTGCGCTTCTCTACCCACCAAACGTCATGGTCACTATCTCTCCGTCTCGTAGACACGAGGTGAGAAATTGCAAACGTCGAGCAATTGCTGAGAAATGAAAAGTGCCAGCACTGAAAGCTGTTGCTAGCCAGCCCCCTTCCTTGGAAGCGCTTTTGTAGCCCTAAGAACACTGGGGCTCTGGGCTTCTCTAGCCATCTAAACTTCTGCTCATCCTCTCGCGCAGTCTAAAGAGAGCTCAGGTGAGAAATGGCAAACGTCGAGCAATTGCTCAGAGATGAAAAGTGCCAGCACTGAAAGATGTTGCTAGCCAGCCCCCTTCCTTGGAAGTGCTTTTGTAGGCCTAAGAACACTGGGACTCTGTGCTTTTCTAGCCATCTAAACTTCTGCTCATCCTCTTGCGCAGTCTAAAGAGAGCTCAGGGGAGAAATTGCAAACGTCGAGCAATTGCTCAGAGAGGAAAAGTGCCAGCACTGAAAGCTGTTGCTAGCCAGCACCCTTCCTTGAAAGCGCTTTCACAGGCGCAGCAACACTGGGGCTTTGCGCTTCTCTACCCACCAAACGTCACGGTCACTATCTCTCCGTCTCGTAGACACGAGCTGAGAAATTGCAAACGTCGAGCAATTGCTCAGAGATGAAAAGTGCCAGCACTGAAAGCTCTTGCTAGCCAGCCCCCTTCCTTGGAAGCGCTTTCACAGGTGCAGCAACACTGGGGCTTTGCGCTTCTCTACCCACCAAACGTCACGCTCATTCTCTTTCTGTCTTGTAGACACGAGCTGAGAAATTGCAAACGTCGAGCAATTGCTCAGAGATGAAAAGTGCCAGCACTGAAAGCTGTTGCTAGCCAGCCCCCTTCCTTGGAAGCGCTTTTGTAGCCCTAAGAACAGTGGGGCTCTGGGCTTCTCTAGCCACCTAATCTTCTGCTCATCCTGTCGCGCAGTCTAAAGAGAGCTCAGGGGAGAAATTGCAAACGTCGAGCAATTGCTCAGAATGAAAAGTGCCAGCACTGAAAGCTGTTGCTAGCCAGCACCCTTCCTTGGAAGCGCTGTCACAGGCGCAGCAACACTTGCTCTTTGCGCTTCTCTACCCGCCAAACGTCACGGTCACTATCTCTCCGTCTCGTAGACACGAGCTGAGAAATTGCAAACGTCGAGCAATTGCTCAGAGATGAAAAATGCCAGCACTGAAAGATGTTGCTAGCCAGCCCCCTTCCTTGGAAGCGCTTTTGTAGGCCTAAGAACACTGGGGCTCTGTGCTTCTCTAGCCATCTAAACTTCTGCTCATCCTCTTGCGCAGTCTAAAGAGAGCTCAGGTGAGAAATTGCAAAAGTCGAGCAATTGCTCAGAGATGAAAAGTGCCAGCACTGAAAGCTGTTGCTAGCCAGCACCCTTCCTTGAAAGCGCTTTCACAGGTGCAGCAACACTGGGGCTTTGCGCTTCTCTACCCACCAAACGTCACGGTCACTATCTCTCCGTCTCGTAGACACGAGCTGAGAAATTGCAAACGTCGAGCAATTGCTCAGAGATGAAAAGTGCCAGCACTGAAAGCTGTTGCTAGCCAGCCCCCTTCCTTGGAAGCGCTTTTGTAGCCCTAAGAACAGTGGGGCTCTGGGCTTCTCTAGCCACCTCATCTTCTGCTCATCCTCTCGCGCAGTCTAAAGAGCGCTCAGGTGAGAAATTGCAAACGTCGAGCAATTGCTCAGAGATGAAAAGTGCCACCACTGAAAGCTGTTGCTAGCCAGCCCCCTTCCTTGGAAGCGCTGTCACAGGCGCAGCAACACTGGGGCTTTGCGCTTCTCTACCCACCAAACGTCACGGTCATTCTCTTTCTGTCTCGTAGACACGAGCTGAGAAATTGCAAACGTCGAGCAATTGCTCAGAGATGAAAAGCGCCAGCACTGAAAGCTGTTGCTAGCCAGCCCCCTTCCTTGGAAGTGCTTTTGTAGGCCTAAGAACACTGGGACTCTGTGCTTTTCTAGGCATCTAAACTTCTGCTCATCCTGTCGCGCAGTCTAAAGAGAGCTGAGGTGAGAAATTGCAAACGTCGAGCAATTGCTGAGAGATGAAAAGTGCCAGCACTGAAAGCTGTTGCTAGCCAGCCCCCTTCCTTGGAAGCGCTTTCACAGGTGCAGCAACACTGGGGCTTTGCGCTTCTCTAACCACCAAATGTCACGGTCATTCTCTTTCCGTCTTGTAGACACGAGCTGAGAAATTGCAAACGTCGAGCAATTGCTCAGAGATGAAAAGTGCCAGCACTGAAAGCTGTTGCTAGCCAGCCCCCTTCCTTGGAAGCGCTTTTGTAGCCCTAAGAACAGTGGGGCTCTGGGCTTCTCTAGCCACCTAATCTTCTGCTCATCCTGTCGCGCAGTCTAAAGAGAGCTCAGGTGAGAAATTGCAAACGTCGAGCAATTGCTCAGAGATGAAAAGTGCCAGCACTGAAAGCTGTTGCTAGCCAGCACCCTTCCTTGGAAGCGCTGTCACAGGCGCAGCAACACTTGCTCTTTGCGCTTCTCTACCCGCCAAACGTCACGGTCACTATCTCTCCGTCTCGTAGACACGAGCTGAGAAATTGCAAACGTCGAGCAATTGCTCAGAGATGAAAAATGCCAGCACTGAAAGATGTTGCTAGCCAGCCCCCTTCCTTGGAAGCGCTTTTGTAGGCCTAAGAACACTGGGGCTCTGTGCTTCTCTAGCCATCTAAACTTCTGCTCATCCTCTTGCGCAGTCTAAAGAGAGCTCAGGTGAGAAATTGCAAAAGTCGAGCAATTGCTCAGAGATGAAAAGTGCCAGCACTGAAAGCTGTTGCTAGTCAGCACCCTTCCTTGAAAGCGCTTTCACAGGTGCAGCAACACTGGGGCTTTGCGCTTCTCTACCCACCAAACGTCACGGTCACTATCTCTCCGTCTCGTAGACACGAGCTGAGAAATTGCAAACGTCGAGCAATTGCTCAGAGATGAAAAGTGCCAGCACTGAAAGCTGTTGCTAGCCAGCCCCCTTCCTTGGAAGCGCTTTTGTAGCCCTAAGAACAGTGGGGCTCTGGGCTTCTCTAGCCACCTCATCTTCTGCTCATCCTCTCGCGCAGTCTAAAGAGCGCTCAGGTGAGAAATTGCAAACGTCGAGCAATTGCTCAGAGATGAAAAGTGCCACCACTGAAAGCTGTTGCTAGCCAGCCCCCTTCCTTGGAAGCGCTGTCACAGGCGCAGCAACACTGGGGCTTTGCGCTTCTCTACCCACCAAACGTCACGGTCATTCTCTTTCTGTCTCGTAGACACGAGCTGAGAAATTGCAAACGTCGAGCAATTGCTCAGAGATGAAAAGCGCCAGCACTGAAAGCTGTTGCTAGCCAGCCCCCTTCCTTGGAAGTGCTTTTGTAGGCCTAAGAACACTGGGACTCTGTGCTTTTCTAGGCATCTAAACTTCTGCTCATCCTGTCGCGCAGTCTAAAGAGAGCTCAGGTGAGAAATTGCAAACGTCGAGCAATTGCTCAGAGATGAAAAGTGCCAGCACTGAAAGCTGTTGCTAGCCAGCCCCCTTCCTTGGAAGCGCTTTCACAGGTGCAGCAACACTGGGGCTTTGCGCTTCTCTAACCACCAAACGTCACGGTCATTCTCTTTCCGTCTTGTAGACACGAGCTGAGAAATTGCAAACGTCGAGCAATTGCTCAGAGATGAAAAGTGCCAGCACTGAAAGCTGTTGCTAGCCAGCCCCCTTCCTTGGAAGCGCTTTTGTAGGCCTATGAACACTGGGGCTCTGGGCTTCTCTAGCCACCTAATCTTCTGCTCATCCTGTCGCGCAGTCTAAAGAGAGCTCAGGTGAGAAATTGCAAACGTCGAGCAATTGCTGAGAGATGAAAAGTGCCAGCACTGAAAGCTGTTGCTAGCCAGCACCCTTCCTTGGAAGCGCTGTCACAGGCGCAGCAACACTGGGGCTTTGCGCTTCTCTACCCACCAAACGTCACGGTCACTATCTCTCCGTCTCGTAGACACGAGCTGAGAAATTGCAAACGTCGAGCAATTGCTGAGAGATGAAAAGTGCCAGCACTGAAAGCTGTTGCTAGCCAGCCCCCTTCCTTGGAAGCGCTTTTGTAGCCCTAAGAACACTGGGGCTCTGGGCTTCTCTAGCCATCTAAACTTCTGCTCATCCTCTCGCGCAGTCTAAAGAGAGCTCAGGTGAGAAATGGCAAACGTCGAGCAATTGCTCAGAGATGAAAAGTGCCAGCACTGAAAGCTGTTGCTAGCCAGCCCCCTTCCTTGGAAGTGTTTTTGTAGGCCTAAGAACACTGGGACTCTGTGCTTTTCTAGCCATCTAAACTTCTGCTCATCCTCTTGCGCAGTCTAAAGAGAGCTCAGGGGAGAAATTGCAAACGTCGAGCAATTGCTCAGAGAGGAAAAGTGCCAGCACTGAAAGCTGTTGCTAGCCAGCACCCTTCCTTGAAAGCGCTTTCACAGGCGCAGCAACACTGGGGCTTTGCGCTTCTCTAACCACCAAACGTCACGGTCACTATCTCTCCGTCTCGTAGACACGAGCTGAGAAATTGCAAACGTCGAGCAATTGCTCAGAGATGAAAAGTGCCAGCACTGAAAGCTGTTGCTAGCCAGCCCCCTTCCTTGGAAGCGCTTTTGTAGCCCTAAGAACAGTGGGGCTCTGGGCTTCTCTAGCCACCTCATCTTCTGCTCATCCTCTCGCGCACTCTAAAAAGAGCTCAGGTGAGAAATGGCAAACGTCGAGCAATTGCTCAGAGATGAAAAGTGCCAGCACTGAAAGCTGTTGCTAGCCAGCCCCCTTCCTTGGAAGTGCTTTTGTAGGCCTAAGAACACTGGGACTCTGTGCTTTTCTAGCCATCTAAACTTCTGCTCATCCTCTTGCGCAGTCTAAAGAGAGCTCAGGGGAGAAATTGCAAACGTCGAGCAATTGCTCAGAGAGGAAAAGTGCCAGCACTGAAAGCTGTTGCTAGCCAGCACCCTTCCTTGAAAGCGCTTTCACAGGCGCAGCAACACTGGGGCTTTGCGCTTCTCTACCCACCAAACGTCACGGTCACTATCTCTCCGTCTCGTAGACACGAGCTGAGAAATTGCAAACGTCGAGCAATTGCTCAGAGATGAAAAGTGCCAGCACTGAAAGCTGTTGCTAGCCAGCCCCCTTCCTTGGAAGCGCTTTTGTAGCCCTAAGAACAGTGGGGCTCTGGGCTTCTCTAGCCACCTCATCTTCTGCTCATCCTCTCGCGCAGTCTAAAGAGCGCTCAGGTGAGAAATTGCAAACGTCGAGCAATTGCTCAGAGATGAAAAGTGCCACCACTGAAAGCTGTTGCTAGCCAGCCCCCTTCCTTGGAAGCGCTGTCACAGGCGCAGCAACACTGGGGCTTTGCGCTTCTCTACCCACCAAACGTCACGGTCATTCTCTTTCTGTCTCGTAGACACGAGCTGAGAAATTGCAAACGTCGAGCAATTGCTCAGAGATGAAAAGCGCCAGCACTGAAAGCTGTTGCTAGCCAGCCCCCTTCCTTGGAAGTGCTTTTGTAGGCCTAAGAACACTGGGACTCTGTGCTTTTCTAGGCATCTAAACTTCTGCTCATCCTCTCGCGCAGTCTAAAGAGAGCTCAGGTGAGAAATTGCAAACGTCGAGCAATTGCTCAGAGATGAAAAGTGCCAGCACTGAAAGCTGTTGCTAGCCAGCCCCCTTCCTTGGAAGCGCTTTCACAGGTGCAGCAACACTGGGGCTTTGCGCTTCTCTAACCACCAAACGTCACGGTCATTCTCTTTCCGTCTTGTAGACACGAGCTGAGAAATTGCAAACGTCGAGCAATTGCTCAGAGATGAAAAGTGCCAGCACTGAAAGCTGTTGCTAGCCAGCCCCCTTCCTTGGAAGCGCTTTTGTAGGCCTATGAACACTGGGGCTCTGGGCTTCTCTAGCCACCTAATCTTCTGCTCATCCTGTCGCGCAGTCTAAAGAGAGCTCAGGTGAGAAATTGCAAACGTCGAGCAATTGCTGAGAGATGAAAAGTGCCAGCACTGAAAGCTGTTGCTAGCCAGCACCCTTCCTTGGAAGCGCTGTCACAGGCGCAGCAACACTGGGGCTTTGCGCTTCTCTACCCACCAAACGTCACGGTCACTATCTCTCCGTCTCGTAGACACGAGCTGAGAAATTGCAAACGTCGAGCAATTGCTGAGAGATGAAAAGTGCCAGCACTGAAAGCTGTTGCTAGCCAGCCCCCTTCCTTGGAAGCGCTTTTGTAGCCCTAAGAACACTGGGGCTCTGGGCTTCTCTAGCCATCTAAACTTCTGCTCATCCTCTCGCGCAGTCTAAAGAGAGCTCAGGTGAGAAATGGCAAACGTCGAGCAATTGCTCAGAGATGAAAAGTGCCAGCACTGAAAGCTGTTGCTAGCCAGCCCCCTTCCTTGGAAGTGTTTTTGTAGGCCTAAGAACACTGGGACTCTGTGCTTTTCTAGCCATCTAAACTTCTGCTCATCCTCTTGCGCAGTCTAAAGAGAGCTCAGGGGAGAAATTGCAAACGTCGAGCAATTGCTCAGAGAGGAAAAGTGCCAGCACTGAAAGCTGTTGCTAGCCAGCACCCTTCCTTGAAAGCGCTTTCACAGGCGCAGCAACACTGGGGCTTTGCGCTTCTCTAACCACCAAACGTCACGGTCACTATCTCTCCGTCTCGTAGACACGAGCTGAGAAATTGCAAACGTCGAGCAATTGCTCAGAGATGAAAAGTGCCAGCACTGAAAGCTGTTGCTAGCCAGCCCCCTTCCTTGGAAGCGCTTTTGTAGCCCTAAGAACAGTGGGGCTCTGGGCTTCTCTAGCCACCTCATCTTCTGCTCATCCTCTCGCGCACTCTAAAAAGAGCTCAGGTGAGAAATGGCAAACGTCGAGCAATTGCTCAGAGATGAAAAGTGCCAGCACTGAAAGCTGTTGCTAGCCAGCCCCCTTCCTTGGAAGTGCTTTTGTAGGCCTAAGAACACTGGGACTCTGTGCTTTTCTAGCCATCTAAACTTCTGCTCATCCTCTTGCGCAGTCTAAAGAGAGCTCAGGGGAGAAATTGCAAACGTCGAGCAATTGCTCAGAGATGAAAAGTGCCAGCACTGAAAGCTGTTGCTAGCCAGCACCCTTCCTTGAAAGCGCTTTCACAGGCGCAGCAACACTGGGGCTTTGCGCTTCTCTACCCACCAAACGTCACGGTCACTATCTCTCCGTCTCGTAGACACGAGCTGAGAAATTGCAAACGTCGAGCAATTGCTCAGAGATGAAAAGTGCCAGCACTGAAAGCTGTTGCTAGCCAGCCCCCTTCCTTGGAAGCGCTTTTGTAGCCCTAAGAACAGTGGGGCTCTGGGCTTCTCTAGCCACCTAATCTTCTGCTCATCCTGTCGCGCAGTCTAAAGAGAGCTCAGGTGAGAAATTGCAAACGTCGAGCAATTGCTGAGAGATGAAAAGTGCCAGCACTGAAAGCTGTTGCTAGCCAGCACCCTTCCTTGGAAGCGCTGTCACAGGCGCAGCAACACTGGGGCTTTGCGCTTCTCTACCCACCAAACGTCACGGTCACTATCTCTCCGTCTCGTAGACACGAGCTGAGAAATTGCAAACGTCGAGCAATTGCTCAGAGATGAAAAATGCCAGCACTGAAAGATGTTGCTAGCCAGCCCCCTTCCTTGGAAGCGCTTTTGTAGCCCTAAGAACACTGGGGCTCTGTGCTTCTCTAGCCATCTAAACTTCTGCTCATCCTCTTGCGCAGTCTAAAGAGAGCTCAGGTGAGAAATTGCAAACGTCGAGCAATTGCTCAGAGATGAAAAG
This sequence comes from Sarcoramphus papa, assembly GCA_037962945.1. Lineage (NCBI taxonomy): Eukaryota > Metazoa > Chordata > Aves > Accipitriformes > Cathartidae > Sarcoramphus > Sarcoramphus papa. The sequence goes on along the minus strand of CM075590.1, from coordinate 27,056,740 downwards.
TGCCAGCACTGAAAGCTGTTGCTAGCCAGCACCCTTCCTTGAAAGCGCTTTCACAGGCGCAGCAACACTGGGGCTTTGCGCTTCTCTAACCACCAAACGTCACGGTCACTATCTCTCCGTCTCGTAGACACGAGCTGAGAAATTGCAAACGTCGAGCAATTGCTCAGAGATGAAAAGTGCCAGCACTGAAAGCTGTTGCTAGCCAGCCCCCTTCCTTGGAAGCGCTTTTGTAGCCCTAAGAACACTGGGGCTCTGTGCTTCTCTAGCCATCTAAACTTCTGCTCATCCTCTCGCGCAGTCTAAAGAGAGCTCAGGTGAGAAATGGCAAACGTCGAGCAATTGCTCAGAGATGAAAAGTGCCAGCACTGAAAGCTGTTGCTAGCCAGCCCCCTTCCTTGGAAGTGCTTTTGTAGGCCTAAGAACACTGGGACTCTGTGCTTTTCTAGCCATCTAAACTTCTGCTCATCCTCTTGCGCAGTCTAAAGAGAGCTCAGGGGAGAAATTGCAAACGTCGAGCAATTGCTCAGAGAGGAAAAGTGCCAGCACTGAAAGCTGTTGCTAGCCAGCACCCTTCCTTGAAAGCGCTTTCACAGGCGCAGCAACACTGGGGCTTTGCGCTTCTCTAGCCACCAAACGTCACGGTCACTATCTCTCCGTCTCGTAGACACGAGCTGAGAAATTGCAAACGTCGAGCAATTGCTCAGAGATGAAAAGTGCCAGCACTGAAAGCTGTTGCTAGCCAGCCCCCTTCCTTGGAAGCGCTTTTGTAGCCCTAAGAACAGTGGGGCTCTGGGCTTCTCTAGCCATCTAAACTTCTGCTCATCCTCTCGCGCAGTCTAAAGAGAGCTCAGGTGAGAAATGGCAAACGTCGAGCAATTGCTCAGAGATGAAAAGTGCCAGCACTGAAAGCTGTTGCTAGCCAGCCCCCTTCCTTGGAAGTGCTTTTGTAGGCCTAAGAACACTGGGACTCTGTGCTTTTCTAGCCATCTAAACTTCTGCTCATCCTCTTGCGCAGTCTAAAGAGAGCTCAGGGGAGAAATTGCAAACGTCGAGCAATTGCTCAGAGAGGAAAAGTGCCAGCACTGAAAGCTGTTGCTAGCCAGCAGCCTTCCTTGGAAGCGCTTTCACAGGCGCAGCAACACTGGGGCTTTGCGCTTCTCTAACCACCAAACGTCACGGTCATTCTCTTTCCGTCTTGTAGACACGAGCTGAGAAAGTGCAAACGTCGAGCAATTGCTCAGAGATGAAAAGTGCCAGCACTGAAAGCTGTTGCTAGCCAGCACCCTTCCTTGGAAGCGCTTTTGTAGCCCTAAGAACAGTGGGGCTCTGGGCTTCTCTAGCCACCTCATCTTCTGCTCATCCTCTCGCGCAGTCTAAAGAGAGCTCAGGTGAGAAATTGCAAACGTCGAGCAATTGCTGAGAGATGAAAAGTGCCAGCACTGAAAGCTGTTGCTAGCCAGCAGCCTTCCTTGGAAGCGCTTTCACAGGCGCAGCAACACTTGCTCTTTGCGCTTCTCTACCCACCAAACGTCACGGTCACTATCTCTCCGTCTCGTAGACACGAGCTGAGAAATTGCAAACGTCGAGCAATTGCTCAGAGATGAAAAATGCCAGCACTGAAAGATGTTGCTAGCCAGCCCCCTTCCTTGGAAGCGCTTTTGTAGCCCTAAGAACACTGGGGCTCTGTGCTTCTCTAGCCATCTAAACTTCTGCTCATCCTCTCGCGCAGTCTAAAGAGAGCTCAGGGGAGAAATTGCAAACGTCGAGCAATTGCTCAGAGAGGAAAAGTGCCAGCACTGAAAGCTGTTGCTAGCCAGCACCCTTCCTTGGAAGCGCTGTCACAGGCGCAGCAACACTGGGGCTTTGCGCTTCTCTACCCACCAAACGTCACGGTCACTATCTCTCCGTCTCGTAGACACGAGCTGAGAAATTGCAAACGTCGAGCAATTGCTCAGAGATGAAAAATGCCAGCACTGAAAGATGTTGCTAGCCAGCCCCCTTCCTTGGAAGCGCTTTTGTAGCCCTAAGAACACTGGGGCTCTGTGCTTCTCTAGCCATCTAAACTTCTGCTCATCCTCTCGCGCAGTCTAAAGAGAGCTCAGGGGAGAAATTGCAAACGTCGAGCAATTGCTCAGAGAGGAAAAGTGCCAGCACTGAAAGCTGTTGCTAGCCAGCACCCTTCCTTGGAAGCGCTGTCACAGGCGCAGCAACACTGGGGCTTTGCGCTTCTCTACCCACCAAACGTCACGGTCACTATCTCTCCGTCTCGTAGACACGAGCTGAGAAATTGCAAACCTCGAGCAATTGCTCAGAGATGAAAAGTGCTAGCACTGAAAGATGTTGCTAGCCAGCACCCTTCCTTGGAAGCGCTTTCACAGGCGCAGCAACACTGGGGCTTTGCGCTTCTCTAACCACCAAACATCACGGTCATTCTCTTTCCGTCTTGTAGACACGAGCTGAGAAATTGCAAACGTCGAGCAATTGCTCAGAGATGAAAAGCGCCAGCACTGAAAGCTGTTGCTAGCCAGCCCCCTTCCTTGGAAGCGCTTTTGTAGCCCTAAGAACAGTGGGGCTCTGGGCTTCTCTAGCCACCTAATCTTCTGCTCATCCTGTCGCGCAGTCTAAAGAGAGCTCAGGTGAGAAATTGCAAACGTCGAGCAATTGCTCAGAGATGAAAAGTGCCAGCACTGAAAGCTGTTGCTAGCCAGCACCCTTCCTTGGAAGCGCTGTCACAGGCGCAGCAACACTGGGGCTTTGCGCTTCTCTACCCACCAAACGTCACGGTCATTCTCTTTCTGTCTCGTAGACACGAGCTGAGAAATTGCAAACGTCGAGCAATTGCTCAGAGATGAAAAGCGCCAGCACTGAAAGCTGTTGCTAGCCAGCCCCCTTCCTTGGAAGTGCTTTTGTAGGCCTAAGAACACTGGGACTCTGTGCTTTTCTAGCCATCTAAACTTCTGCTCATCCTGTCGCGCAGTCTAAAGAGAGCTCAGGTGAGAAATTGCAAACGTCGAGCAATTGCTCAGAGATGAAAAGTGCCAGCACTGAAAGCTGTTGCTAGCCAGCCCCCTTCCTTGGAAGCGCTTTCACAGGTGCAGCAACACTGGGGCTTTGCGCTTCTCTAACCACCAAACGTCACGGTCATTCTCTTTCCGTCTTGTAGACACGAGCTGAGAAATTGCAAACGTCGAGCAATTGCTCAGAGATGAAAAGTGCCAGCACTGAAAGCTGTTGCTAGCCAGCCCCCTTCCTTGGAAGCGCTTTTGTAGGCCTATGAACACTGGGGCTCTGGGCTTCTCTAGCCACCTAATCTTCTGCTCATCCTGTCGCGCAGTCTAAAGAGAGCTCAGGTGAGAAATTGCAAACGTCGAGCAATTGCTGAGAGATGAAAAGTGCCAGCACTGAAAGCTGTTGCTAGCCAGCACCCTTCCTTGGAAGCGCTGTCACAGGCGCAGCAACACTGGGGCTTTGCGCTTCTCTACCCACCAAACTTCACGGTCACTATCTCTCCGTCTCGTAGACACGAGCTGAGAAATTGCAAACGTCGAGCAATTGCTCAGAGATGAAAAGTGCCAGCACTGAAAGCTGTTGCTAGCCAGCCCCCTTCCTTGGAAGCGCTTTTGTAGGCCTAAGAACACTGGGGCTCTGGGCTTCTCTAGCCATCTAAACTTCTGCTCATCCTCTCGCGCAGTCTAAAGAGAGCTCAGGTGAGAAATGGCAAACGTCGAGCAATTGCTCAGAGATGAAAAGTGCCAGCACTGAAAGCTGTTGCTAGCCAGCCCCCTTCCTTGGAAGTGTTTTTGTAGGCCTAAGAACACTGGGACTCTGTGCTTTTCTAGCCATCTAAACTTCTGCTCATCCTCTTGCGCAGTCTAAAGAGAGCTCAGGGGAGAAATTGCAAACGTCGAGCAATTGCTCAGAGAGGAAAAGTGCCAGCACTGAAAGCTGTTGCTAGCCAGCACCCTTCCTTGAAAGCGCTTTCACAGGCGCAGCAACACTTGCTCTTTGCGCTTCTCTACCCACCAAACGTCACGGTCACTATCTCTCCGTCTCGTAGACACGAGCTGAGAAATTGCAAACGTCGAGCAATTGCTCAGAGATGAAAAGTGCCAGCACTGAAAGCTGTTGCTAGCCAGCCCCCTTCCTTGGAAGCGCTTTTGTAGCCCTAAGAACACTGGGGCTCTGTGCTTCTCTAGCCATCTAAACTTCTGCTCATCCTCTCGCGCAGTCTAAAGAGAGCTCAGGTGAGAAATGGCAAACGTCGAGCAATTGCTGAGAGATGAAAAGTGCCAGCACTGAAAGCTGTTGCTAGCCAGCCCCCTTCCTTGGAAGTGCTTTTGTAGGCCTAAGAACACTGGGACTCTGTGCTTTTCTAGCCATCTAAACTTCTGCTCATCCTCTTGCGCAGTCTAAAGAGAGCTCAGGGGAGAAATTGCAAACGTCGAGCAATTGCTCAGAGAGGAAAAGTGCCAGCACTGAAAGCTGTTGCTAGCCAGCACCCTTCCTTGAAAGCGCTTTCACAGGCGCAGCAACACTGGGGCTTTGCGCTTCTCTACCCACCAAACGTCACGGTCACTATCTCTCCGTCTCGTAGACACGAGCTGAGAAATTGCAAACGTCGAGCAATTGCTCAGAGATGAAAAGTGCCAGCACTGAAAGCTGTTGCTAGCCAGCCCCCTTCCTTGGAAGCGCTTTTGTAGCCCTAAGAACAGTGGAGCTCTGGGCTTCTCTAGCCACCTAATCTTCTGCTCATCCTGTCGCGCAGTCTAAAGAGAGCTCAGGTGAGAAATTGCAAACGTCGAGCAATTGCTGAGAGATGAAAAGTGCCAGCACTGAAAGCTGTTGCTAGCCAGCACCCTTCCTTGGAAGCGCTGTCACAGGCGCAGCAACACTGGGGCTTTGCGCTTCTCTAGCCACCAAACGTCACGGTCACTATCTCTCCGTCTCGTAGACACGAGCTGAGAAATTGCAAACGTCGAGCAATTGCTCAGAGATGAAAAGTGCCAGCACTGAAAGCTGTTGCTAGCCAGCCCCCTTCCTTGGAAGCGCTTTTGTAGCCCTAAGAACAGTGGGGCTCTGGGCTTCTCTAGCCATCTAAACTTCTGCTCATCCTCTCGCGCAGTCTAAAGAGAGCTCAGGTGAGAAATGGCAAACGTCGAGCAATTGCTCAGAGATGAAAAGTGCCAGCACTGAAAGCTGTTGCTAGCCAGCCCCCTTCCTTGGAAGTGCTTTTGTAGGCCTAAGAACACTGGGACTCTGTGCTTTTCTAGCCATCTAAACTTCTGCTCATCCTCTTGCGCAGTCTAAAGAGAGCTCAGGGGAGAAATTGCAAACGTCCAGCAATTGCTCAGAGAGGAAAAGTGCCAGCACTGAAAGCTGTTGCTAGCCAGCAGCCTTCCTTGGAAGCGCTTTCACAGGCGCAGCAACACTGGGGCTTTGCGCTTCTCTAACCACCAAACGTCACGGTCATTCTCTTTCCGTCTTGTAGACACGAGCTGAGAAATTGCAAACGTCGAGCAATTGCTCAGAGATGAAAAGTGCCAGCACTGAAAGCTGTTGCTAGCCAGCACCCTTCCTTGGAAGCGCTTTTGTAGCCCTAAGAACAGTGGGGCTCTGGGCTTCTCTAGCCATCTAAACTTCTGCTCATCCTCTCGCGCAGTCTAAAGAGAGCTCAGGGGAGAAATTGCAAACGTCGAGCAATTGCTGAGAGATGAAAAGTGCCAGCACTGAAAGCTGTTGCTAGCCAGCAGCCTTCCTTGGAAGCGCTTTCACAGGCGCAGCAACACTTGCTCTTTGCGCTTCTCTACCCACCAAACGTCACGGTCACTATCTCTCCGTCTCGTAGACACGAGCTGAGAAATTGCAAACGTCGAGCAATTGCTCAGAGATGAAAAATGCCAGCACTGAAAGATGTTGCTAGCCAGCCCCCTTCCTTGGAAGCGCTTTTGTAGCCCTAAGAACACTGGGGCTCTGTGCTTCTCTAGCCATCTAAACTTCTGCTCATCCTCTCGCGCAGTCTAAAGAGAGCTCAGGGGAGAAATTGCAAACGTCGAGCAATTGCTCAGAGAGGAAAAGTGCCAGCACTGAAAGCTGTTGCTAGCCAGCACCCTTCCTTGGAAGCGCTGTCACAGGCGCAGCAACACTGGGGCTTTGCGCTTCTCTACCCACCAAACGTCACGGTCACTATCTCTCCGTCTCGTAGACACGAGCTGAGAAATTGCAAACGTCGAGCAATTGCTCAGAGATGAAAAATGCCAGCACTGAAAGATGTTGCTAGCCAGCCCCCTTCCTTGGAAGCGCTTTTGTAGCCCTAAGAACACTGGGGCTCTGTGCTTCTCTAGCCATCTAAACTTCTGCTCATCCTCTCGCGCAGTCTAAAGAGAGCTCAGGGGAGAAATTGCAAACGTCGAGCAATTGCTCAGAGAGGAAAAGTGCCAGCACTGAAAGCTGTTGCTAGCCAGCACCCTTCCTTGGAAGCGCTGTCACAGGCGCAGCAACACTGGGGCTTTGCGCTTCTCTACCCACCAAACGTCACGGTCACTATCTCTCCGTCTCGTAGACACGAGCTGAGAAATTGCAAACCTCGAGCAATTGCTCAGAGATGAAAAGTGCTAGCACTGAAAGATGTTGCTAGCCAGCACCCTTCCTTGGAAGCGCTTTCACAGGCGCAGCAACACTGGGGCTTTGCGCTTCTCTAACCACCAAACATCACGGTCATTCTCTTTCCGTCTTGTAGACACGAGCTGAGAAATTGCAAACGTCGAGCAATTGCTCAGAGATGAAAAGCGCCAGCACTGAAAGCTGTTGCTAGCCAGCCCCCTTCCTTGGAAGCGCTTTTGTAGCCCTAAGAACAGTGGGGCTCTGGGCTTCTCTAGCCACCTAATCTTCTGCTCATCCTGTCGCGCAGTCTAAAGAGAGCTCAGGGGAGAAATTGCAAACGTCGAGCAATTGCTGAGAGATGAAAAGTGCCAGCACTGAAAGCTGTTGCTAGCCAGCACCCTTCCTTGGAAGCGCTGTCACAGGCGCAGCAACACTGGGGCTTTGCGCTTCTCTAACCACCAAACGTCACGGTCACTATCTCTCCGTCTCATAGACACGAGCTGAGAAATTGCAAACGTCGAGCAATTGCTCAGAGATGAAAAGTGCCAGCACTGAAAGATGTTGCTAGCCAGCCCCTTTCCTTGGAAGCGCTTTTGTAGCCCTAAGAACAGTGGGGCTCTGTGCTTCTCTAGCCATCTAAACTTCTGCTCATCCTCTCGCGCAGTCTAAAGAGAGCTCAGGTGAGAAATGGCAAACGTCGAGCAATTGCTCAGAGATGAAAAGTGCCAGCACTGAAAGCTGTTGCTAGCCAGCACCCTTCCTTGGAAGCGCTGTCACAGGCGCAGCAACACTGGGGCTTTGCGCTTCTCTACCCACCAAACGTCACGGTCACTATCTCTCCGTCTCGTAGACACGAGCTGAGAAATTGCAAACCTCGAGCAATTGCTCACAGATGAAAAGTGCCAGCACTGAAAGCTGTTGCTAGCCAGCCCCCTTCCTTGGAAGCGCTTTCACAGGCGCAGCAACACTGGGGCTTTGCGCTTCTCTACCCACCAAACATCACGGTCATTCTCTTTCCGTCTCGTAGACACGAGCTGAGAAATTGCAAACGTCGAGCAATTGCTCAGAGATGAAAAGAGCCAGCACTGAAAGCTGTTGCTAGCCAGCCCCCTTCCTTGGAAGCGCTTTCACAGGCGCAGCAACACTGGGGCTTTGCGCTTCTCTACCCACCAAACGTCACGGTCACTATCTCTCCGTCTCGTAGACACGAGCTGAGAAATTGCAAACGTCGAGCAATCGCTCAGAGATGAAAAGCGCCAGCACTGAAAGCTGTTGCTAGCCAGCACCCTTCCTTGGAAGTGTTTTTGTAGGCCTAAGAACACTGGGACTCTGTGCTTTTCTAGCCATCTAAAATTCTGCTCATCCTGTCGCGCACTGTAAAGAGAGCTCAGGTGAGAAATTGCAAACGTCGAGCAATTGCTCAGAGATGAAAAGTGCCAGCACTGAAAGCTGTTGCTAGCCAGCACCCTTCCTTGGAAGCGCTTTCACAGGCACAGCAACACTTGCTCTTTGCGCTTCTCTACCCACCAAAGGTCACGGTCATTCTCTTTCTGTCTCGTAGACACGAGCTGAGAAATTGCAAACCTCGAGCAATTGCTCAGAGATGAAAAGTGCCAGCACTGAAAGATGTTGCTAGCCAGCCCCCTTCCTTGGAAGCGCTTTTGTAGCCCTAAGAACACTGGGGCTCTGGGCTTCTCTAGCCATCTAAACTTCTGCTCATCCTCTCGCGCCGTCTAAAGAGAGCTCAGGTGAGAAATTGCAAACGTCGAGCAATTGCTCAGAGATGAAAAGTGCCAGCACTGAAAGCTGTTGCTAGCCAGCACCCTTCCTTGGAAGCGCTTTCACAGGCGCAGCAACACTGGGGCTTTGCGCTTCTCTACCCACCAAACGTCACGGTCACTATCTCTCCGTCTCGTAGACACGAGCTGAGAAATTGCAAACCTCGAGCAATTGCTCAGAGATGAAAAGTGCCAGCACTGAAAGCTGTTGCTAGCCAGCACCCTTCCTTGGAAGCGCTTTCACAGGCGCAGCAACACTGGGGCTTTGCGCTTCTCTAGCCACCAAACATCACGGTCATTCTGTTTCCGTCTCGTAGACACGAGCTGAGAAATTGCAAACGTCGAGCAATTGCTCAGAGATGAAAAGAGCCAGCACTGAAAGCTCTTGCTAGCCAGCCCCCTTCCTTGGAAGCGCTTTCACAGGCGCAGCAACACTGGGGCTTTGCGCTTCTCTACCCACCAAACGTCACGGTCACTATCTCTCCGTCTCGTAGACACGAGCTGAGAAATTGCAAACGTCGAGCAATTGCTCAGAGATGAAAAGCGCCAGCACTGAAAGCTGTTGCTAGCTAGCCCCCTTCCTTGGAAGTCTTTTTGTAGCCCTAAGAACACTGGGACTCTATGCTTTTCTAGCCATCTAAACTTCTGCTCATCCTCTCGCGCAGTCTAAAGAGAGCTCAGGTGAGAAATTGCAAACGTCGAGCAATTGCTCACAGATGAAAAGTGCCAGCACTGAAAGCTGTTGCTAGCCAGCACCCTTCCTTGGAAGCGCTGTCACAGGCGCAGCAAGACTGGGGCTTTGCGCTTCTCTAACCACCAAACGTCACGGTCACTATCTCTCCGTCTCGTAGACACGAGCTGAGAAATTGCAAACGTTGAGCAATTGCTCAGAGATGAATAGTGCCAGCACTGAAAGATGTTGCTAGCCAGCACCCTTCCTTGGAAGCGCTTTCACAGGTGCAGCAACACTGGGGCTTTGCGCTTCTCTAACCACCAAACGTCACGGTCATTCTCTTTCGGTCTCGTAGACACGAGCTGAGAAATTGCAAACGTCGAGCAATTGCTCAGAGATGAAAAGTGCCAGCACTGAAAGCTGTTGCTAGCCAGCCCCCTTCCTTGGAAGTGCTTTTGTAGGCCTAAGAACACTGGGACTCTGTGCTTTTCTAGCCATCTAAACTTCTGCTCATCCTCTCGCGCAGTCTAAAGAGAGCTCAGGGGAGAAATTGCAAACGTCGAGCAATTGCTGAGAGATGAAAAGTGCCAGCACTGAAAGCTGTTGCTAGCCAGCACCCTTCCTTGAAAGCGCTTTCACAGGCACAGCAACACTGGGGCTTTGCGCTTCTCTAGCCACCAAACGTCACGGTCACTATCTCTCCGTCTCGTAGACACGAGCTGAGAAATTGCAAACGTCGAGCAATTGCTCAGAGATGAAAAGTGCCAGCACTGAAAGCTCTTGCTAGCCAGCCCCCTTCCTTGGAAGCGCTTTCACAGGTGCAGCAACACTGGGGCTTTGCGCTTCTCTAACCACCAAACGTCACGGTCATTCTCTTTCGGTCTCGTAGACACGAGCTGAGAAATTGCAAACGTCGAGCAATTGCTCAGAGATGAAAAGTGCCAGCACTGAAAGCTGTTGCTAGCCAGCACCCTTCCTTGGAAGCGCTTTTGTAGCCCTAAGAACAGTGGGGCTCTGGCCTTCTCTAGCCACCTCATCTTCTGCTCATCCTCTCGCGCACTCTAAAGAGAGCTCAGGTGAGAAATTGCAAACGTCGAGCAATTGCTCACAGATGAAAAGTGCCAGCACTGAAAGCTGTTGCTAGCCAGCACCCTTCCTTGGAACCGCTTTCACAGGCGCAGCAACACTGGGGCTTTGCGCTTCTCTAACCACCAAATGTCACGGTCATTCTCTTTCCGTCTCGTAGACAAGAGCTGAGAAATTGCAAACGTCGAGCAATTGCTCAGAGATGAAAAGTGCCAGCACTGAAAGATGTTGCTAGCCAGTCCCCTTCCTTGGAAGCGCTTTTGTAGCCCTAAGAACACTGGGGCTCTGGGCTTCTCTAGCCACCTCATCTTCTGCTCATCCTCTCGCGCACTCTAAAGAGAGCTCAGGTGAGAAATGGCAAACGTCGAGCAATTGCTCAGAGATGAAAAGAGCCAGCACTGAAAGCTCTTGCTAGCCAGCCCCCTTCCTTGGAAGCGCTTTCACAGGCGCAGCAACACTGGGGCTTTGCGCTTCTGTAACCACCAAACGTCACGGTCACTATCTCTCCGTCTCGTAGACACGAGCTGAGAAATTGCAAACGTCGAGCAATTGCTCAGAGATGAAAAGCGCCAGCACTGAAAGCTGTTGCTAGCCAGCCCCCTTCCTTGGAAGTGCTTTTGTAGCCCTACGAACACTGGGACTCTGTGCTTTTCTAGCCATCTAAACTTCTGCTCATCCTCTCGCGCAGTCTAAAGAGAGCTCAGGTGAGAAATTGCAAACCTCGAGCAATTGCTCACAGATGAAAAGTGCCAGCACTGAAAGCTGTTGCTAGCCAGCACCCTTCCTTGGAAGCGCTGTCACAGGCGCAGCAACACTGGGGCTTTGCGCTTCTCTAACCACCAAAGGTCACGGTCATTCTCTTTCTGTCTCGTAGACACGAGCTGAGAAATTGCAAATGTCGAGCAATTGCTCAGAGATGAAAAGTGCCAGCACTGAAAGCTCTTGCTAGCCAGCCCCCTTCCTTGGAAGCGCTTTCACAGGTGCAGCAACACTGGGGCTTTGCGCTTCTCTAACCACCAAACGTCACGGTCATTCTCTTTCCGTCTTGTAGACACGAGCTGAGAAATTGCAAACGTCGAGCAATTGCTCAGAGATGAAAAGTGCCAGCACTGAAAGCTGTTGCTAGCCAGCACCCTTCCTTGGAAGCGCTGTCACAGGCGCAGCAACACTGGGGCTTTGCGCTTCTCTACCCACCAAAGGTCACGGTCATTCTCTTTCTGTCTCGTAGACACGAGCTGAGAAATTGCAAATGTCGAGCAATTGCTAAGAGATGAAAAGTGCCAGCACTGAAAGCTCTTGCTAGCCAGCCCCCTTCCTTGGAAGCGCTTTCACAGGTGCAGCAACACTGGGGCTTTGCGCTTCTCTACCCACCAAACGTCACGGTCATTCTCTTTCCGTCTTGTAGACACGAGCTGAGAAATTGCAAATGTCGAGCAATTGCTCAGAGATGAAAAGTGCCAGCACTGAAAGCTGTTGCTAGCCAGCCCCCTTCCTTGGAAGCGCTTTTGTAGCCCTAAGAACACTGGGGCTCTGGGCTTCTCTAGCCACCTCATCTTCTGCTCATCCTGTCGCGCAGTCTAAAGAGAGCTCAGGGGAGAAATTGCAAACGTCGAGCAATTGCTCAGAGATGAAAAGAGCCAGCACTGAAAGCTCTTGCTAGCCAGCACCCTTCCTTGGAAGCGCTGTCACAGGCGCAGCAACACTGGGGCTTTGCGCTTCTCTACCCACCAAACGTCACGGTCACTATCTCTCCGTCTCGTAGACACGAGCTGAGAAATTGCAAACGTCGAGCAATTGCTCAGAGATGAAAAGTGCCAGCACTGAAAGATGTTGCTAGCCAGCACCCTTCGTTGGAAGCGCTTTCACAGGTGCAGCAACACTGGGGCTTTGCGCTTCTCTAACCACCAAACGTCACGGTCATTCTCTTTCGGTCTCGTAGACACGAGCTGAGAAATTGCAAACGTCGAGCAATTGCTCAGAGATGAAAAGTGCCAGCACTGAAAGCTGTTGCTAGCCAGCCCCCTTCCTTGGAAGTGCTTTTGTAGGCCTAAGAACACTGGGACTCTGTGCTTTTCTAGCCATCTAAACTTCTGCTCATCCTCTCGCGCAGTCTAAAGAGAGCTCAGGTGAGAAATTGCAAACGTCGAGCAATTGCTCAGAGATGAATAGTGCCAGCACTGAAAGCTGTTGCTAGCCAGCCCCCTTCCTTGGAAGCGCTTTCACAGGTGCAGCAACACTGGGGCTTTGCGCTTCTCTAACCACCAAACGTCACGGTCATTCTCTTTCCGTCTTGTAGACACGAGCTGAGAAATTGCAAACGTCGAGCAATTGCTCAGAGATGAAAAGTGCCAGCACTGAAACCTGTTGCTAGCCAGCCCCCTTCCTTGGAAGCGCTTTTGTAGCCCTAAGAACAGTGGGGCTCTGGGCTTCTGTAGCCACCTCATCTTCTGCTCATCCTCTCGCGCAGTCTAAAGAGAGCTCAGGAGAGAAATGGCAAACGTCGAGCAATTGCTCAGAGATGAAAAGTGCCAGCACTGAAAGCTGTTGCTAGCCAGCCCCCTTCCTTGGAAGTGCTTTTGTAGGCCTAAGAACACTGGGACTCTGTGCTTTTCTAGCCATCTAAACTTCTGCTCATCCTCTCGCGCAGTCTAAAGAGAGCTCAGGGGAGAAATTGCAAACGTCGAGCAATTGCTCAGAGAGGAAAAGTGCCAGCACTGAAAGCTGTTGCTAGCCAGCACCCTTCCTTGAAAGCGCTTTCACAGGCGCAGCAACACTGGGGCTTTGCGCTTCTCTAACCACCAAACGTCACGGTCACTATCTCTCCGTCTCGTAGACACGAGCTGAGAAATTGCAAACGTCGAGCAATTGCTCAGAGATGAAAAGTGCCAGCACTGAAAGCTGTTGCTAGCCAGCCCCCTTCCTTGGAAGCGCTTTCACAGGTGCAGCAACACTGGGGCTTTGCGCTTCTCTAACCACCAAACGTCACGGTCATTCTCTTTCCGTCTCGTAGACACGAGCTGAGAAAGTGCAAACGTCGAGCAATTGCTCAGAGATGAAAAGTGCCAGCACTGAAAGCTGTTGCTAGCCAGCCCCCTTCCTTGGAAGCGCTTTTGTAGCCCTAAGAACAGTGGGGCTCTGGGCTTCTCTAGCCACCTCATCTTCTGCTCATCCTCTCGCGCAGTCTAAAGAGAGCTCAGGTGAGAAATGGCAAACGTCGAGCAATTGCTCAGAGATGAAAAGTGCCAGCACTGAAAGCTGTTGCTAGCCAGCACCCTTCCTTGGAAGCGCTGTCACAGGCGCAGCAACACTGGGGCTTTGCGCTTCTCTACCCACCAAACGTCACGGTCACTATCTCTCCGTCTCGTAGACACGAGCTGAGAAATTGCAAACGTCGAGCAATCGCTCAGAGATGAAAAGCGCCAGCACTGAAAGCTGTTGCTAGCCAGCCCCCTTCCTTGGAAGTGCTTTTGTAGCCCTAAGAACACTGGGACTCTGTGCTTTTCTAGCCATCTAAACTTCTGCTCATCCTCTCGCGCAGTCTAAAGAGAGCTCAGGTGAGAAATTGCAAACGTCGAGCAATTGCTCAGAGATGAAAAGTGCCAGCACTGAAAGCTGTTGCTAGCCAGCCCCCTTCCTTGGAAGCGCTTTCACAGGCGCAGCAACACTTGCTCTTTGCGTTCCTCTACCCAGCAAAGGTCACGGTCATTCTCTTTCTGTCTCGTAGACAGGAGCTGAGAAATTGCAAATATCGAGCAATTGCTCAGAGATGAAAAGTGCCAGCACTGAAAGATGTTGCTAGCCAGCCCCCTTCCTTGGAAGCGCTTTCACAGGTGCAGCAACACTGGGGCTTTGCGCTTCTCTAACCACCAAAGGTCACGGTCATTCTCTTTCCGTCTTGTAGACACGAGCTGTGCAATTGCAAACGTCGAGCAATTGCTCAGAGATGAAAAGTGCCAGCACTGAAAGCTGTTGCTAGCCAGCCCCCTTCCTTGGAAGCGCTTATGTAGCCCTAAGAACAGTGGGGCTCTGGGCTTCTCTAGCCACCTCATCTTCTGCTCATCCTGTCGCGCAGTCTAAAGAGAGCTCAGGTGAGAAATTGCAAACGTCGAGCAATTGCTCAGAGATGAAAAGTGCCAGCACTGAAAGCTGTTGCTAGCCAGCCCCCTTCCTTGGAAGCGCTTTCACAGGCGCAGCAACACTGGGGCTTTGCGCTTCTCTAGCCACCAAACGTAACGGTCATTCTCTTTCTGTCTCGTAGACACGAGCTGAGAAATTGCAAACGTCGAGCAATTGCTCAGAGATGAAAAGTGCCAGCACTGAAAGCTGTTGCTAGCCAGTCCCCTTCCTTGGAAGCGCTTTTGTAGGCCTAAGAACACTGGGACTCTGTGCTTTTCTAGCCATCTAAACTTCTGCTCATCCTCTCGCGCCGTCTAAAGAGAGCTCAGGTGAGAAATTGCAAACGTCGAGCAATTGCTCAGAGATGAAAAGTGCCAGCACTGAAAGCTCTTGCTAGCCAGCCCCCTTCCTTGGAAGCGCTTTCACAGGTGCAGCAACACTGGGGCTTTGCGCTTCTCTAACCACCAAACGTCACGGTCATTCTCTTTCCGTCTTGTAGACACGAGCTGTGAAATTGCAAACGTCGAGCAATTGCTCAGAGATGAAAAGTGCCAGCACTGAAAGCTGTTGCTAGCCAGCCCCCTTCCTTGGAAGCGCTTTTGTAGCCCTAAGAACAGTGGGGCTCTGGGCTTCTCTAGCCACCTCATCTTCTGCTCATCCTCTCGCGCACTCTAAAGAGAGCTCAGGTGAGAAATTGCAAACGTCGAGCAATTGCTCAGAGATGAAAAGTGCCAGCACTGAAAGCTGTTGCTAGCCAGCCCCCTTCCTTGGAAGCGCTTTCACAGGCGCAGCAACACTGGGGCTTTGCGCTTCTCTACCCACCAAACGTCACGGTCACTATCTCTCCGTCTCGTAGACACGAGCTGAGAAATTGCAAACGTCGAGCAATTGCTCAGAGATGAAAAGTGCCAGCACTGAAAGCTGTTGCTAGCCAGCCCCCTTCCTTGGAAGCTCTTTTGTTGCCCTAAGAACACTGGGGCTCTGGGCTTCTCTAGCCACCTCATCTTCTGCTCATCCTCTCGCGCAGTCTAAAGAGAGCTCAGGTGAGAAATGGCAAACGTCCAGCAATTGCTCAGAGATGAAAAGTGCCAGCACTGAAAGCTGTTGCTAGCCAGCCCCCTTCCTTGGAAGCGCTTTCACAGGCGCAGCAACACTGGGGCTTTGCGCTTCTCTAACCACCAAACGTCACGGTCATTCTCTTTCCGTCTTGTAGACACGAGCTGAGAAATTGCAAACGTCGAGCAATTGCTCAGAGATGAAAAGTGCCAGCACTGAAAGCTGTTGCTAGCCAGCCCCCTTCCTTGGAAGCGCTTTCACAGGTGCAGCAACACTGGGGCTTTGCGCTTCTCTACCCACCAAACGTCACGGTCACTATCTCTCCGTCTCGTAGACACGAGCTGAGAAATGGCAAACGTCGAGCAATTGCTCAGAGATGAAAAGTGCCAGCACTGAAAGCTGTTGCTAGCCAGCCCCCTTCCTTGGAAGCGCTTTTGTAGCCCTAAGAACAGTGGGGCTCTGGGCTTCTCTAGCCACCTCATCTTCTGCTCATCCTCTCGCGCAGTCTAAAGAGAGCTCAGGTGAGAAATGGCAAACGTCGAGCAATTGCTCAGAGATGAAAAGTGCCAGCACTGAAAGCTGTTGCTAGCCAGCACCCTTCCTTGGAAGTGCTTTTGTAGGCCTAAGAACACTGGGACTCTGTGCTTTTCTAGCCATCTAAACTTCTGCTCATCCTCTCGCGCAGTCTAAAGAGAGCTCAGGTGAGAAATTGCAAACGTCGAGCAATTGCTCAGAGATGAAAAGTGCCAGCACTGAAAGCTGTTGCTAGCCAGCACCCTTCCTTGAAAGCCGTTTCACAGGCGCAGCAACACTGGGGCTTTGCGCTTCTCTAGCCACCAAACGTCACGGTCACTATCTCTCCGTCTCGTAGACACGAGCTGAGAAATTGCAAACGTCGAGCAATTGCTCAGAGATGAAAAGTGCCAGCACTGAAAGCTGTTGCTAGCCAGCCCCCTTCCTTGGAAGCGCTTTCACAGGTGCAGCAACACTGGGGCTTTGCGCTTCTCTAACCACCAAACGTCACGGTCATTCTCTTTCCGTCTTGTAGACACGAGCTGAGAAATTGCAAACGTCGAGCAATTGCTCAGAGATGAAAAGTGCCAGCACTGAAAGATGTTGCTAGCCAGCACCCTTCGTTGGAAGCGCTTTCACAGGTGCAGCAACACTGGGGCTTTGCGCTTCTCTAACCACCAAACGTCACGGTCATTCTCTTTCGGTCTCGTAGACACGAGCTGAGAAATTGCAAACGTCGAGCAATTGCTCAGAGATGAAAAGTGCCAGCACTGAAAGCTGTTGCTAGCCAGCACCCTTCCTTGGAAGTGCTTTTGTAGGCCTAAGAACACTGGGACTCTGTGCTTTTCTAGCCATCTAAACTTCTGCTCATCCTCTCGCGCAGTCTAAAGAGAGCTCAGGTGAGAAATTGCAAACGTCGAGCAATTGCTCAGAGATGAAAAGTGCCAGCACTGAAAGCTGTTGCTAGCCAGCACCCTTCCTTGGAAGCGCTTTCACAGGTGCAGCAACACTGGGGCTTTGCGCTTCTCTAACCACCAAACGTCACGGTCATTCTCTTTCCGTCTTGTAGACACGAGCTGAGAAATTGCAAACGTCGAGCAATTGCTCAGAGATGAAAAGTGCCAGCACTGAAAGCTGTTGCTAGCCAGCCCCCTTCCTTGGAAGCGCTTTTGTAGCCCTAAGAACAGTGGGGCTCTGGGCTTCTCTAGCCACCTCATCTTCTGCTCATCCTCTCGCGCAGTCTAAAGAGAGCTCAGGTGAGAAATGGCAAACGTCGAGCAATTGCTCAGAGATGAAAAGTGCCAGCACTGAAAGCTGTTGCTAGCCAGCCCCCTTCCTTGGAAGTGCTTTTGTAGGCCTAAGAACACTGGGACTCTGTGCTTTTCTAGCCATCTAAACTTCTGCTCATCCTCTCGCGCAGTCTAAAGAGAGCTCAGGGGAGAAATTGCAAACGTCGAGCAATTGCTCAGAGATGAAAAGTGCCAGCACTGAAAGCTCTTGCTAGCCAGCACCCTTCCTTGAAAGCGCTTTCACAGGCGCAGCAACACTGGGGCTTTGCGCTTCTCTAGCCACCAAACGTCACGGTCACTATCTCTCCGTCTCGTAGACACGAGCTGAGAAATTGCAAACGTCGAGCAATTGCTCAGAGATGAAAAGTGCCAGCACTGAAAGCTCTTGCTAGCCAGCCCCCTTCCTTGGAAGCGCTTTCACAGGTGCAGCAACACTGGGGCTTTGCGCTTCTCTAACCACCAAACGTCACGGTCATTCTCTTTCCGTCTTGTAGACACGAGCTGAGAAATTGCAAACGTCGAGCAATTGCTCAGAGATGAAAAGTGCCAGCACTGAAAGCTGTTGCTAGCCAGCCCCCTTCCTTGGAAGCGCTTTTGTAGCCCTAAGAACAGTGGGGCTCTGGGCTTCTCTAGCCACCTCATCTTCTGCTCATCCTCTCGCGCACTCTAAAGAGAGCTCAGGTGAGAAATTGCAAACGTCGAGCAATTGCTCAGAGATGAAAAGTGCCAGCACTGAAAGCTGTTGCTAGCCAGCACCCTTCCTTGGAAGCGCTTTCACAGGCGCAGCAACACTGGGGCTTTGCGCTTCTCTACCCACCAAACGTCACGGTCACTATCTCTCCGTCTCGTAGACACGAGCTGAGAAATTGCAAACCTCGAGCAATTGCTCACAGATGAAAAGTGCCAGCACTGAAAGATGTTGCTAGCCAGCACCCTTCCTTGGAAGCGCTTTTGTAGCCCTAAGAACACTGGGGCTCTGGGCTTCTCTAGCCATCTCATCTTCTGCTCATCCTCTCGCGCAGTCTAAAGAGAGCTCAGGGGAGAAATTGCAAATGTCGAGCAATTGCTCAGAGAGGAAAAGTGCCAGCACTGAAAGCTGTTGCTAGCCAGCACCCTTCCTTGGAAGCGCTGTCACAGGCACAGCAACACTGGGGCTTTGCGCTTCTCTACCCACCAAACGTCACGGTCACTATCTCTCCGTCTCGTAGGCACGAGCTGAGAAATTGCAAACGTCGAGCAATTGCTCAGAGATGAAAAGTGCCAGCACTGAAAGCTGTTGCTAGCCAGCCCCCTTCCTTGGAAGCGCTTTCACAGGCGCAGCAACACTGGGGCTTTGCGCTTCTCTACCCACCAAACGTCACGGTCACTATCTCTCCGTCTCGTAGACACGAGCTGAGAAATGGCAAACGTCGAGCAATCGCTCAGAGATGAAAAGCGCCAGCACTGAAAGCTGTTGCTAGCCAGCCCCCTTCCTTGGAAGTGCTTTTGTAGGCCTAAGAACACTGGGACTCTGTGCTTTTCTAGCCATCTAAACTTCTGCTCATCCTCTCGCGCAGTCTAAAGAGAGCTCAGGTGAGAAATTGCAAACGTTGAGCAACTGCTGAGAGATGAAAAGTGCCAGCACTGAAAGCTGTTGCTAGCCAGCCCCCTTCCTTGGAAGCGCTTTCACAGGCGCAGCAACACTGGGGCTTTGCGCTTCTCTACCCACCAAACGTCACGGTCATTCTCTTTCGGTCTCGTAGACACGAGCTGAGAAATTGCAAACGTCGAGCAATTGCTCAGAGATGAAAAGTGCCAGCACTGAAAGCTGTTGCTAGCCAGCCCCCTTCCTTGGAAGCGCTTTTGTAGCCCTAAGAACACTGGGACTCTGTGCTTCTCTAGCCACCTCATCTTCTGCTCATCCTCTCGCGCCGTCTAAAGAGAGCTCAGGTGAGAAATTGCAAACGTCGAGCAATTGCTCAGAGATGAAAAGTGCCAGCACTGAAAGATGTTGCTAGCCAGTACCCTTCCTTGGAAGCGCTGTCACAGGCGCAGCAAGACTGGGGCTTTGCGCTTCTCTACCCACCAAAGGTCACGGTCATTCTCTTTCTGTCTCGTAGACACGAGCTGAGAAATTGCAAACGTCGAGCAATTGCTCAGAGATGAAAAGTGCCAGCACTGAAAGCTGTTGCTAGCCAGCCCCCTTCCTTGGAAGCGCTTTTGTAGCCCTAAGAACAGTGGGGCTCTGTGCTTCTCTAGCCACCTCATCTTCTGCTCATCCTGTCGCGCAGTCTAAAGAGAGCTCAGGTGAGAAATTGCAAACGTCGAGCAATTGCTCAGAGATGAAAAGTGCCAGCACTGAAAGCTGTTGCTAGCCAGCACCCTTCCTTGGAAGCGCTTTCACAGGCGCAGCAACACTGGGGCTTTGCGCTTCTCTAGCCACCAAACGTCACGGTCACTATCTCTCCGTCTCGTAGACACGAGCTGAGAAATTGCAAACGTCGAGCAATTGCTCAGAGATGAAAAGTGCCAGCACTGAAAGCTGTTGCTAGCCAGCCCCCTTCCTTGGAAGCGCTTTCACAGGCGCAGCAACACTGGGGCTTTGCGCTTCTCTAACCACCAAACGTCACGGTCATTCTCTTTCCGTCTCGTAGACACGAGCTGAGAAATTGCAAACGTCGAGCAATTGCTCAGAGATGAAAAGTGCCAGCACTGAAAGCTGTTGCTAGCCAGCCCCCTTCCTTGGAAGTGCTTTTGTAGGCCTAAGAACACTGGGACTCTGTGCTTTTCTAGCCATCTAAACTTCTGCTCATCCTGTCGCGCAGTCTAAAGAGAGCTCAGGTGAGAAATGGCAAACGTCGAGCAATTGCTCAGAGATGAAAAGTGCCAGCACTGAAAGCTGTTGCTAGCCAGCACCCTTCCTTGGAAGCGCTTTCACAGGTGCAGCAACACTGGGGCTTTGCGCTTCTCTAACCACCAAACGTCACGGTCATTCTCTTTCAGTCTCGTAGACACGAGCTGAGAAATGGCAAACGTCGAGCAATTGCTCAGAGATGAAAAGTGCCAGCACTGAAAGCTGTTGCTAGCCAGCCCCCTTCCTTGGAAGCGCTTTTGTAGCCCTAAGAACAGTGGGGCTCTGGGCTTCTCTAGCCACCTCATCTTCTGCTCATCCTCTCGCGCAGTCTAAAGAGAGCTCAGGTGAGAAATGGCAAACGTCGAGCAATTGCTCAGAGATGAAAAGTGCCAGCACTGAAAGCTGTTGCTAGCCAGCCCCCTTCCTTGGAAGTGCTTTTGTAGGCCTAAGAACACTGGGACTCTGTGCTTTTCTAGCCATCTAAACTTCTGCTCATCCTCTCGCGCAGTCTAAAGAGAGCTCAGGTGAGAAATTGCAAACGTCGAGCAATTGCTCAGAGATGAAAAGTGCCAGCACTGAAAGCTGTTGCTAGCCAGCACCCTTCCTTGAAAGCCGTTTCACAGGCGCAGCAACACTGGGGCTTTGCGCTTCTCTAGCCACCAAACGTCACGGTCACTATCTCTCCGTCTCGTAGACACGAGCTGAGAAATTGCAAACGTCGAGCAATTGCTCAGAGATGAAAAGTGCCAGCACTGAAAGCTGTTGCTAGCCAGCCCCCTTCCTTGGAAGCGCTTTCACAGGTGCAGCAACACTGGGGCTTTGCGCTTCTCTAACCACCAAACGTCACGGTCATTCTCTTTCCGTCTTGTAGACACGAGCTGAGAAATTGCAAACGTCGAGCAATTGCTCAGAGATGAAAAGTGCCAGCACTGAAAGATGTTGCTAGCCAGCACCCTTCCTTGGAAGCGCTTTCACAGGTGCAGCAACACTGGGGCTTTGCGCTTCTCTAACCACCAAACGTCACGGTCATTCTCTTTCGGTCTCGTAGACACGAGCTGAGAAATTGCAAACGTCGAGCAATTGCTCAGAGATGAAAAGTGCCAGCACTGAAAGCTGTTGCTAGCCAGCACCCTTCCTTGGAAGTGCTTTTGTAGGCCTAAGAACACTGGGACTCTGTGCTTTTCTAGCCATCTAAACTTCTGCTCATCCTCTCGCGCAGTCTAAAGAGAGCTCAGGTGAGAAATTGCAAACGTCGAGCAATTGCTCAGAGATGAAAAGTGCCAGCACTGAAAGCTGTTGCTAGCCAGCACCCTTCCTTGGAAGCGCTTTCACAGGTGCAGCAACACTGGGGCTTTGCGCTTCTCTAACCACCAAACGTCACGGTCATTCTCTTTCCGTCTTGTAGACACGAGCTGAGAAATTGCAAACGTCGAGCAATTGCTCAGAGATGAAAAGTGCCAGCACTGAAAGCTGTTGCTAGCCAGCCCCCTTCCTTGGAAGCGCTTTTGTAGCCCTAAGAACAGTGGGGCTCTGGGCTTCTCTAGCCACCTCATCTTCTGCTCATCCTCTCGCGCAGTCTAAAGAGAGCTCAGGTGAGAAATGGCAAACGTCGAGCAATTGCTCAGAGATGAAAAGTGCCAGCACTGAAAGCTGTTGCTAGCCAGCCCCCTTCCTTGGAAGTGCTTTTGTAGGCCTAAGAACACTGGGACTCTGTGCTTTTCTAGCCATCTAAACTTCTGCTCATCCTCTCGCGCAGTCTAAAGAGAGCTCAGGGGAGAAATTGCAAACGTCGAGCAATTGCTCAGAGATGAAAAGTGCCAGCACTGAAAGCTCTTGCTAGCCAGCACCCTTCCTTGAAAGCGCTTTCACAGGCGCAGCAACACTGGGGCTTTGCGCTTCTCTAGCCACCAAACGTCACGGTCACTATCTCTCCGTCTCGTAGACACGAGCTGAGAAATTGCAAACGTCGAGCAATTGCTCAGAGATGAAAAGTGCCAGCACTGAAAGCTCTTGCTAGCCAGCCCCCTTCCTTGGAAGCGCTTTCACAGGTGCAGCAACACTGGGGCTTTGCGCTTCTCTAACCACCAAACGTCACGGTCATTCTCTTTCCGTCTTGTAGACACGAGCTGAGAAATTGCAAACGTCGAGCAATTGCTCAGAGATGAAAAGTGCCAGCACTGAAAGCTGTTGCTAGCCAGCCCCCTTCCTTGGAAGCGCTTTTGTAGCCCTAAGAACAGTGGGGCTCTGGGCTTCTCTAGCCACCTCATCTTCTGCTCATCCTCTCGCGCACTCTAAAGAGAGCTCAGGTGAGAAATTGCAAACGTCGAGCAATTGCTCAGAGATGAAAAGTGCCAGCACTGAAAGCTGTTGCTAGCCAGCACCCTTCCTTGGAAGCGCTTTCACAGGCGCAGCAACACTGGGGCTTTGCGCTTCTCTACCCACCAAACGTCACGGTCACTATCTCTCCGTCTCGTAGACACGAGCTGAGAAATTGCAAACCTCGAGCAATTGCTCACAGATGAAAAGTGCCAGCACTGAAAGCTGTTGCTAGCCAGCCCCCTTCCTTGGAAGCGCTTTTGTAGCCCTAAGAACACTGGGGCTCTGGGCTTCTCTAGCCATCTCATCTTCTGCTCATCCTCTCGCGCAGTCTAAAGAGAGCTCAGGGGAGAAATTGCAAATGTCGAGCAATTGCTCAGAGAGGAAAAGTGCCAGCACTGAAAGCTGTTGCTAGCCAGCACCCTTCCTTGGAAGCGCTGTCACAGGCACAGCAACACTGGGGCTTTGCGCTTCTCTACCCACCAAACGTCACGGTCACTATCTCTCCGTCTCGTAGGCACGAGCTGAGAAATTGCAAACGTCGAGCAATTGCTCAGAGATGAAAAGTGCCAGCACTGAAAGCTGTTGCTAGCCAGCACCCTTCCTTGGAAGCGCTTTCACAGGCGCAGCAACACTGGGGCTTTGCGCTTCTCTACCCACCAAACGTCACGGTCACTATCTCTCCGTCTCGTAGACACGAGCTGAGAAATTGCAAACGTCGAGCAATCGCTCAGAGATGAAAAGCGCCAGCACTGAAAGCTGTTGCTAGCCAGCCCCCTTCCTTGGAAGTGCTTTTGTAGGCCTAAGAACACTGGGACTCTGTGCTTTTCTAGCCATCTAAACTTCTGCTCATCCTCTCGCGCAGTCTAAAGAGAGCTCAGGTGAGAAATTGCAAACGTTGAGCAACTGCTGAGAGATGAAAAGTGCCAGCACTGAAAGCTGTTGCTAGCCAGCCCCCTTCCTTGGAAGCGCTTTCACAGGCGCAGCAACACTGGGGCTTTGCGCTTCTCTACCCACCAAACGTCACGGTCATTCTCTTTCGGTCTCGTAGACACGAGCTGAGAAATTGCAAACGTCGAGCAATTGCTCAGAGATGAAAAGTGCCAGCACTGAAAGCTGTTGCTAGCCAGCCCCCTTCCTTGGAAGCGCTTTTGTAGCCCTAAGAACACTGGGACTCTGTGCTTCTCTAGCCACCTCATCTTCTGCTCATCCTCTCGCGCCGTCTAAAGAGAGCTCAGGTGAGAAATTGCAAACGTCGAGCAATTGCTCAGAGATGAAAAGTGCCAGCACTGAAAGATGTTGCTAGCCAGTACCCTTCCTTGGAAGCGCTGTCACAGGCGCAGCAAGACTGGGGCTTTGCGCTTCTCTACCCACCAAAGGTCACGGTCATTCTCTTTCTGTCTCGTAGACACGAGCTGAGAAATTGCAAATGTCGAGCAATTGCTCAGAGATGAAAAGTGCCAGCACTGAAAGCTCTTGCTAGCCAGCCCCCTTCCTTGGAAGCGCTTTCACAGGTGCAGCAACACTGGGGCTTTGCGCTTCTCTAACCACCAAACGTCACGGTCATTCTCTTTCCGTCTTGTAGACACGAGCTGTGAAATTGCAAACGTCGAGCAATTGCTCAGAGATGAAAAGTGCCAGCACTGAAAGCTGTTGCTAGCCAGCCCCCTTCCTTGGAAGCGCTTTTGTAGCCCTAAGAACAGTGGGGCTCTGGGCTTCTCTAGCCACCTCATCTTCTGCTCATCCTCTCGCGCACTCTAAAGAGAGCTCAGGAGAGAAATGGCAAACGTCGAGCAATTGCTGAGAGATGAAAAGTGCCAGCACTGAAAGCTGTTGCTAGCCAGCACCCTTCCTTGGAAGCGCTTTCACAGGCGCAGCAACACTGGGGCTTTGCGCTTCTCTACCCACCAAACGTCACGGTCACTATCTCTCCGTCTCGTAGACACGAGCTGAGAAATTGCAAACCTCGAGCAATTGCTCACAGATGAAAAGTGCCAGCACTGAAAGCTGTTGCTAGCCAGCCCCCTTCCTTGGAAGCTCTTTTGTTGCCCTAAGAACAGTGGGGCTCTGGGCTTCTCTAGCCACCTCATCTTCTGCTCATCCTCTCGCGCAGTCTAAAGAGAGCTCAGGTGAGAAATGGCAAACGTTGAGCAATTGCTCAGAGATGAAAAGTGCCAGCACTGAAAGCTGTTGCTAGCCAGCACCCTTCCTTGGAAGCGCTTTCACAGGCGCAGCAACACTGGGGCTTTGCGCTTCTCTACCTACCAAACGTCACGGTCACTATCTCTCCGTCTCGTAGACACGAGCTGAGAAATTGCAAACGTCGAGCAATTGCTCAGAGATGAAAAGTGCCAGCACTGAAAGATGTTGCTAGCCAGCACCCTTCCTTGGAAGCGCTTTTGTAGCCCTAAGAACACTGGGGCTCTGGGCTTCTCTAGCCATCTCATCTTCTGCTCATCCTCTCGCGCAGTCTAAAGAGAGCTCAGGGGAGAAATTGCAAATGTCGAGCAATTGCTGAGAGATGAAAAGTGCCAGCACTGAAAGCTGTTGCTAGCCAGCACCCTTCCTTGGAAGCGCTGTCACAGGCACAGCAACACTGGGGCTTTGCGCTTCTCTACCCACCAAACGTCACGGTCACTATCTCTCCGTCTCGTAGGCACGAGCTGAGAAATTGCAAACGTCGAGCAATTGCTCAGAGATGAAAAGTGCCAGCACTGAAAGCTGTTGCTAGCCAGCACCCTTCCTTGGAAGCGCTTTCACAGGCGCAGCAACACTGGGGCTTTGCGCTTCTCTAGCCACCAAACGTCACGGTCACTATCTCTCCGTCTCGTAGACACGAGCTGAGAAATTGCAAACGTCGAGCAATCGCTCAGAGATGAAAAGCGCCAGCACTGAAAGCTGTTGCTAGCCAGCCCCCTTCCTTGGAAGTGCTTTTGTAGGCCTAAGAACACTGGGACTCTGTGCTTTTCTAGCCATCTAAACTTCTGCTCATCCTCTCGCGCAGTCTAAAGAGAGCTCAGGTGAGAAATTGCAAACGTTGAGCAACTGCTGAGAGATGAAAAGTGCCAGCACTGAAAGCTGTTGCTAGCCAGCCCCCTTCCTTGGAAGCGCTTTCACAGGCGCAGCAACACTGGGGCTTTGCGCTTCTCTACCCACCAAACGTCACGGTCATTCTCTTTCGGTCTCGTAGACACGAGCTGAGAAATTGCAAACGTCGAGCAATTGCTCAGAGAGGAAAAGTGCCAGCACTGAAAGCTGTTGCTAGCCAGCCCCCTTCCTTGGAAGCGCTTTTGTAGCCCTAAGAACACTGGGACTCTGTGCTTCTCTAGCCACCTCATCTTCTGCTCATCCTCTCGCGCCGTCTAAAGAGAGCTCAGGTGAGAAATTGCAAACGTCGAGCAATTGCTCAGAGATGAAAAGTGCCAGCACTGAAAGATGTTGCTAGCCAGTACCCTTCCTTGGAAGCGCTGTCACAGGCGCAGCAAGACTGGGGCTTTGCGCTTCTCTACCCACCAAAGGTCACGGTCATTCTCTTTCTGTCTCGTAGACACGAGCTGAGAAATTGCAAATGTCGAGCAATTGCTCAGAGATGAAAAGTGCCAGCACTGAAAGCTCTTGCTAGCCAGCCCCCTTCCTTGGAAGCGCTTTCACAGGTGCAGCAACACTGGGGCTTTGCGCTTCTCTAACCACCAAACGTCACGGTCATTCTCTTTCCGTCTTGTAGACACGAGCTGTGAAATTGCAAACGTCGAGCAATTGCTCAGAGATGAAAAGTGCCAGCACTGAAAGCTGTTGCTAGCCAGCCCCCTTCCTTGGAAGCGCTTTTGTAGCCCTAAGAACAGTGGGGCTCTGGGCTTCTCTAGCCACCTCATCTTCTGCTCATCCTCTCGCGCAGTCTAAAGAGAGCTCAGGAGAGAAATGGCAAACGTCGAGCAATTGCTGAGAGATGAAAAGTGCCAGCACTGAAAGCTGTTGCTAGCCAGCACCCTTCCTTGGAAGCGCTTTCACAGGCGCAGCAACACTGGGGCTTTGCGCTTCTCTACCCACCAAACGTCACGGTCACTATCTCTCCGTCTCGTAGACACGAGCTGAGAAATTGCAAACGTCGAGCAATTGCTCAGAGATGAAAAGTGCCAGCACTGAAAGCTGTTGTTAGCCAGCCCCCTTCCTTGGAAGCTCTTTTGTTGCCCTAAGAACAGTGGGGCTCTGGGCTTCTCTAGCCACCTCATCTTCTGCTCATCCTCTCGCGCAGTCTAAAGAGAGCTCAGGTGAGAAATGGCAAACGTCCAGCAATTGCTCAGAGATGAAAAGTGCCAGCACTGAAAGCTGTTGCTAGCCAGCACCCTTCCTTGGAAGCGCTGTCACAGGCGCAGCAACACTGGGGCTTTGCGCTTCTCTAACCACCAAACGTCACGGTCACTATCTCTCCGTCTCGTAGACACGAGCTGAGAAATTGCAAACGTCGAGCAATTGCTCAGAGATGAAAAGTGCCAGCACTGAAAGCTGTTGCTAGCCAGCCCCCTTCCTTGGAAGCGCTTTCACAGGCGCAGCAACACTGGGGCTTTGCGCTTCTCTAGCCACCAAACATCACGGTCATTCTCTTTCCGTCTCGTAGACACGAGCTGAGAAATTGCAAACGTCGAGCAATTGCTCAGAGATGAAAAGCGCCAGCACTGAAAGCTGTTGCTAGCCAGCCACCTTCCTTGGAAGTGCTTTTGTAGGCCTAAGAACACTGGGACTCTGTGCTTTTCTAGCCATCTAAACTTCTGCTCATCCTGTCGCGCAGTCTAAAGAGAGCTCAGGTGAGAAATTGCAAACGTCGAGCAATTGCTCAGAGATGAAAAGTGCCAGCACTGAAAGCTGTTGCTAGCCAGCCCCCTTCCTTGGAAGCGCTTTCACAGGTGCAGCAACACTGGGGCTTTGCGCTTCTCTAGCCACCAAACGTCACGGTCACTATCTCTCCGTCTCGTAGACACGAGCTGAGAAATTGCAAACGTCGAGCAATTGCTCAGAGATGAAAAGTGCCAGCACTGAAAGCTGTTGCTAGCCAGCACCCTTCCTTGGAAGCGCTTTTGTAGGCCTAAGAACACTGGGGCTCTGTGCTTCTCTAGCCATCTAAACTTCTGCTCATCCTCTCGCGCAGTCTAAAGAGAGCTCAGGTGAGAAATGGCAAACGTCGAGCAATTGCTCAGAGATGAAAAGTGCCAGCACTGAAAGCTGTTGCTAGCCAGCCCCCTTCCTTGGAAGTGCTTTTGTAGGCCTAAGAACACTGGGACTCTGTGCTTTTCTAGCCATCTAAACTTCTGCTCATCCTCTTGCGCAGTCTAAAGAGAGCTCAGGTGAGAAATTGCAAACGTCGAGCAATTGCTCAGAGAGGAAAAGTGCCAGCACTGAAAGCTGTTGCTAGCCAGCCCCCTTCCTTGGAAGCGCTTTCACAGGCGCAGCAACACTGGGGCTTTGCGCTTCTCTACCCACCAAACGTCACGGTCACTATCTCTCCGTCTCGTAGACACGAGCTGAGAAATTGCAAACGTCGAGCAATTGTTCAGAGATGAAAAGTGCCAGCACTGAAAGCTGTTGCTAGCCAGCACCCTTCCTTGGAAGCGCTTTTGTAGGCCTAAGAACACTGGGGCTCTGTGCTTCTCTAGCCATCTAAACTTCTGCTCATCCTCTCGCGCAGTCTAAAGAGAGCTCAGGTGAGAAATGGCAAACGTCGAGCAATTGCTCAGAGATGAAAAGTGCCAGCACTGAAAGCTGTTGCTAGCCAGCCCCCTTCCTTGGAAGTGCTTTTGTAGGCCTAAGAACACTGGGACTCTGTGCTTTTCTAGCCATCTAAACTTCTGCTCATCCTCTTGCGCAGTCTAAAGAGAGCTCAGGTGTGAAATTGCAAACGTCGAGCAATTGCTCAGAGATGAAAAGTGCCAGCACTGAAAGCTGTTGCTAGCCAGCACCCTTCCTTGAAAGCGCTTTCACAGGCGCAGCAACACTGGGGCTTTGCGCTTCTCTACCCACCAAACGTCACGGTCACTATCTCTCCGTCTCGTAGACACGAGCTGACAAACTGCAAACGTCGAGCAATTGCTCAGAGATGAAAAGTGCCAGCACTGAAAGCTGTTGCTAGCCAGCACCCTTCCTTGGAAGCGCTTTCACAGGTGCAGCAACACTGGGGCTTTGCGCTTCTCTAACCACCAAACGTCACGCTCATTCTCTTTCCGTCTTGTAGACACGAGCTGAGAAATTGCAAACGTCGAGCAATTGCTCAGAGATGAAAAGTGCCAGCACTGAAAGCTGTTGCTAGCCAGCCCCCTTCCTTGGAAGCGCTTTTGTAGCCCTAAGAACACTGGGGCTCTGGGCTTCTCTAGCCACCTAATCTTCTGCTCATCCTCTCGCGCAGTCTAAAGAGAGCTCAGGTGAGAAATTGCAAACGTCGAGCAATTGCTGAGAGATGAAAAGTGCCAGCACTGAAAGCTGTTGCTAGCCAGCACCCTTCCTTGGAAGCGCTTTCACAGGCGCAGAAACACTGGGGCTTTGCGCTTCTCTACCTACCAAACGTCACGGTCACTATCTCTCCGTCTCGTAGACACGAGCTGAGAAATTGCAAACCTCGAGCAATTGCTCAGAGATGAAAAGTGCCAGCACTGAAAGCTGTTGCTAGCCAGCACCCTTCCTTGGAAGCGCTTTTGTAGCCCTAAGAACACTGGGGCTCTGTGCTTTTCTAGCCATCTAAACTTCTGCTCATCCTCTTGCGCAGTCTAAAGAGAGCTCAGGGGAGAAATTGCAAATGTCGAGCAATTGCTCAGAGAGGAAAAGTGCCAGCACTGAAAGCTGTTGCTAGCCAGCACCCTTCCTTGGAAGCGCTTTCACAGGCGCAGCAACACTGGGGCTTTGCGCTTCTCTACCCACCAAACGTCACGGTCACTATCTCTCCGTCTCGTAGACACGAGCTGAGAAATTGCAAACCTCGAGCAATTGCTCACAGATGAAAAGTGCCAGCACTGAAAGATGTTGCTAGCCAGCACCCTTCCTTGGAAGCGCTTTCACAGGCGCAGCAACACTGGGGCTTTGCGCTTCTCTAACCACCAAACGTCACGGTCACTATCTCTCCGTCTCGTAGACACGAGCTGAGAAATTGCAAACGTCGAGCAATCGCTCAGAGATGAAAAGCGCCAGCACTGAAAGCTGTTGCTAGCCAGCACCCTTCCTTGGAAGTGCTTTTGTAGGCCTAAGAACACTGGGACTCTGTGCTTTTCTAGCCATCTAAACTTCTGCTCATCCTCTCGCGCAGTCTAAAGAGAGCTCAGGTGAGAAATTGCAAACGTTGAGGAACTGCTGAGAGATGAAAAGTGCCAGCACTGAAAGCTGTTGCTAGCCAGCCCCCTTCCTTGGAAGCGCTTTCACAGGTGCAGCAACACTGGGGCTTTGCGCTTCTCTAACCACCAAACGTCACGGTCAGTCTCTTTCTGTCTCGTAGACACGAGCTGTGAAATTGCAAACGTCGAGCAATTGCTCAGAGATGAAAAGTGCCAGCACTGAAAACTGTTGCTAGCCAGTCCCCTTCCTTGGAAGCGCTTTTGTAGCCCTAAGAACACTGGGACTCTGTGCTTTTCTAGCCATTTAAACTTCTGCTCATCCTCTCGCGCCGTCTAAAGAGAGCTCAGGTGAGAAATTGCAAACGTCGAGCAATTGCTCAGAGATGAAAAGTGCCAGCACTGAAAGCTGTTGCTAGCCAGCCCCCTTCCTTGGAAGCGCTGTCACAGGCGCAGCAAGACTGGGGCTTTGCGCTTCTCTACCCACCAAAGGTCACGGTCATTCTCTTTCTGTCTCGTAGACACGAGCTGAGAAATTGCAAATGTCGAGCAATTGCTCAGAGATGAAAAGTGCCAGCACTGAAAGCTCTTGCTAGCCAGCCCCCTTCCTTGGAAGCGCTTTCACAGGTGCAGCAACACTGGGGCTTTGCGCTTCTCTAACCACCAAACGTCACGGTCATTCTCTTTCCGTCTTGTAGACACGAGCTGTGAAATTGCAAACGTCGAGCAATTGCTCAGAGATGAAAAGTGCCAGCACTGAAAGCTGTTGCTAGCCAGCACCCTTCCTTGGAAGCGCTTTTGTAGCCCTAAGAACACTGGGGCTCTGGGCTTCTCTAGCCACCTCATCTTCTGCTCATCCTCTCGCGCAGTCTAAAGAGAGCTCAGGGGAGAAATTGCAAACGTCGAGCAATTGCTCAGAGAGGAAAAGTGCCAGCACTGAAAGCTGTTGCTAGCCAGCACCCTTCCTTGGAAGCGCTTTCACAGGTGCAGCAACACTGGGGCTTTGCGCTTCTCTACCCACCAAACGTCACGGTCACTATCTCTCCGTCTCGTAGACACGAGCTGAGAAATTGCAAACGTCGAGCAATTACTCAGAGATGAAAAATGCCAGCACTGAAAGATGTTGCTAGCCAGCACCCTTCCTTGGAAGCTCTTTTGTAGGCCTAAGAACACTGGGGCTCTGTGCTTCTCTAGCCATCTAAACTTCTGCTCATCCTCTCGCGCAGTCTAAAGAGCGCTCAGGTGAGAAAGTGCAAACGTCGAGCAATTGCTCAGAGATGAAAAGTGCCAGCACTGAAAGCTGTTGCTAGCCAGCACCCTTCCTTGAAAGCGCTTTCACAGGCGCAGCAACACTGGGGCTTTGCGCTTCTCTACCCACCAAACGTCACGGTCACTATCTCTCCGTCTCGTAGACACGAGCTGAGAAATTGCAAACGTCGAGCAATTGCTCAGAGATGAAAAGTGCCAGCACTGAAAGCTCTTGCTAGCCAGCCCCCTTCCTTGGAAGCGCTTTCACAGGTGCAGCAACACTGGGGCTTTGCGCTTCTCTAACCACCAAACGTCACGGTCATTCTCTTTCCGTCTCGTAGACACGAGCTGAGAAATTGCAAACCTCGAGCAATTGCTCAGAGATGAAAAGTGCCAGCACTGAAAGCTGTTGCTAGCCAGCACCCTTCCTTGGAAGCGCTTTTGTAGGCCTAAGAACAGTGGGGCTCTGTGCTTCTCTAGCCACCTCATCTTCTGCTCATCCTCTCGCGCAGTCTAAAGAGAGCTCAGGTGAGAAATTGCAAACGTCGAGCAATTGCTCAGAGATGAAAAGTGCCAGCACTGAAAGCTGTTGCTAGCCAGCCCCCTTCCTTGGAAGCGCTGTCACAGGCGCAGCAACACTGGGGCTTTGCGCTTCTCTAACCACCAAACGTCACGGTCACTATCTCTCCGTCTCGTAGACACGAGCTGAGAAATTGCAAACGTCGAGCAATTGCTCAGAGATGAAAAGTGCCAGCACTGAAAGCTGTTGCTAGCCAGCCCCCTTCCTTGGAAGCTCTTTTGTTGCCCTAAGAACACTGGGGCTCTGGGCTTCTCTAGCCACCTCATCTTCTGCTCATCCTCTCGCGCAGTCTAAAGAGAGCTCAGGTGAGAAATGGCAAACGTCCAGCAATTGCTCAGAGATGAAAAGTGCCAGCACTGAAAGCTGTTGCTAGCCAGCACCCTTCCTTGGAAGCGCTTTCACAGGCGCAGCAACACTGGGGCTTTGCGCTTCTCTAACCACCAAACGTCACGGTCACTATCTCTCCGTCTCGTAGACACGAGCTGAGAAATTGCAAACGTCGAGCAATTGCTCAGAGATGAAAAGTGCCAGCACTGAAAGCTCTTGCTAGCCAGCACCCTTCCTTGGAAGCGCTTTCACAGGCGCAGCAACACTGGGGCTTTGCGCTTCTCTAGCCACCAAACATCACGGTCATTCTCTTTCCGTCTCGTAGACACGAGCTGAGAAATTGCAAACGTCGAGCAATTGCTCAGAGATGAAAAGCGCCAGCACTGAAAGCTGTTGCTAGCCAGCCACCTTCCTTGGAAGCTCTTTTGTTGCCCTAAGAACAGTGGGGCTCTGTGCTTTTCTAGCCATCTAAACTTCTGCTCATCCTGTCGCGCAGTCTAAAGAGAGCTCAGGTGAGAAATTGCAAACGTCGAGCAATTGCTCAGAGATGAAAAGTGCCAGCACTGAAAGCTGTTGCTAGCCAGCCCCCTTCCTTGGAAGCGCTTTCACAGGTGCAGCAACACTGGGGCTTTGCGCTTCTCTAACCACCAAACGTCACGGTCACTATCTCTCCGTCTCGTAGACACGAGCTGAGAAATTGCAAACGTCGAGCAATTGCTCAGAGATGAAAAGTGCCAGCACTGAAAGCTGTTGCTAGCCAGCACCCTTCCTTGGAAGCGCTTTCGTAGCCCTAAGAACAGTGGGGCTCTGGGCTTCTCTAGCCATCTAAACTTCTGCTCATCCTCTCGCGCAGTCTAAAGAGAGCTCAGGTGAGAAATGGCAAACGTCGAGCAATTGCTCAGAGATGAAAAGTGCCAGCACTGAAAGCTGTTGCTAGCCAGCCCCCTTCCTTGGAAGTGCTTTTGTAGGCCTAAGAACACTGGGACTCTGTGCTTTTCTAGCCATCTAAACTTCTGCTCATCCTCTTGCGCAGTCTAAAGAGAGCTCAGGGGAGAAATTGCAAACGTCGAGCAATTGCTCAGAGAGGAAAAGTGCCAGCACTGAAAGCTGTTGCT
The DNA here is from genome assembly GCA_037962945.1 of Sarcoramphus papa. Classification (NCBI taxonomy): domain Eukaryota; kingdom Metazoa; phylum Chordata; class Aves; order Accipitriformes; family Cathartidae; genus Sarcoramphus; species Sarcoramphus papa. The sequence continues at coordinate 27,023,903 of CM075590.1, read as the reverse complement.
AGCCAGCACCCTTCCTTGAAAGCGCTTTCACAGGCGCAGCAACACTGGGGCTTTGCGCTTCTCTACCCACCAAACGTCACGGTCACTATCTCTCCGTCTCGTAGACACGAGCTGAGAAATTGCAAACGTCGAGCAATTGCTCAGAGATGAAAAGTGCCAGCACTGAAAGCTCTTGCTAGCCAGCCCCCTTCCTTGGAAGCGCTTTCACAGGTGCAGCAACACTGGGGCTTTGCGCTTCTCTAACCACCAAACGTCACGCTCATTCTCTTTCCGTCTTGTAGACACGAGCTGAGAAATTGCAAACGTCGAGCAATTGCTCAGAGATGAAAAGTGCCAGCACTGAAAGCTGTTGCTAGCCAGCCCCCTTCCTTGGAAGCGCTTTTGTAGCCCTAAGAACAGTGGGGCTCTGGGCTTCTCTAGCCACCTCATCTTCTGCTCATCCTCTCGCGCAGTCTAAAGAGAGCTCAGGTGAGAAATTGCAAACGTCGAGCAATTGCTGAGAGATGAAAAGTGCCAGCACTGAAAGCTGTTGCTAGCCAGCACCCTTCCTTGGAAGCGCTTTCACAGGCGCAGAAACACTGGGGCTTTGCGCTTCTCTACCTACCAAACGTCACGGTCACTATCTCTCCGTCTCGTAGACACGAGCTGAGAAATTGCAAACCTCGAGCAATTGCTCAGAGATGAAAAGTGCCAGCACTGAAAGCTGTTGCTAGCCAGCACCCTTCCTTGGAAGCGCTTTTGTAGCCCTAAGAACACTGGGGCTCTGGGCTTTTCTAGCCATCTAAACTTCTGCTCATCCTCTTGCGCAGTCTAAAGAGAGCTCAGGGGAGAAATGGCAAACGTCCAGCAATTGCTCAGAGATGAAAAGTGCCAGCACTGAAAGCTGTTGCTAGCCAGCACCCTTCCTTGGAAGCGCTGTCACAGGCGCAGCAACACTGGGGCTTTGCGCTTCTCTACCCACCAAACGTCATGGTCACTATCTCTCCGTCTCGTAGACACGAGCTGAGAAATTGCAAACGTCGAGCAATTGCTCAGAGATGAAAAGTGCCAGCACTGAAAGCTGTTGCTAGCCAGCACCCTTCCTTGGAAGCGCTTTCACAGGCGCAGCAACACTGGGGCTTTGCGCTTCTCTAGCCACCAAACGTCACGGTCACTATCTCTCCGTCTCGTAGACACGAGCTGAGAAATTGCAAACGTCGAGCAATCGCTCAGAGATGAAAAGCGCCAGCACTGAAAGCTGTTGCTAGCCAGCACCCTTCCTTGGAAGTGCTTTTGTAGGCCTAAGAACACTGGGACTCTGTGCTTTTCTAGCCATCTAAACTTCTGCTCATCCTGTCGCGCAGTCTAAAGAGAGCTCAGGTGAGAAATTGCAAACGTTGAGCAACTGCTGAGAGATGAAAAGTGCCAGCACTGAAAGCTGTTGCTAGCCAGCCCCCTTCCTTGGAAGCGCTTTCACAGGTGCAGCAACACTGGGGCTTTGCGCTTCTCTACCCACCAAAGGTCACGGTCATTCTCTTTCTGTCTCGTAGACACGAGCTGAGAAATTGCAAATGTCGAGCAATTGCTCAGAGATGAAAAGTGCCAGCACTGAAAGCTGTTGCTAGCCAGTCCCCTTCCTTGGAAGCGCTTTTGTAGCCCTAAGAACACTGGGACTCTGTGCTTTTCTAGCCATCTAAACTTCTGCTCATCCTCTTGCGCCGTCTAAAGAGAGCTCAGGTGAGAAATTGCAAACGTCGAGCAATTGCTCAGAGAGGAAAAGTTCCAGCACTGAAAGCTGTTGCTAGCCAGCCCCCTTCCTTGGAAGCGCTGTCACAGGCGCAGCAAGACTGGGGCTTTGCGCTTCTCTACCCACCAAAGGTCACGGTCATTCTCTTTCTGTCTCGTAGACACGAGCTGAGAAATTGCAAATGTCGAGCAATTGCTCAGAGATGAAAAGTGCCAGCACTGAAAGCTGTTGCTAGCCAGCCCCCTTCCTTGGAAGCGCTTTCACAGGCGCAGCAACACTGGGGCTTTGCGCTTCTCTAACCACCAAACGTCACGGTCATTCTCTTTCCGTCTTGTAGACACGAGCTGTGAAATTGCAAACGTCGAGCAATTGCTCAGAGATGAAAAGTGCCAGCACTGAAAGCTGTTGCTAGCCAGCCCCCTTCCTTGGAAGCGCTTTTGTACCCCTAAGAACAGTGGGGCTCTGGGCTTCTCTAGCCACCTCATCTTCTGCTCATCCTCTCGCGCCGTCTAAAGAGAGCTCAGGTGAGAAATTGCAAACGTCGAGCAATTGCTCAGAGATGAAAAGTGCCAGCACTGAAAGCTCTTGCTAGCCAGCCCCCTTCCTTGGAAGCGCTTTCACAGGCGCAGCAACACTTGCTCTTTGCCTTCCTCTACCCAGCAAAGGTCACGGTCATTCTCTTTCTGTCTCGTAGACACGAGCTGAGAAATTGCAAACGTCGAGCAATTGCTCAGAGATGAAAAGTGCCAGCACTGAAAGATGTTGCTAGCCAGCACCCTTCCTTGGAAGCGCTTTCACAGGTGCAGCAACACTGGGGCTTTGCGCTTCTCTAACCACCAAACGTCACGGTCATTCTCTTTCCGTCTTGTAGACACGAGCTGAGAAATTGCAAACGTCGAGCAATTGCTCAGAGATGAAAAGTGCCAGCACTGAAAGCTGTTGCTAGCCAGCCCCCTTCCTTGGAAGCGCTTTTGTAGCCCTAAGAACACTGGGGCTCTGGGCTTCTCTAGCCACCTAATCTTCTGCTCATCCTCTCGCGCAGTCTAAAGAGAGCTCAGGTGAGAAATTGCAAAAGTCGAGCAATTGCTCAGAGAGGAAAAGTGCCAGCACTGAAAGCTGTTGCTAGCCAGCACCCTTCCTTGGAAGCGCTTTCACAGGCGCAGCAACACTGGGGCTTTGCGCTTCTCTACCCACCAAACGTCACGGTCACTATCTCTCCGTCTCGTAGGCACGAGCTGAGAAATTGCAAACGTCGAGCAATTGCTCAGAGATGAAAAGTGCCAGCACTGAAAGCTGTTGCTAGCCAGCACCCTTCCTTGGAAGCGCTTTCACAGGCGCAGCAACACTGGGGCTTTGCGCTTCTCTACCCACCAAACGTCACGGTCACTATCTCTCCGTCTCGTAGACACGAGCTGAGAAATTGCAAACGTCGAGCAATCGCTCAGAGATGAAAAGCGCCAGCACTGAAAGCTGTTGCTAGCCAGCCCCCTTCCTTGGAAGTGCTTTTGTAGGCCTAAGAACACTGGGACTCTGTGCTTTTCTAGCCATCTAAACTTCTGCTCATCCTCTCGCGCAGTCTAAAGAGAGCTCAGGTGAGAAATTGCAAACGTTGAGCAACTGCTGAGAGATGAAAAGTGCCAGCACTGAAAGCTGTTGCTAGGCAGCCCCCTTCCTTGGAAGCGCTTTCACAGGCGCAGCAACACTGGGGCTTTGCGCTTCTCTAACCACCAAAGGTCACGGTCATTCTCTTTCCGTCTCGTAGACACGAGCTGAGAAATTGCAAACGTCGAGCAATTGCTCAGAGATGAAAAGTGCCAGCACTGAAAGCTGTTGCTAGCCAGCACCCTTCCTTGGAAGCGCTTTTGTAGCCCTAAGAACACTGGGACTCTGTGCTTCTCTAGCCACCTCATCTTCTGCTCATCCTCTCGCGCAGTCTAAAGAGAGCTCAGGTGAGAAATTGCAAACGTCGAGCAATTGCTCAGAGATGAAAAGTGCCAGCACTGAAAGCTGTTGCTAGCCAGCACCCTTCCTTGGAAGCGCTGTCACAGGCGCAGCAAGACTGGGGCTTTGCGCTTCTCTACCCACCAAAGGTCACGGTCATTCTCTTTCTGTCTCGTAGACACGAGCTGAGAAATTGCAAATGTCAAGCAATTGCTCAGAGATGAAAAGTGCCAGCACTGAAAGCTCTTGCTAGCCAGCCCCCTTCCTTGGAAGCGCTTTCACAGGTGCAGCAACACTGGGGCTTTGCGCTTCTCTAACCACCAAACGTCACGGTCATTCTCTTTCCGTCTTGTAGACACGAGCTGTGAAATTGCAAACGTCGAGCAATTGCTCAGAGATGAAAAGTGCCAGCACTGAAAGCTGTTGCTAGCCAGCACCCTTCCTTGGAAGCGCTTTTGTAGCCCTAAGAACAGTGGAGCTCTGGGCTTCTCTAGCCACCTCATCTTCTGCTCATCCTCTCGCGCACTCTAAAAAGAGCTCAGGTGAGAAATGGCAAACGTCGAGCAATTGCTCAGAGATGAAAAGTGCCAGCACTGAAAGCTCTTGCTAGCCAGCACCCTTCCTTGGAAGCGCTTTCACAGGCGCAGCAACACTGGGGCTTTGCGCTTCTCTAACCACCAAACGTCACGGTCACTATCTCTCCGTCTCGTAGACACGAGCTGAGAAATTGCAAACGTCGAGCAATCGCTCAGAGATGAAAAGTGCCAGCACTGAAAGCTGTTGCTAGCCAGCCCCCTTCCTTGGAAGCTCTTTTGTTGCCCTAAGAACACTGGGGCTCTGGGCTTCTCTAGCCACCTCATCTTCTGCTCATCCTCTCGCGCAGTCTAAAGAGAGCTCAGGTGAGAAATTGCAAACGTCGAGCAATTGCTCACAGATGAAAAGTGCCAGCACTGAAAGCTGTTGCTAGCCAGCACCCTTCCTTGGAAGCGCTTTCACAGGCGCAGCAACACTGGGGCTTTGCGCTTCTCTACCCACCAAACGTCACGGTCACTATCTCTCCGTCTCGTAGACACGAGCTGAGAAATTGCAAACGTCGAGCAATCGCTCAGAGATGAAAAGCGCCAGCACTGAAAGATGTTGCTAGCCAGCCCCCTTCCTTGGAAGCGCTTTTGTAGCCCTAAGAACAGTGGGGCTCTGGGCTTCTCTAGCCACCTCATCTTCTGCTCATCCTCTCGCGCACTCTAAAAAGAGCTCAGGTGAGAAATGGCAAACGTCGAGCAATTGCTCAGAGATGAAAAGTGCCAGCACTGAAAGCTGTTGCTAGCCAGCCCCCTTCCTTGGAAGCGCTTTCACAGGCGCAGCAACACTGGGGCTTTGCGCTTCTCTACCCACCAAACGTCACGGTCACTATCTATCCGTCTCGTAGACACGAGCTGAGAAATTGCAAACGTCGAGCAATTGCTCAGAGATGAAAAGTGCCAGCACTGAAAGCTGTTGCTAGCCAGCCCCCTTCCTTGGAAGCTCTTTTGTTGCCCTAAGAACAGTGGGGCTCTGTGCTTCTCTAGCCACCTCATCTTCTGCTCATCCTCTCGCGCAGTCTAAAGAGAGCTCATGTGAGAAATTGCAAACGTCGAGCAATTGCTCAGAGATGAAAAGTGCCAGCACTGAAAGCTGTTGCTAGCCAGCCCCCTTCCTTGGAAGCGCTTTTGTAGCCCTAAGAACAGTGGGGCTCTGGGCTTCTCTAGCCACCTCATCTTCTGCTCATCCTCTCGCGCACTCTAAAAAGAGCTCAGGTGAGAAATGGCAAACGTCGAGCAATTGCTCAGAGATGAAAAGTGCCAGCACTGAAAGCTGTTGCTAGCCAGCACCCTTCCTTGGAAGCGCTTTCACAGGCGCAGCAACACTGGGGCTTTGCGCTTCTCTACCCACCAAACGTCACGGTCAATATCTCTCCGTCTCGTAGACACGAGCTGTGAAATTGCAAACGTCGAGCAATTGCTCAGAGATGAAAAGTGCCAGCACTGAAAGCTCTTGCTAGCCAGCCCCCTTCCTTGGAAGCGCTTTTGTAGCCCTAAGAACAGTGGGGCTCTGGGCTTCTCTAGCCACCTCATCTTCTGCTCATCCTCTCGCGCACTCTAAAAAGAGCTCAGGTGAGAAATGGCAAACGTCGAGCAATTGCTCAGAGATGAAAAGTGCCAGCACTGAAAGCTGTTGCTAGCCAGCACCCTTCCTTGGAAGCGCTTTCACAGGCGCAGCAACACTGGGGCTTTGCGCTTCTCTACCCACCAAACGTCACGGTCACTATCTCTCCGTCTCGTAGACACGAGCTGAGAAATTGCAAACGTCGAGCAATTGCTCAGAGATGAAAAGTGCCAGCACTGAAAGCTGTTGCTAGCCAGCCCCCTTCCTTGGAAGCTCTTTTGTTGCCCTAAGAACAGTGGGGCTCTGGGCTTCTCTAGCCACCTCATCTTCTGCTCATCCTCTCGCGCAGTCTAAAGAGAGCTCATGTGAGAAATTGCAAACGTCGAGCAATTGCTCAGAGATGAAAAGTGCCAGCACTGAAAGCTGTTGCTAGCCAGCACCCTTCCTTGGAAGCGCTGTCACAGGCGCAGCAACACTGGGGCTTTGCGCTTCTCTACCCACCAAACGTCACGGTCACTATCTCTCCGTCTCGTAGACACGAGCTGAGAAATTGCAAACCTCGAGCAATTGCTCACAGATGAAAAGTGCCAGCACTGAAAGCTGTTGCTAGCCAGCACCCTTCCTTGGAAGCGCTTTCACAGGCGCAGCAACACTGGGGCTTTGCGCTTCTCTAGCCACCAAACATCACGGTCATTCTCTTTCCGTCTCGTAGACACGAGCTGAGAAATTGCAAACGTCGAGCAATTGCTCAGAGATGAAAAGTGCCAGCACTGAAAGATGTTGCTAGCCAGCCCCCTTCCTTGGAAGTGCTTTTGTAGGCCTAAGAACACTGGGACTCTGTGCTTTTCTAGCCATCTAAACTTCTGCTCATCCTGTCGCGCAGTCTAAAGAGAGCTCAGGTGAGAAATTGCAAACGTCCAGCAATTGCTCAGAGATGAAAAGTGCCAGCACTGAAAGATGTTGCTAGCCAGCCCCCTTCCTTGGAAGCGCTTTCACAGGCGCAGCAACACTGGGGCTTTGCGCTTCTCTAGCCACCAAACGTCACGGTCACTATCTCTCCGTCTCGTAGACACGAGCTGAGAAATTGCAAACGTCGAGCAATTGCTCAGAGATGAAAAGTGCCAGCACTGAAAGCTGTTGCTAGCCAGCACCCTTCCTTGGAAGCGCTTTTGTAGCCCTAAGAACACTGGGGCTCTGGGCTTCTCTAGCCATCTAAACTTCTGCTCATCCTCTCGCGCAGTCTAAAGAGAGCTCAGGTGAGAAATGGCAAACGTCGAGCAATTGCTCAGAGATGAAAAGTGCCAGCACTGAAAGCTGTTGCTAGCTAGCACCCTTCCTTGGAAGTGCTTTTGTAGGCCTAAGAACACTGGGGCTCTGGGCTTTTCTAGCCATCTAAACTTCTGCTCATCCTCTTGCGCAGTCTAAAGAGAGCTCAGGGGAGAAATTGCAAACGTCGAGCAATTGCTCAGAGACGAAAAGTGCCAGCACTGAAAGCTGTTGCTAGCCAGCACCCTTCCTTGGAAGCGCTTTCACAGGCGCAGCAACACTGGGGCTTTGCGCTTCTCTACCCACCAAACGTCACGGTCACTATCTCTCCGTCTCGTAGACACGAGCTGAGAAATTGCAAACGTTAAGCAATTGCTCAGAGATGAAAAGTGCCAGCACTGAAAGCTCTTGCTAGCCAGCCCCCTTCCTTGGAAGCGCTTTCACAGGTGCAGCAACACTGGGGCTTTGCGCTTCTCTACCCACCAAACGTCACGGTCATTCTCTTTCTGTCTTGCAGACACGAGCTGAGAAACTGCAAACGTCGAGCAATTGCTCAGAGATGAAAAGTGCCAGCACTGAAAGCTGTTGCTAGCCAGCACCCTTCCTTGGAAGCGCTTTTGTAGCCCTAAGAACAGTGGGGCTCTGGGCTTCTCTAGCCACCTCATCTTCTGCTCATCCTCTCGCGCAGTCTAAAGAGAGCTCAGGTGAGAAATTGCAAATGTCGAGCAATTGCTGTGAGATGAAAAGTGCCAGCACTGAAAGCTGTTGCTAGCCAGCACCCTTCCTTGGAAGCGCTGTCACAGGCGCAGCAACACTTGCTCTTTGCGCTTCTCTACCCGCCAAACGTCACGGTCACTATCTCTCCATCTCGTAGACACGAGCTGAGAAATTGCAAACGTCGAGCAATTGCTCAGAGATGAAAAATGCCAGCACTGAAAGCTGTTGCTAGCCAGCACCCTTCCTTGGAAGCGCTTTTGTAGCCCTAAGAACACTGGGGCTCTGTGCTTTTCTAGCCATCTAAACTTCTGCTCATCCTCTTGCGCAGTCTAAAGAGAGCTCAGGGGAGAAATTGCAAACGTTGAGCAACTGCTGAGAGATGAAAAGTGCCAGCACTGAAAGCTGTTGCTAGCCAGCCCCCTTCCTTGGAAGCGCTTTCACAGGTGCAGCAACACTGGGGCTTTGCGCTTCTCTAACCACCAAACGTCACGGTCATTCTCTTTCTGTCTCGTAGACACGAGCTGTGAAATTGCAAACGTCGAGCAATTGCTCAGAGATGAAAAGTGCCAGCACTGAAAGCTGTTGCTAGCCAGTCCCCTTCCTTGGAAGCGCTTTTGTAGCCCTAAGAACACTGGGACTCTGTGCTTTTCTAGCCATCTAAACTTCTGCTCATCCTCTCGCGCCGTCTAAAGAGAGCTCAGGTGAGAAATTGCAAACGTCGAGCAATTGCTCAGAGATGAAAAGTGCCAGCACTGAAAGCTCTTGCTAGCCAGCACCCTTCCTTGGAAGCGCTGTCACAGGCGCAGCAACACTGGGGCTTTGCGCTTCTCTACCCACCAAAGGTCACGGTCATTCTCTTTCTGTCTCGTAGACACGAGCTGAGAAATTGCAAATGTCGAGCAATTGCTCAGAGATGAAAAGTGCCAGCACTGAAAGCTCTTGCTAGCCAGCCCCCTTCCTTGGAAGCGCTTTCACAGGTGCAGCAACACTGGGGCTTTGCGCTTCTCTAACCACCAAACGTCACGGTCATTCTCTTTCCGTCTTGTAGACACGAGCTGTGAAATTGCAAACGTCGAGCAATTGCTCAGAGATGAAAAGTGCCAGCACTGAAAGCTGTTGCTAGCCAGCACCCTTCCTTGGAAGCGCTTTTGTAGCCCTAAGAACACTGGGGCTCTGGGCTTCTCTAGCCACCTCATCTTCTGCTCATCCTGTTGCGCAGTCTAAAGAGAGCTCAGGGGAGAAATTGCAAACGTCGAGCAATTGCTCAGAGATGAAAAGTGCCAGCACTGAAAGCTGTTGCTAGCCAGCACCCTTCCTTGGAAGCGCTTTCACAGGCGCAGCAACACTGGGGCTTTGCGCTTCTCTAACCACCAAACGTCACGGTCACTATCTCTCCGTCTCGTAGACACGAGCTGAGAAATTGCAAACGTCGAGCAATTGCTCAGAGATGAAAAGTGCCAGCACTGAAAGCTGTTGCTAGCCAGCCCCCTTCCTTGGAAGCTCTTTTGTTGCCCTAAGAACAGTGGGGCTCTGGGCTTCTCTAGCCACCTCATCTTCTGCTCATCCTCTCGTGCAGTCTAAAGAGAGCTCAGGTGAGAAATTGCAAACGTCGAGCAATTGCTCAGAGATGAAAAGTGCCAGCACTGAAAGCTGTTGCTAGCCAGCCCCCTTCCTTGGAAGCGCTTTCACAGGTGCAGCAACACTGGGGCTTTGCGCTTCTCTAACCACCAAACGTCACGGTCATTCTCTTTCTGTCTTGTAGACACGAGCTGAGAAATTGCAAACGTCGAGCAATTGCTCAGAGATGAAAAGTGCCAGCACTGAAAGCTGTTGCTAGCCAGCACCCTTCCTTGGAAGCGCTTTTGTAGCCCTAAGAACAGTGGGGCTCTGGGCTTCTCTAGCCATCTAAACTTCTGCTCATCCTCTCGCGCAGTCTAAAGAGAGCTCAGGTGAGAAATGGCAAACGTCGAGCAATTGCTCAGAGATGAAAAGTGCCAGCACTGAAAGATGTTGCTAGCCAGCCCCCTTCCTTGGAAGTGCTTTTGTAGGCCTAAGAACACTGGGACTCTGTGCTTTTCTAGCCATCTAAACTTCTGCTCATCCTCTTGCGCAGTCTAAAGAGAGCTCAGGGGAGAAATTGCAAACGTCGAGCAATTGCTCAGAGAGGAAAAGTGCCACCACTGAAAGCTGTTGCTAGCCAGCACCCTTCCTTGAAAGCGCTTTCACAGGCGCAGCAACACTGGGGCTTTGCGCTTCTCTACCCACCAAACGTCACGGTCACTATCTCTCCGTCTCGTAGACACGAGCTGAGAAATTGCAAACGTCGAGCAATTGCTCAGAGATGAAAAGTGCCAGCACTGAAAGCTCTTGCTAGCCAGCCCCCTTCCTTGGAAGCGCTTTCACAGGTGCAGCAACACTGGGGCTTTGCGCTTCTCTACCCACCAAACGTCACGCTCATTCTCTTTCTGTCTTGTAGACACGAGCTGAGAAATTGCAAACGTCGAGCAATTGCTCAGAGATGAAAAGTGCCAGCACTGAAAGCTGTTGCTAGCCAGCCCCCTTCCTTGGAAGCGCTTTTGTAGCCCTAATAACAGTGGGGCTCTGGGCTTCTCTAGCCACCTAATCTTCTGCTCATCCTGTCGCGCAGTCTAAAGAGAGCTCAGGTGAGAAATTGCAAACGTCGAGCAATTGCTCAGAGATGAAAAGTGCCAGCACTGAAAGCTGTTGCTAGCCAGCACCCTTCCTTGGAAGCGCTGTCACAGGCGCAGCAACACTTGCTCTTTGCGCTTCTCTACCCGCCAAACGTCACGGTCACTATCTCTCCGTCTCGTAGACACGAGCTGAGAAATTGCAAACGTCGAGCAATTGCTCAGAGATGAAAAGTGCCAGCACTGAAAGCTGTTGCTAGCCAGCCCCCTTCCTTGGAAGCGCTTTTGTAGGCCTAAGAACACTGGGGCTCTGTGCTTCTCTAGCCATCTAAACTTCTGCTCATCCTCTTGCGCAGTCTAAAGAGAGCTCAGGTGAGAAATTGCAAACGTCGAGCAATTGCTCAGAGATGAAAAGTGCCAGCACTGAAAGCTGTTGCTAGTCAGCACCCTTCCTTGAAAGCGCTTTCACAGGTGCAGCAACACTGGGGCTTTGCGCTTCTCTACCCACCAAACGTCACGGTCACTATCTCTCCGTCTCGTAGACACGAGCTGAGAAATTGCAAACGTCGAGCAATTGCTCAGAGATGAAAAGTGCCAGCACTGAAAGCTGTTGCTAGCCAGCCCCCTTCCTTGGAAGCGCTTTTGTAGCCCTAAGAACAGTGGGGCTCTGGGCTTCTCTAGCCACCTCATCTTCTGCTCATCCTCTCGCGCAGTCTAAAGAGCGCTCAGGTGAGAAATTGCAAACGTCGAGCAATTGCTGAGAGATGAAAAGTGCCAGCACTGAAAGCTGTTGCTAGCCAGCCCCCTTCCTTGGAAGTGCTTTTGTAGGCCTAAGAACACTGGGACTCTGTGCTTTTCTAGCCATCTAAACTTCTGCTCATCCTGTCGCGCAGTCTAAAGAGAGCTGAGGTGAGAAATTGCAAACGTCGAGCAATTGCTCAGAGATGAAAAGTGCCAGCACTGAAAGCTGTTGCTAGCCAGCCCCCTTCCTTGGAAGCGCTTTCACAGGTGCAGCAACACTGGGGCTTTGCGCTTCTCTAACCACCAAACGTCACGGTCATTCTCTTTCCGTCTTGTAGACACGAGCTGAGAAATTGCAAACGTCGAGCAATTGCTCAGAGATGAAAAGTGCCAGCACTGAAAGCTGTTGCTAGCCAGCCACCTTCCTTGGAAGCGCTTTTGTAGGCCTATGAACACTGGGGCTCTGGGCTTCTCTAGCCACCTAATCTTCTGCTCATCCTGTCGCGCAGTCTAAAGAGAGCTCAGGGGAGAAATTGCAAACGTCGAGCAATTGCTCAGAGATGAAAAGTGCCAGCACTGAAAGCTGTTGCTAGCCAGCACCCTTCCTTGAAAGCGCTTTCACAGGCGCAGCAACACTGGGGCTTTGCGCTTCTCTAACCACCAAACGTCACGGTCACTATCTCTCCGTCTCGTAGACACGAGCTGAGAAATTGCAAACGTCGAGCAATTGCTCAGAGATGAAAAGTGCCAGCACTGAAAGCTGTTGCTAGCCAGCACCCTTCCTTGGAAGCGCTTTTGTAGCCCTAAGAACAGTGGGGCTCTGGGCTTCTCTAGCCATCTAAACTTCTGCTCATCCTCTCGCGCAGTCTAAAGAGAGCTCAGGTGAGAAATGGCAAACGTCGAGCAATTGCTCAGAGATGAAAAGTGCCAGCACTGAAAGCTGTTGCTAGCCAGCCCCCTTCCTTGGAAGTGCTTTTGTAGGCCTAAGAACACTGGGACTCTGTGCTTTTCTAGCCATCTAAACTTCTGCTCATCCTCTTGCGCAGTCTAAAGAGAGCTCAGGGGAGAAATTGCAAACGTCGAGCAATTGCTCAGAGAGGAAAAGTGCCAGCACTGAAAGCTGTTGCTAGCCAGCACCCTTCCTTGAAAGCGCTTTCACAGGCGCAGCAACACTGGGGCTTTGCGCTTCTCTACCCACCAAACGTCACGGTCACTATCTCTCCGTCTCGTAGACACGAGCTGAGAAATTGCAAACGTCGAGCAATTGCTCAGAGATGAAAAGTGCCAGCACTGAAAGCTGTTGCTAGCCAGCCCCCTTCCTTGGAAGCGCTTTTGTAGCCCTAAGAACAGTGGGGCTCTGGGCTTCTCTAGCCACCTAATCTTCTGCTCATCCTGTCGCGCAGTCTAAAGAGAGCTCAGGTGAGAAATTGCAAACGTCGAGCAATTGCTCAGAGATGAAAAGTGCCAGCACTGAAAGCTGTTGCTAGCCAGCACCCTTCCTTGGAAGCGCTGTCACAGGCGCAGCAACACTTGCTCTTTGCGCTTCTCTACCCGCCAAACGTCACGGTCACTATCTCTCCGTCTCGTAGACACGAGCTGAGAAATTGCAAACGTCGAGCAATTGCTCAGAGATGAAAAATGCCAGCACTGAAAGATGTTGCTAGCCAGCCCCCTTCCTTGGAAGCGCTTTTGTAGCCCTAAGAACAGTGGGGCTCTGTGCTTCTCTAGCCATCTAAACTTCTGCTCATCCTCTTGCGCAGTCTAAAGAGAGCTCAGGGGAGAAATTGCAAACGTCGAGCAATTGCTCAGAGATGAAAAGTGCCAGCACTGAAAGATGTTGCTAGTCAGCACCCTTCCTTGAAAGCGCTTTCACAGGTGCAGCAACACTGGGGCTTTGCGCTTCTCTAACCACCAAACGTCACGGTCACTATCTCTCCGTCTCGTAGACACGAGCTGAGAAATTGCAAACGTCGAGCAATTGCTCAGAGATGAAAAGTGCCAGCACTGAAAGCTGTTGCTAGCCAGCCCCCTTCCTTGGAAGCGCTTTTGTAGCCCTAAGAACACTGGGGCTCTGTGCTTCTCTAGCCATCTAAACTTCTGCTCATCCTCTCGCGCAGTCTAAAGAGAGCTCAGGTGAGAAATGGCAAACGTCGAGCAATTGCTCAGAGATGAAAAGTGCCAGCACTGAAAGCTGTTGCTAGCCAGCCCCCTTCCTTGGAAGTGCTTTTGTAGGCCTAAGAACACTGGGACTCTGTGCTTTTCTAGCCATCTAAACTTCTGCTCATCCTCTTGCGCAGTCTAAAGAGAGCTCAGGGGAGAAATTGCAAACGTCGAGCAATTGCTCAGAGAGGAAAAGTGCCAGCACTGAAAGCTGTTGCTAGCCAGCACCCTTCCTTGAAAGCGCTTTCACAGGCGCAGCAACACTGGGGCTTTGCGCTTCTCTACCCACCAAACGTCACGGTCACTATCTCTCCGTCTCGTAGACACGAGCTGAGAAATTGCAAACGTCGAGCAATTGCTCAGAGATGAAAAGTGCCAGCACTGAAAGCTGTTGCTAGCCAGCCCCCTTCCTTGGAAGCGCTTTTGTAGCCCTAAGAACAGTGGAGCTCTGGGCTTCTCTAGCCACCTAATCTTCTGCTCATCCTGTCGCGCAGTCTAAAGAGAGCTCAGGTGAGAAATTGCAAACGTCGAGCAATTGCTCAGAGAGGAAAAGTGCCAGCACTGAAAGCTGTTGCTAGCCAGCACCCTTCCTTGGAAGCGCTGTCACAGGCGCAGCAACACTGGGGCTTTGCGCTTCTCTAGCCACCAAACGTCACGGTCACTATCTCTCCGTCTCGTAGACACGAGCTGAGAAATTGCAAACGTCGAGCAATTGCTCAGAGATGAAAAGTGCCAGCACTGAAAGCTGTTGCTAGCCAGCCCCCTTCCTTGGAAGCGCTTTTGTAGCCCTAAGAACACTGGGGCTCTGTGCTTCTCTAGCCATCTAAACTTCTGCTCATCCTCTCGCGCAGTCTAAAGAGAGCTCAGGTGAGAAATGGCAAACGTCGAGCAATTGCTCAGAGATGAAAAGTGCCAGCACTGAAAGATGTTGCTAGCCAGCCCCCTTCCTTGGAAGTGCTTTTGTAGGCCTAAGAACAGTGGGGCTCTGTGCTTTTCTAGCCATCTAAACTTCTGCTCATCCTCTTGCGCAGTCTAAAGAGAGCTCAGGGGAGAAATTGCAAACGTCGAGCAATTGCTCAGAGAGGAAAAGTGCCAGCACTGAAAGCTGTTGCTAGCCAGCAGCCTTCCTTGGAAGCGCTTTCACAGGCGCAGCAACACTTGCTCTTTGCGCTTCTCTAACCACCAAACGTCACGGTCATTCTCTTTCCGTCTTGTAGACACGAGCTGAGAAATTGCAAACGTCGAGCAATTGCTCAGAGATGAAAAGTGCCAGCACTGAAAGCTGTTGCTAGCCAGCACCCTTCCTTGGAAGCGCTTTTGTAGCCCTAAGAACAGTGGGGCTCTGGGCTTCTCTAGCCACCTCATCTTCTGCTCATCCTCTCGCGCACTCTAAAGAGAGCTCAGGTGAGAAATTGCAAACGTCGAGCAATTGCTGAGAGATGAAAAGTGCCAGCACTGAAAGCTGTTGCTAGCCAGCAGCCTTCCTTGGAAGCGCTTTCACAGGCGCAGCAACACTTGCTCTTTGCGCTTCTCTACCCACCAAACGTCACGGTCACTATCTCTCCGTCTCGTAGACACGAGCTGAGAAATTGCAAACGTCGAGCAATTGCTCAGAGATGAAAAATGCCAGCACTGAAAGATGTTGCTAGCCAGCCCCCTTCCTTGGAAGCGCTTTTGTAGCCCTAAGAACACTGGGGCTCTGTGCTTCTCTAGCCATCTAAACTTCTGCTCATCCTCTCGCGCAGTCTAAAGAGAGCTCAGGGGAGAAATTGCAAACGTCGAGCAATTGCTGAGAGATGAAAAGTGCCAGCACTGAAAGCTGTTGCTAGCCAGCACCCTTCCTTGGAAGCGCTGTCACAGGCGCAGCAACACTGGGGCTTTGCGCTTCTCTACCCACCAAACGTCACGGTCACTATCTCTCCGTCTCGTAGACACGAGCTGAGAAATTGCAAACGTCGAGCAATTGCTCAGAGATGAAAAGTGCCAGCACTGAAAGATGTTGCTAGCCAGCCCCCTTCCTTGGAAGCGCTTTTGTAGCCCTAAGAACACTGGGACTCTGTGCTTTTCTAGCCATCTAAACTTCTGCTCATCCTCTTGCGCAGTCTAAAGAGAGCTCAGGGGAGAAATTGCAAACGTCGAGCAATTGCTCAGAGAGGAAAAGTGCCAGCACTGAAAGCTGTTGCTAGCCAGCACCCTTCCTTGAAAGCGCTTTCACAGGCGCAGCAACACTGGGGCTTTGCGCTTCTCTACCCACCAAACGTCACGGTCACTATCTCTCCGTCTCGTAGACACGAGCTGAGAAATTGCAAACGTCGAGCAATTGCTCAGAGATGAAAAGTGCTAGCACTGAAAGATGTTGCTAGCCAGCACCCTTCCTTGGAAGCGCTTTCACAGGCGCAGCAACACTGGGGCTTTGCGCTTCTCTAACCACCAAACATCACGGTCATTCTCTTTCCGTCTTGTAGACACGAGCTGAGAAATTGCAAACGTCGAGCAATTGCTCAGAGATGAAAAGCGCCAGCACTGAAAGCTGTTGCTAGCCAGCCCCCTTCCTTGGAAGCGCTTTTGTAGCCCTAAGAACAGTGGGGCTCTGGGCTTCTCTAGCCACCTAATCTTCTGCTCATCCTCTCGCGCAGTCTAAAGAGAGCTCAGGTGAGAAATTGCAAACGTCGAGCAATTGCTGAGAGATGAAAAGTGCCAGCACTGAAAGCTGTTGCTAGCCAGCACCCTTCCTTGGAAGCGCTGTCACAGGCGCAGCAACACTGGGGCTTTGCGCTTCTCTAACCACCAAACGTCACGGTCACTATCTCTCCGTCTCATAGACACGAGCTGAGAAATTGCAAACGTCGAGCAATTGCTCAGAGATGAAAAGTGCCAGCACTGAAAGATGTTGCTAGCCAGCACCCTTCCTTGGAAGCGCTTTTGTAGCCCTAAGAACAGTGGGGCTCTGTGCTTCTCTAGCCATCTAAACTTCTGCTCATCCTCTCGCGCAGTCTAAAGAGAGCTCAGGTGAGAAATGGCAAACGTCGAGCAATTGCTCAGAGATGAAAAGTGCCAGCACTGAAAGCTGTTGCTAGCCAGCACCCTTCCTTGGAAGCGCTTTCACAGGCGCAGCAACACTGGGGCTTTGCGCTTCTCTACCCACCAAACGTCACGGTCACTATCTCTCCGTCTCGTAGACACGAGCTGAGAAATTGCAAACCTCGAGCAATTGCTCACAGATGAAAAGTGCCAGCACTGAAAGCTGTTGCTAGCCAGCCCCCTTCCTTGGAAGCGCTTTCACAGGCGCAGCAACACTGGGGCTTTGCGCTTCTCTACCCACCAAACATCACGGTCATTCTCTTTCCGTCTCGTAGACACGAGCTGAGAAATTGCAAACGTCGAGCAATTGCTCAGAGATGAAAAGTGCCAGCACTGAAAGCTGTTGCTAGCCAGCACCCTTCCTTGGAAGCGCTTTCACAGGCGCAGCAACACTGGGGCTTTGCGCTTCTCTACCCACCAAACGTCACGGTCACTATCTCTCCGTCTCGTAGACACGAGCTGAGAAATTGCAAACGTCGAGCAATCGCTCAGAGATGAAAAGCGCCAGCACTGAAAGCTGTTGCTAGCCAGCACCCTTCCTTGGAAGTGTTTTTGTAGGCCTAAGAACACTGGGACTCTGTGCTTTTCTAGCCATCTAAAATTCTGCTCATCCTGTCGCGCACTGTAAAGAGAGCTCAGGTGAGAAATTGCAAACGTCGAGCAATTGCTCAGAGATGAAAAGTGCCAGCACTGAAAGCTGTTGCTAGCCAGCACCCTTCCTTGGAAGCGCTTTCACAGGCACAGCAACACTTGCTCTTTGCGCTTCTCTACCCACCAAAGGTCACGGTCATTCTCTTTCTGTCTCGTAGACACGAGCTGAGAAATTGCAAACCTCGAGCAATTGCTCAGAGATGAAAAGTGCCAGCACTGAAAGCTGTTGCTAGCCAGCCCCCTTCCTTGGAAGCGCTTTTGTAGCCCTAAGAACAGTGGGGCTCTGGGCTTCTCTAGCCACCTCATCTTCTGCTCATCCTGTGGCGCAGTCTAAAGAGAGCTCAGGTGAGAAATTGCAAACGTCGAGCAATTGCTCAGAGATGAGAAGTGCCAGCACTGAAAGATGTTGCTAGCCAGCCCCCTTCCTTGGAAGTGCTTTTGTAGGCCTAAGAACACTGGGACTCTGTGCTTTTCTAGCCATCTAAACTTCTGCTCATCCTCTTGCGCAGTCTAAAGAGAGCTCAGGGGAGAAATTGCAAACGTCGAGCAATTGCTCAGAGAGGAAAAGTGCCAGCACTGAAAGCTGTTGCTAGCCAGCAGCCTTCCTTGGAAGCGCTGTCACAGGCGCAGCAACACTGGGGCTTTGCGCTTCTCTACCCACCAAACGTCACGGTCACTATCTCTCCGTCTCGTAGACACGAGCTGAGAAATTGCAAACGTCGAGCAATTGCTCAGAGATGAAAAGTGCCAGCACTGAAAGCTGTTGCTAGCCAGCCCCCTTCCTTGGAAGCGCTTTCACAGGTGCAGCAACACTGGGGCTTTGCGCTTCTCTAACCACCAAACGTCACGGTCATTCTCTTTCCGTCTCGTAGACACGAGCTGAGAAATTGCAAACGTCGAGCAATTGCTCAGAGATGAAAAGTGCCAGCACTGAAAGCTGTTGCTAGCCATCCCCCTTCCTTGGAAGTGCTTTTGTAGCCCTAAGAACAGTGGGGCTCTGGGCTTCTCTAGCCACCTCATCTTCTGCTCATCCTCTCGCGCAGTCTAAAGAGAGCTCAGGGGAGAAATGGCAAACGTCGAGCAATTGCTCACAGATGAAAAGTGCCAGCACTGAAAGCTGTTGCTAGCCAGCACCCTTCCTTGGAAGCGCTGTCACAGGCGCAGCAACACTTGCTCTTTGCGCTTCTCTAACCACCAAACGTCACGGTCACTATCTCTCCGTCTCGTAGACACGAGCTGAGAAATTGCAAACGTCGAGCAATTGCTCAGAGATGAAAAGTGCCAGCACTGAAAGCTGTTGCTAGCCAGCCCCCTTCCTTGGAAGCGCTGTCACAGGCGCAGCAACACTGGGGCTTTGCGCTTCTCTACCCACCAAACGTCACGGTCATTCTCTTTCTGTCTCGTAGACACGAGCTGAGAAATTGCAAACGTCGAGCAATTGCTCAGAGATGAAAAGCGCCAGCACTGAAAGCTGTTGCTAGCCAGCCCCCTTCCTTGGAAGTGCTTTTGTAGGCCTAAGAACACTGGGACTCTGTGCTTTTCTAGCCATCTAAACTTCTGCTCATCCTGTCGCGCAGTCTAAAGAGAGCTGAGGTGAGAAATTGCAAACGTCGAGCAATTGCTCAGAGATGAAAAGTGCCAGCACTGAAAGCTGTTGCTAGCCAGCCCCCTTCCTTGGAAGCGCTTTCACAGGTGCAGCAACACTGGGGCTTTGCGCTTCTCTACCCACCAAACGTCACGGTCACTATCTCTCCGTCTCGTAGACACGAGCTGAGAAATTGCAAACGTCGAGCAATTGCTCAGAGATGAAAAGTGCCAGCACTGAAAGCTCTTGCTAGCCAGCACCCTTCCTTGGAAGCGCTTTTGTAGCCCTAAGAACAGTGGAGCTCTGGGCTTCTCTAGCCACCTAATCTTCTGCTCATCCTCTCGCGCAGTCTAAAGAGAGCTCAGGTGAGAAATTGCAAACGTCGAGCAATTGCTGAGAGATGAAAAGTGCCAGCACTGAAAGCTGTTGCTAGCCAGCACCCTTCCTTGGAAGCGCTGTCACAGGCGCAGCAACACTGGGGCTTTGCGCTTCTCTACCCACCAAACGTCACGGTCACTATCTCTCCGTCTCGTAGACACGAGCTGAGAAATTGCAAACGTCGAGCAATTGCTCAGAGATGAAAAGTGCCAGCACTGAAAGATGTTGCTAGCCAGCCCCCTTCCTTGGAAGCGCTTTTGTAGCCCTAAGAACACTGGGGCTCTGTGCTTCTCTAGCCATCTAAACTTCTGCTCATCCTCTCGCGCAGTCTAAACAGAGCTCAGGTGAGAAATGGCAAACGTCGAGCAATTGCTCAGAGATGAAAAGTGCCAGCACTGAAAGCTCATGCTAGCCAGCCCCCTTCCTTGGAAGTGCTTTTGTAGGCCTAAGAACACTGGGACTCTGTGCTTTTCTAGCCATCTAAACTTCTGCTCATCCTCTTGCGCAGTCTAAAGAGAGCTCAGGGGAGAAATTGCAAACGTCGAGCAATTGCTCAGAGAGGAAAAGTGCCAGCACTGAAAGCTGTTGCTAGCCAGCAGCCTTCCTTGGAAGCGCTTTCACAGGCGCAGCAACACTGGGGCTTTGCGCTTCTCTAACCACCAAACGTCACGGTCATTCTCTTTCCGTCTTGTAGACACGAGCTGAGAAATTGCAAACGTCGAGCAATTGCTCAGAGATGAAAAGTGCCAGCACTGAAAGCTGTTGCTAGCCAGCACCCTTCCTTGGAAGCGCTTTTGTAGCCCTAAGAACAGTGGGGCTCTGGGCTTCTCTAGCCATCTCATCTTCTGCTCATCCTCTCGCGCAGTCTAAAGAGAGCTCAGGTGAGAAATTGCAAACGTCGAGCAATTGCTGAGAGATGAAAAGTGCCAGCACTGAAAGCTGTTGCTAGCCAGCCCCCTTCCTTGGAAGCGCTGTCACAGGCGCAGCAACACTTGCTCTTTGCGCTTCTCTACCCACCAAACGTCACGGTCACTATCTCTCCGTCTCGTAGACACGAGCTGAGAAATTGCAAACGTCGAGCAATTGCTCAGAGATGAAAAATGCCAGCACTGAAAGATGTTGCTAGCCAGCCCCCTTCCTTGGAAGCGCTTTTGTAGCCCTAAGAACACTGGGGCTCTGTGCTTCTCTAGCCATCTAAACTTCTGCTCATCCTCTTGCGCAGTCTAAAGAGAGCTCAGGTGAGAAATTGCAAACGTCGAGCAATTGGTCAGAGAGGAAAAGTGCCAGCACTGAAAGCTGTTGCTAGCCAGCACCCTTCCTTGGAAGCGCTTTCACAGGCGCAGCAACACTGGGGCTTTGCGCTTCTCTACCCACCAAACGTCACGGTCACTATCTCTCCGTCTCGTAGACACGAGCTGAGAAATTGCAAACCTCGAGCAATTGCTCACAGATGAAAAGTGCCAGCACTGAAAGATGTTGCTAGCCAGCCCCCTTCCTTGGAAGCGCTTTTGTAGCCCTAAGAACACTGGGACTCTGTGCTTTTCTAGCCATCTAAACTTCTGCTCATCCTCTTGCGCAGTCTAAAGAGAGCTCAGGGGAGAAATTGCAAACGTCGAGCAATTGCTCAGAGAGGAAAAGTGCCAGCACTGAAAGCTGTTGCTAGCCAGCACCCTTCCTTGAAAGCGCTTTCACAGGCGCAGCAACACTGGGGCTTTGCGCTTCTCTACCCACCAAACGTCACGGTCACTATCTCTCCATCTCGTAGACACGAGCTGAGAAATTGCAAACCTCGAGCAATTGCTCAGAGATGAAAAGTGCTAGCACTGAAAGATGTTGCTAGCCAGCACCCTTCCTTGGAAGCGCTTTCACAGGTGCAGCAACACTGGGGCTTTGCGCTTCTCTAACCACCAAACATCACGGTCATTCTCTTTCCGTCTTGTAGACACGAGCTGAGAAATTGCAAACGTCGAGCAATTGCTCAGAGATGAAAAGCGCCAGCACTGAAAGCTGTTGCTAGCCAGCCCCCTTCCTTGGAAGCGCTTTTGTAGCCCTAAGAACAGTGGGGCTCTGGGCTTCTCTAGCCACCTAATCTTCTGCTCATCCTGTCGCGCAGTCTAAAGAGAGCTCAGGTGAGAAATTGCAAACGTCGAGCAATTGCTGAGAGATGAAAAGTGCCAGCACTGAAAGCTGTTGCTAGCCAGCACCCTTCCTTGGAAGCGCTGTCACAGGCGCAGCAACACTGGGGCTTTGCGCTTCTCTAACCACCAAACGTCACGGTCACTATCTCTCCGTCTCATAGACACGAGCTGAGAAATTGCAAACGTCGAGCAATTGCTCACAGATGAAAAGTGCCAGCACTGAAAGATGTTGCTAGCCAGACCCCTTCCTTGGAAGCGCTTTTGTAGCCCTAAGAACACTGGGGCTCTGTGCTTCTCTAGCCATCTAAACTTCTGCTCATCCTCTCGCGCAGTCTAAAGAGAGCTCAGGTGAGAAATGGCAAACGTCGAGCAATTGCTCAGAGATGAAAAGTGCCAGCACTGAAAGCTGTTGCTAGCCAGCACCCTTCCTTGGAAGCGCTGTCACAGGCGCAGCAACACTGGGGCTTTGCGCTTCTCTACCCACCAAACGTCACGGTCACTATCTCTCCGTCTCGTAGACACGAGCTGAGAAATTGCAAACCTCGAGCAATTGCTCACAGATGAAAAGTGCCAGCACTGAAAGCTGTTGCTAGCCAGCCCCCTTCCTTGGAAGCGCTTTCACAGGCGCAGCAACACTGGGGCTTTGCGCTTCTCTACCCACCAAACATCACGGTCATTCTCTTTCCGTCTCGTAGACACGCGCTGAGAAATTGCAAACGTCGAGCAATTGCTCAGAGATGAAAAGAGCCAGCACTGAAAGCTGTTGCTAGCCAGCCCCCTTCCTTGGAAGCGCTTTCACAGGCGCAGCAACACTGGGGCTTTGCGCTTCTCTACCCACCAAACGTCACGGTCACTATCTCTCCGTCTCGTAGACACGAGCTGAGAAATTGCAAACGTCGAGCAATCGCTCAGAGATGAAAAGCGCCAGCACTGAAAGCTGTTGCTAGCCAGCACCCTTCCTTGGAAGTGTTTTTGTAGGCCTAAGAACACTGGGACTCTGTGCTTTTCTAGCCATCTAAAATTCTGCTCATCCTGTCGCGCACTGTAAAGAGAGCTCAGGTGAGAAATGGCAAACGTCCAGCAATTGCTCAGAGATGAAAAGTGCCAGCACTGAAAGCTGTTGCTAGCCAGCACCCTTCCTTGGAAGCGCTTTCACAGGCACAGCAACACTTGCTCTTTGCGCTTCTCTACCCACCAAAGGTCACGGTCATTCTCTTTCTGTCTCGTAGACACGAGCTGAGAAATTGCAAACCTCGAGCAATTGCTCAGAGATGAAAAGTGCCAGCACTGAAAGCTGTTGCTAGCCAGCACCCTTCCTTGGAAGCGCTTTTGTAGCCCTAAGAACAGTGAGGCTCTGGGCTTCTCTAGCCACCTCATCTTCTGCTCATCCTCTCGCGCAGTCTAAAGAGAGCTCAGGTGAGAAATTGCAAACGTCGAGCAATTGCTCAGAGATGAAAAGTGCCAGCACTGAAAGCTGTTG
The DNA here is from genome assembly GCA_037962945.1 of Sarcoramphus papa. Lineage (NCBI taxonomy): Eukaryota > Metazoa > Chordata > Aves > Accipitriformes > Cathartidae > Sarcoramphus > Sarcoramphus papa. The sequence goes on along the minus strand of CM075590.1, from coordinate 27,001,249 downwards.
CTAGCCAGCACCCTTCCTTGGAAGCGCTGTCACAGGCGCAGCAACACTTGCTCTTTGCGCTTCTCTAACCACCAAACGTCACGGTCACTATCTCTCCGTCTCGTAGACACGAGCTGAGAAATTGCAAACGTCGAGCAATTGCTCAGAGATGAAAAGTGCCAGCACTGAAAGATGTTGCTAGCCAGCCCCCTTCCTTGGAAGTGCTTTTGTAGGCCTAAGAACACTGGGACTCTGTGCTTCTCTAGCCATCTAAACTTCTGCTCATCCTCTTGCGCAGTCTAAAGAGAGCTCAGGGGAGAAATTGCAAAAGTCGAGCAATTGCTCAGAGAGGAAAAGTGCCAGCACTGAAAGCTGTTGCTAGCCAGCAGCCTTCCTTGGAAGCGCTTTCACAGGCGCAGCAACACTGGGGCTTTGCGCTTCTCTACCCACCAAACGTCACGGTCACTATCTCTCCGTCTCGTAGACACGAGCTGAGAAATTGCAAACGTCGAGCAATTGCTCAGAGATGAAAAGTGCCAGCACTGAAAGCTGTTGCTAGCCTGCCCCCTTCCTTGGAACCGCTTTCACAGGTGCAGCAACACTGGGGCTTTGCGCTTCTCTAACCACCAAACGTCACGGTCATTCTCTTTCCGTCTCGTAGACACGAGCTGAGAAATTGCAAACGTCGAGCAATTGCTCAGAGATGAAAAGTGCCAGCACTGAAAGCTGTTGCTAGCCACCACCCTTCCTTGGAAGCGCTTTTGTAGCCCTAAGAACAGTGGGGCTCTGGGCTTCTCTAGCCACCTCATCTTCTGCTCATCCTCTCGCGCACTCTAAAGAGAGCTCAGGTGAGAAATTGCAAACGTCGAGCAATTGCTCAGAGATGAAAAGTGCCAGCACTGAAAGATGTTGCTAGCCAGCCCCCTTCCTTGGAAGCGCTGTCACAGGCGCAGCAACACTTGCTCTTTGCGCTTCTCTAACCACCAAACGTCACGGTCACTATCTCTCCGTCTCGTAGACACGAGCTGAGAAATTGCAAACGTCGAGCAATTGCTCAGAGATGAAAAATGCCAGCACTGAAAGATGTTGCTAGCCAGCACCCTTCCTTGGAAGCGCTTTTGTAGCCCTAAGAACAGTGGGGCTCTGGGCTTCTCTAGCCATCTCATCTTCTGCTCATCCTCTTGCGCAGTCTAAAGAGAGCTCAGGGGAGAAATTGCAAACGTCGAGCAATTGCTCAGAGAGGAAAAGTGCCAGCACTGAAAGCTGTTGCTAGCCAGCACCCTTCCTTGAAAGCGCTTTCACAGGCGCAGCAACACTGGGGCTTTGCGCTTCTCTACCCACCAAACGTCACGGTCACTATCTCTCCGTCTCGTAGACACGAGCTGAGAAATTGCAAACGTCGAGCAATTGCTCAGAGATGAAAAGTGCCAGCACTGAAAGCTGTTGCTAGCCAGCCCCCTTCCTTGGAAGCGCTTTTGTAGCCCTAAGAACAGTGGGGCTCTGGGCTTCTCTAGCCACCTCATCTTCTGCTCATCCTCTCGCGCAGTCTAAAGAGAGCTCAGGTGAGAAATGGCAAACGTCGAGCAATTGCTCAGAGATGAAAAGTGCCAGCACTGAAAGCTGTTGCTAGCCAGCACCCTTCCTTGGAAGCGCTGTCACAGGCGCAGCAACACTGGGGCTTTGCGCTTCTCTACCCACCAAACGTCACGGTCACTATCTCTCCGTCTCGTAGACACGAGCTGAGAAATTGCAAACGTCGAGCAATTGCTCAGAGATGAAAAGTGCCAGCACTGAAAGCTGTTGCTAGCCAGCACCCTTCCTTGGAAGCGCTTTCACAGGCGCAGCAACACTGGGGCTTTGCGCTTCTCTAGCCACCAAACATCACGGTCATTCTCTTTCCGTCTCGTAGACACGAGCTGAGAAATTGCAAACGTCGAGCAATTGCTCAGAGATGAAAAGAGCCAGCACTGAAAGCTCTTGCTAGCCAGCACCCTTCCTTGGAAGCGCTTTCACAGGCGCAGCAACACTGGGGCTTTGCGCTTCTCTACCCACCAAACGTCACGGTCACTATCTCTCCGTCTCGTAGACACGAGCTGAGAAATTGCAAACGTCGAGCAATTGCTCAGAGATGAAAAGTGCCAGCACTGAAAGCTCTTGCTAGCCAGCCCCCTTCCTTGGAAGCGCTTTCACAGGCGCAGCAACACTGGGGCTTTGCGCTTCTCTAACCACCAAACGTCACGGTCATTCTCTTTCGGTCTTGTAGACACGAGCTGTGAAATTGCAAACGTCGAGCAATTGCTCAGAGATGAAAAGTGCCAGCACTGAAAGCTGTTGCTAGCCAGCCCCCTTCCTTGGAAGCGCTTTTGTAGCCCTAAGAACAGTGGGGCTCTGGGCTTCTCTAGCCACCTCATCTTCTGCTCATCCTCTCGCGCAGTCTAAAGAGAGCTCAGGTGAGAAATTGCAAACGTCGAGCAATTGCTGAGAGATGAAAAGTGCCAGCACTGAAAGCTCTTGCTAGCCAGCACCCTTCCTTGGAAGCGCTGTCACAGGCGCAGCAACACTGGGGCTTTGCGCTTCTCTACCCACCAAACGTCACGGTCACTATCTCTCCGTCTCGTAGACACGAGCTGAGAAATTGCAAACATCGAGCAATTGCTCAGAGATGAAAAGTGCCAGCACTGAAAGCTGTTGCTAGCCAGCACCCTTCCTTGGAAGCGCTTTTGTAGCCCTAATAACACTGGGGCTGTGGGCTTCTCTAGCCACCTCATCTTCTGCTCATCCTCTCGCGCAGTCTAAAGAGAGCTCAGGTGAGAAATGGCAAACGTCGAGCAATTGCTCAGAGATGAAAAGTGCCAGCACTGAAAGCTGTTGCTAGCCAGCACCCTTCCTTGGAAGCGCTGTCACAGGCGCAGCAACACTGGGGCTTTGCGCTTCTCTACCCACCAAACGTCACGGTCACTATCTCTCCGTCTCGTAGACACGAGCTGAGAAATTGCAAACCTCGAGCAATTGCTCAGAGATGAAAAGTGCCAGCACTGAAAGCTGTTGCTAGCCAGCACCCTTCCTTGGAAGCGCTTTCACAGGCGCACCAACACTGGGGCTTTGTGCTTCTCTAGCCACCAAAGGTCACGGTCATTCTCTTTCGGTCTCGTAGACACGAGCTGAGAAATTGCAAACGTCGAGCAATTGCTGAGAGATGAAAAGCGCCAGCACTGAAAGCTCTTGCTAGCCAGCCCCCTTCCTTGGAAGTGCTTTCACAGGCACAGCAATACTTGCTCTTTGCGCTTCTCTACCCACCAAAGGTCACGGTCATTCTCTTTCTGTCTCGTAGACACGAGCTGAGAAATTGCAAACGTCGAGCAATTGCTCAGAGATGAAAAGTGCCAGCACTGAAAGCTCTTGCTAGCCAGCACCCTTCCTTGGAAGCGCTTTCACAGGTGCAGCAACACTGGGGCTTTGCGCTTCTCTACCCACCAAACGTCACGGTCACTATCTCTCCGTCTCGTAGACACGAGCTGAGAAATTGCAAACGTCGAGCAATTGCTCAGAGATGAAAAGTGCCAGCACTGAAAGCTGTTGCTAGCCAGCCCCCTTCCTTGGAAGCGCTTTTGTAGCCCTAAGAACAGTGGGGCTCTGTGCTTCTCTAGCCACCTCATCTTCTGCTCATCCTCTCGCGCAGTCTAAAGAGAGCTCAGGGGAGAAATTGCAAACGTCGAGCAATTGCTCAGAGATGAAAAGTGCCAGCACTGAAAGCTGTTGCTAGCCAGCACCCTTCCTTGAAAGCGCTTTCACAGGCGCAGCAACACTGGGGCTTTGCGCTTCTCTACCCACCAAACGTCACGGTCACTATCTCTCCGTCTCGTAGACACGAGCTGAGAAATTGCAAACCTCGAGCAATTGCTCACAGATGAAAAGTGCCAGCACTGAAAGATGTTGCTAGCCAGCACCCTTCCTTGGAAGCGCTTTCACAGGCGCAGCAACACTGGGGCTTTGCGCTTCTCTACCCACCAAACATCACGGTCATTCTCTTTCTGTCTCGTAGACACGAGCTGAGAAATTGCAAACGTCGAGCAATTGCTCAGAGATGAAAAGTGCCAGCACTGAAAGCTCTTGCTAGCCAGCCCCCTTCCTTGAAAGCGCTTTCACAGGCGCAGCAACACTGGGGCTTTGCGCTTCTCTACCCACCAAACGTCACGGTCACTATCTCTCCGTCTCGTAGACACGAGCTGAGAAATTGCAAACGTCGAGCAATCGCTCAGAGATGAAAAGCGCCAGCACTGAAAGCTGTTGCTAGCCAGCCCCCTTCCTTGGAAGTGCTTTTGTAGGCCTAAGAACACTGGGACTCTGTGCTTTTCTAGCCATCTAAACTTCTGCTCATCCTCTCGCGCAGTCTAAAGAGAGCTCAGGTGAGAAATTGCAAACGTCGAGCAATTGCTGAGAGATGAAAAGTGCCAGCACTGAAAGCTGTTGCTAGCCAGCACCCTTCCTTGGAAGCGCTGTCACAGGCGCAGCAACACTTGCTCTTTGCGTTCCTCTACCCACCAAAGGTCACGGTCATTCTCTTTCTGTCTCGTAGACACGAGCTGAGAAATTGCAAATGTCGAGCAATTGCTCAGAGATGAAAAGTGCCAGCACTGAACGCTCTTGCTAGCCAGCCCCCTTCCTTGGAACCGCTTTCACAGGTGCAGCAACACTGGGGCTTTGCGCTTCTCTAGCCACCAAACGTCATGGTCATTCTCTTTCCGTCTTGTAAACACGAGCTGAGAAATTGCAAACGTCGAGCAATTGCTCAGAGATGAAAAGTGCCAGCACTGAAAGCTGTTGCTAGCCAGCACCCTTCCTTGGAAGCGCTTTCACAGGCGCAGCAACACTGGGGCTTTGCGCTTCTCTACCCACCAAACGTCACGGTCACTATCTCTCCGTCTCGTAGACACGAGCTGAGAAATTGCAAACGTCGAGCAATTGCTCAGAGATGAAAAGCGCCAGCACTGAAAGCTGTTGCTAGCCAGCACCCTTCCTTGGAAGTGCTTTTGTAGCCCTAAGAACACTGGGGCTCTGGGCTTCTCTAGCCACCTAATCTTCTGCTCATCCTGTCGCGCACTCTAAAGAGAGCTCAGGTGAGAAATTGCAAACGTCGAGCAATTGCTCAGAGAGGAAAAGTGCCAGCACTGAAAGCTGTTGCTAGCCAGCACCCTTCCTTGGAAGCGCTGTCACAGGCGCAGCAACACTGGGGCTTTGCGCTTCTCTAACCACCAAACGTCACGGTCACTATCTCTCCGTCTCGTAGACACGAGCTGAGAAATTGCAAACGTCGAGCAATTGCTCAGAGATGAAAAGTGCCAGCACTGAAAGCTGTTGCTAGCCAGCACCCTTCCTTGGAAGCGCTTTCACAGGTGCAGCAACACTGGGGCTTTGCGCTTCTCTAACCACCAAATGTCACGGTCATTCTCTTTCGGTCTCGTAGACACGAGCTGAGAAATTGCAAACGTCGAGCAATTGCTCAGAGATGAAAAGTGGCAGCACTGAAAGCTGTTGCTAGCCAGCACCCTTCCTTGGAAGCGCTTTTGTAGCCCTAAGAACACTGGGGCTCTGGGCTTCTCTAGCCACCTCATCTTCTGCTCATCCTCTCGCGCAGTCTAAAGAGAGCTCAGGTGAGAAATGGCAAACGTCCAGCAATTGCTCAGAGATGAAAAGTGCCAGCACTGAAAGCTGTTGCTAGCCAGCACCCTTCCTTGGAAGCGCTTTCACAGGCGCACCAACACTGGGGCTTTGCGCTTCTCTAGCCACCAAACATCACGGTCATTCTCTTTCCGTCTCGTAGACACGAGCTGAGAAATTGCAAACGTCGAGCAATTGTTCAGAGATGAAAAGCGCCAGCACTGAAAGCTGTTGCTAGCCAGCCCCCTTCCTTGGAAGTGCTTTTGTAGGCCTAAGAACACTGGGACTCTGTGCTTTTCTAGCCATCTAAACTTCTGCTCATCCTGTCGCGCAGTCTAAAGAGAGCTCAGGTGAGAAATTGCAAACGTCGAGCAATTGCTGTGAGATGAAAAGTGCCAGCACTGAAAGCTGTTGCTAGCCAGCACCCTTCCTTGGAAGCGCTGTCACAGGCGCAGCAACACTGGGGCTTTGCGCTTCTCTACCCACCAAACGTCACGGTCACTATCTCTCCGTCTCGTAGACACGAGCTGAGAAATTGCAAACCTCGAGCAATTGCTCACAGATGAAAAGTGCCAGCACTGAAAGCTGTTGCTAGCCAGCACCCTTCCTTGGAAGCGCTTTTGTAGCCCTAAGAACACTGGGGCTCTGGGCTTCTCTAGCCATCTAAACTTCTGCTCATCCTCTCGCGCAGTCTAAAGAGAGCTCAGGTGAGAAATGGCAAACGTCGAGCAATTGCTCAGAGATGAAAAGTGCCAGCACTGAAAGCTGTTGCTAGCCAGCACCCTTCCTTGGAAGCGCTTTTGTAGGCCTAAGAACACTGGGACTCTGTGCTTTTCTAGCCATCTAAACTTCTGCTCATCCTCTTGCGCAGTCTAAAGAGAGCTCAGGGGAGAAATTGCAAACATCGAGCAATTGCTCAGAGAGGAAAAGTGCCAGCACTGAAAGCTGTTGCTAGCCAGCACCCTTCCTTGGAAGCGCTTTCACAGGCGCAGCAACACTGGGGCTTTGCGCTTCTCTACCCACCAAACGTCACGGTCATTCTCTTTCGGTCTCGTAGACACGAGCTGAGAAATTGCAAACGTCGAGCAATTGCTCAGAGATGAAAAGTGCCAGCACTGAAAGCTGTTGCTAGCCAGCCCCCTTCCTTGGAAGCGCTTTTGTAGCCCTAAGAACAGTGGGGCTCTGGGCTTCTCTAGCCACCTCATCTTCTGCTCATCCTCTCGCGCAGTCTAAAGAGAGCTCAGGTGAGAAATGGCAAACGTCCAGCAATTGCTCAGAGATGAATAGTGCCAGCACTGAAAGCTGTTGCTAGCCAGCCCCCTTCCTTGGAAGCGCTGTCACAGGCGCAGCAACACTGGGGCTTTGCGCTTCTCTAGCCACCAAACGTCACGGTCACTATCTCTCCGTCTCGTAGACACGAGCTGAGAAATTGCAAACCTCGAGCAATTGCTCACAGATGAAAAGTGCCAGCACTGAAAGATGTTGCTAGCCAGCACCCCTCCTTGGAAGCGCTTTCACAGGCGCAGCAACACTGGGGCTTTGCGCTTCTCTACCCACCAAACGTCACGGTCACTATCTCTCCGTCTCGTAGACACGAGCTGAGAAATTGCAAACGTCGAGCAATTGCTTAGAGATGAAAAGAGCCAGCACTGAAAGCTCTTGCTAGCCAGCACCCTTCCTTGGAAGCGCTTTCACAGGCGCAGCAACACTGGGGCTTTGCGCTTCTCTAACCACCAAACGTCACGGTCACTATCTCTCCGTCTCGTAGACACGAGCTGAGAAATTGCAAACGTCGAGCAATCGCTCAGAGATGAAATGCGCCAGCACTGAAAGCTGTTGCTAGCCAGCCCCCTTCCTTGGAAGTGCTTTTGTAGGCCTAAGAACACTGGGGCTCTGGGCTTTTCTAGGCATCTAAACTTCTGCTCATCCTCTCGCGCAGTCTAAAGAGAGCTCAGGTGAGAAATGGCAAACGTCGAGCAATTGCTCAGAGATGAAAAGTGCCAGCACTGAAAGCTGTTGCTAGCCAGCACCCTTCCTTGGAAGCGCTTTCACAGGCGCAGCAACACTTGCTCTTTGCGTTCCTCTACCCACCAAAGGTCACGGTCATTCTCTTTCTGTCTTGTAGACACGAGCTGAGAAATTGCAAATGTCGAGCAATTGCTCAGAGATGAAAAGTGCCAGCACTGAAAGCTCTTGCTAGCCAGCCCCCTTCCTTGGAAGCGCTTTCACAGGCGCAGCAACACTGGGGCTTTGCGCTTCTCTAACCACCAAACGTCACGGTCATTCTCTTTCGGTCTTGTAGACACGAGCTGTGAAATTGCAAACGTCGAGCAATTGCTCAGAGATGAAAAGTGCCAGCACTGAAAGCTGTTGCTAGCCAGCCCCCTTCCTTGGAAGCGCTTTTGTAGCCCTAAGAACAGTGGGGCTCTGGGCTTCTCTAGCCACCTCATCTTCTGCTCATCCTCTCGCGCAGTCTAAAGAGAGCTCAGGTGAGAAATTGCAAACGTCGAGCAATTGCTGAGAGATGAAAAGTGCCAGCACTGAAAGCTCTTGCTAGCCAGCACCCTTCCTTGGAAGCGCTGTCACAGGCGCAGCAACACTGGGGCTTTGCGCTTCTCTACCCACCAAACGTCACGGTCACTATCTCTCCGTCTCGTAGACACGAGCTGAGAAATTGCAAACATCGAGCAATTGCTCAGAGATGAAAAGTGCCAGCACTGAAAGCTGTTGCTAGCCAGCCCCATCCTTGGAAGCGCTTTTGTAGCCCTAATAACACTGGGGCTGTGGGCTTCTCTAGCCACCTCATCTTCTGCTCATCCTCTCGCGCAGTCTAAAGAGAGCTCAGGTGAGAAATGGCAAACGTCGAGCAATTGCTCAGAGATGAAAAGTGCCAGCACTGAAAGATGTTGCTAGCCAGCACCCTTCCTTGGAAGCGCTGTCACAGGCGCAGCAACACTGGGGCTTTGCGCTTCTCTACCCACCAAACGTCACGGTCACTATCTCTCCGTCTCGTAGACACGAGCTGAGAAATTGCAAACCTCGAGCAATTGCTCAGAGATGAAAAGTGCCAGCACTGAAAGCTGTTGCTAGCCAGCACCCTTCCTTGGAAGCGCTTTCACAGGCGCACCAACACTGGGGCTTTGTGCTTCTCTAGCCACCAAAGGTCACGGTCATTCTCTTTCCGTCTCGTAGACACGAGCTGAGAAATTGCAAACGTCGAGCAATTGCTCAGAGATGAAAAGCGCCAGCACTGAAAGCTCTTGCTAGCCAGCCCCCTTCCTTGGAAGTGCTTTCACAGGCACAGCAATACTTGCTCTTTGCGCTTCTCTACCCACCAAAGGTCACGGTCATTCTCTTTCTGTCTCGTAGACACGAGCTGAGAAATTGCAAACCTCGAGCAATTGCTCAGAGATGAAAAGTGCCAGCACTGAAAGCTGTTGCTAGCCAGCACCCTTCCTTGGAAGCGCTTTCACAGGTGCAGCAACACTGGGGCTTTGCGCTTCTCTACCCACCAAACGTCACGGTCACTATCTCTCCGTCTCGTAGACACGAGCTGAGAAATTGCAAACGTCGAGCAATTGCTCAGAGATGAAAAGTGCCAGCACTGAAAGATGTTGCTAGCCAGCCCCCTTCCTTGGAAGCGCTTTTGTAGCCCTAAGAACAGTGGGGCTCTGTGCTTCTCTAGCCATCTAAACTTCTGCTCATCCTCTCGCGCAGTCTAAAGAGAGCTCAGGGGAGAAATTGCAAACGTCGAGCAATTGCTCAGAGATGAAAAGTGCCAGCACTGAAAGCTGTTGCTAGCCAGCACCCTTCCTTGAAAGCGCTTTCACAGGCGCAGCAACACTGGGGCTTTGCGCTTCTCTACCCACCAAACGTCACGGTCACTATCTCTCCGTCTCGTAGACACGAGCTGAGAAATTGCAAACCTCGAGCAATTGCTCAGAGATGAAAAGTGCCAGCACTGAAAGATGTTGCTAGCCAGCACCCTTCCTTGGAAGCGCTTTCACAGGCGCAGCAACACTGGGGCTTTGCGCTTCTCTACCCACCAAACATCACGGTCATTCTCTTTCCGTCTCGTAGACACGAGCTGAGAAATTGCAAACGTCGAGCAATTGCTCAGAGAGGAAAAGTGCCAGCACTGAAAGCTGTTGCTAGCCAGCCCCCTTCCTTGAAAGCGCTTTCACAGGCGCAGCAACACTGGGGCTTTGCGCTTCTCTACCCACCAAACGTCACGGTCACTATCTCTCCGTCTCGTAGACACGAGCTGAGAAATTGCAAACGTCGAGCAATCGCTCAGAGATGAAAAGCGCCAGCACTGAAAGCTGTTGCTAGCCAGCCCCCTTCCTTGGAAGTGCTTTTGTAGGCCTAAGAACACTGGGACTCTGTGCTTTTCTAGCCATCTAAACTTCTGCTCATCCTCTCGCGCAGTCTAAAGAGAGCTCAGGTGAGAAATTGCAAACGTCGAGCAATTGCTGAGAGATGAAAAGTGCCAGCACTGAAAGCTGTTGCTAGCCAGCACCCTTCCTTGGAAGCGCTGTCACAGGCGCAGCAACACTTGCTCTTTGCGTTCCTCTACCCACCAAAGGTCACGGTCATTCTCTTTCTGTCTCGTAGACACGAGCTGAGAAATTGCAAATGTCGAGCAATTGCTCAGAGATGAAAAGTGCCAGCACTGAACGCTCTTGCTAGCCAGCCCCCTTCCTTGGAACCGCTTTCACAGGTGCAGCAACACTGGGGCTTTGCGCTTCTCTAGCCACCAAACGTCATGGTCATTCTCTTTCCGTCTTGTAGACATGAGCTGAGAAATTGCAAACGTCGAGCAATTGCTCAGAGATGAAAAGTGCCAGCACTGAAAGCTGTTGCTAGCCAGCACCCTTCCTTGGAAGCGCTTTCACAGGCGCACCAACACTGGGGCTTTGCGCTTCTCTAACCACCAAACGTCACGGTCACTATCTCTCCGTCTCGTAGACACGAGCTGAGAAATTGCAAACGTCGAGCAATTGCTCAGAGATGAAAAGTGCCAGCACTGAAAGCTGTTGCTAGCCAGCACCCTTCCTTGGAAGTGCTTTTGTAGCCCTAAGAACACTGGGGCTCTGTGCTTCTCTAGCCACCTAATCTTCTGCTCATCCTGTCGCGCACTCTAAAGAGAGCTCAGGTGAGAAATTGCAAACGTCGAGCAATTGCTCAGAGAGGAAAAGTGCCAGCACTGAAAGCTGTTGCTAGCCAGCACCCTTCCTTGGAAGCGCTGTCACAGGCGCAGCAACACTGGGGCTTTGCGCTTCTCTAACCACCAAACGTCACGGTCACTATCTCTCCGTCTCGTAGACACGAGCTGAGAAATTGCAAACGTCGAGCAATTGCTCAGAGATGAAAAGTGCCAGCACTGAAAGCTGTTGCTAGCCAGCACCCTTCCTTGGAAGCGCTTTCACAGGTGCAGCAACACTGGGGCTTTGCGCTTCTCTAACCACCAAATGTCACGGTCATTCTCTTTCGGTCTCGTAGACACGAGCTGAGAAATTGCAAACGTCGAGCAATTGCTCAGAGATGAAAAGTGCCAGCACTGAAAGCTGTTGCTAGCCAGCACCCTTCCTTGGAAGCGCTTTTGTAGCCCTAAGAACACTGGGGCTCTGGGCTTCTCTAGCCACCTCATCTTCTGCTCATCCTCTCGCGCAGTCTAAAGAGAGCTCAGGTGAGAAATGGCAAACGTCCAGCAATTGCTCAGAGATGAAAAGTGCCAGCACTGAAAGCTGTTGCTAGCCAGCACCCTTCCTTGGAAGCGCTTTCACAGGCGCAGCAACACTGGGGCTTTGCGCTTCTCTAGCCACCAAACGTCACGGTCATTCTCTTTCCGTCTCGTAGACACGAGCTGAGAAATTGCAAACGTCGAGCAATTGTTCAGAGATGAAAAGCGCCAGCACTGAAAGCTGTTGCTAGCCAGCCCCCTTCCTTGGAAGTGCTTTTGTAGGCCTAAGAACACTGGGACTCTGTGCTTTTCTAGCCATCTAAACTTCTGCTCATCCTGTCGCGCAGTCTAAAGAGAGCTCAGGTGAGAAATTGCAAACGTCGAGCAATTGCTCAGAGATGAAAAGTGCCAGCACTGAAAGCTGTTGCTAGCCAGCACCCTTCCTTGGAAGCGCTGTCACAGGCGCAGCAACACTGGGGCTTTGCGCTTCTCTACCCACCAAACGTCACGGTCACTATCTCTCCGTCTCGTAGACACGAGCTGAGAAATTGCAAACCTCGAGCAATTGCTCACAGATGAAAAGTGCCAGCACTGAAAGCTGTTGCTAGCCAGCACCCTTCCTTGGAAGCGCTTTTGTAGCCCTAAGAACACTGGGGCTCTGGGCTTCTCTAGCCATCTAAACTTCTGCTCATCCTCTCGCGCAGTCTAAAGAGAGCTCAGGTGAGAAATGGCAAACGTCGAGCAATTGCTCAGAGATGAAAAGTGCCAGCACTGAAAGCTGTTGCTAGCCAGCACCCTTCCTTGGAAGTGCTTTTGTAGGCCTAAGAACACTGGGACTCTGTGCTTTTCCAGCCATCTAAACTTCTGCTCATCCTCTTGCGCAGTCTAAAGAGAGCTCAGGGGAGAAATTGCAAACATCGAGCAATTGCTCAGAGATGAAAAGTGCCAGCACTGAAAGCTCTTGCTAGCCAGCACCCTTCCTTGAAAGCGCTTTCACAGGCGCAGCAACACTGGGGCTTTGCGCTTCTCTAACCACCAAGCGTCACGGTCATTCTCTTTCGGTCTCGTAGACACGAGCTGAGAAATTGCAAACGTCGAGCAATTGCTCAGAGATGAAAAGTGCCAGCACTGAAAGCTGTTGCTAGCCAGCCCCCTTCCTTGGAAGCGCTTTTGTAGCCCTAAGAACAGTGGGGCTCTGGGCTTCTCTAGCCACCTCATCTTCTGCTCATCCTCTCGCGCAGTCTAAAGAGAGCTCAGGTGAGAAATGGCAAACGTCCAGCAATTGCTCAGAGATGAATAGTGCCAGCACTGAAAGCTGTTGCTAGCCAGCCCCCTTCCTTGGAAGCGCTGTCACAGGCGCAGCAACACTGGGGCTTTGCGCTTCTCTAGCCACCAAACGTCACGGTCACTATCTCTCCGTCTCGTAGACACGAACTGAGAAATTGCAAACCTCGAGCAATTGCTCACAGATGAAAAGTGCCAGCACTGAAAGCTGTTGCTAGCCAGCACCCTTCCTTGGAAGCGCTTTCACAGGCGCAGCAACACTGGGGCTTTGCGCTTCTCTACCCACCAAACATCACGGTCATTCTCTTTCCGTCTCGTAGACACGAGCTGAGAAATTGCAAACGTCGAGCAATTACTCAGAGATGAAAAGAGCCAGCACTGAAAGCTCTTGCTAGCCAGCCCCCTTCCTTGGAAGCGCTTTCACAGGTGCAGCAACACTGGGGCTTTGCGCTTCTCTAACCACCAAACGTCACGGTCACTATCTCTCCGTCTCGTAGACACGAGCTGAGAAATTGCAAACGTCGAGCAATCGCTCAGAGATGAAAAGTGCCAGCACTGAAAGCTGTTGCTAGCCAGCCCCCTTCCTTGGAAGTGTTTTTGTAGGCCTAAGAACACTGGGACTCTGTGCTTTTCTAGGCATCTAAACTTCTGCTCATCCTCTCGCGTAGTCTAAAGAGAGCTCAGGTGAGAAATTGCAAACGTCGAGCAATTGCTCAGAGATGAAAAGTGCCAGCACTGAAAGCTCTTGCTAGCCAGCCCCCTTCCTTGGAAGCGCTTTCACAGGTGCAGCAACACTGGGGCTTTGCGCTTCTCTAACCACCAAACGTCACGGTCATTCTCTTTCCGTCTCGTAGACACGAGCTGAGAAATTGCAAACGTCGAGCAATTGCTCAGAGATGAAAAGTGCCAGCACTGAAAGCTGTTGCTAGCCAGCCCCCTTCCTTGGAAGTGCTTTTGTAGCCCTAAGAACAGTGGGGCTCTGGGCTTCTCTAGCCATCTCATCTTCTGCTCATCCTCTCGCGCAGTCTAAAGAGAGCTCAGGTGAGAAATGGCAAACGTCCAGCAATTGCTCAGAGATGAAAAGTGCCAGCACTGAAAGCTGTTGCTAGCCAGCACCCTTCCTTGGAAGCGCTGTCACAGGCACAGCAACACTGGGGCTTTGCGCTTCTCTACCCACCAAACGTCACGGTCATTATCTCTCCGTCTCGTAGACACGAGCTGAGAAATTGCAAACCTCGAGCAACTGCTCACAGATGAAAAGTGCCAGCACTGAAAGCTCTTGCTAGCCAGCACCCTTCCTTGGAAGTGCTTTCACAGGCGCAGCAACACTGGGGCTTTGCGCTTCTGTACCCACCAAACATCACGGTCATTCTCTTTCTGTCTCGTAGACACGAGCTGAGAAATTGCAAACGTCGAGCAATTGCTCAGAGATGAAAAGAGCCAGCACTGAAAGCTCTTGCTAGCCAGCCCCCTTCCTTGGAAGCGCTTTCACAGGCGCAGCAACACTGGGGCTTTGCGCTTCTCTACCCACCAAACGTCACGGTCACTATCTCTCCGTCTCGTAGACACGAGCTGAGAAATTGCAAACGTCGAGCAATTGCTCAGAGATGAAAAGTGCCAGCACTGAAAGCTGTTGCTAGCCAGCACCCTTCCTTGGAAGTGCTTTTGTAGCCCTAAGAACACTGGGGCTCTGTGCTTCTCTAGCCACCTAATCTTCTGCTCATCCTGTCGCGCAGTCTAAAGAGAGCTCAGGTGAGAAATTGCAAACGTCGAGCAATTGCTCAGAGAGGAAAAGTGCCATCACTGAAAGCTGTTGCTAGCCAGCACCCTTCCTTGGAAGCGCTGTCACAGGCGCAGCAACACTGGGGCTTTGCGCTTCTCTACCCACCAAACGTCACGGTCACTATCTCTCCGTCTCGTAGACACGAGCTGAGAAATTGCAAACGTCGAGCAATTGCTCAGAGATGAAAAGTGCCAGCACTGAAAGCTCTTGCTAGCCAGCACCCTTCCTTGGAAGCGCTTTCACAGGTGCAGCAACACTGGGGCTTTGCGCTTCTCTAACCACCAAACGTCACGGTCATTCTCTTTCGGTCTCGTAGACACGAGCTGAGAAATTGCAAACGTCGAGCAATTGCTCAGAGATGAAAAGTGCCAGCACTGAAAGCTGTTGCTAGCCAGCACCCTTCCTTGGAAGCGCTTTTGTAGCCCTAAAACAGTGGGGCTCTGGGCTTCTCTAGCCACCTCATCTTCTGCTCATCCTCTCGCGCAGTCTAAAGAGAGCTCAGGTGAGAAATGGCAAACGTCGAGCAATTGCTCAGAGATGAAAAGTGCCAGCACTGAAAGCTGTTGCTAGCCAGCACCCTTCCTTGGAAGCGCTTTCACAGGCGCACCAACACTGGGGCTTTGCGCTTCTCTACCCACCAAACATCACGGTCATTCTCTTTCCGTCTCGTAGACACGAGCTGAGAAATTGCAAACGTCGAGCAATTGTTCAGAGATGAAAAGCGCCAGCACTGAAAGCTGTTGCTAGCCAGCCCCCTTCCTTGGAAGTGCTTTAGTAGGCCTAAGAACACTGGGACTCTGTGCTTTTCTAGCCATCTAAACTTCTGCTCATCCTCTCGCGCAGTCTAAAGAGAGCTCAGGTGAGAAAGTGCAAACGTCGAGCAATTGCTCAGAGATGAAAAGTGCCAGCACTGAAAGCTGTTGCTAGCCAGCACCCTTCCTTGGAAGCGCTGTCACAGGCGCAGCAACACTGGGGCTTTGCGCTTCTCTACCCACCAAACGTCACGGTCATTATCTCTCCGTCTCGTAGACACGAGCTGAGAAATTGCAAACCTCGAGCAATTGCTCAGAGATGAAAAGTGCCAGCACTGAAAGCTGTTGCTAGCCAGCACCCTTCCTTGGAAGCGCTTTTGTAGCCCTAAGAACACTGGGGCTCTGGGCTTCTCTAGCCATCTAAACTTCTGCTCATCCTCTCGCGCAGTCTAAAGAGAGCTCAGGTGAGAAATGGCAAACGTCGAGCAATTGCTCAGAGATGAAAAGTGCCAGCACTGAAAGCTGTTGCTAGCCAGCACCCTTCCTTGGAAGTGCTTTTGTAGGCCTAAGAACACTGGGACTCTGTGCTTTTCTAGCCATCTAAACTTCTGCTCATCCTCTTGCGCAGTCTAAAGAGAGCTCAGGGGAGAAATTGCAAACATCGAGCAATTGCTCAGAGAGGAAAAGTGCCAGCACTGAAAGCTGTTGCTAGCCAGCCCCCTTCCTTGAAAGCGCTTTCACAGGCGCAGCAACACTGGGGCTTTGCGCTTCTCTAACCACCAAACGTCACGGTCATTCTCTTTCGGTCTCGTAGACACGAGCTGAGAAATTGCAAACGTCGAGCAATTGCTCAGAGATGAAAAGTGCCAGCACTGAAAGCTGTTGCTAGCCAGCACCCTTCCTTGGAAGCGCTTTTGTAGCCCTAAGAACACTGGGGCTCTGGGCTTCTCTAGCCACCTCATCTTCTGCTCATCCTCTCGCGCAGTCTAAAGAGAGCTCAGGTGAGAAATTGCAAACGTCGAGCAATTGCTCAGAGATGAAAAGTGCCAGCACTGAAAGCTGTTGCTAGCCAGCAGCCTTCCTTGGAAGCGCTTTTGTAGCCCTAAGAACAGTGGGGCTGTGGGCTTCTCTAGCCATTTAACTTCCGCTCATCCTCTCGCGCAGTCTAAAGAGAGCTCAGGTGAGAAATTGCAAACGTCGAGCAATTGCTCAGAGATGAAATGTGCCAGCACTGAAAGCTCTTGCTAGCCAGCCCCCTTCCTTGGAAGCGCTTTCACAGGTGCAGCAACACTGGGGCTTTGCGCTTCTCTAACCACCAAACGTCACGGTCATTCTCTTTCGGTCTCGTAGACACGAGCTGAGAAATTGCAAACGTCGAGCAATTGCTCAGAGATGAAAAGTGCCAGCACTGAAAGCTGTTGCTAGCCAGCCCCCTTCCTTGGAAGTGCTTTTGTAGCCCTAAGAACAGTGGGGCTCTGGGCTTCTCTAGCCATCTCATCTTCTGCTCATCCTCTCGCGCAGTCTAAAGAGAGCTCAGGTGAGAAATGGCAAACGTCCAGCAATTGCTCAGAGATGAAAAGTGCCAGCACTGAAAGCTGTTGCTAGCCAGCCCCCTTCCTTGGAAGCGCTTTCACAGGCGCAGCAACACTGGGGCTTTGCGCTTCTCTACCCACCAAACGTCACGGTCATTATCTCTCCGTCTCGTAGACACGAGCTGAGAAATTGCAAACGTCGAGCAATTGCTCAGAGATGAAAAGTGCCAGCACTGAAAGCTCTTGCTAGCCAGCCCCCTTCCTTGGAAGCGCTTTCACAGGCGCAGCAACACTGGGGCTTTGCGCTTCTGTACCCACCAAACATCACGGTCATTCTCTTTCTGTCTCGTAGACACGAGCTGAGAAATTGCAAACGTCGAGCAATTGCTCAGAGATGAAAAGAGCCAGCACTGAAAGCTCTTGCTAGCCAGCCCCCTTCCTTGGAAGCGCTTTCACAGGCGCAGCAACACTGGGGCTTTGCGCTTCTCTACCCACCAAACGTCACGGTCACTATCTCTCCGTCTCGTAGACACGAGCTGAGAAATTGCAAACGTCGAGCAATCGCTCAGAGATGAAAAGCGCCAGCACTGAAAGCTGTTGCTAGCCAGCCCCCTTCCTTGGAAGTGCTTTTGTAGGCCTAAGAACACTGGGACTCTGTGCTTTTCTAGCCATCTAAACTTCTGCTCATCCTCTCGCGCAGTCTAAAGAGAGCTCAGGTGAGAAATTGCAAACGTCGAGCAATTGCTCAGAGAGGAAAAGTGCCAGCACTGAAAGCTGTTGCTAGCCAGCCCCCTTCCTTGGAAGTGCTTTTGTAGGCCTAAGAACACTGGGACTCTGTGCTTTTCTAGCCATCTAAACTTCTGCTCATCCTCTCGCGCAGTCTAAAGAGAGCTCAGGTGAGAAAGTGCAAACGTCGAGCAATTGCTCAGAGATGAAAAGTGCCAGCACTGAAAGCTGTTGCTAGCCAGCACCCTTCCTTGGAAGCGCTGTCACAGGCGCAGCAACACTGGGGCTTTGCGCTTCTCTACCCACCAAACGTCACGGTCACTATCTCTCCGTCTCGTAGACACGAGCTGAGAAATTGCAAACGTCGAGCAATTGCTCACAGATGAAAAGTGCCAGCACTGAAAGATGTTGCTAGCCAGCACCCTTCCTTGGAAGCGCTTTTGTAGCCCTAAGAACACTGGGGCTCTGTGCTTCTCTAGCCATCTAAACTTCTGCTCATCCTCTTGCGCAGTCTAAAGAGAGCTCAGGGGAGAAATTGCAAACGTCGAGCAATTGCTCAGAGAGGAAAAGTGCCAGCACTGAAAGCTGTTGCTAGCCAGCACCCTTCCTTGAAAGCGCTTTCACAGGCGCAGCAACACTGGGGCTTTGCGCTTCTCTAACCACCAAACGTCACGGTCACTATCTCTCCGTCTCGTAGACACGAGCTGAGAAATTGCAAACGTCGAGCAATTGCTCAGAGATGAAAAGTGCCAGCACTGAAAGATGTTGCTAGCCTGCCCCCTTCCTTGGAAGCGCTTTCACAGGTGCAGCAACACTGGGGCTTTGCGCTTCTCTAACCACCAAACGTCACGGTCATTCTCTTTCGGTCTCGTAGACACGAGCTGAGAAATTGCAAACCTCGAGCAATTGCTCACAGATGAAAAGTGCCAGCACTGAAAGCTGTTGCTAGCCAGCCCCCTTCCTTGGAAGCGCTTTCACAGGCGCAGCAACACTGGGGCTTTGCGCTTCTCTACCCACCAAACATCACGGTCATTCTCTTTCCGTCTCGTAGACACGAGCTGAGAAATTGCAAACGTCGAGCAATTGCTCAGAGATGAAAAGAGCCAGCACTGAAAGCTCTTGCTAGCCAGCACCCTTCCTTGGAAGCGCTTTCACAGGCGCAGCAACACTGGGGCTTTGCACTTCTCTAACCACCAAACGTCACGGTCACTATCTCTCCGTCTCGTAGACACGAGCTGAGAAATTGCAAACGTCGAGCAATCGCTCAGAGATGAAAAGCGCCAGCACTGAAAGATGTTGCTAGCCAGCCCCCTTCCTTGGAAGCGCTTTTGTAGCCCTAAGAACAGTGGGGCTCTGTGCTTTTCTAGCCATCTAAACTTCTGCTCATCCTCTTGCGCAGTCTAAAGAGAGCTCAGGGGAGAAATTGCAAACGTCGAGCAATTGCTCAGAGAGGAAAAGTGCCAGCACTGAAAGCTGTTGCTAGCCAGCACCCTTCCTTGAAAGTGCTTTCACAGGCGCAGCAACACTGGGGCTTTGCGCTTCTCTAACCACCAAATGTCACGGTCACTATCTCTCCGTCTCGTAGACACGAGCTGAGAAATTGCAAACGTCGAGCAATTGCTCAGAGATGAAAAGTGCCAGCACTGAAAGCTGTTGCTAGCCAGCACCCTTCCTTGGAAGCGCTTTCACAGGCGCAGCAACACTGCAACTTTCCGCTTCTCTAACCACCAAATGTCACGGTCATTCTCTTTCGGTCTCGTAGACACGAGCTGAGAAATTGCAAACGTCGAGCAATTGCTCAGAGATGAAAAGTGCCAGCACTGAAAGCTGTTGCTAGCCAGCCCCCTTCCTTGGAAGCGCTTTTGTAGCCCTAAGAACACTGGGGCTCTGGGCTTCTCTAGCCACCTCATCTTCTGCTCATCCTCTCGCGCAGTCTAAAGAGAGCTCAGGTGAGAAATGGCAAACGTCCAGCAATTGCTCAGAGATGAAAAGTGCCAGCACTGAAAGCTGTTGCTAGCCAGCACCCTTCCTTGGAAGCGCTGTCACAGGCGCAGCAACACTGGGGCTTTGCGCTTCTCTAGCCACCAAACGTCACGGTCACTATCTCTCCGTCTCGTAGACACGAACTGAGAAATTGCAAACCTCGAGCAATTGCTCACAGATGAAAAGTGCCAGCACTGAAAGCTGTTGCTAGCCAGCACCCTTCCTTGGAAGCGCTTTCACAGGCGCAGCAACACTGGGGCTTTGCGCTTCTCTACCCACCAAACATCACGGTCATTCTCTTTCCGTCTCGTAGACACGAGCTGAGAAATTGCAAACGTCGAGCAATTACTCAGAGATGAAAAGAGCCAGCACTGAAAGCTCTTGCTAGCCAGCCCCCTTCCTTGGAAGCGCTTTCACAGGTGCAGCAACACTGGGGCTTTGCGCTTCTCTAACCACCAAACGTCACGGTCACTATCTCTCCGTCTCATAGACACGAGCTGAGAAATTGCAAACGTCGAGCAATCGCTCAGAGATGAAAAGTGCCAGCACTGAAAGCTGTTGCTAGCCAGCCCCCTTCCTTGGAAGTGCTTTTGTAGGCCTAAGAACACTGGGACTCTGTGCTTTTCTAGGCATCTAAACTTCTGCTCATCCTCTCGCGCAGTCTAAAGAGAGCTCAGGTGAGAAATTGCAAACGTCGAGCAATTGCTCAGAGATGAAAAGTGCCAGCACTGAAAGCTCTTGCTAGCCAGCCCCCTTCCTTGGAAGCGCTTTCACAGGTGCAGCAACACTGGGGCTTTGCGCTTCTCTACCCACCAAACGTCACGGTCATTCTCTTTCCGTCTCGTAGACACGAGCTGAGAAATTGCAAACGTCGAGCAATTGCTCAGAGATGAAAAGTGCCAGCACTGAAAGCTGTTGCTAGCCAGCCCCCTTCCTTGGAAGTGCTTTTGTAGCCCTAAGAACAGTGGGGCTCTGGGCTTCTCTAGCCATCTCATCTTCTGCTCATCCTCTCGCGCAGTCTAAAGAGAGCTCAGGTGAGAAATGGCAAACGTCCAGCAATTGCTCAGAGATGAAAAGTGCCAGCACTGAAAGCTGTTGCTAGCCAGCACCCTTCCTTGGAAGCGCTGTCACAGGCACAGCAACACTGGGGCTTTGCGCTTCTCTACCCACCAAACGTCACGGTCATTATCTCTCCGTCTCGTAGACACGAGCTGAGAAATTGCAAACCTCGAGCAATTGCTCAGAGATGAAAAGTGCCAGCACTGAAAGCTCTTGCTAGCCAGCACCCTTCCTTGGAAGCGCTTTTGTAGCCCTAAAACAGTGGGGCTCTGGGCTTCTCTAGCCACCTCATCTTCTGCTCATCCTCTCGCGCAGTCTAAAGAGAGCTCAGGTGAGAAATGGCAAACGTCCAGCAATTGCTCAGAGATGAAAAGTGCCAGCACTGAAAGCTGTTGCTAGCCAGCACCCTTCCTTGGAAGCGCTTTCACAGGCGCACCAACACTGGGGCTTTGCGCTTCTCTAGCCACCAAACGTCACGGTCATTCTCTTTCCGTCTCGTAGACACGAGCTGAGAAATTGCAAACGTCGAGCAATTGTTCAGAGATGAAAAGCGCCAGCACTGAAAGCTGTTGCTAGCCAGCCCCCTTCCTTGGAAGTGCTTTTGTAGGCCTAAGAACACTGGGACTCTGTGCTTTTCTAGCCATCTAAACTTCTGCTCATCCTCTCGCGCAGTCTAAAGAGAGCTCAGGTGAGAAAGTGCAAACGTCGAGCAATTGCTCAGAGATGAAAAGTGCCAGCACTGAAAGCTGTTGCTAGCCAGCCCCCTTCCTTGGAAGCGCTTTCACAGGCGCAGCAACACTGGGGCTTTGCGCTTCTCTACCCACCAAACGTCACGGTCATTATCTCTCCGTCTCGTAGACACGAGCTGAGAAATTGCAAACGTCGAGCAATTGCTCAGAGATGAAAAGTGCCAGCACTGAAAGCTGTTGCTAGCCAGCACCCTTCCTTGGAAGCGCTTTTGTAGCCCTAAGAACACTGGGGCTCTGGGCTTCTCTAGCCATCTAAACTTCTGCTCATCCTCTCGCGCAGTCTAAAGAGAGCTCAGGTGAGAAATGGCAAACGTCGAGCAATTGCTCAGAGATGAAAAGTGCCAGCACTGAAAGCTGTTGCTAGCCAGCACCCTTCCTTGGAAGTGCTTTTGTAGGCCTAAGAACACTGGGACTCTGTGCTTTTCTAGCCATCTAAACTTCTGCTCATCCTCTTGCGCAGTCTAAAGAGAGCTCAGGGGAGAAATTGCAAACATCGAGCAATTGCTCAGAGATGAAAAGTGCCAGCACTGAAAGCTGTTGCTAGCCAGCCCCCTTCCTTGAAAGCGCTTTCACAGGCGCAGCAACACTGGGGCTTTGCGCTTCTCTAACCACCAAACGTCACGGTCATTCTCTTTCGGTCTCGTAGACACGAGCTGAGAAATTGCAAACGTCGAGCAATTGCTCAGAGATGAAAAGTGCCAGCACTGAAAGCTGTTGCTAGCCAGCACCCTTCCTTGGAAGCGCTTTTGTAGCCCTAAGAACACTGGGGCTCTGGGCTTCTCTAGCCACCTCATCTTCTGCTCATCCTCTCGCGCAGTCTAAAGAGAGCTCAGGTGAGAAATTGCAAACGTCGAGCAATTGCTCAGAGATGAAAAGTGCCAGCACTGAAAGCTGTTGCTAGCCAGCAGCCTTCCTTGGAAGCGCTTTTGTAGCCCTAAGAACACTGGGGCTGTGGGCTTCTCTAGCCATTTAACTTCCGCTCATCCTCTCGCGCAGTCTAAAGAGAGCTCAGGTGAGAAATTGCAAACGTCGAGCAATTGCTCAGAGATGAAAAGTGCCAGCACTGAAAGCTCTTGCTAGCCAGCCCCCTTCCTTGGAAGCGCTTTCACAGGTGCAGCAACACTGGGGCTTTGCGCTTCTCTAACCACCAAGCTTCACGGTCATTCTCTTTCCGTC
The DNA here is from genome assembly GCA_037962945.1 of Sarcoramphus papa. Classification (NCBI taxonomy): domain Eukaryota; kingdom Metazoa; phylum Chordata; class Aves; order Accipitriformes; family Cathartidae; genus Sarcoramphus; species Sarcoramphus papa. Next base: position 26,978,885 of record CM075590.1, on the reverse strand, counting down.
TCGTAGACACGAGCTGAGAAATTGCAAACGTCGAGCAATTGCTCAGAGATGAAAAGTGCCAGCATTGAAAGCTGTTGCTAGCCAGCCCCCTTCCTTGGAAGTGCTTTTGTAGCCCTAAGAACAGTGGGGCTCTGGGCTTCTCTAGCCATCTCATCTTCTGCTCATCCTCTCGCGCAGTCTAAAGAGAGCTCAGGTGAGAAATGGCAAACGTCCAGCAATTGCTCAGAGATGAAAAGTGCCAGCACTGAAAGCTGTTGCTAGCCAGCACCCTTCCTTGGAAGTGCTGTCACAGGCACAGCAACACTGGGGCTTTGCGCTTCTCTACCCACCAAACGTCACGGTCATTATCTCTCCGTCTCGTAGACACGAGCTGAGAAATTGCAAACGTCGAGCAATTGCTCAGAGATGAAAAGTGCCAGCACTGAAAGCTCTTGCTAGCCAGCCCCCTTCCTTGGAAGCGCTTTCACAGGCGCAGCAACACTGGGGCTTTGCGCTTCTGTACCCACCAAACATCACGGTCATTATCTTTCTGTCTCGTAGACACGAGCTGAGAAATTGCAAACGTCGAGCAATTGCTCAGAGATGAAAAGAGCCAGCACTGAAAGCTCTTGCTAGCCAGCCCCCTTCCTTGGAAGCGCTTTCACAGGCGCAGCAACACTGGGGCTTTGCGCTTCTCTACCCACCAAACGTCACGGTCACTATCTCTCCGTCTCGTAGACACGAGCTGAGAAATTGCAAACGTCGAGCAATCGCTCAGAGATGAAAAGCGCCAGCACTGAAAGCTGTTGCTAGCCAGCCCCCTTCCTTGGAAGTGCTTTTGTAGGCCTAAGAACACTGGGACTCTGTGCTTTTCTAGCCATCTAAAATTCTGCTCATCCTCTCGCGCAGTCTAAAGAGAGCTCAGGTGAGAAATTGCAAACGTCGAGCAATTGCTCAGAGAGGAAAAGTGCCAGCACTGAAAGCTGTTGCTAGCCAGCCCCCTTCCTTGGAAGTGCTTTTGTAGGCCTAAGAACACTGGGACTCTGTGCTTTTCTAGCCATCTAAACTTCTGCTCATCCTCTCGCGCAGTCTAAAGAGAGCTCAGGTGAGAAAGTGCAAACGTCGAGCAATTGCTCAGAGATGAAAAGTGCCAGCACTGAAAGCTGTTGCTAGCCAGCACCCTTCCTTGGAAGCGCTGTCACAGGCGCAGCAACACTGGGGCTTTGCGCTTCTCTACCCACCAAACGTCACGGTCACTATCTCTCCGTCTCGTAGACACGAGCTGAGAAATTGCAAACGTCGAGCAATTGCTCACAGATGAAAAGTGCCAGCACTGAAAGATGTTGCTAGCCAGCACCCTTCCTTGGAAGCGCTTTTGTAGCCCTAAGAACACTGGGGCTCTGTGCTTCTCTAGCCATCTAAACTTCTGCTCATCCTCTTGCGCAGTCTAAAGAGAGCTCAGGGGAGAAATTGCAAACGTCGAGCAATTGCTCAGAGATGAAAAGTGCCAGCACTGAAAGCTGTTGCTAGCCAGCACCCTTCCTTGGAAGCGCTTTCACAGGCGCAGCAACACTGGGGCTTTGCGCTTCTCTAACCACCAAACGTCACGGTCACTATCTCTCCGTCTCGTAGACACGAGCTGAGAAATTGCAAACGTCGAGCAATTGCTCAGAGATGAAAAGTGCCAGCACTGAAAGATGTTGCTAGCCTGCCCCCTTCCTTGGAAGCGCTTTCACAGGTGCAGCAACACTGGGGCTTTGCGCTTCTCTAACCACCAAACGTCACGGTCATTCTCTTTCGGTCTCGTAGACACGAGCTGAGAAATTGCAAACCTCGAGCAATTGCTCACAGATGAAAAGTGCCAGCACTGAAAGCTGTTGCTAGCCAGCCCCCTTCCTTGGAAGCGCTTTCACAGGCGCAGCAACACTGGGGCTTTGCGCTTCTCTACCCACCAAACATCACGGTCATTCTCTTTCCGTCTCGTAGACACGAGCTGAGAAATTGCAAACGTCGAGCAATTGCTCAGAGATGAAAAGAGCCAGCACTGAAAGCTCTTGCTAGCCAGCACCCTTCCTTGGAAGCGCTTTCACAGGCGCAGCAACACTGGGGCTTTGCACTTCTCTAACCACCAAACGTCACGGTCACTATCTCTCCGTCTCGTAGACACGAGCTGAGAAATTGCAAACGTCGAGCAATCGCTCAGAGATGAAAAGCGCCAGCACTGAAAGATGTTGCTAGCCAGCCCCCTTCCTTGGAAGCGCTTTTGTAGCCCTAAGAACAGTGGGGCTCTGTGCTTCTCTAGCCATCTCATCTTCTGCTCATCCTCTTGCGCAGTCTAAAGAGAGCTCAGGGGAGAAATTGCAAACGTCGAGCAATTGCTCAGAGAGGAAAACTGCCAGCACTGAAAGCTGTTGCTAGCCAGCACCCTTCCTTGAAAGTGCTTTCACAGGCGCAGCAACACTGGGGCTTTGCGCTTCTCTAACCACCAAATGTCACGGTCACTATCTCTCCGTCTCGTAGACACGAGCTGAGAAATTGCAAACGTCGAGCAATTGCTCAGAGATGAAAAGTGCCAGCACTGAAAGCTGTTGCTAGCCAGCACCCTTCCTTGGAAGCGCTTTCACAGGCGCAGCAACACTGCAACTTTCCGCTTCTCTAACCACCAAATGTCACGGTCATTCTCTTTCGGTCTCGTAGACACGAGCTGAGAAATTGCAAACCTCGAGCAATTGCTCAGAGATGAAAAGTGCCAGCACTGAAAGCTGTTGCTAGCCAGCCCCCTTCCTTGGAAGCGCTTTTGTAGCCCTAAGAACACTGGGGCTCTGGGCTTCTCTAGCCACCTCATCTTCTGCTCATCCTCTCGCGCAGTCTAAAGAGAGCTCAGGTGAGAAATGGCAAACGTCCAGCAATTGCTCAGAGATGAAAAGTGCCAGCACTGAAAGCTGTTGCTAGCCAGCACCCTTCCTTGGAAGCGCTTTCACAGGCGCAGCAACACTGGGGCTTTGCGCTTCTCTAGCCACCAAACATCACGGTCATTCTCTTTCCGTCTCGTAGACACGAGCTGAGAAATTGCAAACGTCGAGCAATTACTCAGAGATGAAAAGAGCCAGCACTGAAAGCTGTTGCTAGCCAGCCCCCTTCCTTGGAAGCGCTTTCACAGGCGCAGCAACACTGGGGCTTTGCGCTTCTCTAACCACCAAACGTCACGGTCATTCTCTTTCCGTCTCATAGACATGAGCTGAGAAATTGCAAACGTCGAGCAATCGCTCAGAGATGAAAAGCGCCAGCACTGAAAGCTGTTGCTAGCCAGCCCCCTTCCTTGGAAGTGCTTTTGTAGGCCTAAGAACACTGGGACTCTGTGCTTTTCTAGCCATCTAAACTTCTGCTCATCCTCTCGCGCAGTCTAAAGAGAGCTCAGGTGAGAAATTGCAAACGTTGAGCAATTGCTCAGAGATGAAAAGTGCCAGCACTGAAAGCTGTTGCTAGCCAGCCCCCTTCCTTGGAAGTGTTTTTGTAGGCCTAAGAACACTGGGACTCTGTGCTTTTCTAGCCATCTAAACTTCTGCTCATCCTCTCGCGCAGTCTAAAGAGAGCTCAGGTGAGAAATTGCAAACGTCGAGCAATTGCTCAGAGATGAAAAGTGCCAGCACTGAAAGCTGTTGCTAGCCAGCCCCCTTCCTTGGAAGCGCTTTCACAGGCGCAGCAACACTGGGGCTTTGCGCTTCTCTACCCACCAAACGTCACGGTCATTCTCTTTCCGTCTTGTAGACACGAGCTGAGAAATTGCAAACGTCGAGCAATTGCTCAGAGATGAAAAGTGCCAGCACTGAAAGCTGTTGCTAGCCAGCCCCCTTCCTTGGAAGCGCTTTTGTAGCCCTAAGAACAGTGGGGCTCTGGGCTTCTCTAGCCACCTCATCTTCTGCTCATCCTCTCGCGCAGTCTAAAGAGAGCTCAGGTGAGAAATTGCAAACGTCGAGCAATTGCTCAGAGATGAAAAGTGCCAGCACTGAAAGCTGTTGCTAGCCAGCACCCTTCCTTGGAAGCGCTGTCACAGGTGCAGCAACACTGGGGCTTTGCGCTTCTCTACCCACCAAACGTCACGGTCACTATCTCTCCGTCTCGTAGACACGAGCTGAGAAATTGCAAACGTCGAGCAATTGCTCAGAGATGAAAAGTGCCAGCACTGAAAGCTGTTGCTAGCCAGCACCCTTCCTTGGAAGCGCTTTTGTAGCCCTAAGAACACTGGGGCTCTGGGCTTCTCTAGCCATCTAAACTTCTGCTCATCCTCTCGCGCAGTCTAAAGAGAGCTCAGGGGAGAAATTGCAAACGTCGAGCAATTGCTCAGAGATGAAAAGTGCCAGCACTGAAAGCTGTTGCTAGCCAGCACCCTTCCTTGGAAGCGCTTTCACAGGCGCAGCAACACTGGGGCTTTGCGCTTCTCTACCCACCAAACGTCACGGTCACTATCTCTCCGTCTCGTAGACACGAGCTGAGAAATTGCAAACGTCGAGCAATTGCTCAGAGATGAAAAATGCCAGCACTGAAAGATGTTGCTAGCCTGCCCCCTTCCTTGGAAGCGCTTTCACAGGTGCAGCAACACTGGGGCTTTGCGCTTCTCTAACCACCAAACGTCACGGTCATTCTCTTTCGGTCTCGTAGACACGAGCTGAGAAATTGCAAACGTCGAGCAATTGCTCAGAGATGAAAAGTGCCAGCACTGAAAGCTGTTGCTAGCCAGCACCCTTCCTTGGAAGCGCTTTTGTAGCCCTAAGAACAGTGGGGCTCTGGGCTTCTCTAGCCACCTCATCTTCTGCTCATCCTCTCGCGCAGTCTAAAGAGAGCTCAGGTGAGAAATGGCAAACGTCCAGCAATTGCTCAGAGATGAAAAGTGCCAGCACTGAAAGCTGTTGCTAGCCAGCACCCTTCCTTGGAAGCGCTGTCACAGGCGCAGCAACACTGGGGCTTTGCGCTTCTCTACCCACCAAACGTCACGGTCACTATCTCTCCGTCTCGTAGACACGAGCTGAGAAATTGCAAACCTCGAGCAATTGCTCACAGATGAAAAGTGCCAGCACTGAAAGCTGTTGCTAGCCAGCCCCCTTCCTTGGAAGCGCTTTCACAGGCGCAGCAACACTGGGGCTTTGCGCTTCTCTACCCACCAAACGTCACGGTCATTCTCTTTCCGTCTCGTAGACACGAGCTGAGAAATTGCAAACGTCGAGCAATTGCTCACAGATGAAAAGAGCCAGCACTGAAAGCTCTTGCTAGCCAGCACCCTTCCTTGGAAGCGCTTTCACAGGCGCAGCAACACTGGGGCTTTGCACTTCTCTAACCACCAAACGTCACGGTCACTATCTCTCCGTCTCATAGACACGAGCTGAGAAATTGCAAACGTCGAGCAATTGCTCAGAGATGAAAAGCGCCAGCACTGAAAGATGTTGCTAGCCAGCCCCCTTCCTTGGAAGCGCTTTTGTAGCCCTAAGAACAGTGGGGCTCTGGGCTTCTCTAGCCACCTCATCTTCTGCTCATCCTCTCGCGCAGTCTAAAGAGAGCTCAGGTGAGAAATTGCAAACGTCGAGCAATTGCTCAGAGATGAAAAGTGCCAGCACTGAAAGCTGTTGCTAGCCAGCCCCCTTCCTTGGAAGCGCTTTCACAGGTGCAGCAACACTGGGGCTTTGCGCTTCTCTAACCACCAAACGTCACGGTCATTCTCTTTCCGTCTCGTAGACACGAGCTGAGAAATTGCAAACGTCGAGCAATTGCTCAGAGATGAAAAGTGCCAGCACTGAAAGCTGTTGCTAGCCAGCCCCCTTCCTTGGAAGTGCTTTTGTAGGCCTAAGAACAGTGGGGCTCTGGGCTTCTCTAGCCATCTCATCTTCTGCTCATCCTCTCGCGCAGTCTAAAGAGAGCTCAGGTGAGAAATTGCAAACGTCCAGCAATTGCTCAGAGATGAAAAGTGCCAGCACTGAAAGCTGTTGCTAGCCAGCACCCTTCCTTGGAAGCGCTGTCACAGGCACAGCAACACTGGGGCTTTGCGCTTCTCTACCCACCAAACGTCACGGTCATTATCTCTCCGTCTCGTAGACACGAGCTGAGAAATTGCAAACCTCGAGCAACTGCTCACAGATGAAAAGTGCCAGCACTGAAAGCTCTTGCTAGCCAGCACCCTTCCTTGGAAGCGCTTTCACAGGCGCAGCAACACTGGGGCTTTGCGCTTCTGTACCCACCAAACATCACGGTCATTCTCTTTCTGTCTCGTAGACACGAGCTGAGAAATTGCAAACGTCGAGCAATTGCTCAGAGATGAAAAGAGCCAGCACTGAAAGCTCTTGCTAGCCAGCCCCCTTCCTTGGAAGCGCTTTCACAGGCGCAGCAACACTGGGGCTTTGCGCTTCTCTACCCACCAAACGTCACGGTCACTATCTCTCCGTCTCGTAGACACGAGCTGAGAAATTGCAAACGTCGAGCAATTGCTCAGAGATGAAAAGTGCCAGCACTGAAAGCTGTTGCTAGCCAGCCCCCTTCCTTGGAAGTGCTTTTGTAGGCCTAAGAACACTGGGACTCTGTGCTTTTCTAGCCATCTAAACTTCTGCTCATCCTCTCGCGCAGTCTAAAGAGAGCTCAGGGGAGAAATTGCAAACGTCGAGCAATTGCTCAGAGAGGAAAAGTGCCAGCACTGAAAGCTGTTGCTAGCCAGCCCCCTTCCTTGGAAGTGCTTTTGTAGGCCTAAGAACACTGGGACTCTGTGCTTTTCTAGCCATCTAAACTTCTGCTCATCCTCTCGCGCAGTCTAAAGAGAGCTCAGGTGAGAAAGTGCAAACGTCGAGCAATTGCTCAGAGATGAAAAGTGCCAGCACTGAAAGCTGTTGCTAGCCAGCACCCTTCCTTGGAAGCGCTGTCACAGGTGCAGCAACACTGGGGCTTTGCGCTTCTCTACCCACCAAACGTCACGGTCACTATCTCTCCGTCTCGTAGACACGAGCTGAGAAATTGCAAACGTCGAGCAATTGCTCACAGATGAAAAGTGCCAGCACTGAAAGATGTTGCTAGCCAGCACCCTTCCTTGGAAGCGCTTTTGTAGCCCTAAGAACACTGGGGCTCTGTGCTTCTCTAGCCATCTAAACTTCTGCTCATCCTCTTGCGCAGTCTAAAGAGAGCTCAGGTGAGAAATTGCAAACGTCGAGCAATTGCTCAGAGATGAAAAGTGCCAGCACTGAAAGCTGTTGCTAGCCAGCACCCTTCCTTGGAAGCGCTTTCACAGGCGCAGCAACACTGGGGCTTTGCGCTTCTCTACCCACCAAACGTCACGGTCACTATCTCTCCGTCTCGTAGACACGAGCTGAGAAATTGCAAACGTCGAGCAATTGCTCAGAGATGAAAAGTGCCAGCACTGAAAGCTGTTGCTAGCCAGCACCCTTCCTTGGAAGCGCTTTCACAGGTGCAGCAACACTGGGGCTTTGCGCTTCTCTAACCACCAAACGTCACGGTCATTCTCTTTCGGTCTCGTAGACACGAGCTGAGAAATTGCAAACCTCGAGCAATTGCTCACAGATGAAAAGTGCCAGCACTGAAAGCTGTTGCTAGCCAGCACCCTTCCTTGGAAGCGCTTTCACAGGCGCAGCAACACTGCGACTTTGCGCTTCTCTACCCACCAAACATCACGGTCATTCTCTTTCCGTCTCGTAGACACGAGCTGAGAAATTGCAAACGTCGAGCAATTGCTCAGAGATGAAAAGAGCCAGCACTGAAAGCTCTTGCTAGCCAGCACCCTTCCTTGGAAGCGCTTTCACAGGCGCAGCAACACTGGGGCTTTGCACTTCTCTAACCACCAAACGTCACGGTCACTATCTCTCCGTCTCATAGACACGAGCTGAGAAATTGCAAACGTCGAGCAATTGCTCAGAGATGAAAAGTGCCAGCACTGAAAGATGTTGCTAGCCAGCCCCCTTCCTTGGAAGCGCTTTTGTAGCCCTAAGAACACTGGGGCTCTGGGCTTCTCTAGCCACCTCATCTTCTGCTCATCCTCTCGTGCACTCTAAAGAGAGCTCAGGTGAGAAATTGCAAACGTCGAGCAATTGCTCAGAGATGAAAAGTGCCAGCACTGAAAGCTGTTGCTAGCCAGCCCCCTTCCTTGGAAGCGCTTTCACAGGCGCAGCAACACTGGGGCTTTGCGCTTCTCTACCCACCAAACGTCACGGTCACTATCTCTCCGTCTCGTAGACACGAGCTGAGAAATTGCAAACGTCGAGCAATTGCTCAGAGATGAAAAGCGCCAGCACTGAAAGATGTTGCTAGCCAGCCCCCTTCCTTGGAAGCGCTTTTGTAGCCCTAAGAACAGTGGGGCTCTGTGCTTTTCTAGCCATCTAAACTTCTGCTCATCCTCTTGCGCAGTCTAAAGAGAGCTCAGGGGAGAAATTGCAAACGTCGAGCAATTGCTCAGAGAGGAAAAGTGCCAGCACTGAAAGCTGTTGCTAGCCAGCCCCCTTCCTTGAAAGTGCTTTCACAGGCGCAGCAACACTGGGGCTTTGCGCTTCTCTACCCACCAAACGTCACGGTCACTATCTCTCCGTCTCGTAGACACGAGCTGAGAAATTGCAAACGTCGAGCAATTGCTCAGAGATGAAAAGTGCCAGCACTGAAAGCTGTTGCTAGCCAGCACCCTTCCTTGGAAGCGCTTTCACAGGCGCAGCAACACTGCAACTTTCCGCTTCTCTAACCACCAAATGTCACGGTCATTCTCTTTCGGTCTCGTAGACACGAGCTGAGAAATTGCAAACGTCGAGCAATTGCTCAGAGATGAAAAGTGCCAGCACTGAAAGATGTTGCTAGCCAGCCCCCTTCCTTGGAAGCGCTTTTGTAGCCCTAAGAACACTGGGGCTCTGGGCTTCTCTAGCCACCTCATCTTCTGCTCATCCTCTCGCGCAGTCTAAAGAGAGCTCAGGTGAGAAATGGCAAACGTCCAGCAATTGCTCAGAGATGAAAAGTGCCAGCACTGAAAGCTGTTGCTAGCCAGCACCCTTCCTTGGAAGCGCTTTCACAGGCGCAGCAACACTGGGGCTTTGCGCTTCTCTAGCCACCAAACATCACGGTCATTCTCTTTCCGTCTCGTAGACACGAGCTGAGAAATTGCAAACGTCGAGCAATTACTCAGAGATGAAAAGAGCCAGCACTGAAAGCTGTTGCTAGCCAGCCCCCTTCCTTGGAAGCGCTTTCACAGGCGCAGCAACACTGGGGCTTTGCGCTTCTCTAACCACCAAACGTCACGGTCATTCTCTTTCCGTCTCATAGACATGAGCTGAGAAATTGCAAACGTCGAGCAATCGCTCAGAGATGAAAAGCGCCAGCACTGAAAGCTGTTGCTAGCCAGCCCCCTTCCTTTGAAGTGCTTTTGTAGGCCTAAGAACACTGGGACTCTGTGCTTTTCTAGCCATCTAAACTTCTGCTCATCCTCTCGCGCAGTCTAAAGAGAGCTCAGGTGAGAAATTGCAAACGTTGAGCAATTGCTCAGAGATGAAAAGTGCCAGCACTGAAAGCTGTTGCTAGCCAGCCCCCTTCCTTGGAAGTGTTTTTGTAGGCCTAAGAACACTGGGACTCTGTGCTTTTCTAGCCATCTAAACTTCTGCTCATCCTCTCGCGCAGTCTAAAGAGAGCTCAGGTGAGAAATTGCAAACGTCGAGCAATTGCTCAGAGATGAAAAGTGCCAGCACTGAAAGCTGTTGCTAGCCAGCCCCCTTCCTTGGAAGCGCTTTCACAGGCGCAGCAACACTGGGGCTTTGCGCTTCTCTACCCACCAAACGTCACGGTCATTCTCTTTCCGTCTCGTAGACACGAGCTGAGAAATTGCAAACGTCGAGCAATTGCTCACAGATGAAAAGTGCCAGCACTGAAAGCTGTTGCTAGCCAGCACCCTTCCTTGGAAGCGCTTTCACAGGCGCAGCAACACTGGGGCTTTGCGCTTCTCTACCCACCAAACGTCACGGTCATTCTCTTTCCGTCTCGTAGACACGAGCTGAGAAATTGCAAACGTCGAGCAATTGCTCAGAGATGAAAAGAGCCAGCACTGAAAGCTCTTGCTAGCCAGCACCCTTCCTTGGAAGCGCTTTCACAGGCGCAGCAACACTGGGGCTTTGCACTTCTCTACCCACCAAACGTCACGGTCACTATCTCTCCGTCTCATAGACACGAGCTGAGAAATTGCAAACGTCGAGCAATTGCTCAGAGATGAAAAGCGCCAGCACTGAAAGATGTTGCTAGCCAGCCCCCTTCCTTGGAAGCGCTTTTGTAGCCCTAAGAACAGTGGGGCTCTGGGCTTCTCTAGCCACCTCATCTTCTGCTCATCCTCTCGCGCAGTCTAAAGAGAGCTCAGGTGAGAAATTGCAAACGTCGAGCAATTGCTCAGAGATGAAAAGTGCCAGCACTGAAAGCTCTTGCTAGCCAGCAGCCTTCCTTGGAAGCGCTTTCACAGGCGCAGCAACACTGGGGCTTTGCGCTTCTCTACCCACCAAACGTCACGGTCACTATCTCTCCGTCTCGTAGACACGAGCTGAGAAATTGCAAACGTCGAGCAATTGCTCAGAGATGAAAAGCGCCAGCACTGAAAGATGTTGCTAGCCAGCCCCCTTCCTTGGAAGCGCTTTTGTAGGCCTAAGAACAGTGGGGCTCTGGGCTTCTCTAGCCACCTCATCTTCTGCTCATCCTCTCGCGCAGTCTAAAGAGAGCTCAGGTGAGAAATTGCAAACGTCGAGCAATTGCTCAGAGATGAAAAGTGCCAGCACTGAAAGCTGTTGCTAACCAGCACCCTTCCTTGGAAGCGCTGTCACAGGTGCAGCAACACTGGGGCTTTGCGCTTCTCTACCCACCAAACGTCACGGTCACTATCTCTCCGTCTCGTAGACACGAGCTGAGAAATTGCAAACGTCGAGCAATTGCTCACAGATGAAAAGTGCCAGCACTGAAAGATGTTGCTAGCCAGCACCCTTCCTTGGAAGCGCTTTTGTAGCCCTAAGAACACTGGGGCTCTGGGCTTCTCTAGCCATCTAAACTTCTGCTCATCCTCTCGCGCAGTCTAAAGAGAGCTCACGTGAGAAATTGCAAACGTCGAGCAATTGCTCAGAGATGAAAAGTGCCAGCACTGAAAGCTTTTGCTAGCCAGCACCCTTCCTTGGAAGCGCTTTCACAGGCGCAGCAACACTGGGGCTTTGCACTTCTCTAACCACCAAACGTCACGGTCACTATCTCTCCGTCTCATAGACACGAGCTGAGAAATTGCAAACGTCGAGCAATTGCTCAGAGATGAAAAATGCCAGCACTGAAAGATGTTGCTAGCCTGCCCCCTTCCTTGGAAGCGCTTTCACAGGTGCAGCAACACTGGGGCTTTGCGCTTCTCTAACCACCAAACGTCACGGTCATTCTCTTTCGGTCTCGTAGACACGAGCTGAGAAATTGCAAACGTCGAGCAATTGCTCAGAGATGAAAAGTGCCAGCACTGAAAGCTGTTGCTAGCCAGCACCCTTCCTTGGAAGCGCTTTTGTAGCCCTAAGAACACTGGGGCTCTGGGCTTCTCTAGCCACCTCATCTTCTGCTCATCCTCTCGCGCAGTCTAAAGAGAGCTCAGGTGAGAAATGGCAAACGTCCAGCAATTGCTCAGAGATGAAAAGTGCCAGCACTGAAAGCTGTTGCTAGCCAGCACCCTTCCTTGGAAGCGCTGTCACAGGCGCAGCAACACTGGGGCTTTGCGCTTCTCTACCCACCAAACGTCACGGTCACTATCTCTCCGTCTCGTAGACACGAGCTGAGAAATTGCAAACCTCGAGCAATTGCTCACAGATGAAAAGTGCCAGCACTGAAAGCTGTTGCTAGCCAGCCCCCTTCCTTGGAAGCGCTTTCACAGGCGCAGCAACACTGGGGCTTTGCGCTTCTCTACCCACCAAACGTCACGGTCATTCTCTTTCCGTCTTGTAGACACGAGCTGAGAAATTGCAAACGTCGAGCAATTGCTCAGAGATGAAAAGAGCCAGCACTGAAAGCTCTTGCTAGCCAGCACCCTTCCTTGGAAGCGCTTTCACAGGCGCAGCAACACTGGGGCTTTGCACTTCTCTAACCACCAAACGTCACGGTCACTATCTCTCCGTCTCATAGACACGAGCTGAGAAATTGCAAACGTCGAGCAATTGCTCAGAGATGAAAAGCGCCAGCACTGAAAGATGTTGCTAGCCAGCCCCCTTCCTTGGAAGCGCTTTTGTAGCCCTAAGAACACTGGGGCTCTGTGCTTCTCTAGCCATCTAAACTTCTGCTCATCCTCTTGCGCAGTCTAAAGAGAGCTCAGGGGAGAAATTGCAAACGTCGAGCAATTGCTCAGAGAGGAAAAGTGCCAGCACTGAAAGCTGTTGCTAGCCAGCACCCTTCCTTGAAAGTGCTTTCACAGGCGCAGCAACACTGGGGCTTTGCGCTTCTCTACCCACCAAACGTCACGGTCACTATCTCTCCGTCTCGTAGACACGAGCTGAGAAATTGCAAACGTCGAGCAATTGCTCAGAGATGAAAAGTGCCAGCACTGAAAGCTGTTGCTAGCCAGCACCCTTCCTTGGAAGCGCTTTCACAGGCGCAGCAACACTGCGACTTTCCGCTTCTCTAACCACCAAATGTCACGGTCATTCTCTTTCGGTCTCGTAGACACGAGCTGAGAAATTGCAAACGTCGAGCAATTGCTCAGAGATGAAAAGTGGCAGCACTGAAAGCTCTTGCTAGCCAGCCCCCTTCCTTGGAAGCGCTTTTGTAGCCCTAAGAACACTGGGGCTCTGGGCTTCTCTAGCCACCTCATCTTCTGCTCATCCTCTCGCGCAGTCTAAAGAGAGCTCAGGTGAGAAATGGCAAACGTCCAGCAATTGCTCAGAGATGAAAAGTGCCAGCACTGAAAGCTGTTGCTAGCCAGCACCCTTCCTTGGAAGCGCTTTCACAGGCGCAGCAACACTGGGGCTTTGCGCTTCTCTAGCCACCAAACATCACGGTCATTCTCTTTCCGTCTCGTAGACACGAGCTGAGAAATTGCAAACGTCGAGCAATTACTCAGAGATGAAAAGAGCCAGCACTGAAAGCTCTTGCTAGCCAGCCCCCTTCCTTGGAAGCGCTTTCACAGGCGCAGCAACACTGGGGCTTTGCGCTTCTTTAACCACCAAACGTCACGGTCACTATCTCTCCGTCTCATAGACATGAGCTGAGAAATTGCAAACGTCGAGCAATCGCTCAGAGATGAAAAGCGCCAGCACTGAAAGCTGTTGCTAGCCAGCCCCCTTCCTTGGAAGTGCTTTTGTAGGCCTAAGAACACTGGGACTCTGTGCTTTTCTAGCCATCTAAACTTCTGCTCATCCTCTCGCGCAGTCTAAAGAGAGCTCAGGTGAGAAATTGCAAACGTTGAGCAATTGCTCAGAGATGAAAAGTGCCAGCACTGAAAGCTGTTGCTAGCCAGCCCCCTTCCTTGGAAGTTTTTTTGTAGGCCTAAGAACACTGGGACTCTGTTCTTTTCTAGCCATCTCATCTTCTGCTCATCCTCTCGCGCAGTCTAAAGAGAGCTCAGGTGAGAAATTGGAAACGTCGAGCAATTGCTCAGAGAGGAAAAGTGCCAGCACTGAAAGCTCTTGCTAGCCAGCCCCCTTCCTTGAAAGCGCTTTCACAGGCGCAGCAACACTGGGGCTTTGCGCTTCTCTACCCACCAAACGTCACGGTCATTCTCTTTCCGTCTTGTAGACACGAGCTGAGAAATTGCAAACGTCGAACAATTGCTCAGAGATTAAAAGTGCCAGCACTGAAAGCTGTTGCTAGCCAGCCCCCTTCCTTGGAAGCGCTTTTGTAGCCCTAAGAACACTGGGGCTCTGGGCTTCTCTAGCCACCTCATCTTCTGCTCATCCTCTCGCGCAGTCTAAAGAGAGCTCAGGTGAGAAATTGCAAACGTCGAGCAATTGCTCAGAGATAAAAAGTGCCAGCACTGAAAGCTCTTGCTAGCCAGCACCCTTCCTTGGAAGCGCTGTCACAGGTGCAGCAACACTGGGGCTTTGCGCTTCTCTACCCACCAAACGTCACGGTCACTATCTCTCCGTCTCGTAGACACGAGCTGAGAAATTGCAAACGTCGAGCAATTGCTCAGAGATGAAAAATGCCAGCACTGAAAGATGTTGCTAGCCAGCACCCTTCCTTGGAAGCGCTTTTGTAGGCCTAAGAACACTGGGGCTCTGGGCTTTTCTAGCCATCTAAACTTCTGCTCATCCTCTTGCGCAGTTTAAAGAGAGCTCAGGGGAGAAATTGCAAACGTCGAGCAATTGCTCAGAGATGAAAAGTGCCAGCACTGAAAGCTGTTGCTAGCCAGCACCCTTCCTTGAAAGCGCTTTCACAGGCGCAGCAACAATGGGGCTTTGCGCTTCTCTACCCACCAAACGTCACGGTCACTATCTCTCCGTCTCGTAGACACGAGCTGAGAAATTGCAAACGTCGAGCAATTGCTCAGAGATGAAAAGTGCCAGCACTGAAAGATGTTGCTAGCCAGCCCCCTTCCTTGGAAGCGCTTTCACAGGTGCAGCAACACTGGGGCTTTGTGCTTCTCTAACCACCAAACGTCACGGTCATTCTCTTTCGGTCTCGTAGACACGAGCTGAGAAATTGCAAACGTCGAGCAATTGCTCAGAGATGAAAAGTGCCAGCACTGAAAGCTCTTGCTAGCCAGCACCCTTCCTTGGAAGCGCTTTTGTAGCCCTAAGAACACTGGGACTCTGTGCTTCTCTAGCCACCTCATCTTCTGCTCATCCTCTCACGCAGTCTAAAGAGAGCTCAGGTGAGAAATGGCAAACGTCCAGCAATTGCTCAGAGATGAAAAGTGCCAGCACTGAAAGCTGTTGCTAGCCAGCACCCTTCCTTGGAAGCGCTGTCACAGGCGCAGCAACACTGGGGCTTTGCGCTTCTCTACCCACCAAACGTCACGGTCACTATCTCTCCGTCTCGTAGACACGAGCTGAGAAATTGCAAACCTCGAGCAATTGCTCACAGATGGAAAGTGCCAGCACTGAAAGCTGTTGCTAGCCAGCACCCTTCCTTGGAAGCGCTTTCACAGGCGCAGCAACACTGGGGCTTTGCGCTTCTCTAGCCACCAAACATCACGGTCATTCTCTTTCCGTCTCGTAGACACGAGCTGAGAAACTGCAAACGTCGAGCAATTGCTCAGAGATGAAAAGTGCCAGCACTGAAAGCTGTTGCTAGCCAGCCCCCTTCCTTGGAAGCGCTTTCACAGGCGCAGCAACACTTGCTCTTTGCGCTTCTCTACCCACCAAACGTCACGGTCACTATCTCTCCGTCTCGTAGACACGAGCTGAGAAATTGCAAACGTCGAGCAATTGCTCAGAGATGAAAAGTGCCAGCACTGAAAGCTCTTGCTAGCCAGCACCCTTCCTTGGAAGCGCTTTCACAGGTGCAGCAACACTGGGGCTTTGCGCTTCTCTACCCACCAAATGTCACAGTCATTCTCTTTCGGTCTCGTAGACACGAGCTGAGAAATTGCAAACGTCGAGCAATTGCTCAGAGATGAAAAGTGCCAGCACTGATAGCTGTTGCTAGACAACACCCTTCCTTGGAAGCGCTTTCACAGGCGCAGCAACACTGGGGCTTTGCACTTCTCTAACCACCAAACGTCACGGTCACTATCTCTCCGTCTCATAGACACGAGCTGAGAAATTGCAAACGTCGAGCAATTGCTCAGAGATGAAAAGCGCCAGCACTGAAAGATGTTGCTAGCCAGCCCCCTTCCTTGGAAGCGCTTTTGTAGCCCTAAGAACACTGGGGCTCTGTGCTTCTCTAGCCATCTAAACTTCTGCTCATCCTCTTGCGCAGTCTAAAGAGAGCTCAGGGGAGAAATTGCAAACGTCGAGCAATTGCTGAGAGATGAAAAGTGCCAGCACTGAAAGCTCTTGCTAGCCAGCACCCTTCCTTGAAAGTGCTTTCACAGGCGCAGCAACACTGGGGCTTTGCGCTTCTCTACCCACCAAACGTCACGGTCACTATCTCTCCGTCTCGTAGACACGAGCTGAGAAATTGCAAACGTCGAGCAATTGCTCAGAGATGAAAAGTGCCAGCACTGAAAGCTGTTGCTAGCCAGCACCCTTCCTTGGAAGCGCTTTCACAGGCGCAGCAACACTGCGACTTTCCGCTTCTCTAACCACCAAATGTCACGGTCATTCTCTTTCGGTCTCGTAGACACGAGCTGAGAAATTGCAAACGTCGAGCAATTGCTCAGAGATGAAAAGTGGCAGCACTGAAAGCTCTTGCTAGCCAGCCCCCTTCCTTGGAAGCGCTTTTGTAGCCCTAAGAACACTGGGGCTCTGGGCTTCTCTAGCCACCTCATCTTCTGCTCATCCTCTCGCGCAGTCTAAAGAGAGCTCAGGTGAGAAATGGCAAACGTCCAGCAATTGCTCAGAGATGAAAAGTGCCAGCACTGAAAGCTGTTGCTAGCCAGCACCCTTCCTTGGAAGCGCTTTCACAGGCGCAGCAACACTGGGGCTTTGCGCTTCTCTAGCCACCAAACATCACGGTCATTCTCTTTCCGTCTCGTAGACACGAGCTGAGAAATTGCAAACGTCGAGCAATTACTCAGAGATGAAAAGAGCCAGCACTGAAAGCTCTTGCTAGCCAGCCCCCTTCCTTGGAAGCGCTTTCACAGGCGCAGCAACACTGGGGCTTTGCGCTTCTTTAACCACCAAACGTCACGGTCACTATCTCTCCGTCTCATAGACATGAGCTGAGAAATTGCAAACGTCGAGCAATCGCTCAGAGATGAAAAGCGCCAGCACTGAAAGCTGTTGCTAGCCAGCCCCCTTCCTTGGAAGTGCTTTTGTAGGCCTAAGAACACTGGGACTCTGTGCTTTTCTAGCCATCTAAACTTCTGCTCATCCTCTCGCGCAGTCTAAAGAGAGCTCAGGTGAGAAATTGCAAACGTTGAGCAATTGCTCAGAGATGAAAAGTGCCAGCACTGAAAGCTGTTGCTAGCCAGCCCCCTTCCTTGGAAGTTTTTTTGTAGGCCTAAGAACACTGGGACTCTGTGCTTTTCTAGCCATCTCATCTTCTGCTCATCCTCTCGCGCAGTCTAAAGAGAGCTCAGGTGAGAAATTGGAAACGTCGAGCAATTGCTCAGAGAGGAAAAGTGCCAGCACTGAAAGCTCTTGCTAGCCAGCCCCCTTCCTTGAAAGCGCTTTCACAGGCGCAGCAACACTGGGGCTTTGCGCTTCTCTACCCACCAAACGTCACGGTCATTCTCTTTCCGTCTTGTAGACACGAGCTGAGAAATTGCAAACGTCGAACAATTGCTCAGAGATTAAAAGTGCCAGCACTGAAAGCTGTTGCTAGCCAGCCCCCTTCCTTGGAAGCGCTTTTGTAGCCCTAAGAACACTGGGGCTCTGGGCTTCTCTAGCCACCTCATCTTCTGCTCATCCTCTCGCGCAGTCTAAAGAGAGCTCAGGTGAGAAATTGCAAACGTCGAGCAATTGCTCAGAGATAAAAAGTGCCAGCACTGAAAGCTCTTGCTAGCCAGCACCCTTCCTTGGAAGCGCTGTCACAGGTGCAGCAACACTGGGGCTTTGCGCTTCTCTACCCACCAAACGTCACGGTCACTATCTCTCCGTCTCGTAGACACGAGCTGAGAAATTGCAAACGTCGAGCAATTGCTCAGAGATGAAAAATGCCAGCACTGAAAGATGTTGCTAGCCAGCACCCTTCCTTGGAAGCGCTTTTGTAGGCCTAAGAACACTGGGGCTCTGGGCTTTTCTAGCCATCTAAACTTCTGCTCATCCTCTTGCGCAGTTTAAAGAGAGCTCAGGGGAGAAATTGCAAACGTCGAGCAATTGCTCAGAGATGAAAAGTGCCAGCACTGAAAGCTGTTGCTAGCCAGCACCCTTCCTTGAAAGCGCTTTCACAGGCGCAGCAACAATGGGGCTTTGCGCTTCTCTACCCACCAAACGTCACGGTCACTATCTCTCCGTCTCGTAGACACGAGCTGAGAAATTGCAAACGTCGAGCAATTGCTCAGAGATGAAAAGTGCCAGCACTGAAAGATGTTGCTAGCCAGCCCCCTTCCTTGGAAGCGCTTTCACAGGTGCAGCAACACTGGGGCTTTGTGCTTCTCTAACCACCAAACGTCACGGTCATTCTCTTTCGGTCTCGTAGACACGAGCTGAGAAATTGCAAACGTCGAGCAATTGCTCAGAGATGAAAAGTGCCAGCACTGAAAGCTCTTGCTAGCCAGCACCCTTCCTTGGAAGCGCTTTTGTAGCCCTAAGAACACTGGGACTCTGTGCTTCTCTAGCCACCTCATCTTCTGCTCATCCTCTCACGCAGTCTAAAGAGAGCTCAGGTGAGAAATGGCAAACGTCCAGCAATTGCTCAGAGATGAAAAGTGCCAGCACTGAAAGCTGTTGCTAGCCAGCACCCTTCCTTGGAAGCGCTGTCACAGGCGCAGCAACACTGGGGCTTTGCGCTTCTCTACCCACCAAACGTCACGGTCACTATCTCTCCGTCTCGTAGACACGAGCTGAGAAATTGCAAACCTCGAGCAATTGCTCACAGATGGAAAGTGCCAGCACTGAAAGCTGTTGCTAGCCAGCACCCTTCCTTGGAAGCGCTTTCACAGGCGCAGCAACACTGGGGCTTTGCGCTTCTCTAGCCACCAAACATCACGGTCATTCTCTTTCCGTCTCGTAGACACGAGCTGAGAAACTGCAAACGTCGAGCAATTGCTCAGAGATGAAAAGTGCCAGCACTGAAAGCTGTTGCTAGCCAGCCCCCTTCCTTGGAAGCGCTTTCACAGGCGCAGCAACACTGGGGCTTTGCGCTTCTCTACCCACCAAACGTCACGGTCACTATCTCTCCGTCTCGTAGACACGAGCTGAGAAATTGCAAACGTCGAGCAATTGCTCAGAGATGAAAAGTGCCAGCACTGAAAGCTCTTGCTAGCCAGCACCCTTCCTTGGAAGCGCTTTCACAGGTGCAGCAACACTGGGGCTTTGCGCTTCTCTACCCACCAAATGTCACAGTCATTCTCTTTCGGTCTCGTAGACACGAGCTGAGAAATTGCAAACGTCGAGCAATTGCTCAGAGATGAAAAGTGCCAGCACTGATAGCTGTTGCTAGACAACACCCTTCCTTGGAAGCGCTTTCACAGGCGCAGCAACACTGGGGCTTTGCGCTTCTCTACCCACCAAACGTCACGGTCATTCTCTTTCCGTCTCGTAGACACGAGCTGAGAAATTGCAAACGTCGAGCAATTGCTCAGAGATGAAAAGTGCCAGCACTGAAAGCTGTTGCTAGCCAGCCCCCTTCCTTGGAAGCGCTTTTGTAGCCCTAAGAACACTGGGGCTCTGGGCTTCTCTAGCCACCTCATCTTCTGCTCATCCTGTCGCGCAGTCTAAAGAGAGCTCAGGTGAGAAATTGCAAACGTCGAGCAATTGCTCACAGATGAAAAGTGCCAGCACTGAAAGCTCTTGCTAGCCAGCACCCTTCCTTGGAAGCGCTTTCACAGGCGCAGCAACACTGGGGCTTTGCGCTTCTCTACCCACCAAACGTCACGGTCACTATCTCTCCGTCTCGTAGACACGAGCTGAGAAATTGCAAACGTCGAGCAATTGCTCAGAGATGAAAAGTGCCAGCACTGAAAGATGTTGCTAGCCTGCCCCCGTCCTTGGAAGCGCTTTCACAGGCGCAGCAACACTGGGGCTTTGCGCTTCTCTAACCACCAAACGTCACGGTCATTCTCTTTCGGTCTCGTAGACACGAGCTGAGAAATTGCAAACGTCGAGCAATTGCTCACAGATGAAAAGTGCCAGCACTGAAAGCTGTTGCTAGCCAGCACCCTTCCTTGGAAGCGCTTTTGTAGCCCTAAGAACAGTGGGGCTCTGGGCTTCTCTAGCCACCTCATCTTCTGCTCATCCTCTCACGCAGTCTAAAGAGAGCTCAGGTGAGAAATGGCAAACGTCGAGCAATTGCTCAGAGATGAAAAGTGCCAGCACTGAAAGCTGTTGCTAGCCAGCACCCTTCCTTGGAAGCGCTTTCACAGGTGCAGCAACACTGGGGCTTTGCGCTTCTCTACCCACCAAACGTCACGGTCACTATCTCTCCGTCTCGTAGACACGAGCTGAGAAATTGCAAACCTCGAGCAATTGCTCAGAGATGAAAAGTGCCAGCACTGAAAGCTGTTGCTAGCCAGCACCCTTCCTTGGAAGCGCTTTCACAGGCGCAGCAACACTGGGGCTTTGCGCTTCTCTACCCACCAAACATCACGGTCATTCTCTTTCCGTCTCGTAGACACGAGCTGAGAAATTGCAAACGTCGAGCAATTGCTCAGAGATGAAAAGAGCCAGCACTGAAAGCTCTTGCTAGCCAGCCCCCTTCCTTGGAAGCGCTTTCACAGGCGCAGCAACACTGGGGCTTTGCGCTTCTCTACCCACCAAACGTCACGGTCACTATCTCTCCGTCTCATAGACACGAGCTGAGAAATTGCAAACGTCGAGCAATTGCTCAGAGATGAAAAGCGCCAGCACTGAAAGATGTTGCTAGCCAGCCCCCTTCCTTGGAAGCGCTTTTGTAGCCCTAAGAACAGTGGGGCTCTGGGCTTCTCTAGCCACCTCATCTTCTGCTCATCCTCTCGCGCACTCTAAAGAGAGCTCAGGTGAGAAATTGCAAACGTCGAGCAATTGCTCAGAGATGAAAAGTGCCAGCACTGAAAGCTGTTGCTAGCCAGCCCCCTTCCTTGGAAGCGCTTTCACAGGCGCAGCAACACTGGGGCTTTGCGCTTCTCTACCCACCAAAAGTCACAATCACTATCTCTCCGTCTCGTAGACACGAGCTGAGAAATTGCAAACGTCGAGCAATTGCTCAGAGATGAAAAGTGCCAGCACTGAAAGCTGTTGCTAGCCAGCACCCTTCCTTGGATGCGCTTTCACAGGCGCAGCAACACTGCGACTTTCCGCTTCTCTAACCACCAAATGTCACGGTCATTCTCTTTCGGTCTCGTAGACACGAGCTGAGAAATTGCAAACATCGAGCAATTGCTCAGAGATTAAAAGTGCCAGCACTGAAAGCTGTTGCTAGCCAGCACCCTTCCTTGGAAGCGCTTTTGTAGCCCTAAGAACACTGGGGCTCTGGGCTTCTCTAGCCACCTCATCTTCTGCTCATCCTCTCGCGCAGTCTAAAGAGAGCTCACGTGAGAAATGGCAAACGTCGAGCAATTGCTCAGAGATGAAAAGTGCCAGCACTGAAAGCTGTTGCTAGCCAGCACCCTTCCTTGGAAGCGCTTTCACAGGCGCAGCAACACTGGGGCTTTGCGCTTCTCTAGCCACCAAACATCACGGTCATTCTCTTTCCGTCTCGTAGACACGAGCTGAGAAATTGCAAACGTCGAGCAATTACTCAGAGATGAAAAGAGCCAGCACTGAAAGCTCTTGCTAGCCAGTCCCCTTCCTTGGAAGCGCTTTTGTAGCCCTAAGAACAGTGGAGCTCTGGGCTTCTCTAGCCATCTCATCTTCTGCTCATCCTCTCGCGCAGTCTAAAGAGAGCTCAGGTGAGAAATTGCAAACGTCGAGCAATTGCTCAGAGATGAAAAGTGCCAGCACTGAAAGCTGTTGCTAGCCAGCCCCCTTCCTTGGAAGCGCTTTCACAGGCGCAGCAACACTGGGGCTTTGCGCTTCTCTAACCACCAAACGTCACGGTCACTATCTCTCCGTCTCGTAGACACGAGCTGAGAAATTGCAAACGTCGAGCAATTGCTCAGAGATGAAAAGTGCCAGCACTGAAAGCTGTTGCTAGCCAGCACCCTTCCTTGGAAGCGCTTTCACAGGCGCAGCAACACTGCGACTTTCCGCTTCTCTAACCACCAAATGTCACGGTCATTCTCTTTCGGTCTCGTAGGCACGAGCTGAGAAATTGCAAACGTCGAGCAATTGCTCAGAGATGAAAAGTGGCAGCACTGAAAGCTCTTGCTAGCCAGCCCCCTTCCTTGGAAGCGCTTTTGTAGCCCTAAGAACACTGGGGCTCTGGGCTTCTCTAGCCACCTCATCTTCTGCTCATCCTCTCGCGCAGTCTAAAGAGAGCTCAGGTGAGAAATGGCAAACGTCCAGCAATTGCTCAGAGATGAAAAGTGCCAGCACTGAAAGCTGTTGCTAGCCAGCACCCTTCCTTGGAAGCGCTTTCACAGGCGCAGCAACACTGGGGCTTTGCGCTTCTCTAGCCACCAAACATCACGGTCATTCTCTTTCCGTCTCGTAGACACGAGCTGAGAAATTGCAAACGTCGAGCAATTACTCAGAGATGAAAAGAGCCAGCACTGAAAGCTGTTGCTAGCCAGCCCCCTTCCTTGGAAGCGCTTTCACAGGCGCAGCAACACTGGGGCTTTGCGCTTCTTTAACCACCAAACGTCACGGTCACTATCTCTCCGTCTCATAGACATGAGCTGAGAAATTGCAAACGTCGAGCAATCGCTCAGAGATGAAAAGCGCCAGCACTGAAAGCTGTTGCTAGCCAGCCCCCTTCCTTGGAAGTGCTTTTGTAGGCCTAAGAACACTGGGACTCTGTGCTTTTCTAGCCATCTAAACTTCTGCTCATCCTCTCGCGCAGTCTAAAGAGAGCTCAGGTGAGAAATTGCAAACGTTGAGCAATTGCTCAGAGATGAAAAGTGCCAGCACTGAAAGCTGTTGCTAGCCAGCCCCCTTCCTTGGAAGTGTTTTTGTAGGCCTAAGAACACTGGGAC
Source organism: Sarcoramphus papa (assembly GCA_037962945.1). Lineage (NCBI taxonomy): Eukaryota > Metazoa > Chordata > Aves > Accipitriformes > Cathartidae > Sarcoramphus > Sarcoramphus papa. Next base: position 26,956,138 of record CM075590.1, on the reverse strand, counting down.
TCTGTGCTTTTCTAGCCATCTAAACTTCTGCTCATCCTGTCGCGCAGTCTAAAGAGAGCTCAGGTGAGAAATTGGAAACGTCGAGCAATTGCTCAGAGAGGAAAAGTGCCAGCACTGAAAGCTCTTGCTAGCCAGCCCCCTTCCTTGAAAGCGCTTTCACAGGCGCAGCAACACTGGGGCTTTGCGCTTCTCTACCCACCAAACGTCACGGTCATTCTCTTTCCGTCTTGTAGACACGAGCTGAGAAATTGCAAACGTCGAACAATTGCTCAGAGATTAAAAGTGCCAGCACTGAAAGCTGTTGCTAGCCAGCCCCCTTCCTTGGAAGCGCTTTTGTAGCCCTAAGAACACTGGGGCTCTGGGCTTCTCTAGCCACCTCATCTTCTGCTCATCCTCTCGCGCAGTCTAAAGAGAGCTCAGGTGAGAAATTGCAAACGTCGAGCAATTGCTCAGAGATAAAAAGTGCCAGCACTGAAAGCTCTTGCTAGCCAGCACCCTTCCTTGGAAGCGCTGTCACAGGTGCAGCAACACTGGGGCTTTGCGCTTCTCTACCCACCAAACGTCACGGTCACTATCTCTCCGTCTCGTAGACACGAGCTGAGAAATTGCAAACGTCGAGCAATTGCTCAGAGATGAAAAATGCCAGCACTGAAAGATGTTGCTAGCCAGCACCCTTCCTTGGAAGCGCTTTTGTAGGCCTAAGAACACTGGGGCTCTGGGCTTTTCTAGCCATCTAAACTTCTGCTCATCCTCTTGCGCAGTTTAAAGAGAGCTCAGGGGAGAAATTGCAAACGTCGAGCAATTGCTCAGAGATGAAAAGTGCCAGCACTGAAAGCTGTTGCTAGCCAGCACCCTTCCTTGAAAGCGCTTTCACAGGCGCAGCAACAATGGGGCTTTGCGCTTCTCTACCCACCAAACGTCACGGTCACTATCTCTCCGTCTCGTAGACACGAGCTGAGAAATTGCAAACGTCGAGCAATTGCTCAGAGATGAAAAGTGCCAGCACTGAAAGCTGTTGCTAGCCAGCCCCCTTCCTTGGAAGCGCTTTCACAGGTGCAGCAACACTGGGGCTTTGTGCTTCTCTAACCACCAAACGTCACGGTCATTCTCTTTCGGTCTCGTAGACACGAGCTGAGAAATTGCAAACGTCGAGCAATTGCTCAGAGATGAAAAGTGCCAGCACTGAAAGCTCTTGCTAGCCAGCACCCTTCCTTGGAAGCGCTTTTGTAGCCCTAAGAACACTGGGACTCTGTGCTTCTCTAGCCACCTCATCTTCTGCTCATCCTCTCACGCAGTCTAAAGAGAGCTCAGGTGAGAAATGGCAAACGTCCAGCAATTGCTCAGAGATGAAAAGTGCCAGCACTGAAAGCTGTTGCTAGCCAGCACCCTTCCTTGGAAGCGCTGTCACAGGCGCAGCAACACTGGGGCTTTGCGCTTCTCTACCCACCAAACGTCACGGTCACTATCTCTCCGTCTCGTAGACACGAGCTGAGAAATTGCAAACCTCGAGCAATTGCTCACAGATGGAAAGTGCCAGCACTGAAAGCTGTTGCTAGCCAGCACCCTTCCTTGGAAGCGCTTTCACAGGCGCAGCAACACTGGGGCTTTGCGCTTCTCTAGCCACCAAACATCACGGTCATTCTCTTTCGGTCTCGTAGACACGAGCTGAGAAACTGCAAACGTCGAGCAATTGCTCAGAGATGAAAAGTGCCAGCACTGAAAGCTGTTGCTAGCCAGCCCCCTTCCTTGGAAGCGCTTTCACAGGCGCAGCAACACTGGGGCTTTGCGCTTCTCTACCCACCAAACGTCACGGTCACTATCTCTCCGTCTCGTAGACACGAGCTGAGAAATTGCAAACGTCGAGCAATTGCTCAGAGATGAAAAGTGCCAGCACTGAAAGCTCTTGCTAGCCAGCACCCTTCCTTGGAAGCGCTTTCACAGGTGCAGCAACACTGGGGCTTTGCGCTTCTCTACCCACCAAATGTCACAGTCATTCTCTTTCGGTCTCGTAGACACGAGCTGAGAAATTGCAAACGTCGAGCAATTGCTCAGAGATGAAAAGTGCCAGCACTGATAGCTGTTGCTAGACAACACCCTTCCTTGGAAGCGCTTTCACAGGCGCAGCAACACTGGGGCTTTGCGCTTCTCTACCCACCAAACGTCACGGTCATTCTCTTTCCGTCTCGTAGACACGAGCTGAGAAATTGCAAACGTCGAGCAATTGCTCAGAGATGAAAAGTGCCAGCACTGAAAGCTGTTGCTAGCCAGCCCCCTTCCTTGGAAGCGCTTTTGTAGCCCTAAGAACACTGGGGCTCTGGGCTTCTCTAGCCACCTCATCTTCTGCTCATCCTCTCGCGCAGTCTAAAGAGAGCTCAGGTGAGAAATTGCAAACGTCGAGCAATTGCTCAGAGATGAAAAGTGCCAGCACTGAAAGCTGTTGCTAGCCAGCACCCTTCCTTGGAAGCGCTTTCACAGGCGCAGCAACACTGGGGCTTTGCGCTTCTCTACCCACCAAACGTCACGGTCATTCTCTTTCCGTCTCGTAGACACGAGCTGAGAAAGTGCAAACGTTGAGCAATTGCTCAGAGATGAAAAGTGCCAGCACTGAAAGCTGTTGCTAGCCAGCACCCTTCCTTGGAAGCGCTTTCACAGGCGCAGCAACACTGGGGCTTTGCGCTTCTCTACCCACCAAACGTCACGGTCACTATCTCTCCGTCTCGTAGACACGAGCTGAGAAATTGCAAACGTCGAGCAATTGCTCAGAGATGAAAAGTGCCAGCACTGAAAGATGTTGCTAGCCTGCCCCCGTCCTTGGAAGCGCTTTCACAGGCGCAGCAACACTGGGGCTTTGCGCTTCTCTAACCACCAAACGTCACGGTCATTCTCTTTCGGTCTCGTAGACACGAGCTGAGAAATTGCAAACGTCGAGCAATTGCTCAGAGATGAAAAGTGCCAGCACTGAAAGCTGTTGCTAGCCAGCACCCTTCCTTGGAAGCGCTTTTGTAGCCCTAAGAACAGTGGGGCTCTGGGCTTCTGTAGCCACCTCATCTTCTGCTCATCCTCTCACGCAGTCTAAAGAGAGCTCAGGTGAGAAATGGCAAACGTCGAGCAATTGCTCAGAGATGAAAAGTGCCAGCACTGAAAGCTGTTGCTAGCCAGCACCCTTCCTTGGAAGCGCTTTCACAGGTGCAGCAACACTGGGGCTTTGCGCTTCTCTACCCACCAAACGTCACGGTCACTATCTCTCCGTCTCGTAGACACGAGCTGAGAAATTGCAAACGTCGAGCAATTGCTCAGAGATGAAAAGTGCCAGCACTGAAAGCTGTTGCTAGCCAGCACCCTTCCTTGGAAGCGCTTTCACAGGCGCAGCAACACTGGGGCTTTGCGCTTCTCTACCCACCAAACATCACGGTCATTCTCTTTCCGTCTCGTAGACACGAGCTGAGAAATTGCAAACGTCGAGCAATTGCTCAGAGATGAAAAGAGCCAGCACTGAAAGCTCTTGCTAGCCAGCCCCCTTCCTTGGAAGCGCTTTCACAGGCGCAGCAACACTGGGGCTTTGCGCTTCTCTACCCACCAAACGTCACGGTCACTATCTCTCCGTCTCATAGACACGAGCTGAGAAATTGCAAACGTCGAGCAATTGCTCAGAGATGAAAAGCGCCAGCACTGAAAGATGTTGCTAGCCAGCCCCCTTCCTTGGAAGCGCTTTTGTAGCCCTAAGAACAGTGGGGCTCTGGGCTTCTCTAGCCACCTCATCTTCTGCTCATCCTCTCGCGCACTCTAAAGAGAGCTCAGGTGAGAAATTGCAAACGTCGAGCAATTGCTCAGAGATGAAAAGTGCCAGCACTGAAAGCTCTTGCTAGCCAGCCCCCTTCCTTGGAAGCGCTTTCACAGGCGCAGCAACACTGGGGCTTTGCGCTTCTCTACCCACCAAAAGTCACAATCACTATCTCTCCGTCTCGTAGACACGAGCTGAGAAATTGCAAACGTCGAGCAATTGCTCAGAGATGAAAAGTGCCAGCACTGAAAGCTGTTGCTAGCCAGCACCCTTCCTTGGATGCGCTTTCACAGGCGCAGCAACACTGCGACTTTCCGCTTCTCTGACCACCAAATGTCACGGTCATTCTCTTTCGGTCTCGTAGACACGAGCTGAGAAATTGCAAACATCGAGCAATTGCTCAGAGATTAAAAGTGCCAGCACTGAAAGCTGTTGCTAGCCAGCACCCTTCCTTGGAAGCGCTTTTGTAGCCCTAAGAACACTGGGGCTCTGGGCTTCTCTAGCCACCTCATCTTCTGCTCATCCTCTCGCGCAGTCTAAAGAGAGCTCACGTGAGAAATGGCAAACGTCGAGCAATTGCTCAGAGATGAAAAGTGCCAGCACTGAAAGCTGTTGCTAGCCAGCACCCTTCCTTGGAAGCGCTTTCACAGGCGCAGCAACACTGGGGCTTTGCGCTTCTCTAGCCACCAAACATCACGGTCATTCTCTTTCCGTCTCGTAGACACGAGCTGAGAAATTGCAAACGTCGAGCAATTACTCAGAGATGAAAAGAGCCAGCACTGAAAGCTCTTGCTAGCCAGCCCCCTTCCTTGGAAGCGCTTTCACAGGCGCAGCAACACTGGGGCTTTGCGCTTCTCTAACCACCAAACGTCACGGTCACTATCTCTCCGTCTCATAGACACGAGCTGAGAAATTGCAAACGTCGAGCAATCGCTCAGAGATGAAAAGCGCCAGCACTGAAAGCTGTTGCTAGCCAGCACCCTTCCTTGGAAGTGCTTTTGTAGGCCTAAGAACACTGGGACTCTGTGCTTTTCTAGCCATCTAAACTTCTGCTCATCCTCTCGCGCAGTCTAAAGAGAGCTCAGGTGAGAAATTGCAAACGTCGAGCAATTGCTCAGAGATGAAAAGTGCCAGCACTGAAAGCTCTTGCTAGCCAGCACCCTTCCTTGGAAGCGCTTTCACAGGTGCAGCAACACTGGGGCTTTGCGCTTCTCTAACCACCAAACGTCACGGTCATTCTCTTTCCGTCTTGTAGACACGAGCTGAGAAATTGCAAACGTCGAGCAATTGCTCAGAGATGAAAAGTGCCAGCACTGAAAGCTGTTGCTAGCCAGCCCCCTTCCTTGGAAGCGCTTTTGTAGCCCTAAGAACAGTGGGGCTCTGTGCTTCTCTAGCCACCTGTCGTGGTTTAACCCCAGTCAGTAACTCAGCACCACGCAGCCGTTTCCCCCTCCCCTTCCCAGTGGGGTGAGGAGGAGGAAAGCAAAGGAAAAAAAAAAGTAAAACTTGTGGGTTGAGATAAGAACAGTTTAATAAGTAAGTAAAATATAATACTAACAATAGTAATAATGAAATATAATAATAATAGTAATGAAAAGGAATGCAACAAAAAAAAAAAGGGGGGGGGAGAAGGGAAAAAAACCAGTGATGCACAATGCAATTGCTCACCACCCGCTGACCGATGCTCAGTTAATTCCCGAACCGCGATCCGCGCCTCCCGGCCAGCTCCCCCCTCTTTATATACTGGGCATGACGTTCCATGGTATGGAATACCCCTTTGGCTAGTTCAGGTCAGCTGCCCCGGCTCTGCTCCCTCCCAACTCCTTGCACACCTGCTTGCTGGCAGAGCATGGGAAACTGAAAAGTCCTTGGCTTAAGATAAGCACTACTTAGCAACAACTAAAACATCAGAGTGTTATCAACATCATTCTCACACTAAATCCAAAACACAGCACTGTACCAGCTACTAAAAAGAAAGTTAACTCTGTCCCAGCCGAAACCAGGACAATATCCACCCTTTATTCTATACCATTTACGTTATGCCCAGATCCCACACTTTCCAATACATTTCCAATTAATCACCATCACCTTTCCTGTCTTTTAATATATACGTATAGATATCATTCCCGCGATCTATGGGTTATCTCTATCAAATGTCTGTTGAGTTCATTCAGTCCATGACTTTGAGCTCCATCTATCGTAACAGTCTGTCTGGGCAGGAGGGATGATGCAAAGTCCGCTCAGTCGGCAGAACAGGATTGGGCTTCGGTGTGATGTGGCAGGCAGGTGACATTGGGCGCAGCAGGAGGATGGTGTATGGTGTCGGATTGTTGCATGCTGAAGTCAGTCCTGGTTCCATCATTACTGCACTTCACTCAGTTTTGTCAAAGTTCATTCTTCATTAATCTAAGTAATTCTTACTATAATACCATTAATATAGCACATAATAATTATAATAAAGATGACATACAGTGGCAGGATTATATAGCAATTAATAGCATACAATTTAATCTATTGGCTGTTCTCACCTAAAATCAAATCCCCTTGAGGCACACATCGGACTTCCCCATCCTTTCGCATCACCCACCAAGTGCACCCAGGCCCTTGAGCAAAAGCAATCCCACGAATGGGTTTGCCTTTGCCTGAGGCAGGAGTAACCCAAACTGTTTTTCCTAGCATATTTTTTATGTGCACTACAGGGACTTTATCCCCTTCTACAGTATGTAAAAGTTCTGATTGGGCAGGGCCAGCTCGATTGGCAGATCCTCTAGTGTTGACTAACCAGGTGGCCTTTGCTAGATGTGTATCCCAGTGTTTGAAAGTCCCACCACCCATTGCTCTCAATGTAGTCTTTAACAGTCCATTGTATCGCTCAATTTTCCCAGAGGCTGGTGCATGATAGGGGATGTGATACACCCACTCAATGCCGTGCTCTTTGGCCCAGGTGTCTATGAGATTGTTCCGGAAATGAGTCCCGTTGTCTGACTCAATTCTTTCTGGGGTACCATGTCGCCATAAGATTTGCTTCTCGAGGCCCAGGATAGTGTTCCGGGCGGTGGCATGAGGCACGGGATATGTTTCCAGCCAGCCGGTGGTTGCTTCCACCATTGTAAGCACATGGCGCTTACCTTGACGGGTTTGTGGGAGTGTGATATAGTCAATCTGCCAGGCCTCTCCATATTTGTATTTCAGCCATCGTCCCCCATACCAAAGAGGCTTTAACCGCTTGGCTTGCTTAATTGCAGCACATGTTTCACATTCATGGATGACCTGTGCGATAGTGTCCATGGTCAGGTCCACCCCTCGATCGCGAGCCCATCTATATGTTGCATCTCTTCCCTGATGTCCTGAGGTGTCGTGGGCCCACCGAGCCATAAATAATTCACCCTTATGCTGCCAATCCAGATCTACCTGAGCTACTTCAATCCTAGCAGCCTTGTCTACCTGTTGATTGTTTTGATGTTCTTCAGTGGCCCGGCTCTTAGGTACATGAGCATCTACGTGACGTACTTTCACAACCAGATTCTCTAGCCGGGCAGCAATATCTTGCCACAATGCAGCAGCCCAGATGGGTTTACCTCTGCGTTGCCAGTTACTCCGCTTCCATTGCTGCAACCACCCCCACAGAGCATTTGCCACCATCCATGAGTCAGTATAGAGATAAAGTATTGGCCATTTTTCTTGTTCAGCAATGTCTAAAGCCAGCTGGATGGCTTTCACCTCTGCAAACTGACTTGATTCACCTTCTCCTTCTGCAGTTTCTGCAACTTGTCGTATAGGACTCCATACAGCCGCCTTCCACCTCCGATGCTTTCCTACAATGCGACAGGACCCATCAGTGAACAGGGCATATTGCCTCTCATTTTCTGGCAGTTTATTATACATTGGGGCCTCTTCAGCACGCGTTACCTCCTCCTCTGGTGATATTCCAAAATCTTTGCCTTCTGGCCAGTCTGTGATCACTTCCAGAATTCCTGGGCGACTGGGGTTTCCTACTCGACTTCGTTGTGTGATCAGTGCAATCCACTTACTCCATGTAGCATCAGTTGCATGATGTGTACAAGGGACCTTCCCTTTGAACATCCAGCCTAGCACTGGCAGTCGGGGTGCTAACAGGAGCTGTGTTTCAGTACCAACCACTTCTGAAGCAGCTCGAACTCCTTCATATGCTGCTAATATCTCCTTTTCAGTTGGAGTATAGCGGGCCTCAGATCCTCGATATCCCCGACTCCAAAACCCTAGAGGTCGACCTCGGGTCTCCCCGGGTGCTTTCTGCCAGAGACTCCAGGCAGGGCCATTCTCCCCGGCTGCGGTATAGAGCACATTTTTAACATCTGGTCCTGCCCGGACCGGCCCAAGGGCTACTGCATGAACTATCTCCCGTTTAATCTGTTCAAAGGCTTGTTGTTGTTCAGGGCCCCATTTAAAATCGTTCTTCTTCCGGGTCACTTGATAGAGAGGGCTTACAATCATACTATAATTTGGAATATGCATTCTCCAAAAACCTACAACACCTAAAAAAGCTTGCGTTTCCTGTTTACTAGTTGGTGGAGACATAGCTGCTATTTTGTTGATCACATCCATTGGGATGTGACGACGTCCATCTTGCCATTTTATTCCTAAAAATTGAATCTCCTGTGCAGGTCCCTTCACCTTACTCTGTTTTATGGCAAAACCGGCTTTCAGAAGAATTTGGATTATTTTCTCCCCTTTCTCAAAAACTTCTTCTGCTGTGTTGCCCCATACGATGATGTCATCAATGTACTGCAGGTGTTCTGGAGCTCCACCTTTTTCTAGTGCATTCTGGATTAGTCCATGGCAAATGGTGGGGCTGTGTTTCCACCCCTGGGGCAGTCGATTCCAGGTGTACTGGACGCCCCTCCAAGTGAAAGCAAACTGTGGCCGGCACTCTGCTGCCAAAGGGATTGAGAAAAATGCATTGGCAATATCAATTGTGGCGTACCACTTGGCTGCTTTTGACTCCAGTTCATATTGAAGTTCTAGCATGTCTGGCACAGCAGCACTCAGCGGTGGTGTGACTTCATTCAGGCCACGATAGTCCACTGTTAGTCTCCATTCTCCATTAGACTTTCGCACTGGCCAAATGGGGCTGTTAAAGGGTGAGCGAGTCCTGCTGATTACTCCTTGGCTCTCCAGTTGACGAATCAGCGTATGGATGGGAATCAGGGAGTCTCGGTTGGTGCGATATTGCCGCCGGTGCACCCTTGTGGTAGCGATTGGCACTTGTTGTTCTTCGACCCTCAGCAACCCCACAACCGAAGGGTCCTCAGAGAGTCCGGGCAAGGTGGACAACTGTTCAATTCCCTCTGTCTCCAAGGCAGCTATACCAAAGGCCCACCGGTACCCCTTTGGGTCCCTAAAATACCCCCTTCTGAGATAATCTATGCCAAGAATGCATGGAGCCTCCGGACCAGTCACAATGGGGTGTTTTTGCCACTCATTCCCAGTGAGGCTTATTTCAGCCTCCAATACAGTTAACTGTTGAGATCCCCCTGTCACCCCAGAAATACAAATAGCTTCTACCCCTTTATAGCTTGATGGCATTAGAGTACACTGTGCACCGGTGTCTACTAGAGCTTTATACTCCTGTGGATCTGATGTGCCAGGCCATCGAATCCACACAGTCCAGTAAACCCGGTTGTCCCTCTCCTCCGCCTGGCTGGAGGCAGGGCCCCTCTAGTACTGGTCATAGGATTCTCCACTCACTTGTAAAAATGGATTAGAATTCCTTTTCACAGAATCAGGAGTAAGATCAGCCCTTCCACTCTGTCGGCCACACCGCTCGCAGTGCTCACTGGAGGCTGAAGCAACCATTTTCCTGGAAGAACCCTCATTTGTAGTTGTTTTTCCTCGCAATTCCCGTACCCGTGCATCTAGGACCGAGGTAGGTTTTCCATCCCACTTTCTCATATCCTCTCCGTGGTCAAGCAGGTAAAACCACAGGGTACCCCGTGGTATATACCTTCTCTCTCCTCTCTCTTGCCCAGAAGAATACCTTCTCCTAATAGCTGAGGTATTGGTCCGTACAGGTGCGCGGCCAAACTTATCCTCGAATCGCTGGAACTCTTGGGACCATTTCTCGGCTAGCGTGTCTGGTAGTTTCTCCACAGCCGCAACGAGGGAGGAAGTGAGACTTTCTTCGTATTGCCGAAGTCGGCGAGCCAATTCATCTACTGTTGGTCCCTCCTCGTCTTTCCAGTCCACTACTGCCAATGCACTGGCATACGATGATGGTGCACTTCGTACAAACTTCCGCCACATGGGTCGTGCACATTGGACTTCATCTGGATCTGTGGGTAACTGCCCATCGTCTGGGTCATAGTAAACCATCTCCCGCACGGCTAATTCCCTCAGGTACTGGATACCTTTCTCCATGGTGGTCCACTTGCCTGGGTGACATACAACATCTTCCTTGAAGGGATACCTTTCCCTCACACCTGATAGAAGTCGCCTCCAGAGGCTGAGGGCTTGTGGCTTTTTCCCAATCGCCTTGTCAATGCCCCCTTCCCTAGAAAGGGATCCCAATTGCTTGGCTTCCTTACCCTCTAATTCCAAGCTACTTGCCCCATTATCCCAGCATCGGAGCAGCCAGGTGATAATGTGCTCGCCTGGATGACGGCTGAAGTCTTTTCGCATATCTCGCAGCTCACTCGGGGATAGTGACCGGGTGATTATCTCCGGTTCTGCCTCTTCCTCCTGTTCTCGTGATGGCCCTGCTTCACCTTCATCCTTCGCTAAGCGAACTGATTTTTTTGTATATTTCCTCTTCTGTATAGGGGCGATTGATATTGGCACCGGTTGATTCTCTAGTTCAGCTGCATCATCCATCGCCAAGGTTTGAGTTGCCACAGTGCCTGTTGCTGGGGTTTGAATAGCCACAGTGCTTGTCATAGGGATTAGAGTAGCTGCAGTAGCTGTCACCAGAGTTTGAGTAGCCACAGTGCCTGTTGCTGGGGTTTGAGTAGCCACAGTGCTTGTCATAGGGATTAGAGTAGCTACAGTAGCTGTTGCCAGAGTTTGAGTAGCCACAGTGCCTGTTGCTGGGGTTTGAGTAGCCACAGTGCTTGTCATAGGGATTAGAGTAGCTACAGTAGCTGTTGCCAGAGTTTGAGTAGCTGCAGTCGTGGGAGCTGATCTCTGGGTGGTATTTTTAAATAGTTGTTTAACCCTAGGCAAGATCTGAATCACATTCAGGAACAGGCTGATTCCTAGCAGTACAACCATACTAAGTTCAACATCCCAAGGATATTCAAAATTTACAAACTCCTTCAATGCTATTGCAATTAACCTGGCAAAGAAAAGGAAGATGTGGGAAGATGTCTCCCCAATAGGTTGGCTCCCCGAGGAGAAAAGGTAGAAAGTGCAGTTATTAATATTCTCTAGGAGATAGCACCCGAAGTACGGAGATCTCTCCTCCACAGATTGGTTCCCAGAGGAGAAAAGGTAAAAGGTACAATTATTAATAGTCTCCCATAGGCAGCTCCCGAAGTACAGAGGTGACAACAATGCCGAGTACAAACACCCGATTAGTTTCACGGCTTGCACTTCTATCATATCATAAACCAGTGTTACAAACAACAACAACGTGATAACTCTAGTCCGGTTCCCACCGATGATAAACAGCACAACAGGGAGCATATACTGCAAGTAGGGCATTACATAACGCAACTTCAAGAACCACAACACCAACTTTGAGAGCAAACGAACCCACATTGTAACCAGTAGCTATCAAACCAATACAATGAAGACTTAGAACAAGTTTGTTTTAACACACTCTGATCAGATCCGTCGTTATCTCAACCCTTCGTGCCCCACGTTGGGCGCCAAAAAGGCTGTCGTGGTTTAACCCCAGTCAGTAACTCAGCACCACGCAGCCGTTTCCCCCTCCCCTTCCCAGTGGGGTGAGGAGGAGGAAAGCAAAGGAAAAAAAAAAAGTAAAACTTGTGGGTTGAGATAAGAACAGTTTAATAAGTAAGTAAAATATAATACTAACAATAGTAATAATGAAATATAATAATAATAGTAATGAAAAGGAATGCAACAAAAAAAAAAAGGGGGGGGGAGAAGGGAAAAAAACCAGTGATGCACAATGCAATTGCTCACCACCCGCTGACCGATGCTCAGTTAATTCCCGAACCGCGATCCGCGCCTCCCGGCCAGCTCCCCCCTCTTTATATACTGGGCATGACGTTCCATGGTATGGAATACCCCTTTGGCTAGTTCAGGTCAGCTGCCCCGGCTCTGCTCCCTCCCAACTCCTTGCACACCTGCTTGCTGGCAGAGCATGGGAAACTGAAAAGTCCTTGGCTTAAGATAAGCACTACTTAGCAACAACTAAAACATCAGAGTGTTATCAACATCATTCTCACACTAAATCCAAAACACAGCACTGTACCAGCTACTAAAAAGAAAGTTAACTCTGTCCCAGCCGAAACCAGGACACCACCTCATCTTCTGCTCATCCTCTCGCGCAGTCTAAAGAGAGCTCAGGTGAGAAATTGCAAACGTCGAGCAATTGCTCAGAGATGAAAAGTGCCAGCACTGAAAGCTGTTGCTAGCCAGCACCCTTCCTTGGAAGCGCTTTCACAGGCGCAGCAACACTGGGGCTTTGCGCTTCTCTACCCACCAAACGTCACGGTCACTATCTCTCCGTCTCGTAGACACGAGCTGAGAAATTGCAAACGTCGAGCAATTGCTCAGAGATGAAAAATGCCAGCACTGAAAGATGTTGCTAGCCAGCACCCTTCCTTGGAAGCGCTTTTGTAGCCCTAAGAACACTGGGGCTCTGGGTTTCTCTAGCCATCTAAACTTCTGCTCATCCTCTTGCGCAGTTTAAAGAGAGCTCAGGGGAGAAATTGCAAACGTCGAGCAATTGCTCAGAGATGAAAAGTGCCAGCACTGAAAGCTGTTGCTAGCCAGCACCCTTCCTTGAAAGCGCTTTCACAGGCGCAGCAACACTGGGGCTTTGCGCTTCTCTAGCCACCAAACGTCACGGTCACTATCTCTCCGTCTCGTAGACACGAGCTGAGAAATTGCAAACGTCGAGCAATTGCTCAGAGATGAAAAGTGCCAGCACTGAAAGATGTTGCTAGCCAGCCCCCTTCCTTGGAAGCGCTTTCACAGGTGCAGCAACACTGGGGCTTTGTGCTTCTCTAACCACCAAACGTCACGGTCATTCTCTTTCGGTCTCGTAGACACGAGCTGAGAAATTGCAAACGTCGAGCAATTGCTCAGAGATGAAAAGTGCCAGCACTGAAAGCTGTTGCTAGCCAGCCCCCTTCCTTGGAAGTGCTTTTGTAGCCCTAAGAACAGTGGAGCTCTGGGCTTCTCTAGCCACCTCATCTTCTGCTCATCCTCTCGCGCAGTCTAAAGAGAGCTCAGGTGAGAAATGGCAAACGTCGAGCAATTGCTCAGAGATGAAAAGTGCCAGCACTGAAAGCTGTTGCTAGCCAGCACCCTTCCTTGGAAGCGCTGTCACAGGCGCAGCAACACTGGGGCTTTGCGCTTCTCTACCCACCAAACCTCACGGTCACTATCTCTCCGTCTCGTAGACACGAGCTGAGAAATTGCAAACGTCGAGCAATTGCTCAGAGATGAAAAGTGCCAGCACTGAAAGCTGTTGCTAGCCAGCCCCCTTCCTTGGAAGCGCTTTCACAGGCGCAGCAACACTGGGGCTTTGCGCTTCTCTACCCACCAAACATCACGGTCATTCTCTTTCCGTCTCGTAGACACGAGCTGAGAAATTGCAAACGTCGAGCAATTGCTCAGAGATGAAAAGAGCCAGCACTGAAAGCTGTTGCTAGCCAGCCCCCTTCCTTGGAAGCGCTTTCACAGGCGCAGCAACACTGGGGCTTTGCGCTTCTCTACCCACCAAACGTCACGGTCACTATCTCTCCGTCTCGTAGACACGAGCTGAGAAATTGCAAACGTCGAGCAATTGCTCAGAGATGAAAAGTGCCAGCACTGAAAGCTGTTGCTAGCCAGCACCCTTCCTTGGAAGCGCTTTTGTAGCCCTAAGAACAGTGGAGCTCTGGGCTTCCCTAGCCATCTCATCTTCTGCTCATCCTCTCGCGCAGTCTAAAGAGAGCTCAGGTGAGACATTGCAAACGTCGAGCAATTGCTCAGAGAGGAAAAGTGCCAGCACTGAAAGCTGTTGCTAGCCAGCCCCCTTCCATGGAAGCGCTTTCACAGGCGCAGCAACACTGGGGCTTTGCGCTTCTCTAACCACCAAACGTCACGGTCATTCTCTTTCCGTCTCGTAGACACGAGCTGAGAAATTGCAAACGTCGAGCAATCGCTCAGAGATGAAAAGCGCCAGCACTGAAAGCTGTTGCTAGCCAGCACCCTTCCTTGGAAGCGCTTTTGTAGCCCTAAGAACACTGGGGCTCTGGCCTTCTCTAGCCATCTAAACTTCTGCTCATCCTCTCGCGCAGTCTAAAGAGAGCTCAGGTGAGACATTGCAAACGTCGAGCAATTGCTCAGAGATGAAAAGTGCCAGCACTGAAAGCTGTTGCTAGCCAGCACCCTTCCTTGGAAGCGCTTTTGTAGCCCTAAGAACAGTGGAGCTCTGGGCTTCTCTAGCCATCTAAACTTCTGCTCATCCTCTCGCGCACTCTAAAGAGAGCTCAGGTGAGAAATTGCAAACGTTGAGCAATTGTTCAGAGATGAAAAGTGCCAGCACTGAAAGCTGTTGCTAGCCAGCCCCCTTCCTTGGAAGCGCTTTCACAGGCGCAGCAACACTGGGGCTTTGCGCTTGTCTACCCACCAAACGTCACGGTCATTCTCTTTCCGTCTCGTAGACACGAGCTGAGAAATTGCAAACGTCGAGCAATTGCTCAGAGATGAAAAGTGCCAGCACTGAAAGCTCTTGCTAGCCAGCCCCCTTCCTTGGAAGCGCTGTCACAGGCGCAGCAACACTGGGGCTTTGCGCTTCTCTACCCACCAAACGTCACGGTCATTCTCTTTCGGTCTCGTAGACATGAGCTGAGAAATTGCAAACGTCGAGCAATTGCTCAGAGATGAAAAGTGCCAGCACTGATAGCTGTTGCTAGACAACACCCTTCCTTGGAAGCGCTTTCACAGGCGCAGCAACACTGGGGCTTTGCGCTTCTCTAACCACCAAACGTCACGGTCATTCTCTTTCCGTCTCGTAGACACGAGCTGAGAAAGTGCAAACGTCGAGCAATTGCTCAGAGATGAAAAGTGCCAGCACTGAAAGCTGTTGCTAGCCAGCACCCTTCCTTGGAAGCGCTTTTGTAGCCCTAAGAACAGTGGAGCTCTGGGCTTCTCTAGCCATCTCATCTTCTGCTCATCCTCTCACGCAGTCTAAAGAGAGCTCAGGTGAGAAATTGCAAACGTCGAGCAATTGCTCAGAGATGAAAAGTGCCAGCACTGAAAGATGTTGCTAGCCAGCCCCCTTCCTTGGAAGCGCTTTTGTAGCCCTAAGAACAGTGGGGCTCTGGGCTTCTCTAGCCACCTCATCTTCTGCTCATCCTCTCGCGCAGTCTAAAGAGAGCTCAGGTGAGAAATTGCAAACGTCGAGCAACTGCTCAGAGATGAAAAGTGCCAGCACTGAAAGCTGTTGCTAGCCAGCACCCTTCCTTGGAAGCGCTTTCACAGGCGCAGCAACACTGGGGCTTTGCGCTTCTCTAACCACCAAACGTCACTGTCATTCTCTTTCCGTCTCGTAGACACGAGCTGAGAAATTGCAAACGTTGAGCAATTGCTCAGAGATGAAAAGTGCCAGCACTGAAAGCTGTTGCTAGCCAGCCCCCTTCCTTGGAAGCTCTTTTGTAGCCCTAAGAACAGTGGGGCTTTGGGCTTCTCTAGCCACCTCATCTTCTGCTCATCCTCTCGCGCAGTCTAAAGAGAGCTCAGGTGAGAAATTGCAAACGTCGAGCAATTGCTCAGAGATGAAAAGTGCCAGCACTGAAAGCTGTTGCTAGCCAGCCCCCTTCCTTGGAAGCGCTTTCACAGGCGCAGCAACACTGGGACTTTGCGCTTCTCTAACCACCAAACGTCACGGTCATTCTCTTTCGGTCTCGTAGACACGAGCTGAGAAAGTGCAAACGTCGAGCAATTGCTCAGAGATGAAAAGTGCCAGCACTGAAAGATGTTGCTAGCCAGCACCCTTCCTTGGAAGCGCTGTCACAGGCGCAGCAACACTTGCTCTTTGCGCTTCTCTACCCACCAAACATCACGGTCATTCTCTTTCCGCCTCGTAGACACGAGCTGAGAAATTGCAAACGTCGAGCAATTGCTCAGAGATGAAAAGCGCCAGCACTGAAAGCTGTTGCTAGCCAGCCCCCTTCCTTGGAAGTGCTTTTGTAGGCCTAAGAACACTGGGACTCTGTGCTTTTCTGGCCATCTAAACTTCTGCTCATCCTCTCGCGCAGTCTAAAGAGAGCTCAGGTGAGAAATTGCAAACGTTAAGCAATTGCTGAGAGATGAAAAGTGCCAGCACTGAAAGCTGTTGCTAGCCAGCACCCTTCCTTGGAAGCGCTTTCACAGGCGCAGCAACACTTGCTCTTTGCGCTTCTCTACCCACCAAATGTCACGGTCATTCTCTTTCTGTCTCGTAGACACGAGCTGAGAAATTGCAAACCTCGAGCAATTGCTCAGAGATGAAAAGTGTCAGCACTGAAAGCTGTTGCTAGCCAGCCCCCTTCCTTGGAAGCGCTTTTGTAGCCTTAAGAACAGTGGGGCTCTGGGCTTCTCTAGACACCTCATCTTCTGCTCATCCTCTCGCGCACTCTAAAGAGCGCTCAGGTGAGAAATTGCAAACGTCGAGCAATTGCTGTGAGATGAAAAGTGCCAGCACTGAAAGCTGTTGCTAGCCAGCCCCCTTCCTTGGAAGCGCTTTCACAGGCGCAGCAACACTGGGGCTTTGCGCTTCTCTAGCCACCAAACGTCACGGTCACTATCTCTCCGTCTCGTAGACACGAGCTGAGAAATTGCAAACCTCGAGCAATTGCTCAGAGATGAAAAGTGCCAGCACTGAAAGATGTTGCTAGCCAGCCCCCTTCCTTGGAAGTGCTTTTGTAGGCCTAAGAACACTGGGGCTCTGTGCTTCTCTAGCCATCTAAACTTCTGCTCATCCTCTCGCGCAGTCTAAAGAGAGCTCAGGTGAGAAATTGCAAACGTCGAGCAATTGCTCAGAGATGAAAAGTGCCAGCACTGAAAGCTGTTGCTAGCCAGCCCCCTTCCTTGGAAGCGCTTTCACAGGCGCAGCAACACTGGGGCTTTGCGCTTCTCTAACCACCAAACGTCACGGTCATTCTCTTTCCGTCTCGTAGACACGAGCTGAGAAAGTGCAAACGTTGAGCAATTGCTCAGA
This sequence comes from Sarcoramphus papa, assembly GCA_037962945.1. NCBI lineage: Eukaryota > Metazoa > Chordata > Aves > Accipitriformes > Cathartidae > Sarcoramphus > Sarcoramphus papa. The sequence goes on along the minus strand of CM075590.1, from coordinate 26,939,000 downwards.
GATGAAAAGTGCCAGCACTGAAAGCTGTTGCTAGCCAGCCCCCTTCCTTGGAAGCTCTTTTGTAGCCCTAAAAACACTGGGGCTCTGGGCTTCTCTAGCCATCTCATCTTCTGCTCATCCTCTCGCGCAGTCTTAAGAGAGCTCAGGTGAGAAATTGCAAACGTCGAGCAATTGCTCAGAGATGAAAAGTGCCAGCACTGAAAGCTGTTGCTAGCCAGCACCCTTCCTTGGAAGCGCTTTCACAGGCGCAGCAACACTGGGGCTTTGCGCTTCTCTAACCACCAAACGTCACGGTCATTCTCTTTCCGTCTCGTAGACACGAGCTGAGAAAGTGCAAACGTTGAGCAATTGCTCAGAGATGAAAAGTGCCAGCACTGAAAGCTGTTGCTAGCCAGCACCCTTCCTTGGAAGCGCTTTCACAGGCGCAGCAACACTGGGGCTTTGCGCTTCTCTAACCACCAAACTTCACGGTCACTTTCTCTCTGTCTCGTAGACACGAGCTGAGAAATTGCAAACGTCGAGCAATTGCTCAGAGATGAAAAGTGCCAGCACTGAAAGCTGTTGCTAGCCAGCACCCTTCCTTGGAAGCGCTTTTGTAGCCCTAAGAACACTGGGGCTCTCTGCTTCTCTAGCCATCTAAACTTCTGCTCATCCTCTCGCGCAGTCTAAAGAGAGCTCAGGTGAGAAATTGCAAATGTCGAGCAATTGCTCAGAGAGGAAAAGTGCCAGCACTGAAAGCTGTTGCTAGCCAGCCCCCTTCCTTGGAAGCGCTTTCACAGGCGCAGCAACACTGGGGCTTTGCGCTTCTCTAACCACCAAACGTCACGGTCACTATCTCTCCGTCTCGTAGACACGAGCTGAGAAATTGCAAACGTCGAGCAATTGCTCAGAGATGAAAAGTGCCAGCACTGAAAGATGTTGCTAGCCAGCCCCCTTCCTTGGAAGCGCTTTTGTAGCCCTAAGAACAGTGGAGCTCTGGGCTTCTCTAGCCATCTCATCTTCTGCTCATCCTCTCGCGCAGTCTAAAGAGAGCTCAGGTGAGAAATTGCAAACGTCGAGCAATTGCTCAGAGATGAAAAGTGCCAGCACTGAAAGCTGTTGCTAGCCAGCCGCCTTCCTTGGAAGCGCTTTCACAGGCGCAGCAACACTGGGGCTTTGCGCTTCTCTAACCACCAAACGTCACGGTCATTCTCTTTCCGTCTTGTAGACACGAGCTGAGAAATTGCAAACGTCGAGCAATTGCTCAGAGATGAAAAGTGCCAGCACTGAAAGCTGTTGCTAGCCAGCACCCTTCCTTGGAAGCGCTTTTGTAGCCCTAAGAACAGTGGAGCTCTGGGCTTCTCTAGCCATCTAAACTTCTGCTCATCCTCTCACGCAGTCTAAAGAGAGCTCAGGTGAGAAATTGCAAACGTCGAGCAATTGCTGTGAGATGAAAAGTGCCAGCACTGAAAGCTGTTGCTAGCCAGCACCCTTCCTTGCAAGCGCTTTCACAGGCGCAGCAACACTGGGGCTTTGCGCTTCTCTAACCACCAAACGTCACGGTCATTCTCTTTCGGTCTCGTAGACACGAGCTGAGAAAGTGCAAACGTTGAGCAATTGCTCAGAGATGAAAAGTGCCAGCACTGAAAGATGTTGCTAGCCAGCCCCCTTCCTTGGAAGCGCTTTTGTAGCCCTAAGAACAGTGGAGCTCTGGGCTTCTCTAGCCATCTCATCTTCTGCTCATCCTCTCGCGCAGTCTAAAGAGAGCTCAGGTGAGAAATTGCAAACGTCGAGCAATTGCTCAGAGATGAAAAGTGCCAGCACTGAAAGCTCTTGCTAGCCAGCAGCCTTCCTTGGAAGCGCTTTCACAGGCGCAGCAACACTGGGGTTTTGCGCTTCTCTACCCACCAAACGTCACGGTCATTCTCTTTCCGTCTCGTAGACACGAGCTGAGAAAGTGCAAACGTTGAGCAATTGCTCAGAGATGAAAAGTGCCAGCACTGAAAGCTGTTGCTAGCCAGCCCCCTTCCTTGGAAGCGCTTTTGTAGCCCTAAGAACAGTGGAGCTCTGGGCTTCTCTAGCCATCTCATCTTCTGCTCATCCTCTCGCGCAGTCTAAAGAGAGCTCAGGTGAGAAATTGCAAACGTCGAGCAATTGCTGTGAGATGAAAAGTGCCAGCACTGAAAGCTGTTGCTAGCCAGCCCCCTTCCTTGGAAGCGCTTTCACAGGCGCAGCAACACTTGCTCTTTGCGCTTCTCTAACCACCAAACGTTACGGTCATTCTCTTTCCGTCTCGTAGACACGAGCTGAGAAATTGCAAACGTCGAGCAATTGCTCAGAGATGAAAAGTGCCAGCACTGAAAGCTGTTGCTAGCCAGCACCCTTCCTTGGAAGCGCTTTTATAGCCCTAAGAACACTGGGGCTCTGGGCTTCTCTAGCCACCTCATCTTCTGCTCATCCTCTCGCGCAGTCTAAAGAGAGCTCAGGTGAGAAATTGCAAACGTCGAGCAATTGCTGTGAGATGAAAAGTGCCAGCACTGAAAGCTGTTGCTAGCCAGCACCCTTCCTTGGAAGCGCTTTTGTAGCCCTAAGAACAGTGGAGCTCTGGGCTTCTCTAGCCATCTCATCTTCTGCTCATCCTCTCGCGCAGTCTAAAGAGAGCTCAGGTGAGAAATTGCAAACGTCGAGCAATTGGTCAGAGAGGAAAAGTGCCAGCACTGAAAGCTGTTGCTAGCCAGCACCCTTCCTTGGAAGCGCTTTCACAGGCGCAGCAACACTGGGGCTTTGCGCTTCTCTAACCACCAAACGTCACGGTCATTCTCTTTCGGTCTCGTAGACACGAGCTGAGAAATTGCAAACGTCGAGCAATTGCTCAGAGATGAAAAGTGCCAGCACTGAAAGCTGTTGCTAGCCAGCACCCTTCCTTGGAAGCTCTTTTGTAGCCCTAAGAACAGTGGAGCTCTGGGCTTCTCTAGCCATCTAAACTTCTGCTCATCCTCTCGCGCAGTCTAAAGAGAGCTCAGGTGAGAAATTGCAAACGTCGAGCAATTGCTCAGAGATGAAAAGTGCCAGCACTGAAAGCTCTTGCTAGCCAGCACCCTTCCTTGGAAGCGCTTTCACAGGCGCAGCAACACTGGGGTTTTGCGCTTCTCTACCCACCAAACGTCACGGTCATTCTCTTTCCGTCTCGTAGACACGAGCTGAGAAAGTGCAAACGTTGAGCAATTGCTCAGAGATGAAAAGTGCCAGCACTGAAAGCTGTTGCTAGCCAGCACCCTTCCTTGGAAGCGCTTTTGTAGCCCTAAGAACAGTGGAGCTCTGTGCTTCTCTAGCCATCTCATCTTCTGCTCATCCTCTCGCGCAGTCTAAAGAGAGCTCAGGTGAGAAATTGCAAACGTCGAGCAATTGCTCAGAGAGGAAAAGTGCCAGCACTGAAAGCTGTTGCTAGCCAGCCCCCTTCCTTGGAAGCGCTTTCACAGGCGCAGCAACACTGGGGCTTTGCGCTTCTCTACCCACCAAACGTCACGGTCACTATCTCTCCGTCTCGTAGACACGAGCTGAGAAATTGCAAACCTCGAGCAATTGCTCAGAGATGAAAAGTGCCAGCACTGAAAGATGTTGCTAGCCAGCCCCCTTCCTTGGAAGCGCTTTTGTAGCCCTAAGAACAGTGGAGCTCTGGGCTTCTCTAGCCATCTCATCTTCTGCTCATCCTCTCGCGCAGTCTAAAGAGAGCTCAGGTGAGAAATTGCAAACGTCGAGCAATTGCTCAGAGATGAAAAGTGCCAGCACTGAAAGCTGTTGCTAGCCAGCACCCTTCCTTGGAAGCGCTTTCACAGGCGCAGCAACACTGGGGCTTTGCGCTTCTCTAACCACCAAACGTCACGGTCATTCTCTTTCGGTCTCGTAGACACGAGCTGAGAAAGTGCAAACCTCGAGCAATTGCTCCGAGATGAAAAGTGCCAGCACTGAAAGATGTTGCTAGCCAGCCCCCTTCCTTGGAAGCGCTTTCACAGGCGCAGCAACACTGGGGCTTTGCGCTTCTCTAACCACCAAACGTCACGGTCATTCTCTTTCCGTCTCGTAGACACGAGCTGAGAAAGTGCAAAAGTTGAGCAATTGCTCAGAGATGAAAAGTGCCAGCACTGAAAGCTCTTGCTAGCCAGCAGCCTTCCTTGGAAGCGCTTTTGTAGCCCTAAGAACACTGGGGCTCTGGGCTTCTCTAGCCACCTCATCTTCTGCTCATCCTCTCGCGCACTCTAAAGAGAGCTCAGGTGAGAAATTGCAAACGTCGAGCAATTGCTCAGAGATGAAAAGTGCCAGCACTGAAAGCTGTTGCTAGCCAGCCCCCTTCCTTGGAAGCGCTTTTGTAGCCCTAAGAACACTGGGGCTCTGGCCTTCTCTAGCCACCTCATCTTCTGCTCATCCTCTCGCGCAGTCTAAAGAGAGCTCAGGGGAGAAATTGCAAACGTCGAGCAATTGCTCAGAGATGAAAAGTGCCAGCACTGAAAGCTGTTGCTAGCCAGCCCCCTTCCTTGGAAGCGCTTTCACAGGCGCAGCAACACTGGGGCTTTGCGCTTCTCTAACCACCAAACGTCACGGTCACTATCTCTCCGTCTCGTAGACACGAGCTGAGAAAGTGCAAAAGTTGAGCAATTGCTCAGAGATGAAAAGTGCCAGCACTGAAAGATGTTGCTAGCCAGCACCCTTCCTTGGAAGCGCTTTTGTAGCCCTAAGAACAGTGGAGCTCTGGGCTTCTCTAGCCATCTCATCTTCTGCTCATCCTCTCGCGCAGTCTAAAGAGAGCTCAGGTGAGAAATTGCAAACGTCGAGCAATTGCTCAGAGATGAAAAGTGCCAGCACTGAAAGCTGTTGCTAGCCAGCCCCCTTCCTTGGAAGCGCTTTCACAGGCGCAGCAACACTGGGGCTTTGCGCTTCTCTAACCACCAAACGTCACGGTCATTCTCTTTCGGTCTCGTAGACACGAGCTGAGAAATTGCAAATGTCGAGCAATTGCTCAGAGATGAAAAGTGCCAGCACTGAAAGCTGTTGCTAGCCAGCCCCCTTCCTTGGAAGCGCTTTCACAGGCGCAGCAACACTGGGGCTTTGCGCTTCTCTAACCACCAAACGTCATGGTCACTATCTCTCCGTCTCGTAGACACGAGCTGAGAAATTGCAAACGTCGAGCAATTGCTCAGAGATGAAAAGTGCCAGCACTGAAAGCTGTTGCTAGCCAGCACCCTTCCTTGGAAGCGCTTTTGTAGCCCTAAGAACAGTGGGGCTCTGGCCTTCTCTAGCCATCTAAACTTCTGCTCATCGTCTCGCACAGTCTAAAGAGAGCTCAGGTGAGAAATTGCAAACGTCGAGCAATTGCTCAGAGATGAAAAGTGCCAGCACTGAAAGCTGTTGCTAGCCAGCCCCCTTCCTTGGAAGCGCTTTCACAGGCGCAGCAACACTTGCTCTTTGCGCTTCTCTAACCACCAAACTTCACGGTCATTCTCTTTCCGTCTCGTAGACACGAGCTGAGAAATTGCAAACGTCGAGCAATTGCTCAGAGATGAAAAGTGCCAGCACTGAAAGCTGTTGCTAGCCAGCACCCTTCCTTGGAAGCGCTTTTATAGCCCTAAGAACAGTGGGGCTCTGGGCTTCTCTAGCCACCTCATCTTCTGCTCATCCTCTCGCGCAGTCTAAAGAGAGCTCAGGTGAGAAATTGCAAACGTCGAGCAATTGCTGTGAGATGAAAAGTGCCAGCACTGAAAGCTGTTGCTAGCCAGCACCCTTCCTTGGAAGCGCTTTTGTAGCCCTAAGAACACTGGGGCTCTGGGCTTCTCTAGCCATCTCATCTTCTGCTCATCCTCTCGCGCAGTCTAAAGAGAGCTCAGGTGAGAAATTGCAAACGTCGAGCAATTGCTCAGAGATGAAAAGTGCCAGCACTGAAAGCTGTTGCTAGCCAGCACCCTTCCTTGGAAGCGCTTTCACAGGCGCAGCAACACTGGGGCTTTGCGCTTCTCTACCCACCAAACGTCACGGTCATTCTCTTTCGGTCTCGTAGACACGAGCTGAGAAATTGCAAACGTTGAGCAATTGCTCAGAGATGAAAAGTGCCAGCACTGAAAGATGTTGCTAGCCAGCACCCTTCCTTGGAAGCTCTTTTGTAGCCCTAAGAACAGTGGAGCTCTGGGCTTCTCTAGCCATCTAAACTTCTGCTCATCCTCTCGCGCAGTCTAAAGAGCTCAGGTGAGAAATTGCAAACGTCGAGCAATTGCTCAGAGATGAAAAGTGCCAGCACTGAAAGCTCTTGCTAGCCAGCAGCCTTCCTTGGAAGCGCTTTCACAGGCGCAGCAACACTGGGGTTTTGCGCTTCTCTACCCACCAAACGTCACGGTCATTCTCTTTCCGTCTCGTAGACACGAGCTGAGAAAGTGCAAACGTTGAGCAATTGCTCAGAGATGAAAAGTGCCAGCACTGAAAGCTGTTGCTAGCCAGCACCCTTCCTTGGAAGCGCTTTTGTAGCCCTAAGAACAGTGGAGCTCTGTGCTTCTCTAGCCATCTCATCTTCTGCTCATCCTCTCGCGCAGTCTAAAGAGAGCTCAGGTGAGACATTGCAAACGTCGAGCAATTGCTCAGAGATGAAAAGTGCCAGCACTGAAAGCTGTTGCTAGCCAGCCGCCTTCCTTGGAAGCGCTTTCACAGGCGCAGCAACACTGGGGCTTTGCGCTTCTCTACCCACCAAACGTCACGGTCACTATCTCTCCGTCTCGTAGACACGAGCTGAGAAATTGCAAACGTCGAGCAATTGCTCAGAGATGAAAAGTGCCAGCACTGAAAGATGTTGCTAGCCAGCACCCTTCCTTGGAAGCGCTTTTGTAGCCCTAAGAACAGTGGAGCTCTGGGCTTCTCTAGCCATCTCATCTTCTGCTCATCCTCTCGCGCAGTCTTAAGAGAGCTCAGGTGAGAAATTGCAAACGTCGAGCAATTGCTCAGAGATGAAAAGTGCCAGCACTGAAAGCTGTTGCTAGCCAGCACCCTTCCTTGGAAGCGCTTTCACAGGCGCAGCAACACTGGGGCTTTGCGCTTCTCTAACCACCAAACGTCACGGTCATTCTCTTTCGGTCTCGTAGACACGAGCTGAGAAAGTGCAAACCTCGAGCAATTGCTCCGAGATGAAAAGTGCCAGCACTGAAAGCTGTTGCTAGCCAGCCCCCTTCCTTGGAAGCGCTTTCACAGGCGCAGCAACACTGGGGCTTTGCGCTTCTCTAACCACCAAACGTCACGGTCATTCTCTTTCGGTCTCGTAGACACGAGCTGAGAAATTGCAAACGTCGAGCAATTGCTCAGAGATGAAAAGTGCCAGCACTGAAAGCTGTTGCTAGCCAGCCCCCTTCCTTGGAAGCGCTTTCACAGGCGCAGCAACACTGGGGCTTTGCGCTTCTCTACCCACCAAACGTCATGGTCACTATCTCTCCGTCTCGTAGACACGAGCTGAGAAATTGCAAACGTCGAGCAATTGCTCAGAGATGAAAAGTGCCAGCACTGAAAGCTGTTGCTAGCCAGCACCCTTCCTTGGAAGCGCTTTTGTAGCCCTAAGAACACTGGGGCTCTGGCCTTCTCTAGCCATCTAAACTTCTGCTCATCGTCTCGCACAGTCTAAAGAGAGCTCAGGTGAGAAATTGCAAACGTCGAGCAATTGCTCAGAGATGAAAAGTGCCAGCACTGAAAGCTGTTGCTAGCCAGCCCCCTTCCTTGGAAGCGCTTTCACAGGCGCAGCAACACTTGCTCTTTGCGCTTCTCTAACCACCAAACGTCACGGTCATTCTCTTTCCGTCTCGTAGACACGAGCTGAGAAATTGCAAACGTCGAGCAATTGCTCAGAGATGAAAAGTGCCAGCACTGAAAGCTGTTGCTAGCCAGCACCCTTCCTTGGAAGTGCTTTTATAGCCCTAAGAACAGTGGGGCTCTGGGCTTCTGTAGCCACCTCATCTTCTGCTCAACCTCTCGCGCACTCTAAAGAGAGCTCAGGTGAGAAATTGCAAACGTCGAGCAATTGCTGTGAGATGAAAAGTGCCAGCACTGAAAGCTGTTGCTAGCCAGCACCCTTCCTTGGAAGCGCTTTTGTAGCCCTAAGAACAGTGGGGCTCTGGGCTTCTCTAGCCATCTCATCTTCTGCTCATCCTCTCGCGCAGTCTAAAGAGAGCTCAGGTGAGAAATTGCAAACGTCGAGCAATTGGTCAGAGAGGAAAAGTGCCAGCACTGAAAGCTCTTGCTAGCCAGCCGCCTTCCTTGGAAGCGCTTTCACAGGCGCAGCAACACTGGGGTTTTGCGCTTCTCTACCCACCAAACGTCACGGTCATTCTCTTTCGGTCTCGTAGACACGAGCTGAGAAAGTGCAAACGTTGAGCAATTGCTCAGAGATGAAAAGTGCCAGCACTGAAAGCTGTTGCTAGCCAGCACCCTTCCTTGGAAGCGCTTTTGTAGCCCTAAGAACAGTGGAGCTCTGTGCTTCTCTAGCCATCTCATCTTCTGCTCATCCTCTCGCGCAGTCTAAAGAGAGCTCAGGTGAGACATTGCAAACGTCGAGCAATTGCTCAGAGATGAAAAGTGCCAGCACTGAAAGCTGTTGCTAGCCAGCCGCCTTCCTTGGAAGCGCTTTCACAGGCGCAAAACACTGGGGCTTTGCGCTTCTCTACCCACCAAACGTCACGGTCACTATCTCTCCGTCTCGTAGACACGAGCTGAGAAATTGCAAACGTCGAGCAATTGCTCAGAGATGAAAAGTGCCAGCACTGAAAGATGTTGCTAGCCAGCCCCCTTCCTTGGAAGCGCTTTTGTAGCCCTAAGAACAGTGGAGCTCTGGGCTTCTCTAGCCATCTCATCTTCTGCTCATCCTCTCGCGCAGTCTAAAGAGAGCTCAGGTGAGAAATTGCAAACGTCGAGCAATTGCTCAGAGATGAAAAGTGCCAGCACTGAAAGCTGTTGCTAGCCAGCACCCTTCCTTGGAAGCGCTTTCACAGGCGCAGCAACACTGGGGCTTTGCGCTTCTCTAACCACCAAACGTCACGGTCATTCTCTTTCCGTCTCGTAGACACGAGCTGAGAAATTGCAAACGTCGAGCAATTGCTCAGAGATGAAAAGTGCCAGCACTGAAAGATGTTGCTAGCCAGCCCCCTTCCTTGGAAGCGCTTTCACAGGCGCAGCAACACTGGGGCTTTGCGCTTCTCTAACCACCAAACGTCACGGTCATTCTCTTTCGGTCTCGTAGACACGAGCTGAGAAATTGCAAACGTCGAGCAATTGCTCAGAGATGAAAAGTGCCAGCACTGAAAGCTGTTGCTAGCCAGCCCCCTTCCTTGGAAGCGCTTTCACAGGCGCAGCAACACTGGGGCTTTGCGCTTCTCTAACCACCAAACGTCACGGTCATTCTCTTTCCGTCTCGTAGACACGAGCTGAGAAAGTGCAAAAGTTGAGCAATTGCTCAGAGATGAAAAGTGCCAGCACTGAAAGCTCTTGCTAGCCAGCCCCCTTCCTTGGAAGCGCTTTTGTAGCCCTAAGAACACTGGGGCTCTGGGCTTGTCTAGCCACCTCATCTTCTGCTCATCCTCTCGCGCAGTCTAAAGAGAGCTCAGGTGAGAAATTGCAAACGTCGAGCAATTGCTCAGAGATGAAAAGTGCCAGCACTGAAAGCTGTTGCTAGCCAGCCCCCTTCCTTGGAAGCGCTTTTGTAGCCCTAAGAACAGTGGGGCTCTGGGCTTCTCTAGCCACCTCATCTTCTGCTCATCCTCTCGCGCAGTCTAAAGAGAGCTCAGGTGAGAAATTGCAAACGTCGAGCAATTGCTCAGAGATGAAAAGTGCCAGCACTGAAAGCTGTTGCTAGCCAGCACCCTTCCTTGGAAGCGCTTTCACAGGCGCAGCAACACTGGGGCTTTGCGCTTCTCTACCCACCAAACGTCACGGTCACTATCTCTCCGTCTCGTAGACACGAGCTGAGAAAGTGCAAAAGTTGAGCAATTGCTCAGAGATGAAAAGTGCCAGCACTGAAAGATGTTGCTAGCCAGCACCCTTCCTTGGAAGCGCTTTTGTAGCCCTAAGAATACTGGGGCTCTGGCCTTCTCTAGCCATCTAAACTTCTGCTCATCCTCTCGCGCAGTCTAAAGAGAGCTCAGGTGAGAAATTGCAAACGTCGAGCAATTGCTCAGAGATGAAAAGTGCCAGCACTGAAAGCTGTTGCTAGCCAGCCCCCTTCCTTGGAAGCGCTTTCACAGGCGCAGCAACACTGGGGCTTTGCACTTCTCTACCCACCAAACGTCACGGTCATTCTCTTTCGGTCTCGTAGACACGAGCTGAGAAAGTGCAAACCTCGAGCAATTGCTCAGAGATGAAAAGTGCCAGCACTGAAAGATGTTGCTAGCCAGCACCCTTCCTTGGAAGCTCTTTTGTAGCCCTAAAAACACTGGGGCTCTGGGCTTCTCTAGCCATCTCATCTTCTGCTCATCCTCTCGCGCAGTCTAAAGAGAGCTCACGTGAGAAATTGCAAACGTCGAGCAATTGCTGTGAGATGAAAAGTGCCAGCACTGAAAGCTGTTGCTAACCAGCACCCTTCCTTGGAAGCGCTTTCACAGGCGCAGCAACACTTGCTCTTTGCGCTTCTCTAACCACCAAACGTCACGGTCACTTTCTCTCTGTCTCGTAGACACGAGCTGAGAAATTGCAAACGTCGAGCAATTGCTCAGAGATGAAAAGTGCCAGCACTGAAAGCTGTTGCTAGCCAGCACCCTTCCTTGGAAGCGCTTTTGTAGCCCTAAGAACAGTGGAGCTCTGTGCTTCTCTAGCCATCTAAACTTCTGCTCATCCTCTCGCGCAGTCTAAAGAGAGCTCAGGTGAGAAATTGCAAACGTCGAGCAATTGCTCAGAGAGGAAAAGTGCCAGCACTGAAAGCTGTTGCTAGCCAGCACCCTTCCTTGAAAGCGCTTTCACAGGCGCAGCAACACTGGGGCTTTGCGCTTCTCTAACCACCAAACGTCACGGTCACTATCTCTCCGTCTCGTAGACACGAGCTGAGAAATTGCAAACGTCGAGCAATTGCTCAGAGATGAAAAGTGCCAGCACTGAAAGATGTTGCTAGCCAGCCCCCTTCCTTGGAAGCGCTTTTGTAGCCCTAAGAACAGTGGAGCTCTGGGCTTCTCTAGTCACCTCATCTTCTGCTCATCCTCTCGCGCAGTCTAAAGAGAGCTCAGGTGAGAAATTGCAAACGTCGAGCAATTGCTCAGAGAGGAAAAGTGCCAGCACTGAAAGCTGTTGCTAGCCAGCCCCCTTCCTTGGAAGCGCTTTCACAGGCGCAGCAACACTGGGGCTTTGCGCTTCTCTAACCACCAAACGTCACGGTCATTCTCTTTCCGTCTTGTAGACACGAGCTGAGAAATTGCAAATGTCGAGCAATTGCTCAGAGATGAAAAGTGCCAGCACTGAAAGCTGTTGCTAGCCAGCCCCCTTCCTTGGAAGCTCTTTTGTAGCCCTAAGAACAGTGGAGCTCTGGGCTTCTCTAGCCATCTAAACTTCTGCTCATCCTCTCGCTCAGTCTAAAGAGAGCTCAGGTGAGAAATGGCAAACGTCGAGCAATTGCTCAGAGATGAAAAGTGCCAGCACTGAAAGCTGTTGCTAGCCAGCACCCTTCCTTGGAAGCGCTTTTGTAGCCCTAAGAACAGTGGAGCTCTGGGCTTCTCTAGCCATCTAAACTTCTGCTCATCCTCTCGCGCAGTCTAAAGAGAGCTCAGGTGAGAAATTGCAAACGTCGAGCAATTGCTGTGAGATGAAAAGTGCCAGCACTGAAAGCTCTTGCTAGCCAGCAGCCTTCCTTGGAAGCGCTTTCACAGGCGCAGCAACACTGGGGCTTTGCGCTTCTCTAACCACCAAACGTCACGGTCATTCTCTTTCCGTCTCGTAGACACGAGCTGAGAAAGTGCAAACGTTGAGCAATTGCTCAGAGATGAAAAGTGCCAGCACTGAAAGCTGTTGCTAGCCAGCACCCTTCCTTGGAAGCGCTTTTGTAGCCCTAAGAACAGTGGAGCTCTGGGCTTCTCTAGCCATCTCATCTTCTGCTCATCCTCTCGCGCAGTCTAAAGAGAGCTCAGGTGAGAAATTGCAAACGTCGAGCAATTGCTCAGAGAGGAAAAGTGCCAGCACTGAAAGCTGTTGCTAGCCAGCACCCTTCCTTGGAAGCGCTTTCACAGGCACAGCAACACTGGGGCTTTGCGCTTCTCTACCCACCAAACGTCATGGTCACTATCTCTCTGTCTCGTAGACACGAGCTGAGAAATTGCAAACGTCGAGCAATTGCTCAGAGATGAAAAGTGCCAGCACTGAAAGATGTTGCTAGCCAGCACCCTTCCTTGGAAGCGCTTTTGTAGCCCTAAGAACAGTGGAGCTCTGGGCTTCTCTAGCCATCTCATCTTCTGCTCATCCTCTCGCGCAGTCTAAAGAGAGCTCAGGTGAGAAATTGCAAACGTCGAGCAATTGCTCAGAGAGGAAAAGTGCCAGCACTGAAAGCTGTTGCTAGCCAGCCCCCTTCCTTGGAAGTGCTTTCACAGGCGCAGCAACACTGGGGCTTTGTGCTTCTCTAACCACCAAACGTCACGGTCATTCTCTTTCCGTCTTGTAGACACGAGCTGAGAAATTGCAAACGTCGAGCAATTGCTCAGAGATGAAAAGTGCCAGCACTGAAAGCTGTTGCTAGCCAGCACCCTTCCTTGGAAGCTCTTTTGTAGCCCTAAGAACAGTGGAGCTCTGGGCTTCTCTAGCCACCTCATCTTCTGCTCATCCTCTCGCTCAGTCTAAAGAGAGCTCAGGGGAGAAATTGCAAACGTCGAGCAATTGCTCAGAGAGGAAAAGTGCCAGCACTGAAAGCTGTTGCTAGGCAGCACCCTTCCTTGGAAGCGCTTTTGTAGCCCTAAGAACAGTGGAGCTCTGGGCTTCTCTAGCCATCTAAACTTCTGCTCATCCTCTCGCGCAGTCTAAAGAGAGCTCAGGTGAGAAATTGCAAACGTCGAGCAATTGCTGTGAGATGAAAAGTGCCAGCACTGAAAGCTCTTGCTAGCCAGCAGCCTTCCTTGGAAGCGCTTTCACAGGCGCAGCAACACTGGGGCTTTGCGCTTCTCTACCCACCAAACGTCACGGTCATTCTCTTTCCGTCTCGTAGACACGAGCTGAGAAAGTGCAAACGTTGAGCAATTGCTCAGAGATGAAAAGTGCCAGCACTGAAAGCTGTTGCTAGCCAGCCCCCTTCCTTGGAAGCGCTTTTGTAGCCCTAAGAACAGTGGGGCTCTGGGCTTCTCTAGCCACCTCATCTTCTGCTCATCCTCTCGCGCAGTCTAAAGAGAGCTCAGGTGAGAAATTGCAAACGTCGAGCAATTGCTCAGAGATGAAAAGTGCCAGCACTGAAAGCTGTTGCTAGCCAGCCCCCTTCCTTGGAAGCGCTTTCACAGGCGCAGCAACACTGGGGCTTTGCGCTTCTCTAACCACCAAACGTCATGGTCACTATCTCTCCGTCTCGTAGACACGAGCTGAGAAATTGCAAACGTCGAGCAATTGCTCAGAGATGAAAAGTGCCAGCACTGAAAGCTGTTGCTAGCCAGCACCCTTCCTTGGAAGCGCTTTTGTAGCCCTAAGAATACTGGGGCTCTGGCCTTCTCTAGCCATCTAAACTTCTGCTTATCGTCTCGCACAGTCTAAAGAGAGCTCAGGTGAGAAATTGCAAACGTCGAGCAATTGCTCAGAGAGGAAAAGTGCCAGCACTGAAAGCTGTTGCTAGCCAGCCCCCTTCCTTGGAAGCGCTTTCACAGGCGCAGCAACACTTGCTCTTTGCGCTTCTCTAACCACCAAACGTCACGGTCATTCTCTTTCCGTCTCGTAGACACGAGCTGAGAAATTGCAAACGTTGAGCAATTGCTCAGAGATGAAAAGTGCCAGCACTGAAAGCTGTTGCTAGCCAGCCCCCTTCCTTGGAAGCGCTTTTGTAGCCCTAATAACACTGGGGCTGTGGGCTTCTCTAGCCACCTCATCTTCTGCTCATCCTCTCGCGCAGTCTAAAGAGAGCTCAGGTGAGAAATTGCAAACGTTGAGCAATTGCTCAGAGATGAAAAGTGCCAGCACTGAAAGCTGTTGCTAGCCAGCACCCTTCCTTGGAAGCGCTTTTGTAGCCCTAAGAACAGTGGAGCTCTGGGCTTCTCTAGCCATCTCATCTTCTGCTCATCCTCTCGCGCAGTCTAAAGAGAGCTCAGGTGAGAAATTGCAAACGTCGAGCAATTGCTCAGAGATGAAAAGTGCCAGCACTGAAAGCTGTTGCTAGCCAGCAGCCTTCCTTGGAAGCGCTTTCACAGGCGCAGCAACACTGGGGCTTTGCGCTTGTCTACCCACCAAACGTCACGGTCATTCTCTTTCCGTCTCGTAGACACGAGCTGAGAAATTGCAAACGTTGAGCAATTGCTCAGAGATGAAAAGTGCCAGCACTGAAAGCTGTTGCTAGCCAGCACCCTTCCTTGGAAGCTCTTTTGTAGCCCTAAGAACAGTGGAGCTCTGGGCTTCTCTAGCCATCTAAACTTCTGCTCATCCTCTCGCGCAGTCTAAAGAGAGCTCAGGTGAGAAATTGCAAACGTCGAGCAATTGCTCAGAGATGAAAAGTGCCAGCACTGAAAGCTGTTGCTAGCCAGCACCCTTCCTTGGAAGCGCTTTCACAGGCGCAGCAACACTGGGGCTTTGCGCTTCTCTACCCACCAAACGTCACGGTCACTATCTCTCCGTCTCGTAGACACGAGCTGAGAAATTGCAAACGTCGAGCAATTGCTCAGAGATGAAAAGTGCCAGCACTGAAAGCTGTTGCTAGCCAGCCCCCTTCCTTGGAAGCGCTTTTGTAGCCCTAAGAACAGTGGAGCTCTGGGCTTCTCTAGCCATCTAAACTTCTGCTCATCCTCTCGCGCAGTCTAAAGAGAGCTCAGGTGAGAAATTGCAAAAGTCGAGCAATTGCTGTGAGATGAAAAGTGCCAGCACTGAAAGCTGTTGCTAGCCAGCACCCTTCCTTGGAAGCACTTTCACAGGCGCAGCAACACTGGGGCTTTGCGCTTCTCTACCCACCAAACGTCACGGTCATTCTCTTTCGGTCTCGTAGACACGAGCTGAGAAATTGCAAACGTCGAGCAATTGCTCAGAGATGAAAAGTGCCAGCACTGAAAGCTGTTGCTAGCCAGCAGCCTTCCTTGGAAGCGCTTTCACAGGCGCAGCAACACTGGGGCTTTGCGCTTCTCTAACCACCAAACGTCACGGTCACTATCTCTCCGTCTCGTAGACACGAGCTGAGAAATTGCAAACGTCGAGCAATTGCTCAGAGATGAAAAGTGCCAGCACTGAAAGATGTTGCTAGCCAGCACCCTTCCTTGGAAGCGCTTTTGTAGCCCTAAGAACAGTGGGGCTCTGGGCTTCTCTAGCCATCTAAACTTCTGCTCATCCTCTCGCGCAGTCTAAAGAGAGCTCAGGTGAGAAATTGCAAACGTCGAGCAATTGCTCAGAGATGAAAAGTGCCAGCACTGAAAGCTGTTGCTAGCCAGCACCCTTCCTTGGAAGCGCTTTCACAGGCGCAGCAACACTGGGGATTTGCGCTTCTCTAACCACCAAACGTCACGGTCATTCTCTTTCCGTCTCGTAGACACGAGCTGAGAAATTGCAAACATCGAGCAATTGCTCAGAGATGAAAAGTGCCAGCACTGAAAGCTGTTGCTAGCCAGCACCCTTCCTTGGAAGCTCTTTTGTAGCCCTAAGAACAGTGGAGCTCTGGGCTTCTCTAGCCATCTAAACTTCTGCTCATCCTCTCGCTCAGTCTAAAGAGAGCTCAGGTGAGAAATTGCAAACGTCGAGCAATTGCTCAGAGATGAAAAGTGCCAGCACTGAAAGCTGTTGCTAGGCAGCACCCTTCCTTGGAAGCGCTTTTGTAGCCCTAAGAACAGTGGAGCTCTGGGCTTCTCTAGCCATCTAAACTTCTGCTCATCCTCTCGCGCAGTCTAAAGAGAGCTCAGGTGAGAAATTGCAAACGTCGAGCAATTGCTGTGAGATGAAAAGTGCCAGCACTGAAAGCTCTTGCTAGCCAGCAGCCTTCCTTGGAAGCGCTTTCACAGGCGCAGCAACACTGGGGCTTTGCGCTTCTCTAACCACCAAACGTCACGGTCATTCTCTTTCCGTCTCGTAGACACGAGCTGAGAAAGTGCAAACGTTGAGCAATTGCTCAGAGATGAAAAGTGCCAGCACTGAAAGCTGTTGCTAGCCAGCCCCCTTCCTTGGAAGCGCTTTTGTAGCCCTAAGAACAGTGGAGCTCTGGGCTTCTCTAGCCATCTCATCTTCTGCTCATCCTCTCGCGCAGTCTAAAGAGAGCTCAGGTGAGAAATTGCAAACGTCGAGCAATTGCTCAGAGAGGAAAAGTGCCAGCACTGAAAGCTGTTGCTAGCCAGCACCCTTCCTTGGAAGCGCTTTCACAGGCACAGCAACACTGGGGCTTTGCGCTTCTCTACCCACCAAACGTCATGGTCACTATCTCTCTGTCTCGTAGACACGAGCTGAGAAATTGCAAACGTCGAGCAATTGCTCAGAGATGAAAAGTGCCAGCACTGAAAGATGTTGCTAGCCAGCACCCTTCCTTGGAAGCGCTTTTGTAGCCCTAAGAACAGTGGAGCTCTGGGCTTCTCTAGCCATCTCATCTTCTGCTCATCCTCTCGCGCAGTCTAAAGAGAGCTCAGGGGAGAAATTGCAAACGTCGAGCAATTGCTCAGAGAGGAAAAGTGCCAGCACTGAAAGCTGTTGCTAGCCAGCACCCTTCCTTGGAAGCGCTTTCACAGGCGCAGCAACACTGGGGCTTTGTGCTTCTCTAACCACCAAACGTCACGGTCATTCTCTTTCCGTCTTGTAGACACGAGCTGAGAAATTGCAAACGTCGAGCAATTGCTCAGAGATGAAAAGTGCCAGCACTGAAAGCTGTTGCTAGCCAGCACCCTTCCTTGGAAGCTCTTTTGTAGCCCTAAGAACAGTGGAGCTCTGGGCTTCTCTAGCCACCTCATCTTCTGCTCATCCTCTCGCTCAGTCTAAAGAGAGCTCAGGGGAGAAATTGCAAACGTCGAGCAATTGCTGTGAGATGAAAAGTGCCAGCACTGAAAGCTGTTGCTAGGCAGCACCCTTCCTTGGAAGCGCTTTTGTAGCCCTAAGAACAGTGGAGCTCTGGGCTTCTCTAGCCATCTAAACTTCTGCTCATCCTCTCGCGCAGTCTAAAGAGAGCTCAGGTGAGAAATTGCAAACGTCGAGCAATTGCTGTGAGATGAAAAGTGCCAGCACTGAAAGCTCTTGCTAGCCAGCAGCCTTCCTTGGAAGCGCTTTCACAGGCGCAGCAACACTGGGGCTTTGCGCTTCTCTACCCACCAAATGTCACGGTCATTCTCTTTCCGTCTCGTAGACACGAGCTGAGAAAGTGCAAACGTTGAGCAATTGCTCAGAGATGAAAAGTGCCAGCACTGAAAGCTGTTGCTAGCCAGCCCCCTTCCTTGGAAGCGCTTTTGTAGCCCTAAGAACACTGGGGCTCTGGGCTTCTCTAGCCACCTCATCTTCTGCTCATCCTCTCGCGCACTCTAAAGAGAGCTCAGGTGAGAAATTGCAAACGTCGAGCAATTGCTCAGAGATGAAAAGTGCCAGCACTGAAAGCTGTTGCTAGCCAGCACCCTTCCTTGGAAGCGCTTTCACAGGCGCAGCAACACTGGGGCTTTGCGCTTCTCTAACCACCAAACGTCATGGTCACTATCTCTCCGTCTCGTAGACACGAGCTGAGAAATTGCAAACGTCGAGCAATTGCTCAGAGATGAAAAGTGCCAGCACTGAAAGCTGTTGCTAGCCAGCACCCTTCCTTGGAAGCGCTTTTGTAGCCCTAAGAATACTGGGGCTCTGGCCTTCTCTAGCCATCTAAACTTCTGCTTATCGTCTCGCACAGTCTAAAGAGAGCTCAGGTGAGAAATTGCAAACGTCGAGCAATTGCTCAGAGAGGAAAAGTGCCAGCACTGAAAGCTGTTGCTAGCCAGCCCCCTTCCTTGGAAGCGCTTTCACAGGCGCAGCAACACTTGCTCTTTGCGCTTCTCTAACCACCAAACGTCACGGTCATTCTCTTTCCGTCTCGTAGACACGAGCTGAGAAATTGCAAACGTTGAGCAATTGCTCAGAGATGAAAAGTGCCAGCACTGAAAGCTGTTGCTAGCCAGCACCCTTCCTTGGAAGCGCTTTTATAGCCCTAAGAACACTGGGGCTCTGGCCTTCTCTAGCCACCTCATCTTCTGCTCATCCTCTCGCGCAGTCTAAAGAGAGCTCAGGTGAGAAATTGCAAACGTCGAGCAATTGCTCAGAGATGAAAAGTGCCAGCACTGAAAGCTGTTGCTAGCCAGCACCCTTCCTTGGAAGCGCTTTTGTAGCCCTAAGAACAGTGGAGCTCTGGGCTTCTCTAGCCATCTCATCTTCTGCTCATCCTCTCGCGCAGTCTAAAGAGAGCTCAGGTGAGAAATTGCAAACGTCGAGCAATTGCTCAGAGATGAAAAGTGCCAGCACTGAAAGCTGTTGCTAGCCAGCACCCTTCCTTGGAAGCGCTTTCACAGGCGCAGCAACACTGGGGCTTTGCGCTTGTCTACCCACCAAACGTCACGGTCATTCTCTTTCCGTCTCGTAGACACGAGCTGAGAAATTGCAAACGTTGAGCAATTGCTCAGAGATGAAAAGTGCCAGCACTGAAAGCTGTTGCTAGCCAGCACCCTTCATTGGAAGCTCTTTTGTAGCCCTAAGAACAGTGGAGCTCTGGGCTTCTCTAGCCATCTAAACTTCTGCTCATCCTCTCGCGCAGTCTAAAGAGAGCTCAGGTGAGAAATTGCAAACGTCGAGCAATTGCTCAGAGATGAAAAGTGCCAGCACTGAAAGCTGTTGCTAGCCAGCACCCTTCCTTGGAAGCGCTTTCACAGGCGCAGCAACACTGGGGCTTTGCGCTTCTC
Organism: Sarcoramphus papa; assembly: GCA_037962945.1. Lineage (NCBI taxonomy): Eukaryota > Metazoa > Chordata > Aves > Accipitriformes > Cathartidae > Sarcoramphus > Sarcoramphus papa. Next base: position 26,919,981 of record CM075590.1, on the reverse strand, counting down.
TACCCACCAAACGTCACGGTCACTATCTCTCCGTCTCGTAGACACGAGCTGAGAAATTGCAAACGTCGAGCAATTGCTCAGAGATGAAAAGTGCCAGCACTGAAAGCTGTTGCTAGCCAGCCCCCTTCCTTGGAAGCGCTTTTGTAGCCCTAAGAACAGTGGAGCTCTGGGCTTCTCTAGCCATCTAAACTTCTGCTCATCCTCTCGCGCAGTCTAAAGAGAGCTCAGGTGAGAAATTGCAAACGTCGAGCAATTGCTGTGAGATGAAAAGTGCCAGCACTGAAAGCTGTTGCTAGCCAGCACCCTTCCTTGGAAGCACTTTCACAGGCGCAGCAACACTGGGGCTTTGCGCTTCTCTACCCACCAAACGTCACGGTCATTCTCTTTCGGTCTCGTAGACACGAGCTGAGAAATTGCAAACGTCGAGCAATTGCTCAGAGATGAAAAGTGCCAGCACTGAAAGCTGTTGCTAGCCAGCACCCTTCCTTGGAAGCGCTTTCACAGGCGCAGCAACACTGGGGCTTTGCGCTTCTCTAACCACCAAACGTCATGGTCACTATCTCTCCGTCTCGTAGACACGAGCTGAGAAATTGCAAACGTCGAGCAATTGCTCAGAGATGAAAAGTGCCAGCACTGAAAGCTGTTGCTAGCCAGCACCCTTCCTTGGAAGCGCTTTTGTAGCCCTAAGAATACTGGGGCTCTGGCCTTCTCTAGCCATCTAAACTTCTGCTTATCGTCTCGCACAGTCTAAAGAGAGCTCAGGTGAGAAATTGCAAACGTCGAGCAATTGCTCAGAGAGGAAAAGTGCCAGCACTGAAAGCTGTTGCTAGCCAGCCCCCTTCCTTGGAAGCGCTTTCACAGGCGCAGCAACACTTGCTCTTTGCGCTTCTCTAACCACCAAACGTCACGGTCATTCTCTTTCCGTCTCGTAGACACGAGCTGAGAAATTGCAAACGTTGAGCAATTGCTCAGAGATGAAAAGTGCCAGCACTGAAAGCTGTTGCTAGCCAGCACCCTTCCTTGGAAGCGCTTTTATAGCCCTAAGAACAGTGGGGCTCTGGCCTTCTCTAGCCACCTCATCTTCTGCTCATCCTCTCGCGCAGTCTAAAGAGAGCTCAGCTGAGAAATTGCAAACGTCGAGCAATTGCTCAGAGATGAAAAGTGCCAGCACTGAAAGCTGTTGCTAGCCAGCACCCTTCCTTGGAAGCGCTTTTGTAGCCCTAAGAACAGTGGAGCTCTGGGCTTCTCTAGCCATCTCATCTTCTGCTCATCCTCTCGCGCAGTCTAAAGAGAGCTCAGGTGAGAAATTGCAAACGTCGAGCAATTGCTCAGAGATGAAAAGTGCCAGCACTGAAAGCTGTTGCTAGCCAGCACCCTTCCTTGGAAGCGCTTTCACAGGCGCAGCAACACTGGGGCTTTGCGCTTGTCTACCCACCAAACGTCACGGTCATTCTCTTTCCGTCTTGTAGACACGAGCTGAGAAATTGCAAACGTTGAGCAATTGCTCAGAGATGAAAAGTGCCAGCACTGAAAGCTGTTGCTAGCCAGCACCCTTCATTGGAAGCTCTTTTGTAGCCCTAAGAACAGTGGAGCTCTGGGCTTCTCTAGCCATCTAAACTTCTGCTCATCCTCTCGCGCAGTCTAAAGAGAGCTCAGGTGAGAAATTGCAAACGTCGAGCAATTGCTCAGAGATGAAAAGTGCCAGCACTGAAAGCTGTTGCTAGCCAGCACCCTTCCTTGGAAGCGCTTTCACAGGCGCAGCAACACTGGGGCTTTGCGCTTCTCTACCCACCAAACGTCACGGTCACTATCTCTCCGTCTCGTAGACACGAGCTGAGAAATTGCAAACGTCGAGCAATTGCTCAGAGATGAAAAGTGCCAGCACTGAAAGCTGTTGCTAGCCAGCCCCCTTCCTTGGAAGCGCTTTTGTAGCCCTAAGAACAGTGGAGCTCTGGGCTTCTCTAGCCATCTAAACTTCTGCTCATCCTCTCGCGCAGTCTAAAGAGAGCTCAGGTGAGAAATTGCAAACGTCGAGCAATTGCTGTGAGATGAAAAGTGCCAGCACTGAAAGCTGTTGCTAGCCAGCACCCTTCCTTGGAAGCACTTTCACAGGCGCAGCAACACTGGGGCTTTGCGCTTCTCTACCCACCAAACGTCACGGTCATTCTCTTTCGGTCTCGTAGACACGAGCTGAGAAATTGCAAACGTCGAGCAATTGCTCAGAGATGAAAAGTGCCAGCACTGAAAGCTGTTGCTAGCCAGCACCCTTCCTTGGAAGCGCTTTCACAGGCGCAGCAACACTGGGGCTTTGCGCTTCTCTAACCACCAAACGTCACGGTCACTATCTCTCCGTCTCGTAGACACGAGCTGAGAAATTGCAAACGTCGAGCAATTGCTCAGAGATGAAAAGTGCCAGCACTGAAAGATGTTGCTAGCCAGCACCCTTCCTTGGAAGCGCTTTTGTAGCCCTAAGAACAGTGGGGCTCTGGGCTTCTCTAGCCATCTAAACTTCTGCTCATCCTCTCGCGCAGTCTAAAGAGAGCTCAGGTGAGAAATTGCAAACGTCGAGCAATTGCTCAGAGATGAAAAGTGCCAGCACTGAAAGCTGTTGCTAGCCAGCACCCTTCCTTGGAAGCGCTTTCACAGGCGCAGCAACACTGGGGATTTGCGCTTCTCTAACCACCAAACGTCACGGTCATTCTCTTTCCGTCTCGTAGACACGAGCTGAGAAATTGCAAACATCGAGCAATTGCTCAGAGATGAAAAGTGCCAGCACTGAAAGCTGTTGCTAGCCAGCACCCTTCCTTGGAAGCGCTTTTGTAGCCCTAAGAACAGTGGGGCTCTGTGCTTCTCTAGCCATCTAAACTTCTGCTCATCCTCTCGCGCAGTCTAAAGAGAGATCAGGTGAGAAATTGCAAACGTCGAGCAATTGCTCAGAGAGGAAAAGTGCCAGCACTGAAAGCTGTTCCTAGCCAGCACCCTTCCTTGAAAGCGCTTTCACAGGCGCAGCAACACTGGGGCTTTGCGCTTCTCTAACCACCAAACGTCACGGTCACTATCTCTCCGTCTCGTAGACACGAGCTGAGAAATTGCAAACCTCGAGCAATTGCTCAGAGATTAAAAGTGCCAGCACTGAAAGCTGTTGCTAGCCAGCACCCTTCCTTGGAAGCGCTTTTGTATCCCTAAGAACAGTGGAGCTGTGGGCTTCTCTAGCCACCTCATCTTCTGCTCATCCTCTCGCGCAGTCTAAAGAGAGCTCAGGTGAGAAATTGCAAACGTCGAGCAATTGCTCAGAGAGGAAAAGTGCCAGCACTGAAAGCTGTTGCTAGACAACACCCTTCCTTGGAAGCGCTTTCACAGGCACAGCAACACTGGGGCTTTGCGCTTCTCTAACCACCAAACGTCACGGTCATTCTCTTTACGTCTTGTAGACACGAGCTGAAAAATTGCAAACGTCGAGCAATTGCTGTGAGATGAAAAGTGCCAGCACTGAAAGCTGTTGCTAGCCAGCACCCTTCCTTGGAAGCTCTTTTGTAGCCCTAAGAACACTGGGACTCTGGGCTTCTCTAGCCACCTCATCTTCTGCTCATCCTCTCGCTCAGTCTAAAGAGCGCTCAGGTGAGAAATTGCAAACGTCGAGCAATTGCTGTGAGATGAAAAGTGCCAGCACTGAAAGCTGTTGCTAGCCAGCACCCTTCCTTGGAAGCGCTTTTGTAGCCCTAAGAACAGTGGAGCTCTGGGCTTCTCTAGCCATCTAAACTTCTGCTCATCCTCTCGCGCAGTCTAAAGAGAGCTCAGGTGAGAAATTGCAAACGTCGAGCAATTGCTCAGAGATGAAAAGTGCCAGCACTGAAAGCTGTTGCTAGCCAGCAGCCTTCCTTGGAAGCGCTTTCACAGGCGCAGCAACACTTGCTCTTTGCGCTTCTCTAACCACCAAACGTCACGGTCACTTTCTCTCTCTCTCGTAGACACGAGCTGAGAAATTGCAAACGTCGAGCAATTGCTCAGAGATGAAAAGTGCCAGCACTGAAAGCTGTTGCTAGCCAGCACCCTTCCTTGGAAGCGCTTTTGTAGCCCTAAGAACACTGGGGCTCTGTGCTTCTCTAGCCATCTAAACTTCTGCTCATCCTCTCGCGCAGTCTAAAGAGAGCTCAGGTGAGAAATTGCAAACGTCGAGCAATTGCTCAGAGATGAAAAGTGCCAGCACTGAAAGCTGTTGCTAGCCAGCCCCCTTCCTTGGAAGCGCTTTCACAGGCGCAGCAACACTGGGGCTTTGCGCTTCTCTACCCACCAAACGTCATGGTCACTATCTCTCCGTCTCGTAGACACGAGCTGAGAAATTGCAAACGTTGAGCAATTGCTCAGAGATGAAAAGTGCCAGCACTGTAAGCTGTTGCTAGCCAGCCCCCTTCCTTGGAAGCGCTTTTGTAGCCCTAAGAACAGTGGGGCTCTGTGCTTTTCTAGCCATCTAAACTTCTGCTCATCCTCTCGCGCAGTCTAAAGAGAGCTCAGGTGAGAAATTGCAAACGTCGAGCAATTGCTCAGAGATGAAAAGTGCCAGCACTGAAAGCTGTTGCTAGCCAGCCCCCTTCCTTGGAAGCGCTTTCACAGGCGCAGCAACACTGGGGCTTTGCGCTTCTCTAACCACCAAACGTCACGGTCATTCTCTTTCCGTCTCGTAGACACGAGCTGAGAAATTGCAAACGTCGAGCAATTGCTCAGAGATGAAAAGTGCCAGCACTGAAAGCTGTTGCTAGCCAGCCCCCTTCCTTGGAAGCGCTTTTATAGCCCTAAGAACACTGGGGCTCTGGCCTTCTCTAGCCACCTCATCTTCTGCTCATCCTCTCGCGCAGTCTAAAGAGAGCTCAGGTGAGAAATTGCAAACGTCGAGCAATTGCTCAGAGATGAAAAGTGCCAGCACTGAAAGCTGTTGCTAGCCAGCACCCTTCCTTGGAAGCGCTTTTGTAGCCCTAAGAACAGTGGAGCTCTGGGCTTCTCTAGCCATCTCATCTTCTGCTCATCCTCTCGCGCAGTCTAAAGAGAGCTCAGGGGAGAAATTGCAAACGTCGAGCAATTGCTCAGAGATGAAAAGTGCCAGCACTGAAAGCTGTTGCTAGCCAGCACCCTTCCTTGGAAGCGCTTTCACAGGCGCAGCAACACTGGGGCTTTGCGCTTCTCTACCCACCAAACGTCACGGTCATTCTCTTTCCGTCTCGTAGACACGAGCTGAGAAAGTGCAAACGTTGAGCAATTGCTCAGAGATGAAAAGTGCCAGCACTGAAAGCTGTTGCTAGCCAGCCCCCTTCCTTGGAAGCGCTTTTGTAGCCCTAAGAACAGTGGAGCTCTGGGCTTCTCTAGCCATCTCATCTTCTGCTCATCCTCTCGCGCAGTCTAAAGAGAGCTCAGGTGAGAAATTGCAAACGTCGAGCAATTGCTGAGAGATGAAAAGTGCCAGCACTGAAAGCTGTTGCTAGCCAGCACCCTTCCTTGGAAGCGCTTTCACAGGCGCAGCAACACTGGGGCTTTGCGCTTCTCTACCCACCAAACGTCACGGTCACTATCTCTCCGTCTCGTAGACACGAGCTGAGAAAGTGCAAAAGTTGAGCAATTGCTCAGAGATGAAAAGTGCCAGCACTGAAAGATGTTGCTAGCCAGCACCCTTCCTTGGAAGCTCTTTTGTAGCCCTAAGAACAGTGGAGCTCTGTGCTTCTCTAGCCATCTAAACTTCTGCTCATCCTCTCGCGCAGTCTAAAGAGAGCTCAGGTGAGAAATTGCAAACGTCGAGCAATTGCTCAGAGATGAAAAGTGCCAGCACTGAAAGCTGTTGCTAGCCAGCCCCCTTCCTTGGAAGCGCTTTCACAGGCGCAGCAACACTGGGGCTTTGCACTTCTCTACCCACCAAACGTCACGGTCATTCTCTTTCGGTCTCGTAGAGACGAGCTGAGAAAGTGCAAACGTCGAGCAATTGCTCAGAGATGAAAAGTGCCAGCACTGAAAGCTGTTGCTAGCCAGCACCCTTCCTTGGAAGCTCTTTTGTAGCCCTAAAAACACTGGGGCTCTGGGCTTCTCTAGCCATCTCATCTTCTGCTCATCCTCTCGCGCAGTCTAAAGAGAGCTCACGTGAGAAATTGCAAACGTCGAGCAATTGCTCAGAGATGAAAAGTGCCAGCACTGAAAGCTGTTGCTAGCCAGCACCCTTCCTTGGAAGCGCTTTCACAGGCGCAGCAACACTTGCTCTTTGCGCTTCTCTAACCACCAAACGTCACGGTCACTTTCTCTCTGTCTCGTAGACACGAGCTGAGAAATTGCAAACGTCGAGCAATTGCTCAGAGATGAAAAGTGCCAGCACTGAAAGCTGTTGCTAGCCAGCACCCTTCCTTGGAAGCGCTTTTGTAGCCCTAAGAACACTGGGGCTCTGTGCTTCTCTAGCCATCTAAACTTCTGCTCATCCTGTCGCGCAGTCTAAAGAGAGCTCAGGTGAGAAATTGCAAACGTCGAGCAATTGCTGTGAGATGAAAAGTGCCAGCACTGAAAGCTGTTGCTAGCCAGCCCCCTTCCTTGGAAGCGCTTTTGTAGCCCTAAGAACAGTGGAGCTCTGGGCTTCTCTAGCCATCTAAACTTCTGCTCATCCTCTCGCGCAGTCTAAAGAGAGCTCAGGTGAGAAATTGCAAACGTCGAGCAATTGCTGTGAGATGAAAAGTGCCAGCACTGAAAGCTGTTGCTAGCCAGCACCCTTCCTTGGAAGCGCTTTCACAGGCGCAGCAACACTTGCTCTTTGCGCTTCTCTAACCACCAAACGTCACGGTCACTTTCTCTCTCTCTCGTAGACACGAGCTGAGAAATTGCAAACGTCGAGCAATTGCTCAGAGATGAAAAGTGCCAGCACTGAAAGCTGTTGCTAGCCAGCACCCTTCCTTGGAAGCGCTTTTGTAGCCCTAAGAACAGTGGGGCTCTGTGCTTCTCTAGCCATCTAAACTTCTGCTCATCCTCTCGCGCAGTCTAAAGAGCGCTCAGGTGAGAAATTGCAAACGTCGAGCAATTGCTCAGAGATGAAAAGTGCCAGCACTGAAAGCTGTTGCTAGCCAGCACCCTTCCTTGGAAGCGCTTTCACAGGCGCAGCAACACTGGGGCTTTGCGCTTCTCTAACCACCAAACGTCACGGTCACTATCTCTCCGTCTCGTAGACACGAGCTGAGAAATTGCAAACGTCGAGCAATTGCTCAGAGATGAAAAGTGCCAGCACTGAAAGCTGTTGCTAGCCAGCACCCTTCCTTGGAAGCTCTTTTGTAGCCCTAAGAACAGTGGAGCTCTGGGCTTCTCTAGCCATCTCATCTTCTGCTCATCCTCTCGCGCAGTCTAAAGAGAGCTCAGGTGAGAAATTGCAAACGTCGAGCAATTGCTCAGAGAGGAAAAGTGCCAGCACTGAAAGCTGTTGCTAGCCAGCACCCTTCCTTGGAAGCGCTTTCACAGGCGCAGCAACACTGGGGCTTTGCGCTTCTCTAACCACCAAACGTCACGGTCATTCTCTTTCCGTCTTGTAGACACGAGCTGAGAAATTGCAAACGTCGAGCAATTGCTCAGAGATGAAAAGTGCCAGCACTGAAAGCTGTTGCTAGCCAGCACCCTTCCTTGGAAGCTCTTTTGTAGCCCTAAGAACAGTGGAGCTCTGGGCTTCTCTAGCCATCTAAACTTCTGCTCATCCTCTCGCTCAGTCTAAAGAGAGCTCAGGTGAGAACTTGCAAACATCGAGCAATTGCTGTGAGATGAAAAGTGCCAGCACTGAAAGCTGTTGCTAGCCAGCCCCCTTCCTTGGAAGCGCTTTTGTAGCCCTAAGAACACTGGGGCTCTGGGCTTCTCTAGCCATCTAAACTTCTGCTCATCCTCTCGCGCAGTCTAAAGAGAGCTCAGGTGAGAAATTGCAAACGTCGAGCAATTGCTGTGAGATGAAAAGTGCCAGCACTGAAAGCTCTTGCTAGCCAGCAGCCTTCCTTGGAAGCGCTTTCACAGGCGCAGCAACACTGGGGCTTTGCGCTTCTCTAACCACCAAACGTCACGGTCATTCTCTTTCCGTCTCGTAGACACGAGCTGAGAAAGTGCAAACGTTGAGCAATTGCTCAGAGATGAAAAGTGCCAGCACTGAAAGCTGTTGCTAGCCAGCCCCCTTCCTTGGAAGCGCTTTTGTAGCCCTAAGAACAGTGGAGCTCTGGGCTTCTCTAGCCACCTCATCTTCTGCTCATCCTCTCGCGCAGTCTAAAGTGAGCTCAGGTGAGACATTGCAAACGTCGAGCAATTGCTCAGAGATGAAAAGTGCCAGCACTGAAAGCTGTTGCTAGCCAGCACCCTTCCTTGGAAGCGCTTTCACAGGCGCAGCAACACTTGCTCTTTGCGCTTCTCTACCCACCAAACGTCATGGTCACTATCTCTCCGTCTCGTAGACACGAGCTGAGAAATTGCAAACGTCGAGCAATTGCTCAGAGATGAAAAGTGCCAGCACTGAAAGATGTTGCTAGCCAGCACCCTTCCTTGGAAGCTCTTTTGTAGCCCTAAGAACAGTGGAGCTCTGGGCTTCTCTAGCCATCTCATCTTCTGCTCATCCTCTCGCTCAGTCTAAAGAGAGCTCAGGTGAGAAATTGCAAACGTCGAGCAATTGCTGTGAGATGAAAAGTGCCAGCACTGAAAGCTGTTGCTAGCCAGCCCCCTTCCTTGGAAGCGCTTTTGTAGCCCTAAGAACACTGGGGCTCTGGGCTTCTCTAGCCATCTAAACTTCTGCTCATCCTCTCGCGCAGTCTAAAGAGAGCTCAGGTGAGAAATTGCAAACGTCGAGCAATTGCTGTGAGATGAAAAGTGCCAGCACTGAAAGCTGTTGCTAGCCAGCACCCTTCCTTGGAAGCGCTTTCACAGGCGCAGCAACACTGGGGCTTTGCGCTTCTCTAACCACCAAACGTCACGGTCATTCTCTTTCCGTCTCGTAGACACGAGCTGAGAAAGTGCAAACGTTGAGCAATTGCTCAGAGATGAAAAGTGCCAGCACTGAAAGATGTTGCTAGCCAGCCCCCTTCCTTGGAAGCGCTTTTGTAGCCCTAAGAACAGTGGAGCTCTGGGCTTCTCTAGCCACCTCATCTTCTGCTCATCCTCTCGCGCAGTCTAAAGAGAGCTCAGGTGAGACATTGCAAACGTCGAGCAATTGCTCAGAGATGAAAAGTGCCAGCACTGAAAGCTGTTGCTAGCCAGCACCCTTCCTTGGAAGCGCTTTCACAGGCGCAGCAACACTTGCTCTTTGCGCTTCTCTACCCACCAAACGTCATGGTCACTATCTCTCCGTCTCGTAGACACGAGCTGAGAAATTGCAAACGTCGAGCAATTGCTCAGAGATGAAAAGTGCCAGCACTGAAAGATGTTGCTAGCCAGCACCCTTCCTTGGAAGCGCTTTTGTAGCCCTAAGAACAGTGGAGCTCTGGGCTTCTCTAGCCATCTCATCTTCTGCTCATCCTCTCGCGCAGTCTAAAGAGAGCTCAGGTGAGAAATTGCAAACGTCGAGCAATTGCTCAGAGAGGAAAAGTGCCAGCACTGAAAGCTGTTGCTAGCCAGCACCCTTCCTTGGAAGCGCTTTCACAGGCGCAGCAACACTGGGGCTTTGCGCTTCTCTAACCACCAAACGTCACGGTCATTCTCTTTCTGTCTTGTAGACACGAGCTGAGAAATTGCAAACGTCGAGCAATTGCTCAGAGATGAAAAGTGCCAGCACTGAAAGCTGTTGCTAGCCAGCCCCCTTCCTTGGAAGCTCTTTTGTAGCCCTAAGAACACTGGGGCTCTGGGCTTCTCTAGCCACCTCATCTTCTGCTCATCCTCTCGCTCAGTCTAAAGAGAGCTCAGGTGAGAAATTGCAAACGTCGAGCAATTGCTCAGAGATGAAAAGTGCCAGCACTGAAAGCTGTTGCTAGCCAGCCCCCTTCCTTGGAAGCGCTTTTGTAGCCCTAAGAACAGTGGAGCTCTGGGCTTCTCTAGCCATCTAAACTTCTGCTCATCCTCTCGCGCAGTCTAAAGAGAGCTCAGGTGAGAAATTGCAAACGTCGAGCAATTGCTCAGAGATGAAAAGTGCCAGCACTGAAAGCTGTTGCTAGCCAGCACCCTTCCTTGGAAGCGCTTTCACAGGCGCAGCAACACTGGGGCTTTGCGCTTCTCTACCCACCAAACGTCACGGTCACTATCTCTCCGTCTCGTAGACACGAGCTGAGAAATTGCAAACGTCGAGCAATTGCTCAGAGATGAAAAGTGCCAGCACTGAAAGCTGTTGCTAGCCAGCCCCCTTCCTTGGAAGCGCTTTTGTAGCCCTAAGAACAGTGGAGCTCTGGGCTTCTCTAGCCATCTAAACTTCTGCTCATCCTCTCGCGCAGTCTAAAGAGAGCTCAGGTGAGAAATTGCAAACTTCGAGCAATTGCTGTGAGATGAAAAGTGCCAGCACTGAAAGCTGTTGCTAGCCAGCACCCTTCCTTGGAAGCGCTTTCACAGGCGCAGCAACACTGGGGCTTTGCGCTTCTCTAACCACCAAACGTCACGGTCATTCTCTTTCGGTCTCGTAGACACGAGCTGAGAAATTGCAAACGTCGAGCAATTGCTCAGAGATGAAAAGTGCCAGCACTGAAAGATGTTGCTAGCCAGCCCCCTTCCTTGGAAGCGCTTTCACAGGCGCAGCAACACTGGGGCTTTGCGCTTCTCTACCCACCAAACGTCACGGTCATTCTCTTTCCGTCTCGTAGACACGAGCTGAGAAATTGCAAACGTTGAGCAATTGCTCAGAGATGAAAAGTGCCAGCACTGAAAGCTCTTGCTAGCCAGCACCCTTCCTTGGAAGCGCTTTCACAGGCGCAGCAACACTGGGGCTTTGCGCTTCTCTACCCACCAAACGTCACGGTCATTCTCTTTCCGTCTCGTAGACACGAGCTGAGAAATTGCAAACGTTGAGCAATTGCTCAGAGATGAAAAGTGCCAGCACTGAAAGCTGTTGCTAGCCAGCACCCTTCCTTGGAAGCGCTTTTGTAGCCCTAAGAACAGTGGAGCTCTGGGCTTCTCTAGCCATCTAAATTTCTGCTCATCCTCTCGCGCAGTCTAAAGAGAGCTCAGGTGAGAAATTGCAAACGTCGAGCAATTGCTCAGAGATGAAAAGTGCCAGCACTGAAAGCTGTTGCTAGCCAGCCCCCTTCCTTGGAAGCGCTTTCACAGGCGCAGCAACACTGGGGCTTTGCGCTTCTCTACCCACCAAACGTCACGGTCACTATCTCTCCGTCTCGTAGACACGAGCTGAGAAATTGCAAACGTCGAGCAATTGCTCAGAGATGAAAAGTGCCAGCACTGAAAGCTGTTGCTAGCCAGCCCCCTTCCTTGGAAGCGCTTTTGTAGCCCTAAGAACAGTGGAGCTCTGGGCTTCTCTAGCCATCTAAACTTCTGCTCATCCTCTCGCGCAGTCTAAAGAGAGCTCAGGTGAGAAATTGCAAACTTCGAGCAATTGCTGTGAGATGAAAAGTGCCAGCACTGAAAGCTGTTGCTAGCCAGCCCCCTTCCTTGGAAGCGCTTTCACAGGCGCAGCAACACTGGGGCTTTGCGCTTCTCTAACCACCAAACGTCACGGTCATTCTCTTTCGGTCTCGTAGACACGAGCTGAGAAATTGCAAACGTCGAGCAATTGCTCAGAGATGAAAAGTGCCAGCACTGAAAGATGTTGCTAGCCAGCCCCCTTCCTTGGAAGCGCTTTCACAGGCGCAGCAACACTGGGGCTTTGCGCTTCTCTAACCACCAAACGTCACGGTCATTCTCTTTCGGTCTCGTAGACACGAGCTGAGAAATTGCAAACGTCGAGCAATTGCTCAGAGATGAAAAGTGCCAGCACTGAAAGCTTTTGCTAGCCAGCCCCCTTCCTTGGAAGCGCTTTCACAGGCGCAGCAACACTGGGGCTTTGCACTTCTCTAACCACCAAACGTCACGGTCATTCTCTTTCCGTCTCGTAGACACGAGCTGAGAAAGTGCAAAAGTTGAGCAATTGCTCAGAGATGAAAAGTGGCAGCACTGAAAGCTCTTGCTAGCCAGCACCCTTCCTTGGAAGCGCTTTTGTAGCCCTAAGAACAGTGGAGCTCTGGGCTTCTCTAGCCATCTCATCTTCTGCTCATCCTCTCGCGCAGTCTAAAGAGAGCTCAGGTGAGAAATTGCAAACGTCGAGCAATTGCTCAGAGATGAAAAGTGCCAGCACTGAAAGCTGTTGCTAGCCAGCAGCCTTCCTTGGAAGCGCTTTCACAGGCGCAGCAACACTGGGGCTTTGCGCTTCTCTAACCACCAAACGTCACGGTCACTATCTCTCCGTCTCGTAGACACGAGCTGAGAAATTGCAAACCTCGAGCAATTGCTCAGAGATGAAAAGTGCCAGCACTGAAAGCTGTTGCTAGCCAGTCCCCTTCCTTGGAAGCGCTTTTGTAGCCCTAAGAACAGTGGGGCTCTGGGCTTCTCTAGACACCTCATCTTCTGCTCATCCTCTCGCGCAGTCTAAAGAGAGCTCAGGTGAGAAATTGCAAACGTCGAGCAATTGCTCAGAGATGAAAAGTGCCAGCACTGAAAGCTGTTGCTAGCCAGCACCCTTCCTTGGAAGCGCTTTCACAGGCGCAGCAACACTGGGGCTTTGCGCTTCTCTAACCACCAAACGTCACAGTCACTATCTCTCCGTCTTGTAGACACGAGCTGAGAAATTGCAAACGTCGAGCAATTGCTCAGAGATGAAAAGCGCCAGCACTGAAAGCTGTTGCTAGCCAGCACCCTTCCTTGGAAGTGCTTTCACAGGCGCAGCAACACTGGGGCTTTGCGCTTCTCTAACCACCAAACGTCACGGTCACTATCTCTCCGTCTCGTAGACACGAGCTGAGAAATTGGAAATGTCGAGCAATTGCTCAGAGATGAAAAGTGCCAGCACTGAAAGCTCTTGCTAGCCAGCACCCTTCCTTGGAAGCGCTTTTGTAGCCCTAAGAACAGTGGAGCTCTGGGCTTCTCTAGCCATCTCATCTTCTGCTCATCCTCTCGCGCAGTCTAAAGAGAGCTCAGGTAAGACATTGCAAACGTCGAGCAATTGCTCAGAGATGAAAAGTGCCAGCACTGAAAGCTGTTGCTAGCCAGCCCCCTTCCTTGGAAGCGCTTTCACAGGCGCAGCAACACTTGCTCTTTGCGCTTCTCTACCCACCAAACGTCATGGTCACTATCTCTCCGTCTCGTAGACACGAGCTGAGAAATTGCAAACGTCGAGCAATTGCTCAGAGATGAAAAGTGCCAGCACTGAAAGCTGTTGCTAGCCAGCACCCTTCCTTGGAAGCGCTTTTGTAGCCCTAAGAACAGTGGAGCTCTGGGCTTCTCTAGCCATCTCATCTTCTGCTCATCCTCTCGCGCAGTCTAAAGAGAGCTCAGGTGAGAAATTGCAAACGTCGAGCAATTGCTCAGAGAGGAAAAGTGCCAGCACTGAAAGCTGTTGCTAGCCAGCACCCTTCCTTGGAAGCGCTTTCACAGGCGCAGCAACACTGGGGCTTTGCGCTTCTCTAACCACCAAACGTCACGGTCATTCTCTTTCCGTCTTGTAGACACGAGCTGAGAAATTGCAAACGTCGAGCAATTGCTCAGAGATGAAAAGTGCCAGCACTGAAAGCTGTTGCTAGCCAGCCCCCTTCCTTGGAAGCTCTTTTGTAGCCCTAAGAACAGTGGAGCTCTGGGCTTCTCTAGCCACCTCATCTTCTGCTCATCCTCTCGCTCAGTCTAAAGAGAGCTCAGGTGAGAAATTGCAAACGTCGAGCAATTGCTGTGAGATGAAAAGTGCCAGCACTGAAAGCTGTTGCTAGCCAGCACCCTTCCTTGGAAGCGCTTTCACAGGCGCAGCAACACTGGGGCTTTGCGCTTCTCTAACCACCAAACGTCATGGTCACTATCTCTCCGTCTCGTAGACACGAGCTGAGAAATTGCAAACGTTGAGCAATTGCTCAGAGATGAAAAGTGCCAGCACTGAAAGCTGTTGCTAGCCAGCACCCTTCCTTGGAAGCGCTTTTGTAGCCCTAAGAAGACTGGGGCTCTGGGCTTCTCTAGCCATCTAAACTTCTGCTTATCGTCTCGCACAGTCTAAAGAGAGCTCAGGTGAGAAATTGCAAACGTCGAGCAATTGCTCAGAGATGAAAAGTGCCAGCACTGAAAGCTGTTGCTAGCCAGCCCCCTTCCTTGGAAGCGCTTTTGTAGCCCTAAGAACAGTGGAGCTCTGGGCTTCTCTAGCCATCTCATCTTCTGCTCATCCTCTCGCGCAGTCTAAAGAGAGCTCAGGTGAGAAATTGCAAACGTCGAGCAATTGCTGTGAGATGAAAAGTGCCAGCACTGAAAGCTGTTGCTAGCCAGCACCCTTCCTTGGAAGCGCTTTCACAGGCGCAGCAACACTGGGGCTTTGCGCTTCTCTACCCACCAAACGTCACGGTCATTCTCTTTCCGTCTCGTAGACACGAGCTGAGAAATTGCAAACGTTGAGCAATTGCTCAGAGATGAAAAGTGCCAGCACTGAAAGCTGTTGCTAGCCAGCACCCTTCCTTGGAAGCGCTTTTGTAGCCCTAAGAACAGTGGAGCTCTGGGCTTCTCTAGCCATCTAAATTTCTGCTCATCCTCTCGCGCAGTCTAAAGAGAGCTCAGGTGAGAAATTGCAAACGTCGAGCAATTGCTCAGAGATGAAAAGTGCCAGCACTGAAAGCTGTTGCTAGCCAGCACCCTTCCTTGGAAGCGCTTTTGTAGCCCTAAGAACAGTGGAGCTCTGGGCTTCTCTAGCCATCTCATCTTCTGCTCATCCTCTCGCGCAGTCTAAAGAGAGCTCAGGTGAGAAATTGCAAACGTCGAGCAATTGCTCAGAGATGAAAAGTGCCAGCACTGAAAGCTGTTGCTAGCCAGCACCCTTCCTTGGAAGCGCTTTCACAGGCGCAGCAACACTGGGGCTTTGCGCTTCTCTACCCACCAAACGTCACGGTCATTCTCTTTCCGTCTCGTAGACACGAGCTGAGAAATTGCAAACGTTGAGCAATTGCTCAGAGATGAAAAGTGCCAGCACTGAAAGCTGTTGCTAGCCAGCACCCTTCCTTGGAAGCGCTTTTGTAGCCCTAAGAACAGTGGAGCTCTGGGCTTCTCTAGCCATCTAAATTTCTGCTCATCCTCTCGCGCAGTCTAAAGAGAGCTCAGGTGAGAAATTGCAAACGTCGAGCAATTGCTCAGAGATGA
Source organism: Sarcoramphus papa (assembly GCA_037962945.1). Taxonomy (NCBI): domain Eukaryota; kingdom Metazoa; phylum Chordata; class Aves; order Accipitriformes; family Cathartidae; genus Sarcoramphus; species Sarcoramphus papa. The sequence continues at coordinate 26,904,717 of CM075590.1, read as the reverse complement.
AAAGTGCCAGCACTGAAAGCTGTTGCTAGCCAGCCCCCTTCCTTGGAAGCGCTTTCACAGGCGCAGCAACACTGGGGCTTTGCGCTTCTCTAACCACCAAACGTCACGGTCACTATCTCTCCGTCTCGTAGACACGAGCTGAGAAATTGCAAACGTCGAGCAATTGCTCAGAGATGAAAAGTGCCAGCACTGAAAGCTGTTGCTAGCCAGCCCCCTTCCTTGGAAGCGCTTTTGTAGCCCTAAGAACACTGGAGCTCTGGGCTTCTCTAGCCATCTAAACTTCTGCTCATCCTCTCGCGCAGTCTAAAGAGAGCTCAGGTGAGAAATTGCAAACTTCGAGCAATTGCTCAGAGATGAAAAGTGCCAGCACTGAAAGCTGTTGCTAGCCAGCCCCCTTCCTTGGAAGCTCTTTTGTAGCCCTAAGAACAGTGGAGCTCTGGGCTTCTCTAGCCACCTCATCTTCTGCTCATCCTCTCGCTCAGTCTAAAGAGAGCTCAGGTGAGAAATTGCAAACGTCGAGCAATTGCTGTGAGATGAAAAGTGCCAGCACTGAAAGCTGTTGCTAGCCAGCACCCTTCCTTGGAAGCGCTTTCACAGGCGCAGCAACACTGGGGCTTTGCGCTTCTCTACCCACCAAACGTCATGGTCACTATCTCTCCGTCTCGTAGACACGAGCTGAGAAATTGCAAACGTTGAGCAATTGCTCAGAGATGAAAAGTGCCAGCACTGAAAGCTGTTGCTAGCCAGCACCCTTCCTTGGAAGCGCTTTTGTAGCCCTAAGAAGACTGGGGCTCTGGGCTTCTCTAGCCATCTAAACTTCTGCTTATCGTCTCGCACAGTCTAAAGAGAGCTCAGGTGAGAAATTGCAAACGTCGAGCAATTGCTCAGAGATGAAAAGTGCCAGCACTGAAAGCTGTTGCTAGCCAGCCCCCTTCCTTGGAAGCGCTTTTGTAGCCCTAAGAACAGTGGAGCTCTGGGCTTCTCTAGCCATCTCATCTTCTGCTCATCCTCTCGCGCAGTCTAAAGAGAGCTCAGGTGAGAAATTGCAAACGTCGAGCAATTGCTCAGAGATGAAAAGTGCCAGCACTGAAAGCTGTTGCTAGCCAGCACCCTTCCTTGGAAGCGCTTTCACAGGCGCAGCAACACTGGGGCTTTGCGCTTCTCTACCCACCAAACGTCACGGTCATTCTCTTTCCGTCTCGTAGACACGAGCTGAGAAATTGCAAACGTTGAGCAATTGCTCAGAGATGAAAAGTGCCAGCACTGAAAGCTGTTGCTAGCCAGCACCCTTCCTTGGAAGCGCTTTTGTAGCCCTAAGAACAGTGGAGCTCTGGGCTTCTCTAGCCATCTAAATTTCTGCTCATCCTCTCGCGCAGTCTAAAGAGAGCTCAGGTGAGAAATTGCAAACGTCGAGCAATTGCTCAGAGATGAAAAGTGCCAGCACTGAAAGCTGTTGCTAGCCAGCACCCTTCCTTGGAAGCGCTTTTGTAGCCCTAAGAACAGTGGAGCTCTGGGCTTCTCTAGCCATCTCATCTTCTGCTCATCCTCTCGCGCAGTCTAAAGAGAGCTCAGGTGAGAAATTGCAAACGTCGAGCAATTGCTCAGAGATGAAAAGTGCCAGCACTGAAAGCTGTTGCTAGCCAGCACCCTTCCTTGGAAGCGCTTTCACAGGCGCAGCAACACTGGGGCTTTGCGCTTCTCTACCCACCAAACGTCACGGTCATTCTCTTTCCGTCTCGTAGACACGAGCTGAGAAATTGCAAACGTCGAGCAATTGCTCAGAGATGAAAAGTGCCAGCACTGAAAGCTGTTGCTAGCCAGCACCCTTCCTTGGAAGCGCTTTTGTAGCCCTAAGAACAGTGGAGCTCTGGGCTTCTCTAGCCATCTAAATTTCTGCTCATCCTCTCGCGCAGTCTAAAGAGAGCTCAGGTGAGAAATTGCAAACGTCGAGCAATTGCTCAGAGATGAAAAGTGCCAGCACTGAAAGCTGTTGCTAGCCAGCCCCCTTCCTTGGAAGCGCTTTCACAGGCGCAGCAACACTGGGGCTTTGCGCTTCTCTACCCACCAAACGTCACGGTCACTATCTCTCCGTCTCGTAGACACGAGCTGAGAAATTGCAAACGTCGAGCAATTGCTCAGAGATGAAAAGTGCCAGCACTGAAAGCTGTTGCTAGCCAGTCCCCTTCCTTGGAAGCGCTTTTGTAGCCCTAAGAACAGTGGGGCTCTGGGCTTCTCTAGACACCTCATCTTCTGCTCATCCTCTCGCGCAGTCTAAAGAGAGCTCAGGTGAGAAATTGCAAACGTCGAGCAATTGCTCAGAGATGAAAAGTGCCAGCACTGAAAGCTGTTGCTAGCCAGCACCCTTCCTTGGAAGCGCTTTCACAGGCGCAGCAACACTGGGGCTTTGCGCTTCTCTAACCACCAAACGTCACAGTCACTATCTCTCCGTCTTGTAGACACGAGCTGAGAAATTGCAAACGTCGAGCAATTGCTCAGAGATGAAAAGCGCCAGCACTGAAAGCTGTTGCTAGCCAGCACCCTTCCTTGGAAGTGCTTTCACAGGCGCAGCAACACTGGGGCTTTGCGCTTCTCTAACCACCGAACGTCACGGTCACTATCTCTCCGTCTCGTAGACACGAGCTGAGAAATTGGAAATGTCGAGCAATTGCTCAGAGATGAAAAGTGCCAGCACTGAAAGCTCTTGCTAGCCAGCACCCTTCCTTGGAAGCGCTTTTGTAGCCCTAAGAACAGTGGAGCTCTGGGCTTCTCTAGCCATCTCATCTTCTGCTCATCCTCTCGCGCAGTCTAAAGAGAGCTCAGGTAAGACATTGCAAACGTCGAGCAATTGCTCAGAGATGAAAAGTGCCAGCACTGAAAGCTGTTGCTAGCCAGCCCCCTTCCTTGGAAGCGCTTTCACAGGCGCAGCAACACTTGCTCTTTGCGCTTCTCTACCCACCAAACGTCATGGTCACTATCTCTCCGTCTCGTAGACACGAGCTGAGAAATTGCAAACGTCGAGCAATTGCTCAGAGATGAAAAGTGCCAGCACTGAAAGCTGTTGCTAGCCAGCACCCTTCCTTGGAAGCGCTTTTGTAGCCCTAAGAACAGTGGAGCTCTGGGCTTCTCTAGCCATCTCATCTTCTGCTCATCCTCTCGCGCAGTCTAAAGAGAGCTCAGGTGAGAAATTGCAAACGTCGAGCAATTGCTCAGAGAGGAAAAGTGCCAGCACTGAAAGCTGTTGCTAGCCAGCACCCTTCCTTGGAAGCGCTTTCACAGGCGCAGCAACACTGGGGCTTTGCGCTTCTCTAACCACCAAACGTCACGGTCATTCTCTTTCCGTCTTGTAGACACGAGCTGAGAAATTGCAAACGTCGAGCAATTGCTCAGAGATGAAAAGTGCCAGCACTGAAAGCTGTTGCTAGCCAGCCCCCTTCCTTGGAAGCTCTTTTGTAGCCCTAAGAACAGTGGAGCTCTGGGCTTCTCTAGCCACCTCATCTTCTGCTCATCCTCTCGCTCAGTCTAAAGAGAGCTCAGGTGAGAAATTGCAAACGTCGAGCAATTGCTGTGAGATGAAAAGTGCCAGCACTGAAAGCTGTTGCTAGCCAGCACCCTTCCTTGGAAGCGCTTTCACAGGCGCAGCAACACTGGGGCTTTGCGCTTCTCTACCCACCAAACGTCATGGTCACTATCTCTCCGTCTCGTAGACACGAGCTGAGAAATTGCAAACGTTGAGCAATTGCTCAGAGATGAAAAGTGCCAGCACTGAAAGCTGTTGCTAGCCAGCACCCTTCCTTGGAAGCGCTTTTGTAGCGCTAAGAAGACTGGGGCTCTGGGCTTCTCTAGCCATCTAAACTTCTGCTTATCGTCTCGCACAGTCTAAAGAGAGCTCAGGTGAGAAATTGCAAACGTCGAGCAATTGCTCAGAGATGAAAAGTGCCAGCACTGAAAGCTGTTGCTAGCCAGCCCCCTTCCTTGGAAGCGCTTTTGTAGCCCTAAGAACAGTGGAGCTCTGGGCTTCTCTAGCCATCTCATCTTCTGCTCATCCTCTCGCGCAGTCTAAAGAGAGCTCAGGTGAGAAATTGCAAACGTCGAGCAATTGCTGTGAGATGAAAAGTGCCAGCACTGAAAGCTGTTGCTAGCCAGCACCCTTCCTTGGAAGCGCTTTCACAGGCGCAGCAACACTGGGGCTTTGCGCTTCTCTACCCACCAAACGTCACGGTCATTCTCTTTCCGTCTCGTAGACACGAGCTGAGAAATTGCAAACGTTGAGCAATTGCTCAGAGATGAAAAGTGCCAGCACTGAAAGCTGTTGCTAGCCAGCACCCTTCCTTGGAAGCGCTTTTGTAGCCCTAAGAACAGTGGAGCTCTGGGCTTCTCTAGCCATCTAAATTTCTGCTCATCCTCTCGCGCAGTCTAAAGAGAGCTCAGGTGAGAAATTGCAAACGTCGAGCAATTGCTCAGAGATGAAAAGTGCCAGCACTGAAAGCTGTTGCTAGCCAGCACCCTTCCTTGGAAGCGCTTTTGTAGCCCTAAGAACAGTGGAGCTCTGGGCTTCTCTAGCCATCTCATCTTCTGCTCATCCTCTCGCGCAGTCTAAAGAGAGCTCAGGTGAGAAATTGCAAACGTCGAGCAATTGCTCAGAGATGAAAAGTGCCAGCACTGAAAGCTGTTGCTAGCCAGCACCCTTCCTTGGAAGCGCTTTCACAGGCGCAGCAACACTGGGGCTTTGCGCTTCTCTACCCACCAAACGTCACGGTCATTCTCTTTCCGTCTCGTAGACACGAGCTGAGAAATTGCAAACGTTGAGCAATTGCTCAGAGATGAAAAGTGCCAGCACTGAAAGCTGTTGCTAGCCAGCACCCTTCCTTGGAAGCGCTTTTGTAGCCCTAAGAACAGTGGAGCTCTGGGCTTCTCTAGCCATCTAAATTTCTGCTCATCCTCTCGCGCAGTCTAAAGAGAGCTCAGGTGAGAAATTGCAAACGTCGAGCAATTGCTCAGAGATGAAAAGTGCCAGCACTGAAAGCTGTTGCTAGCCAGCCCCCTTCCTTGGAAGCGCTTTCACAGGCGCAGCAACACTGGGGCTTTGCGCTTCTCTAACCACCAAACGTCACGGTCACTATCTCTCCGTCTCGTAGACACGAGCTGAGAAATTGCAAACGTCGAGCAATTGCTCAGAGATGAAAAGTGCCAGCACTGAAAGCTGTTGCTAGCCAGCCCCCTTCCTTGGAAGCGCTTTTGTAGCCCTAAGAACACTGGAGCTCTGGGCTTCTCTAGCCATCTAAACTTCTGCTCATCCTCTCGCGCAGTCTAAAGAGAGCTCAGGTGAGAAATTGCAAACTTCGAGCAATTGCTCAGAGATGAAAAGTGCCAGCACTGAAAGCTGTTGCTAGCCAGCCCCCTTCCTTGGAAGCTCTTTTGTAGCCCTAAGAACAGTGGAGCTCTGGGCTTCTCTAGCCACCTCATCTTCTGCTCATCCTCTCGCTCAGTCTAAAGAGAGCTCAGGTGAGAAATTGCAAACGTCGAGCAATTGCTGTGAGATGAAAAGTGCCAGCACTGAAAGCTGTTGCTAGCCAGCACCCTTCCTTGGAAGCGCTTTCACAGGCGCAGCAACACTGGGGCTTTGCGCTTCTCTACCCACCAAACGTCATGGTCACTATCTCTCCGTCTCGTAGACACGAGCTGAGAAATTGCAAACGTTGAGCAATTGCTCAGAGATGAAAAGTGCCAGCACTGAAAGCTGTTGCTAGCCAGCACCCTTCCTTGGAAGCGCTTTTGTAGCCCTAAGAAGACTGGGGCTCTGGGCTTCTCTAGCCATCTAAACTTCTGCTTATCGTCTCGCACAGTCTAAAGAGAGCTCAGGTGAGAAATTGCAAACGTCGAGCAATTGCTCAGAGATGAAAAGTGCCAGCACTGAAAGCTGTTGCTAGCCAGCCCCCTTCCTTGGAAGCGCTTTTGTAGCCCTAAGAACAGTGGAGCTCTGGGCTTCTCTAGCCATCTCATCTTCTGCTCATCCTCTCGCGCAGTCTAAAGAGAGCTCAGGTGAGAAATTGCAAACGTCGAGCAATTGCTCAGAGATGAAAAGTGCCAGCACTGAAAGCTGTTGCTAGCCAGCACCCTTCCTTGGAAGCGCTTTCACAGGCGCAGCAACACTGGGGCTTTGCGCTTCTCTAACCACCAAACGTCACGGTCATTCTCTTTCCGTCTCGTAGACACGAGCTGAGAAATTGCAAACGTTGAGCAATTGCTCAGAGATGAAAAGTGCCAGCACTGAAAGCTGTTGCTAGCCAGCACCCTTCCTTGGAAGCGCTTTTGTAGCCCTAAGAACAGTGGAGCTCTGGGCTTCTCTAGCCATCTAAATTTCTGCTCATCCTCTCGCGCAGTCTAAAGAGAGCTCAGGTGAGAAATTGCAAACGTCGAGCAATTGCTCAGAGATGAAAAGTGCCAGCACTGAAAGCTGTTGCTAGCCAGCACCCTTCCTTGGAAGCGCTTTTGTAGCCCTAAGAACAGTGGAGCTCTGGGCTTCTCTAGCCATCTCATCTTCTGCTCATCCTCTCGCGCAGTCTAAAGAGAGCTCAGGTGAGAAATTGCAAACGTCGAGCAATTGCTCAGAGATGAAAAGTGCCAGCACTGAAAGCTGTTGCTAGCCAGCACCCTTCCTTGGAAGCGCTTTCACAGGCGCAGCAACACTGGGGCTTTGCGCTTCTCTACCCACCAAACGTCACGGTCATTCTCTTTCCGTCTCGTAGACACGAGCTGAGAAATTGCAAACGTTGAGCAATTGCTCAGAGATGAAAAGTGCCAGCACTGAAAGCTGTTGCTAGCCAGCACCCTTCCTTGGAAGCGCTTTTGTAGCCCTAAGAACAGTGGAGCTCTGGGCTTCTCTAGCCATCTAAATTTCTGCTCATCCTCTCGCGCAGTCTAAAGAGAGCTCAGGTGAGAAATTGCAAACGTCGAGCAATTGCTCAGAGATGAAAAGTGCCAGCACTGAAAGCTGTTGCTAGCCAGCCCCCTTCCTTGGAAGCGCTTTCACAGGCGCAGCAACACTGGGGCTTTGCGCTTCTCTACCCACCAAACGTCACGGTCACTATCTCTCCGTCTCGTAGACACGAGCTGAGAAATTGCAAACGTCGAGCAATTGCTCAGAGATGAAAAGTGCCAGCACTGAAAGATGTTGCTAGCCAGCCCCCTTCCTTGGAAGCGCTTTTGTAGCCCTAAGAACACTGGAGCTCTGGGCTTCTCTAGCCATCTAAACTTCTGCTCATCCTCTCGCGCAGTCTAAAGAGAGCTCAGGTGAGAAATTGCAAACTTCGAGCAATTGCTGTGAGATGAAAAGTGCCAGCACTGAAAGCTGTTGCTAGCCAGCACCCTTCCTTGGAAGCGCTTTCACAGGCGCAGCAACACTGGGGCTTTGCGCTTCTCTAACCACCAAACGTCACGGTCATTCTCTTTCGGTCTCGTAGACACGAGCTGAGAAATTGCAAACGTCGAGCAATTGCTCAGAGATGAAAAGTGCCAGCACTGAAAGATGTTGCTAGCCAGCCCCCTTCCTTGGAAGCGCTTTCACAGGCGCACCAACACTGGGGCTTTGCGCTTCTCTAACCACCAAACGTCACGGTCATTCTCTTTCGGTCTCGTAGACACGAGCTGAGAAATTGCAAACGTCGAGCAATTGCTCAGAGATGAAAAGTGCCAGCACTGAAAGCTTTTGCTAGCCAGCACCCTTCCTTGGAAGCGCTTTCACAGGCGCAGCAACACTGGGGCTTTGCACTTCTCTAACCACCAAACGTCACGGTCATTCTCTTTCCGTCTCGTAGACACGAGCTGAGAAAGTGCAAAAGTTGAGCAATTGCTCAGAGATGAAAAGTGGCAGCACTGAAAGCTCTTGCTAGCCAGCCCCCTTCCTTGGAAGCGCTTTTGTAGGCCTAAGAACAGTGGAGCTCTGGGCTTCTCTAGCCATCTCATCTTCTGCTCATCCTCTCGCGCAGTCTAAAGAGAGCTCAGGTGAGAAATTGCAAACGTCGAGCAATTGCTCAGAGATGAAAAGTGCCAGCACTGAAAGCTGTTGCTAGCCAGCAGCCTTCCTTGGAAGCGCTTTCACAGGCGCAGCAACACTGGGGCTTTGCGCTTCTCTAACCACCAAACGTCACGGTCACTATCTCTCCGTCTCGTAGACACGAGCTGAGAAATTGCAAACGTCGAGCAATTGCTCAGAGATGAAAAGTGCCAGCACTGAAAGCTGTTGCTAGCCAGTCCCCTTCCTTGGAAGCGCTTTTGTAGCCCTAAGAACAGTGGGGCTCTGGGCTTCTCTAGACACCTCATCTTCTGCTCATCCTCTCGCGCAGTCTAAAGAGAGCTCAGGTGAGAAATTGCAAACGTCGAGCAATTGCTCAGAGATGAAAAGTGCCAGCACTGAAAGCTGTTGCTAGCCAGCACCCTTCCTTGGAAGCGCTTTCACAGGCGCAGCAACACTGGGGCTTTGCGCTTCTCTAACCACCAAACGTCACAGTCACTATCTCTCCGTCTTGTAGACACGAGCTGAGAAATTGCAAACGTCGAGCAATTGCTCAGAGATGAAAAGCGCCAGCACTGAAAGCTGTTGCTAGCCAGCACCCTTCCTTGGAAGTGCTTTCACAGGCGCAGCAACACTGGGGCTTTGCGCTTCTCTAACCACCAAACGTCACGGTCACTATCTCTCCGTCTCGTAGACACGAGCTGAGAAATTGGAAATGTCGAGCAATTGCTCAGAGATGAAAAGTGCCAGCACTGAAAGCTCTTGCTAGCCAGCACCCTTCCTTGGAAGCGCTTTTGTAGCCCTAAGAACAGTGGAGCTCTGGGCTTCTCTAGCCACCTCATCTTCTGCTCATCCTCTCGCGCAGTCTAAAGAGAGCTCAGGTGAGACATTGCAAACGTCGAGCAATTGCTCAGAGATGAAAAGTGCCAGCACTGAAAGCTGTTGCTAGCCAGCACCCTTCCTTGGAAGCGCTTTCACAGGCGCAGCAACACTTGCTCTTTGCGCTTCTCTACCCACCAAACGTCATGGTCACTATCTCTCCGTCTCGTAGACACGAGCTGAGAAATTGCAAACGTCGAGCAATTGCTCAGAGATGAAAAGTGCCAGCACTGAAAGCTGTTGCTAGCCAGCACCCTTCCTTGGAAGCGCTTTTGTAGCCCTAAGAACAGTGGGGCTCTGGGCTTCTCTAGCCATCTCATCTTCTGCTCATCCTCTCGCGCAGTCTAAAGAGAGCTCAGGTGAGAAATTGCAAACGTCGAGCAATTGCTCAGAGAGGAAAAGTGCCAGCACTGAAAGCTGTTGCTAGCCAGCCGCCTTCCTTGGAAGCGCTTTCACAGGCGCAGCAACACTTGCTCTTTGCGCTTCTCTACCCACCAAACGTCACGGTCATTCTCTTTCCGTCTTGTAGACACGAGCTGAGAAATTGCAAACGTCGAGCAATTGCTCAGAGATGAAAAGTGCCAGCACTGAAAGATGTTGCTAGCCAGCCCCCTTCCTTGGAAGCTCTTTTGTAGCCCTAAGAACAGTGGAGCTCTGGGCTTCTCTAGCCACCTCATCTTCTGCTCATCCTCTCGCTCAGTCTAAAGAGAGCTCAGGTGAGAAATTGCAAACGTCGAGCAATTGCTGTGAGATGAAAAGTGCCAGCACTGAAAGCTGTTGCTAGCCAGCACCCTTCCTTGGAAGCGCTTTCACAGGCGCAGCAACACTGGGGCTTTGCGCTTCTCTACCCACCAAACGTCATGGTCACTATCTCTCCGTCTCGTAGACACGAGCTGAGAAATTGCAAACGTCGAGCAATTGCTCAGAGATGAAAAGTGCCAGCACTGAAAGCTGTTGCTAGCCAGCACCCTTCCTTGGAAGCGCTTTTGTAGCCCTAAGAACACTGGGGCTCTGGCCTTCTCTAGCCATCTAAACTTCTGCTTATCGTCTCGCACAGTCTAAAGAGAGCTCAGGTGAGAAATTGCAAACGTCGAGCAATTGCTGTGAGATGAAAAGTGCCAGCACTGAAAGCTGTTGCTAGCCAGCCCCCTTCCTTGGAAGCGCTTTCACAGGCGCAGCAACACTTGCTCTTTGCGCTTCTCTAACCACCAAACGTCACGGTCATTCTCTTTCGGTCTCGTAGACACGAGCTGAGAAATTGCAAATGTCGAGCAATTGCTCAGAGAGGAAAAGTGCCAGCACTGAAAGCTGCTGCTAGCCAGCACCCTTCCTTGGAAGCGCTTTTATAGCCCTAAGAACACTGGGGCTCTGGCCTTCTCTAGCCACCTCATCTTCTGCTCATCCTCTCGCACAGTCTAAAGAGAGCTCAGGGGAGAAATTGCAAACGTCGAGCAATTGCTCAGAGATGAAAAGTGCCAGCACTGAAAGCTGTTGCTAGCCAGCCCCCTTCCTTGGAAGCGCTTTTGTAGCCCTAAGAACAGTGGAGCTCTGGGCTTCTCTAGCCATCTCATCTTCTGCTCATCCTCTCGCGCAGTCTAAAGAGAGCTCAGGTGAGAAATTGCAAACGTCGAGCAATTGCTCAGAGATGAAAAGTGCCAGCACTGAAAGCTCTTGCTAGCCAGCACCCTTCCTTGGAAGCGCTTTCACAGGCGCAGCAACACTGGGGCTTTGCGCTTCTCTACCCACCAAACGTCACGGTCATTCTCTTTCCGTCTCGTAGACACGAGCTGAGAAATTGCAAACGTCGAGCAATTGCTCAGAGATGAAAAGTGCCAGCACTGAAAGATGTTGCTAGCCAGCACCCTTCCTTGGAAGCGCTTTTGTAGCCCTAAGAACAGTGGAGCTCTGGGCTTCTCTAGCCATCTAAACTTCTGCTCATCCTCTCGCGCAGTCTAAAGAGAGCTCAGGTGAGAAATTGCAAACGTCGAGCAATTGCTCAGAGATGAAAAGTGCCAGCACTGAAAGCTGTTGCTAGCCAGCACCCTTCCTTGGAAGCGCTTTCACAGGCGCAGCAACACTGGGGCTTTGCGCTTCTCTACCCACCAAACGTCACGGTCACTATCTCTCCGTCTCGTAGACACGAGCTGAGAAATTGCAAACGTCGAGCAATTGCTCAGAGATGAAAAGTGCCAGCACTGAAAGCTGTTGCTAGCCAGCCCCCTTCCTTGGAAGCGCTTTTGTAGCCCTAACAACAGTGGAGCTCTGGGCTTCTCTAGCCATCTCATCTTCTGCTCATCCTCTCGCGCAGTCTAAAGAGAGCTCAGGTGAGAAATTGCAAACGTCGAGCAATTGCTCAGAGATGAAAAGTGCCAGCACTGAAAGCTGTTGCTAGCCAGCACCCTTCCTTGGAAGCGCTTTCACAGGCGCAGCAACACTGGGGCTTTGCGCTTCTCTAACCACCAAACGTCACGGTCATTCTCTTTCGGTCTCGTAGACACGAGCTGAGAAATTGCAAACGTCGAGCAATTGCTCAGAGATGAAAAGTGCCAGCACTGAAAGCTGTTGCTAGCCAGCCCCCTTCCTTGGAAGCGCTTTCACAGGCGCAGCAACACTGGGGCTTTGCGCTTCTCTAACCACCAAACGTCACGGTCATTCTCTTTCGGTCTCGTAGACACGAGCTGAGAAATTGCAAACGTCGAGCAATTGCTCAGAGATGAAAAGTGCCAGCACTGAAAGCTTTTGCTAGCCAGCCCCCTTCCTTGGAAGCGCTTTCACAGGCGCAGCAACACTGGGGCTTTGCACTTCTCTAACCACCAAACGTCACGGTCATTCTCTTTCCGTCTCGTAGACACGAGCTGAGAAAGTGCAAAAGTTGAGCAATTGCTCAGAGATGAAAAGTGCCAGCACTGAAAGCTCTTGCTATCCAGCCCCCTTCCTTGGAAGCGCTTTTGTAGCCCTAAGAACAGTGGAGCTCTGGGCTTCTCTAGCCATCTCATCTTCTGCTCATCCTCTCGCGCAGTCTAAAGAGAGCTCAGGTGAGAAATTGCAAACGTCGAGCAATTGCTCAGAGATGAAAAGTGCCAGCACTGAAAGCTCTTGCTAGCCAGCCCCCTTCCTTGGAAGCGCTTTTGTAGCCCTAAGAACAGTGGGGCTCTGGGCTTCTCTAGCCACCTCATCTTCTGCTCATCCTCTCGCGCAGTCTAAAGAGAGCTCAGGTGAGAAATTGCAAACGTCGAGCAATTGCTCAGAGATGAAAAGTGCCAGCACTGAAAGATGTTGCTAGCCAGCACCCTTCCTTGGAAGCGCTTTCACAGGCGCAGCAACACTGGGGCTTTGCGCTTCTCTAACCACCAAACATCACGGTCACTATCTCTCCGTCTCGTAGACACGAGCTGAGAAATTGCAAACCTCGAGCAATTGCTCAGAGATGAAAAGTGCCAGCACTGAAAGATGTTGCTAGCCAGTCCCCTTCCTTGGAAGCGCTTTTGTAGCCCTAAGAACAGTGGGGCTCTGGGCTTCTCTAGACACCTCATCTTCTGCTCATCCTCTCGCGCACTCTAAAGAGCGCTCAGGTGAGAAATTGCAAACGTCGAGCAATTGCTCAGAGATGAAAAGTGCCAGCACTGAAAGCTGTTGCTAGCCAGCCCCCTTCCTTGGAAGCGCTTTCACAGGCGCAGCAACACTGGGGCTTTGCGCTTCTCTAACCACCAAACGTCACGGTCACTATCTCTCCGTCTTGTAGACACGAGCTGAGAAATTGCAAACGTCGAGCAATTGCTCACAGATGAAAAGTGCCAGCACTGAAAGCTGTTGCTAGCCAGCACCCTTCCTTGGAAGTGCTTTCACAGGCGCAGCAACACTGGGGCTTTGCGCTTCTCTAACCTCCAAACGTCACGGTCACTATCTCTCCGTCTCGTAGACACGAGCTGAGAAATTGGAAATGTCGAGCAATTGCTCAGAGATGAAAAGTGCCAGCACTGAAAGCTGTTGCTAGCCAGCCCCCTTCCTTGGAAGCGCTTTTGTAGCCCTAAGAACAGTGGAGCTCTGTGCTTCTCTAGCCATCTCATCTTCTGCTCATCCTCTCGCGCAGTGTAAAGAGAGCTCAGGTGAGAAATTGCAAACGTCGAGCAATTGCTCAGAGATGAAAAGTGCCAGCACTGAAAGCTGTTGCTAGCCAGCACCCTTCCTTGGAAGCGCTTTCACAGGCGCAGCAACACTGGGGCTTTGCGCTTCTCTAACCACCAAACGTCACGGTCACTATCTCTCCGTCTCATAGACACGAGCTGAGAAATTGCAAACGTCGAGCAATTGCTCAGAGATGAAAAGTGCCAGCACTGAAAGATGTTGCTAGCCAGCACCCTTCCTTGGAAGCGCTTTTGTAGCCCTAAGAACACTGGGGCTCTGGGCTTCTCTAGCCATCTAAACTTCTGCTCATCCTCTCGCGCAGTCTAAAGAGAGCTCAGGTGAGAAATTGCAAACGTCGAGCAATTGCTCAGAGAGGAAAAGTGCCAGCACTGAAAGCTGTTGCTAGCCAGCACCCTTCCTTGGAAGCGCTTTCACAGGCGCAGCAACACTGGGGCTTTGCGCTTCTCTACCCACCAAACGTCACGGTCATTCTCTTTCGGTCTCGTAGACACGAGCTGAGAAAGTGCAAACCTCGAGCAATTGCTCAGAGATGAAAAGTGCCAGCACTGAAAGCTGTTGCTAGCCAGCACCCTTCCTTGGAAGCTCTTTTGTAGGCCTAAAAACACTGGGGCTCTGGGCTTCTCTAGCCATCTCATCTTCTGCTCATCCTCTCGCGCAGTCTAAAGAGAGCTCAGGTGAGAAATTGCAAACGTCGAGCAATTGCTCAGAGATGAAAAGTGCCAGCACTGAAAGATGTTGCTAGCCAGCCCCCTTCCTTGGAAGCGCTGTCACAGGCGCAGCAACGCTGGGGCTTTGCGCTTCTCTAACCACCAAACGTCACGGTCATTCTCTTTCGGTCTCGTAGACACGAGCTGAGAAATTGCAAACGTCGAGCAATTGCTCAGAGATGAAAAGTGCCAGCACTGAAAGCTGTTGCTAGCCAGCCCCCTTCCTTGGAAGCGCTTTCACAGGCGCAGCAACACTGGGGATTTGCGCTTCTCTACCCACCAAACGTCACGGTCACTTTCTCTCTGTCTCGTAGACACGAGCTGAGAAATTGCAAACGTCGAGCAATTGCTCAGAGATGAAAAGTGCCAGCACTGAAAGCTCTTGCTAGCCAGCACCCTTCCTTGGAAGCGCTTTTGTAGCCCTAAGAACAGTGGGGCTCTGGGCTTCTCTAGCCATCTAAACTTCTGCTCATCCTCTCGCGCAGTCTAAAGAGAGCTCAGGTGAGAAATTGCAAACGTCGAGCAATTGCTCAGAGAGGAAAAGTGCCAGCACTGAAAGCTGTTCCTAGCCAGCACCCTTCCTTGAAAGCGCTTTCACAGGCGCAGCAACACTGGGGCTTTGCGCTTCTCTACCCACCAAACGTCACGGTCACTATCTCTCCGTCTCGTAGACACGAGCTGAGAAATTGCAAACGTCGAGCAATTGCTCAGAGATTAAAAGTGCCAGCACTGAAAGCTGTTGCTAGCCAGCCCCCTTCCTTGGAAGCGCTTTTGTAGCCCTAAGAACACTGGGGCTCTGTGCTTCTCTAGCCATCTAAACTTCTGCTCATCCTCTCGCGCAGTCTAAAGAGAGCTCAGGTGAGACATTGCAAACGTCGAGCAATTGCTCAGAGAGGAAAAGTGCCAGCACTGAAAGCTGTTGCTAGCCAGCCGCCTTCCTTGGAAGCGCTTTCACAGGCACAGCAACACTGGGGCTTTGCGCTTCTCTAACCACCAAACGTCACGGTCATTCTCTTTCTGTCTTGTAGACACGAGCTGAGAAATTGCAAACGTCGAGCAATTGCTCAGAGATGAAAAGTGCCAGCACTGAAAGCTGTTGCTAGCCAGCACCCTTCCTTGGAAGCTCTTTTGTAGCCCTAAGAACACTGGGGCTCTGGGCTTCTCTAGCCACCTCATCTTCTGCTCATCCTCTCGCTCAGTCTAAAGAGCGCTCAGGTGAGAAATTGCAAACGTCGAGCAATTGCTGTGAGATGAAAAGTGCCAGCACTGAAAGCTGTTGCTAGCCAGCACCCTTCCTTGGAAGCGCTTTTGTAGCCCTAAGAACAGTGGAGCTCTGGGCTTCTCTAGCCATCTAAACTTCTGCTCATCCTCTCGCGCAGTCTAAAGAGAGCTCAGGTGAGAAATTGCAAACGTCGAGCAATTGCTCAGAGATGAAAAGTGCCAGCACTGAAAGCTCTTGCTAGCCAGCACCCTTCCTTGGAAGCGCTTTCACAGGCGCAGCAACACTGGGGCTTTGCGCTTCTCTAACCACCAAACGTCACGGTCATTCTCTTTCCGTCTCGTAGACACGAGCTGAGAAAGTGCAAACGTTGAGCAATTGCTCAGAGATGAAAAGTGCCAGCACTGAAAGCTGTTGCTAGCCAGCCCCCTTCCTTGGAAGCGCTTTTGTAGCCCTAAGAACAGTGGAGCTCTGGGCTTCTCTAGCCATCTCATCTTCTGCTCATCCTCTCGCGCAGTCTAAAGAGAGCTCAGGTGAGACATTGCAAACGTCGAGCAATTGCTGTGAGATGAAAAGTGCCAGCACTGAAAGATGTTGCTAGCCAGCACCCTTCCTTGGAAGCGCTTTCACAGGCGCAGCAACACTGGGGCTTTGCGCTTCTCTAACCACCAAACGTCACGGTCACTATCTCTCCGTCTCGTAGACACGAGCTGAGAAATTGCAAACGTCGAGCAATTGCTCACAGATGAAAAGTGCCAGCACTGAAAGCTGTTGCTAGCCAGCACCCTTCCTTGGAAGCGCTTTCACAGGTGCAGCAACACTGGGGCTTTGCGCTTCTCTAACCACCAAACGTCACGGTCACTATCTCTCCGTCTCGTAGACACGAGCTGAGAAATTGCAAACGTCGAGCAATTGCTCAGAGATGAAAAGTGCCAGCACTGAAAGATGTTGCTAGCCAGCACCCTTCCTTGGAAGCGCTTTTGTAGCCCTAAGAACAGTGGGGCTCTGGGCTTCTCTAGCCATCTAAACTTCTGCTCATCCTCTCGCGCAGTCTAAAGAGAGCTCAGGTGAGAAATTGCAAACGTCGAGCAATTGCTCAGAGAGGAAAAGTGCCAGCACTGAAAGCTGTTGCTAGCCAGCACCCTTCCTTGGAAGCGCTTTCACAGGCGCAGCAACACTGGGGCTTTGCGCTTCTCTACCCACCAAACGTCACGGTCATTCTCTTTCGGTCTCGTAGACACGAGCTGAGAAATTGCAAACGTCGAGCAATTGCTCAGAGATGAAAAGTGCCAGCACTGAAAGCTGTTGCTAGCCAGCACCCTTCCTTGGAAGCTCTTTTGTAGGCCTAAAAACACTGGGGCTCTGGGCTTCTCTAGCCATCTCATCTTCTGCTCATCCTCTCGCGCAGTCTAAAGAGAGCTCAGGTGAGAAATTGCAAACGTCGAGCAATTGCTCAGAGATGAAAAGTGCCAGCACTGAAAGATGTTGCTAGCCAGCCCCCTTCCTTGGAAGCGCTGTCACAGGCGCAGCAACGCTGGGGCTTTGCGCTTCTCTAACCACCAAACGTCACGGTCATTCTCTTTCGGTCTCGTAGACACGAGCTGAGAAATTGCAAACGTCGAGCAATTGCTCAGAGATGAAAAGTGCCAGCACTGAAAGCTCTTGCTAGCCAGCCCCCTTCCTTGGAAGCGCTTTCACAGGTGCAGCAACACTGGGGATTTGCGCTTCTCTACCCACCAAACGTCACGGTCACTTTCTCTCTGTCTCGTAGACACGAGCTGAGAAATTGCAAACGTCGAGCAATTGCTCAGAGATGAAAAGTGCCAGCACTGAAAGCTCTTGCTAGCCAGCACCCTTCCTTGGAAGCGCTTTTGTAGCCCTAAGAACAGTGGGGCTCTGGGCTTCTCTAGCCATCTAAACTTCTGCTCATCCTCTCGCGCAGTCTAAAGAGAGCTCAGGTGAGAAATTGCAAACGTCGAGCAATTGCTCAGAGAGGAAAAGTGCCAGCACTGAAAGCTGTTCCTAGCCAGCACCCTTCCTTGGAAGCGCTTTCACAGGCGCAGCAACACTGGGGCTTTGCGCTTCTCTACCCACCAAACGTCACGGTCACTATCTCTCCGTCTCGTAGACACGAGCTGAGAAATTGCAAACGTCGAGCAATTGCTCAGAGATGAAAAGTGCCAGCACTGAAAGCTGTTGCTAGCCAGCCCCCTTCCTTGGAAGCGCTTTTGTAGCCCTAAGAACACTGGGGCTCTGTGCTTCTCTAGCCATCTAAACTTCTGCTCATCCTCTCGCGCAGTCTAAAGAGAGCTCAGGTGAGACATTGCAAACGTCGAGCAATTGCTCAGAGAGGAAAAGTGCCAGCACTGAAAGCTCTTGCTAGCCAGCCGCCTTCCTTGGAAGCGCTTTCACAGGCACAGCAACACTGGGGCTTTGCGCTTCTCTAACCACCAAACGTCACGGTCATTCTCTTTCTGTCTTGTAGACACGAGCTGAGAAATTGCAAACGTCGAGCAATTGCTCAGAGATGAAAAGTGCCAGCACTGAAAGCTGTTGCTAGCCAGCACCCTTCCTTGGAAGCTCTTTTGTAGCCCTAAGAACACTGGGGCTCTGGGCTTCTCTAGCCACCTCATCTTCTGCTCATCCTCTCGCTCAGTCTAAAGAGCGCTCAGGTGAGAAATTGCAAACGTCGAGCAATTGCTGTGAGATGAAAAGTGCCAGCACTGAAAGCTGTTGCTAGCCAGCACCCTTCCTTGGAAGCGCTTTTGTAGCCCTAAGAACAGTGGAGCTCTGGGCTTCTCTAGCCATCTAAACTTCTGCTCATCCTCTCGCGCAGTCTAAAGAGAGCTCAGGTGAGAAATTGCAAACGTCGAGCAATTGCTCAGAGATGAAAAGTGCCAGCACTGAAAGCTCTTGCTAGCCAGCACCCTTCCTTGGAAGCGCTTTCACAGGCGCAGCAACACTGGGGCTTTGCGCTTCTCTAACCACCAAACGTCACGGTCATTCTCTTTCCGTCTCGTAGACACGAGCTGAGAAAGTGCAAACGTTGAGCAATTGCTCAGAGATGAAAAGTGCCAGCACTGAAAGCTGTTGCTAGCCAGCCCCCTTCCTTGGAAGCGCTTTTGTAGCCCTAAGAACAGTGGAGCTCTGGGCTTCTCTAGCCATCTCATCTTCTGCTCATCCTCTCGCGCAGTCTAAAGAGAGCTCAGGTGAGACATTGCAAACGTCGAGCAATTGCTCAGAGATGAAAAGTGCCAGCACTGAAAGATGTTGCTAGCCAGCACCCTTCCTTGGAAGCGCTTTCACAGGCGCAGCAACACTGGGGCTTTGCGCTTCTCTAACCACCAAACGTCACGGTCACTATCTCTCCGTCTCGTAGACACGAGCTGAGAAATTGCAAACGTCGAGCAATTGCTCACAGATGAAAAGTGCCAGCACTGAAAGCTGTTGCTAGCCAGCCCCCTTCCTTGGAAGCGCTTTTGTAGCCCTAAGAACAGTGGGGCTCTGTGCTTTTCTAGCCATCTAAACTTCTGCTCATCGTCTCGCGCAGTCTAAAGAGAGCTCAGGTGAGAAATTGCAAACGTCGAGCAATTGCTCAGAGATGAAAAGTGCCAGCACTGAAAGCTCTTGCTAGCCAGCCCCCTTCCTTGGAAGCGCTTTCACAGGCGCAGCAACACTTGCTCTTTGCGCTTCTCTAACCACCAAACGTCACGGTCATTCTCTTTCCGTCTCGTAGACACGAGCTGAGAAATTGCAAACGTCGAGCAATTGCTCAGAGATGAAAAGTGCCAGCACTGAAAGCTGTTGCTAGCCAGCACCCTTCCTTGGAAGCGCTTTTATAGCCCTAAGAACACTGGGGCTCTGGCCTTCTCTAGCCACCTCATCTTCTGCTCATCCTCTCGCGCAGTCTAAAGAGAGCTCAGGTGAGAAATTGCAAACGTCGAGCAATTGCTGTGAGATGAAAAGTGCCAGCACTGAAACCTGTTGCTAGCCAGCCCCCTTCCTTGGAAGCGCTTTTGTAGGCCTAAGAACAGTGGAGCTCTGGGCTTCTCTAGCCATCTCATCTTCTGCTCATCCTCTCGCGCAGTCTAAAGAGAGCTCAGGTGAGACATTGCAAACGTCGAGCAATTGCTCAGAGATGAAAAGTGCCAGCACTGAAAGCTGTTGCTAGCCAGCAGCCTTCCTTGGAAGCGCTTTCACAGGCGCAGCAACACTGGGGCTTTGCGCTTCTCTAACCACCAAACGTCACGGTCACTATCTCTCCGTCTCGTAGACACGAGCTGAGAAATTGCAAACGTCGAGCAATTGCTCAGAGATGAAAAGTGCCAGCACTGAAAGCTGTTGCTAGCCAGCACCCTTCCTTGGAAGCGCTTTTGTAGCCCTAAGAACAGTGGAGCTCTGGGCTTCTCTAGCCATCTAAACTTCTGCTCATCCTCTCGCGCAGTCTAAAGAGAGCTCAGGTGAGAAATTGCAAACGTCGAGCAATTGCTCAGAGATGAAAAGTGCCAGCACTGAAAGCTGTTGCTAGCCAGCACCCTTCCTTGGAAGCGCTTTCACAGGCGCAGCAACACTGGGGCTTTGCGCTTCTCTAACCACCAAACGTCACGGTCATTCTCTTTCGGTCTCGTAGACACGAGCTGAGAAATTGCAAACGTCGAGCAATTGCTCAGAGATGAAAAGTGCCAGCACTGAAAGCTGTTGCTAGCCAGCACCCTTCCTTGGAAGCTCTTTTGTAGCCCTAAGAACACTGGGGCTCTGGGCTTCTCTAGCCACCTCATCTTCTGCTCATCCTCTCGCTCAGTCTAAAGAGCGCTCAGGTGAGAAATTGCAAACGTCGAGCAATTGCTGTGAGATGAAAAGTGCCAGCACTGAAAGCTGTTGCTAGCCAGCACCCTTCCTTGGAAGCGCTTTTGTAGCCCTAAGAACAGTGGAGCTCTGGGCTTCTCTAGCCATCTAAACTTCTGCTCATCCTCTCGCGCAGTCTAAAGAGAGCTCAGGTGAGAAATTGCAAACGTCGAGCAATTGCTCAGAGATGAAAAGTGCCAGCACTGAAAGCTCTTGCTAGCCAGCACCCTTCCTTGGAAGCGCTTTCACAGGCGCAGCAACACTGGGGCTTTGCGCTTCTCTAACCACCAAACGTCACGGTCATTCTCTTTCCGTCTCGTAGACACGAGCTGAGAAAGTGCAAACGTTGAGCAATTGCTCAGAGATGAAAAGTGCCAGCACTGAAAGCTGTTGCTAGCCAGCCCCCTTCCTTGGAAGCGCTTTTGTAGCCCTAAGAACAGTGGAGCTCTGGGCTTCTCTAGCCATCTCATCTTCTGCTCATCCTCTCGCGCAGTCTAAAGAGAGCTCAGGTGAGACATTGCAAACGTCGAGCAATTGCTGTGAGATGAAAAGTGCCAGCACTGAAAGATGTTGCTAGCCAGCACCCTTCCTTGGAAGCGCTTTCACAGGCGCAGCAACACTGGGGCTTTGCGCTTCTCTAACCACCAAACGTCACGGTCACTATCTCTCCGTCTCGTAGACACGAGCTGAGAAATTGCAAACGTCGAGCAATTGCTCACAGATGAAAAGTGCCAGCACTGAAAGCTGTTGCTAGCCAGCCCCCTTCCTTGGAAGCGCTTTCACAGGTGCAGCAACACTGGGGCTTTGCGCTTCTCTAACCACCAAACGTCACGGTCACTATCTCTCCGTCTCGTAGACACGAGCTGAGAAATTGCAAACGTCGAGCAATTGCTCAGAGATGAAAAGTGCCAGCACTGAAAGATGTTGCTAGCCAGCACCCTTCCTTGGAAGCGCTTTTGTAGCCCTAAGAACACTGGGGCTCTGGGCTTCTCTAGCCATCTAAACTTCTGCTCATCCTCTCGCGCAGTCTAAAGAGAGCTCAGGTGAGAAATTGCAAACGTCGAGCAATTGCTCAGAGAGGAAAAGTGCCAGCACTGAAAGCTGTTGCTAGCCAGCACCCTTCCTTGGAAGCGCTTTCACAGGCGCAGCAACACTGGGGCTTTGCGCTTCTCTACCCACCAAACGTCACGGTCATTCTCTTTCGGTCTCGTAGACACGAGCTGAGAAATTGCAAACGTCGAGCAATTGCTCAGAGATGAAAAGTGCCAGCACTGAAAGCTGTTGCTAGCCAGCACCCTTCCTTGGAAGCGCTTTTGTAGGCCTAAAAACACTGGGGCTCTGGGCTTCTCTAGCCATCTCATCTTCTGCTCATCCTCTCGCGCAGTCTAAAGAGAGCTCAGGTGAGAAATTGCAAACGTCGAGCAATTGCTCAGAGATGAAAAGTGCCAGCACTGAAAGATGTTGCTAGCCAGCCCCCTTCCTTGGAAGCGCTGTCACAGGCGCAGCAACGCTGGGGCTTTGCGCTTCTCTAACCACCAAACGTCACGGTCATTCTCTTTCCGTCTCGTAGACACGAGCTGAGAAATTGCAAACGTCGAGCAATTGCTCAGAGATGAAAAGTGCCAGCACTGAAAGCTCTTGCTAGCCAGCCCCCTTCCTTGGAAGCGCTTTCACAGGCGCAGCAACACTGGGGATTTGCGCTTCTCTACCCACCAAACGTCACGGTCACTTTCTCTCTGTCTCGTAGACACGAGCTGAGAAATTGCAAACGTCGAGCAATTGCTCAGAGATGAAAAGTGCCAGCACTGAAAGCTCTTGCTAGCCAGCCCCCTTCCTTGGAAGCGCTTTTGTAGCCCTAAGAACAGTGGGGCTCTGGGCTTCTCTAGCCATCTAAACTTCTGCTCATCCTCTCGCGCAGTCTAAAGAGAGCTCAGGTGAGAAATTGCAAACGTCGAGCAATTGCTCAGAGAGGAAAAGTGCCAGCACTGAAAGCTGTTCCTAGCCAGCACCCTTCCTTGAAAGCGCTTTCACAGGCGCAGCAACACTGGGGCTTTGCGCTTCTCTACCCACCAAACGTCACGGTCACTATCTCTCCGTCTCGTAGACACGAGCTGAGAAATTGCAAACGTCGAGCAATTGCTCAGAGATGAAAAGTGCCAGCACTGAAAGCTGTTGCTAGCCAGCCCCCTTCCTTGGAAGCGCTTTTGTAGCCCTAAGAACACTGGGGCTCTGTGCTTCTCTAGCCATCTAAACTTCTGCTCATCCTCTCGCGCAGTCTAAAGAGAGCTCAGGTGAGACATTGCAAACGTCGAGCAATTGCTCAGAGAGGAAAAGTGCCAGCACTGAAAGCTGTTGCTAGCCAGCCGCCTTCCTTGGAAGCGCTTTCACAGGCACAGCAACACTGGGGCTTTGCGCTTCTCTAACCACCAAACGTCACGGTCATTCTCTTTCTGTCTTGTAGACACGAGCTGAGAAATTGCAAACGTCGAGCAATTGCTCAGAGATGAAAAGTGCCAGCACTGAAAGCTGTTGCTAGCCAGCACCCTTCCTTGGAAGCTCTTTTGTAGCCCTAAGAACACTGGGGCTCTGGGCTTCTCTAGCCACCTCATCTTCTGCTCATCCTCTCGCTCAGTCTAAAGAGCGCTCAGGTGAGAAATTGCAAACGTCGAGCAATTGCTGTGAGATGAAAAGTGCCAGCACTGAAAGCTGTTGCTAGCCAGCACCCTTCCTTGGAAGCGCTTTTGTAGCCCTAAGAACAGTGGAGCTCTGGGCTTCTCTAGCCATCTAAACTTCTGCTCATCCTCTCGCGCAGTCTAAAGAGAGCTCAGGTGAGAAATTGCAAACGTCGAGCAATTGCTCAGAGATGAAAAGTGCCAGCACTGAAAGCTCTTGCTAGCCAGCACCCTTCCTTGGAAGCGCTTTCACAGGCGCAGCAACACTGGGGCTTTGCGCTTCTCTAACCACCAAACGTCACGGTCATTCTCTTTCCGTCTCGTAGACACGAGCTGAGAAAGTGCAAACGTTGAGCAATTGCTCAGAGATGAAAAGTGCCAGCACTGAAAGCTGTTGCTAGCCAGCCCCCTTCCTTGGAAGCGCTTTTGTAGCCCTAAGAACAGTGGAGCTCTGGGCTTCTCTAGCCATCTCATCTTCTGCTCATCCTCTCGCGCAGTCTAAAGAGAGCTCAGGTGAGACATTGCAAACGTCGAGCAATTGCTCAGAGATGAAAAGTGCCAGCACTGAAAGCTGTTGCTAGCCAGCACCCTTCCTTGGAAGCGCTTTCACAGGCGCAGCAACACTGGGGCTTTGCGCTTCTCTACCCACCAAACGTCACGGTCACTATCTCTCCGTCTCGTAGACACGAGCTGAGAAATTGCAAACGTCGAGCAATTGCTCACAGATGAAAAGTGCCAGCACTGAAAGCTGTTGCTAGCCAGCACCCTTCCTTGGAAGCGCTTTTGTAGCCCTAAGAACAGTGGGGCTCTGTGCTTTTCTAGCCATCTAAACTTCTGCTCATCGTCTCGCGCAGTCTAAAGAGAGCTCAGGTGAGAAATTGCAAACGTCGAGCAATTGCTCAGAGATGAAAAGTGCCAGCACTGAAAGCTCTTGCTAGCCAGCCCCCTTCCTTGGAAGCGCTTTCACAGGCGCAGCAACACTTGCTCTTTGCGCTTCTCTAACCACCAAACGTCACGGTCATTCTCTTTCCGTCTCGTAGACACGAGCTGAGAAATTGCAAACGTCGAGCAATTGCTCAGAGATGAAAAGTGCCAGCACTGAAAGCTGTTGCTAGCCAGCACCCTTCCTTGGAAGCGCTTTTATAGCCCTAAGAACACTGGGGCTCTGGCCTTCTCTAGCCACCTCATCTTCTGCTCATCCTCTCGCGCAGTCTAAAGAGAGCTCAGGTGAGAAATTGCAAACGTCGAGCAATTGCTGTGAGATGAAAAGTGCCAGCACTGAAACCTGTTGCTAGCCAGCACCCTTCCTTGGAAGCGCTTTTGTAGGCCTAAGAACAGTGGAGCTCTGGGCTTCTCTAGCCATCTCATCTTCTGCTCATCCTCTCGCACAGTCTAAAGAGAGCTCAGGTGAGACATTGCAAACGTCGAGCAATTGCTCAGAGATGAAAAGTGCCAGCACTGAAAGCTGTTGCTAGCCAGCAGCCTTCCTTGGAAGCGCTTTCACAGGCGCAGCAACACTGGGGCTTTGCGCTTCTCTAACCACCAAACGTCACGGTCACTATCTCTCCGTCTCGTAGACACGAGCTGAGAAATTGCAAACGTCGAGCAATTGCTCAGAGATGAAAAGTGCCAGCACTGAAAGCTGTTGCTAGCCAGCACCCTTCCTTGGAAGCGCTTTTGTAGCCCTAAGAACAGTGGAGCTCTGGGCTTCTCTAGCCATCTAAACTTCTGCTCATCCTCTCGCGCAGTCTAAAGAGAGCTCAGGTGAGAAATTGCAAACGTCCAGCAATTGCTCAGAGATGAAAAGTGCCAGCACTGAAAGCTGTTGCTAGCCAGCCCCCTTCCTTGGAAGCGCTTTCACAGGCGCAGCAACACTGGGGCTTTGCGCTTCTCTAACCACCAAACGTCACGGTCATTCTCTTTCGGTCTCGTAGACACGAGCTGAGAAATTGCAAACGTCGAGCAATTGCTCAGAGATGAAAAGTGCCAGCACTGAAAGCTCTTGCTAGCCAGCACCCTTCCTTGGAAGCGCTTTCACAGGCGCAGCAACACTGGGGCTTTGCGCTTCTCTAACCACCAAACGTCACGGTCATTCTCTTTCCGTCTCGTAGACACGAGCTGAGAAAGTGCAAAAGTTGAGCAACTGCTCAGAGATGAAAAGTGCCAGCACTGAAAGCTCTTGCTAGCCAGCCCCCTTCCTTGGAAGCGCTTTTGTAGCCCTAAGAACAGTGGAGCTCTGGGCTTCTCTAGCCATCTCATCTTCTGCTCATCCTCTCGCGCAGTCTAAAGAGAGCTCAGGTGAGAAATTGCAAACATCGAGCAATTGCTCAGAGATGAAAAGTGCCAGCACTGAAAGCTGTTGCTAGCCAGCACCCTTCCTTGGAAGCGCTTTCACAGGTGCAGCAACACTGGGGCTTTGCGCTTCTCTACCCACCAAACGTCACGGTCATTCTCTTTCGGTCTCGTAGACACGAGCTGAGAAAGTGCAAACGTTGAGCAATTGCTCAGAGATGAAAAGTGCCAGCACTGAAAGCTGTTGCTAGCCAGCCCCCTTCCTTGGAAGCGCTTTTGTAGCCCTAACAACAGTGGAGCTCTGGGCTTCTCTAGCCACCTCATCTTCTGCTCATCCTCTCGCGCAGTCTAAAGAGAGCTCAGGTGAGACATTGCAAACGTCGAGCAATTGCTCAGAGATGAAAAGTGCCAGCACTGAAAGCTGTTGCTAGCCAGCCCCCTTCCTTGGAAGCGCTTTCACAGGCGCAGCAACACTGGGGCTTTGCGCTTCTCTAGCCACCAAACGTCACGGTCACTATCTCTCCGTCTCGTAGACACGAGCTGAGAAATTGCAAACGTCGAGCAATTGCTCAGAGATGAAAAGTGCCAGCACTGAAAGCTGTTGCTAGCCAGCCCCCTTCCTTGGAAGCGCTTTTGTAGCCCTAAGAACACTGGGGCTCTGGGCTTTTCTAGCCATCTAAACTTCTGCTCATCCTCTCGCGCAGTCTAAAGAGAGCTCAGGTGAGAAATTGCAAACGTCGAGCAATTGCTCAGAGATGAAAAGTGCCAGCACTGAAAGCTGTTGCTAGCCAGCCCCCTTCCTTGGAAGCGCTTTCACAGGCGCAGCAACACTTGCTCTTTGCGCTTCTCTAACCACCAAACGTCACGGTCATTCTCTTTCGGTCTCGTAGACACGAGCTGAGAAATTGCAAACGTCGAGCAATTGCTCAGAGATGAAAAGTGCCAGCACTGAAAGCTGTTGCTAGCCAGCCCCCTTCCTTGGAAGCGCTTTTATAGCCCTAAGAACACTGGGGCTCTGGGCTTCTCTAGCCACCTCATCTTCTGCTCATCCTCTCGCGCAGTCTAAAGAGAGCTCAGGTGAGAAATTGCAAACGTCGAGCAATTGCTCAGAGATGAAAAGTGCCAGCACTGAAAGCTCTTGCTAGCCAGCCCCCTTCCTTGGAAGCGCTTTTGTAGCCCTAAGAACAGTGGAGCTCTGGGCTTCTCTAGCCATCTAAACTTCTGCTCATCCTCTCGCGCAGTCTAAAGAGAGCTCAGGTGAGAAATTGCAAACATCGAGCAATTGCTCAGAGATGAAAAGTGCCAGCACTGAAAGCTCTTGCTAGCCAGCACCCTTCCTTGGAAGCGCTTTCACAGGTGCAGCAACACTGGGGCTTTGCGCTTGTCTACCCACCAAAGGTCACGGTCATTCTCTTTCTGTCTCGTAGACACGAGCTGAGAAATTGCAAACGTTGAGCAATTGCTCAGAGATGAAAAGTGCCAGCACTGAAAGCTGTTGCTAGCCAGCCCCCTTCCTTGGAAGCGCTTTTGTAGCCCTAACAACAGTGGAGCTCTGGGCTTCTCTAGCCATCTCATCTTCTGCTCATCCTCTCGCGCAGTCTAAAGAGAGCTCAGGTGAGACATTGCAAACGTCGAGCAATTGCTCAGAGATGAAAAGTGCCAGCACTGAAAGCTGTTGCTAGCCAGCCCCCTTCCTTGGAAGCGCTTTCACAGGCGCAGCAACACTGGGGCTTTGCGCTTCTCTAGCCACCAAACGTCACGGTCACTATCTCTCCGTCTCGTAGACACGAGCTGAGAAATTGCAAACGTCGAGCAATTGCTCAGAGATGAAAAGTGCCAGCACTGAAAGCTGTTGCTAGCCAGCCCCCTTCCTTGGAAGCGCTTTTGTAGCCCTAAGAACACTGGGGCTCTGGGCTTTTCTAGCCATCTAAACTTCTGCTCATCCTCTCGCGCAGTCTAAAGAGAGCTCAGGTGAGAAATTGCAAACGTCGAGCAATTGCTCAGAGATGAAAAGTGCCAGCACTGAAAGCTGTTGCTAGCCAGCACCCTTCCTTGGAAGCGCTTTCACAGGCGCAGCAACACTTGCTCTTTGCGCTTCTCTAACCACCAAACGTCACGGTCATTCTCTTTCCGTCTCGTAGACACGAGCTGAGAAATTGCAAACGTCGAGCAATTGCTCAGAGATGAAAAGTGCCAGCACTGAAAGCTGTTGCTAGCCAGCACCCTTCCTTGGAAGCGCTTTTATAGCCCTAAGAACACTGGGGCTCTGGCCTTCTCTAGCCACCTCATCTTCTGCTCATCCTCTCGCGCAGTCTAAAGAGAGCTCAGGTGAGAAATTGCAAACGTCGAGCAATTGCTGTGAGATGAAAAGTGCCAGCACTGAAAGCTGTTGCTAGCCAGCACCCTTCCTTGGAAGCGCTTTTGTAGCCCTAAGAACAGTGGAGCTCTGGGCTTCTCTAGCCATCTCTTCTTCTGCTCATCCTCTCGCGCAGTCTAAAGAGAGCTCAGGTGAGAAATTGCAAACGTCGAGCAATTGCTCAGAGATGAAAAGTGCCAGCACTGAAAGCTGTTGCTAGCCAGCCCCCTTCCTTGGAAGCGCTTTCACAGGCGCAGCAACACTGGGGCTTTGCGCTTCTCTAACCACCAAATGTCACGGTCATTCTCTTTCCGTCTCGTAGACACGAGCTGAGAAAGTGCAAACGTCGAGCAATTGCTCCGAGATGAAAAGTGCCAGCACTGAAAGCTGTTGCTAGCCAGCACCCTTCCTTGGAAGCGCTTATGTAGCCCTAAGAACAGTGGGGCTCTGTGCTTCTCTAGCCACCTCATCTTCTGCTCATCCTCTCGCGCACTCTAAAGAGAGCTCAGGTGAGACATTGCAAACGTCGAGCAATTGCTCAGAGATGAAAAGTGCCAGCACTGAAAGCTGTTGCTAGCCAGCACCCTTCCTTGGAAGCGCTTTCACAGGCGCAGCAACACTGGGGCTTTGCGCTTCTCTAACCACCAAACGTCACGGTCATTCTCTTTCCGTCTCGTAGACACGAGCTGAGAAATTGCAAACGTCGAGCAATTGCTCAGAGATGAAAAGTGCCAGCACTGAAAGATGTTGCTAGCCAGCCCCCTTCCTTGGAAGCGCTTTTGTAGCCCTAAGAACAGTGGAGCTCTGGGCTTCTCTAGCCATCTAAACTTCTGCTCATCCTCTCGCGCAGTCTAAAGAGAGCTCAGGTGAGAAATTGCAAACGTCGAGCAATTGCTCAGAGATGAAAAGTGCCAGCACTGAAAGCTGTTGCTAGCCAGCACCCTTCCTTGGAAGCGCTTTCACAGGCGCAGCAACACTGGGGCTTTGCGCTTCTCTAACCACCAAACGTCACGGTCATTCTCTTTCCGTCTCGTAGACACGAGCTGAGAAAGTGCAAACGTTGAGCAATTGCTCAGAGATGAAAAGTGCCAGCACTGAAAGCTGTTGCTAGCCAGCCCCCTTCCTTGGAAGCGCTTTTGTAGCCCTAAGAACAGTGGAGCTCTGGGCTTCTCTAGCCATCTCATCTTCTGCTCATCCTCTCGCGCAGTCTAAAGAGAGCTCAGGTGAGACATTGCAAACGTCGAGCAATTGCTCAGAGATGAAAAGTGCCAGCACTGAAAGCTGTTGCTAGCCAGCACCCTTCCTTGGAAGCGCTTTCACAGGCGCAGCAACACTGGGGCTTTGCGCTTCTCTACCCACCAAACGTCACGGTCACTATCTCTCCGTCTCGTAGACACGAGCTGAGAAATTGCAAACGTCGAGCAATTGCTCAGAGATGAAAAGTGCCAGCACTGAAAGATGTTGCTAGCCAGCACCCTTCCTTGGAAGCGCTTTTGTAGCCCTAAGAACAGTGGAGCTCTGGGCTTCTCTAGCCACCTCATATTCTGCTCATCCTCTCGCGCAGTCTAAAGAGAGCTCAGGTGAGAAATTGCAAACGTCGAGCAATTGCTCAGAGATGAAAAGTGCCAGCACTGAAAGCTGTTGCTAGCCAGCACCCTTCCTTGGAAGCGCTTTCACAGGCGCAGCAACGCTGGGGCTTTGCGCTTCTCTAACCACCAAACGTCACGGTCACTATCTCTCCGTCTCGTAGACACGAGCTGAGAAATTGCAAACGTCGAGCAATTGCTCAGAGATGAAAAGTGCCAGCACTGAAAGATGTTGCTAGCCAGTCCCCTTCCTTGGAAGCGCTTTTGTAGCCCTAAGAACAGTGGGGCTCTGGGCTTCTCTAGACACCTCATCTTCTGCTCATCCTCTCGCGCACTCTAAAGAGCGCTCAGGTGAGAAATTGCAAACGTCGAGCAATTGCTCAGAGATGAAAAGTGCCAGCACTGAAAGCTGTTGCTAGCCAGCACCCTTCCTTGGAAGCGCTTTCACAGGCGCAGCAACACTGGGGCTTTGCGCTTCTCTAACCACCAAACGTCACGGTCACTATCTCTCCGTCTTGTAGACACGAGCTGAGAAATTGGAAACGTCGAGCAATTGCTCCGAGATGAAAAGCGCCAGCACTGAAAGCTGTTGCTAGCCAGCACCCTTCCTTGGAAGTGCTTTCACAGGCGCAGCAACACTGGGGCTTTGCGCTTCTCTAACCACCAAACGTCACGGTCACTATCTCTCCGTCTCGTAGACACGAGCTGAGAAATTGGAAATGTCGAGCAATTGCTCAGAGATGAAAAGTGCCAGCACTGAAAGCTGTTGCTAGCCAGCCCCCTTCCTTGGAAGCGCTTATGTAGCCCTAAGAACAGTGGGGCTCTCTGCTTCTCTAGCCACCTCATCTTCTGCTCATCCTCTCGCGCAGTCTAAAGAGAGCTCAGGTGAGAAATGGCAAACGTCCAGCAATTGCTCAGAGATGAAAAGTGCCAGCACTGAAAGCTGTTGCTAGCCAGCCCCCTTCCTTGGAAGCGCTTTCACAGGCGCAGCAACACTGGGGCTTTGCGCTTCTCTACCCACCAAACGTCACGGTCACTATCTCTCCGTCTCGTAGACACGAGCTGAGAAATTGCAAACCTCGAGCAATTGCTCAGAGATGAAAAGTGCCAGCACTGAAAGCTGTTGCTAGCCAGCCCCCTTCCTTGGAAGCGCTTTTGTAGCCCTAAGAACAGTGGGGCTCTGGGCTTCTCTAGCCACCTCATCTTCTGCTCATCCTCTCGCGCAGTCTAAAGAGCGCTCAGGTGAGAAATTGCAAACGTCCAGCAATTGGTCAGAGAGGAAAAGTGCCAGCACTGAAAGCTGTTGCTAGCCAGCAGCCTTCCTTGGAAGCGCTTATGTAGCCCTAAGAACAGTGGGGCTCTGGGCTTCTCTAGCCATCTAAACTTCTGCTCATCCTCTCGCGCAGTCTAAAGCGAGCTCAGGTGAGAAATTGCAAACGTCGAGCAATTGCTCAGAGAGGAAAAGTGCCAGCACTGAAAGCTGTTGCTAGCCAGCCCCCTTCCTTGGAAGCGCTTTCACAGGCGCAGCAACACTGGGGCTTTGCGCTTCTCTAACCACCAAACGTCACGGTCACTATCTCTCCGTCTCGTAGACTCGAGCTGAGAAATTGCAAACGTCGAGCAATTGCTCAGAGATGAAAAGTGCCAGCACTGAAAGATGTTGCTAGCCAGCCCCCTTCCTTGGAAGCGCTTATGTAGCCCTAAGAACAGTGGGGCTCTGTGCTTCTCTAGCCACCTCATCTTCTGCTCATCCTCTCGCTCAGTCTAAAGAGAGCTCAGGTGAGAAATGGCAAACGTCGAGCAATTGCTCAGAGATGAAAAGTGCCAGCACTGAAAGCTGTTGCTAGCCAGCACCCTTCCTTGGAAGCGCTTTCACAGGCACAGCAACACTGGGGCTTTGCGCTTCTCTAACCACCAAGCTTCACGGTCATTCTCTTTCCGTCTCGTAGACACGAGCTGAGAAAGTGCAAACGTCGAGCAATTGCTCAGAGATGAAAAGTGCCAGCACTGAAAGCTGTTGCTAGCCAGCACCCTTCCTTGGAAGCGCTTTTGTAGCCCTAAGAACAGTGGAGCTCTGGGCTTCTCTAGCCACCTCATCTTCTGCTCATCCTCTCGCACAGCATAAAGAGAGCTCAGGTGAGAAATTGCAAACGTCGAGGAATTGCTCAGAGATGAAAAGTGCCAGCACTGAAAGCTCTTGCTAGCCAGCACCCTTCCTTGGAAGCGCTTTCACAGGCGCAGCAACACTTGCTCTTTGCGCTTCTCTACCCACCAAACGTCACGGTCATTCTCTTTCCGTCTTGTAGACACGAGCTGAGAAATTGCAAACGTCGAGCAATTGCTCAGAGATGAAAAGTGCCAGCACTGAAAGCTGTTGCTAGCCAGCCCCCTTCCTTGGAAGCGCTTTTGTAGCCCTAAGAACAGTGGGGCTCTGGGCTTCTCTAGCCACCTCATCTTCTGCTCATCCTGTCGCGCAGTCTAAAGAGAGCTCAGGTGTGAAATTGCAAACGTCGAGCAATTGCTCAGAGATGAAAAGTGCCAGCACTGAAAGCTGTTGCTAGCCAGCACCCTTCCTTGGAAGCGCTTTCACAGGCGCAGCAACACTGGGGCTTTGCGCTTCTCTACCCACCAAACGTCACGGTCACTATCTCTCCGTCTCGTAGACACGAGCTGAGAAATTGCAAACGTCGAGCAATTGCTCAGAGATGAAAAGTGCCAGCACTGAAAGCTGTTGCTAGCCAGCCCCCTTCCTTGGAAGCGCTTTTGTAGCCCTAAGAAGACTGGGGCTCTGTGCTTCTCTAGCCATCTAAACTTCTGCTCATCCTCTCGCGCAGTCTAAAGAGAGCTCAGGGGAGAAATTGCAAACGTCGAGCAATTGCTCAGAGATGAAAAGTGCCAGCACTGAAAGCTGTTGCTAGCCAGCCCCCTTCCTTGCAAGCGCTTTCACAGCCGCAGCAACACTGGGGCTTTGCGCTTCTCTACCCACCAAACGTCACGGTCACTATCTCTCCGTCTCGTAGACACGAGCTGAGAAATCGCAAACCTCGAGCAATTGCTCAGAGATGAAAAGTGCCAGCACTGAAAGCTGTTGCTAGCCAGCACCCTTCCTTGGAAGCGCTTTCACAGGCGCAGCAACACTGGGGCTTTGCGCTTCTCTAACCACCAAACGTCACGGTCATTCTCTTTCCGTCTCGTAGACACGAGCTGAGAAATTGCAAACGTCGAGCAATTGCTCAGAGATGAAAAGTGCCAGCACTGAAACCTGTTGCTAGCCAGCACCCTTCCTTGGAAGCTCTTTTGTAACCCTAAGAACAGTGGGGCTCTGGGCTTCTCTAGCCACCTCATCTTCTGCTCATCCTCTCGCGCAGTCTAAAGAGCGCTCAGGTGAGAAATTGGAAACGTCGAGCAATTGCTCAGAGATGAAAAGTGCCAGCACTGAAAGCTGTTGCTAGCCAGCACCCTTCCTTGGAAGCGCTTTCACAGGCGCAGCAACACTGGGGCTTTGCGCTTCTCTAGCCACCAAACATCACGGTCATTCTCTTTCCGTCTCGTAGACACGAGCTGAGAAATTGCAAACGTCGAGCAATCGCTCAGAGATGAAAAGCGCCAGCACTGAAAGCTGTTGCTAGCCAGCACCCTTCCTTGGAAGCGCTTTCACAGGCGCAGCAACACTTGCTCTTTGCGCTTCTCTAGCCACCAAACGTCACGGTCATTCTCTTTCCGTCTTGTAGACACGAGCTGAGAAATTGCAAATGTCGAGCAATTGCTCAGAGATGAAAAGTGCCAGCACTAAAAGCTGTTGCTAGCCAGCACCCTTCCTTGGAAGCGCTTATGTAGCCCTAAGAACAGTGGGGCTCTCTGCTTCTCTAGCCACCTCATCTTCTGCTCATCCTCTCGCGCAGTCTAAAGAGCGCTCAGGTGAGAAATTGCAAACGTTGAGCAATTGCTCAGAGATGAAAAGTGCCAGCACTGAAAGCTCTTGCTAGCCAGCACCCTTCCTTGGAAGCGCTTTCACAGGCGCAGCAACACTGGGGCTTTGCGCTTCTCTACCCACCAAACGTCACGGTCACTATCTCTCCGTCTCGTAGACACGAGCTGAGAAATTGCAAACGTCGAGCAATTGCTCAGAGATGAAAAGTGCCAGCACTGAAAGATGTTGCTAGCCAGCACCCTTCCTTGGAAGCGCTTTTGTAGCCCTAAGAAGACTGGGGCTGTGGGCTTCTCTAGCCACCTCATCTTCTGCTCATCCTCTCGCGCAGTCTAAAGAGAGCTCAGGTGAGAAATTGCAAACGTCGAGCAATTGCTCAGAGAGGAAAAGTGCCAGCACTGAAAGCTGTTGCTAGCCAGCACCCTTCCTTGGAAGCGCTTTCACAGGCGCAGCAACACTGGGGCTTTGCGCTTCTCTAACCACCAAACGTCACGGTCACTATCTCTCCGTCTCGTAGACACGAGCTGAGAAATTGCAAACGTCGAGCAATTGCTCAGAGATGAAAAGTGCCAGCACTGAAAGCTGTTGCTAGCCAGCCCCCTTCCTTGGAAGCGCTTTTGTAGCCCTAAGAACAGTGGGGTTCTGGGCTTCTCTAGCCATCTAAACTTCTGCTCATCCTCTCGCGCAGTCTAAAGAGAGCTCAGGTGAGAAATTGCAAACGTCGAGCAATTGCTCAGAGATGAAAAGTGCCAGCACTGAAAGCTGTTGCTAGCCAGCACCCTTCCTTGGAAGCGCTTTCACAGGCGCAGCAACACTGGGGCTTTGCGCTTCTCTAACCACCAAACGTCACGGTCATTCTCTTTCCGTCTTGTAGACACGAGCTGAGAAATTGCAAACGTCGAGCAATTGCTCAGAGATGAAAAGTGCCAGCACTGAAAGCTGTTGCTAGCCAGCCCCCTTCCTTGGAAGCTCTTTTGTAGCCCTAAGAAGACTGGGGCTGTGGGCTTCTCTAGCCACCTCATCTTCTGCTCATCCTCTCGCGCAGTCTAAAGAGAGCTCAGGTGAGAAATGGCAAACGTCGAGCAATTGCTCAGAGATGAAAAGTGCCAGCACTGAAAGCTGTTGCTAGCCAGCACCCTTCCTTGGAAGCGCTGTCACAGGCGCAGCAACACTGGGGCTTTGCGCTTCTCTACCCACCAAACGTCACGGTCACTATCTCTCCGTCTCGTAGACACGAGCTGAGAAATTGCAAACGTCGAGCAATTGCTCAGAGATGAAAAGTGCCAGCACTGAAAGCTGTTGCTAGCCAGCACCCTTCCTTGGAAGCGCTTTCACAGGCGCAGCAACACTGGGGCTTTGCGCTTCTCTAACCACCAAACATCACGGTCATTCTCTTTCCGTCTCGTAGACACGAGCTGAGAAATTGCAAACGTCGAGCAATCGCTCAGAGATGAAAAGCGCCAGCACTGAAAGCTGTTGCTAGCCAGCCCCCTTCCTTGGAAGTGCTTTTGTAGCCCTAAGAACACTGGGACTCTGTGCTTTTCTAGCCATCTAAACTTCTGCTCATCCTCTCGCGCAGTCTAAAGAGAGCTCAGGTGAGAAATGGCAAACGTCGAGCAATTGCTCAGAGATGAAAAGTGCCAACACTGAAAGCTGTTGCTAGCCAGCACCCTTCCTTGGAAACGCTTTCACAGGTGCAGCAACACTTGCTCTTTGCGCTTCTCTACCCACCAAACGTCACGGTCATTCCCTTTCTGTCTCGTAGACACGAGCTGAGAAATTGCAAATGTCGAGCAATTGCTCAGAGATGAAAAGTGCCAGCACTGAAAGCTGTTGCTAGCCAGCCCCCTTCCTTGGAAGCGCTTTCACAGGCGCAGCAACACTTGCTCTTTGCGCTTCTCTAACCACCAAACGTCACGGTCACTATCTCTCCGTCTCGTAGACACGAGCTGAGAAATTGCAAACGTCGAGCAATCGCTCAGAGATGAAAAGCGCCAGCACTGAAAGCTGTTGCTAGCCAGCACCCTTCCTTGGAAGCGCTTTCACAGGCGCAGCAACACTTGCTCTTTGCGCTTCTCTAGCCACCAAACGTCACGGTCATTCTCTTTCTGTCTCGTAGACACGAGCTGAGAAATTGCAAATGTCGAGCAATTGCTCAGAGATGAAAAGTGCCAGCACTAAAAGCTGTTGCTAGCCAGCACCCTTCCTTGGAAGCGCTTATGTAGCCCTAAGAACAGTGGGGCTCTCTGCTTCTCTAGCCACCTCATCTTCTGCTCATCCTCTCGCGCAGTCTAAAGAGAGCTCAGGTGAGAAATTGCAAACGTCGAGCAATTGCTCAGAGATGAAAAGTGCCAGCAC
Source organism: Sarcoramphus papa (assembly GCA_037962945.1). NCBI lineage: Eukaryota > Metazoa > Chordata > Aves > Accipitriformes > Cathartidae > Sarcoramphus > Sarcoramphus papa. The sequence goes on along the minus strand of CM075590.1, from coordinate 26,869,718 downwards.
TGAAAGCTGTTGCTAGCCAGCACCCTTCCTTGGAAGCGCTTTCACAGGCGCAGCAACACTGGGGCTTTGCGCTTCTCTACCCACCAAACGTCACGGTCACTATCTCTCCGTCTCGTAGACACGAGCTGAGAAATTGCAAACGTCGAGCAATTGCTCAGAGATGAAAAGTGCCAGCACTGAAAGATGTTGCTAGCCAGTCCCCTTCCTTGGAAGCGCTTTTGTAGCCCTAAGAACACTGGGGCTGTGGGCTTCTCTAGCCACCTCATCTTCTGCTCATCCTCTCGCGCAGTCTAAAGAGAGCTCAGGTGAGCAATTGCAAACGTCGAGCAATTGCTCAGAGATGAAAAGTGCCAGCACTGAAAGCTGTTGCTAGCCAGCACCCTTCCTTGGAAGCGCTTTCACAGGCGCAGCAACACTGGGGCTTTGCGCTTCTCTACCCACCAAACGTCACGGTCATTCTCTTTCCGTCTTGTAGACACGAGCTGAGAAATTGCAAACGTCGAGCAATTGCTCAGAGATGAAAAGTGCCAGCACTGAAAGCTGTTGCTAGCCAGCCCCCTTCCTTGGAAGCGCTTTTGTAGCCCTAAGAACAGTGGGGCTCTGGGCTTCTCTAGCCACGTAATCTTCTGCTCATCCTGTCGCGCAGTCTAAAGAGAGCTCAGGTGACAAATTGCAAACGTCGAGCAATTGCTCAGAGATGAAAAGTGCCAGCACTGAAAGCTGTTGCTAGCCAGCACCCTTCCTTGGAAGCGCTTTCACAGGCGCAGCAACACTGGGGCTTTGCGCTTCTCTACCCACCAAACGTCACGGTCACTATCTCTCCGTCTCGTAGACACGAGCTGAGAAATTGCAAACGTCGAGCAATTGCTCAGAGATGAAAAGTGCCAGCACTGAAAGCTGTTGCTAGCCAGCACCCTTCCTTGGAAGCGCTTTTGTAGCCCTAAGAACAGTGGGGCTCTGGGCTTCTGTAGCCACCTCATCTTCTGCTCATCCTCTCGCGCACTCTAAAGAGAGCTCAGGTGAGAAATTGCAAACGTCGAGCAATTGCTCAGAGAGGAAAAGTGCCAGCACTGAAAGCTGTTGCTAGCCAGCACCCTTCCTTGGAAGCGCTGTCACAGGCGCAGCAACACTGGGGCTTTGCGCTTCTCTAACCACCAAAAGTCACAGTCACTATCTCTCCGTCTCGTAGACACGAGCTGAGAAATTGCAAACGTCGAGCAATTGCTCACAGATGAAAAGTGCCAGCACTGAAAGCTGTTGCTAGCCAGCACCCTTCCTTGGAAGCGCTTTCACAGGCGCAGCAACACTGGGGCTTTGCGCTTCTCTAACCACCAAACATCACGGTCATTCTCTTTCCGTCTCGTAGACACGAGCTGAGAAATTGCAAACGTCGAGCAATCGCTCAGAGATGAAAAGCGCCAGCACTGAAAGCTGTTGCTAGCCAGCCCCCTTCCTTGGAAGTGCTTTTGTAGCCCTAAGAACACTGGGACTCTGTGCTTTTCTAGCCATCTAAACTTCTGCTCATCCTCTCGCGCAGTCTAAAGAGAGCTCAGGTGAGAAATGGCAAACGTCCAGCAATTGCTCAGAGATGAAAAGTGCCAACACTGAAAGCTGTTGCTAGCCAGCACCCTTCCTTGGAAACGCTTTCACAGGTGCAGCAACACTTGCTCTTTGCGCTTCTCTACCCACCAAACGTCACGGTCATTCCCTTTCTGTCTCGTAGACACGAGCTGAGAAATTGCAAATGTCGAGCAATTGCTCAGAGATGAAAAGTGCCAGCACTGAAAGCTGTTGCTAGCCAGCCCCCTTCCTTGGAAGCGCTTTCACAGGCGCAGCAACACTTGCTCTTTGCGCTTCTCTAACCACCAAACGTCACGGTCACTATCTCTCCGTCTCGTAGACACGAGCTGAGAAATTGCAAACGTCGAGCAATCGCTCAGAGATGAAAAGCGCCAGCACTGAAAGCTGTTGCTAGCCAGCACCCTTCCTTGGAAGCGCTTTCACAGGCGCAGCAACACTTGCTCTTTGCGCTTCTCTAGCCACCAAACGTCACGGTCATTCTCTTTCTGTCTCGTAGACACGAGCTGAGAAATTGCAAATGTCGAGCAATTGCTCAGAGATGAAAAGTGCCAGCACTAAAAGCTGTTGCTAGCCAGCCCCCTTCCTTGGAAGCGCTTATGTAGCCCTAAGAACAGTGGGGCTCTCTGCTTCTCTAGCCACCTCATCTTCTGCTCATCCTCTCGCGCAGTCTAAAGAGCGCTCAGGTGAGAAATTGCAAACGTCGAGCAATTGCTCAGAGATGAAAAGTGCCAGCACTGAAAGCTGTTGCTAGCCAGCACCCTTCCTTGGAAGCGCTTTCACAGGCGCAGCAACACTGGGGCTTTGCGCTTCTCTACCCACCAAACGTCACGGTCATTCTCTTTCCGTCTTGTAGACACGAGCTGAGAAATTGCAAACGTCGAGCAATTGCTCAGAGATGAAAAGTGCCAGCACTGAAAGCTGTTGCTAGCCAGCCCCCTTCCTTGGAAGCTCTTTTGTAGCCCTAAGAACACTGGGGCTGTGGGCTTCTCTAGCCACCTCATCTTCTGCTCATCCTCTCGCGCAGTCTAAAGAGAGCTCAGGTGAGAAATGGCAAACGTCGAGCAATTGCTCAGAGATGAAAAGTGCCAGCACTGAAAGCTGTTGCTAGCCAGCCCCCTTCCTTGGAAGCGCTGTCACAGGCGCAGCAACACTGGGGCTTTGCGCTTCTCTACCCACCAAACGTCACGGTCACTATCTCTCCGTCTCGTAGACACGAGCTGAGAAATTGCAAACGTCGAGCAATTGCTCAGAGATGAAAAGTGCCAGCACTGAAAGCTGTTGCTAGCCAGCACCCTTCCTTGGAAGCGCTTTCACAGGCGCAGCAACACTGGGGCTTTGCGCTTCTCTAACCACCAAACATCACGGTCATTCTCTTTCCGTCTCGTAGACACGAGCTGAGAAATTGCAAACGTCGAGCAATCGCTCAGAGATGAAAAGCGCCAGCACTGAAAGCTGTTGCTAGCCAGCCCCCTTCCTTGGAAGTGCTTTTGTAGCCCTAAGAACACTGGGACTCTGTGCTTTTCTAGCCATCTAAACTTCTGCTCATCCTCTCGCGCAGTCTAAAGAGAGCTCAGGTGAGAAATGGCAAACGTCGAGCAATTGCTCAGAGATGAAAAGTGCCAACACTGAAAGCTGTTGCTAGCCAGCACCCTTCCTTGGAAACGCTTTCACAGGTGCAGCAACACTTGCTCTTTGCGCTTCTCTACCCACCAAACGTCACGGTCATTCCCTTTCTGTCTCGTAGACACGAGCTGAGAAATTGCAAATGTCGAGCAATTGCTCAGAGATGAAAAGTGCCAGCACTGAAAGCTGTTGCTAGCCAGCCCCCTTCCTTGGAAGCGCTTTCACAGGCGCAGCAACACTTGCTCTTTGCGCTTCTCTAACCACCAAACGTCACGGTCACTATCTCTCCGTCTCGTAGACACGAGCTGAGAAATTGCAAACGTCGAGCAATCGCTCAGAGATGAAAAGTGCCAGCACTGAAAGCTGTTGCTAGCCAGCACCCTTCCTTGGAAGCGCTTTCACAGGCGCAGCAACACTTGCTCTTTGCGCTTCTCTAGCCACCAAACGTCACGGTCATTCTCTTTCTGTCTCGTAGACACGAGCTGAGAAATTGCAAATGTCGAGCAATTGCTCAGAGATGAAAAGTGCCAGCACTAAAAGCTGTTGCTAGCCAGCACCCTTCCTTGGAAGCGCTTATGTAGCCCTAAGAACACTGGGGCTCTCTGCTTCTCTAGCCACCTCATCTTCTGCTCATCCTCTCGCGCAGTCTAAAGAGAGCTCAGGTGAGAAATTGCAAACGTCAAGCAATTGCTCAGAGATGAAAAGTGCCAGCACTGAAAGCTGTTGCTAGCCAGCACCCTTCCTTGGAAGCGCTTTCACAGGCGCAGCAACACTGGGGCTTTGCGCTTCTCTACCCACCAAACGTCACGGTCACTATCTCTCCGTCTCGTAGACACGAGCTGAGAAATTGCAAACGTCGAGCAATTGCTCAGAGATGAAAAGTGCCAGCACTGAAAGCTGTTGCTAGCCAGCCCCCTTCCTTGGAAGCTCTTTTGTAGCCCTAAGAAGACTGGGGCTGTGGGCTTCTCTAGCCACCTCATCTTCTGCTCATCCTCTCGCGCAGTCTAAAGAGAGCTCAGGTGAGAAATGGCAAACGTCGAGCAATTGCTCAGAGATGAAAAGTGCCAGCACTGAAAGCTGTTGCTAGCCAGCCCCCTTCCTTGGAAGCGCTGTCACAGGCGCAGCAACACTGGGGCTTTGCGCTTCTCTACCCACCAAACGTCACGGTCACTATCTCTCCGTCTCGTAGACACGAGCTGAGAAATTGCAAACGTCGAGCAATTGCTCAGAGATGAAAAGTGCCAGCACTGAAAGCTGTTGCTAGCCAGCACCCTTCCTTGGAAGCGCTTTCACAGGCGCAGCAACACTGGGGCTTTGCGCTTCTCTAACCACCAAACATCACGGTCATTCTCTTTCCGTCTCGTAGACACGAGCTGAGAAATTGCAAACGTCGAGCAATCGCTCAGAGATGAAAAGCGCCAGCACTGAAAGCTGTTGCTAGCCAGCCCCCTTCCTTGGAAGTGCTTTTGTAGCCCTAAGAACACTGGGACTCTGTGCTTTTCTAGCCATCTAAACTTCTGCTCATCCTCTCGCGCAGTCTAAAGAGAGCTCAGGTGAGAAATGGCAAACGTCGAGCAATTGCTCAGAGATGAAAAGTGCCAACACTGAAAGCTGTTGCTAGCCAGCACCCTTCCTTGGAAACGCTTTCACAGGTGCAGCAACACTTGCTCTTTGCGCTTCTCTACCCACCAAACGTCACGGTCATTCCCTTTCTGTCTCGTAGACACGAGCTGAGAAATTGCAAATGTCGAGCAATTGCTCAGAGATGAAAAGTGCCAGCACTGAAAGCTGTTGCTAGCCAGCACCCTTCCTTGGAAGCGCTTTCACAGGCGCAGCAACACTTGCTCTTTGCGCTTCTCTAACCACCAAACGTCACGGTCACTATCTCTCCGTCTCGTAGACACGAGCTGAGAAATTGCAAACGTCGAGCAATCGCTCAGAGATGAAAAGCGCCAGCACTGAAAGCTGTTGCTAGCCAGCACCCTTCCTTGGAAGCGCTTTCACAGGCGCAGCAACACTTGCTCTTTGCGCTTCTCTAGCCACCAAACGTCACGGTCATTCTCTTTCTGTCTCGTAGACACGAGCTGAGAAATTGCAAATGTCGAGCAATTGCTCAGAGATGAAAAGTGCCAGCACTAAAAGCTGTTGCTAGCCAGCACCCTTCCTTGGAAGCGCTTTTGTAGCCCTAAGAACAGTGGGGCTCTCTGCTTCTCTAGCCACCTCATCTTCTGCTCATCCTCTCGCGCAGTCTAAAGAGAGCTCAGGTGAGAAATTGCAAACGTCAAGCAATTGCTCAGAGATGAAAAGTGCCAGCACTGAAAGCTGTTGCTAGCCAGCACCCTTCCTTGGAAGCGCTTTCACAGGCGCAGCAACACTGGGGCTTTGCGCTTCTCTACCCACCAAACGTCACGGTCACTATCTCTCCGTCTCGTAGACACGAGCTGAGAAATTGCAAACGTCGAGCAATTGCTCAGAGATGAAAAGTGCCAGCACTGAAAGCTGTTGCTAGCCAGCCCCCTTCCTTGGAAGCGCTTTTGTAGCCCTAAGAACAGTGGGGCTGTGGGCTTCTCTAGCCACCTCATCTTCTGCTCATCCTCTCGCGCAGTCTAAAGAGAGCTCAGGTGAGAAATTGCAAACGTCGAGCAATTGCTCAGAGATGAAAAGTGCCAGCACTGAAAGCTGTTCCTAGCCAGCACCCTCCCTTGGAAGCGCTTTCACAGGCGCAGCAACACTGGGGCTTTGCGCTTCTCTACCCACCAAACGTCACGGTCATTCTCTTTCCGTCTTGTAGACACGAGCTGAGAAATTGCAAACGTCGAGCAATTGCTCAGAGATGAAAAGTGCCAGCACTGAAAGCTGTTGCTAGCCAGCACCCTTCCTTGGAAGCGCTTTTGTAGCCCTAAGAACAGTGGAGCTCTGGGCTTCTCTAGCCACGTAATCTTCTGCTCATCCTCTCGCGCAGTCTAAAGAGAGCTCAGGTGAGAAATTGCAAACGTCGAGCAATTGCTCAGAGATGAAAAGTGCCAGCACTGAAAGCTGTTGCTAGCCAGCACCCTTCCTTGGAAGCGCTTTCACAGGCGCAGCAACACTGGGGCTTTGCGCTTCTCTAACCACCAAACGTCACGGTCACTATCTCTCCGTCTCGTAGACACGAGCTGAGAAATTGCAAACGTCGAGCAATTGCTCAGAGATGAAAAGTGCCAGCACTGAAAGCTGTTGCTAGCCAGCACCCTTCCTTGGAAGCGCTTTTGTAGCCCTAAGAACAGTGGGGCTCTGGGCTTCTGTAGCCACCTCATCTTCTGCTCATCCTCTCGCGCAGTCTAAAGAGAGCTCAGGTGAGAAATGGCAAACGTCCAGCAATTGCTCAGAGAGGAAAAGTGCCAGCACTGAAAGCTGTTGCTAGCCAGCACCCTTCCTTGGAAGCGCTTTCACAGGCGCAGCAACACTGGGGCTTTGCGCTTCTCTAACCACCAAACGTCACGGTCACTATCTCTCCGTCTCGTAGACACGAGCTGAGAAATTGCAAACGTCGAGCAATTGCTCAGAGATGAAAAGTGCCAGCACTGAAACCTGTTGCTAGCCAGCCCCCTTCCTTGGAAGCTCTTTTGTAGCCCTAAGAAGACTGGGGCTGTGGGCTTCTCTAGCCACCTCATCTTCTGCTCATCCTCTCGCGCAGTCTAAAGAGAGCTCAGGTGAGAAATGGCAAACGTCGAGCAATTGCTCAGAGATGAAAAGTGCCAGCACTGAAAGCTGTTGCTAGCCAGCCCCCTTCCTTGGAAGCGCTGTCACAGGCGCAGCAACACTGGGGCTTTGCGCTTCTCTACCCACCAAACGTCACGGTCACTATCTCTCCGTCTCGTAGACACGAGCTGAGAAATTGCAAACGTCGAGCAATTGCTCAGAGATGAAAAGTGCCAGCACTGAAAGCTGTTGCTAGCCAGCACCCTTCCTTGGAAGCGCTTTCACAGGCGCAGCAACACTGGGGCTTTGCGCTTCTCTAACCACCAAACATCACGGTCATTCTCTTTCCGTCTCGTAGACACGAGCTGAGAAATTGCAAACGTCGAGCAATCGCTCAGAGATGAAAAGCGCCAGCACTGAAAGCTGTTGCTAGCCAGCCCCCTTCCTTGGAAGTGCTTTTGTAGCCCTAAGAACACTGGGACTCTGTGCTTTTCTAGCCATCTAAACTTCTGCTCATCCTCTCGCGCAGTCTAAAGAGAGCTCAGGTGAGAAATGGCAAACGTCGAGCAATTGCTCAGAGATGAAAAGTGCCAACACTGAAAGCTGTTGCTAGCCAGCACCCTTCCTTGGAAACGCTTTCACAGGTGCAGCAACACTTGCTCTTTGCGCTTCTCTACCCACCAAACGTCACGGTCATTCCCTTTCTGTCTCGTAGACACGAGCTGAGAAATTGCAAATGTCGAGCAATTGCTCAGAGATGAAAAGTGCCAGCACTGAAAGCTGTTGCTAGCCAGCACCCTTCCTTGGAAGCGCTTTCACAGGCGCAGCAACACTTGCTCTTTGCGCTTCTCTAACCACCAAACGTCACGGTCACTATCTCTCCGTCTCGTAGACACGAGCTGAGAAATTGCAAACGTCGAGCAATCGCTCAGAGATGAAAAGCGCCAGCACTGAAAGCTGTTGCTAGCCAGCACCCTTCCTTGGAAGCGCTTTCACAGGCGCAGCAACACTTGCTCTTTGCGCTTCTCTAGCCACCAAACGTCACGGTCATTCTCTTTCTGTCTCGTAGACACGAGCTGAGAAATTGCAAATGTCGAGCAATTGCTCAGAGATGAAAAGTGCCAGCACTAAAAGCTGTTGCTAGCCAGCACCCTTCCTTGGAAGCGCTTTTGTAGCCCTAAGAACAGTGGGGCTCTCTGCTTCTCTAGCCACCTCATCTTCTGCTCATCCTCTCGCGCAGTCTAAAGAGAGCTCAGGTGAGAAATTGCAAACGTCAAGCAATTGCTCAGAGATGAAAAGTGCCAGCACTGAAAGCTGTTGCTAGCCAGCACCCTTCCTTGGAAGCGCTTTCACAGGCGCAGCAACACTGGGGCTTTGCGCTTCTCTACCCACCAAACGTCACGGTCACTATCTCTCCGTCTCGTAGACACGAGCTGAGAAATTGCAAACGTCGAGCAATTGCTCAGAGATGAAAAGTGCCAGCACTGAAAGCTGTTGCTAGCCAGCCCCCTTCCTTGGAAGCGCTTTTGTAGCCCTAAGAACAGTGGGGCTGTGGGCTTCTCTAGCCACCTCATCTTCTGCTCATCCTCTCGCGCAGTCTAAAGAGAGCTCAGGTGAGAAATTGCAAACGTCGAGCAATTGCTCAGAGATGAAAAGTGCCAGCACTGAAAGCTGTTCCTAGCCAGCACCCTCCCTTGGAAGCGCTTTCACAGGCGCAGCAACACTGGGGCTTTGCGCTTCTCTACCCACCAAACGTCACGGTCATTCTCTTTCCGTCTTGTAGACACGAGCTGAGAAATTGCAAACGTCGAGCAATTGCTCAGAGATGAAAAGTGCCAGCACTGAAAGCTGTTGCTAGCCAGCACCCTTCCTTGGAAGCGCTTTTGTAGCCCTAAGAACAGTGGAGCTCTGGGCTTCTCTAGCCACGTAATCTTCTGCTCATCCTCTCGCGCAGTCTAAAGAGAGCTCAGGTGAGAAATTGCAAACGTCGAGCAATTGCTCAGAGATGAAAAGTGCCAGCACTGAAAGCTGTTGCTAGCCAGCACCCTTCCTTGGAAGCGCTTTCACAGGCGCAGCAACACTGGGGCTTTGCGCTTCTCTAACCACCAAACGTCACGGTCACTATCTCTCCGTCTCGTAGACACGAGCTGAGAAATTGCAAACGTCGAGCAATTGCTCAGAGATGAAAAGTGCCAGCACTGAAAGCTGTTGCTAGCCAGCACCCTTCCTTGGAAGCGCTTTTGTAGCCCTAAGAACAGTGGGGCTCTGGGCTTCTGTAGCCACCTCATCTTCTGCTCATCCTCTCGCGCAGTCTAAAGAGAGCTCAGGTGAGAAATTGCAAACGTCGAGCAATTGCTCAGAGAGGAAAAGTGCCAGCACTGAAAGCTGTTGCTAGCCAGCACCCTTCCTTGGAAGCGCTTTCACAGGCGCAGCAACACTGGGGCTTTGCGCTTCTCTAACCACCAAACGTCACGGTCACTATCTCTCCGTCTCGTAGACACGAGCTGAGAAATTGCAAACGTCGAGCAATTGCTCAGAGATGAAAAGTGCCAGCACTGAAACCTGTTGCTAGCCAGCCCCCTTCCTTGGAAGCGCTTATGTAGCCCTAAGAAGACTGGGGCTCTGGGCTTCTCTAGCCACCTCATATTCTGCTCATCCTCTCGCGCAGTCTAAAGAGCGCTCAGGTGAGAAATGGCAAACGTCCAGCAATTGCTCAGAGATGAAAAGTGCCAGCACTGAAAGCTGTTGCTAGCCAGCACCCTTCCTTGGAAGCGCTGTCACAGGCGCAGCAACACTGGGGCTTTGCGCTTCTCTAACCACCAAACGTCACAGTCACTATCTCTCCGTCTCGTAGACACGAGCTGAGAAATTGCAAACGTCGAGCAATTGCTCACAGATGAAAAGTGCCAGCACTGAAAGCTGTTGCTAGCCAGCACCCTTCCTTGGAAGCGCTTTCACAGGCGCAGCAACACTGGGGCTTTGCGCTTCTCTAACCACCAAACATCACGGTCATTCTCTTTCCGTCTCGTAGACACGAGCTGAGAAATTGCAAACGTCGAGCAATCGCTCAGAGATGAAAAGCGCCAGCACTGAAAGCTGTTGCTAGCCAGCCCCCTTCCTTGGAAGTGCTTTTGTAGCCCTAAGAACACTGGGACTCTGTGCTTTTCTAGCCATCTAAACTTCTGCTCATCCTCTCGCGCAGTCTAAAGAGAGCTCAGGTGAGAAATGGCAAACGTCGAGCAATTGCTCAGAGATGAAAAGTGCCAACACTGAAAGCTGTTGCTAGCCAGCACCCTTCCTTGGAAACGCTTTCACAGGTGCAGCAACACTTGCTCTTTGCGCTTCTCTACCCACCAAACGTCACGGTCATTCCCTTTCTGTCTCGTAGACACGAGCTGAGAAATTGCAAATGTCGAGCAATTGCTCAGAGATGAAAAGTGCCAGCACTGAAAGCTGTTGCTAGCCAGCCCCCTTCCTTGGAAGCGCTTTCACAGGCGCAGCAACACTTGCTCTTTGCGCTTCTCTAACCACCAAACGTCACGGTCACTATCTCTCCGTCTCGTAGACACGAGCTGAGAAATTGCAAACGTCGAGCAATCGCTCAGAGATGAAAAGCGCCAGCACTGAAAGCTGTTGCTAGCCAGCACCCTTCCTTGGAAGCGCTTTCACAGGCGCAGCAACACTTGCTCTTTGCGCTTCTCTAGCCACCAAACGTCACGGTCATTCTCTTTCTGTCTCGTAGACACGAGCTGAGAAATTGCAAATGTCGAGCAATTGCTCAGAGATGAAAAGTGCCAGCACTAAAAGCTGTTGCTAGCCAGCACCCTTCCTTGGAAGCGCTTATGTAGCCCTAAGAACAGTGGGGCTCTCTGCTTCTCTAGCCACCTCATCTTCTGCTCATCCTCTCGCGCAGTCTAAAGAGAGCTCAGGTGAGAAATTGCAAACGTCGAGCAATTGCTCAGAGATGAAAAGTGCCAGCACTGAAAGCTGTTGCTAGCCAGCACCCTTCCTTGGAAGCGCTTTCACAGGCGCAGCAACACTGGGGCTTTGCGCTTCTCTACCCACCAAACGTCACGGTCACTATCTCTCCGTCTCGTAGACACGAGCTGAGAAATTGCAAACGTCGAGCAATTGCTCAGAGATGAAAAGTGCCAGCACTGAAAGATGTTGCTAGCCAGTCCCCTTCCTTGGAAGCGCTTTTGTAGCCCTAAGAACACTGGGGCTGTGGGCTTCTCTAGCCACCTCATCTTCTGCTCATCCTCTCGCGCAGTCTAAAGAGAGCTCAGGTGAGCAATTGCAAACGTCGAGCAATTGCTCAGAGATGAAAAGTGCCAGCACTGAAAGCTGTTGCTAGCCAGCACCCTTCCTTGGAAGCGCTTTCACAGGCGCAGCAACACTGGGGCTTTGCGCTTCTCTACCCACCAAACGTCACGGTCATTCTCTTTCCGTCTTGTAGACACGAGCTGAGAAATTGCAAACGTCGAGCAATTGCTCAGAGATGAAAAGTGCCAGCACTGAAAGCTGTTGCTAGCCAGCCCCCTTCCTTGGAAGCGCTTTTGTAGCCCTAAGAACAGTGGGGCTCTGGGCTTCTCTAGCCACGTAATCTTCTGCTCATCCTGTCGCGCAGTCTAAAGAGAGCTCAGGTGACAAATTGCAAACGTCGAGCAATTGCTCAGAGATGAAAAGTGCCAGCACTGAAAGCTGTTGCTAGCCAGCACCCTTCCTTGGAAGCGCTTTCACAGGCGCAGCAACACTGGGGCTTTGCGCTTCTCTACCCACCAAACGTCACGGTCACTATCTCTCCGTCTCGTAGACACGAGCTGAGAAATTGCAAACGTCGAGCAATTGCTCAGAGATGAAAAGTGCCAGCACTGAAAGCTGTTGCTAGCCAGCACCCTTCCTTGGAAGCGCTTTTGTAGCCCTAAGAACAGTGGGGCTCTGGGCTTCTGTAGCCACCTCATCTTCTGCTCATCCTCTCGCGCACTCTAAAGAGAGCTCAGGTGAGAAATTGCAAACGTCGAGCAATTGCTCAGAGAGGAAAAGTGCCAGCACTGAAAGCTGTTGCTAGCCAGCACCCTTCCTTGGAAGCGCTGTCACAGGCGCAGCAACACTGGGGCTTTGCGCTTCTCTAACCACCAAAAGTCACAGTCACTATCTCTCCGTCTCGTAGACACGAGCTGAGAAATTGCAAACGTCGAGCAATTGCTCACAGATGAAAAGTGCCAGCACTGAAAGCTGTTGCTAGCCAGCACCCTTCCTTGGAAGCGCTTTCACAGGCGCAGCAACACTGGGGCTTTGCGCTTCTCTAACCACCAAACATCACGGTCATTCTCTTTCCGTCTCGTAGACACGAGCTGAGAAATTGCAAACGTCGAGCAATTGCTCAGAGATGAAAAGCGCCAGCACTGAAAGCTGTTGCTAGCCAGCCCCCTTCCTTGGAAGTGCTTTTGTAGCCCTAAGAACACTGGGACTCTGTGCTTTTCTAGCCATCTAAACTTCTGCTCATCCTCTCGCGCAGTCTAAAGAGAGCTCAGGTGAGAAATGGCAAACGTCCAGCAATTGCTCAGAGATGAAAAGTGCCAACACTGAAAGCTGTTGCTAGCCAGCACCCTTCCTTGGAAACGCTTTCACAGGTGCAGCAACACTTGCTCTTTGCGCTTCTCTACCCACCAAACGTCACGGTCATTCCCTTTCTGTCTCGTAGACACGAGCTGAGAAATTGCAAATGTCGAGCAATTGCTCAGAGATGAAAAGTGCCAGCACTGAAAGCTGTTGCTAGCCAGCCCCCTTCCTTGGAAGCGCTTTCACAGGCGCAGCAACACTTGCTCTTTGCGCTTCTCTAACCACCAAACGTCACGGTCACTATCTCTCCGTCTCGTAGACACGAGCTGAGAAATTGCAAACGTCGAGCAATCGCTCAGAGATGAAAAGCGCCAGCACTGAAAGCTGTTGCTAGCCAGCACCCTTCCTTGGAAGCGCTTTCACAGGCGCAGCAACACTTGCTCTTTGCGCTTCTCTAGCCACCAAACGTCACGGTCATTCTCTTTCTGTCTCGTAGACACGAGCTGAGAAATTGCAAATGTCGAGCAATTGCTCAGAGATGAAAAGTGCCAGCACTAAAAGCTGTTGCTAGCCAGCCCCCTTCCTTGGAAGCGCTTATGTAGCCCTAAGAACAGTGGGGCTCTCTGCTTCTCTAGCCACCTCATCTTCTGCTCATCCTCTCGCGCAGTCTAAAGAGCGCTCAGGTGAGAAATTGCAAACGTCGAGCAATTGCTCAGAGATGAAAAGTGCCAGCACTGAAAGCTGTTGCTAGCCAGCACCCTTCCTTGGAAGCGCTTTCACAGGCGCAGCAACACTGGGGCTTTGCGCTTCTCTACCCACCAAACGTCACGGTCATTCTCTTTCCGTCTTGTAGACACGAGCTGAGAAATTGCAAACGTCGAGCAATTGCTCAGAGATGAAAAGTGCCAGCACTGAAAGCTGTTGCTAGCCAGCCCCCTTCCTTGGAAGCTCTTTTGTAGCCCTAAGAACACTGGGGCTGTGGGCTTCTCTAGCCACCTCATCTTCTGCTCATCCTCTCGCGCAGTCTAAAGAGAGCTCAGGTGAGAAATGGCAAACGTCGAGCAATTGCTCAGAGATGAAAAGTGCCAGCACTGAAAGCTGTTGCTAGCCAGCCCCCTTCCTTGGAAGCGCTGTCACAGGCGCAGCAACACTGGGGCTTTGCGCTTCTCTACCCACCAAACGTCACGGTCACTATCTCTCCGTCTCGTAGACACGAGCTGAGAAATTGCAAACGTCGAGCAATTGCTCAGAGATGAAAAGTGCCAGCACTGAAAGCTGTTGCTAGCCAGCACCCTTCCTTGGAAGCGCTTTCACAGGCGCAGCAACACTGGGGCTTTGCGCTTCTCTAACCACCAAACATCACGGTCATTCTCTTTCCGTCTCGTAGACACGAGCTGAGAAATTGCAAACGTCGAGCAATCGCTCAGAGATGAAAAGCGCCAGCACTGAAAGCTGTTGCTAGCCAGCCCCCTTCCTTGGAAGTGCTTTTGTAGCCCTAAGAACACTGGGACTCTGTGCTTTTCTAGCCATCTAAACTTCTGCTCATCCTCTCGCGCAGTCTAAAGAGAGCTCAGGTGAGAAATGGCAAACGTCGAGCAATTGCTCAGAGATGAAAAGTGCCAACACTGAAAGCTGTTGCTAGCCAGCACCCTTCCTTGGAAACGCTTTCACAGGTGCAGCAACACTTGCTCTTTGCGCTTCTCTACCCACCAAACGTCACGGTCATTCCCTTTCTGTCTCGTAGACACGAGCTGAGAAATTGCAAATGTCGAGCAATTGCTCAGAGATGAAAAGTGCCAGCACTGAAAGCTGTTGCTAGCCAGCCCCCTTCCTTGGAAGCGCTTTCACAGGCGCAGCAACACTTGCTCTTTGCGCTTCTCTAACCACCAAACGTCACGGTCACTATCTCTCCGTCTCGTAGACACGAGCTGAGAAATTGCAAACGTCGAGCAATCGCTCAGAGATGAAAAGTGCCAGCACTGAAAGCTGTTGCTAGCCAGCACCCTTCCTTGGAAGCGCTTTCACAGGCGCAGCAACACTTGCTCTTTGCGCTTCTCTAGCCACCAAACGTCACGGTCATTCTCTTTCTGTCTCGTAGACACGAGCTGAGAAATTGCAAATGTCGAGCAATTGCTCAGAGATGAAAAGTGCCAGCACTAAAAGCTGTTGCTAGCCAGCACCCTTCCTTGGAAGCGCTTATGTAGCCCTAAGAACACTGGGGCTCTCTGCTTCTCTAGCCACCTCATCTTCTGCTCATCCTCTCGCGCAGTCTAAAGAGAGCTCAGGTGAGAAATTGCAAACGTCAAGCAATTGCTCAGAGATGAAAAGTGCCAGCACTGAAAGCTGTTGCTAGCCAGCACCCTTCCTTGGAAGCGCTTTCACAGGCGCAGCAACACTGGGGCTTTGCGCTTCTCTACCCACCAAACGTCACGGTCACTATCTCTCCGTCTCGTAGACACGAGCTGAGAAATTGCAAACGTCGAGCAATTGCTCAGAGATGAAAAGTGCCAGCACTGAAAGCTGTTGCTAGCCAGCCCCCTTCCTTGGAAGCGCTTTTGTAGCCCTAAGAACAGTGGGGCTGTGGGCTTCTCTAGCCACCTCATCTTCTGCTCATCCTCTCGCGCAGTCTAAAGAGAGCTCAGGTGAGAAATGGCAAACGTCGAGCAATTGCTCAGAGATGAAAAGTGCCAGCACTGAAAGCTGTTGCTAGCCAGCCCCCTTCCTTGGAAGCGCTGTCACAGGCGCAGCAACACTGGGGCTTTGCGCTTCTCTACCCACCAAACGTCACGGTCACTATCTCTCCGTCTCGTAGACACGAGCTGAGAAATTGCAAACGTCGAGCAATTGCTCAGAGATGAAAAGTGCCAGCACTGAAAGCTGTTGCTAGCCAGCACCCTTCCTTGGAAGCGCTTTTGTAGCCCTAAGAACAGTGGAGCTCTGGGCTTCTCTAGCCACGTAATCTTCTGCTCATCCTCTCGCGCAGTCTAAAGAGAGCTCAGGTGAGAAATTGCAAACGTCGAGCAATTGCTCAGAGATGAAAAGTGCCAGCACTGAAAGCTGTTGCTAGCCAGCACCCTTCCTTGGAAGCGCTTTCACAGGCGCAGCAACACTGGGGCTTTGCGCTTCTCTAACCACCAAACGTCACGGTCACTATCTCTCCGTCTCGTAGACACGAGCTGAGAAATTGCAAACGTCGAGCAATTGCTCAGAGATGAAAAGTGCCAGCACTGAAAGCTGTTGCTAGCCAGCACCCTTCCTTGGAAGCGCTTTTGTAGCCCTAAGAACAGTGGGGCTCTGGGCTTCTGTAGCCACCTCATCTTCTGCTCATCCTCTCGCGCAGTCTAAAGAGAGCTCAGGTGAGAAATTGCAAACGTCGAGCAATTGCTCAGAGAGGAAAAGTGCCAGCACTGAAAGCTGTTGCTAGCCAGCACCCTTCCTTGGAAGCGCTTTCACAGGCGCAGCAACACTGGGGCTTTGCGCTTCTCTAACCACCAAACGTCACGGTCACTATCTCTCCGTCTCGTAGACACGAGCTGAGAAATTGCAAACGTCGAGCAATTGCTCAGAGATGAAAAGTGCCAGCACTGAAACCTGTTGCTAGCCAGCCCCCTTCCTTGGAAGCGCTTATGTAGCCCTAAGAAGACTGGGGCTCTGGGCTTCTCTAGCCACCTCATATTCTGCTCATCCTCTCGCGCAGTCTAAAGAGCGCTCAGGTGAGAAATGGCAAACGTCCAGCAATTGCTCAGAGATGAAAAGTGCCAGCACTGAAAGCTGTTGCTAGCCAGCACCCTTCCTTGGAAGCGCTGTCACAGGCGCAGCAACACTGGGGCTTTGCGCTTCTCTAACCACCAAACGTCACAGTCACTATCTCTCCGTCTCGTAGACACGAGCTGAGAAATTGCAAACGTCGAGCAATTGCTCACAGATGAAAAGTGCCAGCACTGAAAGCTGTTGCTAGCCAGCACCCTTCCTTGGAAGCGCTTTCACAGGCGCAGCAACACTGGGGCTTTGCGCTTCTCTAACCACCAAACATCACGGTCATTCTCTTTCCGTCTCGTAGACACGAGCTGAGAAATTGCAAACGTCGAGCAATCGCTCAGAGATGAAAAGCGCCAGCACTGAAAGCTGTTGCTAGCCAGCCCCCTTCCTTGGAAGTGCTTTTGTAGCCCTAAGAACACTGGGACTCTGTGCTTTTCTAGCCATCTAAACTTCTGCTCATCCTCTCGCGCAGTCTAAAGAGAGCTCAGGTGAGAAATGGCAAACGTCGAGCAATTGCTCAGAGATGAAAAGTGCCAACACTGAAAGCTGTTGCTAGCCAGCACCCTTCCTTGGAAACGCTTTCACAGGTGCAGCAACACTTGCTCTTTGCGCTTCTCTACCCACCAAACGTCACGGTCATTCCCTTTCTGTCTCGTAGACACGAGCTGAGAAATTGCAAATGTCGAGCAATTGCTCAGAGATGAAAAGTGCCAGCACTGAAAGCTGTTGCTAGCCAGCCCCCTTCCTTGGAAGCGCTTTCACAGGCGCAGCAACACTTGCTCTTTGCGCTTCTCTAACCACCAAACGTCACGGTCACTATCTCTCCGTCTCGTAGACACGAGCTGAGAAATTGCAAACGTCGAGCAATCGCTCAGAGATGAAAAGCGCCAGCACTGAAAGCTGTTGCTAGCCAGCACCCTTCCTTGGAAGCGCTTTCACAGGCGCAGCAACACTTGCTCTTTGCGCTTCTCTAGCCACCAAACGTCACGGTCATTCTCTTTCTGTCTCGTAGACACGAGCTGAGAAATTGCAAATGTCGAGCAATTGCTCAGAGATGAAAAGTGCCAGCACTAAAAGCTGTTGCTAGCCAGCACCCTTCCTTGGAAGCGCTTATGTAGCCCTAAGAACAGTGGGGCTCTCTGCTTCTCTAGCCACCTCATCTTCTGCTCATCCTCTCGCGCAGTCTAAAGAGAGCTCAGGTGAGAAATTGCAAACGTCGAGCAATTGCTCAGAGATGAAAAGTGCCAGCACTGAAAGCTGTTGCTAGCCAGCACCCTTCCTTGGAAGCGCTTTCACAGGCGCAGCAACACTGGGGCTTTGCGCTTCTCTACCCACCAAACGTCACGGTCACTATCTCTCCGTCTCGTAGACACGAGCTGAGAAATTGCAAACGTCGAGCAATTGCTCAGAGATGAAAAGTGCCAGCACTGAAAGATGTTGCTAGCCAGTCCCCTTCCTTGGAAGCGCTTTTGTAGCCCTAAGAACACTGGGGCTGTGGGCTTCTCTAGCCACCTCATCTTCTGCTCATCCTCTCGCGCAGTCTAAAGAGAGCTCAGGTGAGCAATTGCAAACGTCGAGCAATTGCTCAGAGATGAAAAGTGCCAGCACTGAAAGCTGTTGCTAGCCAGCACCCTTCCTTGGAAGCGCTTTCACAGGCGCAGCAACACTGGGGCTTTGCGCTTCTCTACCCACCAAACGTCACGGTCATTCTCTTTCCGTCTTGTAGACACGAGCTGAGAAATTGCAAACGTCGAGCAATTGCTCAGAGATGAAAAGTGCCAGCACTGAAAGCTGTTGCTAGCCAGCCCCCTTCCTTGGAAGCGCTTTTGTAGCCCTAAGAACAGTGGGGCTCTGGGCTTCTCTAGCCACGTAATCTTCTGCTCATCCTGTCGCGCAGTCTAAAGAGAGCTCAGGTGACAAATTGCAAACGTCGAGCAATTGCTCAGAGATGAAAAGTGCCAGCACTGAAAGCTGTTGCTAGCCAGCACCCTTCCTTGGAAGCGCTTTCACAGGCGCAGCAACACTGGGGCTTTGCGCTTCTCTACCCACCAAACGTCACGGTCACTATCTCTCCGTCTCGTAGACACGAGCTGAGAAATTGCAAACGTCGAGCAATTGCTCAGAGATGAAAAGTGCCAGCACTGAAAGCTGTTGCTAGCCAGCACCCTTCCTTGGAAGCGCTTTTGTAGCCCTAAGAACAGTGGGGCTCTGGGCTTCTGTAGCCACCTCATCTTCTGCTCATCCTCTCGCGCACTCTAAAGAGAGCTCAGGTGAGAAATTGCAAACGTCGAGCAATTGCTCAGAGAGGAAAAGTGCCAGCACTGAAAGCTGTTGCTAGCCAGCACCCTTCCTTGGAAGCGCTGTCACAGGCGCAGCAACACTGGGGCTTTGCGCTTCTCTAACCACCAAAAGTCACAGTCACTATCTCTCCGTCTCGTAGACACGAGCTGAGAAATTGCAAACGTCGAGCAATTGCTCACAGATGAAAAGTGCCAGCACTGAAAGCTGTTGCTAGCCAGCACCCTTCCTTGGAAGCGCTTTCACAGGCGCAGCAACACTGGGGCTTTGCGCTTCTCTAACCACCAAACATCACGGTCATTCTCTTTCCGTCTCGTAGACACGAGCTGAGAAATTGCAAACGTCGAGCAATCGCTCAGAGATGAAAAGCGCCAGCACTGAAAGCTGTTGCTAGCCAGCCCCCTTCCTTGGAAGTGCTTTTGTAGCCCTAAGAACACTGGGACTCTGTGCTTTTCTAGCCATCTAAACTTCTGCTCATCCTCTCGCGCAGTCTAAAGAGAGCTCAGGTGAGAAATGGCAAACGTCCAGCAATTGCTCAGAGATGAAAAGTGCCAACACTGAAAGCTGTTGCTAGCCAGCACCCTTCCTTGGAAACGCTTTCACAGGTGCAGCAACACTTGCTCTTTGCGCTTCTCTACCCACCAAACGTCACGGTCATTCCCTTTCTGTCTCGTAGACACGAGCTGAGAAATTGCAAATGTCGAGCAATTGCTCAGAGATGAAAAGTGCCAGCACTGAAAGCTGTTGCTAGCCAGCCCCCTTCCTTGGAAGCGCTTTCACAGGCGCAGCAACACTTGCTCTTTGCGCTTCTCTAACCACCAAACGTCACGGTCACTATCTCTCCGTCTCGTAGACACGAGCTGAGAAATTGCAAACGTCGAGCAATCGCTCAGAGATGAAAAGCGCCAGCACTGAAAGCTGTTGCTAGCCAGCACCCTTCCTTGGAAGCGCTTTCACAGGCGCAGCAACACTTGCTCTTTGCGCTTCTCTAGCCACCAAACGTCACGGTCATTCTCTTTCTGTCTCGTAGACACGAGCTGAGAAATTGCAAATGTCGAGCAATTGCTCAGAGATGAAAAGTGCCAGCACTAAAAGCTGTTGCTAGCCAGCCCCCTTCCTTGGAAGCGCTTATGTAGCCCTAAGAACAGTGGGGCTCTCTGCTTCTCTAGCCACCTCATCTTCTGCTCATCCTCTCGCGCAGTCTAAAGAGCGCTCAGGTGAGAAATTGCAAACGTCGAGCAATTGCTCAGAGATGAAAAGTGCCAGCACTGAAAGCTGTTGCTAGCCAGCACCCTTCCTTGGAAGCGCTTTCACAGGCGCAGCAACACTGGGGCTTTGCGCTTCTCTACCCACCAAACGTCACGGTCATTCTCTTTCCGTCTTGTAGACACGAGCTGAGAAATTGCAAACGTCGAGCAATTGCTCAGAGATGAAAAGTGCCAGCACTGAAAGCTGTTGCTAGCCAGCCCCCTTCCTTGGAAGCTCTTTTGTAGCCCTAAGAACACTGGGGCTGTGGGCTTCTCTAGCCACCTCATCTTCTGCTCATCCTCTCGCGCAGTCTAAAGAGAGCTCAGGTGAGAAATGGCAAACGTCGAGCAATTGCTCAGAGATGAAAAGTGCCAGCACTGAAAGCTGTTGCTAGCCAGCCCCCTTCCTTGGAAGCGCTGTCACAGGCGCAGCAACACTGGGGCTTTGCGCTTCTCTACCCACCAAACGTCACGGTCACTATCTCTCCGTCTCGTAGACACGAGCTGAGAAATTGCAAACGTCGAGCAATTGCTCAGAGATGAAAAGTGCCAGCACTGAAAGCTGTTGCTAGCCAGCACCCTTCCTTGGAAGCGCTTTCACAGGCGCAGCAACACTGGGGCTTTGCGCTTCTCTAACCACCAAACATCACGGTCATTCTCTTTCCGTCTCGTAGACACGAGCTGAGAAATTGCAAACGTCGAGCAATCGCTCAGAGATGAAAAGCGCCAGCACTGAAAGCTGTTGCTAGCCAGCCCCCTTCCTTGGAAGTGCTTTTGTAGCCCTAAGAACACTGGGACTCTGTGCTTTTCTAGCCATCTAAACTTCTGCTCATCCTCTCGCGCAGTCTAAAGAGAGCTCAGGTGAGAAATGGCAAACGTCGAGCAATTGCTCAGAGATGAAAAGTGCCAACACTGAAAGCTGTTGCTAGCCAGCACCCTTCCTTGGAAACGCTTTCACAGGTGCAGCAACACTTGCTCTTTGCGCTTCTCTACCCACCAAACGTCACGGTCATTCCCTTTCTGTCTCGTAGACACGAGCTGAGAAATTGCAAATGTCGAGCAATTGCTCAGAGATGAAAAGTGCCAGCACTGAAAGCTGTTGCTAGCCAGCCCCCTTCCTTGGAAGCGCTTTCACAGGCGCAGCAACACTTGCTCTTTGCGCTTCTCTAACCACCAAACGTCACGGTCACTATCTCTCCGTCTCGTAGACACGAGCTGAGAAATTGCAAACGTCGAGCAATCGCTCAGAGATGAAAAGTGCCAGCACTGAAAGCTGTTGCTAGCCAGCACCCTTCCTTGGAAGCGCTTTCACAGGCGCAGCAACACTTGCTCTTTGCGCTTCTCTAGCCACCAAACGTCACGGTCATTCTCTTTCTGTCTCGTAGACACGAGCTGAGAAATTGCAAATGTCGAGCAATTGCTCAGAGATGAAAAGTGCCAGCACTAAAAGCTGTTGCTAGCCAGCACCCTTCCTTGGAAGCGCTTATGTAGCCCTAAGAACACTGGGGCTCTCTGCTTCTCTAGCCACCTCATCTTCTGCTCATCCTCTCGCGCAGTCTAAAGAGAGCTCAGGTGAGAAATTGCAAACGTCAAGCAATTGCTCAGAGATGAAAAGTGCCAGCACTGAAAGCTGTTGCTAGCCAGCACCCTTCCTTGGAAGCGCTTTCACAGGCGCAGCAACACTGGGGCTTTGCGCTTCTCTACCCACCAAACGTCACGGTCACTATCTCTCCGTCTCGTAGACACGAGCTGAGAAATTGCAAACGTCGAGCAATTGCTCAGAGATGAAAAGTGCCAGCACTGAAAGCTGTTGCTAGCCAGCCCCCTTCCTTGGAAGCTCTTTTGTAGCCCTAAGAAGACTGGGGCTGTGGGCTTCTCTAGCCACCTCATCTTCTGCTCATCCTCTCGCGCAGTCTAAAGAGAGCTCAGGTGAGAAATGGCAAACGTCGAGCAATTGCTCAGAGATGAAAAGTGCCAGCACTGAAAGCTGTTGCTAGCCAGCCCCCTTCCTTGGAAGCGCTGTCACAGGCGCAGCAACACTGGGGCTTTGCGCTTCTCTACCCACCAAACGTCACGGTCACTATCTCTCCGTCTCGTAGACACGAGCTGAGAAATTGCAAACGTCGAGCAATTGCTCAGAGATGAAAAGTGCCAGCACTGAAAGCTGTTGCTAGCCAGCACCCTTCCTTGGAAGCGCTTTCACAGGCGCAGCAACACTGGGGCTTTGCGCTTCTCTAACCACCAAACATCACGGTCATTCTCTTTCCGTCTCGTAGACACGAGCTGAGAAATTGCAAACGTCGAGCAATCGCTCAGAGATGAAAAGCGCCAGCACTGAAAGCTGTTGCTAGCCAGCCCCCTTCCTTGGAAGTGCTTTTGTAGCCCTAAGAACACTGGGACTCTGTGCTTTTCTAGCCATCTAAACTTCTGCTCATCCTCTCGCGCAGTCTAAAGAGAGCTCAGGTGAGAAATGGCAAACGTCGAGCAATTGCTCAGAGATGAAAAGTGCCAACACTGAAAGCTGTTGCTAGCCAGCACCCTTCCTTGGAAACGCTTTCACAGGTGCAGCAACACTTGCTCTTTGCGCTTCTCTACCCACCAAACGTCACGGTCATTCCCTTTCTGTCTCGTAGACACGAGCTGAGAAATTGCAAATGTCGAGCAATTGCTCAGAGATGAAAAGTGCCAGCACTGAAAGCTGTTGCTAGCCAGCCCCCTTCCTTGGAAGCGCTTTCACAGGCGCAGCAACACTTGCTCTTTGCGCTTCTCTAACCACCAAACGTCACGGTCACTATCTCTCCGTCTCGTAGACACGAGCTGAGAAATTGCAAACGTCGAGCAATCGCTCAGAGATGAAAAGCGCCAGCACTGAAAGCTGTTGCTAGCCAGCACCCTTCCTTGGAAGCGCTTTCACAGGCGCAGCAACACTTGCTCTTTGCGCTTCTCTAGCCACCAAACGTCACGGTCATTCTCTTTCTGTCTCGTAGACACGAGCTGAGAAATTGCAAATGTCGAGCAATTGCTCAGAGATGAAAAGTGCCAGCACTAAAAGCTGTTGCTAGCCAGCACCCTTCCTTGGAAGCGCTTATGTAGCCCTAAGAACAGTGGGGCTCTCTGCTTCTCTAGCCACCTCATCTTCTGCTCATCCTCTCGCGCAGTCTAAAGAGAGCTCAGGTGAGAAATTGCAAACGTCGAGCAATTGCTCAGAGATGAAAAGTGCCAGCACTGAAAGCTGTTGCTAGCCAGCACCCTTCCTTGGAAGCGCTTTCACAGGCGCAGCAACACTGGGGCTTTGCGCTTCTCTACCCACCAAACGTCACGGTCACTATCTCTCCGTCTCGTAGACACGAGCTGAGAAATTGCAAACGTCGAGCAATTGCTCAGAGATGAAAAGTGCCAGCACTGAAAGATGTTGCTAGCCAGTCCCCTTCCTTGGAAGCGCTTTTGTAGCCCTAAGAACACTGGGGCTGTGGGCTTCTCTAGCCACCTCATCTTCTGCTCATCCTCTCGCGCAGTCTAAAGAGAGCTCAGGTGAGCAATTGCAAACGTCGAGCAATTGCTCAGAGATGAAAAGTGCCAGCACTGAAAGCTGTTGCTAGCCAGCACCCTTCCTTGGAAGCGCTTTCACAGGCGCAGCAACACTGGGGCTTTGCGCTTCTCTACCCACCAAACGTCACGGTCATTCTCTTTCCGTCTTGTAGACACGAGCTGAGAAATTGCAAACGTCGAGCAATTGCTCAGAGATGAAAAGTGCCAGCACTGAAAGCTGTTGCTAGCCAGCCCCCTTCCTTGGAAGCGCTTTTGTAGCCCTAAGAACAGTGGGGCTCTGGGCTTCTCTAGCCACGTAATCTTCTGCTCATCCTGTCGCGCAGTCTAAAGAGAGCTCAGGTGACAAATTGCAAACGTCGAGCAATTGCTCAGAGATGAAAAGTGCCAGCACTGAAAGCTGTTGCTAGCCAGCACCCTTCCTTGGAAGCGCTTTCACAGGCGCAGCAACACTGGGGCTTTGCGCTTCTCTACCCACCAAACGTCACGGTCACTATCTCTCCGTCTCGTAGACACGAGCTGAGAAATTGCAAACGTCGAGCAATTGCTCAGAGATGAAAAGTGCCAGCACTGAAAGCTGTTGCTAGCCAGCACCCTTCCTTGGAAGCGCTTTTGTAGCCCTAAGAACAGTGGGGCTCTGGGCTTCTGTAGCCACCTCATCTTCTGCTCATCCTCTCGCGCACTCTAAAGAGAGCTCAGGTGAGAAATTGCAAACGTCGAGCAATTGCTCAGAGAGGAAAAGTGCCAGCACTGAAAGCTGTTGCTAGCCAGCACCCTTCCTTGGAAGCGCTGTCACAGGCGCAGCAACACTGGGGCTTTGCGCTTCTCTAACCACCAAAAGTCACAGTCACTATCTCTCCGTCTCGTAGACACGAGCTGAGAAATTGCAAACGTCGAGCAATTGCTCACAGATGAAAAGTGCCAGCACTGAAAGCTGTTGCTAGCCAGCACCCTTCCTTGGAAGCGCTTTCACAGGCGCAGCAACACTGGGGCTTTGCGCTTCTCTAACCACCAAACATCACGGTCATTCTCTTTCCGTCTCGTAGACACGAGCTGAGAAATTGCAAACGTCGAGCAATCGCTCAGAGATGAAAAGCGCCAGCACTGAAAGCTGTTGCTAGCCAGCCCCCTTCCTTGGAAGTGCTTTTGTAGCCCTAAGAACACTGGGACTCTGTGCTTTTCTAGCCATCTAAACTTCTGCTCATCCTCTCGCGCAGTCTAAAGAGAGCTCAGGTGAGAAATGGCAAACGTCCAGCAATTGCTCAGAGATGAAAAGTGCCAACACTGAAAGCTGTTGCTAGCCAGCACCCTTCCTTGGAAACGCTTTCACAGGTGCAGCAACACTTGCTCTTTGCGCTTCTCTACCCACCAAACGTCACGGTCATTCCCTTTCTGTCTCGTAGACACGAGCTGAGAAATTGCAAATGTCGAGCAATTGCTCAGAGATGAAAAGTGCCAGCACTGAAAGCTGTTGCTAGCCAGCCCCCTTCCTTGGAAGCGCTTTCACAGGCGCAGCAACACTTGCTCTTTGCGCTTCTCTAACCACCAAACGTCACGGTCACTATCTCTCCGTCTCGTAGACACGAGCTGAGAAATTGCAAACGTCGAGCAATCGCTCAGAGATGAAAAGCGCCAGCACTGAAAGCTGTTGCTAGCCAGCACCCTTCCTTGGAAGCGCTTTCACAGGCGCAGCAACACTTGCTCTTTGCGCTTCTCTAGCCACCAAACGTCACGGTCATTCTCTTTCTGTCTCGTAGACACGAGCTGAGAAATTGCAAATGTCGAGCAATTGCTCAGAGATGAAAAGTGCCAGCACTAAAAGCTGTTGCTAGCCAGCCCCCTTCCTTGGAAGCGCTTATGTAGCCCTAAGAACAGTGGGGCTCTCTGCTTCTCTAGCCACCTCATCTTCTGCTCATCCTCTCGCGCAGTCTAAAGAGCGCTCAGGTGAGAAATTGCAAACGTCGAGCAATTGCTCAGAGATGAAAAGTGCCAGCACTGAAAGCTGTTGCTAGCCAGCACCCTTCCTTGGAAGCGCTTTCACAGGCGCAGCAACACTGGGGCTTTGCGCTTCTCTACCCACCAAACGTCACGGTCATTCTCTTTCCGTCTTGTAGACACGAGCTGAGAAATTGCAAACGTCGAGCAATTGCTCAGAGATGAAAAGTGCCAGCACTGAAAGCTGTTGCTAGCCAGCCCCCTTCCTTGGAAGCTCTTTTGTAGCCCTAAGAACACTGGGGCTGTGGGCTTCTCTAGCCACCTCATCTTCTGCTCATCCTCTCGCGCAGTCTAAAGAGAGCTCAGGTGAGAAATGGCAAACGTCGAGCAATTGCTCAGAGATGAAAAGTGCCAGCACTGAAAGCTGTTGCTAGCCAGCCCCCTTCCTTGGAAGCGCTGTCACAGGCGCAGCAACACTGGGGCTTTGCGCTTCTCTACCCACCAAACGTCACGGTCACTATCTCTCCGTCTCGTAGACACGAGCTGAGAAATTGCAAACGTCGAGCAATTGCTCAGAGATGAAAAGTGCCAGCACTGAAAGCTGTTGCTAGCCAGCACCCTTCCTTGGAAGCGCTTTCACAGGCGCAGCAACACTGGGGCTTTGCGCTTCTCTAACCACCAAACATCACGGTCATTCTCTTTCCGTCTCGTAGACACGAGCTGAGAAATTGCAAACGTCGAGCAATCGCTCAGAGATGAAAAGCGCCAGCACTGAAAGCTGTTGCTAGCCAGCCCCCTTCCTTGGAAGTGCTTTTGTAGCCCTAAGAACACTGGGACTCTGTGCTTTTCTAGCCATCTAAACTTCTGCTCATCCTCTCGCGCAGTCTAAAGAGAGCTCAGGTGAGAAATGGCAAACGTCGAGCAATTGCTCAGAGATGAAAAGTGCCAACACTGAAAGCTGTTGCTAGCCAGCACCCTTCCTTGGAAACGCTTTCACAGGTGCAGCAACACTTGCTCTTTGCGCTTCTCTACCCACCAAACGTCACGGTCATTCCCTTTCTGTCTCGTAGACACGAGCTGAGAAATTGCAAATGTCGAGCAATTGCTCAGAGATGAAAAGTGCCAGCACTGAAAGCTGTTGCTAGCCAGCCCCCTTCCTTGGAAGCGCTTTCACAGGCGCAGCAACACTTGCTCTTTGCGCTTCTCTAACCACCAAACGTCACGGTCACTATCTCTCCGTCTCGTAGACACGAGCTGAGAAATTGCAAACGTCGAGCAATCGCTCAGAGATGAAAAGTGCCAGCACTGAAAGCTGTTGCTAGCCAGCACCCTTCCTTGGAAGCGCTTTCACAGGCGCAGCAACACTTGCTCTTTGCGCTTCTCTAGCCACCAAACGTCACGGTCATTCTCTTTCTGTCTCGTAGACACGAGCTGAGAAATTGCAAATGTCGAGCAATTGCTCAGAGATGAAAAGTGCCAGCACTAAAAGCTGTTGCTAGCCAGCACCCTTCCTTGGAAGCGCTTATGTAGCCCTAAGAACACTGGGGCTCTCTGCTTCTCTAGCCACCTCATCTTCTGCTCATCCTCTCGCGCAGTCTAAAGAGAGCTCAGGTGAGAAATTGCAAACGTCAAGCAATTGCTCAGAGATGAAAAGTGCCAGCACTGAAAGCTGTTGCTAGCCAGCACCCTTCCTTGGAAGCGCTTTCACAGGCGCAGCAACACTGGGGCTTTGCGCTTCTCTACCCACCAAACGTCACGGTCACTATCTCTCCGTCTCGTAGACACGAGCTGAGAAATTGCAAACGTCGAGCAATTGCTCAGAGATGAAAAGTGCCAGCACTGAAAGCTGTTGCTAGCCAGCCCCCTTCCTTGGAAGCTCTTTTGTAGCCCTAAGAAGACTGGGGCTGTGGGCTTCTCTAGCCACCTCATCTTCTGCTCATCCTCTCGCGCAGTCTAAAGAGAGCTCAGGTGAGAAATGGCAAACGTCGAGCAATTGCTCAGAGATGAAAAGTGCCAGCACTGAAAGCTGTTGCTAGCCAGCCCCCTTCCTTGGAAGCGCTGTCACAGGCGCAGCAACACTGGGGCTTTGCGCTTCTCTACCCACCAAACGTCACGGTCACTATCTCTCCGTCTCGTAGACACGAGCTGAGAAATTGCAAACGTCGAGCAATTGCTCAGAGATGAAAAGTGCCAGCACTGAAAGCTGTTGCTAGCCAGCACCCTTCCTTGGAAGCGCTTTCACAGGCGCAGCAACACTGGGGCTTTGCGCTTCTCTAACCACCAAACATCACGGTCATTCTCTTTCCGTCTCGTAGACACGAGCTGAGAAATTGCAAACGTCGAGCAATCGCTCAGAGATGAAAAGCGCCAGCACTGAAAGCTGTTGCTAGCCAGCCCCCTTCCTTGGAAGTGCTTTTGTAGCCCTAAGAACACTGGGACTCTGTGCTTTTCTAGCCATCTAAACTTCTGCTCATCCTCTCGCGCAGTCTAAAGAGAGCTCAGGTGAGAAATGGCAAACGTCGAGCAATTGCTCAGAGATGAAAAGTGCCAACACTGAAAGCTGTTGCTAGCCAGCACCCTTCCTTGGAAACGCTTTCACAGGTGCAGCAACACTTGCTCTTTGCGCTTCTCTACCCACCAAACGTCACGGTCATTCCCTTTCTGTCTCGTAGACACGAGCTGAGAAATTGCAAATGTCGAGCAATTGCTCAGAGATGAAAAGTGCCAGCACTGAAAGCTGTTGCTAGCCAGCACCCTTCCTTGGAAGCGCTTTCACAGGCGCAGCAACACTTGCTCTTTGCGCTTCTCTAACCACCAAACGTCACGGTCACTATCTCTCCGTCTCGTAGACACGAGCTGAGAAATTGCAAACGTCGAGCAATCGCTCAGAGATGAAAAGCGCCAGCACTGAAAGCTGTTGCTAGCCAGCACCCTTCCTTGGAAGCGCTTTCACAGGCGCAGCAACACTTGCTCTTTGCGCTTCTCTAGCCACCAAACGTCACGGTCATTCTCTTTCTGTCTCGTAGACACGAGCTGAGAAATTGCAAATGTCGAGCAATTGCTCAGAGATGAAAAGTGCCAGCACTAAAAGCTGTTGCTAGCCAGCACCCTTCCTTGGAAGCGCTTTTGTAGCCCTAAGAACAGTGGGGCTCTCTGCTTCTCTAGCCACCTCATCTTCTGCTCATCCTCTCGCGCAGTCTAAAGAGAGCTCAGGTGAGAAATTGCAAACGTCAAGCAATTGCTCAGAGATGAAAAGTGCCAGCACTGAAAGCTGTTGCTAGCCAGCACCCTTCCTTGGAAGCGCTTTCACAGGCGCAGCAACACTGGGGCTTTGCGCTTCTCTACCCACCAAACGTCACGGTCACTATCTCTCCGTCTCGTAGACACGAGCTGAGAAATTGCAAACGTCGAGCAATTGCTCAGAGATGAAAAGTGCCAGCACTGAAAGCTGTTGCTAGCCAGCCCCCTTCCTTGGAAGCGCTTTTGTAGCCCTAAGAACAGTGGGGCTGTGGGCTTCTCTAGCCACCTCATCTTCTGCTCATCCTCTCGCGCAGTCTAAAGAGAGCTCAGGTGAGAAATTGCAAACGTCGAGCAATTGCTCAGAGATGAAAAGTGCCAGCACTGAAAGCTGTTCCTAGCCAGCACCCTCCCTTGGAAGCGCTTTCACAGGCGCAGCAACACTGGGGCTTTGCGCTTCTCTACCCACCAAACGTCACGGTCATTCTCTTTCCGTCTTGTAGACACGAGCTGAGAAATTGCAAACGTCGAGCAATTGCTCAGAGATGAAAAGTGCCAGCACTGAAAGCTGTTGCTAGCCAGCACCCTTCCTTGGAAGCGCTTTTGTAGCCCTAAGAACAGTGGAGCTCTGGGCTTCTCTAGCCACGTAATCTTCTGCTCATCCTCTCGCGCAGTCTAAAGAGAGCTCAGGTGAGAAATTGCAAACGTCGAGCAATTGCTCAGAGATGAAAAGTGCCAGCACTGAAAGCTGTTGCTAGCCAGCACCCTTCCTTGGAAGCGCTTTCACAGGCGCAGCAACACTGGGGCTTTGCGCTTCTCTAACCACCAAACGTCACGGTCACTATCTCTCCGTCTCGTAGACACGAGCTGAGAAATTGCAAACGTCGAGCAATTGCTCAGAGATGAAAAGTGCCAGCACTGAAAGCTGTTGCTAGCCAGCACCCTTCCTTGGAAGCGCTTTTGTAGCCCTAAGAACAGTGGGGCTCTGGGCTTCTGTAGCCACCTCATCTTCTGCTCATCCTCTCGCGCAGTCTAAAGAGAGCTCAGGTGAGAAATTGCAAACGTCGAGCAATTGCTCAGAGATGAAAAGTGCCAGCACTGAAAGCTGTTGCTAGCCAGCACCCTTCCTTGGAAGCGCTTTCACAGGCGCAGCAACACTGGGGCTTTGCGCTTCTCTAACCACCAAACGTCACGGTCACTATCTCTCCGTCTCGTAGACACGAGCTGAGAAATTGCAAACGTCGAGCAATTGCTCAGAGATGAAAAGTGCCAGCACTGAAACCTGTTGCTAGCCAGCCCCCTTCCTTGGAAGCTCTTTTGTAGCCCTAAGAAGACTGGGGCTGTGGGCTTCTCTAGCCACCTCATCTTCTGCTCATCCTCTCGCGCAGTCTAAAGAGAGCTCAGGTGAGAAATGGCAAACGTCGAGCAATTGCTCAGAGATGAAAAGTGCCAGCACTGAAAGCTGTTGCTAGCCAGCCCCCTTCCTTGGAAGCGCTGTCACAGGCGCAGCAACACTGGGGCTTTGCGCTTCTCTACCCACCAAACGTCACGGTCACTATCTCTCCGTCTCGTAGACACGAGCTGAGAAATTGCAAACGTCGAGCAATTGCTCAGAGATGAAAAGTGCCAGCACTGAAAGCTGTTGCTAGCCAGCACCCTTCCTTGGAAGCGCTTTCACAGGCGCAGCAACACTGGGGCTTTGCGCTTCTCTAACCACCAAACATCACGGTCATTCTCTTTCCGTCTCGTAGACACGAGCTGAGAAATTGCAAACGTCGAGCAATCGCTCAGAGATGAAAAGCGCCAGCACTGAAAGCTGTTGCTAGCCAGCCCCCTTCCTTGGAAGTGCTTTTGTAGCCCTAAGAACACTGGGACTCTGTGCTTTTCTAGCCATCTAAACTTCTGCTCATCCTCTCGCGCAGTCTAAAGAGAGCTCAGGTGAGAAATGGCAAACGTCGAGCAATTGCTCAGAGATGAAAAGTGCCAACACTGAAAGCTGTTGCTAGCCAGCACCCTTCCTTGGAAACGCTTTCACAGGTGCAGCAACACTTGCTCTTTGCACTTCTCTACCCACCAAACGTCACGGTCATTCCCTTTCTGTCTCGTAGACACGAGCTGAGAAATTGCAAATGTCGAGCAATTGCTCAGAGATGAAAAGTGCCAGCACTGAAAGCTGTTGCTAGCCAGCACCCTTCCTTGGAAGCGCTTTCACAGGCGCAGCAACACTTGCTCTTTGCGCTTCTCTAACCACCAAACGTCACGGTCACTATCTCTCCGTCTCGTAGACACGAGCTGAGAAATTGCAAACGTCGAGCAATCGCTCAGAGATGAAAAGCGCCAGCACTGAAAGCTGTTGCTAGCCAGCACCCTTCCTTGGAAGCGCTTTCACAGGCGCAGCAACACTTGCTCTTTGCGCTTCTCTAGCCACCAAACGTCACGGTCATTCTCTTTCTGTCTCGTAGACACGAGCTGAGAAATTGCAAATGTCGAGCAATTGCTCAGAGATGAAAAGTGCCAGCACTAAAAGCTGTTGCTAGCCAGCACCCTTCCTTGGAAGCGCTTTTGTAGCCCTAAGAACAGTGGGGCTCTCTGCTTCTCTAGCCACCTCATCTTCTGCTCATCCTCTCGCGCAGTCTAAAGAGAGCTCAGGTGAGAAATTGCAAACGTCAAGCAATTGCTCAGAGATGAAAAGTGCCAGCACTGAAAGCTGTTGCTAGCCAGCACCCTTCCTTGGAAGCGCTTTCACAGGCGCAGCAACACTGGGGCTTTGCGCTTCTCTACCCACCAAACGTCACGGTCACTATCTCTCCGTCTCGTAGACACGAGCTGAGAAATTGCAAACGTCGAGCAATTGCTCAGAGATGAAAAGTGCCAGCACTGAAAGCTGTTGCTAGCCAGCCCCCTTCCTTGGAAGCGCTTTTGTAGCCCTAAGAACAGTGGGGCTGTGGGCTTCTCTAGCCACCTCATCTTCTGCTCATCCTCTCGCGCAGTCTAAAGAGAGCTCAGGTGAGAAATTGCAAACGTCGAGCAATTGCTCAGAGATGAAAAGTGCCAGCACTGAAAGCTGTTCCTAGCCAGCACCCTCCCTTGGAAGCGCTTTCACAGGCGCAGCAACACTGGGGCTTTGCGCTTCTCTACCCACCAAACGTCACGGTCATTCTCTTTCCGTCTTGTAGACACGAGCTGAGAAATTGCAAACGTCGAGCAATTGCTCAGAGATGAAAAGTGCCAGCACTGAAAGCTGTTGCTAGCCAGCACCCTTCCTTGGAAGCGCTTTTGTAGCCCTAAGAACAGTGGAGCTCTGGGCTTCTCTAGCCACGTAATCTTCTGCTCATCCTCTCGCGCAGTCTAAAGAGAGCTCAGGTGAGAAATTGCAAACGTCGAGCAATTGCTCAGAGATGAAAAGTGCCAGCACTGAAAGCTGTTGCTAGCCAGCACCCTTCCTTGGAAGCGCTTTCACAGGCGCAGCAACACTGGGGCTTTGCGCTTCTCTAACCACCAAACGTCACGGTCACTATCTCTCCGTCTCGTAGACACGAGCTGAGAAATTGCAAACGTCGAGCAATTGCTCAGAGATGAAAAGTGCCAGCACTGAAAGCTGTTGCTAGCCAGCACCCTTCCTTGGAAGCGCTTTTGTAGCCCTAAGAACAGTGGGGCTCTGGGCTTCTGTAGCCACCTCATCTTCTGCTCATCCTCTCGCGCAGTCTAAAGAGAGCTCAGGTGAGAAATTGCAAACGTCGAGCAATTGCTCAGAGAGGAAAAGTGCCAGCACTGAAAGCTGTTGCTAGCCAGCACCCTTCCTTGGAAGCGCTTTCACAGGCGCAGCAACACTGGGGCTTTGCGCTTCTCTAACCACCAAACGTCACGGTCACTATCTCTCCGTCTCGTAGACACGAGCTGAGAAATTGCAAACGTCGAGCAATTGCTCAGAGATGAAAAGTGCCAGCACTGAAACCTGTTGCTAGCCAGCCCCCTTCCTTGGAAGCGCTTATGTAGCCCTAAGAAGACTGGGGCTCTGGGCTTCTCTAGCCACCTCATATTCTGCTCATCCTCTCGCGCAGTCTAAAGAGCGCTCAGGTGAGAAATGGCAAACATCCAGCAATTGCTCAGAGATGAAAAGTGCCAGCACTGAAAGCTGTTGCTAGCCAGCACCCTTCCTTGGAAGCGCTGTCACAGGCGCAGCAACACTGGGGCTTTGCGCTTCTCTAACCACCAAACGTCACAGTCACTATCTCTCCGTCTCGTAGACACGAGCTGAGAAATTGCAAACGTCGAGCAATTGCTCAGAGATGAAAAGTGCCAGCACTGAAAGCTGTTGCTAGCCAGCACCCTTCCTTGGAAGCGCTTTCACAGGCGCAGCAACACTGGGGCTTTGCGCTTCTCTAACCACCAAACATCACGGTCATTCTCTTTCCGTCTCGTAGACACGAGCTGAGAAATTGCAAACGTCGAGCAATCGCTCAGAGATGAAAAGCGCCAGCACTGAAAGTTGTTGCTAGCCAGCCCCCTTCCTTGGAAGTGCTTTTGTAGCCCTAAGAACACTGGGACTCTGTGCTTTTCTAGCCATCTAAACTTCTGCTCATCCTCTCGCGCAGTCTAAAGAGAGCTCAGGTGAGAAATGGCAAACGTCGAGCAATTGCTCAGAGATGAAAAGTGCCAACACTGAAAGCTGTTGCTAGCCAGCACCCTTCCTTGGAAACGCTTTCACAGGTGCAGCAACACTTGCTCTTTGCGCTTCTCTACCCACCAAACGTCACGGTCATTCCCTTTCTGTCTCGTAGACACGAGCTGAGAAATTGCAAATGTCGAGCAATTGCTCAGAGATGAAAAGTGCCAGCACTGAAAGCTGTTGCTAGCCAGCCCCCTTCCTTGGAAGCGCTTTCACAGGCGCAGCAACACTTGCTCTTTGCGCTTCTCTAACCACCAAACGTCACGGTCACTATCTCTCCGTCTCGTAGACACGAGCTGAGAAATTGCAAACGTCGAGCAATCGCTCAGAGATGAAAAGCGCCAGCACTGAAAGCTGTTGCTAGCCAGCACCCTTCCTTGGAAGCGCTTTCACAGGCGCAGCAACACTTGCTCTTTGCGCTTCTCTAGCCACCAAACGTCACGGTCATTCTCTTTCTGTCTCGTAGACACGAGCTGAGAAATTGCAAATGTCGAGCAATTGCTCAGAGATGAAAAGTGCCAGCACTAAAAGCTGTTGCTAGCCAGCCCCCTTCCTTGGAAGCGCTTATGTAGCCCTAAGAACAGTGGGGCTCTCTGCTTCTCTAGCCACCTCATCTTCTGCTCATCCTCTCGCGCAGTCTAAAGAGCGCTCAGGTGAGAAATTGCAAACGTCGAGCAATTGCTCAGAGATGAAAAGTGCCAGCACTGAAAGCTGTTGCTAGCCAGCACCCTTCCTTGGAAGCGCTTTCACAGGCGCAGCAACACTGGGGCTTTGCGCTTCTCTACCCACCAAACGTCACGGTCACTATCTCTCCGTCTCGTAGACACGAGCTGAGAAATTGCAAACGTCGAGCAATTGCTCAGAGATGAAAAGTGCCAGCACTGAAAGATGTTGCTAGCCAGTCCCCTTCCTTGGAAGCGCTTTTGTAGCCCTAAGAACACTGGGGCTGTGGGCTTCTCTAGCCATCTCATCTTCTGCTCATCCTCTCGCGCAGTCTAAAGAGAGCTCAGGTGACAAATTGCAAACGTCGAGCAATTGCTCAGAGATGAAAAGTGCCAGCACTGAAAGCTGTTGCTAGCCAACCCCCTTCCTTGGAAGCGCTTTCACAGGCGCAGCAACACTGGGGCTTTGCGCTTCTCTAACCACCAAACGTCACGGTCATTCTCTTTCCGTCTTGTAGACACGAGCTGAGAAATTGCAAACGTCGAGCAATTGCTCAGAGATGAAAAGTGCCAGCACTGAAAGCTGTTGCTAGCCAGCCCCCTTCCTTGGAAGCGCTGTCACAGGCGCAGCAACACTGGGGCTTTGCGCTTCTCTACCCACCAAACGTCACGGTCACTATCTCTCCGTCTCGTAGACACGAGCTGAGAAATTGCAAACGTCGAGCAATTGCTCAGAGATGAAAAGTGCCAGCACTGAAAGCTGTTGCTAGCCAGCACCCTTCCTTGGAAGCGCTTTCACAGGCGCAGCAACACTGGGGCTTTGCGCTTCTCTAACCACCAAACATCACGGTCATTCTCTTTCCGTCTCGTAGACACGAGCTGAGAAATTGCAAACGTCGAGCAATCGCTCAGAGATGAAAAGCGCCAGCACTGAAAGCTGTTGCTAGCCAGCCCCCTTCCTTGGAAGTGCTTTTGTAGCCCTAAGAACACTGGGACTCTGTGCTTTTCTAGCCATCTAAACTTCTGCTCATCCTCTCGCGCAGTCTAAAGAGAGCTCAGGTGAGAAATGGCAAACGTCGAGCAATTGCTCAGAGATGAAAAGTGCCAACACTGAAAGCTGTTGCTAGCCAGCACCCTTCCTTGGAAACGCTTTCACAGGTGCAGCAACACTTGCTCTTTGCGCTTCTCTACCCACCAAACGTCACGGTCATTCCCTTTCTGTCTCGTAGACACGAGCTGAGAAATTGCAAATGTCGAGCAATTGCTCAGAGATGAAAAGTGCCAGCACTGAAAGCTGTTGCTAGCCAGCACCCTTCCTTGGAAGCGCTTTCACAGGCGCAGCAACACTTGCTCTTTGCGCTTCTCTAACCACCAAACGTCACGGTCACTATCTCTCCGTCTCGTAGACACGAGCTGAGAAATTGCAAACGTCGAGCAATCGCTCAGAGATGAAAAGCGCCAGCACTGAAAGCTGTTGCTAGCCAGCACCCTTCCTTGGAAGCGCTTTCACAGGCGCAGCAACACTTGCTCTTTGCGCTTCTCTAGCCACCAAACGTCACGGTCATTCTCTTTCTGTCTCGTAGACACGAGCTGAGAAATTGCAAATGTCGAGCAATTGCTCAGAGATGAAAAGTGCCAGCACTAAAAGCTGTTGCTAGCCAGCACCCTTCCTTGGAAGCGCTTTTGTAGCCCTAAGAACAGTGGGGCTCTCTGCTTCTCTAGCCACCTCATCTTCTGCTCATCCTCTCGCGCAGTCTAAAGAGAGCTCAGGTGAGAAATTGCAAACGTCAAGCAATTGCTCAGAGATGAAAAGTGCCAGCACTGAAAGCTGTTGCTAGCCAGCACCCTTCCTTGGAAGCGCTTTCACAGGCGCAGCAACACTGGGGCTTTGCGCTTCTCTACCCACCAAACGTCACGGTCACTATCTCTCCGTCTCGTAGACACGAGCTGAGAAATTGCAAACGTCGAGCAATTGCTCAGAGATGAAAAGTGCCAGCACTGAAAGCTGTTGCTAGCCAGCCCCCTTCCTTGGAAGCGCTTTTGTAGCCCTAAGAACAGTGGGGCTGTGGGCTTCTCTAGCCACCTCATCTTCTGCTCATCCTCTCGCGCAGTCTAAAGAGAGCTCAGGTGAGAAATTGCAAACGTCGAGCAATTGCTCAGAGATGAAAAGTGCCAGCACTGAAAGCTGTTCCTAGCCAGCACCCTCCCTTGGAAGCGCTTTCACAGGCGCAGCAACACTGGGGCTTTGCGCTTCTCTACCCACCAAACGTCACGGTCATTCTCTTTCCGTCTTGTAGACACGAGCTGAGAAATTGCAAACGTCGAGCAATTGCTCAGAGATGAAAAGTGCCAGCACTGAAAGCTGTTGCTAGCCAGCACCCTTCCTTGGAAGCGCTTTTGTAGCCCTAAGAACAGTGGAGCTCTGGGCTTCTCTAGCCACGTAATCTTCTGCTCATCCTCTCGCGCAGTCTAAAGAGAGCTCAGGTGAGAAATTGCAAACGTCGAGCAATTGCTCAGAGATGAAAAGTGCCAGCACTGAAAGCTGTTGCTAGCCAGCACCCTTCCTTGGAAGCGCTTTCACAGGCGCAGCAACACTGGGGCTTTGCGCTTCTCTAACCACCAAACGTCACGGTCACTATCTCTCCGTCTCGTAGACACGAGCTGAGAAATTGCAAACGTCGAGCAATTGCTCAGAGATGAAAAGTGCCAGCACTGAAAGCTGTTGCTAGCCAGCACCCTTCCTTGGAAGCGCTTTTGTAGCCCTAAGAACAGTGGGGCTCTGGGCTTCTGTAGCCACCTCATCTTCTGCTCATCCTCTCGCGCAGTCTAAAGAGAGCTCAGGTGAGAAATTGCAAACGTCGAGCAATTGCTCAGAGAGGAAAAGTGCCAGCACTGAAAGCTGTTGCTAGCCAGCACCCTTCCTTGGAAGCGCTTTCACAGGCGCAGCAACACTGGGGCTTTGCGCTTCTCTAACCACCAAACGTCACGGTCACTATCTCTCCGTCTCGTAGACACGAGCTGAGAAATTGCAAACGTTGAGCAATTGCTCAGAGATGAAAAGTGCCAGCACTGAAAGCTGTTGCTAGCCAGCACCCTTCCTTGGAAGCGCTGTCACAGGCGCAGCAACACTGGGGCTTTGCGCTTCTCTAACCACCAAACGTCACAGTCACTATCTCTCCGTCTCGTAGACACGAGCTGAGAAATTGCAAACGTCGAGCAATTGCTCACAGATGAAAAGTGCCAGCACTGAAAGCTGTTGCTAGCCAGCACCCTTCCTTGGAAGCGCTTTCACAGGCGCAGCAACACTGGGGCTTTGCGCTTCTCTAACCACCAAACATCACGGTCATTCTCTTTCAGTCTCGTAGACACGAGCTGAGAAATTGCAAACGTCGAGCAATCGCTCAGAGATGAAAAGCGCCAGCACTGAAAGTTGTTGCTAGCCAGCCCCCTTCCTTGGAAGTGCTTTTGTAGCCCTAAGAACACTGGGACTCTGTGCTTTTCTAGCCATCTAAACTTCTGCTCATCCTCTCGCGCAGTCTAAAGAGAGCTCAGGTGAGAAATGGCAAACGTCGAGCAATTGCTCAGAGATGAAAAGTGCCAACACTGAAAGCTGTTGCTAGCCAGCACCCTTCCTTGGAAACGCTTTCACAGGTGCAGCAACACTTGCTCTTTGCGCTTCTCTACCCACCAAACGTCACGGTCATTCCCTTTCTGTCTCGTAGACACGAGCTGAGAAATTGCAAATGTCGAGCAATTGCTCAGAGATGAAAAGTGCCAGCACTGAAAGCTGTTGCTAGCCAGCCCCCTTCCTTGGAAGCGCTTTCACAGGCGCAGCAACACTTGCTCTTTGCGCTTCTCTAACCACCAAACGTCACGGTCACTATCTCTCCGTCTCGTAGACACGAGCTGAGAAATTGCAAACGTCGAGCAATCGCTCAGAGATGAAAAGCGCCAGCACTGAAAGCTGTTGCTAGCCAGCACCCTTCCTTGGAAGCGCTTTCACAGGCGCAGCAACACTTGCTCTTTGCGCTTCTCTAGCCACCAAACGTCACGGTCATTCTCTTTCTGTCTCGTAGACACGAGCTGAGAAATTGCAAATGTCGAGCAATTGCTCAGAGATGAAAAGTGCCAGCACTAAAAGCTGTTGCTAGCCAGCCCCCTTCCTTGGAAGCGCTTATGTAGCCCTAAGAACAGTGGGGCTCTCTGCTTCTCTAGCCACCTCATCTTCTGCTCATCCTCTCGCGCAGTCTAAAGAGCGCTCAGGTGAGAAATTGCAAACGTCGAGCAATTGCTCAGAGATGAAAAGTGCCAGCACTGAAAGCTGTTGCTAGCCAGCACCCTTCCTTGGAAGCGCTTTCACAGGCGCAGCAACACTGGGGCTTTGCGCTTCTCTACCCACCAAACGTCACGGTCACTATCTCTCCGTCTCGTAGACACGAGCTGAGAAATTGCAAACGTCGAGCAATTGCTCAGAGATGAAAAGTGCCAGCACTGAAAGATGTTGCTAGCCAGTCCCCTTCCTTGGAAGCGCTTTTGTAGCCCTAAGAACAGTGGGGCTGTGGGCTTCTCTAGCCATCTCATCTTCTGCTCATCCTCTCGCGCAGTCTAAAGAGAGCTCAGGTGACAAATTGCAAACGTCGAGCAATTGCTCAGAGATGAAAAGTGCCAGCACTGAAAGCTGTTGCTAGACAACACCCTTCCTTGGAAGCGCTTTCACAGGCGCAGCAACACTGGGGCTTTGCGCTTCTCTAACCACCAAACGTCACGGTCATTCTCTTTCCGTCTTGTAGACACGAGCTGAGAAATTGCAAACGTCGAGCAATTGCTCAGAGATGAAAAGTGCCAGCACTGAAAGCTGTTGCTAGCCAGCCCCCTACCTTGGAAGCGCTTTTGTAGCCCTAAGAACAGTGGGGCTCTGTGCTTCTCTAGCCACGTAATCTTCTGCTCATCCTCTCGCGCAGTCTAAAGAGAGCTCAGGTGTGAAATTGCAAACGTCGAGCAATTGCTCAGAGATGAAAAGTGCCAGCACTGAAAGCTGTTGCTAGCCAGCCCCCTTCCTTGGAAGCGCTTTCACAGGCGCAGCAACACTGGGGCTTTGCGCTTCTCTAACCACCAAACGTCACGGTCACTATCTCTCCGTCTCGTAGACACGAGCTGAGAAATTGCAAACGTCGAGCAATTGCTCAGAGATGAAAAGTGCCAGCACTGAAAGCTGTTGCTAGCCAGCACCCTTCCTTGGAAGCGCTTTTGTAGCCCTAAGAACAGTGGGGCTCTGGGCTTCTGTAGCCACCTCATCTTCTGCTCATCCTCTCGCGCAGTCTAAAGAGAGCTCAGGTGAGAAATTGCAAACGTCGAGCAATTGCTCAGAGAGGAAAAGTGCCAGCACTGAAAGCTGTTGCTAGCCAGCACCCTTCCTTGGAAGCGCTTTCACAGGCGCAGCAACACTGGGGCTTTGCGCTTCTCTAACCACCAAACGTCACGGTCATTCTCTTTCCGTCTCGTAGACACGAGCTGAGAAATTGCAAACGTCGAGCAATCGCTCAGAGATGAAAAGCGCCAGCACTGAAAGCTGTTGCTAGCCAGCACCCTTCCTTGGAAGCGCTTTCACAGGCGCAGCAACACTTGCTCTTTGCGCTTCTCTAGCCACCAAACGTCACGGTCATTCTCTTTCCGTCTTGTAGACACGAGCTGAGAAATTGCAAATGTCGAGCAATTGCTCAGAGATGAAAAGTGCCAGCACTAAAAGCTGTTGCTAGCCAGCACCCTTCCTTGGAAGCGCTTATGTAGCCCTAAGAACAGTGGGGCTCTCTGCTTCTCTAGCCACCTCATCTTCTGCTCATCCTCTCGCGCAGTCTAAAGAGCGCTCAGGTGAGAAATTGCAAACGTTGAGCAATTGCTCAGAGATGAAAAGTGCCAGCACTGAAAGCTCTTGCTAGCCAGCACCCTTCCTTGGAAGCGCTTTCACAGGCGCAGCAACACTGGGGCTTTGCGCTTCTCTACCCACCAAACGTCACGGTCACTATCTCTCCGTCTCGTAGACACGAGCTGAGAAATTGCAAACGTCGAGCAATTGCTCAGAGATGAAAAGTGCCAGCACTGAAAGATGTTGCTAGCCAGTCCCCTTCCTTGGAAGCGCTTTTGTAGCCCTAAGAACACTGGGGCTCTGGGCTTCTCTAGCCACCTCATCTTCTGCTCATCCTCTCGCGCAGTCTAAAGAGAGCTCAGGTGAGAAATTGCAAACGTCGAGCAATTGCTCAGAGAGGAAAAGTGCCAGCACTGAAAGCTGTTGCTAGCCAGCCCCCTTCCTTGGAAGCGCTTTCACAGGCGCAGCAACACTGGGGCTTTGCGCTTCTCTAACCACCAAACGTCACGGTCACTATCTCTCCGTCTCGTAGACACGAGCTGAGAAATTGCAAACGTCGAGCAATTGCTCAGAGATGAAAAGTGCCAGCACTGAAAGCTGTTGCTAGCCAGCCCCCTTCCTTGGAAGCGCTTTTGTAGCCCTAAGAACAGTGGGGTTCTGGGCTTCTCTAGCCATCTAAACTTCTGCTCATCCTCTCGCGCAGTCTAAAGAGAGCTCAGGTGAGAAATTGCAAACGTCGAGCAATTGCTCAGAGAGGAAAAGTGCCAGCACTGAAAGCTGTTGCTAGCCAGCACCCTTCCTTGGAAGCGCTTTCACAGGCGCAGCAACACTGGGGCTTTGCGCTTCTCTAACCACCAAACGTCACGGTCATTCTCTTTCCGTCTTGTAGACACGAGCTGAGAAATTGCAAACGTCGAGCAATTGCTCAGAGATGAAAAGTGCCAGCACTGAAAGCTGTTGCTAGCCAGCCCCCTTCCTTGGAAGCTCTTTTGTAGCCCTAAGAAGACTGGGGCTGTGGGCTTCTCTAGCCACCTCATCTTCTGCTCATCCTCTCGCGCAGTCTAAAGAGAGCTCAGGTGAGAAATGGCAAACGTCCAGCAATTGCTCAGAGATGAAAAGTGCCAGCACTGAAAGCTGTTGCTAGCCAGCACCCTTCCTTGGAAGCGCTGTCACAGGCGCAGCAACACTGGGGCTTTGCGCTTCTCTACCCACCAAACGTCACGGTCACTATCTCTCCGTCTCGTAGACACGAGCTGAGAAATTGCAAACGTCGAGCAATTGCTCAGAGATGAAAAGTGCCAGCACTGAAAGCTGTTGCTAGCCAGCACCCTTCCTTGGAAGCGCTTTCACAGGCGCAGCAACACTGGGGCTTTGCGCTTCTCTAACCACCAAACATCACGGTCATTCTCTTTCCGTCTCGTAGACACGAGCTGAGAAATTGCAAACGTCGAGCAATCGCTCAGAGATGAAAAGCGCCAGCACTGAAAGCTGTTGCTAGCCAGCCCCCTTCCTTGGAAGTGCTTTTGTAGCCCTAAGAACACTGGGACTCTGTGCTTTTCTAGCCATCTAAACTTCTGCTCATCCTCTCGCGCAGTCTAAAGAGAGCTCAGGTGAGAAATGGCAAACGTCGAGCAATTGCTCAGAGATGAAAAGTGCCAACACTGAAAGCTGTTGCTAGCCAGCACCCTTCCTTGGAAACGCTTTCACAGGTGCAGCAACACTTGCTCTTTGCGCTTCTCTACCCACCAAACGTCACGGTCATTCCCTTTCTGTCTCGTAGACACGAGCTGAGAAATTGCAAATGTCGAGCAATTGCTCAGAGATGAAAAGTGCCAGCACTGAAAGCTGTTGCTAGCCAGCCCCCTTCCTTGGAAGCGCTTTCACAGGCGCAGCAACACTTGCTCTTTGCGCTTCTCTAACCACCAAACGTCACGGTCACTATCTCTCCGTCTCGTAGACACGAGCTGAGAAATTGCAAACGTCGAGCAATCGCTCAGAGATGAAAAGCGCCAGCACTGAAAGCTGTTGCTAGCCAGCACCCTTCCTTGGAAGCGCTTTCACAGGCGCAGCAACACTGGGGCTTTGCGCTTCTCTAGCCACCAAACGTCACGGTCATTCTCTTTCTGTCTCGTAGACACGAGCTGAGAAATTGCAAATGTCGAGCAATTGCTCAGAGATGAAAAGTGCCAGCACTAAAAGCTGTTGCTAGCCAGCACCCTTCCTTGGAAGCGCTTATGTAGCCCTAAGAACAGTGGGGCTCTCTGCTTCTCTAGCCACCTCATCTTCTGCTCATCCTCTCGCGCAGTCTAAAGAGAGCTCAGGTGAGAAATTGCAAACGTCAAGCAATTGCTCAGAGATGAAAAGTGCCAGCACTGAAAGCTGTTGCTAGCCAGCACCCTTCCTTGGAAGCGCTTTCACAGGCGCAGCAACACTGGGGCTTTGCGCTTCTCTACCCACCAAACGTCACGGTCACTATCTCTCCGTCTCGTAGACACGAGCTGAGAAATTGCAAACGTCGAGCAATTGCTCAGAGATGAAAAGTGCCAGCACTGAAAGATGTTGCTAGCCAGTCCCCTTCCTTGGAAGCGCTTTTGTAGCCCTAAGAACACTGGGGCTGTGGGCTTCTCTAGCCACCTCATCTTCTGCTCATCCTCTCGCGCAGTCTAAAGAGAGCTCAGGTGAGAAATTGCAAACGTCGAGCAATTGCTCAGAGATGAAAAGTGCCAGCACTGAAAGCTGTTGCTAGCCAGCACCCTTCCTTGGAAGCGCTTTCACAGGCGCAGCAACACTGGGGCTTTGCGCTTCTCTACCCACCAAACGTCACGGTCATTCTCTTTCCGTCTTGTAGACACGAGCTGAGAAATTGCAAACGTCGAACAATTGCTCAGAGATGAAAAGTGCCAGCACTGAAAGCTGTTGCTAGCCAGCCCCCTTCCTTGGAAGCGCTTTTGTAGCCCTAAGAACA
Organism: Sarcoramphus papa; assembly: GCA_037962945.1. Lineage (NCBI taxonomy): Eukaryota > Metazoa > Chordata > Aves > Accipitriformes > Cathartidae > Sarcoramphus > Sarcoramphus papa. Next base: position 26,827,090 of record CM075590.1, on the reverse strand, counting down.
CTGGGGCTCTGGGCTTCTCTAGCCACGTAATCTTCTGCTCATCCTCTCGCGCAGTCTAAAGAGAGCTCAGGTGTGAAATTGCAAACGTCGAGCAATTGCTCAGAGATGAAAAGTGCCAGCACTGAAAGCTGTTGCTAGCCAGCACCCTTCCTTGGAAGCGCTTTCACAGGCGCAGCAACACTGGGGCTTTGCGCTTCTCTACCCACCAAACGTCACGGTCACTATCTCTCCGTCTCGTAGACACGAGCTGAGAAATTGCAAACGTCGAGCAATTGCTCAGAGATGAAAAGTGCCAGCACTGAAAGCTGTTGCTATCCAGCACCCTTCCTTGGAAGCGCTTTTGTAGCCCTAAGAACACTGGGGCTCTGGGCTTCTGTAGCCACCTCATCTTCTGCTCATCCTCTCGCGCAGTCTAAAGAGAGCTCAGGTGAGAAATTGCAAACGTCGAGCAATTGCTCAGAGAGGAAAAGTGCCAGCACTGAAAGCTGTTGCTAGCCAGCACCCTTCCTTGGAAGCGCTTTCACAGGCGCAGCAACACTGGGGCTTTGCGCTTCTCTAACCACCAAACGTCACGGTCACTATCTCTCCGTCTCGTAGACACGAGCTGAGAAATTGCAAACGTCGAGCAATTGCTCAGAGATGAAAAGTGCCAGCACTGAAACCTGTTGCTAGCCAGCCCCCTTCCTTGGAAGCGCTTTTGTAGCCCTAAGAAGACTGGGGCTGTGGGCTTCTCTAGCCACCTCATCTTCTGCTCATCCTCTCGCGCAGTCTAAAGAGCGCTCAGGTGAGAAATGGCAAACATCCAGCAATTGCTCAGAGATGAAAAGTGCCAGCACTGAAAGCTGTTGCTAGCCAGCACCCTTCCTTGGAAGCGCTGTCACAGGCGCAGCAACACTGGGGCTTTGCGCTTCTCTAACCACCAAACGTCACAGTCACTATCTCTCCGTCTCGTAGACACGAGCTGAGAAATTGCAAACGTCGAGCAATTGCTCAGAGATGAAAAGTGCCAGCACTGAAAGCTGTTGCTAGCCAGCACCCTTCCTTGGAAGCGCTTTCACAGGCGCAGCAACACTGGGGCTTTGCGCTTCTCTAACCACCAAACATCACGGTCATTCTCTTTCCGTCTCGTAGACACGAGCTGAGAAATTGCAAACGTCGAGCAATCGCTCAGAGATGAAAAGCGCCAGCACTGAAAGCTGTTTCTAGCCAGCCCCCTTCCTTGGAAGTGCTTTTGTAGCCCTAAGAACACTGGGACTCTGTGCTTTTCTAGCCATCTAAACTTCTGCTCATCCTCTCGCGCAGTCTAAAGAGAGCTCAGGTGAGAAATGGCAAACGTCCAGCAATTGCTCAGAGATGAAAAGTGCCAGCACTGAAAGCTGTTGCTAGCCAGCACCCTTCCTTGGAAACGCTTTCACAGGTGCAGCAACACTTGCTCTTTGCGCTTCTCTACCCACCAAACGTCACGGTCATTCCCTTTCTGTCTCGTAGACACGAGCTGAGAAATTGCAAATGTCGAGCAATTGCTCAGAGATGAAAAGTGCCAGCACTGAAAGCTGTTGCTAGCCAGCCCCCTTCCTTGGAAGCGCTTTCACAGGCGCAGCAACACTTGCTCTTTGCGCTTCTCTAACCACCAAACGTCACGGTCACTATCTCTCCGTCTCGTAGACACGAGCTGAGAAATTGCAAACGTCGAGCAATCGCTCAGAGATGAAAAGCGCCAGCACTGAAAGCTGTTGCTAGCCAGCACCCTTCCTTGGAAGCGCTTTCACAGGCGCAGCAACACTTGCTCTTTGCGCTTCTCTAGCCACCAAACGTCACGGTCATTCTCTTTCTGTCTCGTAGACACGAGCTGAGAAATTGCAAATGTCGAGCAATTGCTCAGAGATGAAAAGTGCCAGCACTAAAAGCTGTTGCTAGCCAGCCCCCTTCCTTGGAAGCGCTTATGTAGCCCTAAGAACAGTGGGGCTCTGGGCTTCTCTAGCCACCTCATCTTCTGCTCATCCTCTCGCGCACTCTAAAGAGCGCTCAGGTGAGAAATTGCAAACGTCGAGCAATTGCTCAGAGATGAAAAGTGCCAGCACTGAAAGCTGTTGCTAGCCAGCACCCTTCCTTGGAAGCGCTTTCACAGGCGCAGCAACACTGGGGCTTTGCGCTTCTCTACCCACCAAACGTCACGGTCACTATCTCTCCGTCTCGTAGACACGAGCTGAGAAATTGCAAACGTCGAGCAATTGCTCAGAGATGAAAAGTGCCAGCACTGAAAGCTGTTGCTAGCCAGCCCCCTTCCTTGGAAGCGCTTATGTAGCCCTAAGAACACTGGGGCTGTGGGCTTCTCTAGCCATCTCATCTTCTGCTCATCCTCTCGCGCAGTCTAAAGAGAGCTCAGGTGAGAAATTGCAAACGTCGAGCAATTGCTCAGAGATGAAAAGTGCCAGCACTGAAAGCTGTTGCTAGCCAGCACCCTTCCTTGGAAGCGCTTTCACAGGCGCAGCAACACTGGGGCTTTGCGCTTCTCTACCCACCAAACGTCACGGTCATTCTCTTTCCGTCTTGTAGACACGAGCTGAGAAATTGCAAACGTCGAGCAATTGCTCAGAGATGAAAAGTGCCAGCACTGAAAGCTCTTGCTAGCCAGCCCCCTACCTTGGAAGCGCTTTTGTAGCCCTAAGAACAGTGGGGCTCTGGGCTTCTCTAGCCACGTAATCTTCTGCTCATCCTCTCGCGCAGTCTAAAGAGAGCTCAGGTGTGAAATTGCAAACGTCGAGCAATTGCTCACAGATGAAAAGTGCCAGCACTGAAAGCTGTTGCTAGCCAGCACCCTTCCTTGGAAGCGCTTTCACAGGCGCAGCAACACTGGGGCTTTGCGCTTCTCTAACCACCAAACGTCACGGTCACTATCTCTCCGTCTCGTAGACACGAGCTGAGAAATTGCAAACGTCGAGCAATTGCTCAGAGATGAAAAGTGCCAGCACTGAAAGCTGTTGCTAGCCAGCACCCTTCCTTGGAAGCGCTTTTGTAGCCCTAAGAACACTGGGACTCTGTGCTTTTCTAGCCATCTAAACTTCTGCTCATCCTCTCGCGCAGTCTAAAGAGAGCTCAGGTGAGAAATGGCAAACGTCGAGCAATTGCTCAGAGATGAAAAGTGCCAACACTGAAAGCTGTTGCTAGCCAGCACCCTTCCTTGGAAACGCTTTCACAGGTGCAGCAACACTTGCTCTTTGTGCTTCTCTACCCACCAAACGTCACGGTCATTCCCTTTCTGTCTCGTAGACACGAGCTGAGAAATTGCAAATGTCGAGCAATTGCTCAGAGATGAAAAGTGCCAGCACTGAAAGCTGTTGCTAGCCAGCCCCCTTCCTTGGAAGCGCTTTCACAGGCGCAGCAACACTTGCTCTTTGCGCTTCTCTAACCACCAAACGTCACGGTCACTATCTCTCCGTCTCGTAGACACGAGCTGAGAAATTGCAAACGTCGAGCAATCGCTCAGAGATGAAAAGCGCCAGCACTGAAAGCTGTTGCTAGCCAGCACCCTTCCTTGGAAGCGCTTTCACAGGCGCAGCAACACTTGCTCTTTGCGCTTCTCTACCCACCAAACGTCACGGTCATTCTCTTTCTGTCTCGTAGACACGAGCTGAGAAATTGCAAATGTCGAGCAATTGCTCAGAGATGAAAAGTGCCAGCACTAAAAGCTGTTGCTAGCCAGCCCCCTTCCTTGGAAGCGCTTATGTAGCCCTAAGAACAGTGGGGCTCTCTGCTTCTCTAGCCACCTCATCTTCTGCTCATCCTCTCACGCAGTCTAAAGAGCGCTCAGGTGAGAAATTGCAAACGTCGAGCAATTGCTCAGAGATGAAAAGTGCCAGCACTGAAAGCTGTTGCTAGCCAGCACCCTTCCTTGGAAGCGCTTTCACAGGCGCAGCAACACTGGGGCTTTGCGCTTCTCTAACCACCAAACGTCACGGTCACTATCTCTCCGTCTCGTAGACACGAGCTGAGAAATTGCAAACGTCGAGCAATTGCTCAGAGATGAAAAGTGCCAGCACTGAAAGCTGTTGCTAGCCAGTCCCCTTCCTTGGAAGCGCTTTTGTAGCCCTAAGAACACTGGGGCTGTGGGCTTCTCTAGCCATCTCATCTTCTGCTCATCCTCTCGCGCAGTCTAAAGAGAGCTCAGGTGAGAAATTGCAAACGTCGAGCAATTGCTCAGAGATGAAAAGTGCCAGCACTGAAAGCTGTTGCTAGCCAACCCCCTTCCTTGGAAGCGCTTTCACAGGCGCAGCAACACTGGGGCTTTGCGCTTCTCTACCCACCAAACGTCACGGTCATTCTCTTTCCGTCTTGTAGACACGAGCTGAGAAATTGCAAACGTCGAGCAATTGCTCAGAGATGAAAAGTGCCAGCACTGAAAGCTGTTGCTAGCCAGCCCCCTACCTTGGAAGCGCTTTTGTAGCCCTAAGAACACTGGGACTCTGTGCTTCTCTAGCCACGTAATCTTCTGCTCATCCTCTCGCGCAGTCTAAAGAGAGCTCAGGTGTGAAATTGCAAACGTCGAGCAATTGCTCAGAGATGAAAAGTGCCAGCACTGAAAGCTGTTGCTAGCCAGCACCCTTCCTTGGAAGCGCTTTCACAGGCGCAGCAACACTGGGGCTTTGCGCTTCTCTAACCACCAAACGTCACGGTCACTATCTCTCCGTCTCGTAGACACGAGCTGAGAAATTGCAAACGTCGAGCAATTGCTCAGAGATGAAAAGTGCCAGCACTGAAAGCTGTTGCTAGCCAGCACCCTTCCTTGGAAGCGCTTTTGTAGCCCTAAGAACAGTGGGGCTCTGGGCTTCTGTAGCCACCTCATCTTCTGCTCATCCTCTCGCGCACTCTAAAGAGAGCTCAGGTGAGAAATTGCAAACGTCGAGCAATTGCTCAGAGAGGAAAAGTGCCAGCACTGAAAGCTGTTGCTAGCCAGCACCCTTCCTTGGAAGCGCTTTCACAGGCGCAGCAACACTGGGGCTTTGCGCTTCTCTAACCACCAAACGTCACGGTCACTATCTCTCCGTCTCGTAGACACGAGCTGAGAAATTGCAAACGTCGAGCAATTGCTCAGAGATGAAAAGTGCCAGCACTGAAACCTGTTGCTAGCCAGCCCCCTTCCTTGGAAGCGCTTTTGTAGCCCCAAGAACAGTGGGGCTCTGGGCTTCTCTAGCCACCTCATCTTCTGCTCATCCTCTCGCGCACTCTAAAGAGCGCTCAGGTGAGAAATTGCAAACGTCGAGCAATTGCTCAGAGATGAAAAGTGCCAGCACTGAAAGCTGTTGCTAGCCAGCACCCTTCCTTGGAAGTGCTTTCACAGGCGCAGCAACACTGGGGCTTTGCGCTTCTCTAACCACCAAACGTCACGGTCACTATCTCTCCGTCTCGTAGACACGAGCTGAGAAATTGCAAACGTTGAGCAATTGCTCAGAGATGAAAAGTGCCAGCACTGAAAGATGTTGCTAGCCAGCCCCCTTCCTTGGAAGCGCTTTTGTAGCCCTAAGAACAGTGGAGCTCTGGGCTTCTCTAGCCATCTCATCTTCTGCTCATCCTCTCGCGCAGTCTAAAGAGAGCTCAGGTGAGAAATTGCAAACGTCGAGCAATTGCTCAGAGATGAAAAGTGCCAGCACTGAAAGCTGTTGCTAGCCAGCCCCCTTCCTTGGAAGCGCTTTTGTAGCCCTAAGAACACTGGGGCTCTGGGCTTCTGTAGCCACCTCATCTTCTGCTCATCCTCTCGCGCAGTCTAAAGAGAGCTCAGGTGTGAAATTGCAAACGTCGAGCAATTGCTCAGAGAGGAAAAGTGCCAGCACTGAAAGCTGTTGCTAGCCAGCAGCCTTCCTTGGAAGCGCTTTCACAGGCGCAGCAACACTGGGGCTTTGCGCTTCTCTAACCACCAAACGTCACGGTCACTATCTCTCCGTCTCGTAGACACGAGCTGAGAAATTGCAAACGTCGAGCAATTGCTCAGAGATGAAAAGTGCCAGCACTGAAAGATGTTGCTAGCCAGCACCCTTCCTTGGAAGCGCTTATGTAGCCCTAAGAATAGTGGGGCTCTGTGCTTCTCTAGCCACCTCATCTTCTGCTCATCCTCTCGCGCAGTCTAAAGAGAGCTCAGGTGAGAAATTGCAAACGTCGAGCAATTGCTCAGAGAGGAAAAGTGCCAGCACTGAAAGCTGTTGCTAGCCAGCACCCTTCCTTGGAAGCGCTTTCACAGGCGCAGCAACACTGGGGCTTTGCGCTTCTCTAGCCACCAAACGTCACGGTCACTATCTCTCCGTCTCGTAGACACGAGCTGAGAAATTGCAAACGTCGAGCAATTGCTCAGAGATGAAAAGTGCCAGCACTGAAAGCTGTTGCTAGCCAGCCCCCTTCCTTGGAAGCGCTTTTGTAGCCCTAAGAACAGTGGGGCTCTGGGCTTCTGTAGCCACCTCATCTTCTGCTCATCCTCTCGCGCAGTCTAAAGAGAGCTCAGGTGTGAAATTGCAAACGTCGAGCAATTGCTGAGAGATGAAAAGTGCCAGCACTGAAAGCTGTTGCTAGCCAGCACCCTTCCTTGGAAGCGCTTTCACAGGCGCAGCAACACTGGGGCTTTGCGCTTCTCTAACCACCAAACGTCACGGTCACTATCTCTCCGTCTCGTAGACACGAGCTGAGAAATTGCAAACGTCGAGCAATTGCTCAGAGATGAAAAGTGCCAGCACTGAAACCTGTTGCTAGCCAGCACCCTTCCTTGGAAGCGCTTTTGTAGCCCTAAGAACAGTGGGGCTCTGGGCTTCTCTAGCCACCTCATCTTCTGCTCATCCTGTCGCGCAGTCTAAAGAGAGCTCAGGTGTGAAATTGCAAACGTCGAGCAATTGCTCAGAGATGAAAAGTGCCAGCACTGAAAGCTGTTGCTAGCCAGCAGCCTTCCTTGGAAGCGCTTTCACAGGCACAGCAACACTGGGGCTTTGCGCTTCTCTAACCACCAAACGTCACGGTCACTATCTCTCCGTCTCGTAGACACGAGCTGAGAAATTGCAAACGTTGAGCAATTGCTCAGAGATGAAAAGTGCCAGCACTGAAAGATGTTGCTAGCCAGCCCCCTTCCTTGGAAGCGCTTTTGTAGCCCTAAGAACAGTGGGGCTCTGGGCTTCTCTAGCCATCTCATCTTCTGCTCATCCTCTCGCGCAGTCTAAAGAGAGCTCAGGTGAGAAATTGCAAACGTCGAGCAATTGCTCAGAGATGAAAAGTGCCAGCACTGAAAGCTGTTGCTAGCCAGCACCCTTCCTTGCAAGCGCTTTCACAGGCGCAGCAACACTGGGGCTTTGCGCTTCTCTAACCACCAAACATCACGGTCACTATCTCTCCGTCTCGTAGACACGAGCTGAGAAATTGCAAACCTCGAGCAATTGCTCAGAGATGAAAAGTGCCAGCACTGAAAGATGTTGCTAGCCAGCACCCTTCCTTGGAAGCGCTTTTGTAGCCCTAAGAACAGTGGGGCTCTGGGCTTCTCTAGCCACCTCATCTTCTGCTCATCCTCTCGCGCAGTCTAAAGAGAGCTCAGGTGAGAAATGGCAAACGTCCAGCAATTGCTCAGAGATGAAAAGTGCCAGCACTGAAAGCTGTTGCTAGCCAGCACCCTTCCTTGGAAACGCTTTCACAGGTGCAGCAACACTTGCTCTTTGCGCTTCTCTACCCACCAAACGTCACGGTCATTCCCTTTCTGTCTCGTAGACACGAGCTGAGAAATTGCAAATGTCGAGCAATTGCTCAGAGATGAAAAGTGCCAGCACTGAAAGCTGTTGCTAGCCAGCCCCCTTCCTTGGAAGCGCTTTCACAGGCGCAGCAACACTTGCTCTTTGCGCTTCTCTAACCACCAAACGTCACGGTCACTATCTCTCCGTCTCGTAGACACGAGCTGAGAAATTGCAAACGTCGAGCAATCGCTCAGAGATGAAAAGCGCCAGCACTGAAAGCTGTTGCTAGCCAGCACCCTTCCTTGGAAGCGCTTTCACAGGCGCAGCAACACTTGCTCTTTGCGCTTCTCTAGCCACCAAACGTCACGGTCATTCTCTTTCTGTCTCGTAGACACGAGCTGAGAAATTGCAAATGTCGAGCAATTGCTCAGAGATGAAAAGTGCCAGCACTAAAAGCTGTTGCTAGCCAGCCCCCTTCCTTGGAAGCGCTTATGTAGCCCTAAGAACAGTGGGGCTCTGGGCTTCTCTAGCCACCTCATCTTCTGCTCATCCTCTCGCGCACTCTAAAGAGCGCTCAGGTGAGAAATTGCAAACGTCGAGCAATTGCTCAGAGATGAAAAGTGCCAGCACTGAAAGCTGTTGCTAGCCAGCACCCTTCCTTGGAAGCGCTTTCACAGGCGCAGCAACACTGGGGCTTTGCGCTTCTCTACCCACCAAACGTCACGGTCACTATCTCTCCGTCTCGTAGACACGAGCTGAGAAATTGCAAACGTCGAGCAATTGCTCAGAGATGAAAAGTGCCAGCACTGAAAGCTGTTGCTAGCCAGCCCCCTTCCTTGGAAGCGCTTATGTAGCCCTAAGAACACTGGGGCTGTGGGCTTCTCTAGCCATCTCATCTTCTGCTCATCCTCTCGCGCAGTCTAAAGAGAGCTCAGGTGAGAAATTGCAAACGTCGAGCAATTGCTCAGAGATGAAAAGTGCCAGCACTGAAAGCTGTTGCTAGCCAGCACCCTTCCTTGGAAGCGCTTTCACAGGCGCAGCAACACTGGGGCTTTGCGCTTCTCTACCCACCAAACGTCACGGTCATTCTCTTTCCGTCTTGTAGACACGAGCTGAGAAATTGCAAACGTCGAGCAATTGCTCAGAGATGAAAAGTGCCAGCACTGAAAGCTCTTGCTAGCCAGCCCCCTACCTTGGAAGCGCTTTTGTAGCCCTAAGAACAGTGGGGCTCTGGGCTTCTCTAGCCACGTAATCTTCTGCTCATCCTCTCGCGCAGTCTAAAGAGAGCTCAGGTGTGAAATTGCAAACGTCGAGCAATTGCTCAGAGATGAAAAGTGCCAGCACTGAAAGCTGTTGCTAGCCAGCACCCTTCCTTGGAAGCGCTTTCACAGGCGCAGCAACACTGGGGCTTTGCGCTTCTCTAACCACCAAACGTCACGGTCACTATCTCTCCGTCTCGTAGACACGAGCTGAGAAATTGCAAACGTCGAGCAATTGCTCAGAGATGAAAAGTGCCAGCACTGAAAGCTGTTGCTAGCCAGCACCCTTCCTTGGAAGCGCTTTTGTAGCCCTAAGAACACTGGGACTCTGTGCTTTTCTAGCCATCTAAACTTCTGCTCATCCTCTCGCGCAGTCTAAAGAGAGCTCAGGTGAGAAATGGCAAACGTCGAGCAATTGCTCAGAGATGAAAAGTGCCAACACTGAAAGCTGTTTCTAGCCAGCACCCTTCCTTGGAAACGCTTTCACAGGTGCAGCAACACTTGCTCTTTGCGCTTCTCTACCCACCAAACGTCACGGTCATTCCCTTTCTGTCTCGTAGACACGAGCTGAGAAATTGCAAATGTCGAGCAATTGCTCAGAGATGAAAAGTGCCAGCACTGAAAGCTGTTGCTAGCCAGCCCCCTTCCTTGGAAGCGCTTTCACAGGCGCAGCAACACTTGCTCTTTGCGCTTCTCTAACCACCAAACGTCACGGTCACTATCTCTCCGTCTCGTAGACACGAGCTGAGAAATTGCAAACGTCGAGCAATCGCTCAGAGATGAAAAGCGCCAGCACTGAAAGCTGTTGCTAGCCAGCACCCTTCCTTGGAAGCGCTTTCACAGGCGCAGCAACACTTGCTCTTTGCGCTTCTCTACCCACCAAACGTCACGGTCATTCTCTTTCTGTCTCGTAGACACGAGCTGAGAAATTGCAAATGTCGAGCAATTGCTCAGAGATGAAAAGTGCCAGCACTAAAAGCTGTTGCTAGCCAGCCCCCTTCCTTGGAAGCGCTTATGTAGCCCTAAGAACAGTGGGGCTCTCTGCTTCTCTAGCCACCTCATCTTCTGCTCATCCTCTCACGCAGTCTAAAGAGCGCTCAGGTGAGAAATTGCAAACGTCGAGCAATTGCTCAGAGATGAAAAGTGCCAGCACTGAAAGCTGTTGCTAGCCAGCACCCTTCCTTGGAAGCGCTTTCACAGGCGCAGCAACACTGGGGCTTTGCGCTTCTCTAACCACCAAACGTCACGGTCACTATCTCTCCGTCTCGTAGACACGAGCTGAGAAATTGCAAACGTCGAGCAATTGCTCAGAGATGAAAAGTGCCAGCACTGAAAGCTGTTGCTAGCCAGTCCCCTTCCTTGGAAGCGCTTTTGTAGCCCTAAGAACACTGGGGCTGTGGGCTTCTCTAGCCATCTCATCTTCTGCTCATCCTCTCGCGCAGTCTAAAGAGAGCTCAGGTGAGAAATTGCAAACGTCGAGCAATTGCTCAGAGATGAAAAGTGCCAGCACTGAAAGCTGTTGCTAGCCAACCCCCTTCCTTGGAAGCGCTTTCACAGGCGCAGCAACACTGGGGCTTTGCGCTTCTCTACCCACCAAACGTCACGGTCATTCTCTTTCCGTCTTGTAGACACGAGCTGAGAAATTGCAAACGTCGAGCAATTGCTCAGAGATGAAAAGTGCCAGCACTGAAAGCTGTTGCTAGCCAGCCCCCTACCTTGGAAGCGCTTTTGTAGCCCTAAGAACAGTGGGGCTCTGGGCTTCTCTAGCCACGTAATCTTCTGCTCATCCTCTCGCGCAGTCTAAAGAGAGCTCAGGTGTGAAATTGCAAACGTCGAGCAATTGCTCAGAGATGAAAAGTGCCAGCACTGAAAGCTGTTGCTAGCCAGCACCCTTCCTTGGAAGCGCTTTCACAGGCGCAGCAACACTGGGGCTTTGCGCTTCTCTAACCACCAAACGTCACGGTCACTATCTCTCCGTCTCGTAGACACGAGCTGAGAAATTGCAAACGTCGAGCAATTGCTCAGAGATGAAAAGTGCCAGCACTGAAAGCTGTTGCTAGCCAGCACCCTTCCTTGGAAGCGCTTTTGTAGCCCTAAGAACAGTGGGGCTCTGGGCTTCTGTAGCCACCTCATCTTCTGCTCATCCTCTCGCGCACTCTAAAGAGAGCTCAGGTGAGAAATTGCAAACGTCGAGCAATTGCTCAGAGAGGAAAAGTGCCAGCACTGAAAGCTGTTGCTAGCCAGCACCCTTCCTTGGAAGCGCTTTCACAGGCGCAGCAACACTGGGGCTTTGCGCTTCTCTAACCACCAAACGTCACGGTCACTATCTCTCCGTCTCGTAGACACGAGCTGAGAAATTGCAAACGTCGAGCAATTGCTCAGAGATGAAAAGTGCCAGCACTGAAACCTGTTGCTAGCCAGCCCCCTTCCTTGGAAGCGCTTTTGTAGCCCCAAGAACAGTGGGGCTCTGGGCTTCTCTAGCCACCTCATCTTCTGCTCATCCTCTCGCGCACTCTAAAGAGCGCTCAGGTGAGAAATTGCAAACGTCGAGCAATTGCTCAGAGATGAAAAGTGCCAGCACTGAAAGCTGTTGCTAGCCAGCACCCTTCCTTGGAAGTGCTTTCACAGGCGCAGCAACACTGGGGCTTTGCGCTTCTCTAACCACCAAACGTCACGGTCACTATCTCTCCGTCTCGTAGACACGAGCTGAGAAATTGCAAACGTTGAGCAATTGCTCAGAGATGAAAAGTGCCAGCACTGAAAGATGTTGCTAGCCAGCCCCCTTCCTTGGAAGCGCTTTTGTAGCCCTAAGAACAGTGGAGCTCTGGGCTTCTCTAGCCATCTCATCTTCTGCTCATCCTCTCGCGCAGTCTAAAGAGAGCTCAGGTGAGAAATTGCAAACGTCGAGCAATTGCTCAGAGATGAAAAGTGCCAGCACTGAAAGCTGTTGCTAGCCAGCCCCCTTCCTTGGAAGCGCTTTTGTAGCCCTAAGAACACTGGGGCTCTGGGCTTCTGTAGCCACCTCATCTTCTGCTCATCCTCTCGCGCAGTCTAAAGAGAGCTCAGGTGTGAAATTGCAAACGTCGAGCAATTGCTCAGAGATGAAAAGTGCCAGCACTGAAAGCTGTTGCTAGCCAGCAGCCTTCCTTGGAAGCGCTTTCACAGGCGCAGCAACACTGGGGCTTTGCGCTTCTCTAACCACCAAACGTCACGGTCACTATCTCTCCGTCTCGTAGACACGAGCTGAGAAATTGCAAACGTCGAGCAATTGCTCAGAGATGAAAAGTGCCAGCACTGAAAGATGTTGCTAGCCAGCACCCTTCCTTGGAAGCGCTTATGTAGCCCTAAGAATAGTGGGGCTCTGTGCTTCTCTAGCCACCTCATCTTCTGCTCATCCTCTCGCGCAGTCTAAAGAGAGCTCAGGTGAGAAATTGCAAACGTCGAGCAATTGCTCAGAGAGGAAAAGTGCCAGCACTGAAAGCTGTTGCTAGCCAGCACCCTTCCTTGGAAGCGCTTTCACAGGCGCAGCAACACTGGGGCTTTGCGCTTCTCTAGCCACCAAACGTCACGGTCACTATCTCTCCGTCTCGTAGACACGAGCTGAGAAATTGCAAACGTCGAGCAATTGCTCAGAGATGAAAAGTGCCAGCACTGAAAGCTGTTGCTAGCCAGCCCCCTTCCTTGGAAGCGCTTTTGTAGCCCTAAGAACAGTGGGGCTCTGGGCTTCTGTAGCCACCTCATCTTCTGCTCATCCTCTCGCGCAGTCTAAAGAGAGCTCAGGTGTGAAATTGCAAACGTCGAGCAATTGCTCAGAGAGGAAAAGTGCCAGCACTGAAAGCTGTTGCTAGCCAGCACCCTTCCTTGGAAGCGCTTTCACAGGCGCAGCAACACTGGGGCTTTGCGCTTCTCTAACCACCAAACGTCACGGTCACTATCTCTCCGTCTCGTAGACACGAGCTGAGAAATTGCAAACGTCGAGCAATTGCTCAGAGATGAAAAGTGCCAGCACTGAAACCTGTTGCTAGCCAGCACCCTTCCTTGGAAGCGCTTTTGTAGCCCTAAGAACAGTGGAGCTCTGGGCTTCTCTAGCCACCTCATCTTCTGCTCATCCTCTCGCGCAGTCTAAAGAGTGCTCAGGTGAGAAATTGCAAACGTCGAGCAATTGCTCAGAGATGAAAAGTGCCAGCACTGAAAGCTGTTGCTAGCCAGCACCCTTCCTTGGAAGCGCTTTTGTAGCCCTAAGAACAGTGGGGCTCTGGGCTTCTCTAGCCACCTCATCTTCTGCTCATCCTGTCGCGCAGTCTAAAGAGAGCTCAGGTGTGAAATTGCAAACGTCGAGCAATTGCTCAGAGATGAAAAGTGCCAGCACTGAAAGCTGTTGCTAGCCAGCAGCCTTCCTTGGAAGCGCTTTCACAGGCACAGCAACACTGGGGCTTTGCGCTTCTCTAACCACCAAACGTCACGGTCACTATCTCTCCGTCTCGTAGACACGAGCTGAGAAATTGCAAACGTTGAGCAATTGCTCAGAGATGAAAAGTGCCAGCACTGAAAGATGTTGCTAGCCAGCCCCCTTCCTTGGAAGCGCTTTTGTAGCCCTAAGAACAGTGGGGCTCTGGGCTTCTCTAGCCATCTCATCTTCTGCTCATCCTCTCGCGCAGTCTAAAGAGAGCTCAGGTGAGAAATTGCAAACGTCGAGCAATTGCTCAGAGATGAAAAGTGCCAGCACTGAAAGCTGTTGCTAGCCAGCACCCTTCCTTGCAAGCGCTTTCACAGGCGCAGCAACACTGGGGCTTTGCGCTTCTCTAACCACCAAACATCACGGTCACTATCTCTCCGTCTCGTAGACACGAGCTGAGAAATTGCAAACCTCGAGCAATTGCTCAGAGATGAAAAGTGCCAGCACTGAAAGATGTTGCTAGCCAGCACCCTTCCTTGGAAGCGCTTTTGTAGCCCTAAGAACAGTGGGGCTCTGGGCTTCTCTAGCCACCTCATCTTCTGCTCATCCTCTCGCGCAGTCTAAAGAGAGCTCAGGTGAGAAATGGCAAACGTCCAGCAATTGCTCAGAGATGAAAAGTGCCAGCACTGAAAGCTGTTGCTAGCCAGCACCCTTCCTTGGAAGCGCTTTCACAGGTGCAGCAACACTGGGGCTTTGCGCTTCTCTACCCACCAAACGTCACGGTCATTCTCTTTCGGTCTCGTAGACACGAGCTGAGAAATTGCAAACGTCGAGCAATTGCTCAGAGATGAAAAGTGCCAGCACTGAAAGATGTTGCTAGCCAGCCCCCTTCCTTGGAAGCGCTTTTGTAGCCCTAAGAACAGTGGGGCTCTGTGCTTCTCTAGCCACCTCATCTTCTGCTCATCCTCTCGCGCAGTCTAAAGAGAGCTCAGGTGAGAAATTGCAAACGTCGAGCAATTGCTCAGAGAGGAAAAGTGCCAGCACTGAAAGCTGTTGCTAGCCAGCACCCTTCCTTGGAAGCGCTTTTGTAGCCCTAAGAACAGTGGGGCTCTGTGCTTCTCTAGCCATCTAATCTTCTGCTCATCCTCTCGCGCAGTCTAAAGAGAGCTCAGGTGAGAAATGGCAAACGTCCAGCAATTGCTCAGAGATGAAAAGTGCCAGCACTGAAAGCTGTTGCTAGCCAGCCCCCTTCCTTGGAAGCGCTTTCACAGGCGCAGCAACACTGGGGCTTTGCGCTTCTCTAACCACCAAACGTCACGGTCACTATCTCTCCGTCTCGTAGACACGAGCTGAGAAATCGCAAACCTCGAGCAATTGCTCAGAGATGAAAAGTGCCAGCACTGAAAGCTGTTGCTAGCCAGCCCCCTTCCTTGGAAGCGCTTTCACAGGCGCAGCAACACTGGGGCTTTGCGCTTCTCTAACCACCAAACGTCACAGTCATTCTCTTTCCGTCTCGTAGACACGAGCTGAGAAAGTGCAAACGTTGAGCAATTGCTCAGAGATGAAAAGTGCCAGCACTGAAAGCTGTTGCTAGCCAGCACCCTTCCTTGGAAGCTCTTTTGTAGCCCTAAGAACAGTGGGGCTCTGGGCTTCTCTAGCCACCTCATCTTCTGCTCATCCTCTCGCGCACTCTAAAGAGAGCTCAGGTGAGAAATGGCAAACGTCGAGCAATTGCTCAGAGATGAAAAGTGCCAGCACTGAAAGCTGTTGCTAGCCAGCACCCTTCCTTGGAAGCGCTGTCACAGGCGCAACAACACTGGGGCTTTGCGCTTCTCTACCCACCAAACGTCACGGTCATTCTCTTTCCGTCTCGTAGACACGAGCTGAGAAAGTGCAAACGTCGAGCAATTGCTCAGAGATGAAAAGAGCCAGCACTGAAAGCTCTTGCTAGCCAGCCCCCTTCCTTGGAAGCGCTTTCACAGGCGCAGCAACACTGGGGCTTTGCGCTTCTCTAACCACCAAACGTCACGGTCACTATCTCTCCGTCTCGTAGACACGAGCTGAGAAATTGCAAACGTCGAGCAATTGCTCAGAGATGAAAAGCGCCAGCACTGAAAGATGTTGCTAGCCAGCACCCTTCCTTGGAAGCGCTTTCACAGGCGCAGCAACACTTGCTCTTTGCGCTTCTCTAGCCACCAAACGTCACGGTCATTCTCTTTCGGTCTCGTAGACACGAGCTGAGAAATTGCAAACGTCGAGCAATTGCTCAGAGATGAAAAGTGCCAGCACTGAAAGCTGTTGCTAGCCAGCCCCCTTCCTTGGAAGCGCTTTTGTAGCCCTAAGAACAGTGGGGCTCTGGGCTTCTCTAGCCACCTCATCTTCTGCTCATCCTCTCGCGCAGTCTAAAGAGAGCTCAGGTGAGAAATGGCAAACGTCCAGCAATTGCTCAGAGATGAAAAGTGCCAGCACTGAAAGCTGTTGCTAGCCAGCACCCTTCCTTGGAAGCGCTTTCACAGGCGCAGCAACACTGGGGCTTTGCGCTTCTCTACCCACCAAACATCACGGTCACTATCTCTCCGTCTCGTAGACACGAGCTGAGAAATTGCAAACGTCGAGCAATTGCTCAGAGATGAAAAGTGCCAGCACTGAAAGCTGTTGCTAGCCAGCCCCCTTCCTTGGAAGCGCTTATGTAGCCCTAAGAACAATGGGGCTCTGGCCTTCTCTAGCCACCTCATATTCTGCTCATCCTGTCGCGCAGTCTAAAGAGAGCTCAGGTGAGAAATGGCAAACGTCCAGCAATTGCTCAGAGATGAAAAGTGCCAGCACTGAAAGCTGTTGCTAGCCAGCACCCTTCCTTGGAAGCGCTTTCACAGGCGCAGCAACACTGGGGCTTTGCGCTTCTCTACCCACCAAACGTCACGGTCACTATCTCTCCGTCTCGTAGACACGAGCTGAGAAATTGCAAATGTCGAGCAATTGCTCACAGATGAAAAGTGCCAGCACTGAAAGCTGTTGCTAGCCAGCCCCCTTCCTTGGAAGCGCTTTCACAGGCGCAGCAACACTGGGGCTTTGCGCTTCTCTAACCACCAAACGTCACGGTCACTATCTCTCCGTCTCGTAGACACGAGCTGAGAAATTGCAAACCTCGAGCAATTGCTCAGAGATGAAAAGTGCCAGCACTGAAAGCTGTTGCTAGCCAGCCCCCTTCCTTGGAAGCGCTTTTGTAGCCCTAAGAACACTGGGGCTCTGGGCTTCTCTAGCCACCTCATCTTCTGCTCATCCTCTCGCGCAGTCTAAAGAGCGCTCAGGTGAGAAATTGCAAACGTCGAGCAATTGCTCAGAGAGGAAAAGTGCCAGCACTGAAAGCTGTTGCTAGCCAGCACCCTTCCTTGGAAGCGCTTTCACAGGCGCAGCAACACTGGGGCTTTGCGCTTCTCTAACCACCAAACGTCACGGTCACTATCTCTCCGTCTCGTAGACACGAGCTGAGAAATTGCAAACGTCGAGCAATTGCTCAGAGATGAAAAGTGCCAGCACTGAAAGATGTTGCTAGCCAGCCCCCTTCCTTGGAAGCGCTTTTGTAGCCCTAAGAACAGTGGGGCTCTGGGCTTCTCTAGCCACCTCATCTTCTGCTCATCCTCTCGCGCACTCTAAAGAGAGCTCAGGTGAGAAATTGCAAACGTCGAGCAATTGCTCAGAGATGAAAAGTGCCAGCACTGAAAGCTGTTGCTAGCCAGCCCCCTTCCTTGGAAGCGCTTTTGTAGGCCTAAGAACAGTGGGGCTCTGGGCTTCTCTAGCCACCTCATCTTCTGCTCATCCTCTCGCGCAGTCTAAAGAGAGCTCAGGTGAGAAATTGCAAACGTCGAGCAATTGCTCAGAGATGAAAAGTGCCAGCACTGAAAGCTGTTGCTAGCCAGCACCCTTCCTTGGAAGCGCTTTCACAGGCGCAGCAACACTGGGGCTTTGCGCTTCTATACGCACCAAACGTCACGGTCACTATCTCTCCGTCTCGTAGACACGAGCTGAGAAATTGCAAACGTCGAGCAATTGCTCAGAGATGAAAACTGCCAGCACTGAAAGATGTTGCTAGCCAGCACCCTTCCTTGGAAGCGCTTTTGTAGCCCTAAGAACAGTGGGGCTCTGTGCTTCTCTAGCCATCTAAACTTCTGCTCATCCTGTCGCGCAGTCTAAAGAGAGCTCAGGTGAGAAATTGCAAACGTCGAGCAATTGCTCAGAGATGAAAAGTGCCAGCACTGAAAGCTGTTGCTAGCCAGCAGCCTTCCTTGGAAGCGCTTTCACAGGCGCAGCAACACTGGGGCTTTGCGCTTCTCTAACCACCAAACGTCACGGTCACTATCTCTCCGTCTCGTAGACACGAGCTGAGAAATTGCAAACGTCGAGCAATTGCTCAGAGATGAAAAGTGCCAGCACTGAAAGATGTTGCTAGCCAGCACCCTTCCTTGGAAGCGCTTTTGTAGCCCTAAGAACAGTGGGGCTCTGGGCTTCTCTAGCCATCTAAACTTCCGCTCATCCTCTCGCGCAGTCTAAAGAGAGCTCAGGTGAGAAATTGCAAACGTCGAGCAATTGCTCAGAGATGAAAAGTGCCAGCACTGAAAGCTGTTGCTAGCCAGCCCCCTTCCTTGGAAGCGCTTTCACAGGCGCAGCAACACTGGGGCTTTGCGCTTCTCTACCCACCAAACGTCACGGTCACTATCTCTCCGTCTCGTAGACACGAGCTGAGAAATTGCAAACGTCGAGCAATTGCTCAGAGATGAAAAGTGCCAGCACTGAAAGCTGTTGCTAGCCAGCCCCCTTCCTTGGAAGCGCTTTTGTAGCCCTAAGAACAGTGGGGCTCTGGGCTTCTCTAGCCACCTCATCTTCTGCTCATCCTCTCGCGCACTCTAAAGAGAGCTCAGGTGAGAAATTGCAAACGTCGAGCAATTGCTCAGAGAGGAAAAGTGCCAGCACTGAAAGCTGTTGCTAGCCAGCACCCTTCCTTGGAAGCGCTTTCACAGGCGCAGCAACACTGGGGCTTTGCGCTTCTCTACCCACCAAACGTCACGGTCACTATCTCTCCGTCTCGTAGACACGAGCTGAGAAATTGCAAACGTCGAGCAATTGCTCAGAGATGAAAAGTGCCAGCACTGAAAGATGTTGCTAGCCAGCACCCTTCCTTGGAAGCGCTTTTGTAGCCCTAAGAACAGTGGGGCTCTGGGCTTCTCTAGCCACCTCATCTTCTGCTCATCCTCTCGCGCACTCTAAAGAGAGCTCAGGTGAGAAATTGCAAACGTCCAGCAATTGCTCAGAGATGAAAAGTGCCAGCACTGAAAGCTGTTGCTAGCCAGCCCCCTTCCTTGGAAGCGCTTTTGTAGCCCTAAGAACAGTGGGGCTCTGGGCTTC
Source organism: Sarcoramphus papa (assembly GCA_037962945.1). Classification (NCBI taxonomy): domain Eukaryota; kingdom Metazoa; phylum Chordata; class Aves; order Accipitriformes; family Cathartidae; genus Sarcoramphus; species Sarcoramphus papa. The sequence goes on along the minus strand of CM075590.1, from coordinate 26,808,341 downwards.
TCTAGCCACCTCATCTTCTGCTCATCCTCTCGCGCACTCTAAAGAGAGCTCAGGTGAGAAATTGCAAACGTCGAGCAATTGCTGTGAGATGAAAAGTGCCAGCACTGAAAGCTGTTGCTAGCCAGCCCCCTTCCTTGCAAGCGCTTTCACAGGCGCAGCAACACTGGGGCTTTGCGCTTCTCTAACCACCAAACGTCACGGTCACTATCTCTCCGTCTCGTAGACACGAGCTGAGAAATTGCAAACGTCGAGCAATTGCTCAGAGATGAAAAGTGCCAGCACTGAAAGATGTTGCTAGCCAGCCCCCTTCCTTGGAAGTGCTTTTGTAGCCCTAAGAACAGTGGGGCTCTGTGCTTCTCTAGCCATCTAAACTTCTGCTCATCCTCTCGCGCAGTCTAAAGAGCGCTCAGGTGAGAAATTGCAAACGTCGAGCAATTGCTCAGAGATGAAAAGTGCCAGCACTGAAAGCTGTTGCTAGCCAGCGCCCTTCCTTGGAAGCGCTTTCACAGGCGCAGCAACACTGGGGCTTTGCGCTTCTCTAACCACCAAACGTCACGGTCACTATCTCTCCGTCTCGTAGACACGAGCTGAGAAATTGCAAACGTCGAGCAATTGCTCAGAGATGAAAAGTGCCAGCACTGAAAGCTGTTGCTAGCCAGCACCCTTCCTTGGAAGTGCTTTTGTAGGCCTAAGAACACCGGGACTCTGTGCTTTTCTAGCCATTTAAACTTCTGCTCATCCTCTCGCGCAGTCTAAAGAGAGCTCAGGTGAGAAATTGCAAATGTCGAGCAATTGCTGAGAAATGAAAAGTGCCAGCACTGAAAGCTGTTGCTAGCCAGCACCCTTCCTTGGAAGCGATTTCACAGGCGCAGCAACACTTGCTCTTTGCCCTTCTCTAACCACCAAACGTCACGGTCATTCTCTTTCGGTCTCGTAGACACGAGCTGAGAAATTGCAAACGTCGAGCAATTGCTCAGAGATGAAAAGTGCCAGCACTGAAAGATGTTGCTAGGCAGCCCCCTTCCTTGGAAGCGCTTTTGTAGCCCTAAGAACACTGGGTCTCTGTGCTTCTCTAGCCATCTAAACTTCTGCTCATCCTCTCGCGCACTCTAAAGAGCGCTCAGGTGAGAAATTGCAAACGTCGAGCAATTGCTCAGAGAGGAAAAGTGCCAGCACTGAAAGCTCTTGCTAGCCAGCACCCTTCCTTGGAAGCGCTTTCACAGGCGCAGCAACACTGGGGCTTTGCGCTTCTCTACCCACCAAACGTCACGGTCACTATCACTCCGTCTCGTAGACACGAGCTGAGAAATTGCAAACGTCGAGCAATTGCTCAGAGATGAAAAGTGCCAGCACTGAAAGATGTTGCTAGCCAGCCCCCTTCCTTGGAAGCGCTTATGTAGCCCTAAGAACACTGGAGCTCTGGGCTTCTCTAGCCATCTCATCTTCTGCTCATCCTCTCGCGCAGTCTAAAGAGAGCTCAGGTGAGAAATTGCAAACGTCGAGCAATTGCTCAGAGAGGAAAAGTGCCAGCACTGAAAGATGTTGCTAGCCAGCCCCCTTCCTTGGAAGCGCTTATGTAGCCCTAAGAACACTGGGGCTCTGGGCTTCTCTAGCCACCTCATCTTCTGCTCATCCTCTCGCGCAGTCTAAAGAGAGCTCAGGTGTGAAATTGCAAACGTCGAGCAATTGCTCAGAGATGAAAAGTGCCAGCACTGAAAGCTGTTGCTAGCCAGCACCCTTCCTTGAAAGCGCTTTCACAGGCGCAGCAACACTGGGGCTTTGCGCTTCTCTATCCACCAAACGTCACGGTCACTATCTCTCCGTCTCGTAGACACGAGCTGAGAAATTGCAAACGTCGAGCAATTGCTCAGAGATGAAAAGTGCCAGCACTGAAAGCTGTTGCTAGCCAGCACCCTTCCTTGGAAGCGCTTATGTAGCCCTAAGAACAGTGGGGCTCTGGGCTTCTCTAGCCACCTCATCTTCTGCTCATCCTCTCGCGCACTCTAAAGAGAGCTCAGGTGAGAAATTGCAAACGTCGAGCAATTGCTCAGAGATGAAAAGTGCCAGCACTGAAAGCTGTTGCTAGCCAGCCCCCTTCCTTGGAAGCGCTTTCACAGGCGCAGCAACACTGGGGCTTTGCGCTTCTCTAACCACCAAACGTCACGGTCACTATCTCTCCGTCTCGTAGACACGAGCTGAGAAATTGCAAACGTCGAGCAATTGCTCAGAGATGAAAAGTGCCAGCACTGAAAGCTGTTGCTAGCCAGCCCCCTTCCTTGGAAGCGCTTTTGTAGCCCTAAGAACAGTGGGGCTCTGGCCTTCTCTAGCCACCTCATCTTCTGCTCATCCTGTCGCGCAGTCTAAAGAGAGCTCAGGTGAGAAATGGCAAACGTCCAGCAATTGCTCAGAGATGAAAAGTGCCAGCACTGAAAGCTGTTGCTAGCCAGCACCCTTCCTTGGAAGCGCTTTCACAGGCGCAGCAACACTGGGGCTTTGCGCTTCTCTAACCACCAAACGTCACGGTCACTATCTCTCCGTCTCGTAGACACGAGCTGAGAAATTGCAAATGTCGAGCAATTGCTCACAGATGAAAAGTGCCAGCACTGAAAGCTGTTGCTAGCCAGCCCCCTTCCTTGGAAGCGCTTTCACAGGCGCAGCAACACTGGGGCTTTGCGCTTCTCTAACCACCAAACGTCACGGTCACTATCTCTCCGTCTCGTAGACACGAGCTGAGAAATTGCAAACCTCGAGCAATTGCTCAGAGATGAAAAGTGCCAGCACTGAAAGCTGTTGCTAGCCAGCCCCCTTCCTTGGAAGCGCTTTTGTAGCCCTAAGAACACTGGGGCTCTGGGCTTCTCTAGCCACCTCATCTTCTGCTCATCCTCTCGCGCAGTCTAAAGAGCGCTCAGGTGAGAAATTGCAAACGTCGAGCAATTGCTCAGAGAGGAAAAGTGCCAGCACTGAAAGCTCTTGCTAGCCAGCACCCTTCCTTGGAAGCGCTTTCACAGGCGCAGCAACACTGGGGCTTTGCGCTTCTCTAACCACCAAACGTCACGGTCACTATCTCTCCGTCTCGTAGACACGAGCTGAGAAATTGCAAACGTCGAGCAATTGCTCAGAGATGAAAAGTGCCAGCACTGAAAGATGTTGCTAGCCAGCCCCCTTCCTTGGAAGCGCTTTTGTAGCCCTAAGAACAGTGGGGCTCTGGGCTTCTCTAGCCACCTCATCTTCTGCTCATCCTCTCGCGCAGTCTAAAGAGAGCTCAGGTGAGAAATTGCAAACGTCGAGCAATTGCTCAGAGATGAAAAGTGCCAGCACTGAAAGCTGTTGCTAGCCAGCCCCCTTCCTTGGAAGCGCTTTTGTAGGCCTAAGAACAGTGGGGCTCTGGGCTTCTCTAGCCACCTCATCTTCTGCTCATCCTCTCGCGCAGTCTAAAGAGAGCTCAGGTGTGAAATTGCAAACGTCGAGCAATTGCTCAGAGATGAAAAGTGCCAGCACTGAAAGCTGTTGCTAGCCAGCCCCCTTCCTTGGAAGCGCTTTCACAGGCGCAGCAACACTGGGGCTTTGCGCTTCTATACGCACCAAACGTCACGGTCACTATCTCTCCGTCTCGTAGACACGAGCTGAGAAATTGCAAACGTCGAGCAATTGCTCAGAGATGAAAACTGCCAGCACTGAAAGATGTTGCTAGCCAGCCCCCTTCCTTGGAAGCGCTTTTGTAGCCCTAAGAACAGTGGGGCTCTGTGCTTCTCTAGCCATCTAAACTTCTGCTCATCCTGTCGCGCAGTCTAAAGAGAGCTCAGGTGAGAAATTGCAAACGTCGAGCAATTGCTCAGAGATGAAAAGTGCCAGCACTGAAAGCTGTTGCTAGCCAGCAGCCTTCCTTGGAAGCGCTTTCACAGGCGCAGCAACACTGGGGCTTTGCGCTTCTCTAACCACCAAACGTCACGGTCACTATCTCTCCGTCTCGTAGACACGAGCTGAGAAATTGCAAACGTCGAGCAATTGCTCAGAGATGAAAAGTGCCAGCACTGAAAGATGTTGCTAGCCAGCACCCTTCCTTGGAAGCGCTTTTGTAGCCCTAAGAACAGTGGGGCTCTGGGCTTCTCTAGCCATCTAAACTTCCGCTCATCCTCTCGCGCAGTCTAAAGAGAGCTCAGGTGAGAAATTGCAAACGTCGAGCAATTGCTCAGAGATGAAAAGTGCCAGCACTGAAAGCTGTTGCTAGCCAGCCCCCTTCCTTGGAAGCGCTTTCACAGGCGCAGCAACACTGGGGCTTTGCGCTTCTCTAACCACCAAACGTCACGGTCACTATCTCTCCGTCTCGTAGACACGAGCTGAGAAATTGCAAACGTCGAGCAATTGCTCAGAGATGAAAAGTGCCAGCACTGAAAGCTGTTGCTAGCCAGCCCCCTTCCTTGGAAGCGCTTTTGTAGCCCTAAGAACAGTGGGGCTCTGTGCTTCTCTAGCCACCTCATCTTCTGCTCATCCTCTCGCGCACTCTAAAGAGAGCTCAGGTGAGAAATTGCAAACGTCGAGCAATTGCTCAGAGAGGAAAAGTGCCAGCACTGAAAGCTGTTGCTAGCCAGCACCCTTCCTTGGAAGCGCTTTCACAGGCGCAGCAACACTGGGGCTTTGCGCTTCTCTAACCACCAAACATCACGGTCACTATCTCTCCGTCTCGTAGACACGAGCTGAGAAATTGCAAACGTCGAGCAATTGCTCAGAGATGAAAAGTGCCAGCACTGAAAGATGTTGCTAGCCAGCCCCCTTCCTTGGAAGCGCTTTTGTAGCCCTAAGAACAGTGGGGCTCTGGGCTTCTCTAGCCACCTCATCTTCTGCTCATCCTCTCGCGCACTCTAAAGAGAGCTCAGGTGAGAAATTGCAAACGTCCAGCAATTGCTCAGAGATGAAAAGTGCCAGCACTGAAAGCTGTTGCTAGCCAGCCCCCTTCCTTGGAAGCGCTTTTGTAGCCCTAAGAACAGTGGGGCTCTGGGCTTCTCTAGCCACCTCATCTTCTGCTCATCCTCTCGCGCACTCTAAAGAGAGCTCAGGTGAGAAATTGCAAACGTCGAGCAATTGCTCAGAGATGAAAAGTGCCAGCACTGAAAGCTGTTGCTAGCCAGCACCCTTCCTTGGAAGCGCTTTCACAGGCGCAGCAACACTGGGGCTTTGCGCTTCTCTAACCACCAAACGTCACGGTCACTATCTCTCCGTCTCGTAGACACGAGCTGAGAAATTGCAAACGTCGAGCAATTGCTCAGAGATGAAAAGTGCCAGCACTGAAAGATGTTGCTAGCCAGCCCCCTTCCTTGGAAGTGCTTTTGTAGCCCTAAGAACAGTGGGGCTCTGTGCTTCTCTAGCCATCTAAACTTCTGCTCATCCTCTCGCGCAGTCTAAAGAGCGCTCAGGTGAGAAATTGCAAACGTCGAGCAATTGCTCAGAGAGGAAAAGTGCCAGCACTGAAAGCTGTTGCTAGCCAGCGCCCTTCCTTGGAAGCGCTTTCACAGGCGCAGCAACACTGGGGCTTTGCGCTTCTCTAACCACCAAACGTCACGGTCACTATCTCTCCGTCTCGTAGACACGAGCTGAGAAATTGCAAACGTCGAGCAATCGCTCAGAGATGAAAAGCGCCAGCACTGAAAGCTGTTGCTAGCCAGCACCCTTCCTTGGAAGTGCTTTTGTAGGCCTAAGAACACCGGGACTCTGTGCTTTTCTAGCCATTTAAACTTCTGCTCATCCTCTCGCGCAGTCTAAAGAGAGCTCAGGTGAGAAATTGCAAATGTCGAGCAATTGCTGAGAAATGAAAAGTGCCAGCACTGAAAGCTGTTGCTAGCCAGCACCCTTCCTTGGAAGCGATTTCACAGGCGCAGCAACACTTGCTCTTTGCCCTTCTCTAACCACCAAACGTCACGGTCATTCTCTTTCGGTCTCGTAGACACGAGCTGAGAAATTGCAAACGTCGAGCAATTGCTCAGAGATGAAAAGTGCCAGCACTGAAAGATGTTGCTAGCCAGCACCCTTCCTTGGAAGCGCTTTTGTAGCCCTAAGAACACTGGGTCTCTGTGCTTCTCTAGCCATCTAAACTTCTGCTCATCCTCTCGCGCACTCTAAAGAGCGCTCAGGTGAGAAATTGCAAACGTCGAGCAATTGCTCAGAGAGGAAAAGTGCCAGCACTGAAAGCTCTTGCTAGCCAGCACCCTTCCTTGGAAGCGCTTTCACAGGCGCAGCAACACTGGGGCTTTGCGCTTCTCTACCCACCAAACGTCACGGTCACTATCACTCCGTCTCGTAGACACGAGCTGAGAAATTGCAAACGTCGAGCAATTGCTCAGAGATGAAAAGTGCCAGCACTGAAAGATGTTGCTAGCCAGCCCCCTTCCTTGGAAGCGCTTATGTAGCCCTAAGAACACTGGAGCTCTGGGCTTCTCTAGCCATCTCATCTTCTGCTCATCCTCTCGCGCAGTCTAAAGAGAGCTCAGGTGAGAAATTGCAAACGTCGAGCAATTGCTCAGAGAGGAAAAGTGCCAGCACTGAAAGATGTTGCTAGCCAGCCCCCTTCCTTGGAAGCGCTTATGTAGCCCTAAGAACACTGGGGCTCTGGGCTTCTCTAGCCACCTCATCTTCTGCTCATCCTCTCGCGCAGTCTAAAGAGAGCTCAGGTGTGAAATTGCAAACGTCGAGCAATTGCTCAGAGATGAAAAGTGCCAGCACTGAAAGCTGTTGCTAGCCAGCACCCTTCCTTGAAAGCGCTTTCACAGGCGCAGCAACACTGGGGCTTTGCGCTTCTCTATCCACCAAACGTCACGGTCACTATCTCTCCGTCTCGTAGACACGAGCTGAGAAATTGCAAACGTCGAGCAATTGCTCAGAGATGAAAAGTGCCAGCACTGAAAGCTGTTGCTAGCCAGCACCCTTCCTTGGAAGCGCTTATGTAGCCCTAAGAACAGTGGGGCTCTGGGCTTCTCTAGCCACCTCATCTTCTGCTCATCCTCTCGCGCACTCTAAAGAGAGCTCAGGTGAGAAATTGCAAACGTCGAGCAATTGCTCAGAGATGAAAAGTGCCAGCACTGAAAGCTGTTGCTAGCCAGCCCCCTTCCTTGCAAGCGCTTTCACAGGCGCAGCAACACTGGGGCTTTGCGCTTCTCTAACCACCAAACGTCACGGTCACTATCTCTCCGTCTCGTAGACACGAGCTGAGAAATTGCAAACGTCGAGCAATTGCTCAGAGATGAAAAGTGCCAGCACTGAAAGATGTTGCTAGCCAGCCCCCTTCCTTGGAAGCGCTTTTGTAGCCCTAAGAACAGTGGGGCTCTGGGCTTCTCTAGCCACCTCATCTTCTGCTCATCCTCTCGCGCAGTCTAAAGAGAGCTCAGGTGAGAAATTGCAAACGTCGAGCAATTGCTCAGAGATGAAAAGTGCCAGCACTGAAAGCTGTTGCTAGCCAGCCCCCTTCCTTGGAAGCGCTTTTGTAGGCCTAAGAACAGTGGGGCTCTGGGCTTCTCTAGCCACCTCATCTTCTGCTCATCCTCTCGCTCAGTCTAAAGAGAGCTCAGGTGTGAAATTGCAAACGTCGAGCAATTGCTCAGAGATGAAAAGTGCCAGCACTGAAAGCTGTTGCTAGCCAGCCCCCTTCCTTGGAAGCGCTTTCACAGGCGCAGCAACACTGGGGCTTTGCGCTTCTATACGCACCAAACGTCACGGTCACTATCTCTCCGTCTCGTAGACACGAGCTGAGAAATTGCAAACGTCGAGCAATTGCTCAGAGATGAAAACTGCCAGCACTGAAAGATGTTGCTAGCCAGCCCCCTTCCTTGGAAGCGCTTTTGTAGCCCTAAGAACAGTGGGGCTCTGTGCTTCTCTAGCCATCTAAACTTCTGCTCATCCTGTCGCGCAGTCTAAAGAGAGCTCAGGTGAGAAATTGCAAACGTCGAGCAATTGCTCAGAGATGAAAAGTGCCAGCACTGAAAGCTGTTGCTAGCCAGCAGCCTTCCTTGGAAGCGCTTTCACAGGCGCAGCAACACTGGGGCTTTGCGCTTCTCTAACCACCAAACGTCACGGTCACTATCTCTCCGTCTCGTAGACACGAGCTGAGAAATTGCAAACGTCGAGCAATTGCTCAGAGATGAAAAGTGCCAGCACTGAAAGATGTTGCTAGCCAGCACCCTTCCTTGGAAGCGCTTTTGTAGCCCTAAGAACAGTGGGGCTCTGGGCTTCTCTAGCCATCTAAACTTCCGCTCATCCTCTCGCGCAGTCTAAAGAGAGCTCAGGTGAGAAATTGCAAACGTCGAGCAATTGCTCAGAGATGAAAAGTGCCAGCACTGAAAGCTGTTGCTAGCCAGCCCCCTTCCTTGGAAGCGCTTTCACAGGCGCAGCAACACTGGGGCTTTGCGCTTCTCTAACCACCAAACGTCACGGTCACTATCTCTCCGTCTCGTAGACACGAGCTGAGAAATTGCAAACGTCGAGCAATTGCTCAGAGATGAAAAGTGCCAGCACTGAAAGCTGTTGCTAGCCAGCCCCCTTCCTTGGAAGCGCTTTTGTAGCCCTAAGAACAGTGGGGCTCTGTGCTTCTCTAGCCACCTCATCTTCTGCTCATCCTCTCGCGCACTCTAAAGAGAGCTCAGGTGAGAAATTGCAAACGTCGAGCAATTGCTCAGAGAGGAAAAGTGCCAGCACTGAAAGCTGTTGCTAGCCAGCACCCTTCCTTGGAAGCGCTTTCACAGGCGCAGCAACACTGGGGCTTTGCGCTTCTCTAACCACCAAACATCACGGTCACTATCTCTCCGTCTCGTAGACACGAGCTGAGAAATTGCAAACGTCGAGCAATTGCTCAGAGATGAAAAGTGCCAGCACTGAAAGATGTTGCTAGCCAGCCCCCTTCCTTGGAAGCGCTTTTGTAGCCCTAAGAACAGTGGGGCTCTGGGCTTCTCTAGCCACCTCATCTTCTGCTCATCCTCTCGCGCACTCTAAAGAGAGCTCAGGTGAGAAATTGCAAACGTCCAGCAATTGCTCAGAGATGAAAAGTGCCAGCACTGAAAGCTGTTGCTAGCCAGCCCCCTTCCTTGGAAGCGCTTTTGTAGCCCTAAGAACAGTGGGGCTCTGGGCTTCTCTAGCCACCTCATCTTCTGCTCATCCTCTCGCGCACTCTAAAGAGAGCTCAGGTGAGAAATTGCAAACGTCGAGCAATTGCTCAGAGATGAAAAGTGCCAGCACTGAAAGCTGTTGCTAGCCAGCACCCTTCCTTGGAAGCGCTTTCACAGGCGCAGCAACACTGGGGCTTTGCGCTTCTCTAACCACCAAACGTCACGGTCACTATCTCTCCGTCTCGTAGACACGAGCTGAGAAATTGCAAACGTCGAGCAATTGCTCAGAGATGAAAAGTGCCAGCACTGAAAGATGTTGCTAGCCAGCCCCCTTCCTTGGAAGTGCTTTTGTAGCCCTAAGAACAGTGGGGCTCTGTGCTTCTCTAGCCATCTAAACTTCTGCTCATCCTCTCGCGCAGTCTAAAGAGCGCTCAGGTGAGAAATTGCAAACGTCGAGCAATTGCTCAGAGAGGAAAAGTGCCAGCACTGAAAGCTGTTGCTAGCCAGCGCCCTTCCTTGGAAGCGCTTTCACAGGCGCAGCAACACTGGGGCTTTGCGCTTCTCTAACCACCAAACGTCACGGTCACTATCTCTCCGTCTCGTAGACACGAGCTGAGAAATTGCAAACGTCGAGCAATCGCTCAGAGATGAAAAGCGCCAGCACTGAAAGCTGTTGCTAGCCAGCACCCTTCCTTGGAAGTGCTTTTGTAGGCCTAAGAACACCGGGACTCTGTGCTTTTCTAGCCATTTAAACTTCTGCTCATCCTCTCGCGCAGTCTAAAGAGAGCTCAGGTGAGAAATTGCAAATGTCGAGCAATTGCTGAGAAATGAAAAGTGCCAGCACTGAAAGCTGTTGCTAGCCAGCACCCTTCCTTGGAAGCGATTTCACAGGCGCAGCAACACTTGCTCTTTGCCCTTCTCTAACCACCAAACGTCACGGTCATTCTCTTTCGGTCTCGTAGACACGAGCTGAGAAATTGCAAACGTCGAGCAATTGCTCAGAGATGAAAAGTGCCAGCACTGAAAGATGTTGCTAGCCAGCACCCTTCCTTGGAAGCGCTTTTGTAGCCCTAAGAACACTGGGTCTCTGTGCTTCTCTAGCCATCTAAACTTCTGCTCATCCTCTCGCGCACTCTAAAGAGCGCTCAGGTGAGAAATTGCAAACGTCGAGCAATTGCTCAGAGAGGAAAAGTGCCAGCACTGAAAGCTCTTGCTAGCCAGCACCCTTCCTTGGAAGCGCTTTCACAGGCGCAGCAACACTGGGGCTTTGCGCTTCTCTACCCACCAAACGTCACGGTCACTATCACTCCGTCTCGTAGACACGAGCTGAGAAATTGCAAACGTCGAGCAATTGCTCAGAGATGAAAAGTGCCAGCACTGAAAGATGTTGCTAGCCAGCACCCTTCCTTGGAAGCGCTTTTGTAGCCCTAAGAACACTGGAGCTCTGGGCTTCTCTAGCCATCTCATCTTCTGCTCATCCTCTCGCGCAGTCTAAAGAGAGCTCAGGTGAGAAATTGCAAACGTCGAGCAATTGCTCAGAGAGGAAAAGTGCCAGCACTGAAAGATGTTGCTAGCCAGCCCCCTTCCTTGGAAGCGCTTATGTAGCCCTAAGAACACTGGGGCTCTGGGCTTCTCTAGCCACCTCATCTTCTGCTCATCCTCTCGCGCAGTCTAAAGAGAGCTCAGGTGTGAAATTGCAAACGTCGAGCAATTGCTCAGAGAGGAAAAGTGCCAGCACTGAAAGCTGTTGCTAGCCAGCAGCCTTCCTTGGAAGCGCTTTCACAGGCGCAGCAACACTGGGGCTTTGCGCTTCTCTAACCACCAAACGTCACGGTCACTATCTCTCCGTCTCGTAGACACGAGCTGAGAAATTGCAAACGTCGAGCAATTGCTCAGAGATGAAAAGTGCCAGCACTGAAACCTGTTGCTAGCCAGCCCCCTTCCTTGGAAGCGCTTATGTAGCCCTAAGAAGACTGGGGCTCTGGGCTTCTCTAGCCACCTCATATTCTGCTCATCCTCTCGCGCAGTCTAAAGAGAGCTCAGGTGAGAAATGGCAAACGTTCAGCAATTGCTCAGAGATGAAAAGTGCCAGCACTGAAAGCTGTTGCTAGCCAGCCCCCTTCCTTGGAAGCGCTTTCACAGGCGCAGCAACACTGGGGCTTTGCGCTTCTCTACCCACCAAACGTCACGGTCACTATCTCTCCGTCTCGTAGACACGAGCTGAGAAATTGCAAACGTCGAGCAATTGCTCAGAGATGAAAAGTGCCAGCACTGAAAGCTGTTGCTAGCCAGCACCCTTCCTTGGAAGCGCTTATGTAGCCCTAAGAAGACTGGGGCTCTGGGCTTCTCTAGCCACCTCATATTCTGCTCATCCTGTCGCGCAGTCTAAAGAGAGCTCAGGTGAGAAATGGCAAACGTCCAGCAATTGCTCAGAGATGAAAAGTGCCAGCACTGAAAGCTGTTGCTAGCCAGCACCCTTCCTTGGAAGCGCTTTCACAGGCGCAGCAACACTGGGGCTTTGCGCTTCTCTACCCACCAAACGTCACGGTCACTATCTCTCCGTCTCGTAGACACGAGCTGAGAAATTGCAAACGTCGAGCAATTGCTCAGAGATGAAAAGCGCCAGCACTGAAAGCTGTTGCTAGCCAGCACCCTTCCTTGGAAGCGCTTTCACAGGCGCAGCAACACTGGGGCTTTGCGCTTCTCTACCCACCAAACGTCACGGTCACTATCTCTCCGTCTCGTAGACACGAGCTGAGAAATTGCAAACGTCGAGCAATTGCTCAGAGATGAAAAGTGCCAGCACTGAAAGCTGTTGCTAGCCAGCCCCCTTCCTTGGAAGCGCTTTTGTAGCCCTAAGAACAGTGGGGCTCTGGGCTTCTCTAGCCATCTAAACTTCTGCTCATCCTGTCGCGCAGTCTAAAGAGAGCTCAGGTGAGAAATTGCAAACGTCGAGCAATTGCTCAGAGAGGAAAAGTGCCAGCACTGAAAGCTGTTGCTAGCCAGCAGCCTTCCTTGGAAGCACTTTCACAGGCGCAGCAACACTGGGGCTTTGCGCTTCTCTAACCACCAAACGTCACGGTCACTATCTCTCCGTCTCGTAGACACGAGCTGAGAAATTGCAAACGTCGAGCAATTGCTCAGAGATGAAAAGTGCCAGCACTGAAACCTGTTGCTAGCCAGCCCCCTTCCTTGGAAGCGCTTATGTAGCCCTAAGAAGACTGGGGCTCTGGGCTTCTCTAGCCACCTCATCTTCTGCTCATCCTCTCGCGCAGTCTAAAGAGAGCTCAGGTGAGAAATGGCAAACGTCCAGCAATTGCTCAGAGATGAAAAGTGCCAGCACTGAAAGCTGTTGCTAGCCAGCCCCCTTCCTTGGAAGCGCTTTCACAGGCGCAGCAACACTGGGGCTTTGCGCTTCTCTACCCACCAAACGTCACGGTCACTATCTCTCCGTCTCGTAGACACGAGCTGAGAAATTGCAAACGTCGAGCAAATGCTCACAGATGAAAAGTGCCAGCACTGAAACCTGTTGCTAGCCAGCACCCTTCCTTGGAAGCGCTTATGTAGCCCTAAGAAGACTGGGGCTCTGGGCTTCTCTAGCCACCTCATATTCTGCTCATCCTGTCGCGCAGTCTAAAGAGAGCTCAGGTGAGAAATGGCAAACGTCCAGCAATTGCTCAGAGATGAAAAGTGCCAGCACTGAAAGCTGTTGCTAGCCAGCACCCTTCCTTGGAAGCGCTTTCACAGGCGCAGCAACACTGGGGCTTTGCGCTTCTCTACCCACCAAACGTCACGGTCACTATCTCTCCGTCTCGTAGACACGAGCTGAGAAATTGCAAACGTCGAGCAATTGCTCACAGATGAAAAGTGCCAGCACTGAAAGCTGTTGCTAGCCAGCACCCTTCCTTGGAAGCGCTTTCACAGGCGCAGCAACACTGGGGCTTTGCGCTTCTCTAACCACCAAACGTCACGGTCACTATCTCTCCGTCTCGTAGACACGAGCTGAGAAATTGCAAACGTCGAGCAATCGCTCAGAGATGAAAAGCGCCAGCACTGAAAGCTGTTGCTAGCCAGCACCCTTCCTTGGAAGCGCTTTCACAGGCGCAGCAACACTGGGGCTTTGCGCTTCTCTACCCACCAAACGTCACGGTCACTATCTCTCCGTCTCGTAGACACGAGCTGAGAAATTGCAAACCTCGAGCAATTGCTCAGAGATGAAAAGTGCCAGCACTGAAAGCTGTTGCTAGCCAGCCCCCTTCCTTGGAAGCGCTTTTGTAGCCCTAAGAACACTGGGGCTCTGGGCTTCTCTAGCCACCTCATCTTCTGCTCATCCTGTCGCGCAGTCTAAAGAGCGCTCAGGTGAGAAATTGCAAACGTCGAGCAATTGCTCAGAGAGGAAAAGTGCCAGCACTGAAAGCTGTTGCTAGCCAGCCCCCTTCCTTGGAAGCGCTTTCACAGGCGCAGCAACACTGGGGCTTTGCGCTTCTATACGCACCAAACGTCACGGTCACTATCTCTCCGTCTCGTAGACACGAGCTGAGAAATTGCAAACGTCGAGCAATTGCTCAGAGATGAAAACTGCCAGCACTGAAAGATGTTGCTAGCCAGCCCCCTTCCTTGGAAGCGCTTTTGTAGCCCTAAGAACAGTGGGGCTCTGTGCTTCTCTAGCCATCTAAACTTCTGCTCATCCTCTCGCGCAGTCTAAAGAGAGCTCAGGTGAGAAATTGCAAACGTCGAGCAATTGCTCAGAGATGAAAAGTGCCAGCACTGAAAGCTGTTGCTAGCCAGCAGCCTTCCTTGGAAGCGCTTTCACAGGCGCAGCAACACTGGGGCTTTGCGCTTCTCTACCCACCAAACGTCACGGTCACTATCTCTCCGTCTCGTAGACACGAGCTGAGAAATTGCAAACGTCGAGCAATTGCTCAGAGATGAAAAGTGCCAGCACTGAAAGATGTTGCTAGCCAGCACCCTTCCTTGGAAGCGCTTTTGTAGCCCTAAGAACAGTGGGGCTCTGGGCTTCTCTAGCCATCTAAACTTCCGCTCATCCTCTCGCGCAGTCTAAAGAGAGCTCAGGTGAGAAATTGCAAACGTCGAGCAATTGCTCAGAGATGAAAAGTGCCAGCACTGAAAGCTGTTGCTAGCCAGCCCCCTTCCTTGGAAGCGCTTTCACAGGCGCAGCAACACTGGGGCTTTGCGCTTCTCTAACCACCAAACGTCACGGTCACTATCTCTCCGTCTCGTAGACACGAGCTGAGAAATTGCAAACGTCGAGCAATTGCTCAGAGATGAAAAGTGCCAGCACTGAAAGCTGTTGCTAGCCAGCCCCCTTCCTTGGAAGCGCTTTTGTAGCCCTAAGAACAGTGGGGCTCTGTGCTTCTCTAGCCACCTCATCTTCTGCTCATCCTCTCGCGCACTCTAAAGAGAGCTCAGGTGAGAAATTGCAAACGTCGAGCAATTGCTCAGAGAGGAAAAGTGCCAGCACTGAAAGCTGTTGCTAGCCAGCACCCTTCCTTGGAAGCGCTTTCACAGGCGCAGCAACACTGGGGCTTTGCGCTTCTCTAACCACCAAACATCACGGTCACTATCTCTCCGTCTCGTAGACACGAGCTGAGAAATTGCAAACGTCGAGCAATTGCTCAGAGATGAAAAGTGCCAGCACTGAAAGATGTTGCTAGCCAGCCCCCTTCCTTGGAAGCGCTTTTGTAGCCCTAAGAACAGTGGGGCTCTGGGCTTCTCTAGCCACCTCATCTTCTGCTCATCCTCTCGCGCACTCTAAAGAGAGCTCAGGTGAGAAATTGCAAACGTCCAGCAATTGCTCAGAGATGAAAAGTGCCAGCACTGAAAGCTGTTGCTAGCCAGCCCCCTTCCTTGGAAGCGCTTTTGTAGCCCTAAGAACAGTGGGGCTCTGGGCTTCTCTAGCCACCTCATCTTCTGCTCATCCTCTCGCGCACTCTAAAGAGAGCTCAGGTGAGAAATTGCAAACGTCGAGCAATTGCTCAGAGATGAAAAGTGCCAGCACTGAAAGCTGTTGCTAGCCAGCACCCTTCCTTGGAAGCGCTTTCACAGGCGCAGCAACACTGGGGCTTTGCGCTTCTCTAACCACCAAACGTCACGGTCACTATCTCTCCGTCTCGTAGACACGAGCTGAGAAATTGCAAACGTCGAGCAATTGCTCAGAGATGAAAAGTGCCAGCACTGAAAGATGTTGCTAGCCAGCCCCCTTCCTTGGAAGTGCTTTTGTAGCCCTAAGAACAGTGGGGCTCTGTGCTTCTCTAGCCATCTAAACTTCTGCTCATCCTCTCGCGCAGTCTAAAGAGCGCTCAGGTGAGAAATTGCAAACGTCGAGCAATTGCTCAGAGAGGAAAAGTGCCAGCACTGAAAGCTGTTGCTAGCCAGCGCCCTTCCTTGGAAGCGCTTTCACAGGCGCAGCAACACTGGGGCTTTGCGCTTCTCTAACCACCAAACGTCACGGTCACTATCTCTCCGTCTCGTAGACACGAGCTGAGAAATTGCAAACGTCGAGCAATCGCTCAGAGATGAAAAGCGCCAGCACTGAAAGCTGTTGCTAGCCAGCACCCTTCCTTGGAAGTGCTTTTGTAGGCCTAAGAACACCGGGACTCTGTGCTTTTCTAGCCATTTAAACTTCTGCTCATCCTCTCGCGCAGTCTAAAGAGAGCTCAGGTGAGAAATTGCAAATGTCGAGCAATTGCTGAGAAATGAAAAGTGCCAGCACTGAAAGCTGTTGCTAGCCAGCACCCTTCCTTGGAAGCGATTTCACAGGCGCAGCAACACTTGCTCTTTGCCCTTCTCTAACCACCAAACGTCACGGTCATTCTCTTTCGGTCTCGTAGACACGAGCTGAGAAATTGCAAACGTCGAGCAATTGCTCAGAGATGAAAAGTGCCAGCACTGAAAGATGTTGCTAGCCAGCACCCTTCCTTGGAAGCGCTTTTGTAGCCCTAAGAACACTGGGTCTCTGTGCTTCTCTAGCCATCTAAACTTCTGCTCATCCTCTCGCGCACTCTAAAGAGCGCTCAGGTGAGAAATTGCAAACGTCGAGCAATTGCTCAGAGAGGAAAAGTGCCAGCACTGAAAGCTCTTGCTAGCCAGCACCCTTCCTTGGAAGCGCTTTCACAGGCGCAGCAACACTGGGGCTTTGCGCTTCTCTACCCACCAAACGTCACGGTCACTATCACTCCGTCTCGTAGACACGAGCTGAGAAATTGCAAACGTCGAGCAATTGCTCAGAGATGAAAAGTGCCAGCACTGAAAGATGTTGCTAGCCAGCACCCTTCCTTGGAAGCGCTTTTGTAGCCCTAAGAACACTGGAGCTCTGGGCTTCTCTAGCCATCTCATCTTCTGCTCATCCTCTCGCGCAGTCTAAAGAGAGCTCAGGTGAGAAATTGCAAACGTCGAGCAATTGCTCAGAGAGGAAAAGTGCCAGCACTGAAAGATGTTGCTAGCCAGCCCCCTTCCTTGGAAGCGCTTATGTAGCCCTAAGAACACTGGGGCTCTGGGCTTCTGTAGCCACCTCATCTTCTGCTCATCCTCTCGCGCAGTCTAAAGAGAGCTCAGGTGTGAAATTGCAAACGTCGAGCAATTGCTCAGAGAGGAAAAGTGCCAGCACTGAAAGCTGTTGCTAGCCAGCAGCCTTCCTTGGAAGCGCTTTCACAGGCGCAGCAACACTGGGGCTTTGCGCTTCTCTAACCACCAAACGTCACGGTCACTATCTCTCCGTCTCGTAGACACGAGCTGAGAAATTGCAAACGTCGAGCAATTGCTCAGAGATGAAAAGTGCCAGCACTGAAACCTGTTGCTAGCCAGCCCCCTTCCTTGGAAGCGCTTATGTAGCCCTAAGAAGACTGGGGCTCTGGGCTTCTCTAGCCACCTCATATTCTGCTCATCCTCTCGCGCAGTCTAAAGAGAGCTCAGGTGAGAAATGGCAAACGTCGAGCAATTGCTCAGAGATGAAAAGTGCCAGCACTGAAAGCTGTTGCTAGCCAGCCCCCTTCCTTGGAAGCGCTTTCACAGGCGCAGCAACACTGGGGCTTTGCGCTTCTCTACCCACCAAACGTCACGGTCACTATCTCTCCGTCTCGTAGACACGAGCTGAGAAATTGCAAACGTCGAGCAATTGCTCAGAGATGAAAAGTGCCAGCACTGAAAGCTGTTGCTAGCCAGCACCCTTCCTTGGAAGCGCTTATGTAGCCCTAAGAAGACTGGGGCTCTGGGCTTCTCTAGCCACCTCATATTCTGCTCATCCTGTCGCGCAGTCTAAAGAGAGCTCAGGTGAGAAATGGCAAACGTCCAGCAATTGCTCAGAGATGAAAAGTGCCAGCACTGAAAGCTGTTGCTAGCCAGCACCCTTCCTTGGAAGCGCTTTCACAGGCGCAGCA
The DNA here is from genome assembly GCA_037962945.1 of Sarcoramphus papa. Lineage (NCBI taxonomy): Eukaryota > Metazoa > Chordata > Aves > Accipitriformes > Cathartidae > Sarcoramphus > Sarcoramphus papa. The sequence continues at coordinate 26,790,859 of CM075590.1, read as the reverse complement.
ACACTGGGGCTTTGCGCTTCTCTACCCACCAAACGTCACGGTCACTATCTCTCCGTCTCGTAGACACGAGCTGAGAAATTGCAAACGTCGAGCAATTGCTCAGAGATGAAAAGCGCCAGCACTGAAAGCTGTTGCTAGCCAGCACCCTTCCTTGGAAGCGCTTTCACAGGCGCAGCAACACTGGGGCTTTGCGCTTCTCTACCCACCAAACGTCACGGTCACTATCTCTCCGTCTCGTAGACACGAGCTGAGAAATTGCAAACGTCGAGCAATTGCTCAGAGATGAAAAGTGCCAGCACTGAAAGCTGTTGCTAGCCAGCCCCCTTCCTTGGAAGCGCTTTTGTAGCCCTAAGAACAGTGGGGCTCTGGGCTTCTCTAGCCATCTAAACTTCTGCTCATCCTGTCGCGCAGTCTAAAGAGAGCTCAGGTGAGAAATTGCAAACGTCGAGCAATTGCTCAGAGAGGAAAAGTGCCAGCACTGAAAGCTGTTGCTAGCCAGCAGCCTTCCTTGGAAGCACTTTCACAGGCGCAGCAACACTGGGGCTTTGCGCTTCTCTAACCACCAAACGTCACGGTCACTATCTCTCCGTCTCGTAGACACGAGCTGAGAAATTGCAAACGTCGAGCAATTGCTCAGAGATGAAAAGTGCCAGCACTGAAACCTGTTGCTAGCCAGCCCCCTTCCTTGGAAGCGCTTATGTAGCCCTAAGAAGACTGGGGCTCTGGGCTTCTCTAGCCACCTCATCTTCTGCTCATCCTCTCGCGCAGTCTAAAGAGAGCTCAGGTGAGAAATGGCAAACGTCCAGCAATTGCTCAGAGATGAAAAGTGCCAGCACTGAAAGCTGTTGCTAGCCAGCCCCCTTCCTTGGAAGCGCTTTCACAGGCGCAGCAACACTGGGGCTTTGCGCTTCTCTACCCACCAAACGTCACGGTCACTATCTCTCCGTCTCGTAGACACGAGCTGAGAAATTGCAAACGTCGAGCAAATGCTCACAGATGAAAAGTGCCAGCACTGAAACCTGTTGCTAGCCAGCACCCTTCCTTGGAAGCGCTTATGTAGCCCTAAGAAGACTGGGGCTCTGGGCTTCTCTAGCCACCTCATATTCTGCTCATCCTGTCGCGCAGTCTAAAGAGAGCTCAGGTGAGAAATGGCAAACGTCCAGCAATTGCTCAGAGATGAAAAGTGCCAGCACTGAAAGCTGTTGCTAGCCAGCACCCTTCCTTGGAAGCGCTTTCACAGGCGCAGCAACACTGGGGCTTTGCGCTTCTCTACCCACCAAACGTCACGGTCACTATCTCTCCGTCTCGTAGACACGAGCTGAGAAATTGCAAACGTCGAGCAATTGCTCACAGATGAAAAGTGCCAGCACTGAAAGCTGTTGCTAGCCAGCACCCTTCCTTGGAAGCGCTTTCACAGGCGCAGCAACACTGGGGCTTTGCGCTTCTCTAACCACCAAACGTCACGGTCACTATCTCTCCGTCTCGTAGACACGAGCTGAGAAATTGCAAACGTCGAGCAATCGCTCAGAGATGAAAAGCGCCAGCACTGAAAGCTGTTGCTAGCCAGCACCCTTCCTTGGAAGCGCTTTCACAGGCGCAGCAACACTGGGGCTTTGCGCTTCTCTACCCACCAAACGTCACGGTCACTATCTCTCCGTCTCGTAGACACGAGCTGAGAAATTGCAAACCTCGAGCAATTGCTCAGAGATGAAAAGTGCCAGCACTGAAAGCTGTTGCTAGCCAGCCCCCTTCCTTGGAAGCGCTTTTGTAGCCCTAAGAACACTGGGGCTCTGGGCTTCTCTAGCCACCTCATCTTCTGCTCATCCTGTCGCGCAGTCTAAAGAGCGCTCAGGTGAGAAATTGCAAACGTCGAGCAATTGCTCAGAGAGGAAAAGTGCCAGCACTGAAAGCTCTTGCTAGCCAGCACCCTTCCTTGGAAGCGCTTTCACAGGCGCAGCAACACTGGGGCTTTGCGCTTCTCTAACCACCAAACGTCACGGTCACTATCTCTCCGTCTCGTAGACACGAGCTGAGAAATTGCAAACGTCGAGCAATTGCTCAGAGATGAAAAGTGCCAGCACTGAAACCTGTTGCTAGCCAGCCCCCTTCCTTGGAAGCGCTTTTGTAGCCCTAAGAACAGTGGGGCTCTGGGCTTCTCTAGCCACCTCATCTTCTGCTCATCCTCTCGCGCACTCTAAAGAGAGCTCAGGTGAGAAATTGCAAACGTCCAGCAATTGCTCAGAGATGAAAAGTGCCAGCACTGAAAGCTGTTGCTAGCCAGCCCCCTTCCTTGGAAGCGCTTTTGTAGCCCTAAGAACAGTGGGGCTCTGGGCTTCTCTAGCCACCTCATCTTCTGCTCATCCTCTCGCGCACTCTAAAGAGAGCTCAGGTGAGAAATTGCAAACGTCGAGCAATTGCTCAGAGATGAAAAGTGCCAGCACTGAAAGCTGTTGCTAGCCAGCACCCTTCCTTGGAAGCGCTTTCACAGGCGCAGCAACACTGGGGCTTTGCGCTTCTCTAACCACCAAACGTCACGGTCACTATCTCTCCGTCTCGTAGACACGAGCTGAGAAATTGCAAACGTCGAGCAATTGCTCAGAGATGAAAAGTGCCAGCACTGAAAGATGTTGCTAGCCAGCCCCCTTCCTTGGAAGTGCTTTTGTAGCCCTAAGAACAGTGGGGCTCTGTGCTTCTCTAGCCATCTAAACTTCTGCTCATCCTCTCGCGCAGTCTAAAGAGCGCTCAGGTGAGAAATTGCAAACGTCGAGCAATTGCTCAGAGAGGAAAAGTGCCAGCACTGAAAGCTGTTGCTAGCCAGCGCCCTTCCTTGGAAGCGCTTTCACAGGCGCAGCAACACTGGGGCTTTGCGCTTCTCTAACCACCAAACGTCACGGTCACTATCTCTCCGTCTCGTAGACACGAGCTGAGAAATTGCAAACGTCGAGCAATCGCTCAGAGATGAAAAGCGCCAGCACTGAAAGCTGTTGCTAGCCAGCACCCTTCCTTGGAAGTGCTTTTGTAGGCCTAAGAACACCGGGACTCTGTGCTTTTCTAGCCATTTAAACTTCTGCTCATCCTCTCGCGCAGTCTAAAGAGAGCTCAGGTGAGAAATTGCAAATGTCGAGCAATTGCTGAGAAATGAAAAGTGCCAGCACTGAAAGCTGTTGCTAGCCAGCACCCTTCCTTGGAAGCGATTTCACAGGCGCAGCAACACTTGCTCTTTGCCCTTCTCTAACCACCAAACGTCACGGTCATTCTCTTTCGGTCTCGTAGACACGAGCTGAGAAATTGCAAACGTCGAGCAATTGCTCAGAGATGAAAAGTGCCAGCACTGAAAGATGTTGCTAGGCAGCACCCTTCCTTGGAAGCGCTTTTGTAGCCCTAAGAACACTGGGTCTCTGTGCTTCTCTAGCCATCTAAACTTCTGCTCATCCTCTCGCGCACTCTAAAGAGCGCTCAGGTGAGAAATTGCAAACGTCGAGCAATTGCTCAGAGAGGAAAAGTGCCAGCACTGAAAGCTCTTGCTAGCCAGCACCCTTCCTTGGAAGCGCTTTCACAGGCGCAGCAACACTGGGGCTTTGCGCTTCTCTACCCACCAAACGTCACGGTCACTATCACTCCGTCTCGTAGACACGAGCTGAGAAATTGCAAACGTCGAGCAATTGCTCAGAGATGAAAAGTGCCAGCACTGAAAGATGTTGCTAGCCAGCCCCCTTCCTTGGAAGCGCTTATGTAGCCCTAAGAACACTGGAGCTCTGGGCTTCTCTAGCCATCTCATCTTCTGCTCATCCTCTCGCGCAGTCTAAAGAGAGCTCAGGTGAGAAATTGCAAACGTCGAGCAATTGCTCAGAGAGGAAAAGTGCCAGCACTGAAAGATGTTGCTAGCCAGCCCCCTTCCTTGGAAGCGCTTATGTAGCCCTAAGAACACTGGGGCTCTGGGCTTCTCTAGCCACCTCATCTTCTGCTCATCCTCTCGCGCAGTCTAAAGAGAGCTCAGGTGTGAAATTGCAAACGTCGAGCAATTGCTCAGAGATGAAAAGTGCCAGCACTGAAAGCTGTTGCTAGCCAGCACCCTTCCTTGAAAGCGCTTTCACAGGCGCAGCAACACTGGGGCTTTGCGCTTCTCTATCCACCAAACGTCACGGTCACTATCTCTCCGTCTCGTAGACACGAGCTGAGAAATTGCAAACGTCGAGCAATTGCTCAGAGATGAAAAGTGCCAGCACTGAAAGCTGTTGCTAGCCAGCACCCTTCCTTGGAAGCGCTTATGTAGCCCTAAGAACAGTGGGGCTCTGGGCTTCTCTAGCCACCTCATCTTCTGCTCATCCTCTCGCGCACTCTAAAGAGAGCTCAGGTGAGAAATTGCAAACGTCGAGCAATTGCTCAGAGATGAAAAGTGCCAGCACTGAAAGCTGTTGCTAGCCAGCCCCCTTCCTTGGAAGCGCTTTCACAGGCGCAGCAACACTGGGGCTTTGCGCTTCTCTAACCACCAAACGTCACGGTCACTATCTCTCCGTCTCGTAGACACGAGCTGAGAAATTGCAAACGTCGAGCAATTGCTCAGAGATGAAAAGTGCCAGCACTGAAAGCTGTTGCTAGCCAGCCCCCTTCCTTGGAAGCGCTTTTGTAGCCTTAAGAACACTGGGGCTCTGGGCTTCTCTAGCCATCTAAACTTCTGCTCATCCTCTCGCGCAGTCTAAAGAGAGCTCAGGTGAGAAATTGCAAACGTCGAGCAATTGCTCAGAGAGGAAAAGTGCCAGCACTGAAAGCTGTTGCTAGCCAGCAGCCTTCCTTGGAAGCACTTTCACAGGCGCAGCAACACTGGGGCTTTGCGCTTCTCTAACCACCAAACGTCACGGTCACTATCTCTCCGTCTCGTAGACACGAGCTGAGAAATTGCAAACGTCGAGCAATTGCTCAGAGATGAAAAGTGCCAGCACTGAAACCTGTTGCTAGCCAGCCCCCTTCCTTGGAAGCGCTTATGTAGCCCTAAGAAGACTGGGGCTCTGGGCTTCTCTAGCCACCTCATATTCTGCTCATCCTCTCGCGCAGTCTAAAGAGAGCTCAGGTGAGAAATGGCAAATGTCCAGCAATTGCTCAGAGATGAAAAGTGCCAGCACTGAAAGCTGTTGCTAGCCAGCCCCCTTCCTTGGAAGCGCTTTCACAGGCGCAGCAACACTGGGGCTTTGCGCTTCTCTACCCACCAAACGTCACGGTCACTATCTCTCCGTCTCGTAGACACGAGCTGAGAAATTGCAAACGTCGAGCAAATGCTCACAGATGAAAAGTGCCAGCACTGAAACCTGTTGCTAGCCAGCACCCTTCCTTGGAAGCGCTTATGTAGCCCTAAGAAGACTGGGGCTCTGGGCTTCTCTAGCCACCTCATATTCTGCTCATCCTGTCGCGCAGTCTAAAGAGAGCTCAGGTGAGAAATGGCAAACGTCGAGCAATTGCTCAGAGATGAAAAGTGCCAGCACTGAAAGCTGTTGCTAGCCAGCACCCTTCCTTGGAAGCGCTTTCACAGGCGCAGCAACACTGGGGCTTTGCGCTTCTCTAACCACCAAACGTCACGGTCACTATCTCTCCGTCTCGTAGACACGAGCTGAGAAATTGCAAACGTCGAGCAATTGCTCACAGATGAAAAGTGCCAGCACTGAAAGCTGTTGCTAGCCAGCACCCTTCCTTGGAAGCGCTTTCACAGGCGCAGCAACACTGGGGCTTTGCGCTTCTCTAACCACCAAACGTCACGGTCACTATCTCTCCGTCTCGTAGACACGAGCTGAGAAATTGCAAACGTCGAGCAATCGCTCAGAGATGAAAAGCGCCAGCACTGAAAGCTGTTGCTAGCCAGCACCCTTCCTTGGAAGCGCTTTCACAGGCGCAGCAACACTGGGGCTTTGCGCTTCTCTACCCACCAAACGTCACGGTCACTATCTCTCCGTCTCGTAGACACGAGCTGAGAAATTGCAAACCTCGAGCAATTGCTCAGAGATGAAAAGTGCCAGCACTGAAAGCTGTTGCTAGCCAGCACCCTTCCTTGGAAGCGCTTTTGTAGCCCTAAGAACACTGGGGCTCTGGGCTTCTCTAGCCACCTCATCTTCTGCTCATCCTGTCGCGCAGTCTAAAGAGCGCTCAGGTGAGAAATTGCAAACGTCGAGCAATTGCTCAGAGAGGAAAAGTGCCAGCACTGAAAGCTCTTGCTAGCCAGCACCCTTCCTTGGAAGCGCTTTCACAGGCGCAGCAACACTGGGGCTTTGCGCTTCTCTAACCACCAAACGTCACGGTCACTATCTCTCCGTCTCGTAGACACGAGCTGAGAAATTGCAAACGTCGAGCAATTGCTCAGAGATGAAAAGTGCCAGCACTGAAACCTGTTGCTAGCCAGCCCCCTTCCTTGGAAGCGCTTTTGTAGCCCTAAGAACAGTGGGGCTCTGGGCTTCTCTAGCCACCTCATCTTCTGCTCATCCTCTCGCGCAGTCTAAAGAGAGCTCAGGTGTGAAATTGCAAACGTCGAGCAATTGCTCAGAGAGGAAAAGTGCCAGCACTGAAAGCTGTTGCTAGCCAGCCCCCTTCCTTGGAAGCGCTTTCACAGGCGCAGCAACACTGGGGCTTTGCGCTTCTCTAACCACCAAACGTCACGGTCACTATCTCTCCGTCTCGTAGACACGAGCTGAGAAATTGCAAACGTCGAGCAATTGCTCAGAGATGAAAAGTGCCAGCACTGAAAGATGTTGCTAGCCAGCACCCTTCCTTGGAAGCGCTTATGTAGCCCTAAGAACAGTGGGGCTCTGGGCTTCTCTAGCCACCTCATCTTCTGCTCATCCTCTCGCGCACTCTAAAGAGAGCTCAGGTGAGAAATTGCAAACGTCGAGCAATTGCTCAGAGATGAAAAGTGCCAGCACTGAAAGCTGTTGCTAGCCAGCCCCCTTCCTTGGAAGCGCTTTCACAGGCGCAGCAACACTGGGGCTTTGCGCTTCTCTAACCACCAAACGTCACGGTCACTATCTCTCCGTCTCGTAGACACGAGCTGAGAAATTGCAAACGTCGAGCAATTGCTCAGAGATGAAAAGTGCCAGCACTGAAAGCTGTTGCTAGCCAGCCCCCTTCCTTGGAAGCGCTTTTGTAGCCCTAAGAACAGTGGGGCTCTGGGCTTCTCTAGCCATCTAAACTTCTGCTCATCCTGTCGCGCAGTCTAAAGAGAGCTCAGGTGAGAAATGGCAAACGTCCAGCAATTGCTCAGAGATGAAAAGTGCCAGCACTGAAAGCTGTTGCTAGCCAGCCCCCTTCCTTGGAAGCGCTTTCACAGGCGCAGCAACACTGGGGCTTTGCGCTTCTCTACCCACCAAACGTCACGGTCACTATCTCTCCGTCTCGTAGACACGAGCTGAGAAATTGCAAACGTCGAGCAATTGCTCACAGATGAAAAGTGCCAGCACTGAAAGATGTTGCTAGCCAGCCCCCTTCCTTGGAAGCGCTTATGTAGCCCTAAGAAGACTGGGGCTCTGGGCTTCTCTAGCCACCTCATATTCTGCTCATCCTGTCGCGCAGTCTAAAGAGAGCTCAGGTGAGAAATGGCAAACGTCCAGCAATTGCTCAGAGATGAAAAGTGCCAGCACTGAAAGCTGTTGCTAGCCAGCACCCTTCCTTGGAAGCGCTTTCACAGGCGCAGCAACACTGGGGCTTTGCGCTTCTCTACCCACCAAACGTCACGGTCACTATCTCTCCGTCTCGTAGACACGAGCTGAGAAATTGCAAACGTCGAGCAATTGCTCACAGATGAAAAGTGCCAGCACTGAAAGCTGTTGCTAGCCAGCACCCTTCCTTGGAAGCGCTTTCACAGGCGCAGCAACACTGGGGCTTTGCGCTTCTCTAACCACCAAACGTCACGGTCACTATCTCTCCGTCTCGTAGACACGAGCTGAGAAATTGCAAACGTCGAGCAATCGCTCAGAGATGAAAAGCGCCAGCACTGAAAGCTGTTGCTAGCCAGCACCCTTCCTTGGAAGCGCTTTCACAGGCGCAGCAACACTGGGGCTTTGCGCTTCTCTACCCACCAAACGTCACGGTCACTATCTCTCCGTCTCGTAGACACGAGCTGAGAAATTGCAAACCTCGAGCAATTGCTCAGAGATGAAAAGTGCCAGCACTGAAAGCTGTTGCTAGCCAGCCCCCTTCCTTGGAAGCGCTTTTGTAGCCCTAAGAACACTGGGGCTCTGGGCTTCTCTAGCCACCTCATCTTCTGCTCATCCTGTCGCGCACTGTAAAGAGAGCTCAGGTGAGAAATTGCAAACGTCGAGCAATTGCTCAGAGAGGAAAAGTGCCAGCACTGAAAGCTCTTGCTAGCCAGCACCCTTCCTTGGAAGCGCTTTCACAGGCGCAGCAACACTGGGGCTTTGCGCTTCTCTAACCACCAAACGTCACGGTCACTATCTCTCCGTCTCGTAGACACGAGCTGAGAAATTGCAAACGTCGAGCAATTGCTCAGAGATGAAAAGTGCCAGCACTGAAAGATGTTGCTAGCCAGCCCCCTTCCTTGGAAGCGCTTTTGTAGCCCTAAGAACAGTGGAGCTCTGGGCTTCTCTAGCCATCTCATCTTCTGCTCATCCTCTCGCGCAGTCTAAAGAGAGCTCAGGTGAGAAATTGCAAACGTCGAGCAATTGCTCAGAGATGAAAAGTGCCAGCACTGAAAGCTGTTGCTAGCCAGCCCCCTTCCTTGGAAGCGCTTTTGTAGCCCTAAGAACAGTGGGGCTCTGGGCTTCTCTAGCCACCTCATCTTCTGCTCATCCTCTCGCGCAGTCTAAAGAGAGCTCAGGTGAGAAATTGCAAACGTCGAGCAATTGCTCAGAGAGGAAAAGTGCCAGCACTGAAAGCTGTTGCTAGCCAGCCCCCTTCCTTGGAAGCGCTTTCACAGGCGCAGCAACACTGGGGCTTTGCGCTTCTCTACCCACCAAACGTCACGGTCACTATCTCTCCGTCTCGTAGACACGAGCTGAGAAATTGCAAACGTCGAGCAATTGCTCAGAGATGAAAAGTGCCAGCACTGAAAGATGTTGCTAGCCAGCACCCTTCCTTGGAAGCGCTTTTGTAGCCCTAAGAACACTGGGGCTCTGTGCTTCTCTAGCCATCTAAACTTCTGCTCATCCTGTCGCGCAGTCTAAAGAGAGCTCAGGTGAGAAATTGCAAACGTCGAGCAATTGCTCAGAGATGAAAAGTGCCAGCACTGAAAGCTGTTGCTAGCCAGCACCCTTCCTTGGAAGCGCTTTCACAGGCGCAGCAACACTGGGGCTTTGCGCTTCTCTAACCACCAAACGTCACGGTCACTATCTCTCCGTCTCGTTGACACGAGCTGAGAAATTGCAAACGTCGAGCACTTGCTCAGAGATGAAAAGTGCCGGCACTGAAAGATGTTGCTAGCCAGCCCCCTTCCTTGGAAGCGCTTATGTAGCCCTAAGAACAGTGGGGCTCTAGGCTTCTCTAGCCACCTCATCTTCTGCTCATCCTCTCGCGCACTCTAAAGAGCGCTCAGGTGAGAAATTGCAAACGTCGAGCAATTGCTCAGAGAGGAAAAGTGCCAGCACTGAAAGCTCTTGCTAGCCAGCACCCTTCCTTGGAAGCGCTTTCACAGGCGCAGCAACACTGGGGCTTTGCGCTTCTCTAACCACCAAACGTCACGGTCACTATCTCTCCGTCTCGTAGACACGAGCTGAGAAATTGCAAACGTCGAGCAATTGCTCAGAGATGAAAAGTGCCAGCACTGAAAGCTGTTGCTAGCCAGCCCCCTTCCTTGGAAGCGCTTTTGTAGCCCTAAGAACAGTGGAGCTCTGGGCTTCTCTAGCCATTTCATCTTCTGCTCATCCTCTCGCGCAGTCTAAAGAGAGCTCAGGTGAGAAATTGCAAACGTCGAGCAATTGCTCACAGATGAAAAGTGCCAGCACTGAAAGCTGTTGCTAGCCAGCCCCCTTCCTTGGAAGCGCTTTTGTAGCCCTAAGAACAGTGGGGCTCTGGGCCTCTCTAGCCACCTCATCTTCTGCTCATCCTCTCGCGCAGTCTAAAGAGAGCTCAGGTGTGAAATTGCAAACGTCGAGCAATTGCTCAGAGAGGAAAAGTGCCAGCACTGAAAGCTGTTGCTAGCCAGCCCCCTTCCTTGGAAGCGCTTTCACAGGCGCAGCAACACTGGGGCTTTGCGCTTCTCTAACCACCAAACGTCACGGTCACTATCTCTCCGTCTCGTAGACACGAGCTGAGAAATTGCAAACGTCGAGCAATTGCTCAGAGATGAAAAGTGCCAGCACTGAAAGATGTTGCTAGCCAGCACCCTTCCTTGGAAGCGCTTTTGTAGCCCTAAGAACACTGGGGCTCTGTGCTTCTCTAGCCATCTAAACTTCTGCTCATCCTGTCGCGCAGTCTAAAGAGAGCTCAGGTGAGAAATTGCAAACGTCGAGCAATTGCTCAGAGATGAAAAGTGCCAGCACTGAAAGCTGTTGCTAGCCAGCAGCCTTCCTTGGAAGCGCTTTCACAGGCGCAGCAACACTGGGGCTTTGCGCTTCTCTAACCACCAAACGTCACGGTCACTATCTCTCCGTCTCGTAGACACGAGCTGAGAAATTGCAAACGTCGAGCAATTGCTCAGAGATGAAAAGTGCCGGCACTGAAAGATGTTGCTAGCCAGCCCCCTTCCTTGGAAGCGCTTATGTAGCCCTAAGAACAGTGGGGCTCTGTGCTTCTCTAGCCACCTCATCTTCTGCTCATCCTCTCGCGCAGTCTAAAGAGCGCTCAGGTGAGAAATTGCAAACGTCGAGGAATTGCTCAGAGAGGAAAAGTGCCAGCACTGAAAGCTGTTGCTAGCCAGCACCCTTCCTTGGAAGCGCTTTCACAGGCGCAGCAACACTGGGGCTTTGCGCTTCTCTAACCACCAAACGTCACGGTCACTATCTCTCCGTCTCGTAGACACGAGCTGAGAAATTGCAAACGTCGAGCAATTGCTCAGAGATGAAAAGTGCCAGCACTGAAAGATGTTGCTAGCCAGCCCCCTTCCTTGGAAGCGCTTTTGTAGCCCTAAGAACAGTGGGGCTCTGGGCTTCTCTAGCCATCTAAACTTCCGCTCATCCTCTCGCGCAGTCTAAAGAGAGCTCAGGTGAGAAATTGCAAACGTCGAGCAATTGCTCAGAGATGAAAAGTGCCAGCACTGAAAGCTGTTGCTAGCCAGCCCCCTTCCTTGGAAGCGCTTTCACAGGCGCAGCAACACTGGGGCTTTGCGCTTCTCTAACCACCAAACGTCACGGTCACTATCTCTCCGTCTCGTTGACACGAGCTGAGAAATTGCAAACGTCGAGCAATTGCTCAGAGATGAAAAGTGCCAGCACTGAAAGATGTTGCTAGCCAGCCCCCTTCCTTGGAAGCGCTTTTGTAGCCCTAAGAACAGTGGGGCTCTGGGCTTCTCTAGCCACCTCATCTTCTGCTCATCCTCTCGCGCACTCTAAAGAGAGCTCAGGTGAGAAATTGCAAACGTCGAGCAATTGCTCAGAGAGGAAAAGTGCCAGCACTGAAAGCTGTTGCTAGCCAGCAGCCTTCCTTGGAAGCGCTTTCACAGGCGCAGCAACACTGGGGCTTTGCGCTTCTCTAACCACCAAACATCACGGTCACTATCTCTCCGTCTCGTAGACACGAGCTGAGAAATTGCAAACGTCGAGCAATTGCTCAGAGATGAAAAGTGCCAGCACTGAAAGCTGTTGCTAGCCAGCCCCCTTCCTTGGAAGCGCTTTTGTAGCCCTAAGAACACTGGGGCTCTGGGCTTCTCTAGCCACCTCATCTTCTGCTCATCCTCTCGCGCACTCTAAAGAGAGCTCAGGTGAGAAATTGCAAACGTCGAGCAATTGCTCAGAGATGAAAAGTGCCAGCACTGAAAGCTGTTGCTAGCCAGCCCCCTTCCTTGGAAGCGCTTTTGTAGCCCTAAGAACAGTGGGGCTCTGGGCTTCTCTAGCCACCTCATCTTCTGCTCATCCTCTCGCGCACTCTAAAGAGAGCTCAGGTGAGAAATTGCAAACGTCGAGCAATTGCTCAGAGATGAAAAGTGCCAGCACTGAAAGCTGTTGCTAGCCAGCACTCTTCCTTGGAAGCGCTTTCACAGGCGCAGCAACACTGGGGCTTTGCGCTTCTCTAACCACCAAACGTCACGGTCACTATCTCTCCGTCTCGTAGACACGAGCTGAGAAATTGCAAACCTCGAGCAATTGCTCAGAGATGAAAAGTGCCAGCACTGAAAGCTGTTGCTAGCCAGCACCCTTCCTTGGAAGCGCTTATGTAGCCCTAAGAACACTGGGGCTCTGGGCTTCTCTAGCCACCTCATCTTCTGCTCATCCTCTCGCGCACTCTAAAGAGAGCTCAGGTGAGAAATTGCAAACGTCGAGCAATTGCTCAGAGATGAAAAGTGCCAGCACTGAAAGCTGTTGCTAGCCAGCCCCCTTCCTTGGAAGCGCTTTCACAGGCGCAGCAACACTGGGGCTTTGCGCTTCTCTACCCACCAAACGTCACGGTCACTATCTCTCCGTCTCGTAGACACGAGCTGAGAAATTGCAAACGTCGAGCAATTGCTCAGAGATGAAAAGTGCCAGCACTGAAAGCTGTTGCTAGCCAGCCCCCTTCCTTGGAAGCGCTTTTGTAGCCCTAAGAACAGTGGGGCTCTGGGCTTCTCTAGCCATCTAAACTTCTGCTCATCCTCTCGCGCAGTCTAAAGAGAGCTCAGGTGAGAAATTGCAAACGTCGAGCAATTGCTCAGAGAGGAAAAGTGCCAGCACTGAAAGCTGTTGCTAGCCAGCAGCCTTCCTTGGAAGCACTTTCACAGGCGCAGCAACACCGGGGCTTTGCGCTTCTCTAACCACCAAACGTCACGGTCACTATCTCTCCGTCTCGTAGACACGAGCTGAGAAATTGCAAACGTCGAGCAATTGCTCAGAGATGAAAAGTGCCAGCACTGAAACCTGTTGCTAGCCAGCACCCTTCCTTGGAAGCGCTTATGTAGCCCTAAGAAGACTGGGGCTCTGGGCTTCTCTAGCCACCTCATCTTCTGCTCATCCTCTCGCGCAGTCTAAAGAGAGCTCAGGTGAGAAATGGCAAACGTCGAGCAATTGCTCAGAGATGAAAAGTGCCAGCACTGAAAGCTGTTGCTAGCCAGCCCCCTTCCTTGGAAGCGCTTTCACAGGCGCAGCAACACTGGGGCTTTGCGCTTCTCTACCCACCAAACGTCACGGTCACTATCTCTCCGTCTCGTAGACACGAGCTGAGAAATTGCAAACGTCGAGCAATTGCTCACAGATGAAAAGTGCCAGCACTGAAAGATGTTGCTAGCCAGCCCCCTTCCTTGGAAGCGCTTATGTAGCCCTAAGAAGACTGGGGCTCTGGGCTTCTCTAGCCACCTCATATTCTGCTCATCCTGTCGCGCAGTCTAAAGAGAGCTCAGGTGAGAAATGGCAAACATCCAGCAATTGCTCAGAGATGAAAAGTGCCAGCACTGAAAGCTGTTGCTAGCCAGCACCCTTCCTTGGAAGCGCTTTCACAGGCGCAGCAACACTGGGGCTTTGCGCTTCTCTACCCACCAAACGTCACGGTCACTATCTCTCCGTCTCGTAGACACGAGCTGAGAAATTGCAAACGTCGAGCAATTGCTCAGAGATGAAAAGTGCCAGCACTGAAACCTGTTGCTAGCCAGCCCCCTTCCTTGGAAGCGCTTTCACAGGCGCAGCAACACTGGGGCTTTGCGCTTCTCTAACCACCAAACGTCACGGTCACTATCTCTCCGTCTCGTAGACACGAGCTGAGAAATTGCAAACGTCGAGCAATTGCTCAGAGATGAAAAGTGCCAGCACTGAAAGATGTTGCTAGCCAGCACCCTTCCTTGGAAGCGCTTTTGTAGCCCTAAGAACACTGCGGCTCTGTGCTTCTCTAGCCATCTAAACTTCTGCTCATCCTCTCGCGCAGTCTAAAGAGAGCTCAGGTGAGAAATTGCAAACGTCGAGCAATTGCTCAGAGATGAAAAGTGCCAGCACTGAAAGCTGTTGCTAGCCAGCAGCCTTCCTTGGAAGCGCTTTCACAGGCGCAGCAACACTGGGGCTTTGCGCTTCTCTAACCACCAAACGTCACGGTCACTATCTCTCCGTCTCGTAGACACGAGCTGAGAAATTGCAAACGTCGAGCAATTGCTCAGAGATGAAAAGTGCCGGCACTGAAAGATGTTGCTAGCCAGCCCCCTTCCTTGGAAGCGCTTATGTAGCCCTAAGAACAGTGGGGCTCTGTGCTTCTCTAGCCACCTCATCTTCTGCTCATCCTCTCGCGCACTCTAAAGAGCGCTCAGGTGAGAAATTGCAAACGTCGAGCAATTGCTCAGAGATGAAAAGTGCCAGCACTGAAAGCTGTTGCTAGCCAGCACCCTTCCTTGGAAGCGCTTTCACAGGCGCAGCAACACTGGGGCTTTGCGCTTCTCTAACCACCAAACGTCACGGTCACTATCTCTCCGTCTCGTAGACACGAGCTGAGAAATTGCAAACGTCGAGCAATTGCTCAGAGATGAAAAGTGCCAGCACTGAAAGATGTTGCTAGCCAGCACCCTTCCTTGGAAGCGCTTTTGTAGCCCTAAGAACACTGGGGCTCTGGGCTTCTCTAGCCATCTAAACTTCCGCTCATCCTCTCGCGCAGTCTAAAGAGAGCTCAGGTGAGAAATTGCAAACGTCGAGCAATTGCTCAGAGATGAAAAGTGCCAGCACTGAAAGCTGTTGCTAGCCAGCCCCCTTCCTTGGAAGCGCTTTCACAGGCGCAGCAACACTGGGGCTTTGCGCTTCTCTAACCACCAAACGTCACGGTCACTATCTCTCCGTCTCGTTGACACGAGCTGAGAAATTGCAAACGTCGAGCAATTGCTCAGAGATGAAAAGTGCCAGCACTGAAAGATGTTGCTAGCCAGCCCCCTTCTTTGGAAGCGCTTTTGTAGCCCTAAGAACACTGGGGCTCTGGGCTTCTCTAGCCACCTCATCTTCTGCTCATCCTCTCGCGCACTCTAAAGAGAGCTCAGGTGAGAAATTGCAAACGTCGAGCAATTGCTCAGAGAGGAAAAGTGCCAGCACTGAAAGCTGTTGCTAGCCAGCACCCTTCCTTGGAAGCGCTTTCACAGGCGCAGCAACACTGGGGCTTTGCGCTTCTCTAACCACCAAACATCACGGTCACTATCTCTCCGTCTCGTAGACACGAGCTGAGAAATTGCAAACGTCGAGCAATTGCTCAGAGATGAAAAGTGCCAGCACTGAAAGCTGTTGCTAGCCAGCACCCTTCCTTGGAAGCGCTTTTGTAGCCCTAAGAACACTGGGGCTCTGGGCTTCTCTAGCCACCTCATCTTCTGCTCATCCTCTCGCGCAGTCTAAAGAGCGCTCAGGTGAGAAATGGCAAACGTCGAGCAATTGCTCAGAGATGAAAAGTGCCAGCACTGAAAGCTGTTGCTAGCCAGCCCCCTTCCTTGGAAGCGCTTTTGTAGCCCTAAGAACAGTGGGGCTCTGGGCTTCTCTAGCCACCTCATCTTCTGCTCATCCTCTCGCGCACTCTAAAGAGAGCTCAGGTGAGAAATTGCAAACGTCGAGCAATTGCTCAGAGATGAAAAGTGCCAGCACTGAAAGCTGTTGCTAGCCAGCCCCCTTCCTTGGAAGCGCTTTCACAGGCGCAGCAACACTGGGGCTTTGCGCTTCTCTAACCACCAAACGTCACGGTCACTATCTCTCCGTCTCGTAGACACGAGCTGAGAAATTGCAAACGTCGAGCAATTGCTCAGAGATGAAAAGTGCCAGCACTGAAAGCTGTTGCTAGCCAGCACCCTTCCTTGGAAGCGCTTTTGTAGCCCTAAGAACACTGGGGCTCTGGGCTTCTCTAGCCACCTCATATTCTGCTCATCCTGTCGCGCAGTCTAAAGAGAGCTCAGGTGAGAAATGGCAAACGTCGAGCAATTGCTCAGAGAGGAAAAGTGCCAGCACTGAAAGCTGTTGCTAGCCAGCAGCCTTCCTTGGAAGCACTTTCACAGGCGCAGCAACACTGGGGCTTTGCGCTTCTCTAACCACCAAACGTCACGGTCACTATCTGTCCGTCTCGTAGACAAGAGCTGAGAAATTGCAAACGTCGAGCAATTGCTCAGAGATGAAAAGTGCCAGCACTGAAACCTGATGCTAGCCAGCCCCCTTCCTTGGAAGCGCTTATGTAGCCCTAAGAAGACTGGGGCTCTGGGCTTCTCTAGCCACCTCATCTTCTGCTCATCCTCTCGCGCAGTCTAAAGAGAGCTCAGGTGAGAAATGGCAAACATCCAGCAATTGCTCAGAGATGAAAAGTGCCAGCACTGAAAGCTGTTGCTAGCCAGCACCCTTCCTTGGAAGCGCTTTCACAGGCGCAGCAACACTGGGGCTTTGCGCTTCTCTACCCACCAAACGTCACGGTCACTATCTCTCCGTCTCGTAGACACGAGCTGAGAAATTGCAAACGTCGAGCAATTGCTCAGAGATGAAAAGTGCCAGCACTGAAAGCTGTTGCTAGCCAGCCCCCTTCCTTGGAAGCGCTTTCACAGGCGCAGCAACACTGGGGCTTTGCGCTTCTCTAACCACCAAACGTCACGGTCACTATCTCTCCGTCTCGTAGACACGAGCTGAGAAATTGCAAACGTCGAGCAATTGCTCAGAGATGAAAAGTGCCAGCACTGAAAGATGTTGCTAGCCAGCACCCTTCCTTGGAAGCGCTTTTGTAGCCCTAAGAACACTGGGGCTCTGTGCTTCTCTAGCCATCTAAACTTCTGCTCATCCTGTCGCGCAGTATAAAGAGAGCTCAGGTGAGAAATTGCAAACGTCGAGCAATTGCTCAGAGATGAAAAGTGCCAGCACTGAAAGCTGTTGCTAGCCAGCACCCTTCCTTGGAAGCGCTTTCACAGGCGCAGCAACACTGGGGCTTTGCGCTTCTCTAACCACCAAACGTCACGGTCACTATCTCTCCGTCTCGTAGACACGAGCTGAGAAATTGCAAACGTCGAGCAATTGCTCAGAGATGAAAAGTGCCGGCACTGAAAGATGTTGCTAGCCAGCCCCCTTCCTTGGAAGCGCTTATGTAGCCCTAAGAACAGTGGGGCTCTGTGCTTCTCTAGCCACCTCATCTTCTGCTCATCCTCTCGCGCAGTCTAAAGAGCGCTCAGGTGAGAAATTGCAAACGTCGAGCAATTGCTCAGAGATGAAAAGTGCCAGCACTGAAAGCTCTTGCTAGCCAGCACCCTTCCTTGGAAGCGCTTTCACAGGCGCAGCAACACTGGGGCTTTGCGCTTCTCTAACCACCAGACGTCACGGTCACTATCTCTCCGTCTCGTAGACACGAGCTGAGAAATTGCAAACGTCGAGCAATTGCTCAGAGATGAAAAGTGCCAGCACTGAAAGATGTTGCTAGCCAGCCCCCTTCCTTGGAAGCGCTTTTGTAGCCCTAAGAACAGTGGGGCTCTGGGCTTCTCTAGCCATCTAAACTTCCGCTCATCCTCTCGCGCAGTCTAAAGAGAGCTCAGGTGAGAAATTGCAAACGTCGAGCAATTGCTGAGAGATGAAAAGTGCCAGCACTGAAAGCTGTTGCTAGCCAGCGCCCTTCCTTGGAAGCGCTTTCACAGGCGCAGCAACACTGGGGCTTTGCGCTTCTCTAACCACCAAACGTCACGGTCACTATCTCTCCGTCTCGTTGACACGAGCTGAGAAATTGCAAACGTCGAGCAATTGCTCAGAGATGAAAAGTGCCAGCACTGAAAGATGTTGCTAGCCAGCCCCCTTCCTTGGAAGCGCTTTTGTAGCCCTAAGAACACTGGGGCTCTGGGCTTCTCTAGCCACCTCATCTTCTGCTCATCCTCTCGCGCACTCTAAAGAGAGCTCAGGTGAGAAATTGCAAACGTCGAGCAATTGCTCAGAGAGGAAAAGTGCCAGCACTGAAAGCTGTTGCTAGCCAGCACCCTTCCTTGGAAGCGCTTTCACAGGCGCAGCAACACTGGGGCTTTGCGCTTCTCTAACCACCAAACATCACGGTCACTATCTCTCCGTCTCGTAGACACGAGCTGAGAAATTGCAAACGTCGAGCAATTGCTCAGAGATGAAAAGTGCCAGCACTGAAAGCTGTTGCTAGCCAGCACCCTTCCTTGGAAGCGCTTTTGTAGCCCTAAGAACAGTGGGGCTCTGGGCTTCTCTAGCCACCTCATCTTCTGCTCATCCTCTCGCGCACTCTAAAGAGAGCTCAGGTGAGAAATGGCAAACGTCGAGCAATTGCTCAGAGATGAAAAGTGCCAGCACTGAAAGCTGTTGCTAGCCAGCCCCCTTCCTTGGAAGCGCTTTTGTAGCCCTAAGAACAGTGGGGCTCTGGGCTTCTCTAGCCACCTCATCTTCTGCTCATCCTCTCGCGCAGTCTAAAGAGAGCTCAGGTGAGAAATTGCAAACGTCGAGCAATTGCTCAGAGATGAAAAGTGCCAGCACTGAAAGCTGTTGCTAGCCAGCCCCCTTCCTTGGAAGCGCTTTCACAGGCGCAGCAACACTGGGGCTTTGCGCTTCTCTAACCACCAAACGTCACGGTCACTATCTCTCCGTCTCGTAGACACGAGCTGAGAAATTGGAAACGTCGAGCAATTGCTCAGAGATGAAAAGTGCCAGCACTGAAAGCTGTTGCTAGCCAGCCCCCTTCCTTGGAAGCGCTTTTGTAGCCCTAAGAACAGTGGGGCTCTGGGCTTCTCTAGCCACCTCATCTTCTGCTCATCCTCTCGCGCACTCTAAAGAGAGCTCAGGTGAGAAATTGCAAACGTCGAGCAATTGCTCAGAGATGAAAAGTGCCAGCACTGAAAGCTGTTGCTAGCCAGCCCCCTTCCTTGGAAGCGCTTTCACAGGCGCAGCAACACTGGGGCTTTGCGCTTCTCTAACCACCAAACGTCACGGTCACTATCTCTCCGTCTCGTAGACACGAGCTGAGAAATTGCAAACGTCGAGCAATTGCTCAGAGATGAAAAGTGCCAGCACTGAAAGATGTTGCTAGCCAGCCCCCTTCCTTGGAAGCGCTTTTGTAGCCCTAAGAACAGTGGGGCTCTGGGCTTCTCTAGCCATATAAACTTCTACACATCCTCTCGCGCAGTCTAAAGAGAGCTCAGGTGAGAAATTGCAAACGTCGAGCAATTGCTCAGAGAGGAAAAGTGCCAGCACTGAAAGCTGTTGCTAGCCAGCAGCCTTCCTTGGAAGCACTTTCACAGGCGCAGCAACACTGGGGCTTTGCGCTTCTCTAACCACCAAACGTCACGGTCACTATCTCTCCGTCTCGTAGACACGAGCTGAGAAATTGCAAACGTCGAGCAATTGCTCAGAGATGAAAAGTGCCAGCACTGAAACCTGTTGCTAGCCAGCCCCCTTCCTTGGAAGCGCTTATGTAGCCCTAAGAACAGTGGGGCTCTGGGCTTCTCTAGCCACCTCATCTTCTGCTCATCCTCTCGCGCAGTCTAAAGAGAGCTCAGGTGAGAAATGGCAAACGTCGAGCAATTGCTCAGAGATGAAAAGTGCCAGCACTGAAAGCTGTTGCTAGCCAGCCCCCTTCCTTGGAAGCGCTTTCACAGGCGCAGCAACACTGGGGCTTTGCGCTTCTCTACCCACCAAACGTCACGGTCACTATCTCTCCGTCTCGTAGACACGAGCTGAGAAATTGCAAACGTCGAGCAATTGCTCAGAGATGAAAAGTGCCAGCACTGAAAGATGTTGCTAGCCAGCCCCCTTCCTTGGAAGCGCTTATGTAGCCCTAAGAAGACTGGGGCTCTGGGCTTCTCTAGCCATCTAAACTTCTGCTCATCCTCTCGCGCAGTCTAAAGAGCGCTCAGGTGAGAAATGGCAAACATCCAGCAATTGCTCAGAGATGAAAAGTGCCAGCACTGAAAGCTGTTGCTAGCCAGCACCCTTCCTTGGAAGCGCTGTCACAGGCGCAGCAACACTGGGGCTTTGCGCTTCTCTACCCACCAAACGTCACGGTCACTATCTCTCCGTCTCGTAGACACGAGCTGAGAAATTGCAAACGTCGAGCAATTGCTCACAGATGAAAAGTGCCAGCACTGAAAGCTGTTGCTAGCCAGCACCCTTCCTTGGAAGCGCTTTCACAGGCGCAGCAACACTGGGGCTTTGCGCTTCTCTAACCACCAAACGTCACGGTCACTATCTCTCCGTCTCGTAGACACGAGCTGAGAAATTGCAAACGTCGAGCAATCGCTCAGAGATGAAAAGCGCCAGCACTGAAAGCTGTTGCTAGCCAGCACCCTTCCTTGGAAGCGCTTTCACAGGCGCAGCAACACTGGGGCTTTGCGCTTCTCTAACCACCAAACGTCACGGTCACTATCTCTCCGTCTCGTAGACACGAGCTGAGAAATTGCAAACCTCGAGCAATTGCTCAGAGATGAAAAGTGCCAGCACTGAAAGCTGTTGCTAGCCAGCCCCCTTCCTTGGAAGCGCTTTTGTAGCCCTAAGAACACTGGGGCTCTGGGCTTCTCTAGCCACCTCATCTTCTGCTCATCCTCTCGCGCAGTCTAAAGAGCGCTCAGGTGAGAAATTGCAAACGTCGAGCAATTGCTCAGAGATGAAAAGTGCCAGCACTGAAAGCTCTTGCTAGCCAGCACCCTTCCTTGGAAGCGCTTTCACAGGCGCAGCAACACTGGGGCTTTGCGCTTCTCTAACCACCAAACGTCACGGTCACTATCTCTCCGTCTCGTAGACACGAGCTGAGAAATTGCAAACGTCGAGCAATTGCTCAGAGATGAAAAGTGCCAGCACTGAAAGATGTTGCTAGCCAGCCCCCTTCCTTGGAAGCGCTTTTGTAGCCCTAAGAACAGTGGAGCTCTGGGCTTCTCTAGCCATCTCATCTTCTGCTCATCCTCTCGCGCAGTCTAAAGAGAGCTCAGGTGAGAAATTGCAAAAGTCGAGCAATTGCTCAGAGATGAAAAGTGCCAGCACTGAAAGCTGTTGCTAGCCAGCCCCCTTCCTTGGAAGCGCTTTTGTAGCCCTAAGAACAGTGGGGCTCTGGGCTTCTCTAGCCACCTCATCTTCTGCTCATCCTCTCGCGCAGTCTAAAGAGAGCTCAGGTGTGAAATTGCAAACGTCGAGCAATTGCTCAGAGAGGAAAAGTGCCAGCACTGAAAGCTGTTGCTAGCCAGCCCCCTTCCTTGGAAGCGCTTTCACAGGCGCAGCAACACTGGGGCTTTGCGCTTCTCTAACCACCAAACGTCACGGTCACTATCTCTCTGTCTCGTAGACACGAGCTGAGAAATTGCAAACGTCGAGCAATTGCTCAGAGATGAAAAGTGCCAGCACTGAAAGATGTTGCTAGCCAGCACCCTTCCTTGGAAGCGCTTTTGTAGCCCTAAGAACACTGGGGCTCTGTGCTTCTCTAGCCATCTAAACTTCTGCTCATCCTCTCGCGCAGTCTAAAGAGAGCTCAGGTGAGAAATTGCAAACGTCGGGCAATTGCTCAGAGATGAAAAGTGCCAGCACTGAAAGCTGTTGCTAGCCAGCAGCCTTCCTTGGAAGCGCTTTCACAGGCGCAGCAACACTGGGGCTTTGCGCTTCTCTAACCACCAAACGTCACGGTCACTATCTCTCCGTCTCGTAGACACGAGCTGAGAAATTGCAAACGTCGAGCAATTGCTCAGAGATGAAAAGTGCCGGCACTGAAAGATGTTGCTAGCCAGCCCCCTTCCTTGGAAGCGCTTATGTAGCCCTAAGAACAGTGGGGCTCTGTGCTTCTCTAGCCACCTCATCTTCTGCTCATCCTCTCGCGCACTCTAAAGAGCGCTCAGGTGAGAAATTGCAAACGTCGAGCAATTGCTCAGAGATGAAAAGTGCCAGCACTGAAAGCTGTTGCTAGCCAGCACCCTTCCTTGGAAGCGCTTTCACAGGCGCAGCAACACTGGGGCTTTGCGCTTCTCTAACCACCAAACGTCACGGTCACTATCTCTCCGTCTCGTAGACACGAGCTGACAAATTGCAAACGTCGAGCAATTGCTCAGAGATGAAAAGTGCCAGCACTGAAAGCTGTTGCTAGCCAGCACCCTTCCTTGCAAGCGCTTTTGTAGCCCTAAGAACACTGGGGCTCTGGGCTTCTCTAGCCATCTAAACTTCCGCTCATCCTCTCGCGCAGTCTAAAGAGAGCTCAGGTGAGAAATTGCAAACGTCGAGCAATTGCTCAGAGATGAAAAGTGCCAGCACTGAAAGCTGTTGCTAGCCAGCACCCTTCCTTGGAAGCGCTTTCACAGGCGCAGCAACACTTGCTCTTTGCGCTTCTCTAGCCACCAAACGTCACGGTCACTATCTCTCCGTCTCGTAGACACGAGCTGAGAAATTGCAAACGTCGAGCAATTGCTCAGAGATGAAAAGTGCCAGCACTGAAAGCTGTTGCTAGCCAGCACCCTTCCTTGGAAGCGCTTTTGTAGCCCTAAGAACACTGGGGCTGTGGGCTTCTCTAGCCATCTAAACTTCTGCTCATCCTCTCGCGCAGTCTAAAGAGCGCTCAGGTGAGAAATTGCAAACGTCGAGCAATTGCTCAGAGATGAAAAGTGCCAGCACTGAAAGCTGTTGCTAGCCAGCCCCCTTCCTTGGAAGCGCTTTTGTAGCCCTAAGAACAGTGGGGCTCTGGGCTTCTCTAGCCACCTCATCTTCTGCTCATCCTGTCGTGCAGTCTAAAGAGAGCTCAGGTGAGAAATTGCAAACGTCGAGCAATTGCTCAGAGATGAAAAGTGCCAGCACTGAAAGCTGTTGCTAGCCAGCACCCTTCCTTGGAAGCGCTTTCACAGGCGCAGCAACACTGGGGCTTTGCGCTTCTCTAACCACCAAACGTCACGGTCACTATCTCTCCGTCTCGTAGACACGAGCTGAGAAATTGCAAACGTCGAGCAATTGCTCAGAGATGAAAAGTGCCAGCACTGAAAGATGTTGCTAGCCAGCACCCTTCCTTGGAAGCGCTTTTGTAGCCCTAAGAACAGTGGAGCTCTGTGCTTTTCTAGCCATCTAAACTTCTGCTCATCCTCTCGCGCAGTCTAAAGAGCGCAAAGGTGAGAAATTGCAAACGTCGAGCAATTGCTGAGAAATGAAAAGTGCCAGCACTGAAAGCTGTTGCTAGCCAGCCCCCTTCCTTGGAAGCGCTTTCACAGGCGCAGCAACACTGGGGCTTTGCGCTTCTCTAACCACCAAACGTCACGGTCACTATCTCTCCGTCTCGTAGACACGAGCTGAGAAATTGCAAACGTCGAGCAATTGCTCAGAGATGAAAAGTGCCAGCACTGAAAGCTGTTGCTAGCCAGCACCCTTCCTTGGAAGCGCTTTTGTAGCCCTAAGAACACTGGGTCTCTGTGCTTCTCTAGCCATCTAAACTTCTGCTCATCCTCTCGCGCACTCTAAAGAGCGCTCAGGTGAGAAATTGCAAACGTCGAGCAATTGCTCAGAGAGGAAAAGTGCCAGCACTGAAAGCTGTTGCTAGCCAGCACCCTTCCTTGGAAGCGCTTTCACAGGCGCAGCAACACTGGGGCTTTGCGCTTCTCTACCCACCAAACGTCACGGTCACTATCTCTCCGTCTCGTTGACACGAGCTGAGAAATTGCAAACGTCGAGCAATTGCTCAGAGATGAAAAGTGCCAGCACTGAAAGCTGTTGCTAGCCAGCCCCCTTCCTTGGAAGCGCTTATGTAGCCCTAAGAACACTGGGGCTCTGGGCTTCTCTAGCCATCTAAACTTCTGCTCATCCTCTCGCGCAGTCTAAAGAGAGCTCAGGTGAGAAATTGCAAACGTCGAGCAATTGCTCAGAGAGGAAAAGTGCCAGCACTGAAAGCTGTTGCTAGCCAGCCCCCTTCCTTGGAAGCGCTTTTGTAGCCCTAAGAACACTGGGGCTCTGGGCTTCTCTAGCCACCTCATCTTCTGCTCATCCTCTCGCGCAGTCTAAAGAGAGCTCAGGTGTGAAATTGCAAACGTCGAGCAATTGCTCAGAGATGAAAAGTGCCAGCACTGAAAGCTGTTGCTAGCCAGCACCCTTCCTTGAAAGCGCTTTCACAGGCGCAGCAACACTGGGGCTTTGCGCTTCTCTAACCACCAAACGTCACGGTCATTCTCTTTCCGTCTCGTAGACACGAGCTGAGAAATTGCAAACGTCGAGCAATCGCTCAGAGATGAAAAGCGCCAGCACTGAAAGCTGTTGCTAGCCAGCCCCCTTCCTTGGAAGTGCTTTTGTAGGCCTAAGAACACTGGGACTCTGTGCTTTTCTAGCCATCTAAACTTCTGCTCATCCTCTCGCGCAGTCTAAAGAGAGCTCAGGTGAGAAATTGCAAACGTCGAGCAATTGCTCAGAGATGAAAAGTGCCAACACTGAAAGCTGTTGCTAGCCAGCACCCTTCCTTGGAAGCGCTTTCACAGGCGCAGCAACACTGGGGCTTTGCGCTTCTCTACCCACCAAGCGTCACGATCATTCCCTTTCTGTCTCGTAGATACGAGCTGAGAAATTGCAAATGTCGAGCAATTGCTCAGAGATGAAAAGTGCCAGCACTGAAAGCTGTTGCTAGCCAGCCCCCTTCCTTGGAAGCGCTTTTGTAGCCCTAAGAACAGTGGGGCTCTGGGCTTCTCTAGCCACCTCATCTTCTGCTCATCCTCTCGCGCAGTCTAAAGAGCGCTCAGGTGAGAAATTGCAAACGTCGAGCAATTGCTCAGAGATGAAAAGTGCCAGCACTGAAAGCTCTTGCTAGCCAGCACCCTTCCTTGGAAGCGCTTTCACAGGCGCAGCAACACTGGGGCTTTGCGCTTCTCTAACCACCAAACGTCACGGTCACTATCTCTCCGTCTCGTAGACACGAGCTGAGAAATTGCAAACGTCGAGCAATTGCTCAGAGATGAAAAGTGCCAGCACTGAAAGATGTTGCTAGCCAGCCCCCTTCCTTGGAAGTGCTTTTGTAGCCCTAAGAACAGTGGAGCTCTGGGCTTCTCTAGCCATCTCATCTTCTGCTCATCCTCTCGCGCAGTCTAAAGAGAGCTCAGGTGAGAAATTGCAAACGTCGAGCAATTGCTCAGAGATGAAAAGTGCCAGCACTGAAAGCTGTTGCTAGCCAGCCCCCTTCCTTGGAAGCGCTTTTGTAGCCCTAAGAACAGTGGGGCTCTGGGCTTCTCTAGCCACCTCATCTTCTGCTCATCCTCTCGCGCAGTTTAAAGAGAGCTCAGGTGTGAAATTGCAAACGTCGAGCAATTGCTCAGAGATGAAAAGTGCCAGCACTGAAAGCTGTTGCTAGCCAGCACCCTTCCTTGGAAGCGCTTTCACAGGCGCAGCAACACTGGGGCTTTGCGCTTCTCTAACCACCAAACGTCACGGTCACTATCTGTCCGTCTCGTAGACACGAGCTGAGAAATTGGAAACGTCGAGCAATTGCTCAGAGATGAAAAGTGCCAGCACTGAAAGATGTTGCTAGCCAGCACCCTTCCTTGGAAGCGCTTTTGTAGCCCTAAGAACACTGGGGCTGTGGGCTTCTCTAGCCATCTAAACTTCTGCTCATCCTGTCGCGCAGTCTAAAGAGAGCTCAGGTGAGAAATTGCAAACGTCGAGCAATTGCTCAGAGATGAAAAGTGCCAGCACTGAAAGCTGTTGCTAGCCAGCCCCCTTCCTTGGAAGCGCTTTCACAGGCGCAGCAACACTGGGGCTTTGCGCTTCTCTAACCACCAAACGTCACGGTCACTATCTCTCCGTCTCGTAGACACGAGCTGAGAAATTGCAAACGTCGAGCAATTGCTCAGAGATGAAAAGTGCCAGCACTGAAAGATGTTGCTAGCCAGCCCCCTTCCTTGGAAGCGCTTATGTAGCCCTAAGAACAGTGGGGCTCTGTGCTTCTCTAGCCACCTCATCTTCTGCTCATCCTCTCGCGCAGTCTAAAGAGCGCTCAGGTGAGAAATTGCAAACGTCGAGCAATTGCTCAGAGATGAAAAGTGCCAGCACTGAAAGCTCTTGCTAGCCAGCACCCTTCCTTGGAAGCGCTTTCACAGGCGCAGCAACACTGGGGCTTTGCGCTTCTCTAGCCACCAAACGTCACGGTCACTATCTCTCCGTCTCGTAGACACGAGCTGAGAAATTGCAAACGTCGAGCAATTGCTCAGAGATGAAAAGTGCCAGCACTGAAAGCTGTTGCTAGCCAGCACCCTTCCTTGAAAGCGCTTTTGTAGCCCTAAGAACAGTGGAGCTCTGGGCTTCTCTAGCCATCTCATCTTCTGCTCATCCTCTCGCGCAGTCTAAAGAGAGCTCAGGTGAGAAATTGCAAACGTCGAGCAATTGCTCAGAGATGAAAAGTGCCAGCACTGAAAGCTGTTGCTAGCCAGCACCCTTCCTTGGAAGCGCTTTTGTAGCCCTAAGAACAGTGGGGCTCTGGGCTTCTCTAGCCACCTCATCTTCTGCTCATCCTGTCGTGCAGTCTAAAGAGAGCTCAGGTAAGAAATTGCAAACGTCGAGCAATTGCTCAGAGATGAAAAGTGCCAGCACTGAAAGCTGTTGCTAGCCAGCACCCTTCCTTGGAAGCGCTTTCACAGGCGCAGCAACACTGGGGCTTTGCGCTTCTCTAACCACCAAACGTCACGGTCACTATCTCTCCGTCTCGTAGACACGAGCTGAGAAATTGCAAACGTCGAGCAATTGCTCAGAGATGAAAAGTGCCGGCAGTGAAAGATGTTGCTAGCCAGCCCCCTTCCTTGGAAGCGCTTATGTAGCCCTAAGAACAGTGGGGCTCTGTGCTTCTCTAGCCACCTCATCTTCTGCTCATCCTCTCGCGCACTCTAAAGAGCGCTCAGGTGAGAAATTGCAAACGTCGAGCAATTGCTCAGAGATGAAAAGTGCCAGCACTGAAAGCTGTTGCTAGCCAGCCCCCTTCCTTGGAAGCGCTTTCACAGGCGCAGCAACACTGGGGCTTTGCGCTTCTCTAACCACCAAACGTCACGGTCACTATCTCTCCGTCTCGTAGACACGAGCTGAGAAATTGCAAACGTCGAGCAATTGCTCAGAGATGAAAAGTGCCAGCACTGAAAGATGTTGCTAGCCAGCACCCTTCCTTGGAAGCGCTTTTGTAGCCCTAAGAACAGTGGGGCTGTGGGCTTCTCTAGCCATTTAACTTCCGCTCATCCTCTCGCGCAGTCTAAAGAGAGCTCAGGTGAGAAATTGCAAACGTCGAGCAATTGCTCAGAGATGAAAAGTGCCAGCACTGAAAGCTGTTGCTAGCCAGCCCCCTTCCTTGGAAGCGCTTTTGTAGCCCTAAGAACAGTGGGGCTCTGTGCTTCTCTAGCCACCTCATCTTCTGCTCATCCTGTCGCGCAGTCTAAAGAGAGCTCAGGTGAGAAATTGCAAACGTCGAGCAATTGCTCAGAGAGGAAAAGTGCCAGCACTGAAAGCTGTTGCTAGCCAGCACCCTTCCTTGGAAGCGCTTTCACAGGCGCAGCAACACTGGGGCTTTGCGCTTCTCTAACCACCAAACATCACGGTCACTATCTCTCCGTCTCGTAGACACGAGCTGAGAAATTGCAAACGTCGAGCAATTGCTCAGAGATGAAAAGTGCCAGCACTGAAAGATGTTGCTAGCCAGCCCCCTTCCTTGGAAGCGCTTTTGTAGCCCTAAGAACACTGGGGCTGTGGGCTTCTCTAGCCATCTAAACTTCTGCTCATCCTCTCACGCAGTCTAAAGAGCGCTCAGGTGAGAAATTGCAAAAGTCGAGCAATTGCTCAGAGAGGAAAAGTGCCAGCACTGAAAGCTCTTGCTAGCCAGCGCCCTTCCTTGGAAGCGCTTTCACAGGCGCAGCAACACTGGGGCTTTGCGCTTCTCTAACCACCAAACGTCACGGTCACTATCTCTCCGTCTCGTAGACACGAGCTGAGAAATTGCAAACGTCGAGCAATCGCTCAGAGATGAAAAGCGCCAGCACTGAAAGCTGTTGCTAGCCAGCCCCCTTCCTTGGAAGTGCTTTTGTAGGCCTAAGAACACCGGGACTCTGTGCTTTTCTAGCCATCTAAACTTCTGCTCATCCTGTCGCGCAGTCTAAAGAGAGCTCAGGTGAGAAATTGCAAACGTCGAGCAATTGCTGAGAAATGAAAAGTGCCAGCACTGAAAGCTGTTGCTAGCCAGCACCCTTCCTTGGAAGCGCTTTCACAGGCGCAGCAACACTTGCTCTTTGCCCTTCTCTAACCACCAAACGTCACGGTCATTCTCTTTCCGTCTCGTAGACACGAGCTGAGAAATTGCAAACGTCGAGCAATTGCTCAGAGATGAAAAGTGCCAGCACTGAAAGATGTTGCTAGCCAGCACCCTTCCTTGGAAGCGCTTTTGTAGCCCTAAGAACAGTGGGGCTCTGTGCTTCTCTAGCCATCTAAACTTCTGCTCATCCTCTCGCGCACTCTAAAGAGCGCTCAGGTGAGAAATTGCAAACGTCGAGCAATTGCTCAGAGATGAAAAGTGCCAGCACTGAAAGCTGTTGCTAGCCAGCACCCTTCCTTGGAAGCGCTTTCACAGGCGCAGCAACACTGGGGCTTTGCGCTTCTCTAACCACCAAACGTCACGGTCACTATCTCTCCGTCTCGTAGACACGAGCTGAGAAATTGCAAACGTCGAGCAATTCCTCAGAGACGAAAAGTGCCAGCACTGAAAGCTCTTGCTAGCCAGCACCCTTCCTTGGAAGCGCTTATGTAGCCCTAAGAACACTGGGGCTCTGGGCTTCTCTAGCCATCTCATCTTCTGCTCATCCTCTCGCGCAGTCTAAAGAGAGCTCAGGTGAGAAATTGCAAACGTCGAGCAATTGCTCAGAGAGGAAAAGTGCCAGCACTGAAAGCTGTTGCTAGCCAGCCCCCTTCCTTGGAAGCGCTTTTGTAGCCCTAAGAACAGTGGGGCTCTGGGCTTCTCTAGCCACCTCATCTTCTGCTCATCCTGTCGCGCAGTCTAAAGAGAGCTCAGGTGTGAAATTGCAAACGTCGAGCAATTGCTCAGAGATGAAAAGTGCCAGCACTGAAAGCTGTTGCTAGCCAGCACCCTTCCTTGGAAGCGCTTTCACAGGCGCAGCAACACTGGGGCTTTGCGCTTCTCTAACCACCAAACGTCACGGTCACTATCTCTCCGTCTCGTAGACACGAGCTGAGAAATTGCAAACGTCGAGCAATTGCTCAGAGATGAAAAGTGCCAGCACTGAAAGCTGTTGCTAGCCAGCACCCTTCCTTGGAAGCGCTTATGTAGCCCTAAGAACAGTGGGGCTCTGGGCTTCTCTAGCCACCTCATCTTCTGCTCATCCTCTCGCGCAGTCTAAAGAGTGCTCAGGTGAGAAATTGCAAACGTCGAGCAATTGCTGAGAGATGAAAAGTGCCAGCACTGAAAGCTGTTGCTAGCCAGCACCCTTCCTTGGAAGCGCTTTCACAGGCGCAGCAACACTGGTGCTTTGCGCTTCTCTACCCACCAAACATCACGGTCACTATCTCTCCGTCTCGTAGACACGAGCTGAGAAATTGGAAACGTCGAGCAATTGCTCAGAGATGAAAAGTGCCAGCACTGAAAGATGTTGCTAGCCAGCCCCCTTCCTTGGAAGCGCTTTCACAGGCGCAGCAACACTGGGGCTTTGCGCTTCTCTAACCACCAAGCGTCACGGTCATTCTCTTTCCGTCTCGTAGACACGAGCTGAGAAAGTGCAAACGTCGAGCAATTGCTCAGAGATGAAAAGTGCCAGCACTGAAAGCTGTTGCTAGCCAGCACCCTTCTTTGGAAGTGCTTTTGTAGGCCTAAGAACACTGGGGCTGTGGGCTTCTCTAGCCACCTCATCTTCTGCTCATCCTCTCGCGCAGTCTAAAGAGCGCTCAGGTGAGAAATTGCAAACGTCGAGCAATTGCTCAGAGATGAAAAGTGCCAGCACTGAAAGCTGTTGCTAGCCAGCACCCTTCCTTGGAAGCGCTTTCACAGGCGAAGCAACACTGGGGCTTTGCGCTTCTCTAACCACCAAACGTCACGGTCATTCTCTTTCCATCTCGTAGACACGAGCTGAGAAAGTGCAAACGTTGAGCAATTGCTCAGAGATGAAAAGTGCCAGCACTGAAAGCTCTTGCTAGCCAGCCCCCTTCCTTGGAAGCGCTTTTGTAGCCCTAAGAACAGTGGAGCTCTGGGCTTCTCTAGCCATCTCATCTTCTGCTCATCCTCTCGCGCAGTCTAAAGAGCGCTCAGGTGAGAAATTGCAAACGTCGAGCAATTGCTCAGAGATGAAAAGTGCCAGCACTGAAAGCTCTTGCTAGCCAGCACCCTTCCTTGGAAGCGCTTTCACAGGCGCAGCAACACTGGGGCTTTGCGCTTCTCTAACCACCAAACGTCACGGTCACTATCTCTCCGTCTCGTAGACACGAGCTGAGAAATTGCAAACATCGAGCAATTGCTCAGAGATGAAAAGTGCCAGCACTGAAAGCTGTTGCTAGCCAGCACCCTTCCTTGGAAGCGCTTATGTAGCCCTAAGAACAGTGGGGCTCTGTGCTTCTCTAGCCATCTAAACTTCTGCTCATCCTCTCGCGCAGTCTAAAGAGAGCTCAGGGGAGAAATTGCAAACGTCGAGCAATTGCTCAGAGAGGAAAAGTGCCAGCACTGAAAGCTGTTGCTAGCCAGCACCCTTCCTTGAAAGCGCTTTCACAGGCGCAGCAACACTGGGGCTTTGCGCTTCTCTACCCACCAAACGTCACGGTCATTCTCTTTCTGTCTCGTAGACACGAGCTGAGAAATTGCAAATGTCGAGCAATTGCTCAGAGATGAAAAGTGCCAGCACTGAAAGCTGTTGCTAGCCAGCCCCCTTCCTTGGAAGCGCTTTCACAGGTGCAGCAACACTGGGGCTTTGCGCTTCTCTAACCACCAAACATCACGGTCATTCTCTTTCCGTCTTGTAGACACGAGCTGAGAAATTGGAAAAGTCGAGCAATTGCTCAGAGATGAAAAGTGCCAGCACTGAAAGCTCTTGCTAGCCAGCACCCTTCCTTGGAAGCGCTGTCACAGGCGCAGCAACACTGGGGCTTTGCGCTTCTCTAACCACCAAACGTCACGGTCACTATCTCTCCGTCTCGTAGACACGAGCTGAGAAATTGGAAACGTCGAGCAATTGCTCAGAGATGAAAAGTGCCAGCACTGAAAGATGTTGCTAGCCAGCACCCTTCCTTGGAAGCGCTTATGTAGCCCTAAGAACAGTGGGGCTCTGTGCTTCTCTAGCCATCTAAACTTCTGCTCATCCTGTCACGCAGTCTAAAGAGAGCTCAGGTGAGAAATTGCAAACGTCGAGCAATTGCTCAGAGATGAAAAGTGCCAGCACTGAAAGCTGTTGCTAGCCAGCCCCCTTCCTTGGAAGCGCTTTCACAGGCGCAGCAACACTGGGGCTTTGCGCTTCTCTAACCACCAAACGTCACGGTCACTATCTCTCCGTCTCGTAGACACGAGCTGAGAAATTGCAAACGTCGAGCAATTGCTCAGAGATGAAAAGTGCCAGCACTGAAAGATGTTGCTAGCCAGCCCCCTTCCTTGGAAGCGCTTATGTAGCCCTAAGAACAGTGGGGCTCTGTGCTTCTCTAGCCACCTCATCTTCTGCTCATCCTCTCGCGCAGTCTAAAGAGCGCTCAGGTGAGAAATTGCAAACGTCGAGCAATTGCTCAGAGATGAAAAGTGCCAGCACTGAAAGATGTTGCTAGCCAGCACCCTTCCTTGGAAGCGCTTTTGTAGCCCTAAGAACACTGGGTCTCTGTGCTTCTCTAGCCACCTCATCTTCTTTTCATCCTCTCGCGCACTCTAAAGAGAGCTCAGGTGAGAAATTGCAAACGTCGAGCAATTGCTCAGAGATGAAAAGTGCCAGCACTGAAAGCTGTTGCTAGCCAGCACCCTTCCTTGGAAGCGCTTTCACAGGCGAAGCAACACTGGGGCTTTGCGCTTCTCTAACCACCAAACGTCACGGTCATTCTCTTTCCGTCTCGTAGACACGAGCTGAGAAAGTGCAAACGTTGAGCAATTGCTCAGAGATGAAAAGTGCCAGCACTGAAAGCTGTTGCTAGCCAGCCCCCTTCCTTGGAAGCGCTTTTGTAGCCCTAAGAACAGTGGAGCTCTGGGCTTCTCTAGCCATCTCATCTTCTGCTCATCCTCTCGCGCAGTCTAAAGAGCGCTCAGGTGAGAAATTGCAAACGTCGAGCAATTGCTCAGAGATGAAAAGTGCCAGCACTGAAAGCTCTTGCTAGCCAGCACCCTTCCTTGGAAGCGCTGTCACAGGCGCAGCAACACTGGGGCTTTGCGCTTCTCTAACCACCAAACGTCACGGTCACTATCTCTCCGTCTCGTAGACACGAGCTGAGAAATTGCAAACGTCGAGCAATTGCTCAGAGATGAAAAGTGCCAGCACTGAAAGATGTTGCTAGCCAGCCCCCTTCCTTGGAAGCGCTTTTGTAGCCCTAAGAACAGTGGAGCTCTGGGCTTCTCTAGCCATCTCATCTTCTGCTCATCCTCTCGCGCAGTCTAAAGAGAGCTCAGGTGAGAAATTGCAAACGTCGAGCAATTGCTCAGAGATGAAAAGTGCCAGCACTGAAAGCTGTTGCTAGCCAGCCCCCTTCCTTGGAAGCGCTTTTGTAGCCCTAAGAACACTGGGGCTCTGGGCTTCTCTAGCCACCTCATCTTCTGCTCATCCTCACGCGCAGTCTAAAGAGAGCTCAGGTGTGAAATTGCAAATGTCGAGCAATTGCTCAGAGAGGAAAAGTGCCAGCACTGAAAGCTCTTGCTAGCCAGCACCCTTCCTTGGAAGCGCTTTCACAGGCGCAGCAACACTGGGGCTTTGCGCTTCTCTAACCACCAAACGTCACGGTCACTATCTCTCCGTCTCGTAGACACGAGCTGAGAAATTGGAAACGTCGAGCAATTGCTCAGAGATGAAAAGTGCCAGCACTGAAAGATGTTGCTAGCCAGCACCCTTCCTTGGAAGCGCTTTTGTAGCCCTAAGAACACTGGGGCTCTGTGCTTCTCTAGCCATCTCATCTTCTGCTCATCCTGTCGCGCAGTCTAAAGAGAGCTCAGGTGAGAAATTGCAAACGTCGAGCAATTGCTCAGAGATGAAAAGTGCCAGCACTGAAAGCTGTTGCTAGCCAGCCCCCTTCCTTGGAAGCGCTTTCACAGGCGCAGCAACACTGGGGCTTTGCGCTTCTCTAACCACCAAACGTCACGGTCACTATCTCTCCGTCTCGTAGACACGAGCTGAGAAATTGCAAACGTCGAGCAATTGCTCAGAGATGAAAAGTGCCAGCACTGAAAGATGTTGCTAGCCAGCCCCCTTCCTTGGAAGCGCTTATGTAGCCCTAAGAACAGTGGGGCTCTGTGCTTCTCTAGCCACCTCATCTTCTGCTCATCCTCTCGCGCAGTCTAAAGAGCGCTCAGGTGAGAAATTGCAAACGTCGAGCAATTGCTCAGAGATGAAAAGTGCCAGCACTGAAAGCTCTTGCTAGCCAGCACCCTTCCTTGGAAGCGCTTTCACAGGCGCAGCAACACTGGGGCTTTGCGCTTCTCTAACCACCAAACGTCACGGTCACTATCTCTCCGTCTCGTAGACACGAGCTGAGAAATTGCAAACGTCGAGCAATTGCTCAGAGATGAAAAGTGCCAGCACTGAAAGCTGTTGCTAGCCAGCACCCTTCCTTGGAAGCGCTTTTGTAGCCCTAAGAACAGTGGAGCTCTGGGCTTCTCTAGCCATCTCATCTTCTGCTCATCCTCTCGCGCAGTCTAAAGAGAGCTCAGGTGAGAAATTGCAAACGTCGAGCAATTGCTCAGAGATGAAAAGTGCCAGCACTGAAAGCTGTTGCTAGCCAGCACCCTTCCTTGGAAGCGCTTTTGTAGCCCTAAGAACAGTGGGGCTCTGGGCTTCTCTAGCCACCTCATCTTCTGCTCATCCTCTCGCGCAGTCTAAAGAGAGCTCAGGTGAGAAATTGCAAACGTCGAGCAATTGCTCAGAGATGAAAAGTGCCAGCACTGAAAGCTGTTGCTAGCCAGCACCCTTCCTTGGAAGCGCTGTCACAGGCGCAGCAACACTGGGGCTTTGCGCTTCTCTAACCACCAAACGTCACGGTCACTATCTCTCCGTCTCGTAGACACGAGCTGAGAAATTGCAAACGTCGAGCAATTCCTCAGAGATGAAAAGTGCCGGCAGTGAAAGATGTTGCTAGCCAGCCCCCTTCCTTGGAAGCGCTTTTGTAGCCCTAAGAACAGTGGGGCTCTGTGCTTCTCTAGCCACCTCATCTTCTGCTCATCCTCTCGCGCACTCTAAAGAGCGCTCAGGTGAGAAATTGCAAACGTCGAGCAATTGCTCAGAGATGAAAAGTGCCAACACTGAAAGCTGTTGCTAGCCAGCCCCCTTCCTTGCAAGCGCTTTCACAGGCGCAGCAACACTGGGGCTTTGCGCTTCTCTAACCACCAAACGTCACGGTCACTATCTCTCCGTCTCGTAGACACGAGCTGAGAAATTGCAAACGTCGAGCAATTGCTCAGAGATGAAAAGTGCCAGCACTGAAAGATGTTGCTAGCCAGCACCCTTCCTTGGAAGCGCTTTTGTAGCCCTAAGAACAGTGGGGCTCTGGGCTTCTCTAGCCATTTAACTTCCGCTCATCCTCTCGCGCAGTCTAAAGAGAGCTCAGGTGAGAAATTGCAAACGTCGAGCAATTGCTCAGAGATGAAAAGTGCCAACACTGAAAGCTGTTGCTAGCCAGCACCCTTCCTTGGAAGCGCTTTCACAGGCGCAGCAACACTGGGGCTTTGCGCTTCTCTAACCACCAAACGTCACGGTCATTCTCTTTCCGTCTTGTAGACACGAGCTGAGAAAGTGCAAACGTCGAGCAATTGCTCAGAGATGAAAAGTGCCAGCACTGAAAGCTGTTGCTAGCCAGCCCCCTTCCTTGGAAGCGCTTTTGTAGCCCTAAGAACACTGGGGCTCTGGGCTTCTCTAGCCACCTCATCTTCTGCTCATCCTCTCGCGCAGTCTAAAGAGAGCTCAGGTGAGAAATTGCAAACGTCGAGCAATTGCTCAGAGATGAAAAGTGCCAGCACTGAAAGCTGTTGCTAGCCAGCCCCCTTCCTTGGAAGCGCTTTTGTAGCCCTAAGAACACTGGGGCTCTGGGCTTCTCTAGCCACCTCATCTTCTGCTCATCCTCTCGCGCACTCTAAAGAGAGCTCAGGTGTGAAATTGCAAACGTCGAGCAATTGCTCAGAGATGAAAAGTGCCAGCACTGAAAGCTGTTGCTAGCCAGCCCCCTTCCTTGGAAGCGCTTTCACAGGCGCAGCAACACTGGGGCTTTGCGCTTCTCTAACCACCAAACGTCACGGTCACTATCTCTCCGTCTCGTAGACACGAGCTGAGAAATTGCAAACATCAAGCAATTGCTCAGAGATGAAAAGTGCCAGCACTGAAAGCTGTTGCTAGCCAGCCCCCTTCCTTGGAAGCGCTTTTGTAGCCCTAAGAACAGTGGGGCTCTGGGCTTCTCTAGCCACCTCATCTTCTGCTCATCCTCTCGCGCAGTCTAAAGAGAGCTCAGGTGAGAAATTGCAAACGTCGAGCAATTGCTCAGAGAGGAAAAGTGCCAGCACTGAAAGCTGTTGCTAGCCAGCACCCTTCCTTGGAAGCGCTTTCACAGGCGCAGCAACACTGGGGCTTTGCGCTTCTCTAACCACCAAACATCACGGTCACTATCTCTCCGTCTCGTAGACACGAGCTGAGAAATTGCAAACGTCGAGCAATTGCTCAGAGATGAAAAGTGCCAGCACTGAAAGATGTTGCTAGCCAGCCCCCTTCCTTGGAAGCGCTTTTGTAGCCCTAAGAACACTGGGGCTGTGGGCTTCTCTAGCCATCTAAACTTCTGCTCATCCTCTCGCGCAGTCTAAAGAGAGCTCAGGTGAGAAATTGCAAACGTCGAGCAATTGCTCAGAGAGGAAAAGTGCCAGCACTGAAAGCTGTTGCTAGCCAGCCCCCTTCCTTGGAAGCGCTGTCACAGGCGCAGCAACACTGGGGCTTTGCGCTTCTCTAACCACCAAACGTCACGGTCACTATCTCTCCGTCTTGTAGACACGAGCTGAGAAATTGCAAACGTCGAGCAATTGCTCAGAGATGAAAAGCGCCAGCACTGAAAGATGTTGCTAGCCAGCACCCTTCCTTGGAAGCGCTTTTGTAGCCCTAAGAACAGTGGAGCTCTGGGCTTTTCTAGCCATCTAAACTTCTGCTCATCCTCTCGCGCAGTCTAAAGAGAGCTCAGGTGAGAAATTGCAAACGTCGAGCAATTGCTGAGAAATGAAAAGTGCCAGCACTGAAAGCTGTTGCTAGCCAGCCCCCTTCCTTGGAAGCGCTTTCACAGGCGCAGCAACACTTGCTCTTTGCCCTTCTCTAACCACCAAACGTCACGGTCATTCTCTTTCGGTCTCGTAGACACGAGCTGAGAAATTGCAAACGTCGAGCAATTGCTCAGAGATGAAAAGTGCCAGCACTGAAAGATGTTGCTAGCCAGCACCCTTCCTTGGAAGCGCTTTTGTAGCCCTAAGAACAGTGGAGCTCTGGGCTTCTCTAGCCATCTCATCTTCTGCTCATCCTCTCGCGCAGTCTAAAGAGAGCTCAGGTGAGAAATTGCAAACGTCGAGCAATTGCTCAGAGATGAAAAGTGCCAGCACTGAAAGCTGTTGCTAGCCAGCCCCCTTCCTTGGAAGCGCTTTCACAGGCGCAGCAACACTGGGGCTTTGCGCTTCTCTACCCACCAAACGTCACGGTCACTATCTCTCCGTCTCGTAGACACGAGCTGAGAAATTGCAAACGTCGAGCAATTGCTCAGAGATGAAAAGTGCCAGCACTGAAAGCTGTTGCTAGCCAGCACCCTTCCTTGGAAGCGCTTTTGTAGCCCTAAGAACACTGGGGCTCTGGGCTTCTCTAGCCATCTAAACTTCTGCTCATCCTCTCGCGCAGTCTAAAGAGAGCTCAGGTGAGAAATTGCAAACGTCGAGCAATTGCTCAGAGAGGAAAAGTGCCAGCAGTGAAAGCTGTTGCTAGCCAGCACCCTTCCTTGAAAGCGCTTTCACAGGCGCAGCAACACTGGGGCTTTGCGCTTCTCTAACCACCAAACGTCACGGTCACTATCTCTCCGTCTCGTAGACACGAGCTGAGAAATCGCAAACCTAGAGCAATTGCTCAGAGATGAAAAGTGCCAGCACTGAAAGATGTTGCTAGCCAGCCCCCTTCCTTGGAAGCGCTTTCACAGGTGCAGCAACACTGGGGCTTTGCGCTTCTCTAACCACCAAACGTCACGGTCATTCTCTTTCCGTCTCGTAGACACGAGCTGAGAAATTGCAAACGTCGAGCAATTGCTCAGAGATGAAAAGTGCCAGCACTGAAAGCTGTTGCTAGCCAGCCCCCTTCCTTGGAAGCGCTTTTGTAGCCCTAAGAACAGTGGGGCTCTGGGCTTCTCTAGCCACCTCATCTTCTGCTCATCCTGTCGCGCAGTCTAAAGAGAGCTCAGGTGAGAAATGGCAAACGTCCAGCAATTGCTCAGAGATGAAAAGTGCCAGCACTGAAAGCTCTTGCTAGCCAGCACCCTTCCTTGGAAGCGCTGTCACAGGCGCAGCAACACTGGGGCTTTGCGATTCTCTACCCACCAAACATCACGGTCACTATCTCTCCGTCTCGTAGACACGAGCTGAGAAATTGCAAACGTCGAGCAATTGCTCACAGATGAAAAGTGCCAGCACTGAAAGCTCTTGCTAGCCAGCCCCCTTCCTTGGAAGCGCTTTCACAGGCGCAGCAACACTGGGGCTTTGCACTTCTCTAACCACCAAACATCACGGTCATTCTCTTTCTGTCTCGTAGACACGAGCTGAGAAATTGCAAACGTCGAGCAATCGCTCAGAGATGAAAAGCGCCAGCACTGAAAGCTGTTGCTAGCCAGCCCCCTTCCTTGGAAGTGCTTTTGTAGGCCTAAGAACACTGGGACTCTGTGCTTTTCTAGCCATCTAAACTTCTGCTCATCCTCTCGCGCAGTCTAAAGAGAGCTCAGGTGAGAAATTGCAAACGTCGAGCAATTGCTCAGAGATGAAAAGTGCCAACACTGAAAGCTGTTGCTAGCCAGCACCCTTCCTTGGAAGCGCTTTCACAGGTGCAGCAACACTTGCTCTTTGCGCTTCTCTAACCACCAAGCGTCACGGTCATTCCCTTTCTGTCTCGTAGACACGAGCTGAGAAATTGCAAATGTCGAGCAATTGCTCAGAGATGAAAAGTGCCAGCACTGAAAGCTGTTGCTAGACAGCACCCTTCCTTGGAAGCGCTTTTGTAGCCCTAAGAACAGTGGGGCTCTGGGCTTCTCTAGCCACCTCATCTTCTGCTCATCCTCTCGCGCACTCTAAAGAGCGCTCAGGTGAGAAATTGCAAACGTCGAGCAATTGCTCAGAGATGAAAAGTGCCAGCACTGAAAGCTGTTGCTAGCCAGCACCCTTCCTTGGAAGCGCTTTCACAGGCACAGCAACACTGGGGCTTTGCGCTTCTCTAACCACCAAACGTCATGGTCACTATCTCTCCGTCTCGTAGACACGAGCTGAGAAATTGCAAACGTCGAGCAATTGCTCACAGATGAAAAGTGCCAGCACTGAAAGATGTTGCTAGCCAGCCCCCTTCCTTGGAAGCGCTTTTGTAGCCCTAAGAACAGTGGAGCTCTGTGCTTCTCTAGCCATCTCATCTTCTGCTCATCCTCTCGCGCAGTCTAAAGAGAGCTCAGGTGAGAAATTGCAAACGTCGAGCAATTGCTCAGAGATGAAAAGTGCCAGCACTGAAAGCTGTTGCTAGCCAGCCCCCTTCCTTGGAAGCGCTTTTGTAGCCCTAAGAACAGTGGGGTCTGGGCTTCTCTAGCCACCTCATCTTCTGCTCATCCTCTCGCGCAGTCTAAAGAGCGCTCAGGTGGAAATTGCAAACGTCGAGCAATTGCTCAGAGATGAAAAGTGCCAGCACTGAAAGCTGTTGCTAGCCAGCACCCTTCCTTGGAAGCGCTTTCACAGGCGCAGCAACACTGGGGCTTTGCGCTTCTCTAACCACCAAACGTCACGGTCACTATCTCTCCGTCTCGTAGACACGAGCTGAGAAATTGCAAACGTCGAGCAATTGCTCAGAGATGAAAAGTGCCAGCACTGAAAGATGTTGCTAGCCAGCACCCTTCCTTGCAAGCGCTTTTGTAGCCCTAAGAACACTGGGGCTCTGGGCTTCTCTAGCCACCTAAACTTCTGCTCATCCTCTCGCGCAGTCTAAAGAGAGCTCAGGTGAGAAATTGCAAACGTCGAGCAATTGCTGAGAGATGAAAAGTGCCAGCACTGAGAGCTGTTGCTAGCCAGCACCCTTCCTTGGAAGCGCTTTCACAGGCGCAGCAACACTGGGGCTTTGCGCTTCTCTAACCACCAAACGTCACGGTCACTATCTCTCCGTCTCGTAGACACGAGCTGAGAAATTGCAAACGTCGAGCAATTGCTCAGAGATGAAAAGTGCCAGCACTGAAAGCTGTTGCTAGCCAGCACCCTTCCTTGGAAGTGCTTTTGTAGCCCTAAGAACAGTGGGGCTCTGTGCTTCTGTAGCCACCTCATCTTCTGCTCATCCTCTCGCGCACTCTAAAGAGCGCTCAGGTGAGAAATGGCAAACGTCCAGCAATTGCTCAGAGACGAAAAGTGCCAGCACTGAAAGCTGTTGCTAGCCAGCACCCTTCCTTGGAAGCGCTTTCACAGGCGCAGCAACACTGGGGCTTTGCGCTTCTCTACCCACCAAACGTCACGGTCATTCTCTTTCCGTCTCGTAGACACGAGCTGAGAAATTGCAAACGTCGAGCAATTGCTCAGAGATGAAAAGTGCCAGCACTGAAAGCTGTTGCTAGCCAGCCCCCTTCCTTGGAAGCGCTTTTGTAGCCCTAAGAACAGTGGAGCTCTGGGCTTCTCTAGCCACCTCATCTTCTGCTCATCCTCTCGCGCAGTCTAAAGAGAGCTCAGGTGAGAAATTGCAAACGTCGAGCAATTGCTCAGAGATGAAAAGTGCCAGCACTGAAAGCTGTTGCTAGCCAGCCCCCTTCCTTGGAAGCGCTTTTGTAGCCCTAAGAACAGTGGGGCTCTGGGCTTCTCTAGCCACCTCATCTTCTGCTCATCCTGTCGCGCACTCTAAAGAGAGCTCAGGTGAGAAATTGCAAACGTCGAGCAATTGCTCAGAGATGAAAAGTGCCAGCACTGAAAGCTGTTGCTAGCCAGCACCCTTCCTTGGAAGCGCTTTCACAGGCGCAGCAACACTGGGGCTTTGCGCTTCTCTAACCACCAAACGTCACGGTCACTATCTCTCCGTCTCGTAGACACGAGCTGACAAATTGCAAACGTCGAGCAATTGCTCAGAGATGAAAAGTGCCAGCACTGAAAGATGTTGCTAGCCAGCCCCCTTCCTTGGAAGCGCTTTTGTAGCCCTAAGAACAGTGGGGCTCTGGGCTTCTCTAGCCATCTCATCTTCTGCTCATCCTCTCGCGCAGTCTAAAGAGAGCTCAGGTGAGAAATTGCAAACGTCGAGCAATTGCTCACAGATGAAAAGTGCCAGCACTGAAAGCTGTTGCTAGCCAGCACCCTTCCTTGGAAGCGCTTTCACAGGCGCAGCAACACTGGGGCTTTGCGCTTCTCTAACCACCAAACATCACGGTCACTATCTCTCCGTCTCGTAGACACGAGCTGAGAAATTGCAAACGTCGAGTAATTGCTCAGAGATGAAAAGTGCCAGCACTGAAAGATGTTGCTAGCCAGCCCCCTTCCTTGGAAGCGCTTTTGTAGCCCTAAGAACACTGGGGCTGTGGGCTTCTCTAGCCATCTAAACTTCTGCTCATCCTCTCGCGCAGTCTAAAGAGAGCTCAGGTGAGAAATTGCAAACGTCAAGCAATTGCTCAGAGAGGAAAAGTGCCAGCACTGAAAGCTGTTGCTAGCCAGCCCCCTTCCTTGGAAGCGCTTTCACAGGCGCAGCAACACTGGGGCTTTGCGCTTCTCTAACCACCAAACGTCACGGTCACTATCTCTCCGTCTTGTAGACACGAGCTGAGAAATTGCAAACGTCGAGCAATTGCTCAGAGATGAAAAGTGCCAGCACTGAAAGATGTTGCTAGCCAGCACCCTTCCTTGGAAGCGCTTTTGTAGCCCTAAGAACACTGGGGCTCTGTGCTTCTCTAGCCATCTAAACTTCTGCTCATCCTCTCGCGCACTCTAAAGAGCGCTCAGGTGAGAAATTGCAAACGTCGAGCAATTGCTCAGAGAGGAAAAGTGCCAGCACTGAAAGCTGTTGCTAGCCAGCACCCTTCCTTGGAAGCGCTTTCACAGGCGCAGCAACACTGGGGCTTTGCGCTTCTCTACCCACCAAACATCACGGTCACTATCTCTCCGTCTCGTAGACACGAGCTGAGAAATTGCAAACCTCGAGCAATTGCTCAGAGAGGAAAAGTGCCAGCACTGAAAGCTGTTGCTAGCCAGCACCCTTCCTTGGAAGCGCTTTTGTAGCCCTAAGAACACTGGGGCTCTGTGCTTCTCTAGCCACCTCATCTTCTGCTCATCCTCTCGCGCAGTCTAAAGAGCGCTCAGGTGAGAAATTGCAAACGTCGAGCAATTGCTCAGAGATGAAAAGTGCCAGCACTGAAAGCTGTTGCTAGCCAGCACCCTTCCTTGGAAGCGCTTTCACAGGCGCAGCAACACTGGGGCTTTGCGCTTCTCTAACCACCAAGCGTCACGGTCATTCTCTTTCCGTCTCGTAGACACGAGCTGAGAAAGTGCAAACGTCGAGCAATTGCTCAGAGATGAAAAGTGCCAGCACTGAAAGCTGTTGCTAGCCAGCACCCTTCTTTGGAAGTGCTTTTGTAGGCCTAAGAACACTGGGGCTGTGGGCTTCTCTAGCCACCTCATCTTCTGCTCATCCTCTCGCGCAGTCTAAAGAGAGCTCAGGTGAGAAATTGCAAACGTCGAGCAATTGCTCAGAGATGAAAAGTGCCAGCACTGAAAGATGTTGCTAGCCAGCACCCTTCCTTGGAAGCGCTTTTGTAGCCCTAAGAACACTGGGTCTCTGTGCTTCTCTAGCCACCTCATCTTCTGCTCATCCTCTCGCGCACTCTAAAGAGAGCTCAGGTGAGAAATTGCAAACGTCGAGCAATTGCTCAGAGATGACAAGTGCCAGCACTGAAAGCTGTTGCTAGCCAGCAGCCTTCCTTGGAAGCGCTTTCACAGGCGAAGCAACACTGGGGCTTTGCGCTTCTCTAACCACCAAACGTCACGGTCATTCTCTTTCCGTCTCGTAGACACGAGCTGAGAAATTGCAAACGTTGAGCAATTGCTCAGAGATGAAAAGTGCCAGCACTGAAAGCTGTTGCTAGCCAGCACCCTTCCTTGGAAGCGCTTTTGTAGCCCTAAGAACAGTGGAGCTCTGGGCTTCTCTAGCCATCTCATCTTCTGCTCATCCTCTCGCGCAGTCTAAAGAGAGCTCAGGTGAGAAATTGCAAACGTCGAGCAATTGCTCAGAGATGAAAAGTGCCAGCACTGAAAGCTGTTGCTAGCCAGCCCCCTTCCTTGGAAGCGCTTTCACAGGCGCAGCAACACTGGGGCTTTGCGCTTCTCTACCCACCAAACGTCACGGTCACTATCTCTCCGTCTCGTAGACACGAGCTGAGAAATTGCAAACGTCGAGCAATTGCTCAGAGATGAAAAGTGCCAGCACTGAAAGATGTTGCTAGCCAGCCCCCTTCCTTGGAAGCGCTTTTGTAGCCCTAAGAACACTGGGGCTCTGGGCTTCTCTAGCCATCTAAACTTCTGCTCATCCTCTCGCGCAGTCTAAAGAGCGCTCAGGTGAGAAATTGCAAACGTCGAGCAATTGCTCAGAGAGGAAAAGTGCCAGCAGTGAAAGCTGTTGCTAGCCAGCACCCTTCCTTGGAAGCGCTTTCACAGGCGCAGCAACACTGGGGCTTTGCGCTTCTCTAACCACCAAACGTCACGGTCACTATCTCTCCGTCTCGTAGACACGAGCTGAGAAATCGCAAACCTAGAGCAATTGCTCAGAGATGAAAAGTGCCAGCACTGAAAGATGTTGCTAGCCAGCCCCCTTCCTTGGAAGCGCTTTCACAGGTGCAGCAACACTGGGGCTTTGCGCTTCTCTAACCACCAAACGTCACGGTCATTCTCTTTCCGTCTCGTAGACACGAGCTGAGAAATTGCAAACGTCGAGCAATTGCTCAGAGATGAAAAGTGCCAGCACTGAAAGCTGTTGCTAGCCAGCACCCTTCCTTGGAAGCGCTTTTGTAGCCCTAAGAACACTGGGGCTCTGGGCTTCTCTAGCCACCTCATCTTCTTCTCATCCTGTCGCGCAGTCTAAAGAGAGCTCAGGTGAGAAATTGCAAACGTCGAGCAATTGCTCAGAGAGGAAAAGTGCCAGCACTGAAAGCTGTTGCTAGCCAGCACCCTTC
Source organism: Sarcoramphus papa (assembly GCA_037962945.1). Taxonomy (NCBI): domain Eukaryota; kingdom Metazoa; phylum Chordata; class Aves; order Accipitriformes; family Cathartidae; genus Sarcoramphus; species Sarcoramphus papa. Next base: position 26,747,330 of record CM075590.1, on the reverse strand, counting down.
CTTGGAAGCGCTGTCACAGGCGCAGCAACACTGGGGCTTTGCGATTCTCTACCCACCAAACATCACGGTCACTATCTCTCCGTCTCGTAGACACGAGCTGAGAAATTGCAAACGTCGAGTAATTGCTCAGAGATGAAAAGTGCCAGCACTGAAAGATGTTGCTAGCCAGCCCCCTTCCTTGGAAGCGCTTTTGTAGCCCTAAGAACACTGGGGCTGTGGGCTTCTCTAGCCATCTAAACTTCTGCTCATCCTCTCGCGCAGTCTAAAGAGAGCTCAGGTGAGAAATTGCAAACGTCAAGCAATTGCTCAGAGAGGAAAAGTGCCAGCACTGAAAGCTGTTGCTAGCCAGCCCCCTTCCTTGGAAGCGCTTTCACAGGCGCAGCAACACTGGGGCTTTGCGCTTCTCTAACCACCAAACGTCACGGTCACTATCTCTCCGTCTTGTAGACACGAGCTGAGAAATTGCAAACGTCGAGCAATTGCTCAGAGATGAAAAGTGCCAGCACTGAAAGATGTTGCTAGCCAGCACCCTTCCTTGGAAGCGCTTTTGTAGCCCTAAGAACACTGGGGCTCTGTGCTTCTCTAGCCATCTAAACTTCTGCTCATCCTCTCGCGCACTCTAAAGAGCGCTCAGGTGAGAAATTGCAAACGTCGAGCAATTGCTCAGAGAGGAAAAGTGCCAGCACTGAAAGCTGTTGCTAGCCAGCACCCTTCCTTGGAAGCGCTTTCACAGGCGCAGCAACACTGGGGCTTTGCGCTTCTCTACCCACCAAACATCACGGTCACTATCTCTCCGTCTCGTAGACACGAGCTGAGAAATTGCAAACCTCGAGCAATTGCTCAGAGAGGAAAAGTGCCAGCACTGAAAGCTGTTGCTAGCCAGCACCCTTCCTTGGAAGCGCTTTTGTAGCCCTAAGAACACTGGGGCTCTGTGCTTCTCTAGCCACCTCATCTTCTGCTCATCCTCTCGCGCAGTCTAAAGAGCGCTCAGGTGAGAAATTGCAAACGTCGAGCAATTGCTCAGAGATGAAAAGTGCCAGCACTGAAAGCTGTTGCTAGCCAGCACCCTTCCTTGGAAGCGCTTTCACAGGCGCAGCAACACTGGGGCTTTGCGCTTCTCTAACCACCAAGCGTCACGGTCATTCTCTTTCCGTCTCGTAGACACGAGCTGAGAAAGTGCAAACGTCGAGCAATTGCTCAGAGATGAAAAGTGCCAGCACTGAAAGCTGTTGCTAGCCAGCACCCTTCTTTGGAAGTGCTTTTGTAGGCCTAAGAACACTGGGGCTGTGGGCTTCTCTAGCCACCTCATCTTCTGCTCATCCTCTCGCGCAGTCTAAAGAGAGCTCAGGTGAGAAATTGCAAACGTCGAGCAATTGCTCAGAGATGAAAAGTGCCAGCACTGAAAGATGTTGCTAGCCAGCACCCTTCCTTGGAAGCGCTTTTGTAGCCCTAAGAACACTGGGTCTCTGTGCTTCTCTAGCCACCTCATCTTCTGCTCATCCTCTCGCGCACTCTAAAGAGAGCTCAGGTGAGAAATTGCAAACGTCGAGCAATTGCTCAGAGATGACAAGTGCCAGCACTGAAAGCTGTTGCTAGCCAGCAGCCTTCCTTGGAAGCGCTTTCACAGGCGAAGCAACACTGGGGCTTTGCGCTTCTCTAACCACCAAACGTCACGGTCATTCTCTTTCCGTCTCGTAGACACGAGCTGAGAAATTGCAAACGTTGAGCAATTGCTCAGAGATGAAAAGTGCCAGCACTGAAAGCTGTTGCTAGCCAGCACCCTTCCTTGGAAGCGCTTTTGTAGCCCTAAGAACAGTGGAGCTCTGGGCTTCTCTAGCCATCTCATCTTCTGCTCATCCTCTCGCGCAGTCTAAAGAGAGCTCAGGTGAGAAATTGCAAACGTCGAGCAATTGCTCAGAGATGAAAAGTGCCAGCACTGAAAGCTGTTGCTAGCCAGCCCCCTTCCTTGGAAGCGCTTTCACAGGCGCAGCAACACTGGGGCTTTGCGCTTCTCTACCCACCAAACGTCACGGTCACTATCTCTCCGTCTCGTAGACACGAGCTGAGAAATTGCAAACGTCGAGCAATTGCTCAGAGATGAAAAGTGCCAGCACTGAAAGATGTTGCTAGCCAGCCCCCTTCCTTGGAAGCGCTTTTGTAGCCCTAAGAACACTGGGGCTCTGGGCTTCTCTAGCCATCTAAACTTCTGCTCATCCTCTCGCGCAGTCTAAAGAGCGCTCAGGTGAGAAATTGCAAACGTCGAGCAATTGCTCAGAGAGGAAAAGTGCCAGCAGTGAAAGCTGTTGCTAGCCAGCACCCTTCCTTGGAAGCGCTTTCACAGGCGCAGCAACACTGGGGCTTTGCGCTTCTCTAACCACCAAACGTCACGGTCACTATCTCTCCGTCTCGTAGACACGAGCTGAGAAATCGCAAACCTAGAGCAATTGCTCAGAGATGAAAAGTGCCAGCACTGAAAGATGTTGCTAGCCAGCCCCCTTCCTTGGAAGCGCTTTCACAGGTGCAGCAACACTGGGGCTTTGCGCTTCTCTAACCACCAAACGTCACGGTCATTCTCTTTCCGTCTCGTAGACACGAGCTGAGAAATTGCAAACGTCGAGCAATTGCTCAGAGATGAAAAGTGCCAGCACTGAAAGCTGTTGCTAGCCAGCACCCTTCCTTGGAAGCGCTTTTGTAGCCCTAAGAACACTGGGGCTCTGGGCTTCTCTAGCCACCTCATCTTCTTCTCATCCTGTCGCGCAGTCTAAAGAGAGCTCAGGTGAGAAATTGCAAACGTCGAGCAATTGCTCAGAGAGGAAAAGTGCCAGCACTGAAAGCTGTTGCTAGCCAGCACCCTTCCTTGGAAGCGCTGTCACAGGCGCAGCAACACTGGGGCTTTGCGATTCTCTACCCACCAAACATCACGGTCACTATCTCTCCGTCTCGTAGACACGAGCTGAGAAATTGCAAACGTCGAGCAATTGCTCACAGATGAAAAGTGCCAGCACTGAAAGCTGTTGCTAGCCAGCCCCCTTCCTTGGAAGCGCTTTCACAGGCGCAGCAACACTGGGGCTTTGCACTTCTCTAACCACCAAACATCACGGTCATTCTCTTTCCGTCTCGTAGACACGAGCTGAGAAATTGCAAACGTCGAGCAATCGCTCAGAGATGAAAAGCGCCAGCACTGAAAGCTGTTGCTAGCCAGCCCCCTTCCTTGGAAGCGCTTTTTTAGCCCTGAGAACAGTGGGGCTCTGGGCTTCTCTAGCCACCTCATCTTCTGCTCATCCTGTCGCGCACTCTAAAGAGAGCTCAGGTGAGAAATTGCAAACGTCGAGCAATTGCTCAGAGATGAAAAGTGCCAACACTGAAAGCTGTTGCTAGCCAGCACCCTTCCTTGGAAGCGCTTTCACAGGTGCAGCAACACTTGCTCTTTGCGCTTCTCTAACCACCAAGCGTCACGGTCATTCCCTTTCTGTCTCGTAGACACGAGCTGAGAAATTGCAAATGTCGAGCAATTGCTCAGAGATGAAAAGTGCCAGCACTGAAAGATGTTGCTAGCCAGCCCCCTTCCTTGGAAGCGCTTTTGTAGCCCTAAGAACAGTGGAGCTCTGGGCTTCTCTAGCCACCTCATCTTCTGCTCATCCTCTCGCGCAGTCTAAAGAGAGCTCAGGTGAGAAATTGCAAACGTCGAGCAATTGCTCAGAGATGAAAAGTGCCAGCACTGAAAGATGTTGCTAGCCAGCCCCCTTCCTTGGAAGCGCTTTTGTAGCCCTAAGAACAGTGGGGTCTGGGCTTCTCTAGCCACCTCATCTTCTGCTCATCCTCTCGCGCAGTCTAAAGAGCGCTCAGGTGGAAATTGCAAACGTCGAGCAATTGCTCAGAGATGAAAAGTGCCAGCACTGAAAGCTGTTGCTAGCCAGCACCCTTCCTTGGAAGCGCTTTCACAGGCGCAGCAACACTGGGGCTTTGCGCTTCTCTAACCACCAAACGTCACGGTCACTATCTCTCCGTCTCGTAGACACGAGCTGAGAAATTGCAAACGTCGAGCAATTGCTCAGAGATGAAAAGTGCCAGCACTGAAAGATGTTGCTAGCCAGCACCCTTCCTTGCAAGCGCTTTTGTAGCCCTAAGAACAGTGGAGCTCTGGGCTTCTCTAGCCATCTAAACTTCTGCTCATCCTCTCGCGCAGTCTAAAGAGAGCTCAGGTGAGAAATTGCAAACGTCGAGCAATTGCTCAGAGATGAAAAGTGCCAGCACTGAAAGATGTTGCTAGCCAGCAGCCTTCCTTGGAAGCGCTTTCACAGGCGCAGCAACACTGGGGCTTTGCGCTTCTCTCACCACCAAACGTCACGGTCACTATCTCTCCGTCTCGTAGACACGAGCTGAGAAATTGCAAACGTCGAGCAATTGCTCAGAGATGAAAAGTGCCAGCACTGAAAGCTGTTGCTAGCCAGCACCCTTCCTTGGAAGTGCTTTTGTAGCCCTAAGAACAGTGGGGCTCTGTGCTTCTGTAGCCACCTCATCTTCTGCTCATCCTCTCGCGCACTCTAAAGAGCGCTCAGGTGAGAAATGGCAAACGTCCAGCAATTGCTCAGAGACGAAAAGTGCCAGCACTGAAAGCTGTTGCTAGCCAGCCCCCTTCCTTGGAAGCGCTTTCACAGGCGCAGCAACACTGGGGCTTTGCGCTTCTCTACCCACCAAACGTCACGGTCATTCTCTTTCCGTCTCGTAGACACGAGCTGAGAAATTGCAAACGTCGAGCAATTGCTGTGAGATGAAAAGTGCCAGCACTGAAAGCTGTTGCTAGCCAGCCCCCTTCCTTGGAAGCGCTTTTGTAGCCCTAAGAACAGTGGAGCTCTGGGCTTCTCTAGCCACCTCATCTTCTGCTCATCCTCTCGCGCAGTCTAAAGAGAGCTCAGGTGAGAAATTGCAAACGTCGAGCAATTGCTCAGAGATGAAAAGTGCCAGCACTGAAAGCTGTTGCTAGCCAGCCCCCTTCCTTGGAAGCGCTTTTGTAGCCCTAAGAACAGTGGGGCTCTGGGCTTCTCTAGCCACCTCATCTTCTGCTCATCCTGTCGCGCACTCTAAAGAGAGCTCAGGTGAGAAATTGCAAACGTCGAGCAATTGCTCAGAGATGAAAAGTGCCAGCACTGAAAGCTGTTGCTAGCCAGCACCCTTCCTTGGAAGCGCTTTCACAGGCGCAGCAACACTGGGGCTTTGCGCTTCTCTAACCACCAAACGTCACGGTCATTCTCTTTCCGTCTTGTAGACACGAGCTGAGAAATTGCAAACGTTGAGCAATTGCTGAGAGATGAAAAGTGCCAGCACTGAAAGCTGTTGCTAGCCAGCCCCCTTCCTTGGAAGCTCTTTTGTAGCCCTAAGAACAGTGGGGCTCTGTGCTTCTCTAGCCATCTCATCTTCTGCTCATCCTCTCGCGCAGTCTAAAGAGAGCTCAGGTGAGAAATTGCAAACGTCAAGCAATTGCTCAGAGAGGAAAAGTGCCAGCACTGAAAGCTGTTGCTAGCCAGCACCCTTCCTTGGAAGCGCTTTCACAGGTGCAGCAACACTGGGGCTTTGCGCTTCTCTAACCACCAAACGTCACGGTCATTCTCTTTCGGTCTCGTAGACACGAGCTGAGAAATTGCAAACGTCGAGCAATTGCTCAGAGATGAAAAGTGCCAGCACTGAAAGCTGTTGCTAGCCAGCCCCCTTCCTTGGAAGCGCTTTTGTAGCCCTAAGAACAGTGGGGCTCTGGGCTTCTCTAGCCACCTCATCTTCTGCTCATCCTCTCGCGCAGTCTAAAGAGAGCTCAGGTGAGAAATTGCAAACGTCGAGCAGTTGCTGAGAGATGAAAAGTGCCAGCACTGAAAGATGTTGCTAGCCAGCAGCCTTCCTTGGAAGCGCTTTCACAGGCGCAGCAACACTGGGGCTTTGCGCTTCTCTAACCACCAAACGTCACGGTCACTATCTCTCCGTCTCGTAGACACGAGCTGAGAAATTGCAAACGTCGAGCAATTGCTCAGAGATGAAAAGTGCCAGCACTGAAAGATGTTGCTAGCCAGCCCCCTTCCTTGGAAGCGCTTTTGTAGCCCTAAGAACAGTGGGGCTGTGGGCTTGTGTAGCCATCTAAACTTCTGCTCATCCTCTCGCGCAGTCTAAAGAGCGCTCAGGTGAGAAATTGCAAACGTCGAGCAATTGGTCAGAGAGGAAAAGTGCCAGCACTGAAAGCTGTTGCTAGCCAGCCCCCTTCCTTGGAAGCGCTTTCACAGGCGCAGCAACACTGGGGCTTTGCGCTTCTCTAACCACCAAACGTCACGGTCACTATCTCTCCGTCTCGTAGACACGAGCTGAGAAATTGCAAACGTCGAGCAATCGCTCAGAGATGAAAAGCGCCAGCACTGAAAGCTGTTGCTAGCCAGCACCCTTCCTTGGAAGCGCTTTCACAGGCGCAGCAACACTTGCTCTTTGCCCTTCTCTAACCACCAAACGTCACGGTCATTCTCTTTCGGTCTCGTAGACACGAGTTGAGAAATTGCAAACGTCGAGCAATTGCTGAGAAATGAAAAGTGCCAGCACTGAAAGCTGTTGCTAGCCAGCACCCTTCCTTGGAAGCGCTGTCACAGGCGCAGCAACACTTGCTCTTTGCCCTTCTCTAACCACCAAACGTCACGGTCATTCTCTTTCGGTCTCGTAGACACGAGCTGAGAAATTGCAAACGTCGAGCAATTGCTCAGAGATGAAAAGTGCCAGCACTGAAAGATGTTGCTAGCCAGCACCCTTCCTTGGAAGCGCTTTCACAGGCGCAGCAACACTGGGGCTTTGCGCTTCTCTAACCACCAAACGTCACGGTCACTATCTCTCCGTCTCGTAGACACGAGCTGAGAAATTGCAAACGTCGAGCAATCGCTCAGAGATGAAAAGCGCCAGCACTGAAAGCTGTTGCTAGCCAGCACCCTTCCTTGGAAGCGCTTTCACAGGCGCAGCAACACTGGGGCTTTGCGCTTCTCTAACCACCAAACGTCACGGTCACTATCTCTCCGTCTCGTAGACACGAGCTGAGAAATTGCAAACGTCGAGCAATCGCTCAGAGATGAAAAGCGCCAGCACTGAAAGCTGTTGCTAGCCAGCACCCTTCCTTGGAAGCGCTTTCACAGGCGCAGCAACACTTGCTCTTTGCCCTTCTCTAACCACCAAACGTCACGGTCATTCTCTTTCCGTCTCGTAGACACGAGTTGAGAAATTGCAAACGTCGAGCAATTGCTGAGAAATGAAAAGTGCCAGCACTGAAAGCTGTTGCTAGCCAGCACCCTTCCTTGGAAGCGCTGTCACAGGCGCAGCAACACTTGCTCTTTGCCCTTCTCTAACCACCAAACGTCACGGTCATTCTCTTTCGGTCTCGTAGACACGAGCTGAGAAATTGCAAACGTCGAGCAATTGCTCAGAGATGAAAAGTGCCAGCACTGAAAGATGTTGCTAGCCAGCACCCTTCCTTGGAAGCGCTTTTGTAGCCCTAAGAACACTGGGTCTCTGTGCTTCTCTAGCCATCTAAACTTCTGCTCATCCTCTCGCGCACTCTAAAGAGCGCTCAGGTGAGAAATTGCAAACGTTGAGCAATTGCTCAGAGATGAAAAGTGCCAGCACTGAAAGCTGTTGCTAGCCAGCACCCTTCCTTGGAAGCGCTTTCACAGGCGCAGCAACACTGGGGCTTTGCGCTTCTCTACCCACCAAACATCACGGTCACTATCTCTCCGTCTCGTAGACACGAGCTGAGAAATTGCAAACGTCGAGCAATTGCTCAGAGATGAAAAGTGCCAGCACTGAAAGCTGTTGCTAGCCAGCCCCCTTCCTTGGAAGCGCTTATGTAGCCCTAAGAACACTGGGGCTCTGGGCTTCTCTAGCCATCTAAACTTCTGCTCATCCTCTCGCGCAGTCTAAAGAGAGCTCAGGTGAGAAATTGCAAACGTCGAGCAATTGCTCAGAGATGAAAAGTGCCAGCACTGAAAGCTGTTGCTAGCCAGCCCCCTTCCTTGGAAGCGCTTTTGTAGCCCTAAGAACACTGGGGCTCTGGGCTTCTCTAGCCACCTCATCTTCTGCTCATCCTGTCGCGCAGTCTAAAGAGCGCTCAGGTGAGAAATTGCAAACGTTGAGCAATTGCTCAGAGATGAAAAGTGTCAGCACTGAAAGCTGTTGCTAGCCAGCCCCCTTCCTTGGAAGCGCTTTCACAGGCGCAGCAACACTGGGGCTTTGCGCTTCTCTAACCACCAAACGTCACGGTCACTATCTCTCCGTCTCGTAGGCACGAGCTGAGAAATTGCAAACGTCGAGCAATTGCTGAGAGATGAAAAGTGCCAGCACTGAAAGCTGTTGCTAGTCAGCACCCTTCCTTGGAAGCGCTTTTGTAGCCCTAAGAACAGTGGGGCTCTGGGCTTGTCTAGCCATCTCATCTTCTGCTCATCCTGTCGCGCAGTCTAAAGAGAGCTCAGGTGAGAAATTGCAAACGTTGAGCAATTGCTGAGAGATGAAAAGTGCCAGCACTGAAAGATGTTGCTAGCCAGCACCCTTCCTTGGAAGCGCTTTCACAGGCGCAGCAACACTTGCTCTTTGCGCTTCTCTAACCACCAAACGTCACGGTCATTCTCTTTCTGTCTCGTAGACACGAGCTGAGAAATTGCAAATGTCGAGCAATTGCTCAGAGATGAAAAGTGCCAGCACTGAAAGCTCTTGCTAGCCAGCACCCTTCCTTGGAAGCGCTTTCACAGGCGCAGCAACACTGGGGCTTTGCGCTTCTCTAACCACCAAACGTCACGGTCACTATCTCTCCGTCTCGTAGACACGAGCTGAGAAATTGCAAACTTCGAGCAATTGCTCAGAGATGAAAAGTGCCAGCACTGAAAGCTGTTGCTAGCCAGCCCCCTTCCTTGGAAGTGCTTTTGTAGGCCTAAGAACACTGGGACTCTGTGCTTCTCTAGCCACCTCATCTTCTGCTCATCCTCTCGCGCAGTCTAAAGAGAGCTCAGGTGAGAAATTGCAAACGTTGAGCAATTGCTCAGAGATGAAAAGTGCCAGCACTGAAAGCTGTTGCTAGCCAGCACCCTTCCTTGGAAGCGCTTTCACAGGCTCAGCAACACTTGCTCTTTGCGCTTCTCTACCCACCAAACGTCACGGTCATTCTCTTTCTGTCTCGTAGACACGAGCTGAGAAATTGCAAATGTCGAGCAATTGCTCAGAGATGAAAAGTGCCAGCACTGAAAGCTGTTGCTAGCCAGCACCCTTCCTTGGAAGCGCTTTTGTAGGCCTAAGAACAGTGGGGCTCTGGGCTTCTCTAGCCACCTCATCTTCTGCTCATCCTCTCGCGCACTCTAAAGAGCGCTCAGGTGAGAAATTGCAAACGTCGAGCAATTGCTCAGAGATGAAAAGTGCCAGCACTGAAAGCTGTTGCTAGACAGCACCCTTCCTTGGAAGCGCTTTCACAGGCGCAGCAACACTGGGGATTTGCGCTTCTCTAACCACCAAACGTCACGGTCACTATCTCTCCGTCTCGTAGACACGAGCTGAGAAATTGCAAACGTCGAGCAATTGCTCAGAGATGAAAAGTGCCAGCACTGAAAGATGTTCCTAGCCAGCCCCCTTCCTTGGAAGCGCTTTTGTAGCCCTAAGAACACTGGGTCTCAGTGCTTCTCTAGCCACCTCATCTTCTGCTCATCCTGTCGCGCAGTCTAAAGAGAGCTCTGGTGAGAAATGGCAAACGTCGAGCAATTGCTCAGAGATGAAAAGTGCCAGCACTGAAAGCTGTTGCTAGCCAGCACCCTTCCTTGGAAGCGCTTTCACAGGCGCAGCAACACTGGGGCTTTGCGCTTCTCTAACCACCAAACGTCACGGTCATTCTCTTTCTGTCTCGTAGACACGAGCTGAGAAAGTGCAAACGTCGAGCAATGGCTCAGAGATGAAAAGTGCCAGCACTGAAAGCTGTTGCTAACCAGCACCCTTCTTTGGAAGTGCTTTTGTAGCCCTAAGAACACTGGGGCTGTGGGCTTCCCTAGCCACCTCATCTTCTGCTCATCCTCTCGCGCAGTCTAAAGAGAGCTCAGGTGAGAAATTGCAAACGTCGAGCAATTGCTCAGAGATGAAAAGTGCCAGCACTGAAAGATGTTGCTAGCCAGCACCCTTCCTTGGAAGCGCTTTTGTAGCCCTAAGAACAGTGGGGCTCTGGGCTTCTGTAGCCACCTCATCTTCTGCTCATCCTCTCGCGCAGTCTAAAGAGAGCTCAGGTGAGAAATTGCAAACGTCGAGCAATTGCTCAGAGATGAAAAGTGCCAGCACTGAAAGCTGTTGCTAGCCAGCACCCTTCCTTGGAAGCGCTTTCACAGGCGCAGCAACACTGGGGCTTTGCGCTTCTCTAACCACCAAACGTCACGGTCACTATCTCTCCGTCTCGTAGACACGAGCTGAGAAATTGCAAACGTCGAGCAATTGCTCAGAGATGAAAAGTGCCAGCACTGAAAGATGTTGCTAGCCAGTCCCCTTCCTTGGAAGCGCTTTTGTAGCCCTAAGAACAGTGGAGCTCTGGGCTTCTCTAGCCACCTCATCTTCTGCTCATCCTGTCGCGCACTCTAAAGAGAGCTCAGGTGAGAAATTGCAAACGTCGAGCAATTGCTCAGAGAGGAAAAGTGCCAGCACTGAAAGCTGTTGCTAGCCAGCAGCCTTCCTTGGAAGCGCTTTCACAGGCGCAGCAACACTGGGGCTTTGCGCTTCTCTAACCACCAAACGTCACGGTCACTATCTCTCCATCTCGTAGACACGAGCTGAGAAATTGCAAACCTCGAGCAATTGCTCAGAGATGAAAAGTGCCAGCACTGAAAGATGTTGCTAGCCAGTCCCCTTCCTTGGAAGCGCTTTTGTAGCCCTAAGAACAGTGGAGCTCTGGGCTTCTCTAGCCACCTCATCTTCTGCTCATCCTGTCGCGCACTCTAAAGAGAGCTCAGGTGAGAAATTGCAAACGTCGAGCAATTGCTCAGAGAGGAAAAGTGCCAGCACTGAAAGCTGTTGCTAGCCAGCAGCCTTCCTTGGAAGCGCTTTCACAGGCGCAGCAACACTGGGGCTTTGCGCTTCTCTAACCACCAAACGTCACGGTCACTATCTCTCCATCTCGTAGACACGAGCTGAGAAATTGCAAACCTCGAGCAATTGCTCAGAGATGAAAAGTGCCAGCACTGAAAGATGTTGCTAGCCAGTCCCCTTCCTTGGAAGCGCTTTTGTAGCCCTAAGAACACTGGGGCTCGGGGCTTCTCTAGCCATCTAAACTTCTGCTCATCCTCTCGCGCAGTCTAAAGAGAGCTCAGGTGAGAAATTGCAAACGTCGAGCAATTGCTGTGAGATGAACAGTGCCAGCACTGAAAGATGTTGCTAGCCAGCACCCTTCCTTGGAAGCGCTTATGTAGCCCTAAGAACAGTGGGGCTCTGTGCTTCTCTAGCCACCTCATCTTCTGCTCATCCTCTCGCGCAGTCTAAAGAGCGCTCAGGTGAGAAATTGCAAACGTCGAGCAATTGCTCAGAGATGAAAAGTGCCAGCACTGAAAGCTGTTGCTAGCCAGCACCCTTCCTTGGAAGCGCTTTCACAGGCGCAGCAACACTGGGGCTTTGCGCTTCTCTAACCACCAAACGTCACGGTCACTATCTCTCCGTCTCGTAGACACGAGCTGAGAAATTGCAAACGTCGAGCAATTGCTCAGAGATGAAAAGTGCCAGCACTGAAAGCTGTTGCTAGCCAGCACCCTTCCTTGGAAGCGCTTTTGTAGCCCTAAGAACACTGGGGCTCTGGGCTTCTCTAGCCATCTCATCTTCTCCTCATCCTCTCGCGCAGTCTAAAGAGAGCTCAGGTGAGAAATTGCAAACGTCGAGCAATTGCTCAGAGATGAAAAGTGCCAGCACTGAAAGCTGTTGCTAGCCAGCACCCTTCCTTGGAAGCGCTTTCACAGGCGCAGCAACACTGGGGCTTTGCGCTTCTCTACCCACCAAACGTCACGGTCATTCTCTTTCGGTCTCGTAGACACGAGCTGGGAAATTGCAAACGTCGAGCAATTGCTCAGAGATGAAAAGTGCCAGCACTGAAAGCTGTTGCTAGCCAGCACCCTTCCTTGGAAGCGCTTTTGTAGCCCTAAGAACAGTGGGGCTCTGGGCTTCTCTAGCCATCTAAACTTCTGCTCATCCTCTCGCGCAGTCTAAAGAGAGCTCAGGTGAGAAATTGCAAACGTCGAGCAATTGCTCAGAGAGGAAAAGTGCCAGCACTGAAAGCTGTTGCTAGCCAGCAGCCTTCCTTGGAAGCGCTTTCACAGGCGCAGCAACACTGGGGCTTTGCGCTTCTCTAACCACCAAACGTCACGGTCATTCTCTTTCCGTCTTGTAGACACGAGCTTAGAAATTGCAAACGTTGAGCAATTGCTCAGAGATGAAAAGTGCCAGCACTGAAAGCTGTTGCTAGCCAGCCCCCTTCCTTGGAAGCTCTTTTGTAGCCCTAAGAACAGTGGGGCTCTGGGCTTCTCTAGCCATCTCATCTTCTGCTCATCCTCTCGCGCAGTCTAAAGAGAGCTCAGGTGAGAAATTGCAAACGTCAAGCAATTGCTCAGAGAGGAAAAGTGCCAGCACTGAAAGCTGTTGCTAGCCAGCACCCTTCCTTGGAAGCGCTTTCACAGGTGCAGCAACACTGGGGCTTTGCGCTTCTCTAACCACCAAACGTCACGGTCATTCTCTTTCTGCCTCGTAGACACGAGCTGAGAAATTGCAAACGTCGAGCAATTGCTCAGAGATGAAAAGTGCCAGCACTGAAAGCTGTTGCTAGCCAGCACCCTTCCTTGGAAGCGCTTTTGTAGCCCTAAGAACAGTGGGGCTCTGGGCTTCTCTAGCCACCTCATCTTCTGCTCATCCTCTCGCGCAGTCTAAAGAGAGCTCAGGTGAGAAATTGCAAACGTCGAGCAATTGCTGAGAGATGAAAAGTGCCAGCACTGAAAGATGTTGCTAGCCAGCCCCCTTCCTTGGAAGCGCTTTTGTAGCCCTAAGAACAGTGGGGCTGTGGGCTTGTCTAGCCATCTAAACTTCTGCTCATCCTCTCGCGCAGTCTAAAGAGAGCTCAGGTGAGAAATTGCAAACGTCGAGCAATTGCTCAGAGATGAAAAGTGCCAGCACTGAAAGCTGTTGCTAGCCAGCCCCCTTCCTTGGAAGCGCTTTCACAGGCGCAGCAACACTGGGGCTTTGCGCTTCTCTAACCACCAAACGTCACGGTCACTATCTCTCCGTCTCGTAGACACGAGCTGAGAAATTGCAAACGTCGAGCAATCGCTCAGAGATGAAAAGCGCCAGCACTGAAAGCTGTTGCTAGCCAGCACCCTTCCTTGGAAGCGCTTTCACAGGCGCAGCAACACTTGCTCTTTGCCCTTCTCTAACCACCAAACGTCACGGTCATTCTCTTTCGGTCTCGTAGACACGAGTTGAGAAATTGCAAACGTCGAGCAATTGCTGAGAAATGAAAAGTGCCAGCACTGAAAGCTGTTGCTAGCCAGCACCCTTCCTTGGAAGCGCTGTCACAGGCGCAGCAACACTTGCTCTTTGCGCTTCTCTACCCACCAAACGTCACGGTCATTCTCTTTCGGTCTCGTAGACACGAGCTGAGAAATTGCAAACGTCGAGCAATTGCTCAGAGATGAAAAGTGCCAGCACTGAAAGATGTTGCTAGCCAGCACCCTTCCTTGGAAGCGCTTTTGTAGCCCTAACAACACTGGGTTTCTGTGCTTCTCTAGCCATCTAAACTTCTGCTCATCCTCTCGCGCACTCTAAAGAGCGCTCAGGTGAGAAATTGCAAACGTTGAGCAATTGCTCAGAGATGAAAAGTGCCAGCACTGAAAGCTGTTGCTAGCCAGCACCCTTCCTTGGAAGCGCTTTTGTAGCCCTAAGAACACTGGGGCTCTGGGCTTCTCTAGCCACCTCATCTTCTGCTCATACTCTCGCGCAGTCTAAAGAGAGCTCAGGTGAGAAATTGCAAACGTCGAGCAATTGCTCAGAGATGAAAAGTGCCAGCACTGAAAGCTGTTGCTAGCCAGCACCCTTCCTTGGAAGCGCTTTCACAGGCGCAGCAACACTGGGGCTTTCCGCTTCTCTACCCACCAAACGTCACGGTCACTATCTCTCCGTCTCGTAGACACGAGCTGAGAAATTGCAAACGTCGAGCAATTGCTCAGAGATGAAAAGTGCCAGCACTGAAAGCTGTTGCTAGCCAGCCCCCTTCCTTGGAAGCGCTTATGTAGCCCTAAGAACACTGGGGCTCTGGGCTTCTCTAGCCATCTAAACTTCTGCTCATCCTCTCGCGCAGTCTAAAGAGAGCTCAGGTGAGAAATTGCAAACGTCGAGCAATTGCTCAGAGATGAAAAGTGCCAGCACTGAAAGCTGTTGCTAGCCAGCCCCCTTCCTTGGAAGCGCTTTTGTAGCCCTAAGAACACTGGGGCTCTGGGCTTCTCTAGCCACCTCATCTTCTGCTCATCCTGTCGCGCAGTCTAAAGAGCGCTCAGGTGAGAAATTGCAAACGTTGAGCAATTGCTCAGAGATGAAAAGTGTCAGCACTGAAAGCTGTTGCTAGCCAGCCCCCTTCCTTGGAAGCGCTTTCACAGGCGCAGCAACACTGGGGCTTTGCGCTTCTCTAACCACCAAACGTCACGGTCACTATCTCTCCGTCTCGTAGACACGAGCTGAGAAATTGCAAACGTCGAGCAATTGCTGAGAGATGAAAAGTGCCAGCACTGAAAGCTGTTGCTAGCCAGCACCCTTCCTTGGAAGCGCTTTTGTAGCCCTAAGAACAGTGGGGCTCTGGGCTTGTCTAGCCATCTCATCTTCTGCTCATCCTCTCGCGCAGTCTAAAGAGAGCTCAGGTGAGAAATTGCAAACGTTGAGCAATTGCTGAGAGATGAAAAGTGCCAGCACTGAAAGCTGTTGCTAGCCAGCACCCTTCCTTGAAAGCGTTTTCACAGGCGCAGCAACACTTGCTCTTTGCGCTTCTCTAACCACCAAACGTCACGGTCATTCTCTTTCTGTCTCGTAGACACGAGCTGAGAAAGTGCAAATGTCGAGCAATTGCTCAGAGATGAAAAGTGCCAGCACTGAAAGCTCTTGCTAGCCAGCAGCCTTCCTTGGAAGCGCTTTCACAGGCGCAGCAACACTGGGGCTTTGCGCTTCTCTAACCACCAAACGTCACGGTCACTATCTCTCCGTCTCGTAGACACGAGCTGAGAAATTGCAAACTTCGAGCAATTGCTCAGAGATGAAAAGTGCCAGCACTGAAAGCTGTTGCTAGCCAGCCCCCTTCCTTGGAAGTGCTTTTGTAGGCCTAAGAACACTGGGACTCTGTGCTTTTCTAGCCATCTAAACTTCTGCTCATCCTCTCGCGCAGTCTAAAGAGAGCTCAGGTGAGAAATTGCAAACGTTGAGCAATTGCTCAGAGATGAAAAGTGCCACCACTGAAAGCTGTTGCTAGCCAGCACCCTTCCTTGGAAGCGCTTTCACAGGCGCAGCAACACTTGCTCTTTGCGCTTCTCTACCCACCAAACGTCACGGTCATTCTCTTTCTGTCTCGTAGACACGAGCTGAGAAATTGCAAATGTCGAGCAATTGCTCAGAGATGAAAAGTGCCAGCACTGAAAGCTGTTGCTAGCCAGCACCCTTCCTTGGAAGCGCTTATGTAGCCCTAAGAACAGTGGGGCTCTGGGCTTCTCTAGCCACCTCATCTTCTGCTCATCCTCTCGCGCACTCTAAAGAGCGCTCAGGTGAGAAATTGCAAACATCGAGCAATTGCTCAGAGATGAAAAGTGCCAGCACTGAAAGCTGTTGCTAGACAGCACCCTTCCTTGGAAGCGCTTTCACAGGTGCAGCAACACTGGGGCTTTGCGCTTCTCTAACCACCAAACGTCACGGTCACTATCTCTCCGTCTCGTAGACACGAGCTGAGAAATTGCAAACGTCGAGCAATTGCTCACAGATGAAAAGTGCCAGCACTGAAAGATGTTGCTAGCCAGCCCCCTTCCTTGGAAGCGCTTTTGTAGCCCTAAGAACACTGGGTCTCAGTGCTTCTCTAGCCACCTCATCTTCTGCTCATCCTGTCGCGCAGTCTAAAGAGAGCTCAGGTGAGAAATGGCAAACGTCGAGCAATTGCTCAGAGAGGAAAAGTGCCAGCACTGAAAGCTGTTGCTAGCCAGCACCCTTCCTTGGAAGCGCTTTCACAGGCGCAGCAACACTGGGGCTTTGCGCTTCTCTAACCACCAAACGTCACGGTCATTCTCTTTCTGTCTCGTAGACACGAGCTGAGAAAGTGCAAACGTCGAGCAATGGCTCAGAGATGAAAAGTGCCAGCACTGAAAGCTGTTGCTAACCAGCACCCTTCTTTGGAAGTGCTTTTGTAGCCCTAAGAACACTGGGGCTGTGGGCTTCCCTAGCCACCTCATCTTGTGCTCATCCTCTCGCGCAGTCTAAAGAGAGCTCAGGTGAGAAATTGCAAACGTCGAGCAATTGCTCAGAGATGAAAAGTGCCAGCACTGAAAGATGTTGCTAGCCAGCACCCTTCCTTGGAAGTGCTTTTGTAGCCCTAAGAACACTGGGGCTCTGGGCTTCTGTAGCCACCTCATCTTCTGCTCATCCTCTCGCTCAGTCTAAAGAGAGCTCAGGTGAGAAATTGCAAACGTCGAGCAATTGCTCAGAGATGAAAAGTGCCAGCACTGAAAGCTGTTGCTAGCCAGCACCCTTCCTTGAAAGCGCTTTCACAGGTGCAGCAACACTGGGGCTTTGCGCTTCTCTACCCACCAAACGTCACGGTCACTATCTCTCCGTCTCGTAGACACGAGCTGAGAAATTGCAAACGTCGAGCAATTGCTCAGAGATGAAAAGTGCCAGCACTGAAAGATGTTGCTAGCCAGTCCCCTTCCTTGGAAGCGCTTTTGTAGCCCTAAGAACAGTGGAGCTCTGGGCTTCTCTAGCCACCTCATCTTCTGCTCATCCTGTCGCGCACTCTAAAGAGAGCTCAGGTGAGAAATTGCAAACGTCGAGCAATTGCTCAGAGATGAAAAGTGCCAGCACTGAAAGCTGTTGCTAGCCAGCACCCTTCCTTGGAAGCGCTTTCACAGGCGCAGCAGCACTGGGGCTTTGCGCTTCTCTAACCACCAAACGTCACGGTCACTATCTCTCCGTCTCGTAGACACGAGCTGAGAAATTGCAAACGTCGAGCAATTGCTCAGAGATGAAAAGTGCCAGCACTGAAAGATGTTGCTAGCCAGCCCCCTTCCTTGGAAGCGCTTTTGTAGCCCTAAGAACAGTGGGGCTGTGGGCTTCTCTAGCCATCTAAACTTCTGCTCATCCTCTCGCGCAGTCTAAAGAGAGCTCAGGTGAGAAATTGCAAACGTCGAGCAATTGCTCAGAGAGGAAAAGTGCCAGCACTGAAAGCTGTTGCTAGCCAGCACCCTTCCTTGGAAGCGCTTTCACAGGCGCAGCAACACTGGGGCTTTACGCTTCTCTAACCACCAAACGTCACGGTCACTATCTCTCCGTCTCGTAGACACGAGCTCAGAAATTGCAAACGTCGAGCAATTGCTGTGAGATGAACAGTGCCAGCACTGAAAGCTGTTGCTAGCCAGCCCCCTTCCTTGGAAGCGCTTATGTAGCCCTAAGAACAGTGGGGCTCTGGGCTTCTCTAGCCACCTCATCTTCTGCTCATCCTCTCGCGCAGTCTAAAGAGCGCTCAGGTGAGAAATTGCAAACGTCGAGCAATTGCTCAGAGATGAAAAGTGCCAGCACTGAAAGCTGTTGCTAGCCAGCACCCTTCCTTGGAAGCGCTTTCACAGGCGCAGCAACACTGGGGCTTTGCGCTTCTCTAACCACCAAACGTCACGGTCACTATCTCTCCGTCTCGTAGACACGAGCTGAGAAATTGCAAACCTCGAGCAATTGCTCAGAGATGAAAAGTGCCAGCACTGAAAGATGTTGCTAGCCAGCACCCTTCCTTGGAAGCGCTTTTGTAGCCCTAAGAACAGTGGGGCTCTGGGCTTCTCTAGCCATCTCATCTTCTCCTCATCCTCTCGCGCAGTCTAAAGAGAGCTCAGGTGAGAAATTGCAAACGTCGAGCAATTGCTCAGAGATGAAAAGTGCCAGCACTGAAAGCTGTTGCTAGCCAGCACCCTTGCTTGGAAGCGCTTTCACAGGCGCAGCAACACTGGGGCTTTGCGCTTCTCTAACCACCAAACGTCACGGTCATTCTCTTTCGGTCTCGTAGACACGAGCTGAGAAATTGCAAACGTCGAGCAATTGCTCAGAGATGAAAAGTGCCAGCACTGAAAGCTGTTGCTAGCCAGCACCCTTCCTTGGAAGCGCTTTCACAGGCGCAGCAACACTGGGGCTTTGCGCTTCTCTAACCACCAAACGTCACGGTCACTATCTCTCCGTCTCGTAGACACGAGCTGAGAAATTGCAAACGTCGAGCAATTGCTGTGAGATGAACAGTGCCAGCACTGAAAGATGTTGCTAGCCAGCCCCCTTCCTTGGAAGCGCTTATGTAGCTCTAAGAACAGTGGGGCTCTGTGCTTCTCTAGCCACCTCATCTTCTGCTCATCCTCTCGCTCAGTCTAAAGAGCGCTCAGGTGAGAAATTGCAAACGTCGAGCAATTGCTCAGAGATGAAAAGTGCCAGCACTGAAAGCTGTTGCTAGCCAGCACCCTTCCTTGGAAGCGCTTTCACAGGCGCAGCAACACTGGGGCTTTGCGCTTCTCTAACCACCAAACGTCACGGTCACTATCTCTCCGTCTCGTAGACACGAGCTGAGAAATTGCAAATGTCGAGCAATTGCTCAGAGATGAAAAGTGCCAGCACTGAAAGATGTTGCTAGCCAGCACCCTTCCTTGGAAGCGCTTTTGTAGGCCTAAGAACAGTGGGGCTCTGGGCTTCTCTAGCCACCTCATCTTCTGCTCATCCTGTCGCGCAGTCTAAAGAGAGCTCAGGTGAGAAATTGCAAACGTCGAGCAATTGCTCAGAGATGAAAAGTGCCAGCACTGAAAGCTGTTGCTAGCCAGCACCCTTCCTTGAAAGCGCTTTCACAGGCGCAGCAACACTGGGGCTTTGCGCTTCTCTAACCACCAAACGTCACGGTCACTATCTCTCCGTCTCGTAGACACGAGCTGAGAAATTGCAAACGTCGAGCAATTGCTCAGAGATGAAAAGTGCCAGCACTGAAAGATGTTGCTAGCCAGCACCCTTCCTTGGAAGCGCTTTTGTAGCCCTAAGAACAGTGGGGCTCTGTGCTTCTCTAGCCATCTAAACTTCTGCTCATCCTCTCGCGCAGTCTAAAGAGAGCTCAGGGGAGAAATTGCAAACGTCAAGCAATTGCTCAGAGATGAAAAGTGCCAGCACTGAAAGCTGTTGCTAGCCAGCACCCTTC
Source organism: Sarcoramphus papa (assembly GCA_037962945.1). Classification (NCBI taxonomy): domain Eukaryota; kingdom Metazoa; phylum Chordata; class Aves; order Accipitriformes; family Cathartidae; genus Sarcoramphus; species Sarcoramphus papa. The sequence goes on along the minus strand of CM075590.1, from coordinate 26,727,880 downwards.
CTTGGAAGCGCTTTCACAGGCGCAGCAACACTGGGGCTTTGCGCTTCTCTAACCACCAAACGTCACGGTCACTATCTCTCTGTCTCGTAGACACGAGCTAAGAAAGTGCAAACGTCGAGCAATTGCTCAGAGATGAAAAGTGCCAGCACTGAAAGATGTTGCTAGCCAGCCCCCTTCCTTGGAAGCGCTTTTGTAGCCCTAAGAACACTGGGGCTCTGGGCTTCTCTAGCCACCTCATCTTCTGCTCATCCTCTCGCGCACTCTAAAGAGCGCTCAGGTGAGAAATTGCAAACGTCGAGCAATTGCTCAGAGATGAAAAGTGCCAGCACTGAAAGCTGTTGCTAGCCAGCCCCCTTCCTTGGAAGCGCTTTCACAGGCGCAGCAACACTGGGGCTTTGCGCTTCTCTTACCACCAAACGTCACGGTCACTATCTCTCCGTCTCGTAGACACGAGCTGAGAAATTGCAAACGTCGAGCAATTGCTCAGAGATGAAAAGTGCCAGCACTAAAAGCTGTTGCTAGCCAGTCCCCTTCCTTGGAAGCGCTTTTGTAGCCCTAAGAACAGTGGAGATCTGGGCTTCTCTAGCCATCTCATCTTCTGCTCATCCTCTCGCGCAGTCTAAAGAGAGCTCAGGTGAGAAATTGCAAACGTCGAGCAATTGCTCAGAGATGAAAAGTGCCAGCACTGAAAGCTGTTGCTAGCCAGCCCCCTTCCTTGGAAACGCTTTCACAGGCGCAGCAACACTGGGGCTTTGCGCTTCTCTAACCACCAAACGTCACAGTCACTATCTCTCCGTCTCGTAGACACGAGCTGAGAAATTGCAAACGTCGAGCAATTGCTCAGAGATGAAAAGTGCCAGCACTGAAAGATGTTGCTAGCCAGCCCCCTTCCTTGGAAGCGCTTTTGTAGCCCTAAGAACACTGGGGCTCTGGGCTTCTCTAGCCACCTCATCTTCTGCTCATCCTCTCGCGCAGTCTAAAGAGAGCTCAGGTGTGAATTTGCAAACATCGAGCAATTGCTCAGAGATGAAAAGTGCCAGCACTGAAAGCTGTTGCTAGCCAGCACCCTTCCTTGAAAGCGCTTTCACAGGCGCAGCAACACTGGGGCTTTGCGCTTCTCTAACCACCAAACGTCACGGTCACTATCTCTCCGTCTCGTAGACACGAGCTGAGAAATTGCAAACGTCGAGCAATTGCTCAGAGATGAAAAGTGCCAGCACTGAAAGATGTTGCTAGCCAGCACCCTTCCTTGGAAGCGCTTATGTAGCCCTAAGAACAGTGGGGCTGTGGGCTTCTCTAGCCACCTCATCTTCTGCTCATCCTCTCGCGCAGTCTAAAGAGCGCTCAGGTGAGAAATTGCAAACGTCGAGCAATTGCTCAGAGATGAAAAGTGCCAGCACTGAAAGCTGTTGCTAGCCAGCCCCCTTCCTTGGAAGCGCTTTTGTAGCCCTAAGAACACTGGGGCTCTGGGCTTCTCTAGCCATCTCATCTTCTGCTCATCCTCTCGCGCGGTCTAAAGAGAGCTCAGGTGAGAAATTGCAAACGTCGAGCAATTGCTCAGAGAGGAAAAGTGCCAGCACTGAAAGCTGTTGCTAGCCAGCCCCCTTCCTTGGAAGCGCTTTCACAGGCGCAGCAACACTGGGGCTTTGCGCTTCTCTAACCACCAAACGTCACGGTCACTATCTCTCCGTCTCGTAGACACGAGCTGAGAAATTGCAAACGTCGAGCAATTGCTCAGAGATGAAAAGTGCCAGCACTGAAAGCTGTTGCTAGCCAGCACCCTTCCTTGGAAGTGCTTTTGTAGGCCTAAGAACACTGGGGCTGTGGGCTTCACTAGCCACCTCATCTTCTGCTCATCGTCTCACGCAGTCTAAAGAGCGCTCAGGTGAGAAATTGCAAACGTCGAGCAATTGCTCAGAGATGAAAAGTGCCAGCACTGAAAGCTGTTGCTAGCCAGCACCCTTCCTTGGAAGCGCTTTCACAGGCTCAGCAACACTTGCTCTTTGCGCTTCTCTACCCACCAAACGTCACGGTCATTCTCTTTCGGTCTCGTAGACACGAGCTGAGAAATTTCAAACGTCGAGCAATTGCTCAGAGATGAAAAGTGCCAGCACTGAAAGCTGTTGCTAGCCAGCACCCTTCCTTGGAAGCGCTTTCACAGGCGCAGCAACACTGGGGCTTTGCGCTTCTCTAACCACCAAACGTCACGGTCACTATCTCTCCGTCTCGTAGACACGAGCTGAGAAATTGCAAACCTCGAGCAATTGCTCACAGATGAAAAGTGCCAGCACTGAAAGCTGTTGCTAGCGAGCACCCTTCCTTGGAAGCGCTTTCACAGGCGCAGCAACACTGGGGCTTTGCGCTTCTCTAACCACCAAACGTCACGGTCATTCTCTTTCGGTCTCGTAGACACGAGCTGAGAAATTGCAAACGTCGAGCAATTGCTCAGAGATGAAAAGTGCCAGCACTGAAAGCTGTTGCTAGCCAGCACCCTTCCTTGGAAGCGCTTTCACAGGCGCAGCAACACTGGGGCTTTGCGCTTCTCTAACCACCAAACGTCACGGTCACTATCTCTCCGTCTCGTAGACACGAGCTGAGAAATTGCAAACCTCGAGCAATTGCTCACAGATGAAAAGTGCCAGCACTGAAAGCTGTTGCTAGCCAGACCCCTTCCTTGGAAGCGCTTATGTAGCCCTAAGAACAGTGGGGCTCTGGGCTTCTCTAGCCACCTCATCTTCTGCTCATCCTGTCGCGCAGTCTAAAGAGAGCTCAGGTGAGAAATTGCAAACGTCGAGCAATTGCTCAGAGATGAAAAGTGCCAGCACTGAAAGCTGTTGCTAGCCAGCCCCCTTCCTTGCAAGCGCTTTCACAGGCGCAGCAACACTGGGGCTTTGCGCTTCTCTAACCACCAAACGTCACGGTCACTATCTCTCCGTCTCGTAGACACGAGCTGAGAAATTGCAAACGTCGAGCAATTGCTCAGAGATGAAAAGTGCCAGCAATGAAAGCTGTTGCTAGCCAGCACCCTTCCTTGGAAGCGCTTTTGTAGCCCTAAGAACACTGGGGCTCTGGGCTTCTCTAGCCACCTCATCTTCTGCTCATCCTCTCGTGCACTCTAAAGAGAGCTCAGGTGAGAAATTGCAAATGTCGAGCAATTGCTGTGAGATGAAAAGTGCCAGCACTGAAAGCTGTTGCTAGCCAGCACCCTTCCTTGGAAGCGCTTTCACAGGCGCAGCAACACTGGGGCTTTGCGCTTCTCTAACCACCAAACGTCACGGTCATTCTCTTTCGGTCTCGTAGACACGAGCTGAGAAATTGCAAACGTCGAGCAATTGCTCAGAGATGAAAAGTGCCAGCACTGAAAGCTGTTGCTAGCCAGCACCCTTCCTTGGAAGCGCTTTCACAGGCGCAGCAACACTGGGGCTTTGCGCTTCTCTAACCACCAAACGTCACGGTCACTATCTCTCCGTCTCGTAGACACGAGCTGAGAAATTGCAAACGTCGAGCAATTGCTCAGAGATGAAAAGTGCCAGCACTGAAAGCTGTTGCTAGCCAGCAGCCTTCCTTGGAAGCGCTTTTGTAGCCCTAAGAACAGTGGGGCTCTGGGCTTCTCTAGCCACCTCATCTTCTGCTCATCCTGTCGCGCAGTCTAAAGAGAGCTCAGGTGAGAAATTGCAAACGTCGAGCAATTGCTCAGAGATGAAAAGTGCCAGCACTGAAAGCTGTTGCTAGCCAGCCCCCTTCCTTGCAAGCGCTTTCACAGGCGCAGCAACACTGGGGATTTGCGCTTCTCTAACCACCAAACGTCACGGTCACTATCTCTCCGTCTCGTAGACACGAGCTGAGAAATTGCAAACGTCGAGCAATTGCTCAGAGATGAAAAGTGCCAGCAATGAAAGCTGTTGCTAGCCAGCACCCTTCCTTGGAAGCGCTTTTGTAGCCCTAAGAACACTGGGGCTCTGGGCTTCTCTAGCCACCTCATCTTCTGCTCATCCTCTCGTGCACTCTAAAGAGAGCTCAGGTGAGAAATTGCAAATGTCGAGCAATTGCTGTGAGATGAAAAGTGCCAGCACTGAAAGCTGTTGCTAGCCAGCCCCCTTCCTTGGAAGCGCTTTCACAGGCGCAGCAACACTGGGGCTTTGCGCTTCTCTAACCACCAAACGTCACGGTCATTCTCTTTCGGTCTCGTAGACACGAGCTGAGAAATTGCAAACGTCGAGCAATTGCTCAGAGATGAAAAGTGCCAGCACTGAAAGCTGTTGCTAGCCAGCACCCTTCCTTGGAAGCGCTTTCACAGGCGCAGCAACACTGGGGCTTTGCGCTTCTCTAACCACCAAACGTCACGGTCACTATCTCTCCGTCTCGTAGACACGAGCTGAGAAATTGCAAACGTCGAGCAATTGCTCAGAGATGAAAAGTGCCAGCACTGAAAGCTGTTGCTAGCCAGCACCCTTCCTTGGAAGCGCTTTTGTAGCCCTAAGAACAGTGGGGCTCTGTGCTTCTCTAGCCATCTCATCTTCTGCTCATCCTCTCGCGCAGTCTAAAGAGAGCTCAGGTGAGAAATTGCAAACGTCGAGCAATTGCTCAGAGATGAAAAGTGCCAGCACTGAAAGCTGTTGCTAGCCAGCACCCTTCCTTGGAAGCGCTTTTGTAGCCCTAAGAACACTGGGGCTCTGGGCTTCTCTAGCCACCTCATCTTCTGCTCATCCTCTCGCGCACTCTAAAGAGAGCTCAGGTGAGAAATTGCAAACGTCGAGCAATTGCTCAGAGATGAAAAGTCCCAGCACTGAAAGCTGTTGCTAGCCAGCACCCTTCCTTGGAAGCGCTTTCACAGGCGCAGCAACACTGGGGCTTTGCGCTTCTCTAACCACCAAACGTCACGGTCACTATCTCTCCGTCTCGTAGACACGAGCTGAGAAATTGCAAACGTCGAGCAATTGCTCAGAGATGAAAAGTGCCAGCACTGAAAGATGTTGCTAGCCAGCCCCCTTCCTTGGAAGCGCTTTTGTAGCCCTAAGAACACTGGGTCTCAGTGCTTCTCTAGCCACCTCATCTTCTGCTCATCCTCTCGCGCACTCTAAAGAGAGCTCAGGTGAGAAATGGCAAACGTCGAGCAATTGGTCAGAGAGGAAAAGTGCCAGCACTGAAAGCTGTTGCTAGCCAGCCCCCTTCCTTGGAAGCGCTGTCACAGGCGCAGCAACACTGGGGCTTTGCGCTTCTCTAACCACCAAACGTCACGGTCACTATCTCTCCGTTTCGTAGACACGAGCTGAGAAATTGCAAACGTCGAGCAATTGCTCAGAGATGAAAAGTGCCAGCACTGAAAGATGTTGCTAGCCAGCACCCTTCCTTGGAAGCGCTTTTGTAGCCCTAAGAACAGTGGGGCTCTGGGCTTCTCTAGCCACCTCATCTTCTGCTCATCCTCTCGTGCACTCTAAAGAGAGCTCAGGTGAGAAATTGCAAACGTCGAGCAATTGCTCAGAGATGAAAAGTGCCAGCACTGAAAGCTGTTGCTAGCCAGCACCCTTCCTTGGAAGCGCTTTCACAAGCGCAGCAACACTGGGGCTTTGCGCTTCTCTAACCACCAAACGTCACGGTCATTCTCTTTCGGTCTCGTAGACACGAGCTGAGAAATTGCAAACGTCGAGCAATTGCTCAGAGATGAAAAGTGCCAGCACTGAAAGCTGTTGCTAGCCAGCCCCCTTCCTTGGAAGCGCTTTCACAGGCGCAGCAACACTGGGGCTTTGCGCTTCTCTAACCACCAAAGGTCACGGTCACTATCTCTCCGTCTCGTAGACACGAGCTGAGAAATTGCAAACGTCGAGCAATTGCTCAGAGATGAAAAGTGCCAGCACTGAAAGCTGTTGCTAGCCAGCCCCCTTCCTTGGAAGCGCTTATGTAGCCCTAAGAACAGTGGGGCTCTGGGCTTGTCTAGCCATCTCATCTTCTGCTCATCCTCTCGCGCAGTCTAAAGAGAGCTCAGGTGAGAAATTGCAAACGTCGAGCAATTGCTCAGAGATGAAAAGTGCCAGCACTGAAAGCTGTTGCTAGCCAGCACCCTTCCTTGGAAGCGCTTTTGTAGCCCTAAGAACACTGGGGCTCTGGGCTTCCCTAGCCACCTCATCTTCTGCTCATCCTCTCGCGCAGTCTAAAGAGCGCTCAGGTGAGAAATTGCAAACGTCGAGCAATTGCTCAGAGATGAAAAGTGCCAGCACTGAAAGCTGTTGCTAGCCAGCACCCTTCCTTGGAAGCGCTTTTGTAGCCCTAAGAACACTGGGGCTCTGGGCTTCTCTAGCCACCTCATCTTCTGCTCATCCTCTCGCGCAGTCTAAAGAGAGCTCAGGTGAGAAATTGCAAACGTCGAGCAATTGGTCAGAGAGGAAAAGTGCCAGCACTGAAAGCTGTTGCTAGCCAGCAGCCTTCCTTGGAAGCGCTTTCACAGGCGCAGCAACACTGGGGCTTTGCGCTTCTCTAACCACCAAACGTCACGGTCATTCTCTTTCCGTCTCGTAGACACGAGCTGAGAAATTGCAAACGTTGAGCAATTGCTCAGAGATGAAAAGTGCCAGCACTGAAAGATGTTGCTAGCCAGCACCCTTCCTTGGAAGCGCTTTTGTAGCCCTAAGAACACTGGGGCTCTGGGCTTCTCTAGCCATCTAAACTTCTGCTCATCCTCTCGCGCAGTCTAAAGAGAGCTCAGGTGAGAAATTGCAAACGTCGAGCAATTGCTCAGAGATGAAAAGTGCCAGCACTGAAAGCTGTTGCTAGCCAGCTCCCTTCCTTGGAAGCGCTTTCACAGGCGCAGCAACGCTGGGGCTTTGCGCTTCTCTAACCACCAAACGTCACGGTCACTATCTCTCCGTCTCGTAGACACGAGCTGAGAAATTGCAAACGTCGAGCAATTGCTCAGAGATGAAAAGTGCCAGCACTGAAAGATGTTGCTAGCCAGCCCCCTTCCTTGGAAGCGCTTTTGTAGCCCTAAGAACAGTGGGGCTGTGGGCTTCTCTAGCCATCTAAACTTCTGCTCATCCTCTCGCGCAGTCTAAAGAGAGCTCAGGTGAGAAATTGCAAACGTCGAGCAATTGCTCAGAGAGGAAAAGTGCCAGCACTGAAAGCTGTTGCTAGCCAGCACCCTTCCTTGAAAGCGCTTTCACAGGCGCAGCAACACTGGGGCTTTGCGCTTCTCTAACCACCAAACGTCACGGTCACTATCTCTCCGTCTCGTAGACACGAGCTGAGAAATTGCAAACGTCGAGCAATCGCTCAGAGATGAAAAGCGCCAGCACTGAAAGATGTTGCTAGCCAGCACCCTTCCTTGGAAGTGCTTTTGTAGGCCTAAGAACACCGGGACTCTGTGCTTTTCTAGCCATCTAAACTTCTGCTCATCCTCTTGCGCAGTCTAAAGAGAGCTCAGGTGAGAAATTGCAAACGTCGAGCAATTGCTCAGAGATGAAAAGTGCCAGCACTGAAAGCTGTTGCTAGCCAGCACCCTTCCTTGGAAGCGCTTTTGTAGCCCTAAGAACAGTGGGGCTCTGGGCTTCTCTAGCCACCTCATCTTCTGCTCATCCTCTCGCGCAGTCTAAAGAGAGCTCAGGTGAGAAATTGCAAACGTCGAGGAATTGCTCAGAGAGGAAAAGTGCCAGCACTGAAAGCTGTTGCTAGCCAGCACCCTTCCTTGAAAGCGCTTTCACAGGCGCAGCAACACTGGGGCTTTGCGCTTCTCTAACCACCAAACGTCACGGTCACTATCTCTCCGTCTCGTAGACACGAGCTGAGAAATTGCAAACGTCGAGCAATTGCTCAGAGATGAAAAGTGCCAGCACTGAAAGCTGTTGCTAGCCAGTCCCCTTCCTTGGAAGTGCTTTTGTAGCCCTAAGAACAGTGGAGCTCTGGGCTTCTCTAGCCATCTCATCTTCTGCTCATCCTCTCGCGCAGTCTAAAGAGAGCTCAGGTGAGAAATTGCAAACGTCGAGCAATTGCTCAGAGATGAAAAGTGCCAGCACTGAAAGCTCTTGCTAGCCAGCACCCTTCCTTGGAAGCGCTTTCACAGGCGCAGCAACACTGGGGCTTTGCGCTTCTCTAACCACCAAACGTCACGGTCACTATCTCTCCGTCTCGTAGACACGAGCTGAGAAATTGCAAACGTCGAGCAATTGCTCAGAGATGAAAAGTGCCAGCACTGAAAGCTGTTGCTAGCCAGCCCCCTTCCTTGGAAGCGCTTTTGTAGCCCTAAGAACAGTGGGGCTCTGTGCTTCTCTAGCCATCTAAACTTCTGCTCATCCTCTTGCGCAGTCTAAAGAGAGCTCAGGTGAGAAATTGCAAACGTCGAGCAATTGCTCAGAGATGAAAAGTGCCAGCACTGAAAGCTGTTGCTAGCCAGCACCCTTCCTTGGAAGCGCTTTCACAGGCGCAGCAACACTGGGGCTTTGCGCTTCTCTAACCACCAAACGTCACGGTCACTATCTCTCTGTCTCGTAGACACGAGCTGAGAAAGTGCAAACGTCGAGCAATTGCTCAGAGATGAAAAGTGCCAGCACTGAAAGATGTTGCTAGCCAGCACCCTTCCTTGGAAGCGCTTTTGTAGCCCTAAGAACACTGGGGCTCTGGGCTTCTCTAGCCACCTCATCTTCTGCTCATCCTCTCGCGCAGTCTAAAGAGCGCTCAGGTGAGAAATTGCAAACGTCGAGCAATTGCTCAGAGATGAAAAGTGCCAGCACTGAAAGCTGTTGCTAGCCAGCCCTTTTCCTTGGAAGCGCTTTTGTAGCCCTAAGAACAGTGGAGCTCTGGGCTTCTCTAGCCATCTCATCTTCTGCTCATCCTCTCGCTCAGTCTAAAGAGAGCTCAGGTGAGACATTGCAAACGTTGAGCAATTGCTCAGAGAGGAAAAGTGTCAGCACTGAAAGCTGTTGCTAGCCAGCCCCCTTCCTTGGAAGCGCTTTCACAGGCGCAGCAACACTGGGGCTTTGCGCTTCTCTAACCACCAAACGTCACGGTCACTATCTCTCCGTCTCGTAGACACGAGCTGAGAAATTGCAAACTTCGAGCAATTGCTCAGAGATGAAAAGTGCCAGCACTGAAAGCTGTTGCTAGCCAGCACCCTTCCTTGGAAGCGCTTTTGTAGCCCTAAGAACACTGGGGCTCTGTGCTTGTCTAGCCATCTCATCTTCTGCTCATCCTCTCGCGCAGTCTAAAGAGAGCTCAGGTGAGAAATTGCAAACGTCGAGCAATTGCTCAGAGATGAAAAGTGCCAGCACTGAAAGCTGTTGCTAGCCAGCCCCCTTCCTTGGAAGCGCTTTCACAGGCGCAGCAACACTGGGGCTTTGCGCTTCTCTAACCACCAAACGTCACGGTCACTATCTCTCCGTCTCGTAGACACGAGCTGAGAAATTGCAAACCTCGAGCAATTGCTCAGAGATGAAAAGTGCCAGCACTGAAAGCTGTTGCTAGCCAGTCCCCTTCCTTGGAAGCGCTTTTGTAGCCCTAAGAACACTGGGGCTCTGGGCTTCTCTAGCCATCTCATCTTCTGCTCATCCTCTCGCGCAGTCTAAAGAGAGCTCAGGTGAGAAATTGCAAACGTCGAGCAATTGCTCAGAGATGAAAAGTGCCAGCACTGAAAGCTGTTGCTAGCCAGCACCCTTCCTTGGAAACGCTTTCACAGGCGCAGCAACACTGGGGCTTTGCGCTTCTCTAACCACCAAACGTCACGGTCACTATCTCTCCGTCTCGTAGACACGAGCTGAGAAATTGCAAACGTCGAGCAATCGCTCAGAGATGAAAAGCGCCAGCACTGAAAGATGTTGCTAGCCAGCCCCCTTCCTTGGAAGTGCTTTTGTAGGCCTAAGAACACCGGGACTCTGTGCTTTTCTAGCCATCTAAACTTCTGCTCATCCTCTCGCGCAGTCTAAAGAGAGCTCAGGTGAGAAATTGCAAACGTTGAGTAATTGCTGAGAAATGAAAAGTGCCAGCACTGAAAGCTGTTGCTAGCCAGCACCCTTCCTTGGAAGCGCTTTCACAGGCGCAGCAACACTTGCTCTTTGCCCTTCTCTAACCACCAAACGTCACGGTCATTCTCTTTCTGTCTCGTAGACACGAGCTGAGAAATTGCAAACCTCGAGCAATTGCTCAGAGATGAAAAGTGCCAGCACTGAAAGATGTTGCTAGCCAGCCCCCTTCCTTGGAAGCGCTTTTGTAGCCCTAAGAACACTGGGGCTCTGGGCTTCTCTAGCCACCTCATCTTCTGCTCATCCTCTCGCGCAGTCTAAAGAGAGCTCAGGTGTGAAATTGCAAACATCGAGCAATTGCTCAGAGATGAAAAGTGCCAGCACTGAAAGCTCTTGCTAGCCAGCACCCTTCCTTGGAAGCGCTTTCACAGGCGCAGCAACACTGGGGCTTTGCGCTTCTCTAACCACCAAACGTCACGGTCACTATCTCTCCGTCTCGTAGACACGAGCTGAGAAATTGCAAACGTCGAGCAATTGCTCAGAGATGAAAAGTGCCAGCACTGAAAGATGTTGCTAGCCAGCACCCTTCCTTGGAAGCGCTTATGTAGCCCTAAGAACAGTGGGGCTGTGGGCTTCTCTAGCCACCTCATCTTCTGCTCATCCTCTCGCGCAGTCTAAAGAGCGCTCAGGTGAGAAATTGCAAACGTCGAGCAATTGCTCAGAGATGAAAAGTGCCAGCACTGAAAGCTGTTGCTAGCCAGCCCCCTTCCTTGGAAGCGCTTTTGTAGCCCTAAGAACACTGGGGCTCTGTGCTTGTCTAGCCATCTCATCTTCTGCTCATCCTCTCGCGCAGTCTAAAGAGAGCTCAGGTGAGAAATTGCAAACGTCGAGCAATTGCTCAGAGATGAAAAGTGCCAGCACTGAAAGCTGTTGCTAGCCAGCACCCTTCCTTGGAAGCGCTTTCACAGGCGCAGCAACACTGGGGCTTTGCGCTTCTCTTACCACCAAACGTCACGGTCACTATCTCTCCGTCTCGTAGACACGAGCTGAGAAATTGCAAACGTCGAGCAATTGCTCAGAGATGAAAAGTGCCAGCACTAAAAGCTGTTGCTAGCCAGTCCCCTTCCTTGGAAGCGCTTTTGTAGCCCTAAGAACAGTGGAGCTCTGGGCTTCTCTAGCCATCTCATCTTCTGCTCATCCTCTCGCGCAGTCTAAAGAGAGCTCAGGTGAGAAATTGCAAACGTCGAGGAATTGCTCAGAGAGGAAAAGTGCCAGCACTGAAAGCTCTTGCTAGCCAGCCCCCTTCCTTGGAAACGCTTTCACAGGCGCAGCAACACTGGGGCTTTGCGCTTCTCTAACCACCAAACGTCACGGTCACTATCTCTCCGTCTCGTAGACACGAGCTGAGAAATTGCAAACGTCGAGCAATTGCTCAGAGATGAAAAGTGCCAGCACTGAAAGCTGTTGCTAGCCAGCACCCTTCCTTGGAAGCGCTTTTGTAGCCCTAAGAACAGTGGGGCTGTGGGCTTCTCTAGCCACCTCATCTTCTGCTCATCCTCTCGCGCAGTCTAAAGAGAGCTCAGGTGAGAAATTGCAAACGTCGAGCAATTGCTGAGAAATGAAAAGTGCCAGCACTGAAAGCTGTTGCTAGCCAGCACCCTTCCTTGGAAGCGCTTTCACAGGCGGAGCAACACTTGCTCTTTGCCCTTCTCTAACCACCAAACGTCACGGTCATTCTCTTTCTGTCTCGTAGACATGAGCTGAGAAATTGCAAATGTCGAGCAATTGCTCAGAGATGAAAAGTGCCAGCACTGAAAGATGTTGCTAGCCAGCACCCTTCCTTGGAAGCGCTTTCACAGGCGCAGCAACACTGGGGCTTTGCGCTTCTCTAACCACCAAACGTCACGGTCATTCTCTTTCGGTCTCGTAGACACGAGCTGAGAAATTGCAAACGTTGAGCAATTGCTCAGAGATGAAAAGTGCCAGCACTGAAAGCTGTTGCTAGCCAGCCCCCTTCCTTGGAAGCGCTTTCACAGGCGCAGCAACACTGGGGCTTTGCGCTTCTCTAACCACCAAACGTCACGGTCACTATCTCTCCGTCTCGTAGACACGAGCTGAGAAATTGCAAACGTCGAGCAATTGCTCAGAGATGAAAAGTGCCAGCACTGAAAGATGTTGCTAGCCAGCCCCCTTCCTTGGAAGCGCTTTTGTAGCCCTAAGAACAGTGGGGCTCTGTGCTTCTCTAGCCATCTCATCTTCTGCTCATCCTCTCGCGCAGTCTAAAGAGAGCTCAGGTGAGAAATTGCAAACGTCGAGCAATTGCTCAGAGATGAAAAGTGCCAGCACTGAAAGCTGTTGCTAGCCAGCACCCTTCCTTGGAAGCGCTTTTGTAGCCCTAAGAACACTGGGGCTCTGGGCTTCTCTAGCCACCTCATCTTCTGCTCATCCTCTCGCTCAGTCTAAAGAGAGCTCAGGTGTGAAATTGCAAACGTCGAGCAATTGCTCAGAGATGAAAAGTGCCAGCACTGAAAGCTGTTGCTAGCCAGCACCCTTCCTTGGAAGCGCTTTCACAGGCGCAGCAACACTGGGGCTTTGCGCTTCTCTAACCACCAAACGTCACGGTCACTATCTCTCCATCTCGTAGACACGAGCTGAGAAATTGCAAACCTCGAGCAATTGCTCAGAGATGAAAAGTGCCAGCACTGAAAGATGTTGCTAGCCAGCCCCCTTCCTTGGAAGCGCTTTTGTAGCCCTAAGAACACTGGGGCTCTGGGCTTCTCTAGCCACCTCATCTTCTGCTCATCCTCTCGCGCAGTCTAAAGAGAGCTCAGGTGTGAAATTGCAAACATCGAGCAATTGCTCAGAGATGAAAAGTGCCAGCACTGAAAGCTGTTGCTAGCCAGCACCCTTCCTTGGAAGCGCTTTCACAGGCGCAGCAACACTGGGGCTTTGCGCTTCTCTAACCACCAAACGTCACGGTCACTATCTCTCCGTCTCGTAGACACGAGCTGAGAAATTGCAAACGTCGAGCAATTGCTCAGAGATGAAAAGTGCCAGCACTGAAAGATGTTGCTAGCCAGCACCCTTCCTTGGAAGCGCTTATGTAGCCCTAAGAACAGTGGGGCTGTGGGCTTCTCTAGCCACCTCATCTTCTGCTCATCCTCTCGCGCAGTCTAAAGAGCGCTCAGGTGAGAAATTGCAAACGTCGAGCAATTGCTCAGAGATGAAAAGTGCCAGCACTGAAAGCTGTTGCTAGCCAGCCCCCTTCCTTGGAAGCGCTTTTGTAGCCCTAAGAACACTGGGGCTCTGTGCTTGTCTAGCCATCTCATCTTCTGCTCATCCTCTCGCGCAGTCTAAAGAGAGCTCAGGTGAGAAATTGCAAACGTCGAGCAATTGCTCAGAGAGGAAAAGTGCCAGCACTGAAAGCTGTTGCTAGCCAGCACCCTTCCTTGGAAGCGCTTTCACAGGCGCAGCAACACTGGGGCTTTGCGCTTCTCTTACCACCAAACGTCACGGTCACTATCTCTCCGTCTCGTAGACACGAGCTGAGAAATTGCAAACCTCGAGCAATTGCTCAGAGATGAAAAGTGCCAGCACTAAAAGCTGTTGCTAGCCAGTCCCCTTCCTTGGAAGCGCTTTTGTAGCCCTAAGAACAGTGGAGCTCTGGGCTTCTCTAGCCATCTCATCTTCTGCTCATCCTCTCGCGCAGTCTAAAGAGAGCTCAGGTGAGAAATTGCAAACGTCGAGGAATTGCTCAGAGAGGAAAAGTGCCAGCACTGAAAGCTCTTGCTAGCCAGCCCCCTTCCTTGGAAACGCTTTCACAGGCGCAGCAACACTGGGGCTTTGCGCTTCTCTAACCACCAAACGTCACGGTCACTATCTCTCCGTCTCGTAGACACGAGCTGAGAAATTGCAAACGTCGAGCAATTGCTCAGAGATGAAAAGTGCCAGCACTGAAAGCTGTTGCTAGCCAGCACCCTTCCTTGGAAGCGCTTTTGTAGCCCTAAGAACAGTGGGGCTGTGGGCTTCTCTAGCCACCTCATCTTCTGCTCATCCTCTCGCGCAGTCTAAAGAGAGCTCAGGTGAGAAATTGCAAACGTCGAGCAATTGCTGAGAAATGAAAAGTGCCAGCACTGAAAGCTGTTGCTAGCCAGCACCCTTCCTTGGAAGCGCTTTCACAGGCGCAGCAACACTTGCTCTTTGCCCTTCTCTAACCACCAAACGTCACGGTCATTCTCTTTCTGTCTCGTAGACATGAGCTGAGAAATTGCAAATGTCGAGCAATTGCTCAGAGATGAAAAGTGCCAGCACTGAAAGATGTTGCTAGCCAGCACCCTTCCTTGGAAGCGCTTTCACAGGCGCAGCAACACTGGGGCTTTGCGCTTCTCTAACCACCAAACGTCACGGTCATTCTCTTTCGGTCTCGTAGACACGAGCTGAGAAATTGCAAACGTTGAGCAATTGCTCAGAGATGAAAAGTGCCAGCACTGAAAGCTGTTGCTAGCCAGCCCCCTTCCTTGGAAGCGCTTTCACAGGCGCAGCAACACTGGGGCTTTGCGCTTCTCTAACCACCAAACGTCACGGTCACTATCTCTCCGTCTCGTAGACACGAGCTGAGAAATTGCAAACGTCGAGCAATTGCTCAGAGATGAAAAGTGCCAGCACTGAAAGATGTTGCTAGCCAGCCCCCTTCCTTGGAAGCGCTTTTGTAGCCCTAAGAACAGTGGGGCTCTGTGCTTCTCTAGCCATCTCATCTTCTGCTCATCCTCTCGCGCAGTCTAAAGAGAGCTCAGGTGAGAAATTGCAAACGTCGAGCAATTGCTCAGAGATGAAAAGTGCCAGCACTGAAAGCTGTTGCTAGCCAGCCCCCTTCCTTGGAAGCGCTTTTGTAGCCCTAAGAACACTGGGGCTCTGGGCTTCTCTAGCCACCTCATCTTCTGCTCATCCTCTCGCTCAGTCTAAAGAGAGCTCAGGTGTGAAATTGCAAACGTCGAGCAATTGCTCAGAGATGAAAAGTGCCAGCACTGAAAGCTGTTGCTAGCCAGCACCCTTCCTTGGAAGCGCTTTCACAGGCGCAGCAACACTGGGGCTTTGCGCTTCTCTAACCACCAAACGTCACGGTCACTATCTCTCCATCTCGTAGACACGAGCTGAGAAATTGCAAACCTCGAGCAATTGCTCAGAGATGAAAAGTGCCAGCACTGAAAGATGTTGCTAGCCAGCCCCCTTCCTTGGAAGCGCTTTTGTAGCCCTAAGAACACTGGGGCTCTGGGCTTCTCTAGCCACCTCATCTTCTGCTCATCCTCTCGCGCAGTCTAAAGAGAGCTCAGGTGTGAAATTGCAAACATCGAGCAATTGCTCAGAGATGAAAAGTGCCAGCACTGAAAGCTCTTGCTAGCCAGCACCCTTCCTTGGAAGCGCTTTCACAGGCGCAGCAACACTGGGGCTTTGCGCTTCTCTAACCACCAAACGTCACGGTCACTATCTCTCCGTCTCGTAGACACGAGCTGAGAAATTGCAAACGTCGAGCAATTGCTCAGAGATGAAAAGTGCCAGCACTGAAAGATGTTGCTAGCCAGCACCCTTCCTTGGAAGCGCTTATGTAGCCCTAAGAACAGTGGGGCTGTGGGCTTCTCTAGCCACCTCATCTTCTGCTCATCCTCTCGCGCAGTCTAAAGAGCGCTCAGGTGAGAAATTGCAAACGTCGAGCAATTGCTCAGAGATGAAAAGTGCCAGCACTGAAAGCTGTTGCTAGCCAGCCCCCTTCCTTGGAAGCGCTTTTGTAGCCCTAAGAACACTGGGGCTCTGTGCTTGTCTAGCCATCTCATCTTCTGCTCATCCTCTCGCGCAGTCTAAAGAGAGCTCAGGTGAGAAATTGCAAACGTCGAGCAATTGCTCAGAGAGGAAAAGTGCCAGCACTGAAAGCTGTTGCTAGCCAGCACCCTTCCTTGGAAGCGCTTTCACAGGCGCAGCAACACTGGGGCTTTGCGCTTCTCTTACCACCAAACGTCACGGTCACTATCTCTCCGTCTCGTAGACACGAGCTGAGAAATTGCAAACGTCGAGCAATTGCTCAGAGATGAAAAGTGCCAGCACTAAAAGCTGTTGCTAGCCAGTCCCCTTCCTTGGAAGCGCTTTTGTAGCCCTAAGAACAGTGGAGCTCTGGGCTTCTCTAGCCATCTCATCTTCTGCTCATCCTCTCGCGCAGTCTAAAGAGAGCTCAGGTGAGAAATTGCAAACGTCGAGGAATTGCTCAGAGAGGAAAAGTGCCAGCACTGAAAGCTCTTGCTAGCCAGCCCCCTTCCTTGGAAACGCTTTCACAGGCGCAGCAACACTGGGGCTTTGCGCTTCTCTAACCACCAAACGTCACGGTCACTATCTCTCCGTCTCGTAGACACGAGCTGAGAAATTGCAAACCTCGAGCAATTGCTCAGAGATGAAAAGTGCCAGCACTGAAAGCTGTTGCTAGCCAGCCCCCTTCCTTGGAAGCGCTTTTGTAGCCCTAAGAACAGTGGGGCTCTGGGCTTCTCTAGCCACCTCATCTTCTGCTCATCCTCTCGCGCAGTCTAAAGAGAGCTCAGGTGAGAAATTGCAAACGTCGAGCAATTGCTGAGAAATGAAAAGTGCCAGCACTGAAAGCTGTTGCTAGCCAGCACCCTTCCTTGGAAGCGCTTTCACAGGCGCAGCAACACTTGCTCTTTGCCCTTCTCTAACCACCAAACGTCACGGTCATTCTCTTTCTGTCTCGTAGACATGAGCTGAGAAATTGCAAATGTCGAGCAATTGCTCAGAGATGAAAAGTGCCAGCACTGAAAGATGTTGCTAGCCAGCCCCCTTCCTTGGAAGCGCTTTTGTAGCCCTAAGAACACTGGGGCTCTGTGCTTCTCTAGCCACCTCATCTTCTGCTCATCCTCTCGCGCAGTCTAAAGAGAGCTCAGGTGTGAAATTGCAAACATCGAGCAATTGCTCAGAGATGAAAAGTGCCAGCACTGAAAGCTCTTGCTAGCCAGCACCCTTCCTTGAAAGCGCTTTCACAGGCGCAGCAACACTGGGGCTTTGCGCTTCTCTAACCACCAAACGTCACGGTCACTATCTCTCCGTCTCGTAGACACGAGCTGAGAAATTGCAAACGTCGAGCAATTGCTCAGAGATGAAAAGTGCCAGCACTGAAAGATGTTGCTAGCCAGCACCCTTCCTTGGAAGCGCTTATGTAGCCCTAAGAACAGTGGGGCTGTGGGCTTCTCTAGCCACCTCATCTTCTGCTCATCCTCTCGCGCAGTCTAAAGAGCGCTCAGGTGAGAAATTGCAAACGTCGAGCAATTGCTCAGAGATGAAAAGTGCCAGCACTGAAAGCTGTTGCTAGCCAGCCCCCTTCCTTGGAAGCGCTTTTGTAGCCCTAAGAACACTGGGGCTCTGTGCTTGTCTAGCCATCTCATCTTCTGCTCATCCTCTCGCGCAGTCTAAAGAGAGCTCAGGTGAGAAATTGCAAACGTCGAGCAATTGCTCAGAGAGGAAAAGTGCCAGCACTGAAAGCTGTTGCTAGCCAGCCCCCTTCCTTGGAAGCGCTTTCACAGGCGCAGCAACACTGGGGCTTTGCGCTTCTCTAACCACCAAACGTCACGGTCACTATCTCTCCGTCTCGTAGACACGAGCTGAGAAATTGCAAACCTCGAGCAATTGCTCAGAGATGAAAAGTGCCAGCACTGAAAGCTGTTGCTAGCCAGCACCCTTCCTTGGAAGTGCTTTTGTAGGCCTAAGAACACTGGGGCTGTGGGCTTCTCTAGCCACCTCATCTTCTGCTCATCCTCTCGCGCAGTCTAAAGAGAGCTCAGGTGAGAAATTGCAAACGTCGAGCAATTGCTCAGAGATGAAAAGTGCCAGCACTGAAAGATGTTGCTAGCCAGCACCCTTCCTTGGAAGCGCTTTCACAGGCGCAGCAACACTTGCTCTTTGCGCTTCTCTACCCACCAAACGTCACGGTCATTCTCTTTCGGTCTCGTAGACAAGAGCTGAGAAATTGCAAATGTCGAGCAATTGCTCAGAGATGAAAAGTGCCAGCACTGAAAGCTGTTGCTAGCCAGCACCCTTCCTTGGAAGCGCTTATGTAGCCCTAAGAACAGTGGGGCTCTGGGCTTCTCTAGCCACCTCATCTTCTGCTCATCCTCTCGCGCACTCTAAAGAGAGCTCAGGTGAGAAATTGCAAACGTCGAGCAATTGCTCAGAGATGAAAAGTGCCAGCACTGAAAGCTGTTGCTAGCCAGCACCCTTCCTTGGAAGCGCTTTTGTAGCCCTAAGAACACTGGGGCTCTGGCCTTCTCTAGCCACCTCATCTTCTGCTCATCCTCTCGCGCAGTCTAAAGAGAGCTCAGGTGAGAAATTGCAAATGTCGAGCAATTGCTCAGAGATGAAAAGTGCCAGCACTGAAAGCTGTTGCTAGCCAGCACCCTTCCTTGGAAGCGCTTTCACAGGCGCAGCAACACTGGGGCTTTGCGCTTCTCTAACCACCAAACGTCACGGTCATTCTCTTTCGGTCTCGTAGACACGAGCTGAGAAATTGCAAACGTTGAGCAATTGCTCAGAGATGAAAAGTGCCAGCACTGAAAGCTGTTGCTAGCCAGCCCCCTTCCTTGGAAGCGCTTTCACAGGCGCAGCAACACTGGGGCTTTGCGCTTCTCTAACCACCAAACGTCACGGTCACTATCTCTCCGTCTCGTAGACACGAGCTGAGAAATTGCAAACGTCGAGCAATTGCTCAGAGATGAAAAGTGCCAGCACTGAAAGATGTTGCTAGCCAGCCCCCTTCCTTGGAAGCGCTTTTGTAGCCCTAAGAACAGTGGGGCTCTGTGCTTCTCTAGTCATCTCATCTTCTGCTCATCCTCTCGCGCAGTCTAAAGAGAGCTCAGGTGAGAAATTGCAAACGTCGAGCAATTGCTCAGAGATGAAAAGTGCCAGCACTGAAAGCTGTTGCTAGCCAGCCCCCTTCCTTGGAAGCGCTTTTGTAGCCCTAAGAACACTGGGGCTCTGGGCTTCTCTAGCCACCTCATCTTCTGCTCATCCTCTCGCTCAGTCTAAAGAGAGCTCAGGTGTGAAATTGCAAACGTCGAGCAATTGCTCAGAGATGAAAAGTGCCAGCACTGAAAGCTCTTGCTAGCCAGCACCCTTCCTTGGAAGCGCTTTCACAGGCGCAGCAACACTGGGGCTTTGCGCTTCTCTAACCACCAAACGTCACGGTCACTATCTCTCCATCTCGTAGACACGAGCTGAGAAATTGCAAACCTCGAGCAATTGCTCAGAGATGAAAAGTGCCAGCACTGAAAGATGTTGCTAGCCAGCCCCCTTCCTTGGAAGCGCTTTTGTAGCCCTAAGAACACTGGGGCTCTGGGCTTCTCTAGCCACCTCATCTTCTGCTCATCCTCTCGCGCAGTCTAAAGAGAGCTCAGGTGAGAAATTGCAAACATCGAGCAATTGCTCAGAGATGAAAAGTGCCAGCACTGAAAGCTCTTGCTAGCCAGCACCCTTCCTTGGAAGCGCTTTCACAGGCGCAGCAACACTGGGGCTTTGCGCTTCTCTAACCACCAAACGTCACGGTCACTATCTCTCCATCTCGTAGACACGAGCTGAGAAATTGCAAACGTCGAGCAATTGCTCAGAGATGAAAAGTGCCAGCACTGAAAGCTGTTGCTAGCCAGCCCCCTTCCTTGGAAGCGCTTTTGTAGCCCTAAGAACACTGGGGCTCTGTGCTTGTCTAGCCATCTCATCTTCTGCTCATCCTCTCGCGCAGTCTAAAGAGAGCTCAGGTGAGAAATTGCAAACGTCGAGCAATTGCTCAGAGAGGAAAAGTGCCAGCACTGAAAGCTGTTGCTAGCCAGCACCCTTCCTTGGAAGCGCTTTCACAGGCGCAGCAACACTGGGGCTTTGCGCTTCTCTAACCACCAAACGTCACGGTCACTATCTCTCCGTCTCGTAGACACGAGCTGAGAAATTGCAAACGTCGAGCAATTGCTCAGAGATGAAAAGTGCCAGCACTGAAAGATGTTGCTAGCCAGCACCCTTCCTTGGAAGCGCTTATGTAGCCCTAAGAACAGTGGGGCTGTGGGCTTCTCTAGCCACCTCATCTTCTGCTCATCCTCTCGCGCAGTCTAAAGAGCGCTCAGGTGAGAAATTGCAAACGTCGAGCAATTGCTCAGAGATGAAAAGTGCCAGCACTGAAAGCTGTTGCTAGCCAGCCCCCTTCCTTGGAAGCGCTTTTGTAGCCCTAAGAACACTGGGGCTCAGTGCTTCTCTAGCCACCTCATCTTCTGCTCATCCTCTCGCGCACTCTAAAGAGCGCTCAGGTGAGAAATTGCAAATGTTAAGCAATTGCTCAGAGATGAAAAGTGCCAGCACTGAAAGCTGTTGCTAGCCAGCCCCCTTCCTTGGAAGCGCTTTCACAGGCGCAGCAACACTGGGGCTTTGCGCTTCTCTAACCACCAAGCGTCACGGTCATTCTCTTTCGGTCTCGTAGACATGAGCTGAGAAAGTGCAAACGTCGAGCAATTGCTCAGAGATGAAAAGTGCCAGCACTGAAAGCTGTTGCTAACCAGCACCCTTATTTGGAAGTGCTTTTGTAGGCCTAAGAACACTGGGGCTGTGGGCTTCCCTAGCCACCTCATCTTCTGCTCATCCTCTCGCGCAGTCTAAAGAGCGCTCAGGTGTGAAATTGCAAACGTTGAGCAATTGCTCAGAGATGAAAAGTGCCAGCACTGAAAGCTGTTGCTAGCCAGCACCCTTCCTTGAAAGCGCTTTCACAGGCGCAGCAACACTGGGGCTTTGCGCTTCTCTAACCACCAAACGTCACGGTCACTATCTCTCCGTCTCGTAGACACGAGCTGAGAAATTGCAAACGTCGAGCAATTGCTCACAGATGAAAAGTGCCAGCACTGAAAGATGTTGCTAGCCAGCACCCTTCCTTGGAAGTGCTTTTGTAGCCCTAAGAACAGTGGGGCTCTGGGCTTCTCTAGCCACCTCATCTTCTGCTCATCCTCTCGCGCAGTCTAAAGAGCGCTCAGGTGAGAAATTGCAAACGTCGAGCAATTGCTCAGAGATGAAAAGTGCCAGCACTGAAAGATGTTGCTAGCCAGCCCCCTTCCTTGGAAGCGCTTTTGTAGCCCTAAGAACACTGGGGCTCTGGGCTTCTCTAGCCATCTCATCTTCTGCTCATCCTCTCGCGCAGTCTAAAGAGAGCTCAGGTGAGACATTGCAAACGTCGAGCAATTGCTCAGAGAGGAAAAGTGCCAGCACTGAAAGCTCTTGCTAGCCAGCACCCTTCCTTGGAAGCGCTTTCACAGGCGCAGCAACACTGGGGCTTTGCGCTTCTCTAACCACCAAACGTCACGGTCACTATCTCTCCGTCTCGTAGACACGAGCTGAGAAATTGCAAACGTCGAGCAATTGCTCAGAGATGAAAAGTGCCAGCAC
The DNA here is from genome assembly GCA_037962945.1 of Sarcoramphus papa. Classification (NCBI taxonomy): domain Eukaryota; kingdom Metazoa; phylum Chordata; class Aves; order Accipitriformes; family Cathartidae; genus Sarcoramphus; species Sarcoramphus papa. The sequence goes on along the minus strand of CM075590.1, from coordinate 26,706,482 downwards.
TGAAAGCTGTTGCTAGCCAGCACCCTTCCTTGGAAGTGCTTTTGTAGGCCTAAGAACACTGGGGCTCTGGGCTTCTCTAGCCACCTCATCTTCTGCTCATCCTCTCGCGCAGTCTAAAGAGCGCTCAGGTGAGAAATTGCAAACGTCGAGCAATTGCTCAGAGATGAAAAGTGCCAGCACTGAAAGCTGTTGCTAGCCAGCACCCTTCCTTGGAAGCGCTTTCACAGGCGCAGCAACACTTGCTCTTTGCGCTTCTCTACCCACCAAACGTCACGGTCATTCTCTTTCGGTCTCGTAGACACGAGCTGAGAAATTTCAAACGTCGAGCAATTGCTCAGAGATGAAAAGTGCCAGCACTGAAAGCTGTTGCTAGCCAGCACCCTTCCTTGGAAGCGCTTTCACAGGCGCAGCAACACTGGGGCTTTGCGCTTCTCTAACCACCAAACGTCACGGTCACTATCTCTCCGTTTCGTAGACACGAGCTGAGAAATTGCAAACGTCGAGCAATTGCTCACAGATGAAAAGTGCCAGCACTGAAAGCTGTTGCTAGCGAGCACCCTTCCTTGGAAGCGCTTTCACAGGCGCAGCAACACTGGGGCTTTGCGCTTCTCTAACCACCAAACGTCACGGTCATTCTCTTTCGGTCTCGTAGACACGAGCTGAGAAATTGCAAACGTCGAGCAATTGCTCAGAGATGAAAAGTGCCAGCACTGAAAGCTGTTGCTAGCCAGCACCCTTCCTTGGAAGCGCTTTCACAGGCGCAGCAACACTGGGGCTTTGCGCTTCTCTAACCACCAAACGTCACGGTCACTATCTCTCCGTCTCGTAGACACGAGCTGAGAAATTGCAAATGTCGAGCAATTGCTCAGAGATGAAAAGTGCCAGCACTGAAAGCTGTTGCTAGCCAGCCCCCTTCCTTGGAAGCGCTTTCACAGGCGCAGCAACACTGGGGCTTTGCGCTTCTCTAACCACCAAACGTCACGGTCATTCTCTTTCGGTCTCGTAGACACGAGCTGAGAAATTGCAAACGTTGAGCAATTGCTCAGAGATGAAAAGTGCCAGCACTGAAAGCTGTTGCTAGCCAGCCCCCTTCCTTGGAAGCGCTTTCACAGGCGCAGCAACACTGGGGCTTTGCGCTTCTCTAACCACCAAACGTCACGGTCATTCTCTTTCTGTCTCGTAGACATGAGCTGAGAAATTGCAAATGTCGAGCAATTGCTCAGAGATGAAAAGTGCCAGCACTGAAAGATGTTGCTAGCCAGCACCCTTCCTTGGAAGCGCTTTCACAGGCGCAGCAACACTGGGGCTTTGCGCTTCTCTAACCACCAAACGTCACGGTCATTCTCTTTCGGTCTCGTAGACACGAGCTGAGAAATTGCAAACGTTGAGCAATTGCTCAGAGATGAAAAGTGCCAGCACTGAAAGCTGTTGCTAGCCAGCCCCCTTCCTTGGAAGCGCTGTCACAGGCGCAGCAACACTGGGGCTTTGCGCTTCTCTAACCACCAAACGTCACGGTCACTATCTCTCCGTCTCGTAGACACGAGCTGAGAAATTGCAAACGTCGAGCAATTGCTCAGAGATGAAAAGTGCCAGCACTGAAAGATGTTGCTAGCCAGCCCCCTTCCTTGGAAGCGCTTTTGTAGCCCTAAGAACAGTGGGGCTCTGTGCTTCTCTAGTCATCTCATCTTCTGCTCATCCTCTCGCGCAGTCTAAAGAGAGCTCAGGTGAGAAATTGCAAACGTCGAGCAATTGCTCAGAGATGAAAAGTGCCAGCACTGAAAGCTGTTGCTAGCCAGCCCCCTTCCTTGGAAGCGCTTTTGTAGCCCTAAGAACACTGGGGCTCTGGGCTTCTCTAGCCACCTCATCTTCTGCTCATCCTCTCGCTCAGTCTAAAGAGAGCTCAGGTGTGAAATTGCAAACGTCGAGCAATTGCTCAGAGATGAAAAGTGCCAGCACTGAAAGCTCTTGCTAGCCAGCACCCTTCCTTGGAAGCGCTTTCACAGGCGCAGCAACACTGGGGCTTTGCGCTTCTCTAACCACCAAACGTCACGGTCACTATCTCTCCGTCTCGTAGACACGAGCTGAGAAATTGCAAACCTCGAGCAATTGCTCAGAGATGAAAAGTGCCAGCACTGAAAGATGTTGCTAGCCAGCCCCCTTCCTTGGAAGCGCTTTTGTAGCCCTAAGAACACTGGGGCTCTGGGCTTCTCTAGCCACCTCATCTTCTGCTCATCCTCTCGCGCAGTCTAAAGAGAGCTCAGGTGTGAAATTGCAAACATCGAGCAATTGCTCAGAGATGAAAAGTGCCAGCACTGAAAGCTCTTGCTAGCCAGCACCCTTCCTTGGAAGCGCTTTCACAGGCGCAGCAACACTGGGGCTTTGCGCTTCTCTAACCACCAAACGTCACGGTCACTATCTCTCCGTCTCGTAGACACGAGCTGAGAAATTGCAAACGTCGAGCAATTGCTCAGAGATGAAAAGTGCCAGCACTGAAAGCTGTTGCTAGCCAGCCCCCTTCCTTGGAAGCGCTTTTGTAGCCCTAAGAACAGTGGGGCTCTGTGCTTGTCTAGCCATCTCATCTTCTGCTCATCCTCTCGCGCAGTCTAAAGAGAGCTCAGGTGAGAAATTGCAAACGTCGAGCAATTGCTCAGAGAGGAAAAGTGCCAGCACTGAAAGCTGTTGCTAGCCAGCACCCTTCCTTGGAAGCGCTTTCACAGGCGCAGCAACACTGGGGCTTTGCGCTTCTCTAACCACCAAACGTCACGGTCACTATCTCTCCGTCTCGTAGACACGAGCTGAGAAATTGCAAACGTCGAGCAATTGCTCAGAGATGAAAAGTGCCAGCACTGAAAGCTGTTGCTAGCCAGCACCCTTCCTTGGAAGCGCTTATGTAGCCCTAAGAACAGTGGGGCTGTGGGCTTCTCTAGCCACCTCATCTTCTGCTCATCCTCTCGCGCAGTCTAAAGAGCGCTCAGGTGAGAAATTGCAAACGTCGAGCAATTGCTCAGAGATGAAAAGTGCCAGCACTGAAAGCTGTTGCTAGCCAGCCCCCTTCCTTGGAAGCGCTTTTGTAGCCCTAAGAACACTGGGGCTCAGTGCTTCTCTAGCCACCTCATCTTCTGCTCATCCTCTCGCGCACTCTAAAGAGCGCTCAGGTGAGAAATTGCAAATGTTAAGCAATTGCTCAGAGATGAAAAGTGCCAGCACTGAAAGCTGTTGCTAGCCAGCCCCCTTCCTTGGAAGCGCTTTCACAGGCGCAGCAACACTGGGGCTTTGCGCTTCTCTAACCACCAAGCGTCACGGTCATTCTCTTTCGGTCTCGTAGACATGAGCTGAGAAAGTGCAAACGTCGAGCAATTGCTCAGAGATGAAAAGTGCCAGCACTGAAAGCTGTTGCTAACCAGCACCCTTATTTGGAAGTGCTTTTGTAGGCCTAAGAACACTGGGGCTGTGGGCTTCCCTAGCCACCTCATCTTCTGCTCATCCTCTCGCGCAGTCTAAAGAGCGCTCAGGTGTGAAATTGCAAACGTTGAGCAATTGCTCAGAGATGAAAAGTGCCAGCACTGAAAGCTGTTGCTAGCCAGCACCCTTCCTTGAAAGCGCTTTCACAGGCGCAGCAACACTGGGGCTTTGCGCTTCTCTAACCACCAAACGTCACGGTCACTATCTCTCCGTCTCGTAGACACGAGCTGAGAAATTGCAAACGTCGAGCAATTGCTCACAGATGAAAAGTGCCAGCACTGAAAGATGTTGCTAGCCAGCACCCTTCCTTGGAAGTGCTTTTGTAGCCCTAAGAACAGTGGGGCTGTGGGCTTCTCTAGCCACCTCATCTTCTGCTCATCCTCTCGCGCAGTCTAAAGAGCGCTCAGGTGAGAAATTGCAAACGTCGAGCAATTGCTCAGAGATGAAAAGTGCCAGCACTGAAAGATGTTGCTAGCCAGCCCCCTTCCTTGGAAGCGCTTTTGTAGCCCTAAGAACACTGGGGCTCTGGGCTTCTCTAGCCATCTCATCTTCTGCTCATCCTCTCGCGCAGTCTAAAGAGAGCTCAGGTGAGACATTGCAAACGTCGAGCAATTGCTCAGAGAGGAAAAGTGCCAGCACTGAAAGCTCTTGCTAGCCAGCACCCTTCCTTGGAAGCGCTTTCACAGGCGCAGCAACACTGGGGCTTTGCGCTTCTCTAACCACCAAACGTCACGGTCACTATCTCTCCGTCTCGTAGACACGAGCTGAGAAATTGCAAACGTCGAGCAATTGCTCAGAGATGAAAAGTGCCAGCACTGAAAGCTGTTGCTAGCCAGCACCCTTCCTTGGAAGTGCTTTTGTAGGCCTAAGAACACTGGGGCTCTGGGCTTCTCTAGCCACCTCATCTTCTGCTCATCCTCTCGCGCAGTCTAAAGAGCGCTCAGGTGAGAAATTGCAAACGTCGAGCAATTGCTCAGAGATGAAAAGTGCCAGCACTGAAAGCTGTTGCTAGCCAGCACCCTTCCTTGGAAGCGCTTTCACAGGCGCAGCAACACTTGCTCTTTGCGCTTCTCTACCCACCAAACGTCACGGTCATTCTCTTTCGGTCTCGTAGACACGAGCTGAGAAATTTCAAACGTCGAGCAATTGCTCAGAGATGAAAAGTGCCAGCACTGAAAGCTGTTGCTAGCCAGCACCCTTCCTTGGAAGCGCTTTCACAGGCGCAGCAACACTGGGGCTTTGCGCTTCTCTAACCACCAAACGTCACGGTCACTATCTCTCCGTCTCGTAGACACGAGCTGAGAAATTGCAAACGTCGAGCAATTGCTCACAGATGAAAAGTGCCAGCACTGAAAGCTGTTGCTAGCGAGCACCCTTCCTTGGAAGCGCTTTCACAGGCGCAGCAACACTGGGGCTTTGCGCTTCTCTAACCACCAAACGTCACGGTCATTCTCTTTCGGTCTCGTAGACACGAGCTGAGAAATTGCAAACGTCGAGCAATTGCTCAGAGATGAAAAGTGCCAGCACTGAAAGCTGTTGCTAGCCAGCACCCTTCCTTGGAAGCGCTTTCACAGGCGCAGCAACACTGGGGCTTTGCGCTTCTCTAACCACCAAACGTCACGGTCACTATCTCTCCGTCTCGTAGACACGAGCTGAGAAATTGCAAACCTCGAGCAATTGCTCACAGATGAAAAGTGCCAGCACTGAAAGCTGTTGCTAGCCAGACCCCTTCCTTGGAAGCGCTTATGTAGCCCTAAGAACAGTGGGGCTCTGGGCTTCTCTAGCCACCTCATCTTCTGCTCATCCTCTCGCGCAGTCTAAAGAGAGCTCAGGTGAGAAATTGCAAACGTCGAGCAATTGCTCAGAGATGAAAAGTGCCAGCACTGAAAGCTGTTGCTAGCCAGCCCCCTTCCTTGCAAGCGCTTTCACAGGCGCAGCAACACTGGGGCTTTGCGCTTCTCTAACCACCAAACGTCACGGTCACTATCTCTCCGTCTCGTAGACACGAGCTGAGAAATTGCAAACGTCGAGCAATTGCTCAGAGATGAAAAGTGCCAGCAATGAAAGCTGTTGCTAGCCAGCACCCTTCCTTGGAAGCGCTTTTGTAGCCCTAAGAACAGTGGGGCTCTGGGCTTCTCTAGCCACCTCATCTTCTGCTCATCCTCTCGTGCACTCTAAAGAGAGCTCAGGTGAGAAATTGCAAATGTCGAGCAATTGCTGTGAGATGAAAAGTGCCAGCACTGAAAGCTGTTGCTAGCCAGCACCCTTCCTTGGAAGCGCTTTCACAGGCGCAGCAACACTGGGGCTTTGCGCTTCTCTAACCACCAAACGTCACGGTCATTCTCTTTCGGTCTCGTAGACACGAGCTGAGAAATTGCAAACGTCGAGCAATTGCTCAGAGATGAAAAGTGCCAGCACTGAAAGCTGTTGCTAGCCAGCACCCTTCCTTGGAAGCGCTTTCACAGGCGCAGCAACACTGGGGCTTTGCGCTTCTCTAACCACCAAACGTCACGGTCACTATCTCTCCGTCTCGTAGACACGAGCTGAGAAATTGCAAACGTCGAGCAATTGCTCAGAGATGAAAAGTGCCAGCACTGAAAGATGTTGCTAGCCAGCAGCCTTCCTTGGAAGCGCTTTTGTAGCCCTAAGAACAGTGGGGCTCTGTGCTTCTCTAGCCATCTAAACTTCTGCTCATCCTCTCGCGCAGTCTAAAGAGAGCTCAGGTGAGAAATTGCAAACGTCGAGCAATTGCTCAGAGATGAAAAGTGCCAGCACTGAAAGCTGTTGCTAGCCAGCCCCCTTCCTTGGAAGCGCTTTTGTAGCCCTAAGAACACTGGGGCTCTGGGCTTCTCTAGCCACCTCATCTTCTGCTCATCCTGTCGCGCAGTCTAAAGAGAGCTCAGGTGAGAAATGGCAAACGTCGAGCAATTGGTCAGAGAGGAAAAGTGCCAGCACTGAAAGCTGTTGCTAGCCAGCCCCCTTCCTTGGAAGCGCTGTCACAGGCGCAGCAACACTGGGGCTTTGCGCTTCTCTAACCACCAAACGTCACGGTCACTATCTCTCCGTTTCGTAGACACGAGCTGAGAAATTGCAAACGTCGAGCAATTGCTCAGAGATGAAAAGTGCCAGCACTGAAAGATGTTGCTAGCCAGCACCCTTCCTTGGAAGCGCTTTTGTAGCCCTAAGAACACTGGGGCTCTGGGCTTCTCTAGCCACCTCATCTTCTGCTCATCCTCTCGTGCACTCTAAAGAGAGCTCAGGTGAGAAATTGCAAACGTCGAGCAATTGCTCAGAGATGAAAAGTGCCAGCACTGAAAGCTGTTGCTAGCCAGCACCCTTCCTTGGAAGCGCTTTCACAAGCGCAGCAACACTGGGGCTTTGCGCTTCTCTAACCACCAAACGTCACGGTCATTCTCTTTCGGTCTCGTAGACACGAGCTGAGAAATTGCAAACGTCGAGCAATTGCTCAGAGATGAAAAGTGCCAGCACTGAAAGCTGTTGCTAGCCAGCCCCCTTCCTTGGAAGCGCTTTCACAGGCGCAGCAACACTGGGGCTTTGCGCTTCTCTAACCACCAAAGGTCACGGTCACTATCTCTCCGTCTCGTAGACACGAGCTGAGAAATTGCAAACGTCGAGCAATTGCTCAGAGATGAAAAGTGCCAGCACTGAAAGCTGTTGCTAGCCAGCCCCCTTCCTTGGAAGCGCTTTTGTAGCCCTAAGAACAGTGGGGCTCTGTGCTTGTCTAGCCATCTCATCTTCTGCTCATCCTCTCGCGCAGTCTAAAGAGAGCTCAGGTGAGAAATTGCAAACGTCGAGCAATTGCTCAGAGATGAAAAGTGCCAGCACTGAAAGCTGTTGCTAGCCAGCACCCTTCCTTGGAAGCGCTTTTGTAGCCCTAAGAACACTGGGGCTCTGGGCTTCCCTAGCCACCTCATCTTCTGCTCATCCTCTCGCGCAGTCTAAAGAGAGCTCAGGTGAGAAATTGCAAACGTCGAGCAATTGCTCAGAGATGAAAAGTGCCAGCACTGAAAGCTGTTGCTAGCCAGCACCCTTCCTTGGAAGCGCTTTTGTAGCCCTAAGAACACTGGGGCTCTGGGCTTCTCTAGCCACCTCATCTTCTGCTCATCCTCTCGCGCAGTCTAAAGAGAGCTCAGGTGAGAAATTGCAAACGTCGAGCAATTGGTCAGAGAGGAAAAGTGCCAGCACTGAAAGCTGTTGCTAGCCAGCAGCCTTCCTTGGAAGCGCTTTCACAGGCGCAGCAACACTGGGGCTTTGCGCTTCTCTAACCACCAAACGTCACGGTCATTCTCTTTCCGTCTCGTAGACACGAGCTGAGAAATTGCAAACGTTGAGCAATTGCTCAGAGATGAAAAGTGCCAGCACTGAAAGATGTTGCTAGCCAGCACCCTTCCTTGGAAGCGCTTTTGTAGCCCTAAGAACACTGGGGCTCTGGGCTTCTCTAGCCATCTAAACTTCTGCTCATCCTCTCGCGCAGTCTAAAGAGAGCTCAGGTGAGAAATTGCAAACGTCGAGCAATTGCTCAGAGATGAAAAGTGCCAGCACTGAAAGCTGTTGCTAGCCAGCTCCCTTCCTTGGAAGCGCTTTCACAGGCGCAGCAACGCTGGGGCTTTGCGCTTCTCTAACCACCAAACGTCACGGTCACTATCTCTCCGTCTCGTAGACACGAGCTGAGAAATTGCAAACGTCGAGCAATTGCTCAGAGATGAAAAGTGCCAGCACTGAAAGATGTTGCTAGCCAGCCCCCTTCCTTGGAAGCGCTTTTGTAGCCCTAAGAACAGTGGGGCTGTGGGCTTCTCTAGCCACCTCATCTTCTGCTCATCCTCTCGCGCAGTCTAAAGAGAGCTCAGGTGAGAAATTGCAAACGTCGAGCAATTGCTCAGAGAGGAAAAGTGCCAGCACTGAAAGCTGTTGCTAGCCAGCACCCTTCCTTGAAAGCGCTTTCACAGGCGCAGCAACACTGGGGCTTTGCGCTTCTCTAACCACCAAACGTCACGGTCACTATCTCTCCGTCTCGTAGACACGAGCTGAGAAATTGCAAACGTCGAGCAATCGCTCAGAGATGAAAAGCGCCAGCACTGAAAGATGTTGCTAGCCAGCCCCCTTCCTTGGAAGTGCTTTTGTAGGCCTAAGAACACCGGGACTCTGTGCTTTTCTAGCCATCTAAACTTCTGCTCATCCTCTTGCGCAGTCTAAAGAGAGCTCAGGTGAGAAATTGCAAACGTCGAGCAATTGCTCAGAGATGAAAAGTGCCAGCACTGAAAGCTGTTGCTAGCCAGCCCCCTTCCTTGGAAGCGCTTTTGTAGCCCTAAGAACAGTGGGGCTCTGGGCTTCTCTAGCCACCTCATCTTCTGCTCATCCTCTCGCGCAGTCTAAAGAGAGCTCAGGTGAGAAATTGCAAACGTCGAGGAATTGCTGAGAGAGGAAAAGTGCCAGCACTGAAAGCTGTTGCTAGCCAGCACCCTTCCTTGAAAGCGCTTTCACAGGCGCAGCAACACTGGGGCTTTGCGCTTCTCTAACCACCAAACGTCACGGTCACTATCTCTCCGTCTCGTAGACACGAGCTGAGAAATTGCAAACGTCGAGCAATTGCTCAGAGATGAAAAGTGCCAGCACTGAAAGATGTTGCTAGCCAGTCCCCTTCCTTGGAAGTGCTTTTGTAGCCCTAAGAACAGTGGAGCTCTGGGCTTCTCTAGCCATCTCATCTTCTGCTCATCCTCTCGCGCAGTCTAAAGAGAGCTCAGGTGAGAAATTGCAAACGTCGAGCAATTGCTCAGAGATGAAAAGTGCCAGCACTGAAAGCTGTTGCTAGCCAGCACCCTTCCTTGGAAGCGCTTTCACAGGCGCAGCAACACTGGGGCTTTGCGCTTCTCTAACCACCAAACGTCACGGTCACTATCTCTCCGTCTCGTAGACACGAGCTGAGAAATTGCAAACGTCGAGCAATTGCTCAGAGATGAAAAGTGCCAGCACTGAAAGATGTTGCTAGCCAGCCCCCTTCCTTGGAAGCGCTTTTGTAGCCCTAAGAACACTGGGGCTGTGGGCTTCTCTAGCCACCTCATCTTCTGCTCATCCTCTTGCGCAGTCTAAAGAGAGCTCAGGTGAGAAATTGCAAACGTCGAGCAATTGCTCAGAGATGAAAAGTGCCAGCACTGAAAGCTCTTGCTAGCCAGCACCCTTCCTTGGAAGCGCTTTCACAGGCGCAGCAACACTGGGGCTTTGCGCTTCTCTAACCACCAAACGTCACGGTCACTATCTCTCTGTCTCGTAGACACGAGCTGAGAAAGTGCAAACGTCGAGCAATTGCTCAGAGATGAAAAGTGCCAGCACTGAAAGATGTTGCTAGCCAGCACCCTTCCTTGGAAGCGCTTTTGTAGCCCTAAGAACACTGGGGCTCTGGGCTTCTCTAGCCACCTCATCTTCTGCTCATCCTCTCGCGCACTCTAAAGAGCGCTCAGGTGAGAAATTCCAAACGTCGAGCAATTGCTCAGAGATGAAAAGTGCCAGCACTGAAAGCTGTTGCTAGCCAGCCCTTTTCCTTGGAAGCGCTTTTGTAGCCCTAAGAACAGTGGAGCTCTGGGCTTCTCTAGCCATCTCATCTTCTGCTCATCCTCTCGCGCAGTCTAAAGAGAGCTCAGGTGAGACATTGCAAACGTTGAGCAATTGCTCAGAGAGGAAAAGTGTCAGCACTGAAAGCTGTTGCTAGCCAGCCCCCTTCCTTGGAAGCGCTTTCACAGGCGCAGCAACACTGGGGCTTTGCGCTTCTCTAACCACCAAACGTCACGGTCACTATCTCTCCGTCTCGTAGACACGAGCTGAGAAATTGCAAACTTCGAGCAATTGCTCAGAGATGAAAAGTGCCAGCACTGAAAGCTGTTGCTAGCCAGCACCCTTCCTTGGAAGCGCTTTTGTAGCCCTAAGAACACTGGGGCTCTGTGCTTGTCTAGCCATCTCATCTTCTGCTCATCCTCTCGCGCAGTCTAAAGAGAGCTCAGGTGAGAAATTGCAAACGTCGAGCAATTGCTCAGAGATGAAAAGTGCCAGCACTGAAAGCTGTTGCTAGCCAGCCCCCTTCCTTGGAAGCGCTTTCACAGGCGCAGCAACACTGGGGCTTTGCGCTTCTCTAACCACCAAACGTCACGGTCACTATCTCTCCGTCTCGTAGACACGAGCTGAGAAATTGCAAACGTCGAGCAATTGCTCAGAGATGAAAAGTGCCAGCACTAAAAGCTGTTGCTAGCCAGTCCCCTTCCTTGGAAGCGCTTTTGTAGCCCTAAGAACAGTGGAGCTCTGGGCTTCTCTAGCCATCTCATCTTCTGCTCATCCTCTCGCGCAGTCTAAAGAGAGCTCAGGTGAGAAATTGCAAACGTCGAGCAATTGCTGAGAGAGGAAAAGTGTCAGCACTGAAAGCTGTTGCTAGCCAGCCCCCTTCCTTGGAAGCGCTTTCACAGGCGCAGCAACACTGGGGCTTTGCGCTTCTCTAACCACCAAACGTCACGGTCACTATCTCTCCGTCTCGTAGACACGAGCTGAGAAATTGCAAACGTCGAGCAATCGCTCAGAGATGAAAAGCGCCAGCACTGAAAGATGTTGCTAGCCAGCCCCCTTCCTTGGAAGTGCTTTTGTAGGCCTAAGAACACCGGGACTCTGTGCTTTTCTAGCCATCTAAACTTCTGCTCATCCTCTCGCGCAGTCTAAAGAGAGCTCAGGTGAGAAATTGCAAACGTTGAGTAATTGCTGAGAAATGAAAAGTGCCAGCACTGAAAGCTGTTGCTAGCCAGCACCCTTCCTTGGAAGCGCTTTCACAGGCGCAGCAACACTTGCTCTTTGCCCTTCTCTAACCACCAAACGTCACGGTCATTCTCTTTCTGTCTCGTAGACACGAGCTGAGAAATTGCAAACCTCGAGCAATTGCTCAGAGATGAAAAGTGCCAGCACTGAAAGATGTTGCTAGCCAGCCCCCTTCCTTGGAAGCGCTTTTGTAGCCCTAAGAACACTGGGGCTCTGGGCTTCTCTAGCCACCTCATCTTCTGCTCATCCTCTCGCGCAGTCTAAAGAGAGCTCAGGTGTGAAATTGCAAACATCGAGCAATTGCTCAGAGATGAAAAGTGCCAGCACTGAAAGCTCTTGCTAGCCAGCACCCTTCCTTGGAAGCGCTTTCACAGGCGCAGCAACACTGGGGCTTTGCGCTTCTCTAACCACCAAACGTCACGGTCACTATCTCTCCGTCTCGTAGACACGAGCTGAGAAATTGCAAACGTCGAGCAATTGCTCAGAGATGAAAAGTGCCAGCACTGAAAGATGTTGCTAGCCAGCACCCTTCCTTGGAAGCGCTTATGTAGCCCTAAGAACAGTGGGGCTGTGGGCTTCTCTAGCCATCTCATCTTCTGCTCATCCTCTCGCGCAGTCTAAAGAGAGCTCAGGTGAGAAATTGCAAACGTCGAGCAATTGCTCAGAGAGGAAAAGTGCCAGCACTGAAAGCTGTTGCTAGCCAGCACCCTTCCTTGGAAGCGCTTTCACAGGCGCAGCAACACTGGGGCTTTGCGCTTCTCTTACCACCAAACGTCACGGTCACTATCTCTCCGTCTCGTAGACACGAGCTGAGAAATTGCAAACGTCGAGCAATTGCTCAGAGATGAAAAGTGCCAGCACTAAAAGCTGTTGCTAGCCAGCACCCTTCCTTGGAAGCGCTTTTGTAGCCCTAAGAACAGTGGGGCTCTGGGCTTCTCTAGCCACCTCATCTTCTGCTCATCCTCTCGCGCAGTCTAAAGAGCGCTCAGGTGAGAAATTGCAAACGTCGAGCAATTGCTCAGAGATGAAAAGTGCCAGCACTGAAAGCTGTTGCTAGCCAGCCCCCTTCCTTGGAAGCGCTTTCACAGGCGCAGCAACACCGGGGCTTTGCGCTTCTCTACCCACCAAACGTCACGGTCATTCTCTTTCGGTCTCGTAGACACGAGCTGAGAAATTGCAAACGTCGAGCAATTGCTCAGAGATGAAAAGTGCCAGCACTGAAAGCTGTTGCTAGCCAGCCCCCTTCCTTGGAAGCGCTTTCACAGGCGCAGCAACACTGGGGCTTTGCGCTTCTCTACCCACCAAACGTCACGGTCACTATCTCTCCGTCTCGTAGACACGAGCTGAGAAATTGCAAACGTCGAGCAATTGCTCAGAGATGAAAAGTGCCAGCACTGAAAGATGTTGCTAGCCAGCCCCCTTCCTTGGAAGCGCTTTTGTAGCCCTAAGAACACTGGGTCTCAGTGCTTCTCTAGCCACCTCATCTTCTGCTCATCCTCTCGCGCAGTCTAAAGAGAGCTCAGGTGAGAAATGGCAAACGTCGAGCAATTGGTCAGAGAGGAAAAGTGCCAGCACTGAAAGCTGTTGCTAGCCAGCCCCCTTCCTTGGAAGCGCTGTCACAGGCGCAGCAACACTGGGGCTTTGCGCTTCTCTAACCACCAAAAGTCACGGTCACTATCTCTCCGTTTCGTAGACACGAGCTGAGAAATTGCAAACGTCGAGCAATTGCTGTGAGATGAAAAGTGCCAGCACTGAAAGATGTTGCTAGCCAGCACCCTTCCTTGGAAGCGCTTTTGTAGCCCTAAGAACACTGGGGCTCTGGGCTTCTCTAGCCACCTCATCTTCTGCTCATCCTCTCGTGCACTCTAAAGAGAGCTCAGCTGAGAAATTGCAAACGTCGAGCAATTGCTCAGAGATGAAAAGTGCCAGCACTGAAAGCTGTTGCTAGCCAGCACCCTTCCTTGAAAGCGCTTTCACAAGCGCAGCAACACTGGGGCTTTGCGCTTCTCTAACCACCAAACGTCACGGTCATTCTCTTTCGGTCTCGTAGACACGAGCTGAGAAATTGCAAACGTCGAGCAATTGCTCAGAGATGAAAAGTGCCAGCACTGAAAGCTGTTGCTAGCCAGCCCCCTTCCTTGGAAGCGCTTTCACAGGCGCAGCAACACTGGGGCTTTGCGCTTCTCTACCCACCAAACGTCACGGTCACTATCTCTCCGTCTCGTAGACACGAGCTGAGAAATTGCAAACGTCGAGCAATTGCTCAGAGATGAAAAGTGCCAGCACTGAAAGCTGTTGCTAGCCAGCCCCCTTCCTTGGAAGCGCTTTTGTAGCCCTAAGAACAGTGGGGCTCTGTGCTTGTCTAGCCATCTCATCTTCTGCTCATCCTCTCGCGCAGTCTAAAGAGAGCTCAGGTGAGAAATTGCAAACGTCGAGCAATTGCTCAGAGATGAAAAGTGCCAGCACTGAAAGCTGTTGCTAGCCAGCACCCTTCCTTGGAAGCGCTTTTGTAGCCCTAAGAACACTGGGGCTCTGGGCTTCCCTAGCCACCTCATCTTCTGCTCATCCTCTCGCGCAGTCTAAAGAGCGCTCAGGTGAGAAATTGCAAACGTCGAGCAATTGCTCAGAGATGAAAAGTGCCAGCACTGAAAGCTGTTGCTAGCCAGCACCCTTCCTTGGAAGCGCTTTTGTAGCCCTAAGAACACTGGGGCTCTGGGCTTCTCTAGCCACCTCATCTTCTGCTCATCCTCTCGCGCAGTCTAAAGAGAGCTCAGGTGAGAAATTGCAAACGTCGAGCAATTGGTCAGAGAGGAAAAGTGCCAGCACTGAAAGCTGTTGCTAGCCAGCACCCTTCCTTGGAAGCGCTTTCACAGGCGCAGCAACACTGGGGCTTTGCGCTTCTCTAACCACCAAACGTCACGGTCATTCTCTTTCCGTCTCGTAGACACGAGCTGAGAAATTGCAAACGTTGAGCAATTGCTCAGAGATGAAAAGTGCCAGCACTGAAAGATGTTGCTAGCCAGCACCCTTCCTTGGAAGCGCTTTTGTAGCCCTAAGAACACTGGGGCTCTGGGCTTCTCTAGCCATCTAAACTTCTGCTCATCCTCTCGCGCAGTCTAAAGAGAGCTCAGGTGAGAAATTGCAAACGTCGAGCAATTGCTCAGAGATGAAAAGTGCCAGCACTGAAAGCTGTTGCTAGCCAGCACCCTTCCTTGGAAGCGCTTTCACAGGCGCAGCAACGCTGGGGCTTTGCGCTTCTCTAACCACCAAACGTCACGGTCACTATCTCTCCGTCTCGTAGACACGAGCTGAGAAATTGCAAACGTCGAGCAATTGCTCAGAGATGAAAAGTGCCAGCACTGAAAGATGTTGCTAGCCAGCCCCCTTCCTTGGAAGCGCTTTTGTAGCCCTAAGAACAGTGGGGCTGTGGGCTTCTCTAGCCATCTAAACTTCTGCTCATCCTCTCGCGCAGTCTAAAGAGAGCTCAGGTGAGAAATTGCAAACGTCGAGCAATTGCTCAGAGAGGAAAAGTGCCAGCACTGAAAGCTGTTGCTAGCCAGCACCCTTCCTTGCAAGCGCTTTCACAGGCGCAGCAACACTGGGGCTTTGCGCTTCTCTAACCACCAAACGTCACGGTCACTATCTCTCCGTCTCGTAGACACGAGCTGAGAAATTGCAAACGTCGAGCAATCGCTCAGAGATGAAAAGCGCCAGCACTGAAAGATGTTGCTAGCCAGCCCCCTTCCTTGGAAGTGCTTTTGTAGGCCTAAGAACACCGGGACTCTGTGCTTTTCTAGCCATCTAAACTTCTGCTCATCCTCTTGCGCAGTCTAAAGAGAGCTCAGGTGAGAAATTGCAAACGTCGAGCAATTGCTCAGAGATGAAAAGTGCCAGCACTGAAAGCTGTTGCTAGCCAGCCCCCTTCCTTGGAAGCGCTTTTGTAGCCCTAAGAACACTGGGGCTCTGGGCTTCTCTAGCCACCTCATCTTCTGCTCATCCTCTCGCGCAGTCTAAAGAGAGCTCAGGTGAGAAATTGCAAACGTCGAGGAATTGCTCAGAGAGGAAAAGTGCCAGCACTGAAAGCTGTTGCTAGCCAGCACCCTTCCTTGAAAGCGCTTTCACAGGCGCAGCAACACTGGGGCTTTGCGCTTCTCTACCCACCAAACGTCACGGTCACTATCTCTCCGTCTCGTAGACACGAGCTGAGAAATTGCAAACGTCGAGCAATTGCTCAGAGATGAAAAGTGCCAGCACTGAAAGATGTTGCTAGCCAGTCCCCTTCCTTGGAAGTGCTTTTGTAGCCCTAAGAACAGTGGAGCTCTGGGCTTCTCTAGCCATCTCATCTTCTGCTCATCCTCTCGCGCAGTCTAAAGAGAGCTCAGGTGAGAAATTGCAAACGTCGAGCAATTGCTCAGAGATGAAAAGTGCCAGCACTGAAAGCTGTTGCTAGCCAGCACCCTTCCTTGGAAGCGCTTTCACAGGCGCAGCAACACTGGGGCTTTGCGCTTCTCTAACCACCAAACGTCACGGTCACTATCTCTCCGTCTCGTAGACACGAGCTGAGAAATTGCAAACGTCGAGCAATTGCTCAGAGATGAAAAGTGCCAGCACTGAAAGATGTTGCTAGTCAGCCCCCTTCCTTGGAAGCGCTTTTGTAGCCCTAAGAACAGTGGGGCTCTGTGCTTCTCTAGCCATCTAAACTTCTGCTCATCCTCTTGCGCAGTCTAAAGAGAGCTCAGGTGAGAAATTGCAAACGTCGAGCAATTGCTCAGAGATGAAAAGTGCCAGCACTGAAAGCTGTTGCTAGCCAGCACCCTTCCTTGGAAGCGCTTTCACAGGCGCAGCAACACTGGGGCTTTGCGCTTCTCTAACCACCAAACGTCACGGTCACTATCTCTCTGTCTCGTAGACACGAGCTGAGAAAGTGCAAACGTCGAGCAATTGCTCAGAGATGAAAAGTGCCAGCACTGAAAGATGTTGCTAGCCAGCACCCTTCCTTGGAAGCGCTTTTGTAGCCCTAAGAACACTGGGGCTCTGGGCTTCTCTAGCCACCTCATCTTCTGCTCATCCTCTCGCGCAGTCTAAAGAGCGCTCAGGTGAGAAATTGCAAACGTCGAGCAATTGCTCAGAGATGAAAAGTGCCAGCACTGAAAGCTGTTGCTAGCCAGCCCTTTTCCTTGGAAGCGCTTTTGTAGCCCTAAGAACAGTGGGGCTCTGGGCTTCTCTAGCCATCTCATCTTCTGCTCATCCTCTCGCGCAGTCTAAAGAGAGCTCAGGTGAGACATTGCAAACGTTGAGCAATTGCTCAGAGAGGAAAAGTGTCAGCACTGAAAGCTGTTGCTAGCCAGCCCCCTTCCTTGGAAGCGCTTTCACAGGCGCAGCAACACTGGGGCTTTGCGCTTCTCTAACCACCAAACGTCACGGTCACTATCTCTCCGTCTCGTAGACACGAGCTGAGAAATTGCAAACTTCGAGCAATTGCTCAGAGATGAAAAGTGCCAGCACTGAAAGCTGTTGCTAGCCAGCACCCTTCCTTGGAAGCGCTTTTGTAGCCCTAAGAACACTGGGGCTCTGTGCTTGTCTAGCCATCTCATCTTCTGCTCATCCTCTCGCGCAGTCTAAAGAGAGCTCAGGTGAGAAATTGCAAACGTCGAGCAATTGCTCAGAGATGAAAAGTGCCAGCACTGAAAGCTCTTGCTAGCCAGCCCCCTTCCTTGGAAGCGCTTTCACAGGCGCAGCAACACTGGGGCTTTGCGCTTCTCTAACCACCAAACGTCACGGTCACTATCTCTCCGTCTCGTAGACACGAGCTGAGAAATTGCAAACGTCGAGCAATCGCTCAGAGATGAAAAGCGCCAGCACTGAAAGATGTTGCTAGCCAGCACCCTTCCTTGGAAGTGCTTTTGTAGGCCTAAGAACACCGGGACTCTGTGCTTTTCTAGCCATCTAAACTTCTGCTCATCCTCTCGCGCAGTCTAAAGAGAGCTCAGGTGAGAAATTGCAAACGTTGAGTAATTGCTGAGAAATGAAAAGTGCCAGCACTGAAAGCTGTTGCTAGCCAGCACCCTTCCTTGGAAGCGCTTTCACAGGCGCAGCAACACTTGCTCTTTGCCCTTCTCTAACCACCAAACGTCACGGTCATTCTCTTTCTGTCTCGTAGACACGAGCTGAGAAATTGCAAACCTCGAGCAATTGCTCAGAGATGAAAAGTGCCAGCACTGAAAGATGTTGCTAGCCAGCACCCTTCCTTGGAAGCGCTTTTGTAGCCCTAAGAACACTGGGGCTCTGGGCTTCTCTAGCCACCTCATCTTCTGCTCATCCTCTCGCGCAGTCTAAAGAGAGCTCAGGTGTGAAATTGCAAAATCGAGCAATTGCTCAGAGATGAAAAGTGCCAGCACTGAAAGCTCTTGCTAGCCAGCAGCCTTCCTTGGAAGCGCTTTCACAGGCGCAGCAACACTGGGGCTTTGCGCTTCTCTAACCACCAAACGTCACGGTCACTATCTCTCCGTCTCGTAGACACGAGCTGAGAAATTGCAAACGTCGAGCAATTGCTCAGAGATGAAAAGTGCCAGCACTGAAAGATGTTGCTAGCCAGCACCCTTCCTTGGAAGCGCTTATGTAGCCCTAAGAACAGTGGGGCTGTGGGCTTCTCTAGCCACCTCATCTTCTGCTCATCCTCTCGCGCAGTCTAAAGAGCGCTCAGGTGAGAAATTGCAAACGTCGAGCAATTGCTCAGAGATGAAAAGTGCCAGCACTGAAAGCTGTTGCTAGCCAGCCCCCTTCCTTGGAAGCGCTTTTGTAGCCCTAAGAACACTGGGGCTCTGTGCTTGTCTAGCCATCTCATCTTCTGCTCATCCTCTCGCGCAGTCTAAAGAGAGCTCAGGTGAGAAATTGCAAACGTCGAGCAATTGCTCAGAGAGGAAAAGTGCCAGCACTGAAAGCTGTTGCTAGCCAGCACCCTTCCTTGGAAGCGCTTTCACAGGCGCAGCAACACTGGGGCTTTGCGCTTCTCTTACCACCAAACGTCACGGTCACTATCTCTCCGTCTCGTAGACACGAGCTGAGAAATTGCAAACGTCGAGCAATTGCTCAGAGATGAAAAGTGCCAGCACTAAAAGCTGTTGCTAGCCAGTCCCCTTCCTTGGAAGCGCTTTTGTAGCCCTAAGAACAGTGGAGCTCTGGGCTTCTCTAGCCATCTCATCTTCTGCTCATCCTCTCGCGCAGTCTAAAGAGAGCTCAGGTGAGAAATTGCAAACGTCGAGGAATTGCTCAGAGAGGAAAAGTGCCAGCACTGAAAGCTCTTGCTAGCCAGCCCCCTTCCTTGGAAGCGCTTTCACAGGCGCAGCAACACTGGGGCTTTGCGCTTCTCTAACCACCAAACGTCACGGTCACTATCTCTCCGTCTCGTAGACACGAGCTGAGAAATTGCAAACGTCGAGCAATTGCTCAGAGATGAAAAGTGCCAGCACTGAAAGCTGTTGCTAGCCAGCACCCTTCCTTGGAAGCGCTTTTGTAGCCCTAAGAACACTGGGGCTCTGGGCTTCTCTAGCCACCTCATCTTCTGCTCATCCTCTCGCGCAGTCTAAAGAGCGCTCAGGTGAGAAATTGCAAACGTCGAGCAATTGCTCAGAGAGGAAAAGTGCCAGCACTGAAAGCTGTTGCTAGCCAGCCCCCTTCCTTGGAAGCGCTTTCACAGGCGCAGCAACACTGGGGCTTTGCGCTTCTCTAACCACCAAACGTCACGGTCACTATCTCTCCGTCTCGTAGACACGAGCTGAGAAATTGCAAACGTCGAGCAATCGCTCAGAGATGAAAAGCGCCAGCACTGAAAGATGTTGCTAGCCAGCCCCCTTCCTTGGAAGTGCTTTTGTAGGCCTAAGAACACCAGGGCTCTGGGCTTTTCTAGCCATCTAAACTTCTGCTCATCCTCTCGCGCAGTCTAAAGAGAGCTCAGGTGAGAAATTGCAAACGTCGAGCAATTGCTGAGAAATGAAAAGTGCCAGCACTGAAAGCTGTTGCTAGCCAGCACCCTTCCTTGGAAGCGCTTTCACAGGCGCAGCAACACTTGCTCTTTGCCCTTCTCTAACCACCAAACGTCACGGTCATTCTCTTTCTGTCTCGTAGACATGAGCTGAGAAATTGCAAATGTCGAGCAATTGCTCAGAGATGAAAAGTGCCAGCACTGAAAGATGTTGCTAGCCAGCCCCCTTCCTTGGAAGCGCTTTTGTAGCCCTAAGAACACTGGGGCTCTGTGCTTCTCTAGCCACCTCATCTTCTGCTCATCCTCTCGCGCAGTCTAAAGAGAGCTCAGGTGTGAAATTGCAAACATCGAGCAATTGCTCAGAGATGAAAAGTGCCAGCACTGAAAGCTGTTGCTAGCCAGCCCCCTTCCTTGAAAGCGCTTTCACAGGCGCAGCAACACTGGGGCTTTGCGCTTCTCTAACCACCAAACGTCACGGTCACTATCTCTCCGTCTCGTAGACACGAGCTGAGAAATTGCAAACGTCGAGCAATTGCTCAGAGATGAAAAGTGCCAGCACTGAAAGATGTTGCTAGCCAGCACCCTTCCTTGGAAGCGCTTATGTAGCCCTAAGAACAGTGGGGCTGTGGGCTTCTCTAGCCACCTCATCTTCTGCTCATCCTCTCGCGCAGTCTAAAGAGAGCTCAGGTGAGAAATTGCAAACGTCGAGCAATTGCTCAGAGATGAAAAGTGCCAGCACTGAAAGCTGTTGCTAGCCAGCCCCCTTCCTTGGAAGCGCTTTTGTAGCCCTAAGAACACTGGGGCTCTGTGCTTGTCTAGCCATCTCATCTTCTGCTCATCCTCTCGCGCAGTCTAAAGAGAGCTCAGGTGAGAAATTGCAAACGTCGAGCAATTGCTCAGAGAGGAAAAGTGCCAGCACTGAAAGCTGTTGCTAGCCAGCCCCCTTCCTTGGAAGCGCTTTCACAGGCGCAGCAACACTGGGGCTTTGCGCTTCTCTAACCACCAAACGTCACGGTCACTATCTCTCCGTCTCGTAGACACGAGCTGAGAAATTGCAAACCTCGAGCAATTGCTCAGAGATGAAAAGTGCCAGCACTGAAAGCTGTTGCTAGCCAGCACCCTTCCTTGGAAGTGCTTTTGTAGGCCTAAGAACACTGGGGCTGTGGGCTTCTCTAGCCACCTCATCTTCTGCTCATCGTCTCGCGCAGTCTAAAGAGAGCTCAGGTGAGAAATTGCAAACGTCGAGCAATTGCTGAGAGATGAAAAGTGCCAGCACTGAAAGATGTTGCTAGCCAGCACCCTTCCTTGGAAGCGCTTTCACAGGCGCAGCAACACTTGCTCTTTGCGCTTCTCTACCCACCAAACGTCACGGTCATTCTCTTTCGGTCTCGTAGACACGAGCTGAGAAATTGCAAATGTCGAGCAATTGCTCAGAGATGAAAAGTGCCAGCACTGAAAGCTGTTGCTAGCCAGCACCCTTCCTTGGAAGCGCTTTTGTAGCCCTAAGAACAGTGGGGCTCTGGGCTTCTCTAGCCACCTCATCTTCTGCTCATCCTCTCGCGCACTCTAAAGAGAGCTCAGGTGAGAAATTGCAAACGTCGAGCAATTGCTCAGAGATGAAAAGTGCCAGCACTGAAAGCTGTTGCTAGCCAGCACCCTTCCTTGGAAGCGCTTTTGTAGCCCTAAGAACACTGGGGCTCTGGCCTTCTCTAGCCACCTCATCTTCTGCTCATCCTCTCGCGCAGTCTAAAGAGAGCTCAGGTGAGAAATTGCAAATGTCGAGCAATTGTTCAGAGATGAAAAGTGCCAGCACTGAAAGCTGTTGCTAGCCAGCACCCTTCCTTGGAAGCGCTTTCACAGGCGCAGCAACACTGGGGCTTTGCGCTTCTCTAACCACCAAACGTCACGGTCATTCTCTTTCGGTCTCGTAGACACGAGCTGAGAAATTGCAAACGTTGAGCAATTGCTCAGAGATGAAAAGTGCCAGCACTGAAAGCTGTTGCTAGCCAGCCCCCTTCCTTGGAAGCGCTTTCACAGGCGCAGCAACACTGGGGCTTTGCGCTTCTCTAACCACCAAACGTCACGGTCACTATCTCTCCGTCTCGTAGACACGAGCTGAGAAATTGCAAACGTCGAGCAATTGCTCAGAGATGAAAAGTGCCAGCACTGAAAGATGTTGCTAGCCAGCCCCCTTCCTTGGAAGCGCTTTTGTAGCCCTAAGAACAGTGGGGCTCTGTGCTTCTCTAGTCATCTCATCTTCTGCTCATCCTCTCGCGCAGTCTAAAGAGAGCTCAGGTGAGAAATTGCAAACGTCGAGCAATTGCTCAGAGATGAAAAGTGCCAGCACTGAAAGCTGTTGCTAGCCAGCCCCCTTCCTTGGAAGCGCTTTTGTAGCCCTAAGAACACTGGGCCTCTGGGCTTCTCTAGCCACCTCATCTTCTGCTCATCCTCTCGCTCAGTCTAAAGAGAGCTCAGGTGTGAAATTGCAAACGTCGAGCAATTGCTCAGAGATGAAAAGTGCCAGCACTGAAAGCTGTTGCTAGCCAGCACCCTTCCTTGGAAGCGCTTTCACAGGCGCAGCAACACTGGGGCTTTGCGCTTCTCTAACCACCAAACGTCACGGTCACTATCTCTCCATCTCGTAGACACGAGCTGAGAAATTGCAAACCTCGAGCAATTGCTCAGAGATGAAAAGTGCCAGCACTGAAAGCTGTTGCTAGCCAGCCCCCTTCCTTGGAAGCGCTTTTGTAGCCCTAAGAACAGTGGGGCTCTGGGCTTCTCTAGCCACCTCATCTTCTGCTCATCCTCTCGCGCACTCTAAAGAGCGCTCAGGTGAGAAATTGCAAACGTCGAGCAATTGCTCAGAGATGAAAAGTGCCAGCACTGAAAGCTGTTGCTAGCCAGCACCCTTCCTTGGAAGCGCTTTCACAGGTGCAGCAACACTGGGGATTTGCGCTTCTCTAACCACCAAACGTCACGGTCATTCTCTTTCGGTCTCGTAGACACGAGCTGAGAAATTGCAAACCTCGAGCAATTGCTCAGAGATGAAAAGTGCCAGCACTGAAAGATGTTGCTAGCCAGCCCCCTTCCTTGGAAGTGCTTTTGTAGCCCTAAGAACACTGGGGCTCAGTGCTTCTCTAGCCACCTCATCTTCTGCTCATCCTCTCGCGCAGTCTAAAGAGAGCTCAGGTGAGAAATGGCAAACGTCCAGCAATTGCTCAGAGAGGAAAAGTGCCAGCACTGAAAGCTGTTGCTAGCCAGCCCCCTTCCTTGGAAGCGCTGTCACAGGCGCAGCAACACTGGGGCTTTGCGCTTCTCTAACCACCAAACGTCACGGTCATTCTCTTTCCGTCTCGTAGAGACGAGCTGAGAAATTGCAAACCTCGAGCAATTGCTCAGAGATGAAAAGTGCCAGCACTGAAAGCTGTTGCTAGCCAGCCCCCTTCCTTGGAAGCTCTTTTGTAGCCCTAAGAACAGTGGGGCTCTGGGCTTCTCTGGCCATCTCATCTTCTGCTCATCCTCTCGCGCATCCTAAAGAGAGCTCAGGTGAGAAATTGCAAACGTCGAGCAATTGCTCAGAGATGAAAAGTGCCAGCACTGAAAGCTGTTGCTAGCCAGCCCCCTTCCTTGGAAGCGCTTTCACAGGCGCAGCAACACTGGGGCTTTGCGCTTCTCTAACCACCAAGCGTCACGGTCATTCTCTTTCGGTCTCGTAGACATGAGCTGAGAAAGTGCAAACGTCGAGCAATTGCTCAGAGATGAAAAGTGCCAGCACTGAAAGCTGTTGCTAGCCAGCACCCTTCCTTGGAAGTGCTTTTGTAGGCCTAAGAACACTGGGGCTGTGGGCTTCCCTAGCCACCTCATCTTCTGCTCATCCTCTCGCGCACTCTAAAGAGCGCTCAGGTGTGAAATTGCAAACGTTGAGCAATTGCTCAGAGATGAAAAGTGCCAGCACTGAAAGCTGATGCTAGCCAGCACCCTTCCTTGGAAGCGCTTTTGTAGCCCTAAGAACACTGGGGCTCTGGGCTTCTCTAGTCACCTCATCTTCTGCTCATCCTCTCGCGCAGTCTAAAGAGAGCTCAGGTGAGAAATTGCAAACGTCGAGCAATTGGTCAGAGAGGAAAAGTGCCAGCACTGAAAGCTGTTGCTAGCCAGCAGCCTTCCTTGGAAGCGCTTTCACAGGCGCAGCAACACTGGGGCTTTGCGCTTCTCTAACCACCAAACATCACGGTCATTCTCTTTCCGTCTCGTACACACGAGCTGAGAAAGTGGAAACGTTGAGCAATTGCTCAGAGATGAAAAGTGCCAGCACTGAAAGCTGTTGCTAGCCAGCACCCTTCCTTGGAAGCGCTTTTGTAGCCCTAAGAACAGTGGAGCTCTGTGCTTTTCTAGCCATCTAAACTTCTGCTCATCCTCTCGCGCAGTCTAAAGAGAGCTCAGGTGAGAAATTGCAAAAGTCGAGCAATTGCTCAGAGATGAAAAGTGCCAGCACTGAAAGCTGTTGCTAGCCAGCCCCCTTCCTTGGAAGCGCTTTCACAGGCGCAGCAACACTGGGGCTTTGCGCTTCTCTACCCACCAAACGTCACGGTCACTATCTCTCCGTCTCGTAGACACGAGCTGAGAAATTGCAAACGTCGAGCAATTGCTCAGAGATGAAAAGTGCCAGCACTGAAAGATGTTGCTAGCCAGTCCCCTTCCTTGGAAGCGCTTTTGTAGCCCTAAGAACAGTGGAGCTCTGGGCTTCTCTAGCCATCTCATCTTCTGCTCATCCTCTCACGTAGTCTAAAGAGAGCTCAGGTGAGAAATTGCAAACGTCGAGCAATTGCTCAGAGATGAAAAGTGCCAGCACTGAAAGCTGTTGCTAGCCAGCACCCTTCCTTGCAAGCGCTTTCACAGGCGCAGCAACACTGGGGCTTTGCGCTTCTCTATACCACCAAACGTCACGGTCACTATCTCTCCGTCTCGTAGACACGAGCTGAGAAATTGCAAACGTCGAGCAATCGCTCAGAGATGAAAAGCGCCAGCACTGAAAGCTGTTGCTAGCCAGCCCCCTTCCTTGGAAGTGCTTTTGTAGGCCTAAAAACACCGGGACTCTGTGCTTTTCTAGCCATCTAAACTTCTGCTCATCCTCTCGCGCAGTCTAAAGAGAGCTCAGGTGAGAAATTGCAAACGTCGAGCAATTGCTCAGAGATGAAAAGTGCCAGCACTGAAAGCTGTTGCTAGCCAGCCCCCTTCCTTGGAAGCGCTTTTGTAGCCCTAAGAACAGTGGGGCTCTGGGCTTCTCTAGCCACCTCATCTTCTGCTCATCCTCTCGCGCAGTCTAAAGAGAGCTCAGGTGAGAAATTGCAAACGTCGAGCAATTGCTCAGAGAGGAAAAGTGCCAGCACTGAAAGCTGTTGCTAGCCAGCACCCTTCCTTGAAAGCGCTTTCACAGGCGCAGCAACACTGGGGCTTTGCGCTTCTCTAACCACCAAACGTCACGGTCACTATCTCTCCGTCTCGTAGACACGAGCTGAGAAATTGCAAACGTCGAGCAATTGCTCAGAGATGAAAAGTGCCAGCACTGAAAGATGTTGCTAGCCAGCACCCTTCCTTGGAAGCGCTTATGTAGCCCTAAGAACAGTGGAGCTCTGTGCTTCTCTAGCCACCTCATCTTCTGCTCATCCTCTCGCGCAGTCTAAAGAGCGCTCAGGTGAGAAATTGCAAACGTCGAGCAATTGCTCAGAGATGAAAAGTGCCAGCACTGAAAGCTCTTGCTAGCCAGCACCCTTCCTTGGAAGCGCTTTCACAGGCGCAGCAACACTGGGGCTTTGCGCTTCTCTAACCACCAAACGTCACGGTCACTATCTCTCCGTCTCGTTGACACGAGCTGAGAAATTGCAAACCTCGAGCAATTGCTCAGAGATGAAAAGTGCCAGCACTGAAAGCTGTTGCTAGCCAGCACCCTTCCTTGGAAGTGCTTTTGTAGGCCTAAGAACACTGGGGCTGTGGGCTTCTCTAGCCACCTCATCTTCTGCTCATCCTCTCGCGCAGTCTAAAGAGAGCTCAGGTGAGAAATTGCAAACGTCGAGCAATTGCTCAGAGATGAAAAGTGCCAGCACTGAAAGATGTTGCTAGCCAGCACCCTTCCTTGGAAGCGCTTTCACAGGCGCAGCAACACTTGCTCTTTGCGCTTCTCTACCCACCAAACGTCACGGTCATTCTCTTTCGGTCTCGTAGACACGAGCTGAGAAATTGCAAATGTCGAGCAATTGCTCAGAGATGAAAAGTGCCAGCACTGAAAGCTGTTGCTAGCCAGCACCCTTCCTTGGAAGCGCTTATGTAGCCCTAAGAACAGTGGGGCTCTGTGCTTCTCTAGCCACCTCATCTTCTGCTCATCCTCTCGCGCACTCTAAAGAGAGCTCAGGTGAGAAATTGCAAACGTCGAGCAATTGCTCAGAGATGAAAAGTGCCAGCACTGAAAGCTGTTGCTAGCCAGCACCCTTCCTTGGAAGCGCTTTTGTAGCCCTAAGAACACTGGGGCTCTGGCCTTCTCTAGCCACCTCATCTTCTGCTCATCCTCTCGCGCAGTCTAAAGAGAGCTCAGGTGAGAAATTGCAAATGTCGAGCAATTGCTCAGAGATGAAAAGTGCCAGCACTGAAAGCTGTTGCTAGCCAGCCCCCTTCCTTGGAAGCGCTTTCACAGGCGCAGCAACACTGGGGCTTTGCGCTTCTCTAACCACCAAACGTCACGGTCATTCTCTTTCGGTCTCGTAGACACGAGCTGAGAAATTGCAAATGTCGAGCAATTGCTCAGAGATGAAAAGTGCCAGCACTGAAAGCTGTTGCTAGCCAGCCCCCTTCCTTGGAAGCGCTTTCACAGGCGCAGCAACACTGGGGCTTTGCGCTTCTCTAACCACCAAACGTCACGGTCACTATCTCTCCGTCTCGTAGACACGAGCTGAGAAATTGCAAACGTCGAGCAATTGCTCAGAGATGAAAAGTGCCAGCACTGAAAGATGTTGCTAGCCAGCCCCCTTCCTTGGAAGCGCTTTTGTAGCCCTAAGAACAGTGGGGCTCTGGGCTTCTCTAGTCATCTCATCTTCTGCTCATCCTGTCGCGCAGTCTAAAGAGAGCTCAGGTGAGAAATTGCAAACGTCGAGCAATTGCTCAGAGATGAAAAGTGCCAGCACTGAAAGCTGTTGCTAGCCAGCACCCTTCCTTGGAAGCGCTTTTGTAGCCCTAAGAACACTGGGGCTCTGGGCTTCTCTAGCCACCTCATCTTCTGCTCATCCTCTCGCGCAGTCTAAAGAGAGCTCAGGTGTGAAATTGCAAACGTCGAGCAATTGCTCAGAGATGAAAAGTGCCAGCACTGAAAGCTGTTGCTAGCCAGCACCCTTCCTTGGAAGCGCTTTCACAGGCGCAGCAACACTTGCTCTTTGCGCTTCTCTACCCACCAAACGTCACGGTCATTCTCTTTCGGTCTCGTAGACACGAGCTGAGAAATTGCAAACGTCGAGCAATTGCTCAGAGATGAAAAGTGCCAGCACTGAAAGATGTTGCTAGCCAGCCCCCTTCCTTGGAAGCGCTTTTGTAGCCCTAAGAACACTGGGGCTCAGTGCTTCTCTAGCCACCTCATCTTCTGCTCATCCTCTCGCGCAGTCTAAAGAGAGCTCAGGTGAGAAATGGCAAACGTCCAGCAATTGCTCAGAGATGAAAAGTGCCAGCACTGAAAGCTGTTGCTAGCCAGCCCCCTTCCTTGGAAGCGCTGTCACAGGCGCAGCAACACTGGGGCTTTGCGCTTCTCTAACCACCAAACGTCACGGTCATTCTCTTTCCGTCTCGTAGACACGAGCTGAGAAATTGCAAACGTCGAGCAATTGCTCAGAGATGAAAAGTGCCAGCACTGAAAGCTGTTGCTAGCCAGCCCCCTTCCTTGGAAGCGCTTTTGTAGCCCTAAGAACAGTGGGGCTCTGGGCTTCTCTAGCCATCTCATCTTCTGCTCATCCTCTCGCGCACTCTAAAGAGAGCTCAGGTGAGAAATTGCAAACGTCGAGCAATTGCTCAGAGATGAAAAGTGCCAGCACTGAAAGCTGTTGCTAGCCAGCCCCCTTCCTTGGAAGCGCTTTCACAGGCGCAGCAACACTGGGGCTTTGCGCTTCTCTAACCACCAAGCGTCACGGTCATTCTCTTTCGGTCTCGTAGACATGAGCTGAGAAAGTGCAAACGTCGAGCAATTGCTCAGAGATGAAAAGTGCCAGCACTGAAAGCTGTTGCGAACCAGCACCCTTACTTGGAAGTGCTTTTGTAGGCCTAAGAACACTGGGGCTGTGGGCTTCCCTAGCCACCTCATCTTCTGCTCATCCTCTCGCGCAGTCTAAAGAGCGCTCAGGTGTGAAATTGCAAACGTTGAGCAATTGCTCAGAGATGAAAAGTGCCAGCACTGAAAGCTGTTGCTAGCCAGCACCCTTCCTTGGAAGCGCTTTTGTAGCCCTAAGAACACTGGGGCTCTGGGCTTCTCTAGTCACCTCATCTTCTGCTCATCCTCTCGCGCAGTCTAAAGAGAGCTCAGGTGAGAAATTGCAAACGTCGAGCAATTGGTCAGAGAGGAAAAGTGCCAGCACTGAAAGCTGTTGCTAGCCAGCAGCCTTCCTTGGAAGCGCTTTCACAGGCGCAGCAACACTGGGGCTTTGCGCTTCTCTAACCACCAAACATCACGGTCATTCTCTTTCCGTCTTGTAGACACAAGCTGAGAAAGTGGAAACGTTGAGCAATTGCTCAGAGATGAAAAGTGCCAGCACTGAAAGCTGTTGCTAGCCAGCACCCTTCCTTGGAAGCGCTTTTGTAGCCCTAAGAACAGTGGAGCTCTGTGCTTCTCTAGCCATGTAAACTTCTGCTCATCCTCTCGCGCACTCTAAAGAGAGCTCAGGTGAGAAATTGCAAACGTCGAGCAATTGCTCAGAGAGGAAAAGTGCCAGCACTGAAAGCTGTTGCTAGCCAGCACCTTCCTTGAAAGCGCTTTCACAGGCGCAGCAACACTGGGGCTTTGCGCTTCTCTAACCACCAAACGTCACGGTCACTATCTCTCCGTCTCGTAGACACGAGCTGAGAAATTGCAAACGTCGAGCAATTGCTCAGAGATGAAAAGTGCCAGCACTGAAAGATGTTGCTAGCCAGCACCCTTCCTTGGAAGAGCTTATGTAGCCCTAAGAACAGTGGGGCTCTGGGCTTCTCTAGCCACCTCATCTTCTGCTCATCCTCTCGCGCAGTCTAAAGAGCGCTCAGGTGAGAAATTGCAAACGTCGAGCAATTGCTCAGAGATGAAAAGTGCCAGCACTGAAAGCTGTTGCTAGCCAGCACCCTTCCTTGGAAGCGCTGTCACAGGCGCAGCAACACTGGGGCTTTGCGCTTCTCTAACCACCAAACGTCACGGTCACTATCTCTCCGTCTCGTAGACACGAGCTGAGAAATTGCAAACGTCGAGCAATTGCTCAGAGATGAAAAGTGCCAGCACTGAAAGATGTTGCTAGCCAGCACCCTTCCTTGGAAGCGCTTTTGTAGCCCTAAGAACAGTGGGGCTCTGGGCTTCTCTAGCCATCTCATCTTCTGCTCATCCTCTCGCGCAGTCTAAAGAGAGCTCAGGTGAGAAATTGCAAACGTCGAGCAATTGCTCAGAGATGAAAAGTGCCAGCACTGAAAGCTGTTGCTAGCCAGCCCCCTTCCTTGGAAGCGCTTTCACAGGCGCAGCAACACTGGGGCTTTGCGCTTCTCTAACCACCAAGCGTCACGGTCATTCTCTTTCGGTCTCGTAGACATGAGCTGAGAAAGTGCAAACGTCGAGCAATTGCTCAGAGATGAAAAGTGCCAGCACTGAAAGCTGTTGCTAGCGAGCACCCTTACTTGGAAGTGCTTTTGTAGGCGTAAGAACACTGGGGCTGTGGGCTTCCCTAGCCACCTCATCTTCTGCTCATCCTCTCGCGCAGTCTAAAGAGCGCTCAGGTGTGAAATTGCAAACGTTGAGCAATTGCTCAGAGATGAAAAGTGCCAGCACTGAAAGCTGTTGCTAGCCAGCACCCTTCCTTGGAAGCGCTTTTGTAGCCCTAAGAACACTGGGGCTCTGGGCTTCTCTAGTCACCTCATCTTCTGCTCATCCTCTCGCGCAGTCTAAAGAGAGCTCAGGTGAGAAATTGCAAACGTCGAGCAATTGGTCAGAGAGGAAAAGTGCCAGCACTGAAAGCTGTTGCTAGCCAGCACCCTTCCTTGGAAGCGCTTTCACAGGCGCAGCAACACTGGGGCTTTGCGCTTCTCTAACCACCAAACATCACGGTCATTCTCTTTCCGTCTTGTAGACACAAGCTGAGAAAGTGGAAACGTTGAGCAATTGCTCAGAGATGAAAAGTGCCAGCACTGAAAGCTGTTGCTAGCCAGCACCCTTCCTTGGAAGCGCTTTTGTAGCCCTAAGAACAGTGGAGCTCTGTGCTTCTCTAGCCATGTAAACTTCTGCTCATCCTCTCGCGCACTCTAAAGAGAGCTCAGGTGAGAAATTGCAAAAGTCGAGCAATTGCTCAGAGATGAAAAGTGCCAGCACTGAAAGCTGTTGCTAGCCAGCCCCCTTCCTTGGAAGCGCTTTCACAGGCGCAGCAACACTGGGGCTTTGCGCTTCTCTAACCACCAAACGTCACGGTCACTATCTCTCCGTCTCGTAGACACGAGCTGAGAAATTGCAAACGTCGAGCAATTGCTCAGAGATGAAAAGTGCCAGCACTGAAAGATGTTGCTAGCCAGTCCCCTTCCTTGGAAGCGCTTTTGTAGCCCTAAGAACAGTGGAGCTCTGGGCTTCTCTAGCCATCTCATCTTCTGCTCATCCTCTCACGCAGTCTAAAGAGAGCTCAGGTGAGAAATTGCAAACGTCGAGCAATTGCTCAGAGAGGAAAAGTGCCAGCACTGAAAGCTGTTGCTAGCCAGCACCCTTCCTTGCAAGCGCTTTCACAGGCGCAGCAACACTGGGGCTTTGCGCTTCTCTAACCACCAAACGTCACGGTCACTATCTCTCCGTCTCGTAGACACGAGCTGAGAAATTGCAAACGTCGAGCAATCGCTCAGAGATGAAAAGCGCCAGCACTGAAAGCTGTTGCTAGCCAGCCCCCTTCCTTGGAAGTGCTTTTGTAGGCCTAAGAACACCGGGACTCTGTGCTTTTCTAGCCATCTAAACTTCTGCTCATCCTCTCGCGCAGTCTAAAGAGAGCTCAGGTGAGAAATTGCAAACGTCGAGCAATTGCTCAGAGATGAAAAGTGCCAGCACTGAAAGCTGTTGCTAGCCAGCCCCCTTCCTTGGAAGCGCTTTTGTAGCCCTAAGAACAGTGGGGCTCTGGGCTTCTCTAGCCACCTCATCTTCTGCTCATCCTCTCGCGCAGTCTAAAGAGAGCTCAGGTGAGAAATTGCAAACGTCGAGCAATTGCTCAGAGAGGAAAAGTGCCAGCACTGAAAGCTGTTGCTAGCCAGCACCTTCCTTGAAAGCGCTTTCACAGGCGCAGCAACACTGGGGCTTTGCGCTTCTCTAACCACCAAACGTCACGGTCACTATCTCTCCGTCTCGTAGACACGAGCTGAGAAATTGCAAACGTCGAGCAATTGCTCAGAGATGAAAAGTGCCAGCACTGAAAGATGTTGCTAGCCAGCACCCTTCCTTGGAAGCGCTTATGTAGCCCTAAGAACACTGGGGCTCTGGGCTTCTCTAGCCACCTCATCTTCTGCTCATCCTCTCGCGCAGTCTAAAGAGCGCTCAGGTGAGAAATTGCAAACGTCGAGCAATTGCTCAGAGAGGAAAAGTGCCAGCACTGAAAGCTGTTGCTAGCCAGCACCCTTCCTTGGAAGCGCTTTCACAGGCGCAGCAACACTGGGGCTTTGCGCTTCTCTAACCACCAAACGTCACGGTCACTATCTCTCCGTCTCGTAGACACGAGCTGAGAAATTGCAAACGTCGAGCAATTGCTCAGAGATGAAAAGTGCCAGCACTGAAAGATGTTGCTAGCCAGCACCCTTCCTTGGAAGCGCTTTTGTAGCCCTAAGAACACTGGGGCTCTGGGCTTCTCTAGCCATCTAAACTTCTGCTCATCCTCTCGCGCAGTCTAAAGAGAGCTCAGGTGAGAAATTGCAAACGTCGAGCAATTGCTCAGAGAGGAAAAGTGTCAGCACTGAAAGCTGTTGCTAGCCAGCCCCCTTCCTTGGAAGCGCTTTCACAGGCGCAGCAACACTGGGGCTTTGCGCTTCTCTAACCACCAAACGTCACGGTCACTATCTCTCCGTCTCGTAGACACGAGCTGAGAAATTGCAAACTTCGAGCAATTGCTCAGAGATGAAAAGTGCCAGCACTGAAAGCTGTTGCTAGCCAGCCCCCTTCCTTGGAAGCGCTTTTGTAGCCCTAAGAACAGTGGGGCTCTGTGCTTGTCTAGCCATCTCATCTTCTGCTCATCATCTCGCGCAGTCTAAAGAGAGCTCAGGTGAGAAATTGCAAACGTCGAGCAATTGCTCAGAGATGAAAAGTGCCAGCACTGAAAGCTGTTGCTAGCCAGCCCCCTTCCTTGGAAGCGCTTTCACAGGCGCAGCAACACTGGGGCTTTGCGCTTCTCTACCCACCAAACGTCACGGTCATTCTCTTTCTGTCTCGTAGACACGAGCTGAGAAATTGCAAAAGTTGAGCAATTGCTCAGAGATGAAAAGTGCCAGCACTGAAAGCTGTTGCTAGCCAGCCCCCTTCCTTGGAAGCGCTTTTGTAGCCCTAAGAACACTGGGGCTCTGGGCTTCTCTAGCCATCTAAACTTCTGCTCATCCTCTCGCGCAGTCTAAAGAGAGCTCAGGTGTGAAATTGCAAACATCGAGCAATTGCTCAGAGAGGAAAAGTGCCAGCACTGAAAGCTGTTGCTAGCCAGCACCCTTCCTTGAAAGCGCTTTCACAGGCGCAGCAACACTGGGGCTTTGCGCTTCTCTAACCACCAAACGTCACGGTCACTATCTCTCCGTCTCGTAGACACGAGCTGAGAAATTGCAAACGTCGAGCAATTGCTCAGAGATGAAAAGTGCCAGCACTGAAAGCTGTTGCTAGCCAGCACCCTTCCTTGGAAGTGCTTTTGTAGGCCTAAGAACACTGGGTCTGTGTGCTTTTCTAGCCATCTAAACTTCTGCTCATCGTCTCGCGCAGTCTAAAGAGAGCTCAGGTGAGATATTGCAAACGTCGAGCAATTGCTGAGAGATGAAAAGTGCCAGCACTGAAAGCTGTTGCTAGCCAGCACCCTTCCTTGGAAGCGCTTTCACAGGCGCAGCAACACTTGCTCTTTGCGCTTCTCTACCCACCAAACGTCACGGTCATTCTCTTTCTGTCTCGTAGACACGAGCTGAGAAATTGCAAATGTCGAGCAATTGCTCAGAGATGAAAAGTGCCAGCACTGAAAGCTGTTGCTAGCCAGCACCCTTCCTTGGAAGCGCTTTTGTAGCCCTAAGAACAGTGGGGCTCTGTGCTTCTCTAGCCACCTCATCTTCTGCTCATCCTCTCGCGCACTCTAAAGAGAGCTCAGGTGTGAAATTGCAAACGTCGAGCAATTGCTCAGAGATGAAAAGTGCCAGCACTGAAAGCTGTTGCTAGCCAGCACCCTTCCTTGGAAGCGCTTTCACAGGCGCAGCAACACTGGGGCTTTGCGCTTCTCTACCCACCAAACGTCACGGTCCTTCTCTTTCCGTCTCGTAGACACGAGCTGAGAAATTGCAAACGTCGAGCAATTGCTCAGAGATGAAAAGTGCCAGCACTGAAAGCTGTTGCTAGCCAGCACCCTTCCTTGGAAGCGCTTATGTAGCCCTAAGAACAGTGGGGCTCTGTGCTTCTCTAGCCACCTCATCTTCTGCTCATCCTCTCGCGCAGTCTAAAGAGAGCTCAGGTGTGAAATTGCAAACGTTGAGCAATTGCTCAGAGATGAAAAGTGCCAGCACTGAAAGCTGTTGCTAGCCAGCACCCTTCCTTGGAAGCGCTTTCACAGGCGCAGCAACACTTGCTCTTTGCGCTTCTCTACCCACCAAATGTCACGGTCACTATCTCTCCGTCTCGTAGACACGAGCTGAGAAATTGCAAACGTCGAGCAATTGCTCAGAGATGAAAAGTGCCAGCACTGAAAGATGTTGCTAGCCAGCCCCCTTCCTTGGAAGCGCTTTTGTAGCCCTAAGAACACTGGGGCTCTGGGCTTCTCTAGCCACCTCATCTTCTGCTCATCCCGTCGCGCAGTCTAAAGAGAGCTCAGGTGAGAAATGGCAAACGTCCAGCAATTGCTCAGAGAGGAAAAGTGCCAGCACTGAAAGCTGTTGCTAGCCAGCCCCCTTCCTTGGAAGCGCTTTCACAGGCGCAGCAACACTGGGGCTTTGCGCTTCTCTAACCACCAAACGTCACGGTCACTATCTCTCCGTCTCGTAGACACGAGCTGAGAAATTGCAAACCTCGAGCAATTGCTCAGAGATGAAAAGTGCCAGCACTGAAAGCTGTTGCTAGCGAGCACCCTTCCTTGGAAGCGCTTTCACAGGCGCAGCAACACTGGGGCTTTGCGCTTCTCTACCCACCAAACGTCACGGTCATTCTCTTTCCGTCTCGTAGACACGAGCTGAGAAATTGCAAAAGTTGAGCAATTGCTCAGAGATGAAAAGTGCCAGCACTGAAAGATGTTGCTAGCCAGCCCCCTTCCTTGGAAGCGCTTTTGTAGCCCTAAGAACACTGGGGCTCTGGGCTTCTCTAGCCACCTCATCTTCTGCTCATCCTCTCGCGCAGTCTAAAGAGAGCTCAGGTGAGAAATTGCAAACGTCGAGCAATTGCTCAGAGATGAAAAGTGCCAGCACTGAAAGCTGTTGCTAGCCAGCCCCCTTCCTTGGAAGCGCTTTCACAGGCGCAGCAACACTGGGGCTTTGCGCTTCTCTAACCACCAAACGTCACGGTCACTATCTCTCCGTCTCGTAGACACGAGCTGAGAAATTGCAAACCTCGAGCAATTGCTCAGAGATGAAAAGTGCCAGCACTGAAAGATGTTGCTAGCCAGTCCCCTTCCTTGGAAGCGCTTTTGTAGCCCTAAGAACAGTGGAGCTCTGGGCTTCTCTAGCCATCTCATCTTCTGCTCATCCTCTCGCGCAGTCTAAAGAGAGCTCAGGTGAGAAATTGCAAACGTCGAGCAATTGCTCAGAGATGAAAAGTGCCAGCACTGAAAGCTGTTGCTAGCCAGCACCCTTCCTTGGAAGCGCTTTTGTAGCCCTAAGAACACTGGGGCTCTGGGCTTCTCTAGCTACCTCATCTTCTGCTCATCCTCTCGCGCAGTCTAAAGAGAGCTCAGGTGTGAAATTGCAAACGTCGAGCAATTGCTCAGAGATGAAAAGTGCCAGCACTGAAAGCTGTTGCTAGCCAGCACCCTTCCTTGGAAGCGCTTTCACAGGCGCAGCAACACTGGGGCTTTGCGCTTCTCTAACCACCAAACGTCACGGTCACTATCTCTCCGTCTCGTAGACACGAGCTGAGAAATAGCAAACGTCGAGCAATTGCTCAGAGATGAAAAGTGCCAGCACTGAAAGATGTTGCTAGCCAGCACCCTTCCTTGGAAGCGCTTTTGTAGCCCTAAGAACAGTGGGGCTCAGGGCTTCTCTAGCCATGTAAACTTCGGCTCATCCTCTCGCGCAGTCTAAAGAGAGCTCAGGTGAGAAATTGCAAACGTCGAGCAATTGCTCAGAGAGGAAAAGTGCCAGCACTGAAAGCTGTTGCTAGCCAGCACCCTTCCTTGGAAGCGCTTTCACAGGCGCAGCAACACTGGGGCTTTGCGCTTCTCTAACCACCAAACGTCACGGTCACTATCTCTCCGTCTCGTAGACACGAGCTGAGAAAATGCAAATGTCGAGCAATTGCTCAGAGATGAAAAGTGCCAGCACTGAAAGCTGTTGCTAGCCAGCACCCTTCCTTGGAAGCGCTTATGTAGCCCTAAGAACAGTGGGGCTCTGTGCTTCTCTAGCCACCTCATCTTCTGCTCATCCTCTCGCGCAGTCTAAAGAGCGCTCAGGTGAGAAATTGCAAACGTCGAGCAATTGCTCAGAGATGAAAAGTGCCAGCACTGAAAGCTGTTGCTAGCCAGCACCCTTCCTTGGAAGCGCTTTCACAGGCGCAGCAACACTGGGGCTTTGCGCTTCTCTAACCACCAAACGTCACGGTCACTATCTCTCCGTCTCGTAGACACGAGCTGAGAAATTGCAAAAGTTGAGCAATTGCTCAGAGATGAAAAGTGCCAGCACTGAAAGATGTTGCTAGCCAGCACCCTTCCTTGGAAGCGCTTTTGTAGCCCTAAGAACACTGGGGCTCTGGGCTTCTCTAGCCACCTCATCTTCTGCTCATCCTCTCGCGCAGTCTAAAGAGAGCTCAGGTGAGAAATTGCAAACGTCGAGCAATTGCTCAGAGATGAAAAGTGCCAGCACTGAAAGCTGTTGCTAGCCAGCCCCCTTCCTTGGAAGCGCTTTCACAGGCGCAGCAACACTGGGGCTTTGCGCTTCTCTAACCACCAAACGTCACGGTCATTCTCTTTCGGTCTCGTAGACACGAGCTGAGAAATTGCAAACGTCGAGCAATTGCTCAGAGATGAAAAGTGCCAGCACTGAAAGCTGTTGCTAGCCAGCAGCCTTCCTTGGAAGCGCTTTCACAGGCGCAGCAACACTGGGGCTTTGCGCTTCTCTAACCACCAAAGGTCACGGTCACTATCTCTCCGTCTCGTAGACACGAGCTGAGAAATTGCAAACGTCGAGCAATTGCTCAGAGATGAAAAGTGCCAGCACTGAAAGCTGTTGCTAGCCAGTCCCCTTCCTTGGAAGCGCTTTTGTAGCCCTAAGAACAGTGGAGCTCTGGGCTTCTCTAGCCATCTCATCTTCTGCTCATCCTCTCGCACAGTCTAAAGAGAGCTCAGGTGAGAAATGGCAAACGTCCAGCAATTGCTCAGAGAGGAAAAGTGCCAGCACTGAAAGCTGTTGCTAGCCAGCCCCCTTCCTTGGAAGCGCTGTCACAGGCGCAGCAACACTGGGGCTTTGCGCTTCTCTAACCACCAAACGTCACGGTCATTCTCTTTCCGTCTCGTAGAGACGAGCTGAGAAATTGCAAACCTCGAGCAATTGCTCAGAGATGAAAAGTGCCAGCACTGAAAGCTGTTGCTAGCCAGCCCCCTTCCTTGGAAGCTCTTTTGTAGCCCTAAGAACAGTGGGGCTCTGGGCTTCTCTAGCCATCTCATCTTCTGCTCATCCTCTCGCGCATCCTAAAGAGAGCTCAGGTGAGAAATTGCAAACGTCGAGCAA
Organism: Sarcoramphus papa; assembly: GCA_037962945.1. Lineage (NCBI taxonomy): Eukaryota > Metazoa > Chordata > Aves > Accipitriformes > Cathartidae > Sarcoramphus > Sarcoramphus papa. Next base: position 26,669,908 of record CM075590.1, on the reverse strand, counting down.
TTGCTCAGAGATGAAAAGTGCCAGCACTGAAAGCTGTTGCTAGCCAGCCCCCTTCCTTGGAAGCGCTTTCACAGGCGCAGCAACACTGGGGCTTTGCGCTTCTCTAACCACCAAACGTCACGGTCATTCTCTTTCGGTCTCGTAGACATGAGCTGAGAAAGTGCAAACGTCGAGCAATTGCTCAGAGATGAAAAGTGCCAGCACTGAAAGCTGTTGCTAACCAGCACCCTTATTTGGAAGTGCTTTTGTAGGCCTAAGAACACTGGGGCTGTGGGCTTCCCTAGCCACCTCATCTTCTGCTCATCCTCTCGCGCACTCTAAAGAGCGCTCAGGTGTGAAATTGCAAACGTTGAGCAATTGCTCAGAGATGAAAAGTGCCAGCACTGAAAGCTGTTGCTAGCCAGCCCCCTTCCTTGGAAGCGTTTTTGTAGCCCTAAGAACAGTGGGGCTCTGGGCTTCTCTAGTCACCTCATCTTCTGCTCATCCTCTCGCGCAGTCTAAAGAGAGCTCAGGTGAGAAATTGCAAACGTCGAGCAATTGGTCAGAGAGGAAAAGTGCCAGCACTGAAAGCTGTTGCTAGCCAGCAGCCTTCCTTGGAAGCGCTTTCACAGGCGCAGCAACACTGGGGCTTTGCGCTTCTCTAACCACCAAACATCACGGTCATTCTCTTTCCGTCTCGTACACACGAGCTGAGAAAGTGGAAACGTTGAGCAATTGCTCAGAGATGAAAAGTGCCAGCACTGAAAGCTGTTGCTAGCCAGCACCCTTCCTTGGAAGCGCTTTTGTAGCCCTAAGAACAGTGGAGCTCTGTGCTTTTCTAGCCATCTAAACTTCTGCTCATCCTCTCGCGCAGTCTAAAGAGAGCTCAGGTGAGAAATTGCAAAAGTCGAGCAATTGCTCAGAGATGAAAAGTGCCAGCACTGAAAGCTGTTGCTAGCCAGCCCCCTTCCTTGGAAGCGCTTTCACAGGCGCAGCAACACTGGGGCTTTGCGCTTCTCTACCCACCAAACGTCACGGTCACTATCTCTCCGTCTCGTAGACACGAGCTGAGAAATTGCAAACGTCGAGCAATTGCTCAGAGATGAAAAGTGCCAGCACTGAAAGATGTTGCTAGCCAGTCCCCTTCCTTGGAAGCGCTTTTGTAGCCCTAAGAACAGTGGAGCTCTGGGCTTCTCTAGCCATCTCATCTTCTGCTCATCCTCTCACGTAGTCTAAAGAGAGCTCAGGTGAGAAATTGCAAACGTCGAGCAATTGCTCAGAGATGAAAAGTGCCAGCACTGAAAGCTGTTGCTAGCCAGCACCCTTCCTTGCAAGCGCTTTCACAGGCGCAGCAACACTGGGGCTTTGCGCTTCTCTATACCACCAAACGTCACGGTCACTATCTCTCCGTCTCGTAGACACGAGCTGAGAAATTGCAAACGTCGAGCAATCGCTCAGAGATGAAAAGCGCCAGCACTGAAAGCTGTTGCTAGCCAGCACCCTTCCTTGGAAGTGCTTTTGTAGGCCTAAAAACTCCGGGACTCTGTGCTTTTCTAGCCATCTAAACTTCTGCTCATCCTCTCGCGCAGTCTAAAGAGAGCTCAGGTGAGAAATTGCAAACGTCGAGCAATTGCTCAGAGATGAAAAGTGCCAGCACTGAAAGCTGTTGCTAGCCAGCCCCCTTCCTTGGAAGCGCTTTTGTAGCCCTAAGAACAGTGGGGCTCTGGGCTTCTCTAGCCACCTCATCTTCTGCTCATCCTCTCGCGCAGTCTAAAGAGAGCTCAGGTGAGAAATTGCAAACGTCGAGCAATTGCTCAGAGATGAAAAGTGCCAGCACTGAAAGCTGTTGCTAGCCAGCACCCTTCCTTGAAAGCGCTTTCACAGGCGCAGCAACACTGGGGCTTTGCGCTTCTCTAACCACCAAACGTCACGGTCACTATCTCTCCGTCTCGTAGACACGAGCTGAGAAATTGCAAACGTCGAGCAATTGCTCAGAGATGAAAAGTGCCAGCACTGAAAGATGTTGCTAGCCAGCACCCTTCCTTGGAAGCGCTTATGTAGCCCTAAGAACAGTGGGGCTCTGTGCTTCTCTAGCCACCTCATCTTCTGCTCATCCTCTCGCGCAGTCTAAAGAGCGCTCAGGTGAGAAATTGCAAACGTCGAGCAATTGCTCAGAGATGAAAAGTGCCAGCACTGAAAGCTGTTGCTAGCCAGCACCCTTCCTTGGAAGCGCTTTCACAGGCGCAGCAACACTGGGGCTTTGCGCTTCTCTAACCACCAAACGTCACGGTCACTATCTCTCCGTCTCGTTGACACGAGCTGAGAAATTGCAAACCTCGAGCAATTGCTCAGAGATGAAAAGTGCCAGCACTGAAAGCTGTTGCTAGCCAGCCCCCTTCCTTGGAAGCGCTTTCACAGGCGCAGCAACACTGGGGCTTTGCGCTTCTCTAACCACCAAACGTCACGGTCATTCTCTTTCGGTCTCGTAGACACGAGCTGAGAAATTGCAAATGTCGAGCAATTGCTCAGAGATGAAAAGTGCCAGCACTGAAAGCTGTTGCTAGCCAGCCCCCTTCCTTGGAAGCGCTTTCACAGGCGCAGCAACACTGGGGCTTTGCGCTTCTCTAACCACCAAACGTCACGGTCACTATCTCTCCGTCTCGTAGACACGAGCTGAGAAATTGCAAACGTCGAGCAATTGCTCAGAGATGAAAAGTGCCAGCACTGAAAGATGTTGCTAGCCAGCCCCCTTCCTTGGAAGCGCTTTTGTAGCCCTAAGAACAGTGGGGCTCTGGGCTTCTCTAGCCACCTCATCTTCTGCTCATCCCGTCGCGCAGTCTAAAGAGAGCTCAGGTGAGAAATGGCAAACGTCCAGCAATTGCTCAGAGAGGAAAAGTGCCAGCACTGAAAGCTGTTGCTAGCCAGCCCCCTTCCTTGGAAGCGCTTTCACAGGCGCAGCAACACTGGGGCTTTGCGCTTCTCTAACCACCAAACGTCACGGTCACTATCTCTCCGTCTCGTAGACACGAGCTGAGAAATTGCAAACCTCGAGCAATTGCTCAGAGATGAAAAGTGCCAGCACTGAAAGCTGTTGCTAGCGAGCACCCTTCCTTGGAAGCGCTTTCACAGGCGCAGCAACACTGGGGCTTTGCGCTTCTCTACCCACCAAACGTCACGGTCATTCTCTTTCCGTCTCGTAGACACGAGCTGAGAAATTGCAAAAGTTGAGCAATTGCTCAGAGATGAAAAGTGCCAGCACTGAAAGATGTTGCTAGCCAGCCCCCTTCCTTGGAAGCGCTTTTGTAGCCCTAAGAACACTGGGGCTCTGGGCTTCTCTAGCCACCTCATCTTCTGCTCATCCTCTCGCGCAGTCTAAAGAGAGCTCAGGTGAGAAATTGCAAACGTCGAGCAATTGCTCAGAGATGAAAAGTGCCAGCACTGAAAGCTGTTGCTAGCCAGCCCCCTTCCTTGGAAGCGCTTTCACAGGCGCAGCAACACTGGGGCTTTGCGCTTCTCTAACCACCAAACGTCACGGTCACTATCTCTCCGTCTCGTAGACACGAGCTGAGAAATTGCAAACCTCGAGCAATTGCTCAGAGATGAAAAGTGCCAGCACTGAAAGATGTTGCTAGCCAGTCCCCTTCCTTGGAAGCGCTTTTGTAGCCCTAAGAACAGTGGAGCTCTGGGCTTCTCTAGCCATCTCATCTTCTGCTCATCCTCTCGCGCAGTCTAAAGAGAGCTCAGGTGAGAAATTGCAAACGTCGAGCAATTGCTCAGAGATGAAAAGTGCCAGCACTGAAAGCTGTTGCTAGCCAGCACCCTTCCTTGGAAGCGCTTTTGTAGCCCTAAGAACACTGGGGCTCTGGGCTTCTCTAGCCACCTCATCTTCTGCTCATCCTCTCGCGCAGTCTAAAGAGAGCTCAGGTGTGAAATTGCAAACGTCGAGCAATTGCTCAGAGATGAAAAGTGCCAGCACTGAAAGCTGTTGCTAGCCAGCACCCTTCCTTGGAAGCGCTTTCACAGGCGCAGCAACACTGGGGCTTTGCGCTTCTCTAACCACCAAACGTCACGGTCACTATCTCTCCGTCTCGTAGACACGAGCTGAGAAATAGCAAACGTCGAGCAATTGCTCAGAGATGAAAAGTGCCAGCACTGAAAGCTCTTGCTAGCCAGCACCCTTCCTTGGAAGCGCTTTTGTAGCCCTAAGAACAGTGGGGCTCAGGGCTTCTCTAGCCATGTAAACTTCGGCTCATCCTCTCGCGCAGTCTAAAGAGAGCTCAGGTGAGAAATTGCAAACGTCGAGCAATTGCTCAGAGAGGAAAAGTGCCAGCACTGAAAGCTGTTGCTAGCCAGCACCCTTCCTTGGAAGCGCTTTCACAGGCGCAGCAACACTGGGGCTTTGCGCTTCTCTAACCACCAAACGTCACGGTCACTATCTCTCCGTCTCGTAGACACGAGCTGAGAAAATGCAAATGTCGAGCAATTGCTCAGAGATGAAAAGTGCCAGCACTGAAAGCTGTTGCTAGCCAGCACCCTTCCTTGGAAGCGCTTATGTAGCCCTAAGAACAGTGGGGCTCTGTGCTTCTCTAGCCACCTCATCTTCTGCTCATCCTCTCGCGCAGTCTAAAGAGCGCTCAGGTGAGAAATTGCAAACGTCGAGCAATTGCTCAGAGATGAAAAGTGCCAGCACTGAAAGCTGTTGCTAGCCAGCACCCTTCCTTGGAAGCGCTTTCACAGGCGCAGCAACACTGGGGCTTTGCGCTTCTCTAACCACCAAACGTCACGGTCACTATCTCTCCGTCTCGTAGACACGAGCTGAGAAATTGCAAAAGTTGAGCAATTGCTCAGAGATGAAAAGTGCCAGCACTGAAAGATGTTGCTAGCCAGCACCCTTCCTTGGAAGCGCTTTTGTAGCCCTAAGAACACTGGGGCTCTGGGCTTCTCTAGCCACCTCATCTTCTGCTCATCCTCTCGCGCAGTCTAAAGAGAGCTCAGGTGAGAAATTGCAAACGTCGAGCAATTGCTCAGAGATGAAAAGTGCCAGCACTGAAAGCTGTTGCTAGCCAGCACCCTTCCTTGGAAGCGCTTTCACAGGCGCAGCAACACTGGGGCTTTGCGCTTCTCTAACCACCAAACGTCACGGTCATTCTCTTTCGGTCTCGTAGACACGAGCTGAGAAATTGCAAACGTCGAGCAATTGCTCAGAGATGAAAAGTGCCAGCACTGAAAGCTGTTGCTAGCCAGCAGCCTTCCTTGGAAGCGCTTTCACAGGCGCAGCAACACTGGGGCTTTGCGCTTCTCTAACCACCAAAGGTCACGGTCACTATCTCTCCGTCTCGTAGACACGAGCTGAGAAATTGCAAACGTCGAGCAATTGCTCAGAGATGAAAAGTGCCAGCACTGAAAGCTGTTGCTAGCCAGTCCCCTTCCTTGGAAGCGCTTTTGTAGCCCTAAGAACAGTGGAGCTCTGGGCTTCTCTAGCCATCTCATCTTCTGCTCATCCTCTCGCACAGTCTAAAGAGAGCTCAGGTGAGAAATGGCAAACGTCCAGCAATTGCTCAGAGAGGAAAAGTGCCAGCACTGAAAGCTGTTGCTAGCCAGCCCCCTTCCTTGGAAGCGCTGTCACAGGCGCAGCAACACTGGGGCTTTGCGCTTCTCTAACCACCAAACGTCACGGTCATTCTCTTTCCGTCTCGTAGAGACGAGCTGAGAAATTGCAAACCTCGAGCAATTGCTCAGAGATGAAAAGTGCCAGCACTGAAAGCTGTTGCTAGCCAGCCCCCTTCCTTGGAAGCTCTTTTGTAGCCCTAAGAACAGTGGGGCTCTGGGCTTCTCTAGCCACCTCATCTTCTGCTCATCCTCTCGCGCATCCTAAAGAGAGCTCAGGTGAGAAATTGCAAACGTCGAGCAATTGCTCAGAGATGAAAAGTGCCAGCACTGAAAGCTGTTGCTAGCCAGCCCCCTTCCTTGGAAGCGCTTTCACAGGCGCAGCAACACTGGGGCTTTGCGCTTCTCTAACCACCAAACGTCACGGTCATTCTCTTTCGGTCTCGTAGACATGAGCTGAGAAAGTGCAAACGTCGAGCAATTGCTCAGAGATGAAAAGTGCCAGCACTGAAAGCTGTTGCTAACCAGCACCCTTATTTGGAAGTGCTTTTGTAGGCCTAAGAACACTGGGGCTGTGGGCTTCCCTAGCCACCTCATCTTCTGCTCATCCTCTCGCGCACTCTAAAGAGCGCTCAGGTGTGAAATTGCAAACGTTGAGCAATTGCTCAGAGATGAAAAGTGCCAGCACTGAAAGCTGTTGCTAGCCAGCCCCCTTCCTTGGAAGCGTTTTTGTAGCCCTAAGAACAGTGGGGCTCTGGGCTTCTCTAGTCACCTCATCTTCTGCTCATCCTCTCGCGCAGTCTAAAGAGAGCTCAGGTGAGAAATTGCAAACGTCGAGCAATTGGTCAGAGAGGAAAAGTGCCAGCACTGAAAGCTGTTGCTAGCCAGCAGCCTTCCTTGGAAGCGCTTTCACAGGCGCAGCAACACTGGGGCTTTGCGCTTCTCTAACCACCAAACATCACGGTCATTCTCTTTCCGTCTCGTACACACGAGCTGAGAAAGTGGAAACGTTGAGCAATTGCTCAGAGATGAAAAGTGCCAGCACTGAAAGCTGTTGCTAGCCAGCACCCTTCCTTGGAAGCGCTTTTGTAGCCCTAAGAACAGTGGAGCTCTGTGCTTTTCTAGCCATCTAAACTTCTGCTCATCCTCTCGCGCAGTCTAAAGAGAGCTCAGGTGAGAAATTGCAAAAGTCGAGCAATTGCTCAGAGATGAAAAGTGCCAGCACTGAAAGCTGTTGCTAGCCAGCCCCCTTCCTTGGAAGCGCTTTCACAGGCGCAGCAACACTTGCTCTTTGCGCTTCTCTACCCACCAAACGTCACGGTCACTATCTCTCCGTCTCGTAGACACGAGCTGAGAAATTGCAAACGTCGAGCAATTGCTCAGAGATGAAAAGTGCCAGCACTGAAAGATGTTGCTAGCCAGTCCCCTTCCTTGGAAGCGCTTTTGTAGCCCTAAGAACAGTGGAGCTCTGGGCTTCTCTAGCCATCTCATCTTCTGCTCATCCTCTCACGTAGTCTAAAGAGAGCTCAGGTGAGAAATTGCAAACGTCGAGCAATTGCTCAGAGATGAAAAGTGCCAGCACTGAAAGCTGTTGCTAGCCAGCACCCTTCCTTGCAAGCGCTTTCACAGGCGCAGCAACACTGGGGCTTTGCGCTTCTCTATACCACCAAACGTCACGGTCACTATCTCTCCGTCTCGTAGACACGAGCTGAGAAATTGCAAACGTCGAGCAATCGCTCAGAGATGAAAAGCGCCAGCACTGAAAGCTGTTGCTAGCCAGCACCCTTCCTTGGAAGTGCTTTTGTAGGCCTAAAAACTCCGGGACTCTGTGCTTTTCTAGCCATCTAAACTTCTGCTCATCCTCTCGCGCAGTCTAAAGAGAGCTCAGGTGAGAAATTGCAAACGTCGAGCAATTGCTCAGAGATGAAAAGTGCCAGCACTGAAAGCTGTTGCTAGCCAGCCCCCTTCCTTGGAAGCGCTTTTGTAGCCCTAAGAACAGTGGGGCTCTGGGCTTCTCTAGCCACCTCATCTTCTGCTCATCCTCTCGCGCAGTCTAAAGAGAGCTCAGGTGAGAAATTGCAAACGTCGAGCAATTGCTCAGAGATGAAAAGTGCCAGCACTGAAAGCTGTTGCTAGCCAGCACCCTTCCTTGAAAGCGCTTTCACAGGCGCAGCAACACTGGGGCTTTGCGCTTCTCTAACCACCAAACGTCACGGTCACTATCTCTCCGTCTCGTAGACACGAGCTGAGAAATTGCAAACGTTGAGCAATTGCTCAGAGATGAAAAGTGCCAGCACTGAAAGATGTTGCTAGCCAGCACCCTTCCTTGGAAGCGCTTATGTAGCCCTAAGAACAGTGGGGCTCTGTGCTTCTCTAGCCACCTCATCTTCTGCTCATCCTCTCGCGCAGTCTAAAGAGCGCTCAGGTGAGAAATTGCAAACGTCGAGCAATTGCTCAGAGATGAAAAGTGCCAGCACTGAAAGCTGTTGCTAGCCAGCACCCTTCCTTGGAAGCGCTTTCACAGGCGCAGCAACACTGGGGCTTTGCGCTTCTCTAACCACCAAACGTCACGGTCACTATCTCTCCGTCTCGTTGACACGAGCTGAGAAATTGCAAACCTCGAGCAATTGCTCAGAGATGAAAAGTGCCAGCACTGAAAGCTGTTGCTAGCCAGCACCCTTCCTTGGAAGTGCTTTTGTAGGCCTAAGAACAGTGGGGCTCTGTGCTTCTCTAGCCATCTCATCTTCTGCTCATCCTCTCGCGCACTCTAAAGAGAGCTCAGGTGAGAAATTGCAAACGTCGAGCAATTGCTCAGAGATGAAAAGTGCCAGCACTGAAAGCTGTTGCTAGCCAGCACCCTTCCTTGGAAGCGCTTTTGTAGCCCTAAGAACACTGGGGCTCTGGCCTTCTCTAGCCACCTCATCTTCTGCTCATCCTCTCGCGCAGTCTAAAGAGAGCTCAGCTGAGAAATTGCAAATGTCGAGCAATTGCTCAGAGATGAAAAGTGCCAGCACTGAAAGCTGTTGCTAGCCAGCCCCCTTCCTTGGAAGCGCTTTCACAGGCGCAGCAACACTGGGGCTTTGCGCTTCTCTAACCACCAAACGTCACGGTCATTCTCTTTCGGTCTCGTAGACACGAGCTGAGAAATTGCAAATGTCGAGCAATTGCTCAGAGATGAAAAGTGCCAGCACTGAAAGCTGTTGCTAGCCAGCCCCCTTCCTTGGAAGCGCTTTCACAGGCGCAGCAACACTGGGGCTTTGCGCTTCTCTAACCACCAAACGTCACGGTCACTATCTCTCCGTCTCGTAGACACGAGCTGAGAAATTGCAAACGTCGAGCAATTGCTCAGAGATGAAAAGTGCCAGCACTGAAAGATGTTGCTAGCCAGCCCCCTTCCTTGGAAGCGCTTTTGTAGCCCTAAGAACAGTGGGGCTCTGGGCTTCTCTAGTCATCTCATCTTCTGCTCATCCTGTCGCGCAGTCTAAAGAGAGCTCAGGTGAGAAATTGCAAACGTCGAGCAATTGCTCAGAGATGAAAAGTGCCAGCACTGAAAGCTGTTGCTAGCCAGCACCCTTCCTTGGAAGCGCTTTTGTAGCCCTAAGAACACTGGGGCTCTGGGCTTCTCTAGCCACCTCATCTTCTGCTCATCCTCTCGCGCAGTCTAAAGAGAGCTCAGGTGTGAAATTGCAAACGTCGAGCAATTGCTCAGAGATGAAAAGTGCCAGCACTGAAAGCTGTTGCTAGCCAGCACCCTTCCTTGGAAGCGCTTTCACAGGCGCAGCAACACTGGGGCTTTGCGCTTCTCTACCCACCAAACGTCACGGTCATTCTCTTTCGGTCTCGTAGACACGAGCTGAGAAATTGCAAACCTCGAGCAATTGCTCAGAGATGAAAAGTGCCAGCACTGAAAGATGTTGCTAGCCAGCCCCCTTCCTTGGAAGCGCTTTTGTAGCCCTAAGAACACTGGGGCTCAGTGCTTCTCTAGCCACCTCATCTTCTGCTCATCCTCTCGCGCAGTCTAAAGAGAGCTCAGGTGAGAAATGGCAAACGTCCAGCAATTGCTCAGAGATGAAAAGTGCCAGCACTGAAAGCTGTTGCTAGCCAGCCCCCTTCCTTGGAAGCGCTGTCACAGGCGCAGCAACACTGGGGCTTTGCGCTTCTCTAACCACCAAACGTCACGGTCATTCTCTTTCCGTCTCGTAGACACGAGCTGAGAAATTGCAAACCTCGAGCAATTGCTCAGAGATGAAAAGTGCCAGCACTGAAAGCTGTTGCTAGCCAGCCCCCTTCCTTGGAAGCTCTTTTGTAGCCCTAAGAACAGTGGGGCTCTGGGCTTCTCTAGCCATCTCATCTTCTGCTCATCCTCTCGCGCACTCTAAAGAGAGCTCAGGTGAGAAATTGCAAACGTTGAGCAATTGCTCAGAGATGAAAAGTGCCAGCACTGAAAGCTGTTGCTAGCCAGCCCCCTTCCTTGGAAGCGCTTTCACAGGCGCAGCAACACTGGGGCTTTGCGCTTCTCTAACCACCAAGCGTCACGGTCATTCTCTTTCGGTCTCGTAGACATGAGCCGAGAAAGTGCAAACGTCGAGCAATTGCTCAGAGATGAAAAGTGCCAGCACTGAAAGCTGTTGCGAACCAGCACCCTTACTTGGAAGTGCTTTTGTAGGCCTAAGAACACTGGGGCTGTGGGCTTCCCTAGCCACCTCATCTTCTGCTCATCCTCTCGCGCAGTCTAAAGAGCGCTCAGGTGTGAAATTGCAAACGTTGAGCAATTGCTCAGAGATGAAAAGTGCCAGCACTGAAAGCTGTTGCTAGCCAGCACCCTTCCTTGGAAGCGCTTTTGTAGCCCTAAGAACAGTGGGGCTCTGGGCTTCTCTAGTCACCTCATCTTCTGCTCATCCTCTCGCGCAGTCTAAAGAGAGCTCAGGTGAGAAATTGCAAACGTCGAGCAATTGGTCAGAGAGGAAAAGTGCCAGCACTGAAAGCTGTTGCTAGCCAGCAGCCTTCCTTGGAAGCGCTTTCACAGGCGCAGCAACACTGGGGCTTTGCGCTTCTCTAACCACCAAACATCACGGTCATTCTCTTTCCGTCTCGTACACACGAGCTGAGAAAGTGGAAACGTTGAGCAATTGCTCAGAGATGAAAAGTGCCAGCACTGAAAGCTGTTGCTAGCCAGCACCCTTCCTTGGAAGCGCTTTTGTAGCCCTAAGAACAGTGGAGCTCTGTGCTTCTCTAGCCATGTAAACTTCTGCTCATCCTCTCGCGCACTCTAAAGAGAGCTCAGGTGAGAAATTGCAAAAGTCGAGCAATTGCTCAGAGATGAAAAGTGCCAGCACTGAAAGCTGTTGCTAGCCAGCCCCCTTCCTTGGAAGCGCTTTCACAGGCGCAGCAACACTGGGGCTTTGCGCTTCTCTAACCACCAAACGTCACGGTCACTATCTCTCCGTCTCGTAGACACGAGCTGAGAAATTGCAAACGTCGAGCAATTGCTCAGAGATGAAAAGTGCCAGCACTGAAAGATGTTGCTAGCCAGTCCCCTTCCTTGGAAGCGCTTTTGTAGCCCTAAGAACAGTGGAGCTCTGGGCTTCTCTAGCCATCTCATCTTCTGCTCATCCTCTCACGCAGTCTAAAGAGAGCTCAGGTGAGAAATTGCAAACGTCGAGCAATTGCTCAGAGAGGAAAAGTGCCAGCACTGAAAGCTGTTGCTAGCCAGCACCCTTCCTTGGAAGCGCTTTCACAGGCGCAGCAACACTGGGGCTTTGCGCTTCTCTAACCACCAAACGTCACGGTCACTATCTCTCCGTCTCGTAGACACGAGCTGAGAAATTGCAAACGTCGAGCAATCGCTCAGAGATGAAAAGCGCCAGCACTGAAAGCTGTTGCTAGCCAGCCCCCTTCCTTCGAAGTGCTTTTGTAGGCCTAAGAACACCGGGACTCTGTGCTTTTCTAGCCATCTAAACTTCTGCTCATCCTCTCGCGCAGTCTAAAGAGAGCTCAGGTGAGAAATTGCAAACGTCGAGCAATTGCTGAGAGATGAAAAGTGCCAGCACTGAAAGCTGTTGCTAGCCAGCCCCCTTCCTTGGAAGCGCTTTTGTAGCCCTAAGAACAGTGGGGCTCTGGGCTTCTCTAGCCACCTCATCTTCTGCTCATCCTCTCGCGCAGTCTAAAGAGAGCTCAGGTGAGAAATTGCAAACGTCGAGCAATTGCTCAGAGAGGAAAAGTGCCAGCACTGAAAGCTGTTGCTAGCCAGCACCTTCCTTGAAAGCGCTTTCACAGGCGCAGCAACACTGGGGCTTTGCGCTTCTCTAACCACCAAACGTCACGGTCACTATCTCTCCGTCTCGTAGACACGAGCTGAGAAATTGCAAACGTTGAGCAATTGCTCAGAGATGAAAAGTGCCAGCACTGAAAGCTGTTGCTAGCCAGCACCCTTCCTTGGAAGCGCTTATGTAGCCCTAAGAACACTGGGGCTCTGTGCTTCTCTAGCCACCTCATCTTCTGCTCATCCTCTCGCGCAGTCTAAAGAGCGCTCAGGTGAGAAATTGCAAACGTCGAGCAATTGCTCAGAGAGGAAAAGTGCCAGCACTGAAAGCTGTTGCTAGCCAGCACCCTTCCTTGGAAGCGCTTTCACAGGCGCAGCAACACTGGGGCTTTGCGCTTCTCTAACCACCAAACGTCACGGTCACTATCTCTCCGTCTCGTAGACACGAGCTGAGAAATTGCAAACGTCGAGCAATTGCTCAGAGATGAAAAGTGCCAGCACTGAAAGATGTTGCTAGCCAGCACCCTTCCTTGGAAGCGCTTTTGTAGCCCTAAGAACAGTGGGGCTCTGGGCTTCTCTAGCCATCTAAACTTCTGCTCATCCTCTCGCGCAGTCTAAAGAGAGCTCAGGTGAGAAATTGCAAACGTCGAGCAATTGCTCAGAGAGGAAAAGTGTCAGCACTGAAAGCTGTTGCTAGCCAGCCCCCTTCCTTGGAAGCGCTTTCACAGGCGCAGCAACACTGGGGCTTTGCGCTTCTCTAACCACCAAACGTCACGGTCACTATCTCTCCGTCTCGTAGACACGAGCTGAGAAATTGCAAACTTCGAGCAATTGCTCAGAGATGAAAAGTGCCAGCACTGAAAGCTGTTGCTAGCCAGCCCCCTTCCTTGGAAGCGCTTTTGTAGCCCTAAGAACACTGGGGCTCTGTGCTTGTCTAGCCATCTCATCTTCTGCTCATCATCTCGCGCAGTCTAAAGAGAGCTCAGGTGAGAAATTGCAAACGTCGAGCAATTGCTCAGAGATGAAAAGTGCCAGCACTGAAAGCTGTTGCTAGCCAGCCCCCTTCCTTGGAAGCGCTTTCACAGGCGCAGCAACACTGGGGCTTTGCGCTTCTCTAACCACCAAACGTCACGGTCATTCTCTTTCTGTCTCGTAGACACGAGCTGAGAAATTGCAAAAGTTGAGCAATTGCTCAGAGATGAAAAGTGCCAGCACTGAAAGCTGTTGCTAGCCAGCCCCCTTCCTTGGAAGCGCTTTTGTAGCCCTAAGAACACTGGGGCTCTGGGCTTCTCTAGCCATCTAAACTTCTGCTCATCCTCTCGCGCAGTCTAAAGAGAGCTCAGGTGTGAAATTGCAAACATCGAGCAATTGCTCAGAGATGAAAAGTGCCAGCACTGAAAGCTGTTGCTAGCCAGCACCCTTCCTTGAAAGCGCTTTCACAGGCGCAGCAACACTGGGGCTTTGCGCTTCTCTAACCACCAAACGTCACGGTCACTATCTCTCCGTCTCGTAGACACGAGCTGAGAAATTGCAAACCTCGAGCAATTGCTCAGAGATGAAAAGTGCCAGCACTGAAAGCTGTTGCTAGCCAGCACCCTTCCTTGGAAGTGCTTTTGTAGGCCTAAGAACACTGGGTCTGTGTGCTTTTCTAGCCATCTAAACTTCTGCTCATCGTCTCGCGCAGTCTAAAGAGAGCTCAGGTGAGATATTGCAAACGTCGAGCAATTGCTGAGAGATGAAAAGTGCCAGCACTGAAAGCTGTTGCTAGCCAGCCCCCTTCCTTGGAAGCGCTTTCACAGGCGCAGCAACACTTGCTCTTTGCGCTTCTCTACCCACCAAACGTCACGGTCATTCTCTTTCTGTCTCGTAGACACGAGCTGAGAAATTGCAAATGTCGAGCAATTGCTCAGAGATGAAAAGTGCCAGCACTGAAAGCTGTTGCTAGCCAGCACCCTTCCTTGGAAGCGCTTTTGTAGCCCTAAGAACAGTGGGGCTCTGTGCTTCTCTAGCCACCTCATCTTCTGCTCATCCTCTCGCGCACTCTAAAGAGAGCTCAGGTGTGAAATTGCAAACGTTGAGCAATTGCTCAGAGATGAAAAGTGCCAGCACTGAAAGCTGTTGCTAGCCAGCCCCCTTCCTTGGAAGCGCTGTCACAGGCGCAGCAACACTGGGGCTTTGCGCTTCTCTACCCACCAAATGTCACGGTCACTATCTCTCCGTCTCGTAGACACGAGCTGAGAAATTGCAAACGTCGAGCAATTGCTCAGAGATGAAAAGTGCCAGCACTGAAAGCTGTTGCTAGCCAGCCCCCTTCCTTGGAAGCGCTTTTGTAGCCCTAAGAACACTGGGTCTCAGTGCTTCTCTAGCCACCTCATTTTCTGCTCATCCTCTCGCGCACTCTAAAGAGAGCTCAGGTGAGAAATTGCAAACGTCGAGCAATTGCTCAGAGATGAAAAGTGCCAGCACTGAAAGCTGTTGCTAGCCAGCACCCTTCCTTGGAAGCGCTTTTGTAGCCCTAAGAACACTGGGGCTCTGGGCTTCTCTAGCCACCTCATCTTCTGCTCATCCTCTCGCGCAGTCTAAAGAGAGCTCAGGTGAGAAATTGCAAACGTCGAGCAATTGCTCAGAGATGAAAAGTGCCAGCACTGAAAGCTGTTGCTAGCCAGCACCCTTCCTTGGAAGCGCTTTCACAGGCGCAGCAACACTGGGGCTTTGCGCTTCTCTAACCACCAAACGTCACGGTCACTATTTCTCCGTCTCGTAGACACGAGCTGAGAAATTGCAAACGTCGAGCAATTGCTCAGAGATGAAAAGTGCCAGCACTGAAAGATGTTGCTAGCCAGTCCCCTTCCTTGGAAGCGCTTTTGTAGCCCTAAGAACAGTGGAGCTCTGGGCTTCTCTAGCCATCTCATCTTCTGCTCATCCTCTCGCGCAGTCTAAAGAGAGCTCAGGTGAGAAATTGCAAACGTCGAGCAATTGCTGAGAGATGAAAAGTGCCAGCACTGAAAGCTGTTGCTAGCCAGCACCCTTCCTTGGAAGCGCTTTTGTAGCCCTAAGAACACTGGGGCTCTGGGCTTCTCTAGCCACCTCATCTTCTGCTCATCCTCTCGCGCAGTCTAAAGAGAGCTCAGGTGTGAAATTGCAAACGTCGAGCAATTGCTCAGAGATGAAAAGTGCCAGCACTGAAAGCTGTTGCTAGCCAGCACCCTTCCTTGGAAGCGCTTTCACAGGCGCAGCAACACTGGGGCTTTGCGCTTCTCTAACCACCAAACGTCACGGTCACTATCTCTCCGTCTCGTAGACACGAGCTGAGAAATAGCAAACGTCGAGCAATTGCTCAGAGATGAAAAGTGCCAGCACTGAAAGCTGTTGCTAGCCAGCACCCTTCCTTGGAAGCGCTTTTGTAGCCCTAAGAACAGTGGGGCTCAGGGCTTCTCTAGCCATGTAAACTTCGGCTCATCCTCTCGCGCAGTCTAAAGAGAGCTCAGGTGAGAAATTGCAAACGTCGAGCAATTGCTCAGAGAGGAAAAGTGCCAGCACTGAAAGCTGTTGCTAGCCAGCACCCTTCCTTGGAAGCGCTTTCACAGGCGCAGCAACACTGGGGCTTTGCGCTTCTCTAACCACCAAACGTCACGGTCACTATCTCTCCGTCTCGTAGACACGAGCTGAGAAAATGCAAATGTCGAGCAATTGCTCAGAGATGAAAAGTGCCAGCACTGAAAGCTGTTGCTAGCCAGCCCCCTTCCTTGGAAGCGCTTATGTAGCCCTAAGAACAGTGGGGCTCTGTGCTTCTCTAGCCACCTCATCTTCTGCTCATCCTCTCGCGCAGTCTAAAGAGCGCTCAGGTGAGAAATTGCAAACGTCGAGCAATTGCTCAGAGATGAAAAGTGCCAGCACTGAAAGCTGTTGCTAGCCAGCACCCTTCCTTGGAAGCGCTTTCACAGGCGCAGCAACACTGGGGCTTTGCGCTTCTCTAACCACCAAACGTCACGGTCACTATCTCTCCGTCTCGTAGACACGAGCTGAGAAATTGCAAAAGTTGAGCAATTGCTCAGAGATGAAAAGTGCCAGCACTGAAAGATGTTGCTAGCCAGCACCCTTCCTTGGAAGCGCTTTTGTAGCCCTAAGAACACTGGGGCTCTGGGCTTCTCTAGCCACCTCATCTTCTGCTCATCCTCTCGCGCAGTCTAAAGAGAGCTCAGGTGAGAAATTGCAAACGTCGAGCAATTGCTCAGAGATGAAAAGTGCCAGCACTGAAAGCTGTTGCTAGCCAGCCCCCTTCCTTGGAAGCGCTTTCACAGGCGCAGCAACACTGGGGCTTTGCGCTTCTCTAACCACCAAACGTCACGGTCATTCTCTTTCGGTCTCGTAGACACGAGCTGAGAAATTGCAAACGTCGAGCAATTGCTCAGAGATGAAAAGTGCCAGCACTGAAAGCTGTTGCTAGCCAGCAGCCTTCCTTGGAAGCGCTTTCACAGGCGCAGCAACACTGGGGCTTTGCGCTTCTCTAACCACCAAACGTCACGGTCACTATCTCTCCGTCTCGTAGACACGAGCTGAGAAATTGCAAACGTCGAGCAATTGCTCAGAGATGAAAAGTGCCAGCACTGAAAGCTGTTGCTAGCCAGTCCCCTTCCTTGGAAGCGCTTTTGTAGCCCTAAGAACAGTGGAGCTCTGGGCCTCTCTAGCCATCTCATCTTCTGCTCATCCTCTCGCACAGTCTAAAGAGAGCTCAGGTGAGACATTGCAAACGTCGAGCAATTGCTCAGAGAGGAAAAGTGTCAGCACTGAAAGCTGTTGCTAGCCAGCACCCTTCCTTGGAAGCGCTTTCACAGGCGCAGCAACACTGGGGCTTTGCGCTTCTCTAACCACCAAACGTCACGGTCACTATCTCTCCGTCTCGTAGACACGAGCTGAGAAATTGCAAACTTCGAGCAATTGGTCAGAGATGAAAAGTGCCAGCACTGAAAGCTGTTGCTAGCCAGCACCCTTCCTTGGAAGCGCTTTTGTAGCCCTAAGAACACTGGGGCTCTGTGCTTGTCTAGCCATCTCATCTTCTGCTCATCCTCTCGCGCAGTCTAAAGAGAGCTCAGGTGAGAAATTGCAAACGTCGAGCAATTGCTCAGAGATGAAAAGTGCCAGCACTGAAAGCTGTTGCTAGCCAGCCCCCTTCCTTGGAAGCGCTTTCACAGGCACAGCAACACTGGGGCTTTGCGCTTCTCTAACCACCAAACGTCACGGTCATTCTCTTTCTGTCTCGTAGACACGAGCTGAGAAATTGCAAACGTCGAGCAATTGCTCAGAGATGAAAAGTGCCAGCACTGAAAGATGTTGCTAGCCAGCCCCCTTCCTTGGAAGCGCTTTTGTAGCCCTAAGAACACTGGGGCTCTGGGCTTCTCTAGCCACCTCATCTTCTGCTCATCCTCTCGCGCAGTCTAAAGAGAGCTCAGGTGTGAAATTGCAAACATCGAGCAATTGCTCAGAGATGAAAAGTGCCAGCACTGAAAGCTGTTGCTAGCCAGCACCCTTCCTTGAAAGCGCTTTCACAGGCGCAGCAACACTGGGGCTTTGCGCTTCTCTAACCACCAAACGTCACGGTCACTATCTCTCCGTCTCGTAGACACGAGCTGAGAAATTGCAAATGTCGAGCAATTGCTCAGAGATGAAAAGTGCCAGCACTGAAAGATGTTGCTAGCCAGCACCCTTCCTTGGAAGCGCTTATGTAGCCCTAAGAACAGTGGGGCTGTGGGCTTCTCTACCCACCTCATCTTCTGCTCATCCTCTCGCGCAGTCTAAAGAGCGCTCAGGTGAGAAATTGCAAACGTCGAGCAATTGCTCAGAGATGAAAAGTGCCAGCACTGAAAGCTGTTGCTAGCCAGCCCTTTTCCTTGGAAGCGCTTTTCTAGCCCTAAGAACACTGGGGCTCTGGGCTTCTCTAGCCATCTCATCTTCTGCTCATCCTCTCGCGCACTCTAAAGAGAGCTCAGGTGAGACATTGCAAACGTCGAGCAATTGCTCAGAGAGGAAAAGTGTCAGCACTGAAAGCTGTTGCTAGCCAGCACCCTTCCTTGGAAGCGCTTTCACAGGCGCAGCAACACTGGGGCTTTGCGCTTCTCTAACCACCAAACGTCACGGTCACTATCTCTCCGTCTCGTAGACACGAGCTGAGAAATTGCAAACGTCGAGCAATTGCTCAGAGATGAAAAGTGCCAGCACTGAAAGCTGTTGCTAGCCAGCCCCCTTCCTTGGAAGCGCTTTTGTAGCCCTAAGAACACTGGGGCTCTGTGCTTGTCTAGCCATCTCATCTTCTGCTCATCCTCTCGCGCAGTCTAAAGAGAGCTCAGGTGAGAAATTGCAAACGTCGAGCAATTGCTCAGAGAGGAAAAGTGCCAGCACTGAAAGCTCTTGCTAGCCAGCCCCCTTCCTTGGAAGCGCTTTCACAGGCACAGCAACACTGGGGCTTTGCGCTTCTCTAACCACCAAACGTCACGGTCACTATCTCTCCGTCTCGTAGACACGAGCTGAGAAATTGCAAACGTCGAGCAATTGCTCAGAGATGAAAAGTGCCAGCACTGAAAGCTGTTGCTAGCCAGCACCCTTCCTTGGAAGTGCTTTTGTAGGCCTAAGAACACTGGGACTGTGTGCTTTTCTAGCCATCTAAACTTCTGCTCATCCTCTCGCGCAGTCTAAAGAGAGCTCAGGTGAGAAATTGCAAACGTTGAGCAATTGCTCAGAGATGAAAAGTGCCAGCACTGAAAGCTGTTGCTAGCCAGCCCCCTTCCTTGGAAGCGCTTTCACAGGCGCAGCAACACTGGGGCTTTGCGCTTCTCTACCCACCAAACGTCACGGTCATTCTCTTTCTGTCTCGTAGACACGAGCTGAGAAATTGCAAATGTCGAGCAATTGCTCAGAGATGAAAAGTGCCAGCACTGAAAGCTGTTGCTAGCCAGCACCCTTCCTTGGAAGCGCTTATGTAGCCCTAAGAACAGTGGGGCTCTGTGCTTCTCTAGCCACCTCATCTTCTGCTCATCCTCTCGCGCACTCTAAAGAGAGCTCAGGTGAGAAATTGCAAACGTTGAGCAATTGCTCAGAGATGAAAAGTGCCAGCACTGAAAGATGTTGCTAGCCAGCCCCCTTCCTTGGAAGCGCTTTTGTAGCCCTAAGAACACTGGGTCTCAGTGCTTCTCTAGCCACCTCATCTTCTGCTCATCCCGTCGCGCAGTCTAAAGAGAGCTCAGGTGAGAAATGGCAAACGTCCAGCAATTGCTCAGAGAGGAAAAGTGCCAGCACTGAAAGCTGTTGCTAGCCAGCCCCCTTCCTTGGAAGCGCTTTCACAGGCGCAGCAACACTGGGGCTTTGCGCTTCTCTAACCACCAAACGTCACGGTCATTCTCTTTCGGTCTCGTAGACACGATCTGAGAAATTGCAAACGTCGAGCAATTGCTCAGAGATGAAAAGTGCCAGCACTGAAAGATGTTGCTAGCCAGCACCCTTCCTTGGAAGCGCTTTTGTAGCCCTAAGAACACTGGGGCTCTGGGCTTCTCTAGCCATCTAAACTTCTGCTCATCCTCTCGCGCAGTCTAAAGAGAGCTCAGGTGAGAAATTGCAAACGTCGAGCAATTGCTCAGAGATGAAAAGTGCCAGCACTGAAAGCTGTTGCTAGCCAGCACCCTTCCTTGGAAGCGCTTTCACAGGCGCAGCAACACTGGGGCTTTGCGCTTCTCTAACCACCAAGCGTCACGGTCATTCTCTTTCGGTCTCGTAGACACGAGCTGAGAAAGTGCAAACGTCGAGCAATGGCTCAGAGATGAAAAGTGCCAGCACTGAAAGCTGTTGCTAACCAGCACCCTTCTTTGGAAGTGCTTTTGTAGCCCTAAGAACACTGGGGCTCTGGGCTTCCGTAGCCACCTCATTTTCTGCTCATCCTCTCGCGCACTCTAAAGAGAGCTCAGGTGAGAAATTGCAAACGTCGAGCAATTGCTCAGAGATGAAAAGTGCCAGCACTGAAAGCTGTTGCTAGCCAGCCCCCTTCCTTGGAAGCGCTTTTGTAGCCCTAAGAACACTGGGGCTCTGGGCTTCTCTAGCCACCTCATCTTCTGCTCATCCTCTCGCGCAGTCTAAAGAGAGCTCAGGTGTGAAATTGCAAACGTCGAGCAATTGCTCAGAGATGAAAAGTGCCAGCACTGAAAGCTGTTGCTAGCCAGCACCCTTCCTTGGAAGCGCTTTCACAGGCGCAGCAACACTGGGGCTTTGCGCTTCTCTAACCACCAAACGTCACGGTCACTATTTCTCCATCTCGTAGACACGAGCTGAGAAATTGCAAACGTCGAGCAATTGCTCAGAGATGAAAAGTGCCAGCACTGAAAGATGTTGCTAGCCAGTCCCCTTCCTTGGAAGCGCTTTTGTAGCCCTAAGAACAGTGGAGCTCTGGGCTTCTCTAGCCATCTCATCTTCTGCTCATCCTCTCGCGCAGTCTAAAGAGAGCTCAGGTGAGAAATTGCAAACGTCGAGCAATTGCTCAGAGAGGAAAAGTGCCAGCACTGAAAGCTGTTGCTAGCCAGCACCCTTCCTTGGAAGCGCTTTCACAGGCGCAGCAACACTGGGGCTTTGCGCTTCTCTAACCACCAAACGTCACGGTCACTATCTCTCCGTCTCGTAGACACGAGCTGAGAAAATGCAAATGTCGAGCAATTGCTCAGAGATGAAAAGTGCCAGCACTGAAAGCTGTTGCTAGCCAGCACCCTTCCTTGGAAGCGCTTATGTAGCCCTAAGAACACTGGGGCTCTGGGCTTCTCTAGCCACCTCATCTTCTGCTCATCCTCTCGCGCAGTCTAAAGAGCGCTCAGGTGAGAAATTGCAAACGTCGAGCAATTGCTCAGAGATGAAAAGTGCCAGCACTGAAAGCTGTTGCTAGCCAGCACCCTTCCTTGGAAGCGCTTTCACAGGCGCAGCAACACTGGGGCTTTGCGCTTCTCTAACCACCAAACGTCACGGTCACTATCTCTCCGTCTCGTAGACATGAGCTGAGAAATTGCAAACGTTGAGCAATTGCTCAGAGATGAAAAGTGCCAGCACTGAAAGATGTTGCTAGCCAGCACCCTTCCTTGGAAGCGCTTTTGTAGCCCTAAGAACAGTGGGGCTCTGGGCTTCTCTAGCCACCTCATCTTCTGCTCATCCTCTCGCGCAGTCTAAAGAGAGCTCAGGTGAGAAATTGCAAACGTCGAGCAATTGCTCAGAGATGAAAAGTGCCAGCACTGAAAGCTGTTGCTAGCCAGCAACCTTCCTTGGAAGCGCTTTCACAGGCGCAGCAACACTGGGGCTTTGCGCTTCTCTAACCACCAAGCGTCACGGTCATTCTCTTTCGGTCTCGTAGACACGAGCTGAGAAAGTGCAAACGTCGAGCAATGGCTCAGAGATGAAAAGTGCCAGCACTGAAAGCTGTTGCTAACCAGCACCCTTCTTTGGAAGTGCTTTTGTAGCCCTAAGAACACTGGGGCTCTGGGCTTCCGTAGCCACCTCATTTTCTGCTCATCCTCTCGCGCACTCTAAAGAGAGCTCAGGTGAGAAATTGCAAACGTCGAGCAATTGCTCAGAGATGAAAAGTGCCAGCACTGAAAGCTGTTGCTAGCCAGCACCCTTCCTTGGAAGCGCTTTTGTAGCCCTAAGAACACTGGGGCTCTGGGCTTCTCTAGCCACCTCATCTTCTGCTCATCCTCTCGCGCAGTCTAAAGAGAGCTCAGGTGTGAAATTGCAAACGTCGAGCAATTGCTCAGAGATGAAAAGTGCCAGCACTGAAAGCTGTTGCTAGCCAGCACCCTTCCTTGGAAGCGCTTTCACAGGCGCAGCAACACTGGGGCTTTGCGCTTCTCTAACCACCAAACGTCACGGTCACTATTTCTCCATCTCGTAGACACGAGCTGAGAAATTGCAAACGTCGAGCAATTGCTCAGAGATGAAAAGTGCCAGCACTGAAAGATGTTGCTAGCCAGTCCCCTTCCTTGGAAGCGCTTTTGTAGCCCTAAGAACAGTGGAGCTCTGGGCTTCTCTAGCCATCTCATCTTCTGCTCATCCTCTCGCGCAGTCTAAAGAGAGCTCAGGTGAGAAATTGCAAACGTCGAGCAATTGCTCAGAGATGAAAAGTGCCAGCACTGAAAGCTGTTGCTAGCCAGCACCCTTCCTTGGAAGCGCTTTTGTAGCCCTAAGAACACTGGGGCTCTGGGCTTCTCTAGCCACCTCATCTTCTGCTCATCCTCTCGCGCAGTCTAAAGAGAGCTCAGGTGTGAAATTGCAAACGTCGAGCAATTGCTCAGAGATGAAAAGTGCCAGCACTGAAAGCTGTTGCTAGCCAGCACCCTTCCTTGGAAGCGCTTTCACAGGCGCAGCAACACTGGGGCTTTGCGCTTCTCTAACCACCAAACGTCACGGTCACTATCTCTCCGTCTCGTAGACACGAGCTGAGAAATAGCAAACGTCGAGCAATTGCTCAGAGATGAAAAGTGCCAGCACTGAAAGATGTTGCTAGCCAGCACCCTTCCTTGGAAGCGCTTTTGTAGCCCTAAGAACAGTGGGGCTCAGGGCTTCTCTAGCCATGTAAACTTCGGCTCATCCTCTCGCGCAGTCTAAAGAGAGCTCAGGTGAGAAATTGCAAACGTCGAGCAATTGCTCAGAGAGGAAAAGTGCCAGCACTGAAAGCTGTTGCTAGCCAGCCCCCTTCCTTGGAAGCGCTTTCACAGGCGCAGCAACACTGGGGCTTTGCGCTTCTCTAACCACCAAACGTCACGGTCACTATCTCTCCGTCTCGTAGACACGAGCTGAGAAAATGCAAATGTCGAGCAATTGCTCAGAGATGAAAAGTGCCAGCACTGAAAGCTGTTGCTAGCCAGCACCCTTCCTTGGAAGCGCTTATGTAGCCCTAAGAACAGTGGGGCTCTGTGCTTCTGTAGCCACCTCATCTTCTGCTCATCCTCTCGCGCAGTCTAAAGAGCGCTCAGGTGAGAAATTGCAAACGTCGAGCAATTGCTCAGAGATGAAAAGTGCCAGCACTGAAAGCTGTTGCTAGCCAGCACCCTTCCTTGGAAGCGCTTTCACAGGCGCAGCAACACTGGGGCTTTGCGCTTCTCTAACCACCAAACGTCACGGTCACTATCTCTCCGTCTCGTAGACATGAGCTGAGAAATTGCAAACGTTGAGCAATTGCTCAGAGATGAAAAGTGCCAGCACTGAAAGATGTTGCTAGCCAGCACCCTTCCTTGGAAGCGCTTTTGTAGCCCTAAGAACAGTGGGGCTCTGGGCTTCTCTAGCCACCTCATCTTCTGCTCATCCTCTCGCGCAGTCTAAAGAGAGCTCAGGTGAGAAATTGCAAACGTCGAGCAATTGCTCAGAGATGAAAAGTGCCAGCACTGAAAGCTGTTGCTAGCCAGCACCCTTCCTTGGAAGCGCTTTCACAGGCGCAGCAACACTGGGGCTTTGCGCTTCTCTAACCACCAAACGTCACGGTCATTCTCTTTCGGTCTCGTAGACACGAGCTGAGAAATTGCAAACCTCGAGCAATTGCTCAGAGATGAAAAGTGCCAGCACTGAAAGCTGTTGCTAGCCAGCACCCTTCCTTGGAAGCGCTTTCACAGGCGCAGCAACACTTGCTCTTTGCCCTTCTCTAACCACCAAACGTCACGGTCACTATCTCTCCGTCTCGTAGACACGAGCTGAGAAATTGCAAACGTCGAGCAATTGCTCAGAGATGAAAAGTGCCAGCACTGAAAGATGTTGCTAGCCAGTCCCATTCCTTGGAAGCGCTTTTGTAGCCCTAAGAACAGTGGAGCTCTGGGCTTCTCTAGCCATCTCATCTTCTGCTCATCCTCTCGCACAGTCTAAAGAGAGCTCAGGTGAGACATTGCAAACGTCGAGCAATTGCTCTGAGAGGAAAAGTGCCAGCACTGAAAGCTGTTGCTAGCCAGCCCCCTTCCTTGGAAGCGCTTTCACAGGCGCAGCAACACTGGGGCTTTGCGCTTCTCTAACCACGAAACGTCACGGTCACTATCTCTCCGTCTCGTAGACACGAGCTGAGAAATTGCAAACCTCGAGCAATTGCTCACAGATGAAAAGTGCCAGCACTGAAAGCTGTTGCTAGCGAGCACCCTTCCTTGGAAGCGCTTTCACAGGCGCAGCAACACTGGGGCTTTGCGCTTCTCTAACCACCAAACGTCACGGTCATTCTCTTTCGGTCTCGTAGACACGAGCTGAGAAATTGCAAACGTCGAGCAATTGCTCAGAGATGAAAAGTGCCAGCACTGAAAGATGTTGCTAGCCAGCACCCTTCCTTGGAAGCGCTTTTGTAGCCCTAAGAACACTGGGGCTCTGGGCTTCTCTAGCCATCTAAACTTCTGCTCATCCTCTCGCGCAGTCTAAAGAGAGCTCAGGTGAGAAATTGCAAACGTCGAGCAATTGCTCAGAGATGAAAAGTGCCAGCACTGAAAGCTGTTGCTAGCCAGCAGCCTTCCTTGGAAGCGCTTTCACAGGCGCAGCAACACTGGGGCTTTGCGCTTCTCTAACCACCAAGCGTCACGGTCATTCTCTTTCAGTCTCGTAGACACGAGCTGAGAAAGTGCAAACGTCGAGCAATGGCTCAGAGATGAAAAGTGCCAGCACTGAAAGCTGTTGCTAACCAGCACCCTTCTTTGGAAGTGCTTTTGTAGCCCTAAGAACACTGGGGCTCTGGGCTTCCCTAGCCACCTCATTTTCTGCTCATCCTCTCGCGCACTCTAAAGAGAGCTCAGGTGAGAAATTGCAAACGTCGAGCAATTGCTCAGAGATGAAAAGTGCCAGCACTGAAAGCTGTTGCTAGCCAGCACCCTTCCTTGGAAGCGCTTTTGTAGCCCTAAGAACACTGGGGCTCTGGGCTTCTCTAGCCACCTCATCTTCTGCTCATCCTCTCGCGCAGTCTAAAGAGAGCTCAGGTGAGAAATTGCAAACGTCGAGCAATTGCTCAGAGATGAAAAGTGCCAGCACTGAAAGCTGTTGCTAGCCAGCACCCTTCCTTGGAAGCGCTTTCACAGGCGCAGCAACACTGGGGCTTTGCGCTTCTCTAACCACCAAACGTCACGGTCAATATTTCTCCGTCTCGTAGACACGAGCTGAGAAATTGCAAACGTCGAGCAATTGCTCAGAGATGAAAAGTGCCAGCACTGAAAGATGTTGCTAGCCAGCACCCTTCCTTGGAAGCGCTTTTGTAGCCCTAAGAACAGTGGGGCTCTGGGCTTCTCTAGCCATCTCATCTTCTGCTCATCCTCTCGCGCAGTCTAAAGAGAGCTCAGGTGAGAAATTGCAAATGTCGAGCAATTGCTCAGAGATGAAAAGTGCCAGCACTGAAAGATGTTGCTAGCCAGCACCCTTCCTTGGAAGCGCTTTTGTAGCCCTAAGAACACTGGGGCTCTGGGCTTCTCTAGCCACCTCATCTTCTGCTCATCCTCTCGCGCAGTCTAAAGAGAGCTCAGGTGTGAAATTGCAAACGTCGAGCAATTGCTCAGAGATGAAAAGTGCCAGCACTGAAAGCTGTTGCTAGCCAGCCCCCTTCCTTGGAAGCGCTTTCACAGGCGCAGCAACACTGGGGCTTTGCGCTTCTCTAACCACCAAACGTCACGGTCACTATCTCTCCGTCTCGTAGACACGAGCTGAGAAATTGCAAACGTCGAGCAATTGCTCAGAGATGAAAAGTGCCAGCACTGAAAGATGTTGCTAGCCAGCACCCTTCCTTGGAAGCGCTTTTGTAGCCCTAAGAACAGTGGGGCTCAGGGCTTCTCTAGCCATGTAAACTTCGGCTCATCCTCTCGCGCAGTCTAAAGAGAGCTCAGGTGAGAAATTGCAAACGTCGAGCAATTGCTCAGAGAGGAAAAGTGCCAGCACTGAAAGCTGTTGCTAGCCAGCACCCTTCCTTGGAAGCGCTTTCACAGGCGCAGCAACACTGGGGCTTTGCGCTTCTCTAACCACCAAACGTCACGGTCACTATCTCTCCGTCTCGTAGACACGAGCTGAGAAATTGCAAACGTCGAGCAATTGCTCAGAGATGAAAAGTGCCAGCACTGAAAGATGTTGCTAGCCAGCACCCTTCCTTGGAAGCGCTTATGTAGCCCTAAGAACACTGGGGCTCTGGGCTTCTCTAGCCACCTCATCTTCTGCTCATCCTCTCGCGCAGTCTAAAGAGCGCTCAGGTGAGAAATTGCAAACGTCGAGCAATTGCTCAGAGATGAAAAGTGCCAGCACTGAAAGCTGTTGCTAGCCAGCACCCTTCCTTGGAAGCGCTTTCACAGGCGCAGCAACACTGGGGCTTTGCGCTTCTCTAACCACCAAACGTCACGGTCACTATCTCTCCGTCTCGTAGACATGAGCTGAGAAATTGCAAACGTTGAGCAATTGCTCAGAGATGAAAAGTGCCAGCACTGAAAGATGTTGCTAGCCAGCACCCTTCCTTGGAAGCGCTTTTGTAGCCCTAAGAACAGTGGGGCTCTGGGCTTCTCTAGCCACCTCATCTTCTGCTCATCCTCTCGCGCAGTCTAAAGAGAGCTCAGGTGAGAAATTGCAAACGTCGAGCAATTGCTCAGAGATGAAAAGTGCCAGCACTGAAAGCTGTTGCTAGCCAGCACCCTTCCTTGGAAGCGCTTTCACAGGCGCAGCAACACTGGGGCTTTGCGCTTCTCTAACCACCAAACGTCACGGTCATTCTCTTTCGGTCTCGTAGACACGAGCTGAGAAATTGCAAACCTCGAGCAATTGCTCAGAGATGAAAAGTGCCAGCACTGAAAGCTGTTGCTAGCCAGCACCCTTCCTTGGAAGCGCTTTCACAGGCGCAGCAACACTGGGGCTTTGCGCTTCTCTAACCACCAAACGTCACGGTCACTATCTCTCCGTCTCGTAGACACGAGCTGAGAAATTGCAAACGTCGAGCAATTGCTCAGAGATGAAAAGTGCCAGCACTGAAAGATGTTGCTAGCCAGTCCCATTCCTTGGAAGCGCTTTTGTAGCCCTAAGAACAGTGGAGCTCTGGGCTTCTCTAGCCATCTCATCTTCTGCTCATCCTCTCGCACAGTCTAAAGAGAGCTCAGGTGAGACATTGCAAACGTCGAGCAATTGCTCTGAGAGGAAAAGTGCCAGCACTGAAAGCTGTTGCTAGCCAGCCCCCTTCCTTGGAAGCGCTTTCACAGGTGCAGCAACACTGGGGCTTTGCGCTTCTCTAACCACCAAACGTCACGGTCACTATCTCTCCGTCTCGTAGACACGAGCTGAGAAATTGCAAACTTCGAGCAATTGCTCAGAGATGAAAAGTGCCAGCACTGAAAGCTGTTGCTAGCCAGCCCCCTTCCTTGGAAGCGCTTTTGTAGCCCTAAGAACACTGGGGCTCTGTGCTTGTCTAGCCATCTCATCTTCTGCTCATCCTCTCGCGCAGTCTAAAGAGAGCTCAGGTGAGAAATTGCAAACCTCGAGCAATTGCTCAGAGATGAAAAGTGCCAGCACTGAAAGCTTTTGCTAGCCAGCCCCCTTCCTTGGAAGCGCTTTCACAGGCGCAGCAACACTGGGGCTTTGCGCTTCTCTAACCACCAAACGTCACGCTCATTCTCTTTCTGTCTCGTAGACACGAGCTGAGAAATTGCAAACGTCGAGCAATTGCTCAGAGATGAAAAGTGCCAGCACTGAAAGATGTTGCTAGCCAGCACCCTTCCTTGGAAGCGCTTTTGTAGCCCTAAGAACACTGGGGCTCTGGGCTTCTCTAGCCACCTCATCTTCTGCTCATCCTCTCGCGCAGTCTAAAGAGAGCTCAGGTGTGAAATTGCAAACGTCGAGCAATTGCTCAGAGATGAAAAGTGCCAGCACTGAAAGCTGTTGCTAGCCAGCACCCTTCCTTGAAAGCGCTTTCACAGGCGCAGCAACACTGGGGCTTTGCGCTTCTCTACCCACCAAACGTCACGGTCACTATCTCTCCGTCTCGTAGACACGAGCTGAGAAATTGCAAATGTCGAGCAATTGCTCAGAGATGAAAAGTGCCAGCACTGAAAGATGTTGCTAGCCAGCCCCCTTCCTTGGAAGCGCTTATGTAGCCCTAAGAACAGTGGGGCTGTGGGCTTCTCTACCCACCTCATCTTCTGCTCATCCTCTCGCGCAGTCTAAAGAGCGCTCAGGTGAGAAATTGCAAACGTCGAGCAATTGCTCAGAGATGAAAAGTGCCAGCACTGAAAGCTGTTGCTAGCCAGCCCTTTTCCTTGGAAGCGCTTTTGTAGCCCTAAGAACAGTGGAGCTCTTGGCTTCTCTAGCCACCTCATCTTCTGCTCATCCTCTCGCGCACTCTAAAGAGAGCTCAGGTGAGACATTGCAAACGTCGAGCAATTGCTCAGAGAGGAAAAGTGTCAGCACTGAAAGCTGTTGCTAGCCAGCACCCTTCCTTGGAAGCGCTTTCACAGGCGCAGCAACACTGGGGCTTTGCGCTTCTCTAACCACCAAACGTCACGGTCACTATCTCTCCGTCTCGTAGACACGAGCTGAGAAATTGCAAACGTCGAGCAATTGCTCAGAGATGAAAAGTGCCAGCACTGAAAGCTGTTGCTAGCCAGCCCCCTTCCTTGGAAGCGCTTTTGTAGCCCTAAGAACAGTGGAGCTCTGTGCTTGTCTAGCCATCTCATCTTCTGCTCATCCTCTCGCGCAGTCTAAAGAGAGCTCAGGTGAGAAATTGCAAACGTCGAGCAATTGCTCAGAGAGGAAAAGTGCCAGCACTGAAAGCTGTTGCTAGCCAGCCCCCTTCCTTGGAAGCGCTTTCACAGGCGCAGCAACACTGGGGCTTTGCGCTTCTCTAACCACCAAACGTCACGGTCACTATCTCTCCGTCTCGTAGACACGAGCTGAGAAATTGCAAACCTCGAGCAATTGCTCAGAGATGAAAAGTGCCAGCACTGAAAGCTGTTGCTAGCCAGCACCCTTCCTTGGAAGTGCTTTTGTAGGCCTAAGAACACTGGGACTGTGTGCTTTTCTAGCCATCTAAACTTCTGCTCATCCTCTCGCGCAGTCTAAAGAGAGCTCAGGTGAGAAATTGCAAACGTTGAGCAATTGCTCAGAGATGAAAAGTGCCAGCACTGAAAGCTGTTGCTAGCCAGCACCCTTCCTTGGAAGCGCTTTCACAGGCGCAGCAACACTGGGGCTTTGCGCTTCTCTAACCACCAAACGTCACGGTCATTCTCTTTCGGTCTCGTAGACACGAGCTGAGAAATTGCAAATGTCGAGCAATTGCTCAGAGATGAAAAGTGCCAGCACTGAAAGCTGTTGCTAGCCAGCACCCTTCCTTGGAAGCGCTTATGTAGCCCTAAGAACACTGGGGCTCTGGGCTTCTCTAGCCACCTCATCTTCTGCTCATCCTCTCGCGCACTCTAAAGAGAGCTCAGGTGAGAAATTGCAAACGTTGAGCAATTGCTCAGAGATGAAAAGTGCCAGCACTGAAAGATGTTGCTAGCCAGCCCCCTTCCTTGGAAGCGCTTTTGTAGCCCTAAGAACACTGGGTCTCAGTGCTTCTCTAGCCACCTCATCTTCTGCTCATCCCGTCGCGCAGTCTAAAGAGAGCTCAGGTGAGAAATGGCAAACGTCCAGCAATTGCTCAGAGAGGAAAAGTGCCAGCACTGAAAGCTCTTGCTAGCCAGCACCCTTCCTTGGAAGCGCTTTCACAGGCGCAGCAACACTGGGGCTTTGCGCTTCTCTAACCCCCAAACGTCACGGTCACTATCTCTCCGTCTCGTAGACACGAGCTGAGAAATTGCAAACGTCGAGCAATTGCTCAGAGATGAAAAGTGCCAGCACTGAAAGCTGTTGCTAGCCAGCACCCTTCCTTGGAAGCTCTTTTGTAGCCCTAAGAACAGTGGGGCTCTGTGCTTCTCTAGCCACCTCATCTTCTGCTCATCCTCTCGCGCAGTCTAAAGAGCGCTCAGGTGAGAAATTGCAAACGTCGAGCAATTGCTCAGAGATGAAAAGTGCCAGCACTGAAAGCTGTTGCTAGCCAGCACCCTTCCTTGGAAGCGCTTTCACAGGCGCAGCAACACTGGGGCTTTGCGCTTCTCTAACCACCAAACGTCACGGTCACTATCTCTCCGTCTCGTAGACACGAGCTGAGAAATTGCAAAAGTTGAGCAATTGCTCAGAGATGAAAAGTGCCAGCACTGAAAGCTGTTGCTAGCCAGCACCCTTCCTTGGAAGCGCTTTTGTAGCCCTAAGAACACTGGGGCTCTGGGCTTCTCTAGCCACCTCATCTTCTGCTCATCCTCTCGCGCAGTCTAAAGAGAGCTCAGGTGAGAAATTGCAAACGTCGAGCAATTGCTCAGAGATGAAAAGTGCCAGCACTGAAAGCTGTTGCTAGCCAGCACCCTTCCTTGGAAGCGCTTTCACAGGCGCAGCAACACTGGGGCTTTGCGCTTCTCTAACCACCAAACGTCACGGTCATTCTCTTTCGGTCTCGTAGACACGAGCTGAGAAATTGCAAACCTCGAGCAATTGCTCAGAGATGAAAAGTGCCAGCACTGAAAGCTGTTGCTAGCCAGCACCCTTCCTTGGAAGCGCTTTCACAGGCGCAGCAACACTGGGGCTTTGCGCTTCTCTAACCACCAAACGTCACGGTCATTCTCTTTCGGTCTCGTAGACACGAGCTGAGAAATTGCAAACGTCGAGCAATTGCTCAGAGATGAAAAGTGCCAGCACTGAAAGATGTTGCTAGCCAGCCCCCTTCCTTGGAAGCGCTTTTGTAGCCCTAAGAACAGTGGAGCTCTGGGCTTCTCTAGCCATCTCATCTTCTGCTCATCCTCTCGCGCAGTCTAAAGAGAGCTCAGGTGAGAAATTGCAAACGTCGAGCAATTGCTCAGAGATGAAAAGTGCCAGCACTGAAAGCTGTTGCTAGCCAGCACCCTTCCTTGGAAGCGCTTTTGTAGCCCTAAGAACACTGGGGCTCTGGGCTTCTCTAGCCACCTCATCTTCTGCTCATCCTGTCGCGCAGTCTAAAGAGAGCTCAGGTGTGAAATTGCAAACGTCGAGCAATTGCTCAGAGATGAAAAGTGCCAGCACTGAAAGCTGTTGCTAGCCAGCAGCCTTCCTTGAAAGCGCTTTCACAGGCGCAGCAACACTGGGGCTTTGCGCTTCTCTAACCACCAAACGTCACGGTCACTATCTCTCCGTCTCGTAGACACGAGCTGAGAAATTGCAAACGTCGAGCAATTGCTCAGAGATGAAAAGTGCCAGCACTGAAAGCTCTTGCTAGCCAGCCCCCTTCCTTGGAAGCGCTTTTGTAGCCCTAAGAACACTGGGGCTCTGGGCTTCTCTAGCCATCTAAACTTCTGCTCATCCTCTCGCGCAGTCTAAAGAGAGCTCAGGTGAGAAATTGCAAACGTCGAGCAATTGCTCAGAGAGGAAAAGTGCCAGCACTGAAAGCTGTTGCTAGCCAGCACCCTTCCTTGCAAGCGCTTTCACAGGCGCAGCAACACTGGGGCTTTGCACTTCTCTAACCACCAAACGTCACGGTCACTATCTCTCCGTCTCGTAGACACGAGCTGAGAAATTGCAAATGACGAGCAATTGCTCAGAGATGAAAAGTGCCAGCACTGAAAGCTGTTGCTAGCCAGCCCCCTTCCTTGGAAGCGCTTTTGTAGCCCTAAGAACAGTGGGGCTCTGTGCTTCTCTAGCCACCTCATCTTCTGCTCATCCTCTCGCGCACTCTAAAGAGCGCTCAGGTGAGAAATTGCAAACGTCGAGCAATTGCTCAGAGAGGAAAAGTGCCAGCACTGAAAGCTCTTGCTAGCCAGCACCCTTCCTTGGAAGCGCTTTCACAGGCGCAGCAACACTGGGGCTTTGCGCTTCTCTAACCACCAAACGTCACGGTCACTATCTCTCCGTCTCGTAGACACGAGCTGAGAAATTGCAAACCTCGAGCAATTGCTCAGAGATGAAAAGTGCCAGCACTGAAAGCTGTTGCTAGCCAGCACCCTTCCTTGGAAGCGCTTTCACAGGCGCAGCAACACTGGGGCTTTGCGCTTCTCTAACCACCAAACGTCACGGTCATTCTCTTTCGGTCTCGTAGACACGAGCTGAGAAATTGCAAACGTCGAGCAATTGCTCAGAGATGAAAAGTGCCAGCACTGAAAGCTGTTGCTAGCCAGCACCCTTCCTTGGAAGCGCTTTTGTAGCCCTAAGAACAGTGGGGCTCTGTGCTTCTCTAGCCATCTAAACTTCTGCTCATCCTCTCGCGCAGTCTAAAGAGAGCTCAGGTGAGAAATTGCAAACGTCGAGCAATTGCTCAGAGATGAAAAGTGCCAGCACTGAAAGCTGTTGCTAGCCAGCACCCTTCCTTGGAAGCGCTTTCACAGGTGCAGCAACACTGGGGCTTTGCGCTTCTCTAACCACCAAGCGTCACGGTCATTCTCTTTCCGTCTCGTAGACACGAGCTGAGAAAGTGCAAACGTCGAGCAATGGCTCAGAGATGAAAAGTGCCAGCACTGAAAGCTGTTGCTAACCAGCACCCTTCTTTGGAAGTGCTTTTGTAGCCCTAAGAACAGTGGGGCTGTGGGCTTCTCTAGCCACCTCATTTTCTGCTCATCCTCTCGCGCAGTCTAAAGAGAGCTCAGGTGAGAAATTGCAAACGTCGAGCAATTGCTCAGAGATGAAAAGTGCCAGCACTGAAAGCTGTTGCTAGCCAGCACCCTTCCTTGGAAGCGCTTTTGTAGCCCTAAGAACACTGGGGCTCTGGGCTTCTCTAGCCACCTCATCTTCTGCTCATCCTCTCGCGCAGTCTAAAGAGAGCTCAGGTGAGAAATTGCAAACGTCGAGCAATTGCTCAGAGATGAAAAGTGCCAGCACTGAAAGCTGTTGCTAGCCAGCACCCTTCCTTGGAAGCGCTTTCACAGGCGCAGCAACACTGGGGCTTTGCGCTTCTCTAACCACCAAACGTCACGGTCACTATTTCTCCGTCTCGTAGACACGAGCTGAGAAATTGCAAACGTCGAGCAATTGCTCAGAGATGAAAAGTGCCAGCACTGAAAGCTGTTGCTAGCCAGTCCCCTTCCTTGGAAGCGCTTTTGTAGCCCTAAGAACAGTGGAGCTCTGGGCTTCTCTAGCCATCTCATCTTCTGCTCATCCTCTCGCGCAGTCTAAAGAGAGCTCAGGTGAGAAATTGCAAACGTCGAGCAATTGCTCAGAGATGAAAAGTGCCAGCACTGAAAGATGTTGCTAGCCAGCACCCTTCCTTGGAAGCGCTTTTGTAGCCCTAAGAACACTGGGGCTCTGGGCTTCTCTAGCCACCTCATCTTCTGCTCATCCTCTCGCGCAGTCTAAAGAGAGCTCAGGTGTGAAATTGCAAACGTCGAGCAATTGCTCAGAGATGAAAAGTGCCAGCACTGAAAGCTGTTGCTAGCCAGCACCCTTCCTTGGAAGCGCTTTCACAGGCGCAGCAACACTGGGGCTTTGCGCTTCTCTAACCACCAAACGTCACGGTCACTATCTCTCCGTCTCGTAGACACGAGCTGAGAAATGGCAAACGTCGAGCAATTGCTCAGAGATGAAAAGTGCCAGCACTGAAAGCTGTTGCTAGCCAGCACCCTTCCTTGGAAGCGCTTTTGTAGCCCTAAGAACAGTGGGGCTCTGTGCTTCTCTAGCCATGTAAACTTCGGCTCATCCTCTCGCGCAGTCTAAAGAGAGCTCAGGTGAGAAATTGCAAACGTCGAGCAATTGCTCAGAGAGGAAAAGTGCCAGCACTGAAAGCTGTTGCTAGCCAGCACCCTTCCTTGGAAGCGCTTTCACAGGCGCAGCAACACTGGGGCTTTGCGCTTCTCTAACCACCAAACGTCACGGTCACTATCTCTCCGTCTCGTAGACACGAGCTGAGAAATTGCAAACGTCGAGCAATTGCTCAGAGATGAAAAGTGCCAGCACTGAAAGCTGTTGCTAGCCAGCACCCTTCCTTGGAAGCGCTTATGTAGCCCTAAGAACAGTGGGGCTCTGTGCTTCTCTAGCCACCTCATCTTCTGCTCATCCTCTCGCGCAGTCTAAAGAGCGCTCAGGTGAGAAATTGCAAACGTCGAGCAATTGCTCAGAGATGAAAAGTGCCAGCACTGAAAGCTGTTGCTAGCCAGCACCCTTCCTTGGAAGCGCTTTCACAGGCGCAGCAACACTGGGGCTTTGCGCTTCTCTAACCACCAAACGTCACGGTCACTATCTCTCCGTCTCGTAGACACGAGCTGAGAAATTGCAAAAGTTGAGCAATTGCTCAGAGATGAAAAGTGCCAGCACTGAAAGATGTTGCTAGCCAGCACCCTTCCTTGGAAGCGCTTTTGTAGCCCTAAGAACACTGGGGCTCTGGGCTTCTCTAGCCACCTCATCTTCTGCTCATCCTCTCGCGCAGTCTAAAGAGAGCTCAGGTGAGAAATTGCAAACGTCGAGCAATTGCTCAGAGATGAAAAGTGCCAGCACTGAAAGCTGTTGCTAGCCAGCCCCCTTCCTTGGAAGCGCTTTCACAGGCGCAGCAACACTGGGGCTTTGCGCTTCTCTAACCACCAAACGTCACGGTCATTCTCTTTCGGTCTCGTAGACACGAGCTGAGAAATTGCAAACCTCGAGCAATTGCTCAGAGATGAAAAGTGCCAGCACTGAAAGCTGTTGCTAGCCAGCCCCCTTCCTTGGAAGCGCTTTCACAGGCGCAGCAACACTGGGGCTTTGCGCTTCTCTAACCACCAAACGTCACGGTCACTATCTCTCCGTCTCGTAGACACGAGCTGAGAAATTGCAAACGTCGAGCAATTGCTCAGAGATGAAAAGTGCCAGCACTGAAAGATGTTGCTAGCCAGTCCCCTTCCTTGGAAGCGCTTTTGTAGCCCTAAGAACAGTGGAGCTCTGGGCTTCTCTAGCCATCTCATCTTCTGCTCATCCTCTCGCGCAGTCTAAAGAGAGCTCAGGTGAGAAATTGCAAACGTCGAGCAATTGCTCAGAGATGAAAAGTGCCAGCACTGAAAGCTGTTGCTAGCCAGCCCCCTTCCTTGGAAGCGCTTTTGTAGCCCTAAGAACAGTGGGGCTCTGGGCTTCTCTAGCCACCTCATCTTCTGCTCATCCTGTCGCGCAGTCTAAAGAGAGCTCAGGTGTGAAATTGCAAACGTCGAGCAATTGCTCAGAGATGAAAAGTGCCAGCACTGAAAGCTGTTGCTAGCCAGCACCCTTCCTTGAAAGCGCTTTCACAGGCGCAGCAACACTGGGGCTTTGCGCTTCTCTAACCACCAAACGTCACGGTCACTATCTCTCCGTCTCGTAGACACGAGCTGAGAAATTGCAAACGTCGAGCAATTGCTCAGAGATGAAAAGTGCCAGCACTGAAAGATGTTGCTAGCCAGCCCCCTTCCTTGGAAGCGCTTTTGTAGCCCTAAGAACACTGGGGCTCTGGGCTTCTCTAGCCATCTAAACTTCTGCTCATCCTCTCGCGCAGTCTAAAGAGAGCTCAGGTGAGAAATTGCAAACGTCGAGCAATTGCTCAGAGATGAAAAGTGCCAGCACTGAAAGCTGTTGCTAGCCAGCACCCTTCCTTGGAAGCGCTTTCACAGGCGCAGCAACACTGGGGCTTTGCACTTCTCTAACCACCAAACGTCACGGTCACTATCTCTCCGTCTCGTAGACACGAGCTGAGAAATTGCAAACGTCGAGCAATTGCTCAGAGATGAAAAGTGCCAGCACTGAAAGCTGTTGCTAGCCAGCCCCCTTCCTTGGAAGCGCTTTTGTAGCCCTAAGAACAGTGGGGCTCTGTGCTTCTCTAGCCACCTCATCTTCTGCTCAGCCTCTCGCGCAGTCTAAAGAGAGCTCAGGTGAGAAATTGCAAACGTCGAGCAATTGCTCAGAGAGGAAAAGTGCCAGCACTGAAAGCTGTTGCTAGCCAGCACCCTTCCTTGGAAGCGCTTTCACAGGCGCAGCAACACTGGGGCTTTGCGCTTCTCTAACCACCAAACGTCACGGTCATTCTCTTTCGGTCTCGTAGACACGAGCTGAGAAATTGCAAACGTCGAGCAATTGCTCAGAGATGAAAAGTGCCAGCACTGAAAGCTGTTGCTAGCCAGCCCCCTTCCTTGGAAGCGCTTTCACAGGCGCAGCAACACTGGGGCTTTGCGCTTCTCTAACCACCAAACGTCACGGTCACTATCTCTCCGTCTCGTAGACACGAGCTGAGAAATTGCAAACGTCGAGCAATTGCTCAGAGATGAAAAGTGCCAGCACTGAAAGATGTTGCTAGCCAGTCCCCTTCCTTGGAAGCGCTTTTGTAGCCCTAAGAACAGTGGAGCTCTGGGCTTCTCTAGCCATCTCATCTTCTGCTCATCCTCTCGCGCAGTCTAAAGAGAGCTCAGGTGAGAAATTGCAAACGTCGAGCAATTGCTCAGAGATGAAAAGTGCCAGCACTGAAAGCTGTTGCTAGCCAGCCCCCTTCCTTGGAAGCGCTTTTGTAGCCCTAAGAACACTGGGGCTCTGGGCTTCTCTAGCCACCTCATCTTCTGCTCATCCTCTCGCGCAGTCTAAAGAGAGCTCAGGTGTGAAATTGCAAACGTCGAGCAATTGCTCAGAGATGAAAAGTGCCAGCACTGAAAGCTGTTGCTAGCCAGCACCCTTCCTTGAAAGCGCTTTCACAGGCGCAGCAACACTGGGGCTTTGCGCTTCTCTAACCACCAAACGTCACGGTCACTATCTCTCCGTCTCGTAGACACGAGCTGAGAAATTGCAAACGTCGAGCAATTGCTCAGAGATGAAAAGTGCCAGCACTGAAAGATGTTGCTAGCCAGCCCCCTTCCTTGGAAGCGCTTTTGTAGCCCTAAGAACAGTGGGGCTCTGTGCTTCTCTAGCCATCTAAACTTCTGCTCATCCTCTCGCGCAGTCTAAAGAGAGCTCAGGTGAGAAATTGCAAACGTCGAGCAATTGCTCAGAGATGAAAAGTGCCAGCACTGAAAGCTGTTGCTAGCCAGCACCCTTCCTTGCAAGCGCTTTCACAGGCGCAGCAACACTGGGGCTTTGCACTTCTCTAACCACCAAACGTCACGGTCACTATCTCTCCGTCTCGTAGACACGAGCTGAGAAATTGCAAACGTCGAGCAATTGCTCAGAGATGAAAAGTGCCAGCACTGAAAGCTGTTGCTAGCCAGCCCCCTTCCTTGGAAGCGCTTTTGTAGCCCTAAGAACAGTGGGGCTCTGTGCTTCTCTAGCCACCTCATCTTCTGCTCAGCCTCTCGCGCAGTCTAAAGAGAGCTCAGGTGAGAAATTGCAAACGTCGAGCAATTGCTCAGAGAGGAAAAGTGCCAGCACT
Source organism: Sarcoramphus papa (assembly GCA_037962945.1). Lineage (NCBI taxonomy): Eukaryota > Metazoa > Chordata > Aves > Accipitriformes > Cathartidae > Sarcoramphus > Sarcoramphus papa. Next base: position 26,632,733 of record CM075590.1, on the reverse strand, counting down.
GAAAGCTGTTGCTAGCCAGCACCCTTCCTTGGAAGCGCTTTCACAGGCGCAGCAACACTGGGGCTTTGCGCTTCTCTAACCACCAAACGTCACGGTCACTATCTCTCCGTCTCGTAGACACGAGCTGAGAAATGGCAAACGTCGAGCAATTGCTCAGAGATGAAAAGTGCCAGCACTGAAAGATGTTGCTAGCCAGCCCCCTTCCTTGGAAGCGCTTATGTAGCCCTAAGAACACTGGGGCTCTGGGCTTCTCTAGCCACCTCATCTTCTGCTCATCCTCTCGCGCAGTCTAAAGAGCGCTCAGGTGAGAAATTGCAAACGTCGAGCAATTGCTCAGAGATGAAAAGTGCCAGCACTGAAAGCTGTTGCTAGCCAGCACCCTTCCTTGGAAGCGCTTTCACAGGCGCAGCAACACTGGGGCTTTGCGCTTCTCTAACCACCAAACGTCACGGTCACTATCTCTCCGTCTCGTAGACACGAGCTGAGAAATTGCAAACGTCGAGCAATTGCTCAGAGATGAAAAGTGCCAGCACTGAAAGCTGTTGCTAGCCAGCCCCCTTCCTTGGAAGCGCTTTTGTAGCCCTAAGAACACTGGGGCTCTGTGCTTCTCTAGCCACCTCATCTTCTGCTCATCCTCTCGCGCACTCTAAAGAGCGCTCAGGTGAGAAATTGCAAACGTCGAGCAATTGCTCAGAGATGAAAAGTGCCAGCACTGAAAGCTGTTGCTAGCCAGCACCCTTCCTTGGAAGCGCTTTCACAGGCGCAGCAACACTGGGGCTTTGCGCTTCTCTAACCACCAAACGTCACGGTCATTCTCTTTCGGTCTCGTAGACACGAGCTGAGAAATTGCAAACGTCGAGCAATTGCTCAGAGATGAAAAGTGCCAGCACTGAAAGCTGTTGCTAGCCAGCCCCCTTCCTTGGAAGCGCTTTCACAGGCGCAGCAACACTGGGGCTTTGCGCTTCTCTAACCACCAAACGTCACGGTCACTATCTCTCCGTCTCGTAGACACGAGCTGAGAAATTGCAAACGTCGAGCAATTGCTCAGAGATGAAAAGTGCCAGCACTGAAAGATGTTGCTAGCCAGTCCCCTTCCTTGGAAGTGCTTTTGTAGCCCTAAGAACAGTGGAGCTCTGGGCTTCTCTAGCCATCTCATCTTCTGCTCATCCTCTCGCGCAGTCTAAAGAGAGCTCAGGTGAGAAATTGCAAACGTCGAGCAATTGCTCAGAGATGAAAAGTGCCAGCACTGAAAGCTGTTGCTAGCCAGCACCCTTCCTTGGAAGCGCTTTCACAGGCGCAGCAACACTGGGGCTTTGCGCTTCTCTACCCACCAAACGTCACGGTCATTCTCTTTCGGTCTCGTAGACACGAGCTGAGAAATTGCAAACGTCGAGCAATTGCTCAGAGATGAAAAGTGCCAGCACTGAAAGCTGTTGCTAGCCAGCCCCCTTCCTTGGAAGCGCTTTCACAGGCGCAGCAACACTGGGGCTTTGCGCTTCTCTAACCACCAAACGTCACGGTCACTATCTCTCCGTCTCGTAGACACGAGCTGAGAAATTGCAAACGTCGAGCAATTGCTCAGAGATGAAAAGTGCCAGCACTGAAAGATGTTGCTAGCCAGTCCCCTTCCTTGGAAGTGCTTTTGTAGCCCTAAGAACAGTGGAGCTCTGGGCTTCTCTAGCCATCTCATCTTCTGCTCATCCTCTCGCGCAGTCTAAAGAGAGCTCAGGTGAGAAATTGCAAACGTCGAGCAATTGCTCAGAGATGAAAAGTGCCAGCACTGAAAGCTGTTGCTAGCCAGCCCCCTTCCTTGGAAGCGCTTTCACAGGTGCAGCAACACTGGGGCTTTGCGCTTCTCTAACCACCAAGCGTCACGGTCATTCTCTTTCCGTCTCGTAGACACGAGCTGAGAAAGTGCAAACGTCGAGCAATTGCTGAGAGATGAAAAGTGCCAGCACTGAAAGCTGTTGCTAACCAGCACCCTTCTTTGGAAGTGCTTTTGTAGCCCTAAGAACAGTGGGGCTCTGGGCTTCCCTAGCCACCTCATTTTCTGCTCATCCTCTCGCGCAGTCTAAAGAGAGCTCAGGTGAGAAATTGCAAACGTCGAGCAATTGCTCAGAGATGAAAAGTGCCAGCACTGAAAGCTGTTGCTAGCCAGCCCCCTTCCTTGGAAGCGCTTTTGTAGCCCTAAGAACACTGGGGCTCTGGGCTTCTCTAGCCACCTCATCTTCTGCTCATCCTCTCGCGCAGTCTAAAGAGAGCTCAGGTGAGAAATTGCAAACGTCGAGCAATTGCTCAGAGATGAAAAGTGCCAGCACTGAAAGCTCTTGCTAGCCAGCAGCCTTCCTTGGAAGCGCTTTCACAGGCGCAGCAACACTGGGGCTTTGCGCTTCTCTAACCACCAAACATCACGGTCACTATTTCTCCGTCTCGTAGACACGAGCTGAGAAATTGCAAACGTCGAGCAATTGCTCAGAGATGAAAAGTGCCAGCACTGAAAGATGTTGCTAGCCAGTCCCCTTCCTTGGAAGCGCTTTTGTAGCCCTAAGAACAGTGGAGCTCTGGGCTTCTCTAGCCATCTCATCTTCTGCTCATCCTCTCGCGCAGTCTAAAGAGAGCTCAGGTGAGAAATTGCAAACGTCGAGCAATTGCTCAGAGATGAAAAGTGCCAGCACTGAAAGCTGTTGCTAGCCAGCACCCTTCCTTGGAAGCGCTTTTGTAGCCCTAAGAACACTGGGGCTCTGGGCTTCTCTAGCCACCTCATCTTCTGCTCATCCTCTCGCGCAGTCTAAAGAGAGCTCAGGTGTGAAATTGCAAACGTCGAGCAATTGCTCAGAGATGAAAAGTGCCAGCACTGAAAGCTGTTGCTAGCCAGCACCCTTCCTTGGAAGCGCTTTCACAGGCGCAGCAACACTGGGGCTTTGCGCTTCTCTAACCACCAAACGTCACGGTCACTATCTCTCCGTCTCGTAGACACGAGCTGAGAAATTGCAAACGTCGAGCAATTGCTCAGAGATGAAAAGTGCCAGCACTGAAAGCTGTTGCTAGCCAGCACCCTTCCTTGGAAGCGCTTATGTAGCCCTAAGAACAGTGGGGCTCTGTGCTTCTCTAGCCACCTCATCTTCTGCTCATCCTCTGCGCAGTCTAAAGAGCGCTCAGGTGAGAAATTGCAAACGTCGAGCAATTGCTCAGAGATGAAAAGTGCCAGCACTGAAAGCTGTTGCTAGCCAGCACCCTTCCTTGGAAGCGCTTTCACAGGCGCAGCAACACTGGGGCTTTGCGCTTCTCTAACCACCAAACGTCACGGTCACTATCTCTCCGTCTCGTAGACATGAGCTGAGAAATTGCAAAAGTTGAGCAATTGCTCAGAGATGAAAAGTGCCAGCACTGAAAGATGTTGCTAGCCAGCACCCTTCCTTGGAAGCGCTTTTGTAGCCCTAAGAACACTGGGGCTCTGGGCTTCTCTAGCCACCTCATCTTCTGCTCATCCTCTCGCGCAGTCTAAAGAGAGCTCAGGTGAGAAATTGCAAACGTCGAGCAATTGCTCAGAGATGAAAAGTGCCAGCACTGAAAGCTGTTGCTAGCCAGCACCCTTCCTTGGAAGCGCTTTCACAGGCGCAGCAACACTGGGGCTTTGCGCTTCTCTAACCACCAAACGTCACGGTCATTCTCTTTCGGTCTCGTAGACACGAGCTGAGAAATTGCAAACCTCGAGCAATTGCTCAGAGATGAAAAGTGCCAGCACTGAAAGCTGTTGCTAGCCAGCACCCTTCCTTGGAAGCGCTTTCACAGGCGCAGCAACACTGGGGCTTTGCGCTTCTCTACCCACCAAACGTCACGGTCACTATCTCTCCGTCTCGTAGACACGAGCTGAGAAATTGCAAACGTCGAGCAATCGCTCAGAGATGAAAAGTGCCAGCACTGAAAGATGTTGCTAGCCAGTCCCCTTCCTTGGAAGCGCTTTTGTAGCCCTAAGAACACTGGAGCTCTGGGCTTCTCTAGCCATCTCATCTTCTGCTCATCCTCTCGCGCAGTCTAAAGAGAGCTCAGGTGAGAAATTGCAAACGTCGAGCAATTGCTCAGAGATGAAAAGTGCCAGCACTGAAAGCTGTTGCTAGCCAGCACCCTTCCTTGGAAGCGCTTGTGTAGCCCTAAGAACACTGAGGCTCTGGGCTTCTCTAGCCACCTCATCTTCTGCTCATCCTGTCGCGCAGTCTAAAGAGAGCTCAGGTGAGAAATTGCAAACGTCGAGCAATTGCTCAGAGATGAAAAGTGCCAGCACTGAAAGCTGTTGCTAGCCAGCACCCTTCCTTGAAAGCGCTTTCACAGGCGCAGCAACACTGGGGCTTTGCGCTTCTCTAACCACCAAACGTCACGGTCACTATCTCTCCGTCTCGTAGACACGAGCTGAGAAATTGCAAACGTCGAGCAATTGCTCAGAGATGAAAAGTGCCAGCACTGAAAGATGTTGCTAGCCAGCCCCCTTCCTTGGAAGCGCTTTTGTAGCCCTAAGAACAGTGGGGCTCTGTGCTTCTCTAGCCACCTCATCTTCTGCTCATCCTCTCGCGCACTCTAAAGAGCGCTCAGGTGAGAAATTGCAAACGTCGAGGAATTGCTCAGAGAGGAAAAGTGCCAGCACTGAAAGCTGTTGCTAGCCAGCACCCTTCCTTGGAAGCGCTTTCACAGGCGCAGCAACACTGGGGCTTTGCGCTTCTCTAACCACCAAACGTCACGGTCACTATCTCTCCGTCTCGTAGACACGAGCTGAGAAATGGCAAACGTCGAGCAATTGCTCAGAGATGAAAAGTGCCAGCACTGAAAGCTGTTGCTAGCCAGCCCCCTTCCTTGGAAGCGCTTTTGTAGCCCTAAGAACACTGGGGCTCTGGGCTTCTCTAGCCACCTCATCTTCTGCTCATCCTCTCGCGCAGTCTAAAGAGCGCTCAGGTGAGAAATTGCAAACGTCGAGCAATTGCTGAGAGATGAAAAGTGCCAGCACTGAAAGCTGTTGCTAGCCAGCACCCTTCCTTGGAAGCGCTTTCACAGGCGCAGCAACACTGGGGCTTTGCGCTTCTCTACCCACCAAACGTCACGGTCACTATCTCTCCGTCTCGTAGACACGAGCTGAGAAATTGCAAACGTCGAGCAATTGCTCAGAGATGAAAAGTGCCAGCACTGAAAGCTGTTGCTAGCCAGCCCCCTTCCTTGGAAGCGCTTTTGTAGCCCTAAGAACACTGGGGCTCTGTGCTTCTCTAGCCACCTCATCTTCTGCTCATCCTCTCGCGCACTCTAAAGAGCGCTCAGGTGAGAAATTGCAAACGTCGAGCAATTGCTCAGAGATGAAAAGTGCCAGCACTGAAAGCTGTTGCTAGCCAGCACCCTTCCTTGGAAGCGCTTTCACAGGCGCAGCAACACTGGGGCTTTGCGCTTCTCTAACCACCAAACGTCACGGTCATTCTCTTTCGGACTCGTAGACACGAGCTGAGAAATTGCAAACCTCGAGCAATTGCTCAGAGATGAAAAGTGCCAGCACTGAAAGCTGTTGCTAGCCAGCCCCCTTCCTTGGAAGCGCTTTCACAGGCGCAGCAACACTGGGGCTTTGCGCTTCTCTAACCACCAAACGTCACGGTCACTATCTCTCCGTCTCGTAGACATGAGCTCAGAAATTGCAAACGTCGAGCAATTGCTCAGAGATGAAAAGTGCCAGCACTGAAAGATGTTGCTAGCCAGTCCCCTTCCTTGGAAGTGCTTTTGTAGCCCTAAGAACAGTGGAGCTCTGGGCTTCTCTAGCCATCTCATCTTCTGCTCATCCTCTCGCGCAGTCTAAAGAGAGCTCAGGTGAGAAATTGCAAACGTCGAGCAATTGCTCAGAGATGAAAAGTGCCAGCACTGAAAGCTGTTGCTAGCCAGCACCCTTCCTTGGAAGCGCTTTCACAGGCGCAGCAACACTGGGGCTTTGCGCTTCTCTAACCACCAAACGTCACGGTCATTCTCTTTCGGTCTCGTAGACACGAGCTGAGAAATTGGAAACGTCGAGCAATTGCTCAGAGATGAAAAGTGCCAGCACTGAAAGCTGTTGCTAGCCAGCCCCCTTCCTTGGAAGCGCTTTTGTAGCCCTAAGAACACTGGGGCTCTGGGCTTCTCTAGCCATCTAAACTTCTGCTCATCCTCTCGCGCAGTCTAAAGAGAGCTCAGGTGAGAAATTGCAAACGTCGAGCAATTGCTCAGAGATGAAAAGTGCCAGCACTGAAAGCTGTTGCTAGCCAGCACCCTTCCTTGGAAGCGCTTTCACAGGCGCAGCAACACTGGGGCTTTGCGCTTCTCTAACCACCAAACGTCACGGTCACTATCTCTCCGTCTCGTAGACACGAGCTGAGAAATGGCAAACGTCGAGCAATTGCTCAGAGATGAAAAGTGCCAGCACTGAAAGATGTTGCTAGCCAGCCCCCTTCCTTGGAAGCGCTTTTGTAGCCCTAAGAACAGTGGGGCTCTGGGCTTCTCTAGCCATGTAAACTTCGGCTCATCCTCTCGCGCAGTCTAAAGAGAGCTCAGGTGAGAAATTGCAAACGTCGAGCAATTGCTCAGAGATGAAAAGTGCCAGCACTGAAAGCTGTTGCTAGCCAGCACCCTTCCTTGGAAGCGCTTTCACAGGCGCAGCAACACTGGGGCTTTGCGCTTCTCTAACCACCAAACGTCACGGTCATTCTCTTTCGGTCTCGTAGACACGAGCTGAGAAATTGCAAACGTCGAGCAATTGCTCAGAGAGGAAAAGTGCCAGCACTGAAAGCTCTTGCTAGACAACACCCTTCCTTGGAAGCGCTTTTGTAGCCCTAAGAACACTGGGGCTCTGGGCTTCTCTAGCCACCTCATCTTCTGCTCATCCTCTCGCGCAGTCTAAAGAGAGCTCAGGTGAGAAATTGCAAACGTCGAGCAATTGCTGAGAGATGAAAAGTGCCAGCACTGAAAGCTGTTGCTAGCCAGCACCCTTCCTTGGAAGCGCTTTCACAGGCGCAGCAACACTGGGGCTTTGCGCTTCTCTAGCCACCAAACATCACGGTCATTCACTTTCCGTCTCGTAGACACGAGCTGAGAAATTGCAAACGTCGAGCAATTGCTCAGAGATGAAAAGAGCCAGCACTGAAAGCTCTTGCTAGCCAGCCCCCTTCCTTGGAAGCGCTTTCACAGGCGCAGCAACACTGGGGCTTTGCGCTTCTCTAACCACCAAACGTCACGGTCACTATCTCTCCGTCTCGTAGACACGAGCTGAGAAATTGCAAACGTCGAGCAATTGCTCAGAGATGAAAAGTGCCAGCACTGAAAGCTGTTGCTAGCCAGCCCCCTTCCTTGGAAGTGCTTTTATAGCCCTAAGAACAGTGGAGCTCTGGGCTTCTCTAGCCATCTCATCTTCTGCTCATCCTCTCGCGCAGTCTAAAGAGAGCTCAGGTGAGAAATTGCAAACGTCGAGCAATTGCTCAGAGATGAAAAGTGCCAGCACTGAAAGCTGTTGCTAGCCAGCACCCTTCCTTGGAAGCGCTTTCACAGGCGCAGCAACACTGGGGCTTTGCGCTTCTCTAACCACCAAACGTCACGGTCATTCTCTTTCGGTCTCGTAGACACGAGCTGAGAAATTGCAAACCTCGAGCAATTGCTCAGAGATGAAAAGTGCCAGCACTGAAAGCTGTTGCTAGCCAGCACCCTTCCTTGGAAGCGCTTTCACAGGCGCAGCAACACTGGGGCTTTGCGCTTCTCTAACCACCAAACGTCACGGTCACTATCTCTCCGTCTCGTAGACACGAGCTGAGAAATTGCAAACGTCGAGCAATTGCTCACAGATGAAAAGTGCCAGCACTGAAAGATGTTGCTAGCCAGTCCCCTTCCTTGGAAGCGCTTTTGTAGCCCTAAGAACAGTGGAGCTCTGGGCTTCTCTAGCCATCTCATCTTCTGCTCATCCTCTCGCGCAGTCTAAAGAGAGCTCAGGTGAGAAATTGCAAACGTCGAGCAATTGCTCAGAGATGAAAAGTGCCAGCACTGAAAGCTGTTGCTAGCCAGCCCCCTTCCTTGGAAGTGCTTTTGTAGCCCTAAGAACACTGGGGCTCTGGGCTTCTCTAGCCATCTAAACTTCTGCTCATCCTCTCGCGCACTCTAAAGAGCGCTCAGGTGAGAAATTGCAAACGTCGAGCAATTGCTCAGAGATGAAAAGTGCCAGCACTGAAAGCTGTTGCTAGCCAGCAGCCTTCCTTGGAAGCGCTTTCACAGGCGCAGCAACACTGGGGCTTTGCGCTTCTCTAACCACCAAACGTCACGGTCACTATCTCTCCGTCTCGTAGACACGAGCTGAGAAATGGCAAACGTCGAGCAATTGCTCAGAGATGAAAAGTGCCAGCACTGAAAGATGTTCCTAGCCAGCCCCCTTCCTTGGAAGCGCTTTTGTAGCCCTAAGAACACTGGGGCTCTGGGCTTCTCTAGCCACCTCATCTTCTGCTCATCCTCTCGCGCAGTCTAAAGAGAGCTCAGGTGAGAAATTGCAAACGTCGAGCAATTGCTCAGAGATGAAAAGTGCCAGCACTGAAAGCTGTTGCTAGCCAGCACCCTTCCTTGGAAGCGCTTTCACAGGCGCAGCAACACTGGGGCTTTGCGCTTCTCTAACCACCAAACGTCACGGTCACTATCTCTCCGTCTCGTAGACACGAGCTGAGAAATTGCAAACGTCGAGCAATTGCTCAGAGATGAAAAGTGCCAGCACTGAAAGCTGTTGCTAGCCAGCCCCCTTCCTTGGAAGCGCTTTTGTAGCCCTAAGAACACTGGGGCTCTGTGCTTCTCTAGCCACCTCATCTTCTGCTCATCCTCTCGCGCACTCTAAAGAGCGCTCAGGTGAGAAATTGCAAACGTCGAGCAATTGCTCAGAGATGAAAAGTGCCAGCACTGAAAGCTGTTGCTAGCCAGCACCCTTCCTTGGAAGCGCTTTCACAGGCGCAGCAACACTGGGGCTTTGCGCTTCTCTAACCACCAAACGTCACGGTCATTCTCTTTCGGTCTCGTAGACACGAGCTGAGAAATTGCAAACCTCGAGCAATTGCTCAGAGATGAAAAGTGCCAGCACTGAAAGCTGTTGCTAGCCAGCCCCCTTCCTTGGAAGCGCTTTCACAGGCGCAGCAACACTGGGGCTTTGCGCTTCTCTAACCACCAAACGTCACGGTCACTATCTCTCCGTCTCGTAGACACGAGCTCAGAAATTGCAAACGTCGAGCAATTGCTCAGAGATGAAAAGTGCCAGCACTGAAAGATGTTGCTAGCCAGTCCCCTTCCTTGGAAGTGCTTTTGTAGCCCTAAGAACAGTGGAGCTCTGGGCTTCTCTAGCCATCTCATCTTCTGCTCATCCTCTCGCGCAGTCTAAAGAGAGCTCAGGTGAGAAATTGCAAACGTCGAGCAATTGCTCAGAGATGAAAAGTGCCAGCACTGAAAGCTGTTGCTAGCCAGCACCCTTCCTTGGAAGCGCTTTCACAGGCGCAGCAACACTGGGGCTTTGCGCTTCTCTAACCACCAAACGTCACGGTCATTCTCTTTCTGTCTCGTAGACACGAGCTGAGAAATTGCAAACCTCGAGCAATTGCTCAGAGATGAAAAGTGCCAGCACTGAAAGATGTTGCTAGCCAGCCCCCTTCCTTGGAAGCGCTTTTGTAGCCCTAAGAACACTGGGGCTCTGGGCTTCTCTAGCCATCTAAACTTCTGCTCATCCTCTCGCGCAGTCTAAAGAGAGCTCAGGTGAGAAATTGCAAACGTCGAGCAATTGCTCAGAGATGAAAAGTGCCAGCACTGAAAGCTGTTGCTAGCCAGCACCCTTCCTTGGAAGCGCTTTCACAGGCGCAGCAACACTGGGGCTTTGCGCTTCTCTAACCACCAAACGTCACGGTCACTATCTCTCCGTCTCGTAGACACGAGCTGAGAAATTGCAAACGTCGAGCAATTGCTCAGAGATGAAAAGTGCCAGCACTGAAAGCTGTTGCTAGCCAGCACCCTTCCTTGGAAGCACTTTTGTAGCCCTAAGAACACTGGGGCTCTGTGCTTCTCTAGCCACCTCATCTTCTGCTCATCCTCTCGCGCAGTCTAAAGAGAGCTCAGGTGAGAAATTGCAAACGTCGAGCAATTGCTCAGAGATGAAAAGTGCCAGCACTGAAAGCTGTTGCTAGCCAGCACCCTTCCTTGAAAGCGCTTTCACAGGCGCAGCAACACCGGGGCTTTGCGCTTCTCTAACCACCAAACGTCACGGTCACTATCTCTCCGTCTCGTAGACACGAGCTGAGAAATGGCAAACGTCGAGCAATTGCTCAGAGATGAAAAGTGCCAGCACTGAAAGATGTTGCTAGCCAGCCCCCTTCCTTGGAAGCGCTTTTGTAGCCCTAAGAACAGTGGGGCTCTGTGCTTCTCTAGCCATGTAAACTTCGGCTCATCCTCTCGCGCAGTCTAAAGAGAGCTCAGGTGAGAAATTGCAAACGTTGAGCAATTGCTCAGAGATGAAAAGTGCCAGCACTGAAAGCTGTTGCTAGCCAGCACCCTTCCTTGGAAGCGCTTTTGTAGCCCTAAGAACAGTGGAGCTCTGGGCTTCTCTAGCCATCTCATCTTCTGCTCATCCTCTCGCGCAGTCTAAAGAGAGCTCAGGTGAGAAATTGCAAACGTCGAGCAATTGCTCAGAGATGAAAAGTGCCAGCACTGAAAGCTGTTGCTAGCCAGCACCCTTCCTTGGAAGCGCTTTCACAGGCGCAGCAACACTGGGGCTTTGCGCTTCTCTAACCACCAAACGTCACGGTCACTATCTCTCCGTCTCGTAGACACGAGCTGAGAAATTGCAAACCTCGAGCAATTGCTCAGAGATGAAAAGTGCCAGCACTGAAAGCTCTTGCTAGACAACACCCTTCCTTGGAAGCGCTTTTGTAGCCCTAAGAACACTGGGGCTCTGGGCTTCTCTAGCCACCTCATCTTCTGCTCATCCTGTCGCGCAGTCTAAAGAGAGCTCAGGTGAGAAATTGCAAACGTCGAGCAATTGCTGAGAGATGAAAAGTGCCAGCACTGAAAGATGTTGCTAGCCAGCACCCTTCCTTGGAAGCGCTTTCACAGGCGCAGCAACACTGGGGCTTTGCGCTTCTCTAGCCACCAAACATCACGGTCATTCACTTTCCGTCTCGTAGACACGAGCTGAGAAATTGCAAACGTCGAGCAATTGCTCAGAGATGAAAAGAGCCAGCACTGAAAGCTCTTGCTAGCCAGCCCCCTTCCTTGGAAGCGCTTTCACAGGCGCAGCAACACTGGGGCTTTGCGCTTCTCTAACCACCAAACGTCACGGTCACTATCTCTCCGTCTCGTAGACACGAGCTGAGAAATTGCAAACGTCGAGCAATTGCTCAGAGATGAAAAGTGCCAGCACTGAAAGCTGTTGCTAGCCAGCACCCTTCCTTGGAAGCGCTTTTGTAGCCCTAAGAACACTGAGGCTCTGGGCTTCTCTAGCCACCTCATCTTCTGCTCATCCTCTCGCACACTCTAAAGAGAGCTCAGGTGAGAAATTGCAAACGTCGAGCAATTGCTCAGAGATGAAAAGTGCCAGCACTGAAAGATGTTGCTAGCCAGCACCCTTCCTTGGAAGCGCTTTCACAGGCGCAGCAACACTGGGGCTTTGCGCTTCTCTAACCACCAAACGTCACGGTCACTATCTCTCCGTCTCGTAGACACGAGCTGAGAAATTGCAAACGTCGAGCAATTGCTCAGAGATGAAAAGTGCCAGCACTGAAAGATGTTGCTAGCCAGCACCCTTCCTTGGAAGAGCTTTTGTAGCCCTAAGAACACTGGGGCTGTGGGCTTCTCTAGCCACCTCATCTTCTGCTCATCCTCTCGCGCAGTCTAAAGAGAGCTCAGGTGAGAAATTGCAAACGTCGAGCAATTGCTGAGAGATGAAAAGTGCCAGCACTGAAAGCTGTTGCTAGCCAGCACCCTTCCTTGGAAGCGCTTTTGTAGCCCTAAGAACACTGGGGCTCTGGGCTTCTCTAGCCACCTCATCTTCTGCTCATCCTCTCGCGCACTCTAAAGAGCGCTCAGGTGAGAAATTGCAAACGTCGAGCAATTGCTCAGAGATGAAAAGTGCCAGCACTGAAAGCTGTTGCTAGCCAGCAGCCTTCCTTGGAAGCGCTTTCACAGGCGCAGCAACACTGGGGCTTTGCGCTTCTCTAACCACCAAACGTCACGGTCATTCTCTTTCGGTCTCGTAGACAAGAGCTGAGAAAGTGCAAACGTCGAGCAATTGCTCAGAGATGAAAAGTGCCAGCACTGAAAGCTGTTGCTAGCCAGCACCCTTCCTTGGAAGCGCTTTTGTAGCCCTAAGAACAGTGGAGCTCTGGGCTTCTCTAGCCACCTCATCTTCTGCTCATCCTCTCGCGCAGTCTAAAGAGAGCTCAGGTGAGAAATTGCAAACGTCGAGCAATTGCTCAGAGATGAAAAGTGCCAGCACTGAAAGCTGTTGCTAGCCAGCCCCCTTCCTTGGAAGCGCTTTCACAGGCGCAGCAACACTGGGGCTTTGCGCTTCTCTAGCCACCAAACATCACGGTCATTCTCTTTCTGTCTCGTAGACACGAGCTGAGAAATTGCAAACGTCGAGCAATTGCTCAGAGATGAAAAGTGCCAGCACTGAAAGCTCTTGCTAGCCAGCCCCCTTCCTTGGAAGCGCTTTCACAGGCGCAGCAACACTGGGGCTTTGCGCTTCTCTAACCACCAAACGTCACGGTCACTATCTCTCCGTCTCGTAGACACGAGCTGAGAAATTGCAAACGTCGAGCAATTGCTCAGAGATGAAAAGTGCCAGCACTGAAAGCTGTTGCTAGCCAGCCCCCTTCCTTGGAAGCGCTTTCACAGGCGCAGCAACACTGGGGATTTGCGCTTCTCTAACCACCAAACGTCACGGTCACTATCTCTCCGTCTCGTAGACACGAGCTGAGAAATTGCAAACGTCGAGCAATTGCTCAGAGATGAAAAGTGCCAGCACTGAAAGATGTTGCTAGCCAGCACCCTTCCTTGGAAGCGCTTTTGTAGCCCTAAGAACACTGGGGCTCTGGCCTTCTCTAGCCACCTCATCTTCTGCTCATCCTCTCGCGCAGTCTAAAGAGAGCTCAGGTGAGAAATGGCAAACGTCGAGCAATTGCTCAGAGATGAAAAGTGCCAGCACTGAAAGCTGTTGCTAGCCAGCACCCTTCCTTGGAAGCGCTTTCACAGGCGCAGCAACACTGGGGCTTTGCGCTTCTCTAACCACCAAACGTCACGGTCATTCTCTTTCGGTCTCGTAGACACGAGCTGAGAAATTGCAAACGTCGAGCAATTGCTCAGAGATGAAAATTGCCAGCACTGAAAGCTGTTGCTAGCCAGCACCCTTCCTTGGAAGCGCTTTTGTAGCCCTAAGAACAGTGGAGCTCTGGGCTTCTCTAGCCACCTCATCTTCTGCTCATCCTCTCGCGCAGTCTAAAGAGAGCTCAGGTGAGAAATTGCAAACGTCGAGCAATTGCTCAGAGATGAAAAGTGCCAGCACTGAAAGATGTTGCTAGACAACACCCTTCCTTGGAAGCGATTTCACAGGCGCAGCAACACTGGGGCTTTGCGCTTCTCTAACCACCAAACGTCACGGTCACTATCTCTCCGTCTCGTAGACACGAGCTGAGAAATTGCAAACGTCGAGCAATTGCTCAGAGATGAAAAGTGCCAGCACTGAAAGATGTTGCTAGCCAGCCCCCTTCCTTGGAAGCGCTTTTGTAGCCCTAAGAACACTGGGGCTCTGGGCTTCTCTAGCCATCTAAACTTCTGCTCATCCTCTCGCGCAGTCTAAAGAGAGCTCAGGTGAGAAATTGCAAACGTCGAGCAATTGCTCAGAGATGAAAAGTGCCAGCACTGAAAGCTGTTGCTAGCCAGCACCCTTCCTTGGAAGCGCTGTCACAGGGGCAGCAACACTGGGGCTTTGCGCTTCTCTAACCACCAAGCGTCACGGTCATTCTCTTTCGGTCTCGTAGACACGAGCTGAGAAATTGCAAACGTCGAGCAATTGCTCAGAGATGAAAAGTGCCAGCACTGAAAGCTGTTGCTAGCCAGCACCCTTCCTTGGAAGCGCTTTCACAGGCGCAGCAACACTGGGGCTTTGCGCTTCTCTAACCACCAAACGTCACGGTCACTATCTCTCCGTCTCGTAGACACGAGCTGAGAAATTGCAAACGTCGAGCAATTGCTCAGAGATGAAAAGTGCCAGCACTGAAAGATGTTGCTAGCCAGCCCCCTTCCTTGGAAGTGCTTTTGTAGCCCTAAGAACAGTGGAGCTCTGGGCTTCTCTAGCCATCTCATCTTCTGCTCATCCTCTCGCGCAGTCTAAAGAGAGCTCAGGTGAGAAATTGCAAACGTCGAGCAATTGCTCAGAGATGAAAAGTGCCAGCACTGAAAGCTGTTGCTAGCCAGCACCCTTCCTTGGAAGCGCTTTCACAGGCGCAGCAACACTGGGGCTTTGCGCTTCTCTAACCACCAAACGTCACGGTCATTCTCTTTCGGTCTCGTAGACACGAGCTGAGAAATTGCAAACCTCGAGCAATTGCTCAGAGATGAAAAGTGCCAGCACTGAAAGCTGTTGCTAGCCAGCACCCTTCCTTGGAAGCGCTTTCACAGGCGCAGCAACACTGGGGCTTTGCGCTTCTCTAACCACCAAACGTCACGGTCACTATCTCTCCGTCTCGTAGACACGAGCTGAGAAATTGCAAACGTCGAGCAATTGCTCACAGATGAAAAGTGCCAGCACTGAAAGATGTTGCTAGCCAGTCCCCTTCCTTGGAAGCGCTTTTGTAGCCCTAAGAACAGTGGAGCTCTGGGCTTCTCTAGCCATCTCATCTTCTGCTCATCCTCTCGCGCAGTCTAAAGAGAGCTCAGGTGAGAAATTGCAAACGTCGAGCAATTGCTCAGAGATGAAAAGTGCCAGCACTGAAAGCTGTTGCTAGCCAGCCCCCTTCCTTGGAAGTGCTTTTGTAGCCCTAAGAACACTGGGGCTCTGGGCTTCTCTAGCCATCTAAACTTCTGCTCATCCTCTCGCGCACTCTAAAGAGCGCTCAGGTGAGAAATTGCAAACGTCGAGGAATTGCTGTGAGATGAAAAGTGCCAGCACTGAAAGCTGTTGCTAGCCAGCAGCCTTCCTTGCAAGCGCTTTCACAGGCGCAGCAACACTGGGGCTTTGCGCTTCTCTAACCACCAAACGTCACGGTCACTATCTCTCCGTCTCGTAGACACGAGCTGAGAAATGGCAAACGTCGAGCAATTGCTCAGAGATGAAAAGTGCCAGCACTGAAAGATGTTCCTAGCCAGCCCCCTTCCTTGGAAGCGCTTTTGTAGCCCTAAGAACACTGGGGCTCTGGGCTTCTCTAGCCACCTCATCTTCTGCTCATCCTCTCGCGCAGTCTAAAGAGAGCTCAGGTGAGAAATTGCAAACGTTGAGCAATTGCTCAGAGAGGAAAAGTGCCAGCACTGAAAGCTGTTGCTAGCCAGCACCCTTCCTTGGAAGCGCTTTCACAGGCGCAGCAACACTGGGGCTTTGCGCTTCTCTAACCACCAAACGTCACGGTCACTATCTCTCCGTCTCGTAGACACGAGCTGAGAAATTGCAAACGTCGAGCAATTGCTCAGAGATGAAAAGTGCCAGCACTGAAAGCTGTTGCTAGCCAGCCCCCTTCCTTGGAAGCGCTTTTGTAGCCCTAAGAACACTGGGGCTCTGTGCTTCTCTAGCCACCTCATCTTCTGCTCATCCTCTCGCGCACTCTAAAGAGCGCTCAGGTGAGAAATTGCAAACGTCGAGCAATTGCTCAGAGATGAAAAGTGCCAGCACTGAAAGCTGTTGCTAGCCAGCACCCTTCCTTGGAAGCGCTTTCACAGGCGCAGCAACACTGGGGCTTTGCGCTTCTCTAACCACCAAACGTCACGGTCATTCTCTTTCGGTCTCGTAGACACGAGCTGAGAAATTGCAAACCTCGAGCAATTGCTCAGAGATGAAAAGTGCCAGCACTGAAAGCTGTTGCTAGCCAGCCCCCTTCCTTGGAAGCGCTTTCACAGGCGCAGCAACACTGGGGCTTTGCGCTTCTCTAACCACCAAACGTCACGGTCACTATCTCTCCGTCTCGTAGACACGAGCTCAGAAATTGCAAACGTCGAGCAATTGCTCAGAGATGAAAAGTGCCAGCACTGAAAGATGTTGCTAGCCAGTCCCCTTCCTTGGAAGTGCTTTTGTAGCCCTAAGAACAGTGGAGCTCTGGGCTTCTCTAGCCATCTCATCTTCTGCTCATCCTCTCGCGCAGTCTAAAGAGAGCTCAGGTGAGAAATTGCAAACGTCGAGCAATTGCTCAGAGATGAAAAGTGCCAGCACTGAAAGCTGTTGCTAGCCAGCACCCTTCCTTGGAAGCGCTTTCACAGGCGCAGCAACACTGGGGCTTTGCGCTTCTCTAACCACCAAACGTCACGGTCATTCTCTTTCTGTCTCGTAGACACGAGCTGAGAAATTGCAAACCTCGAGCAATTGCTCAGAGATGAAAAGTGCCAGCACTGAAAGATGTTGCTAGCCAGCCCCCTTCCTTGGAAGCGCTTTTGTAGCCCTAAGAACACTGGGGCTCTGGGCTTCTCTAGCCATCTAAACTTCTGCTCATCCTCTCGCGCAGTCTAAAGAGAGCTCAGGTGAGAAATTGCAAACGTCGAGCAATTGCTCAGAGATGAAAAGTGCCAGCACTGAAAGCTGTTGCTAGCCAGCACCCTTCCTTGGAAGCGCTTTCACAGGCGCAGCAACACTGGGGCTTTGCGCTTCTCTAACCACCAAACGTCACGGTCACTATCTCTCCGTCTCGTAGACACGAGCTGAGAAATTGCAAACGTCGAGCAATTGCTCAGAGATGAAAAGTGCCAGCACTGAAAGCTGTTGCTAGCCAGCACCCTTCCTTGGAAGCACTTTTGTAGCCCTAAGAACACTGGGGCTCTGTGCTTCTCTAGCCACCTCATCTTCTGCTCATCCTCTCGCGCAGTCTAAAGAGAGCTCAGGTGAGAAATTGCAAACGTCGAGCAATTGCTCAGAGATGAAAAGTGCCAGCACTGAAAGCTGTTGCTAGCCAGCACCCTTCCTTGAAAGCGCTTTCACAGGCGCAGCAACACCGGGGCTTTGCGCTTCTCTAACCACCAAACGTCACGGTCACTATCTCTCCGTCTCGTAGACACGAGCTGAGAAATGGCAAACGTCGAGCAATTGCTCAGAGATGAAAAGTGCCAGCACTGAAAGATGTTGCTAGCCAGCCCCCTTCCTTGGAAGCGCTTTTGTAGCCCTAAGAACAGTGGGGCTCTGTGCTTCTCTAGCCATGTAAACTTCGGCTCATCCTCTCGCGCAGTCTAAAGAGAGCTCAGGTGAGAAATTGCAAACGTTGAGCAATTGCTCAGAGATGAAAAGTGCCAGCACTGAAAGCTGTTGCTAGCCAGCACCCTTCCTTGGAAGCGCTTTTGTAGCCCTAAGAACAGTGGAGCTCTGGGCTTCTCTAGCCATCTCATCTTCTGCTCATCCTCTCGCGCAGTCTAAAGAGAGCTCAGGTGAGAAATTGCAAACGTCGAGCAATTGCTCAGAGATGAAAAGTGCCAGCACTGAAAGCTGTTGCTAGCCAGCACCCTTCCTTGGAAGCGCTTTCACAGGCGCAGCAACACTGGGGCTTTGCGCTTCTCTAACCACCAAACGTCACGGTCACTATCTCTCCGTCTCGTAGACACGAGCTGAGAAATTGCAAACCTCGAGCAATTGCTCAGAGATGAAAAGTGCCAGCACTGAAAGCTGTTGCTAGCCAGCACCCTTCCTTGGAAGAGCTTTTGTAGCCCTAAGAACACTGGGGCTCTGGGCTTCTCTAGCCACCTCATCTTCTGCTCATCCTGTCGCGCAGTCTAAAGAGAGCTCAGGTGAGAAATTGCAAACGTCGAGCAATTGCTGAGAGATGAAAAGTGCCAGCACTGAAAGATGTTGCTAGCCAGCACCCTTCCTTGGAAGCGCTTTCACAGGCGCAGCAACACTGGGGCTTTGCGCTTCTCTAGCCACCAAACATCACGGTCATTCACTTTCCGTCTCGTAGACACGAGCTGAGAAATTGCAAACGTCGAGCAATTGCTCAGAGATGAAAAGAGCCAGCACTGAAAGCTCTTGCTAGCCAGCCCCCTTCCTTGGAAGCGCTTTCACAGGCGCAGCAACACTGGGGCTTTGCGCTTCTCTAACCACCAAACGTCACGGTCACTATCTCTCCGTCTCGTAGACACGAGCTGAGAAATTGCAAACGTCGAGCAATTGCTCAGAGATGAAAAGTGCCAGCACTGAAAGCTGTTGCTAGCCAGCACCCTTCCTTGGAAGCGCTTTTGTAGCCCTAAGAACACTGAGGCTCTGGGCTTCTCTAGCCACCTCATCTTCTGCTCATCCTCTCGCACACTCTAAAGAGAGCTCAGGTGAGAAATTGCAAACGTCGAGCAATTGCTCAGAGATGAAAAGTGCCAGCACTGAAAGATGTTGCTAGCCAGCACCCTTCCTTGGAAGCGCTTTCACAGGCGCAGCAACACTGGGGCTTTGCGCTTCTCTAACCACCAAACGTCACGGTCACTATCTCTCCGTCTCGTAGACACGAGCTGAGAAATTGCAAACGTCGAGCAATTGCTCAGAGATGAAAAGTGCCAGCACTGAAAGATGTTGCTAGCCAGCACCCTTCCTTGGAAGAGCTTTTGTAGCCCTAAGAACACTGGGGCTGTGGGCTTCTCTAGCCACCTCATCTTCTGCTCATCCTCTCGCGCAGTCTAAAGAGAGCTCAGGTGAGAAATTGCAAACGTCGAGCAATTGCTGAGAGATGAAAAGTGCCAGCACTGAAAGCTGTTGCTAGCCAGCACCCTTCCTTGGAAGCGCTTTTGTAGCCCTAAGAACACTGGGGCTCTGGGCTTCTCTAGCCACCTCATCTTCTGCTCATCCTCTCGCGCACTCTAAAGAGCGCTCAGGTGAGAAATTGCAAACGTCGAGCAATTGCTCAGAGATGAAAAGTGCCAGCACTGAAAGCTGTTGCTAGCCAGCACCCTTCCTTGGAAGCGCTTTCACAGGCGCAGCAACACTGGGGCTTTGCGCTTCTCTAACCACCAAACGTCACGGTCATTCTCTTTCGGTCTCGTAGACAAGAGCTGAGAAAGTGCAAACGTCGAGCAATTGCTCAGAGATGAAAAGTGCCAGCACTGAAAGCTGTTGCTAGCCAGCACCCTTCCTTGGAAGCGCTTTTGTAGCCCTAAGAACAGTGGAGCTCTGGGCTTCTCTAGCCACCTCATCTTCTGCTCATCCTCTCGCGCAGTCTAAAGAGAGCTCAGGTGAGAAATTGCAAACGTCGAGCAATTGCTCAGAGATGAAAAGTGCCAGCACTGAAAGCTGTTGCTAGCCAGCCCCCTTCCTTGGAAGCGCTTTCACAGGCGCAGCAACACTGGGGCTTTGCGCTTCTCTAGCCACCAAACATCACGGTCATTCTCTTTCTGTCTCGTAGACACGAGCTGAGAAATTGCAAACGTCGAGCAATTGCTCAGAGATGAAAAGTGCCAGCACTGAAAGCTCTTGCTAGCCAGCCCCCTTCCTTGGAAGCGCTTTCACAGGCGCAGCAACACTGGGGCTTTGCGCTTCTCTAACCACCAAACGTCACGGTCACTATCTCTCCGTCTCGTAGACACGAGCTGAGAAATTGCAAACGTCGAGCAATTGCTCAGAGATGAAAAGTGCCAGCACTGAAAGCTGTTGCTAGCCAGCACCCTTCCTTGGAAGAGCTTTTGTAGCCCTAAGAACAGTGGAGCTCTGGGCTTCTCTAGCCACCTCATCTTCTGCTCATCCTCTCGCGCAGTCTAAAGAGAGCTCAGGTGAGAAATTGCAAACGTCGAGCAATTGCTGAGAGATGAAAAGTGCCAGCACTGAAAGCTGTTGCTAGCCAGCACCCTTCCTTGGAAGCGCTTTTGTAGCCCTAAGAACAGTGGAGCTCTGGGCTTCTCTAGCCACCTCATCTTCTGCTCATCCTCTCGCGCACTCTAAAGAGAGCTCAGGTGAGAAATTTCAAACGTCGAGCAATTGGTCAGAGAGGAAAAGTGCCAGCACTGAAAGCTGTTGCTAGCCAGCAGCCTTCCTTGGAAGCGCTTTCACAGGCGCAGCAACACTGGGGCTTTGCGCTTCTCTACCCACCAAACGTCACGGTCATTCTCTTTCCGTCTCGTAGACACGAGCTGAGAAAGTGGAAACGTTGAGCAATTGCTCAGAGATGAAAAGTGCCAGCACTGAAAGCTGTTGCTAGCCAGCCCCCTTCCTTGGAAGCGCTTTTGTAGCCCTAAGAACAGTGGAGCTCTGGGCTTGTCTAGCCATCTCATCTTCTGCTCATCCTCTCGCGCAGTCTAAAGAGAGCTCAGGTGAGACATTGCAAACGTCGAGCAATTGCTCAGAGAGGAAAAGTGCCAGCACTGAAAGCTCTTGCTAGCCAGCACCCTTCCTTGGAAGCGCTTTCACAGGCGCAGCAACACTGGGGCTTTGCGCTTCTCTACCCACCAAACGTCACGGTCACTATCTCTCCGTCTCGTAGACACGAGCTGAGAAATTGCAAACGTCGAGCAATTGCTCAGAGAGGAAAAGTGCCAGCACTGAAAGCTGTTGCTAGCCAGCACCCTTCCTTGGAAGCGCTTTTGTAGCCCTAAGAACACTGGGGCTCTGTGCTTGTTTAGCCATCTCATCTTCTGCTCATCCTCTCGTGCAGTCTAAAGAGAGCTCAGGTGAGAAATTGCAAACGTTGAGCAATTGCTCAGACATGAAAAGTGCCAGCACTGAAAGCTCTTGCTAGCCAGCCCCCTTCCTTGGAAGCGCTTTCACAGGCGCAGCAACACTGGGGATTTGCGCTTCTCTAACCACCAAACGTCACGGTCATTCTCTCTCCGTCTCGTAGACACGAGCTGAGAAATTGCAAACGTCGAGCAAACGCTCAGAGATGAAAAGTGCCAGCACTGAAAGCTGTTGCTAGCCAGCACCCTTCCTTGGAAGTGCTTTTGTAGGCCTAAGAACACTGGGGCTCTGGGCTTCTCTAGCCATCTAAACTTCTGCTCATCCTCTCGCGCAGTCTAAAGAGCGCTCAGGTGAGAAATTGCAAACGTCGAGCAATTGCTCAGAGATGAAAAGTGCCAGCACTGAAAGCTGTTGCTAGCCAGCCCCCTTCCTTGGAAGCGCTTTCACAGGCGCAGCAACACTGGGGCTTTGCGCTTCTCTAACCACCAAACGTCACGGTCACTATCTCTCCGTCTCGTAGACACGAGCTGAGAAATTGCAAACGTCGAGCAATTGCTCAGAGATGAAAAGTGCCAGCACTGAAAGATGTTGCTAGCCAGCCCCCTTCCTTGGAAGCGCTTTTGTAGCCCTAAGAACACTGGGTCTCAGTGCTTCTCTAGCCACCTCATCTTCTGCTCATCCTCTCGCGCAGTCTAAAGAGAGCTCAGGTGAGAAATGGCAAACGTCGAGCAATTGCTCAGAGATGAAAAGTGCCAGCACTGAAAGCTGTTGCTAGCCAGCACCCTTCCTTGGAAGCGCTTTCACAGGCGCAGCAACACTGGGGCTTTGCGCTTCTCTAACCACCAAACGTCACGGTCATTCTCTTTCGGTCTCGTAGACACGAGCTGAGAAATTGCAAACGTCGAGCAATTGCTCAGAGATGAAAATTGCCAGCACTGAAAGCTGTTGCTAGCCAGCACCCTTCCTTGGAAGCGCTTTTGTAGCCCTAAGAACAGTGGAGCTCTGGGCTTCTCTAGCCACCTCATCTTCTGCTCATCCTCTCGCGCAGTCTAAAGAGAGCTCAGGTGAGAAATTGCAAACGTCGAGCAATTGCTCAGAGATGAAAAGTGCCAGCACTGAAAGATGTTGCTAGACAACACCCTTCCTTGGAAGCGATTTCACAGGCGCAGCAACACTGGGGCTTTGCGCTTCTCTAACCACCAAACGTCACGGTCACTATCTCTCCGTCTCGTAGACACGAGCTGAGAAATTGCAAACGTCGAGCAATTGCTCAGAGATGAAAAGTGCCAGCACTGAAAGATGTTGCTAGCCAGCCCCCTTCCTTGGAAGCGCTTTTGTAGCCCTAAGAACACTGGGGCTCTGGGCTTCTCTAGCCATCTAAACTTCTGCTCATCCTCTCGCGCAGTCTAAAGAGAGCTCAGGTGAGAAATTGCAAACGTCGAGCAATTGCTCAGAGATGAAAAGTGCCAGCACTGAAAGCTGTTGCTAGCCAGCACCCTTCCTTGGAAGCGCTGTCACAGGGGCAGCAACACTGGGGCTTTGCGCTTCTCTAACCACCAAGCGTCACGGTCATTCTCTTTCGGTCTCGTAGACACGAGCTGAGAAATTGCAAACGTCGAGCAATTGCTCAGAGATGAAAAGTGCCAGCACTGAAAGCTGTTGCTAGCCAGCACCCTTCCTTGGAAGCGCTTTCACAGGCGCAGCAACACTGGGGCTTTGCGCTTCTCTACCCACCAAACGTCACGGTCACTATCTCTCCGTCTCGTAGACACGAGCTGAGAAATTGCAAACGTCGAGCAATTGCTCAGAGATGAAAAGTGCCAGCACTGAAAGATGTTGCTAGCCAGCCCCCTTCCTTGGAAGTGCTTTTGTAGCCCTAAGAACACTGGGGCTCTGGGCTTCTCTAGCCATCTAAACTTCTGCTCATCCTCTCGCGCACTCTAAAGAGCGCTCAGGTGAGAAATTGCAAACGTCGAGGAATTGCTGTGAGATGAAAAGTGCCAGCACTGAAAGCTGTTGCTAGCCAGCACCCTTCCTTGGAAGCGCTTTCACAGGCGCAGCAACACTGGGGCTTTGCGCTTCTCTAACCACCAAACGTCACGGTCACTATCTCTCCGTCTCGTAGACACGAGCTGAGAAATGGCAAACGTCGAGCAATTGCTCAGAGATGAAAAGTGCCAGCACTGAAAGATGTTCCTAGCCAGCCCCCTTCCTTGGAAGCGCTTTTGTAGCCCTAAGAACACTGGGGCTCTGGGCTTCTCTAGCCACCTCATCTTCTGCTCATCCTCTCGCGCAGTCTAAAGAGAGCTCAGGTGAGAAATTGCAAACGTCGAGCAATTGCTCAGAGATGAAAAGTGCCAGCACTGAAAGCTGTTGCTAGCCAGCACCCTTCCTTGGAAGCGCTTTCACAGGCGCAGCAACACTGGGGCTTTGCGCTTCTCTAACCACCAAACGTCACGGTCACTATCTCTCCGTCTCGTAGACACGAGCTGAGAAATTGCAAACGTCGAGCAATTGCTCAGAGATGAAAAGTGCCAGCACTGAAAGCTGTTGCTAGCCAGCCCCCTTCCTTGGAAGCGCTTTTGTAGCCCTAAGAACACTGGGGCTCTGTGCTTCTCTAGCCACCTCATCTTCTGCTCATCCTCTCGCGCACTCTAAAGAGCGCTCAGGTGAGAAATTGCAAACGTCGAGCAATTGCTCAGAGATGAAAAGTGCCAGCACTGAAAGCTGTTGCTAGCCAGCACCCTTCCTTGGAAGCGCTTTCACAGGCGCAGCAACACTGGGGCTTTGCGCTTCTCTAACCACCAAACGTCACGGTCATTCTCTTTCGGTCTCGTAGACACGAGCTGAGAAATTGCAAACGTCGAGCAATTGCTCAGAGATGAAAAGTGCCAGCACTGAAAGCTGTTGCTAGCCAGCCCCCTTCCTTGGAAGCGCTTTCACAGGCGCAGCAACACTGGGGCTTTGCGCTTCTCTAACCACCAAACGTCACGGTCACTATCTCTCCGTCTCGTAGACACGAGCTCAGAAATTGCAAACGTCGAGCAATTGCTCAGAGATGAAAAGTGCCAGCACTGAAAGATGTTGCTAGCCAGTCCCCTTCCTTGGAAGTGCTTTTGTAGCCCTAAGAACAGTGGAGCTCTGGGCTTCTCTAGCCATCTCATCTTCTGCTCATCCTCTCGCGCAGTCTAAAGAGAGCTCAGGTGAGAAATTGCAAACGTCGAGCAATTGCTCAGAGATGAAAAGTGCCAGCACTGAAAGCTGTTGCTAGCCAGCACCCTTCCTTGGAAGCGCTTTCACAGGCGCAGCAACACTGGGGCTTTGCGCTTCTCTAACCACCAAACGTCACGGTCATTCTCTTTCGGTCTCGTAGACACGAGCTGAGAAATTGCAAACCTCGAGCAATTGCTCAGAGATGAAAAGTGCCAGCACTGAAAGATGTTGCTAGCCAGCCCCCTTCCTTGGAAGCGCTTTTGTAGCCCTAAGAACACTGGGGCTCTGGGCTTCTCTAGCCATCTAAACTTCTGCTCATCCTCTCGCGCAGTCTAAAGAGAGCTCAGGTGAGAAATTGCAAACGTCGAGCAATTGCTCAGAGATGAAAAGTGCCAGCACTGAAAGCTGTTGCTAGCCAGCACCCTTCCTTGGAAGCGCTTTCACAGGCGCAGCAACACTGGGGCTTTGCGCTTCTCTAACCACCAAACGTCACGGTCACTATCTCTCCGTCTCGTAGACACGAGCTGAGAAATTGCAAACGTCGAGCAATTGCTCAGAGATGAAAAGTGCCAGCACTGAAAGCTGTTGCTAGCCAGCCCCCTTCCTTGGAAGTGCTTTTGTAGCCCTAAGAACACTGGGGCTCTGGGCTTCTCTAGCCACCTCATCTTCTGCTCATCCTCTCGCGCAGTCTAAAGAGAGCTCAGGTGAGAAATTGCAAACGTCGAGCAATTGCTCAGAGATGAAAAGTGCCAGCACTGAAAGCTGTTGCTAGCCAGCACCCTTCCTTGAAAGCGCTTTCACAGGCGCAGCAACACCGGGGCTTTGCGCTTCTCTAACCACCAAACGTCACGGTCACTATCTCTCCGTCTCGTAGACACGAGCTGAGAAATGGCAAACGTCGAGCAATTGCTCAGAGATGAAAAGTGCCAGCACTGAAAGATGTTGCTAGCCAGCCCCCTTCCTTGGAAGCGCTTTTGTAGCCCTAAGAACAGTGGGGCTCTGTGCTTCTCTAG
Organism: Sarcoramphus papa; assembly: GCA_037962945.1. NCBI lineage: Eukaryota > Metazoa > Chordata > Aves > Accipitriformes > Cathartidae > Sarcoramphus > Sarcoramphus papa. The sequence goes on along the minus strand of CM075590.1, from coordinate 26,607,677 downwards.
CCATGTAAACTTCGGCTCATCCTCTCGCGCAGTCTAAAGAGCGCTCAGGTGAGAAATTGCAAACGTTGAGCAATTGCTCAGAGATGAAAAGTGCCAGCACTGAAAGCTGTTGCTAGCCAGCACCCTTCCTTGGAAGCGCTTTTGTAGCCCTAAGAACAGTGGAGCTCTGGGCTTCTCTAGCCATCTCATCTTCTGCTCATCCTCTCGCGCAGTCTAAAGAGAGCTCAGGTGAGAAATTGCAAACGTCGAGCAATTGCTCAGAGATGAAAAGTGCCAGCACTGAAAGCTGTTGCTAGCCAGCACCCTTCCTTGGAAGCGCTTTCACAGGCGCAGCAACACTGGGGCTTTGCGCTTCTCTAACCACCAAACGTCACGGTCACTATCTCTCCGTCTCGTAGACACGAGCTGAGAAATTGCAAACCTCGAGCAATTGCTCAGAGATGAAAAGTGCCAGCACTGAAAGCTCTTGCTAGACAACACCCTTCCTTGGAAGCGCTTTTGTAGCCCTAAGAACACTGGGGCTCTGGGCTTCTCTAGCCACCTCATCTTCTGCTCATCCTGTCGCGCAGTCTAAAGAGAGCTCAGGTGAGAAATTGCAAACGTCGAGCAATTGCTCAGAGATGAAAAGTGCCAGCACTGAAAGATGTTGCTAGCCAGCACCCTTCCTTGGAAGCGCTTTCACAGGCGCAGCAACACTGGGGCTTTGCGCTTCTCTAGCCACCAAACATCACGGTCATTCACTTTCCGTCTCGTAGACACGAGCTGAGAAATTGCAAACGTCGAGCAATTGCTCAGAGATGAAAAGAGCCAGCACTGAAAGCTCTTGCTAGCCAGCCCCCTTCCTTGGAAGCGCTTTCACAGGCGCAGCAACACTGGGGCTTTGCGCTTCTCTAACCACCAAACGTCACGGTCACTATCTCTCCGTCTCGTAGACACGAGCTGAGAAATTGCAAACGTCGAGCAATTGCTCAGAGATGAAAAGTGCCAGCACTGAAAGCTGTTGCTAGCCAGCCCCCTTCCTTGGAAGCGCTTTTGTAGCCCTAAGAACACTGAGGCTCTGGGCTTCTCTAGCCACCTCATCTTCTGCTCATCCTCTCGCACACTCTAAAGAGAGCTCAGGTGAGAAATTGCAAACGTCGAGCAATTGCTCAGAGATGAAAAGTGCCAGCACTGAAAGCTGTTGCTAGCCAGCACCCTTCCTTGGAAGCGCTTTCACAGGCGCAGCAACACTGGGGCTTTGCGCTTCTCTAACCACCAAACGTCACGGTCACTATCTCTCCGTCTCGTAGACACGAGCTGAGAAATTGCAAACGTCGAGCAATTGCTCAGAGATGAAAAGTGCCAGCACTGAAAGATGTTGCTAGCCAGCACCCTTCCTTGGAAGAGCTTTTGTAGCCCTAAGAACACTGGGGCTGTGGGCTTCTCTAGCCACCTCATCTTCTGCTCATCCTCTCGCGCAGTCTAAAGAGAGCTCAGGTGAGAAATTGCAAACGTCGAGCAATTGCTGAGAGATGAAAAGTGCCAGCACTGAAAGCTGTTGCTAGCCAGCACCCTTCCTTGGAAGCGCTTTCACAGGCGCAGCAACACTGGGGCTTTGCGCTTCTCTAACCACCAAACGTCACGGTCACTATCTCTCCGTCTCGTAGACACGAGCTGAGAAATGGCAAACGTCGAGCAATTGCTCAGAGATGAAAAGTGCCAGCACTGAAAGATGTTCCTAGCCAGCCCCCTTCCTTGGAAGCGCTTTTGTAGCCCTAAGAACACTGGGGCTGTGGGCTTCTCTAGCCACCTCATCTTCTGCTCATCCTCTCGCGCAGTCTAAAGAGAGCTCAGGTGAGAAATTGCAAACGTCGAGCAATTGCTCAGAGATGAAAAGTGCCAGCACTGAAAGCTGTTGCTAGCCAGCACCCTTCCTTGGAAGCGCTTTCACAGGCGCAGCAACACTGGGGCTTTGCGCTTCTCTAACCACCAAACGTCACGGTCACTATCTCTCCGTCTCGTAGACACGAGCTGAGAAATTGCAAACGTCGAGCAATTGCTCAGAGATGAAAAGTGCCAGCACTGAAAGCTGTTGCTAGCCAGCCCCCTTCCTTGGAAGCGCTTTTGTAGCCCTAAGAACACTGGGGCTCTGTGCTTCTCTAGCCACCTCATCTTCTGCTCATCCTCTCGCGCACTCTAAAGAGCGCTCAGGTGAGAAATTGCAAACGTCGAGCAATTGCTCAGAGATGAAAAGTGCCAGCACTGAAAGCTGTTGCTAGCCAGCACCCTTCCTTGGAAGCGCTTTCACAGGCGCAGCAACACTGGGGCTTTGCGCTTCTCTAACCACCAAACGTCACGGTCATTCTCTTTCGGTCTCGTAGACACGAGCTGAGAAATTGCAAACGTCGAGCAATTGCTCAGAGATGAAAAGTGCCAGCACTGAAAGCTGTTGCTAGCCAGCACCCTTCCTTGGAAGCGCTTTCACAGGCGCAGCAACACTGGGGCTTTGCGCTTCTCTAACCACCAAACGTCACGGTCATTCTCTTTCGGTCTCGTAGACACGAGCTGAGAAATTGCAAACCTCGAGCAATTGCTCAGAGATGAAAAGTGCCAGCACTGAAAGATGTTGCTAGCCAGCCCCCTTCCTTGGAAGCGCTTTTGTAGCCCTAAGAACAGTGGGGCTCTGGGCTTCTCTAGCCATCTAAACTTCTGCTCATCCTCTCGCGCAGTCTAAAGAGAGCTCAGGTGAGAAATTGCAAACGTCGAGCAATTGCTCAGAGATGAAAAGTGCCAGCACTGAAAGCTGTTGCTAGCCAGCACCCTTCCTTGGAAGCGCTTTCACAGGCGCAGCAACACTGGGGCTTTGCGCTTCTCTAACCACCAAACGTCACGGTCACTATCTCTCCGTCTCGTAGACACGAGCTGAGAAATTGCAAACGTCGAGCAATTGCTCAGAGATGAAAAGTGCCAGCACTGAAAGCTGTTGCTAGCCAGCCCCCTTCCTTGGAAGTGCTTTTGTAGCCCTAAGAACACTGGGGCTCTGGGCTTCTCTAGCCACCTCATCTTCTGCTCATCCTCTCGCGCAGTCTAAAGAGCGCTCAGGTGAGAAATTGCAAACGTTGAGCAATTGCTCAGAGATGAAAAGTGCCAGCACTGAAAGCTGTTGCTAGCCAGCACCCTTCCTTGGAAGCGCTTTTGTAGCCCTAAGAACAGTGGAGCTCTGGGCTTCTCTAGCCATCTCATCTTCTGCTCATCCTCTCGCGCAGTCTAAAGAGAGCTCAGGTGAGAAATTGCAAACGTCGAGCAATTGCTCAGAGATGAAAAGTGCCAGCACTGAAAGCTGTTGCTAGCCAGCACCCTTCCTTGGAAGCGCTTTCACAGGCGCAGCAACACTGGGGCTTTGCGCTTCTCTAACCACCAAACGTCACGGTCACTATCTCTCCGTCTCGTAGACACGAGCTGAGAAATTGCAAACCTCGAGCAATTGCTCAGAGATGAAAAGTGCCAGCACTGAAAGCTCTTGCTAGACAACACCCTTCCTTGGAAGCGCTTTTGTAGCCCTAAGAACACTGGGGCTCTGGGCTTCTCTAGCCACCTCATCTTCTGCTCATCCTGTCGCGCAGTCTAAAGAGAGCTCAGGTGAGAAATTGCAAACGTCGAGCAATTGCTCAGAGATGAAAAGTGCCAGCACTGAAAGATGTTGCTAGCCAGCACCCTTCCTTGGAAGCGCTTTCACAGGCGCAGCAACACTGGGGCTTTGCGCTTCTCTAGCCACCAAACATCACGGTCATTCACTTTCCGTCTCGTAGACACGAGCTGAGAAATTGCAAACGTCGAGCAATTGCTCAGAGATGAAAAGAGCCAGCACTGAAAGCTCTTGCTAGCCAGCCCCCTTCCTTGGAAGCGCTTTCACAGGCGCAGCAACACTGGGGCTTTGCGCTTCTCTAACCACCAAACGTCACGGTCACTATCTCTCCGTCTCGTAGACACGAGCTGAGAAATTGCAAACGTCGAGCAATTGCTCAGAGATGAAAAGTGCCAGCACTGAAAGCTGTTGCTAGCCAGCCCCCTTCCTTGGAAGCGCTTTTGTAGCCCTAAGAACACTGAGGCTCTGGGCTTCTCTAGCCACCTCATCTTCTGCTCATCCTCTCGCACACTCTAAAGAGAGCTCAGGTGAGAAATTGCAAACGTCGAGCAATTGCTCAGAGATGAAAAGTGCCAGCACTGAAAGCTGTTGCTAGCCAGCACCCTTCCTTGGAAGCGCTTTCACAGGCGCAGCAACACTGGGGCTTTGCGCTTCTCTAACCACCAAACGTCACGGTCACTATCTCTCCGTCTCGTAGACACGAGCTGAGAAATTGCAAACGTCGAGCAATTGCTCAGAGATGAAAAGTGCCAGCACTGAAAGATGTTGCTAGCCAGCACCCTTCCTTGGAAGAGCTTTTGTAGCCCTAAGAACACTGGGGCTGTGGGCTTCTCTAGCCACCTCATCTTCTGCTCATCCTCTCGCGCAGTCTAAAGAGAGCTCAGGTGAGAAATTGCAAACGTCGAGCAATTGCTGAGAGATGAAAAGTGCCAGCACTGAAAGCTGTTGCTAGCCAGCCCCCTTCCTTGGAAGCGCTTTTGTAGCCCTAAGAACACTGGGGCTCTGGGCTTCTCTAGCCACCTCATCTTCTGCTCATCCTCTCGCGCACTCTAAAGAGCGCTCAGGTGAGAAATTGCAAACGTCGAGCAATTGCTCAGAGATGAAAAGTGCCAGCACTGAAAGCTGTTGCTAGCCAGCAGCCTTCCTTGGAAGCGCTTTCACAGGCGCAGCAACACTGGGGCTTTGCGCTTCTCTAACCACCAAACGTCACGGTCATTCTCTTTCGGTCTCGTAGACAAGAGCTGAGAAAGTGCAAACGTCGAGCAATTGCTCAGAGATGAAAAGTGCCAGCACTGAAAGCTGTTGCTAGCCAGCACCCTTCCTTGGAAGCGCTTAGGTAGCCCTAAGAACAGTGGAGCTCTGGGCTTCTCTAGCCACCTCATCTTCTGCTCATCCTCTCGCGCAGTCTAAAGAGAGCTCAGGTGAGAAAGTGCAAACGTCGAGCAATTGCTCAGAGATGAAAAGTGCCAGCACTGAAAGCTGTTGCTAGCCAGCCCCCTTCCTTGGAAGCGCTTTCACAGGCGCAGCAACACTGGGGCTTTGCGCTTCTCTAGCCACCAAACATCACGGTCATTCTCTTTCTGTCTCGTAGACACGAGCTGAGAAATTGCAAACGTCGAGCAATTGCTCAGAGATGAAAAGTGCCAGCACTGAAAGCTCTTGCTAGCCAGCCCCCTTCCTTGGAAGCGCTTTCACAGGCGCAGCAACACTGGGGCTTTGCGCTTCTCTAACCACCAAACGTCACGGTCACTATCTCTCCGTCTCGTAGACACGAGCTGAGAAATTGCAAACCTCGAGCAATTGCTCAGAGATGAAAAGTGCCAGCACTGAAAGCTGTTGCTAGCCAGCACCCTTCCTTGGAAGCGCTTATGTAGCCCTAAGAACAGTGGGGCTCTGTGCTTCTCTAGCCACCTCATCTTCTGCTCATCCTCTCGCGCAGTCTAAAGAGCGCTCAGGGGAGAAATTGCAAACGTCGAGCAATTGCTCAGAGAGGAAAAGTGCCAGCACTGAAAGCTGTTGCTAGCCAGCACCCTTCCTTGGAAGCGCTTTCACAGGCGCAGCAACACTGGGGATTTGCGCTTCTCTAACCACCAAACGTCATGGTCACTATCTCTCCGTCTCGTAGACACGAGCTGAGAAATTGCAAACGTCGAGCAATTGCTCAGAGATGAAAAGTGCCAGCACTGAAAGCTGTTGCTAGCCAGCACCCTTCCTTGGAAGAGCTTTTGTAGCCCTAAGAACAGTGGAGCTCTGGGCTTCTCTAGCCACCTCATCTTCTGCTCATCCTCTCGCGCAGTCTAAAGAGAGCTCAGGTGAGAAATTGCAAACGTCGAGCAATTGCTGAGAGATGAAAAGTGCCAGCACTGAAAGCTGTTGCTAGCCAGCACCCTTCCTTGGAAGCGCTTTTGTAGCCCTAAGAACAGTGGAGCTCTGGGCTTCTCTAGCCACCTCATCTTCTGCTCATCCTCTCGCGCACTCTAAAGAGAGCTCAGGTGAGAAATTGCAAACGTCGAGCAATTGGTCAGAGAGGAAAAGTGCCAGCACTGAAAGCTGTTGCTAGCCAGCAGCCTTCCTTGGAAGCGCTTTCACAGGCGCAGCAACACTGGGGCTTTGCGCTTCTCTAACCACCAAACGTCACGGTCATTCTCTTTCCGTCTCGTAGACACGAGCTGAGAAAGTGGAAACGTTGAGCAATTGCTCAGAGATGAAAAGTGCCAGCACTGAAAGCTGTTGCTAGCCAGCCCCCTTCCTTGGAAGCGCTTTTGTAGCCCTAAGAACAGTGGAGCTCTGGGCTTGTCTAGCCATCTCATCTTCTGCTCATCCTCTCGCGCAGTCTAAAGAGAGCTCAGGTGAGACATTGCAAACGTCGAGCAATTGCTCAGAGATGAAAAGTGCCAGCACTGAAAGCTCTTGCTAGCCAGCACCCTTCCTTGGAAGCGCTTTCACAGGCGCAGCAACACTGGGGCTTTGCGCTTCTCTACCCACCAAACGTCACGGTCACTATCTCTCCGTCTCGTAGACACGAGCTGAGAAATTGCAAACGTCGAGCAATTGCTCAGAGATGAAAAGTGCCAGCACTGAAAGCTGTTGCTAGCCAGCACCCTTCCTTGGAAGCGCTTTTGTAGCCCTAAGAACACTGGGGCTCTGTGCTTGTTTAGCCATCTCATCTTCTGCTCATCCTCTCGCGCAGTCTAAAGAGAGCTCAGGTGAGAAATTGCAAACGTCGAGCAATTGCTCAGACATGAAAAGTGCCAGCACTGAAAGCTCTTGCTAGCCAGCCCCCTTCCTTGGAAGCGCTTTCACAGGCGCAGCAACACTGGGGCTTTGCGCTTCTCTAACCACCAAACGTCACGGTCATTCTCTTTCGGTCTCGTAGACACGAGCTGAGAAATTGCAAACGTCGAGCAATTGCTCACAGATGAAAAGTGCCAGCACTGAAAGCTGTTGCTAGCCAGCACCCTTCCTTGGCAGCTCTTTTGTAGCCCTAAGAACAGTGGAGCTCTGGGCTTCTCTAGCCACCTCATCTTCTGCTCATCCTCTCGCGCAGTCTAAAGAGAGCTCAGGTGAGAAATTGCAAACGTCGAGCAATTGCTCAGAGATGAAAAGTGCCAGCACTGAAAGATGTTGCTAGACAACACCCTTCCTTGGAAGCGATTTCACAGGCGCAGCAACACTGGGGCTTTGCGCTTCTCTACCCACCAAACGTCACGGTCACTATCTCTCCGTCTCGTAGACACGAGCTGAGAAATTGCAAACGTCGAGCAATTGCTCAGAGATGAAAAGTGCCAGCACTGAAAGATGTTGCTAGCCAGCCCCCTTCCTTGGAAGCGCTTTTGTAGCCCTAAGAACACTGGGGCTCTGGGCTTCTCTAGCCATCTAAACTTCTGCTCATCCTCTCGCGCAGTCTAAAGAGAGCTCAGGTGAGAAATTGCAAACGTCGAGCAATTGCTCAGAGATGAAAAGTGCCAGCACTGAAAGCTGTTGCTAGCCAGCACCCTTCCTTGGAAGCGCTGTCACAGGGGCAGCAACACTGGGGCTTTGCGCTTCTCTAACCACCAAGCGTCACGGTCATTCTCTTTCGGTCTCGTAGACACGAGCTGAGAAATTGCAAACGTCGAGCAATTGCTCAGAGATGAAAAGTGCCAGCACTGAAAGCTGTTGCTAACCAGCACCCTTCTTTGGAAGTGCTTTTGTAGGCCTAAGAACACTGGGGCTGTGGGCTTCCCTAGCCACCTCATCTTCTGCTCATCCTCTCGCGCAGTCTAAAGAGCGCTCAGGTGAGAAATTGCAAACGTCGAGCAATTGCTGAGAGATGAAAAGTGCCAGCACTGAAAGATGTTGCTAGCCAGCCCCCTTCCTTGGAAGCGCTTTTGTAGCCCTAAGATCACTGGGGCTCTGGGCTTCTCTAGCCACCTCATCTTCTGCTCATCCTCTCGCGCAGTCTAAAGAGAGCTCAGGTGAGAAATTGCAAACGTCGAGCAATTGCTCAGAGATGAAAAGTGCCAGCACTGAAAGCTGTTGCTAGCCAGCACCCTTCCTTGGAAGCGCTTTCACAGGCGCAGCAACACTGGGGCTTTGCGCTTCTCTAACCACCAAACGTCACGGTCACTATCTCTCCGTCTCGTAGACACGAGCTGAGAAATTGCAAACCTCGAGCAATTGCTCAGAGAGGAAAAGTGCCAGCACTGAAAGCTGTTGCTAGCCAGCACCCTTCCTTGGAAGCGCTTTCACAGGCGCAGCAACACTGGGGCTTTGCACTTCTCTAGCCACCAAAGGTCACGGTCATTCTCTTACTGTCTCGTAGACACGAGCTGAGAAATTGCAAACGTCGAGCAATTGCTCAGAGATGAAAAGTGCCAGCACTGAAAGCTGTTGCTAACCAGCACCCTTCTTTGGAAGCGCTTTTGTAGCCCTAAGAACACTGGGGCTGTGGGCTTCTCTAGCCATCTAAACTTCTGCTCATCCTCTCGCGCAGTCTAAAGAGAGCTCAGGTGAGAAATTGCAAACGTCGAGCAATTGCTCAGAGATGAAAAGTGCCAGCACTGAAAGCTGTTGCTAGCCAGCACCCTTCCTTGGAAGCGCTTTCACAGGCGCAGCAACACTGGGGCTTTGCGCTTCTCTAAGCACCAAACGTCATGGTCACTATCTCTCCGTCTCGTAGACACGAGCTGAGAAATTGCAAACGTCGAGCAATTGCTCAGAGATGAAAAGTGCCAGCACTGAAAGCTGTTGCTAGCCAGCACCCTTCCTTGGAAGAGCTTTTGTAGCCCTAAGAACAGTGGAGCTCTGGGCTTCTCTAGCCACCTCATCTTCTGCTCATCCTCTCGCGCAGTCTAAAGAGAGCTCAGGTGAGAAATTGCAAACGTCGAGCAATTGCTGAGAGATGAAAAGTGCCAGCACTGAAAGCTGTTGCTAGCCAGCACCCTTCCTTGGAAGCGCTTTTGTAGCCCTAAGAACAGTGGAGCTCTGGGCTTCTCTAGCCACCTCATCTTCTGCTCATCCTCTCGCGCACTCTAAAGAGAGCTCAGGTGAGAAATTTCAAACGTCGAGCAATTGGTCAGAGAGGAAAAGTGCCAGCACTGAAAGCTGTTGCTAGCCAGCACCCTTCCTTGGAAGCGCTTTCACAGGCGCAGCAACACTGGGGCTTTGCGCTTCTCTAACCACCAAACGTCACGGTCATTCTCTTTCCGTCTCGTAGACACGAGCTGAGAAAGTGGAAACGTTGAGCAATTGCTCAGAGATGAAAAGTGCCAGCACTGAAAGCTGTTGCTAGCCAGCCCCCTTCCTTGGAAGCGCTTTTGTAGCCCTAAGAACAGTGGAGCTCTGGGCTTGTCTAGCCATCTCATCTTCTGCTCATCCTCTCGCGCAGTCTAAAGAGAGCTCAGGTGAGACATTGCAAACGTCGAGCAATTGCTCAGAGATGAAAAGTGCCAGCACTGAAAGCTCTTGCTAGCCAGCCCCCTTCCTTGGAAGCGCTTTCACAGGCGCAGCAACACTGGGGCTTTGCGCTTCTCTACCCACCAAACGTCACGGTCACTATCTCTCCGTCTCGTAGACACGAGCTGAGAAATTGCAAACGTCGAGCAATTGCTCAGAGAGGAAAAGTGCCAGCACTGAAAGCTGTTGCTAGCCAGCACCCTTCCTTGGAAGCGCTTTTGTAGCCCTAAGAACACTGGGGCTCTGTGCTTGTTTAGCCATCTCATCTTCTGCTCATCCTCTCGCGCAGTCTAAAGAGAGCTCAGGTGAGAAATTGCAAACGTTGAGCAATTGCTCAGACATGAAAAGTGCCAGCACTGAAAGCTCTTGCTAGCCAGCACCCTTCCTTGGAAGCGCTTTCACAGGCGCAGCAACACTGGGGATTTGCGCTTCTCTAACCACCAAACGTCACGGTCATTCTCTCTCCGTCTCGTAGACACGAGCTGAGAAATTGCAAACGTCGAGCAAACGCTCAGAGATGAAAAGTGCCAGCACTGAAAGCTGTTGCTAACCAGCACCCTTCTTTGGAAGTGCTTTTGTAGGCCTAAGAACACTGGGGCTGTGGGCTTCTCTAGCCACCTCATCTTCTGCTCATCCTCTCGCGCAGTCTAAAGAGAGCTCAGGTGAGAAATTGCAAACGTCGAGCAATTGCTGAGAGATGAAAAGTGCCAGCACTGAAAGCTGTTGCTAGCCAGCCCCCTTCCTTGGAAGCGCTTTCACAGGCGCAGCAACACTGGGGCTTTGCGCTTCTCTAACCCCCAAACGTCACGGTCACTATCTCTCCGTCTCGTAGACACGAGCTGAGAAATTGGAAACGTCGAGCAATTGCTCAGAGATGAAAAGTGCCAGCACTGAAAGCTGTTGCTAGCCAGCACCCTTCCTTGGAAGTGCTTATGTAGCCCTAAGAACAGTGGGGCTCTGGGCTTCTCTAGCCATCTAAACTTCTGCTCATCCTCTCGCGCAGTCTAAAGAGCGCTCAGGTGAGAAATTGCAAACGTCGAGCAATTGCTCAGAGATGAAAAGTGCCAGCACTGAAAGCTGTTGCTAGCCAGCACCCTTCCTTGGAAGCGCTTTCACAGGCGCAGCAACACTGGGGATTTGCGCTTCTCTAACCACCAAACGTCACGGTCACTATCTCTCCGTCTCGTAGACACGAGCTGAGAAATTGCAAACGTCGAGCAATTGCTCAGAGATGAAAAGTGCCAGCACTGAAAGATGTTGCTAGCCAGCCCCCTTCCTTGGAAGCGCTTTTGTAGCCCTAAGAACACTGGGTCTCAGTGCTTCTCTAGCCACCTCATCTTCTGCTCATCCTCTCGCGCAGTCTAAAGAGAGCTCAGGTGAGAAATTGCAAACGTCGAGCAATTGCTCAGAGATGAAAAGTGCCAGCACTGAAAGATGTTGCTAGACAACACCCTTCCTTGGAAGCGATTTCACAGGCGCAGCAACACTGGGGCTTTGCGCTTCTCTACCCACCAAACGTCACGGTCACTATCTCTCCGTCTCGTAGACACGAGCTGAGAAATTGCAAACGTCGAGCAATTGCTCAGAGATGAAAAGTGCCAGCACTGAAAGATGTTGCTAACCAGCACCCTTCTTTGGAAGTGCTTTTGTAGGCCTAAGAACACTGGGGCTGTGGGCTTCCCTAGCCACCTCATCTTCTGCTCATCCTCTCGCGCAGTCTAAAGAGCGCTCAGGTGAGAAATTGCAAACGTCGAGCAATTGCTCAGAGATGAAAAGTGCCAGCACTGAAAGATGTTGCTAGCCAGCCCCCTTCCTTGGAAGCGCTTTTGTAGCCCTAAGAATACTGGGGCTCTGGGCTTCTCTAGCCACCTCATCTTCTGCTCATCCTCTCGCGCAGTCTAAAGAGAGCTCAGGTGAGAAATTGCAAACGTCGAGCAATTGCTCAGAGATGAAAAGTGCCAGCACTGAAAGCTGTTGCTAGCCAGCACCCTTCCTTGGAAGCGCTTTCACAGGCGCAGCAACACTGGGGCTTTGCGCTTCTCTAACCACCAAACGTCACGGTCACTATCTCTCCGTCTCGTAGACACGAGCTGAGAAATTGCAAACCTCGAGCAATTGCTCAGAGAGGAAAAGTGCCAGCACTGAAAGCTGTTGCTAGCCAGCACCCTTCCTTGGAAGCGCTTTCACAGGCGCAGCAACACTGGGGCTTTGCACTTCTCTAGCCACCAAAGGTCACGGTCATTCTCTTACTGTCTCGTAGACACGAGCTGAGAAATTGCAAACGTCGAGCAATTGCTCAGAGATGAAAAGTGCCAGCACTGAAAGCTGTTGCTAACCAGCACCCTTCTTTGGAAGCGCTTTTGTAGCCCTAAGAACACTGGGGCTGTGGGCTTCTCTAGCCACCTCATCTTCTGCTCATCCTCTCGCGCAGTCTAAAGAGAGCTCAGGTGAGAAATGGCAAACGTCGAGCAATTGCTCAGAGATGAAAAGTGCCAGCACTGAAAGATGTTGCTAGCCAGCCCCCTTCCTTGGAAGCGCTTTTGTAGCCCTAAGAACACTGGGGCTCTGGGCTTCTCTAGCCATCTAAACTTCTGCTCATCCTCTCGCGCAGTCTAAAGAGAGCTCAGGTGAGAAATTGCAAACGTCGAGCAATTGCTCAGAGATGAAAAGTGCCAGCACTGAAAGCTGTTGCTAGCCAGCACCCTTCCTTGGAAGCGCTTTCACAGGCGCAGCAACACTGGGGCTTTGCGCTTCTCTAACCACCAAACGTCACGGTCACTATCTCTCCGTCTCGTAGACACGAGCTGAGAAATTGCAAACGTCGAGCAATTGCTCAGAGATGAAAAGTGCCAGCACTGAAAGCTGTTGCTAGCCAGCACCCTTCCTTGGAAGCGCTTTTGTAGCCCTAAGAACAGTGGGGCTCTGTGCTTCTCTAGCCACCTCATCTTCTGCTCATCCTCTCGCGCAGTCTAAAGAGAGCTCAGGTGAGAAATTGCAAACGTCGAGCAATTGCTCAGAGATGAAAAGTGCCAGCACTGAAAGCTGTTGCTAGCCAGCACCCTTCCTTGAAAGCGCTTTCACAGGCGCAGCAACACTGGGGCTTTGCGCTTCTCTAACCACCAAACGTCACGGTCACTATCTCTCCGTCTCGTAGACACGAGCTGAGAAATGGCAAACGTCGAGCAATTGCTCAGAGATGAAAAGTGCCAGCACTGAAAGATGTTGCTAGCCAGCCCCCTTCCTTGGAAGCGCTTTTGTAGCCCTAAGAACAGTGGGGCTCTGTGCTTCTCTAGCCATGTAAACTTCGGCTCATCCTCTCGCGCAGTCTAAAGAGAGCTCAGGTGAGAAATTGCAAACGTTGAGCAATTGCTCAGAGATGAAAAGTGCCAGCACTGAAAGCTGTTGCTAGCCAGCACCCTTCCTTGGAAGCGCTTTTGTAGCCCTAAGAACAGTGGAGCTCTGGGCTTCTCTAGCCATCTCATCTTCTGCTCATCCTCTCGCGCAGTCTAAAGAGAGCTCAGGTGAGAAATTGCAAACGTCGAGCAATTGCTCAGAGATGAAAAGTGCCAGCACTGAAAGCTGTTGCTAGCCAGCACCCTTCCTTGGAAGCGCTTTCACAGGCGCAGCAACACTGGGGCTTTGCGCTTCTCTAACCACCAAACGTCACGGTCACTATCTCTCCGTCTCGTAGACACGAGCTGAGAAATTGCAAACCTCGAGCAATTGCTCAGAGATGAAAAGTGCCAGCACTGAAAGCTCTTGCTAGACAACACCCTTCCTTGGAAGCGCTTTTGTAGCCCTAAGAACAGTGGGGCTCTGGGCTTCTCTAGCCACCTCATCTTCTGCTCATCCTCTCGCGCAGTCTAAAGAGAGCTCAGGTGAGAAATTGCAAACGTCGAGCAATTGCTGAGAGATGAAAAGTGCCAGCACTGAAAGCTGTTGCTAGCCAGCACCCTTCCTTGGAAGCGCTTTCACAGGCGCAGCAACACTGGGGCTTTGCGCTTCTCTAGCCACCAAACATCACGGTCATTCACTTTCCGTCTCGTAGACACGAGCTGAGAAATTGCAAACGTCGAGCAATTGCTCAGAGATGAAAAGAGCCAGCACTGAAAGCTCTTGCTAGCCAGCCCCCTTCCTTGGAAGCGCTTTCACAGGCGCAGCAACACTGGGGCTTTGCGCTTCTCTAACCACCAAACGTCACGGTCACTATCTCTCCGTCTCGTAGACACGAGCTGAGAAATTGCAAACGTCGAGCAATTGCTCAGAGATGAAAAGTGCCAGCACTGAAAGCTGTTGCTAGCCAGCCCCCTTCCTTGGAAGCGCTTTTGTAGCCCTAAGAACACTGAGGCTCTGGGCTTCTCTAGCCACCTCATCTTCTGCTCATCCTCTCGCACACTCTAAAGAGAGCTCAGGTGAGAAATTGCAAACGTCGAGCAATTGCTCAGAGATGAAAAGTGCCAGCACTGAAAGATGTTGCTAGCCAGCACCCTTCCTTGGAAGCGCTTTCACAGGCGCAGCAACACTGGGGCTTTGCGCTTCTCTAACCACCAAACGTCACGGTCACTATCTCTCCGTCTCGTAGACACGAGCTGAGAAATTGCAAACGTCGAGCAATTGCTCAGAGATGAAAAGTGCCAGCACTGAAAGATGTTGCTAGCCAGCACCCTTCCTTGGAAGAGCTTTTGTAGCCCTAAGAACACTGGGGCTGTGGGCTTCTCTAGCCACCTCATCTTCTGCTCATCCTCTCGCGCAGTCTAAAGAGAGCTCAGGTGAGAAATTGCAAACGTCGAGCAATTGCTGAGAGATGAAAAGTGCCAGCACTGAAAGCTGTTGCTAGCCAGCACCCTTCCTTGGAAGCGCTTTTGTAGCCCTAAGAACACTGGGGCTCTGGGCTTCTCTAGCCACCTCATCTTCTGCTCATCCTCTCGCGCACTCTAAAGAGCGCTCAGGTGAGAAATTGCAAACGTCGAGCAATTGCTCAGAGATGAAAAGTGCCAGCACTGAAAGCTGTTGCTAGCCAGCACCCTTCCTTGGAAGCGCTTTCACAGGCGCAGCAACACTGGGGCTTTGCGCTTCTCTAACCACCAAACGTCACGGTCATTCTCTTTCGGTCTCGTAGACACGAGCTGAGAAAGTGGAAACGTTGAGCAATTGCTCAGAGATGAAAAGTGCCAGCACTGAAAGCTGTTGCTAGCCAGCACCCTTCCTTGGAAGCTCTTTTGTAGCCCTAAGAACAGTGGAGCTCTGGGCTTCTCTAGCCATCTAAACTTCTGCTCATCCTCTCGCGCAGTCTAAAGAGAGCTCAGGTGAGAAATTGCAAACGTCGAGCAATTGCTCAGAGATGAAAAGTGCCAGCACTGAAAGCTGTTGCTAGCCAGCCCCCTTCCTTGGAAGCGCTTTCACAGGCGCAGCAACACTGGGGCTTTGCGCTTCTCTAGCCACCAAACATCACGGTCATTCTCTTTCCGTCTCGTAGACACGAGCTGAGAAATTGCAAACGTCGAGCAATTGCTCAGAGATGAAAAGTGCCAGCACTGAAAGCTCTTGCTAGCCAGCACCCTTCCTTGGAAGCGCTTTCACAGGCGCAGCAACACTGGGGCTTTGCGCTTCTCTACCCACCAAACGTCACGGTCACTATCTCTCCGTCTCGTAGACACGAGCTGAGAAATTGCAAACCTCGAGCAATTGCTCAGAGAGGAAAAGTGCCAGCACTGAAAGCTGTTGCTAGCCAGCCCCCTTCCTTGGAAGCGCTTTCACAGGCGCAGCAACACTGGGGCTTTGCGCTTCTCTAACCACCAAACGTCACGGTCACTATCTCTCCGTCTCGTAGACACGAGCTGAGAAATTGCAAACCTCGAGCAATTGCTCAGAGATGAAAAGTGCCAGCACTGAAAGCTGTTGCTAGCCAGCACCCTTCCTTGGAAGCGCTTATGTAGCCCTAAGAACAGTGGGGCTCTGTGCTTCTCTAGCCACCTCATCTTCTGCTCATCCTCTCGCGCAGTCTAAAGAGCGCTCAGGGGAGAAATTGCAAACGTCGAGCAATTGCTCAGAGAGGAAAAGTGCCAGCACTGAAAGCTGTTGCTAGCCAGCACCCTTCCTTGGAAGCGCTTTCACAGGCGCAGCAACACTGGGGCTTTGCGCTTCTCTAACCACCAAACGTCATGGTCACTATCTCTCCGTCTCGTAGACACGAGCTGAGAAATTGCAAAC
The DNA here is from genome assembly GCA_037962945.1 of Sarcoramphus papa. Classification (NCBI taxonomy): domain Eukaryota; kingdom Metazoa; phylum Chordata; class Aves; order Accipitriformes; family Cathartidae; genus Sarcoramphus; species Sarcoramphus papa. Next base: position 26,591,905 of record CM075590.1, on the reverse strand, counting down.
GTCGAGCAATTGCTCAGAGATGAAAAGTGCCAGCACTGAAAGCTGTTGCTAGCCAGCACCCTTCCTTGGAAGAGCTTTTGTAGCCCTAAGAACAGTGGGGCTCTGTGCTTCTCTAGCCATCTAAACTTCTGCTCATCCTCTCGCGCAGTCTAAAGAGAGCTCAGGTGAGAAATTGCAAACGTCGAGCAATTGCTCAGAGATGAAAAGTGCCAGCACTGAAAGCTGTTGCTAGCCAGCACCCTTCCTTGGAAGCGCTGTCACAGGGGCAGCAACACTGGGGCTTTGCGCTTCTCTAACCACCAAGCGTCACGGTCATTCTCTTTCGGTCTCGTAGACACGAGCTGAGAAATTGCAAACGTCGAGCAATTGCTCAGAGATGAAAAGTGCCAGCACTGAAAGCTGTTGCTAACCAGCACCCTTCCTTGGAAGTGCTTTTGTAGGCCTAAGAACAGTGGGGCTCTGGGCTTCTCTAGCCACCTCATCTTCTGCTCATCCTGTCGCGCAGTCTAAAGAGAGCTCAGGTGAGAAATTGCAAACGTCGAGCAATTGCTGAGAGATGAAAAGTGCCAGCACTGAAAGCTGTTGCTAGCCAGCACCCTTCCTTGGAAGCGCTTTCACAGGCGCAGCAACACTGGGGCTTTGCGCTTCTCTAACCACCAAACGTCATGGTCACTATCTCTCCGTCTCGTAGACACGAGCTGAGAAATTGCAAACGTCGAGCAATTGCTCAGAGATGAAAAGTGCCAGCACTGAAAGCTGTTGCTAGCCAGCACCCTTCCTTGGAAGAGCTTTTGTAGCCCTAAGAACAGTGGAGCTCTGGGCTTCTCTAGCCACCTCATCTTCTGCTCATCCTCTCGCGCAGTCTAAAGAGAGTTCAGGTGAGAAATTGCAAACGTCGAGCAATTGCTGAGAGATGAAAAGTGCCAGCACTGAAAGCTGTTGCTAGCCAGCACCCTTCCTTGGAAGCGCTTTTGTAGCCCGAAGAACAGTGGAGCTCTGGGCTTCTCTAGCCACCTCATCTTCTGCTCATCCTCTCGCGCACTCTAAAGAGAGCTCAGGTGAGAAATTTCAAACGTCGAGCAATTGGTCAGAGAGGAAAAGTGCCAGCACTGAAAGCTGTTGCTAGCCAGCAGCCTTCCTTGGAAGCGCTTTCACAGGCGCAGCAACACTGGGGCTTTGCGCTTCTCTAACCACCAAACGTCACGGTCATTCTCTTTCCGTCTCGTAGACACGAGCTGAGAAAGTGGAAACGTTGAGCAATTGCTCAGAGATGAAAAGTGCCAGCACTGAAAGCTGTTGCTAGCCAGCCCCCTTCCTTGGAAGCGCTTTTGTAGCCCTAAGAACAGTGGAGCTATGGGCTTCTCTAGCCATCTCATCTTCTGCTCATCCTCTCGCGCAGTCTAAAGAGAGCTCAGGTGAGACATTGCAAACGTCGAGCAATTGCTCAGAGAGGAAAAGTGCCAGCACTGAAAGCTCTTGCTAGCCAGCACCCTTCCTTGGAAGCGCTTTCACAGGCGCAGCAACACTGGGGCTTTGCGCTTCTCTACCCACCAAATGTCACGGTCACTATCTCTCCGTCTCGTAGACACGAGCTGAGAAATTGCAAACGTCGAGCAATTGCTCAGAGATGAAAATTGCCAGCACTGAAAGCTGTTGCTAGCCAGCACCCTTCCTTGGCAGCTCTTTTGTAGCCCTAAGAACAGTGGAGCTCTGGGCTTCTCTAGCCACCTCATCTTCTGCTCATCCTCTCGCGCAGTCTAAAGAGAGCTCAGGTGAGAAATTGCAAACGTCGAGCAATTGCTCAGAGATGAAAAGTGCCAGCACTGAAAGATGTTGCTAGACAACACCCTTCCTTGCAAGCGATTTCACAGGCGCAGCAACACTGGGGCTTTGCGCTTCTCTAACCACCAAACGTCACGGTCACTATCTCTCCGTCTCGTAGACACGAGCTGAGAAATTGCAAACGTCGAGCAATTGCTCAGAGATGAAAAGTGCCAGCACTGAAAGATGTTGCTAGCCAGCCCCCTTCCTTGGAAGCGCTTTTGTAGCCCTAAGAACACTGGGGCTCTGGGCTTCTCTAGCCATCTAAACTTCTGCTCATCCTCTCGCGCAGTCTAAAGAGAGCTCAGGTGAGAAATTGCAAACGTCGAGCAATTGCTCAGAGATGAAAAGTGCCAGCACTGAAAGCTGTTGCTAGCCAGCACCCTTCCTTGGAAGCGCTGTCACAGGGGCAGCAACACTGGGGCTTTGCGCTTCTCTAACCACCAAGCGTCACGGTCATTCTCTTTCGGTCTCGTAGACACGAGCTGAGAAATTGCAAACGTCGAGCAATTGCTCAGAGATGAAAAGTGCCAGCACTGAAAGCTGTTGCTAACCAGCACCCTTCTTTGGAAGTGCTTTTGTAGGCCTAAGAACAGTGGGGCTCTGGGCTTCCCTAGCCACCTCATCTTCTGCTCATCCTCTCGCGCAGTCTAAAGAGCGCTCAGGTGAGAAATTGCAAACGTTGAGCAATTGCTCAGAGATGAAAAGTGCCAGCACTGAAAGATGTTGCTAGCCAGCCCCCTTCCTTGGAAGCGCTTTTGTAGCCCTAAGAACACTGGGGCTCTGGGCTTCTCTAGCCACCTCATCTTCTGCTCATCCTCTCGCGCAGTCTAAAGAGAGCTCAGGTGAGAAATTGCAAACGTCGAGCAATTGCTCAGAGATGAAAAGTGCCAGCACTGAAAGCTGTTGCTAGCCAGCACCCTTCCTTGGAAGCGCTTTCACAGGCGCAGCAACACTGGGGCTTTGCGCTTCTCTAACCACCAAACGTCACGGTCACTATCTCTCCGTCTCGTAGACACGAGCTGAGAAATTGCAAACCTCGAGCAATTGCTCAGAGAGGAAAAGTGCCAGCACTGAAAGCTGTTGCTAGCCAGCACCCTTCCTTGGAAGCGCTTTCACAGGCGCAGCAACACTGGGGCTTTGCACTTCTCTAGCCACCAAAGGTCACGGTCATTCTCTTACTGTCTCGTAGACACGAGCTGAGAAATTGCAAACGTCGAGCAATTGCTCAGAGATGAAAAGTGCCAGCACTGAAAGCTGTTGCTAACCAGCACCCTTCTTTGGAAGCGCTTTTGTAGCCCTAAGCACACTGGGGCTGTGGGCTTCTCTAGCCACCTCATCTTCTGCTCATCCTCTCGCGCAGTCTAAAGAGAGCTCAGGTGAGAAATGGCAAACGTCGAGCAATTGCTCAGAGATGAAAAGTGCCAGCACTGAAAGATGTTGCTAGCCAGCACCCTTCCTTGGAAGCGCTTTTGTAGCCCTAAGAACACTGGGGCTCTGGGCTTCTCTAGCCATCTAAACTTCTGCTCATCCTCTCGCGCAGTCTAAAGAGAGCTCAGGTGAGAAATTGCAAACGTCGAGCAATTGCTCAGAGATGAAAAGTGCCAGCACTGAAAGCTGTTGCTAGCCAGCACCCTTCCTTGGAAGCGCTTTCACAGGCGCAGCAACACTGGGGCTTTGCGCTTCTCTAACCACCAAACGTCACGGTCACTATCTCTCCGTCTCGTAGACACGAGCTGAGAAATTGCAAACCTCGAGCAATTGCTCAGAGATGAAAAGTGCCAGCACTGAAAGCTGTTGCTAGCCAGCACCCTTCCTTGGAAGCGCTTTTGTAGCCCTAAGAACAGTGGGGCTCTGTGCTTCTCTAGCCACCTCATCTTCTGCTCATCCTCTCGCGCAGTCTAAAGAGAGCTCAGGTGAGAAATTGCAAACGTCGAGCAATTGCTCAGAGATGAAAAGTGCCAGCACTGAAAGCTGTTGCTAGCCAGCACCCTTCCTTGAAAGCGCTTTCACAGGCGCAGCAACACTGGGGCTTTGCGCTTCTCTAACCACCAAACGTCACGGTCACTATCTCTCCGTCTCGTAGACACGAGCTGAGAAATGGCAAACGTCGAGCAATTGCTCAGAGATGAAAAGTGCCAGCACTGAAAGCTGTTGCTAGCCAGCCCCCTTCCTTGGAAGCGCTTTTGTAGGCCTAAGAACACTGAGGCTCTGGGCTTCTCTAGCCACCTCATCTTCTGCTCATCCTCTCGCACACTCTAAAGAGAGCTCAGGTGAGAAATTGCAAACGTCGAGCAATTGCTCAGAGATGAAAAGTGCCAGCACTGAAAGATGTTGCTAGCCAGCACCCTTCCTTGGAAGCGCTTTCACAGGCGCAGCAACACTGGGGCTTTGCGCTTCTCTAACCACCAAACGTCACGGTCACTATCTCTCCGTCTCGTAGACACGAGCTGAGAAATTGCAAACGTCGAGCAATTGCTCAGAGATGAAAAGTGCCAGCACTGAAAGATGTTGCTAGCCAGCACCCTTCCTTGGAAGAGCTTTTGTAGCCCTAAGAACACTGGGGCTGTGGGCTTCTCTAGCCACCTCATCTTCTGCTCATCCTCTCGCGCAGTCTAAAGAGAGCTCAGGTGAGAAATTGCAAACGTCGAGCAATTGCTGAGAGATGAAAAGTGCCAGCACTGAAAGCTGTTGCTAGCCAGCACCCTTCCTTGGAAGCGCTTTTGTAGCCCTAAGAACACTGGGGCTCTGGGCTTCTCTAGCCACCTCATCTTCTGCTCATCCTCTCGCGCACTCTAAAGAGCGCTCAGGTGAGAAATTGCAAACGTCGAGCAATTGCTCAGAGAGGAAAAGTGCCAGCACTGAAAGCTGTTGCTAGCCAGCACCCTTCCTTGGAAGCGCTTTCACAGGCGCAGCAACACTGGGGCTTTGCGCTTCTCTAACCACCAAACGTCATGGTCACTATCTCTCCGTCTCGTAGACACGAGCTGAGAAATTGCAAACGTCGAGCAATTGCTCAGAGATGAAAAGTGCCAGCACTGAAAGCTGTTGCTAGCCAGCACCCTTCCTTGGAAGAGCTTTTGTAGCCCTAAGAACAGTGGAGCTCTGGGCTTCTCTAGCCACCTCATCTTCTGCTCATCCTCTCGCGCAGTCTAAAGAGAGTTCAGGTGAGAAATTGCAAACGTCGAGCAATTGCTGAGAGATGAAAAGTGCCAGCACTGAAAGCTGTTGCTAGCCAGCCCCCTTCCTTGGAAGCGCTTTTGTAGCCCTGAGAACAGTGGAGCTCTGGGCTTCTCTAGCCACCTCATCTTCTGCTCATCCTCTCGCGCACTCTAAAGAGAGCTCAGGTGAGAAATTTCAAACGTCGAGCAATTGGTCAGAGAGGAAAAGTGCCAGCACTGAAAGCTGTTGCTAGCCAGCAGCCTTCCTTGGAAGCGCTTTCACAGGCGCAGCAACACTGGGGCTTTGCGCTTCTCTAACCACCAAACGTCACGGTCATTCTCTTTCCGTCTCGTAGACACGAGCTGAGAAAGTGGAAACGTTGAGCAATTGCTCAGAGATGAAAAGTGCCAGCACTGAAAGCTGTTGCTAGCCAGCCCCCTTCCTTGGAAGCGCTTTTGTAGCCCTAAGAACAGTGGAGCTATGGGCTTCTCTAGCCATCTCATCTTCTGCTCATCCTCTCGCGCAGTCTAAAGAGAGCTCAGGTGAGACATTGCAAACGTCGAGCAATTGCTCAGAGAGGAAAAGTGCCAGCACTGAAAGCTCTTGCTAGCCAGCACCCTTCCTTGGAAGCGCTTTCACAGGCGCAGCAACACTGGGGCTTTGCGCTTCTCTACCCACCAAACGTCACGGTCACTATCTCTCCGTCTCGTAGACACGAGCTGAGAAATTGCAAACGTCGAGCAATTGCTCAGAGATGAAAATTGCCAGCACTGAAAGCTGTTGCTAGCCAGCACCCTTCCTTGGCAGCTCTTTTGTAGCCCTAAGAACAGTGGAGCTCTGGGCTTCTCTAGCCACCTCATCTTCTGCTCATCCTCTCGCGCAGTCTAAAGAGAGCTCAGGTGAGAAATTGCAAACGTCGAGCAATTGCTCAGAGATGAAAAGTGCCAGCACTGAAAGATGTTGCTAGACAACACCCTTCCTTGGAAGCGATTTCACAGGCGCAGCAACACTGGGGCTTTGCGCTTCTCTACCCACCAAACGTCACGGTCACTATCTCTCCGTCTCGTAGACACGAGCTGAGAAATTGCAAACGTCGAGCAATTGCTCAGAGATGAAAAGTGCCAGCACTGAAAGATGTTGCTAGCCAGCCCCCTTCCTTGGAAGCGCTTTTGTAGCCCTAAGAACACTGGGGCTCTGGGCTTCTCTAGCCATCTAAACTTCTGCTCATCCTCTCGCGCAGTCTAAAGAGAGCTCAGGTGAGAAATTGCAAACGTCGAGCAATTGCTCAGAGATGAAAAGTGCCAGCACTGAAAGCTGTTGCTAGCCAGCACCCTTCCTTGGAAGCGCTGTCACAGGGGCAGCAACACTGGGGCTTTGCGCTTCTCTAACCACCAAGCGTCACGGTCATTCTCTTTCGGTCTCGTAGACACGAGCTGAGAAATTGCAAACGTCGAGCAATTGCTCAGAGATGAAAAGTGCCAGCACTGAAAGCTGTTGCTAACCAGCACCCTTCTTTGGAAGTGCTTTTGTAGGCCTAAGAACAGTGGGGCTCTGGGCTTCCCTAGCCACCTCATCTTCTGCTCATCCTCTCGCGCAGTCTAAAGAGCGCTCAGGTGAGAAATTGCAAACGTCGAGCAATTGCTCAGAGATGAAAAGTGCCAGCACTGAAAGATGTTGCTAGCCAGCCCCCTTCCTTGGAAGCGCTTTTGTAGCCCTAAGAACACTGGGGCTCTGGGCTTCTCTAGCCACCTCATCTTCTGCTCATCCTCTCGCGCAGTCTAAAGAGAGCTCAGGTGAGAAATTGCAAACGTCGAGCAATTGCTCAGAGATGAAAAGTGCCAGCACTGAAAGCTGTTGCTAGCCAGCACCCTTCCTTGGAAGCGCTTTCACAGGCGCAGCAACACTGGGGCTTTGCGCTTCTCTAACCACCAAACGTCACGGTCACTATCTCTCCGTCTCGTAGACACGAGCTGAGAAATTGCAAACCTCGAGCAATTGCTCAGAGAGGAAAAGTGCCAGCACTGAAAGCTGTTGCTAGCCAGCACCCTTCCTTGGAAGCGCTTTCACAGGCGCAGCAACACTGGGGCTTTGCACTTCTCTAGCCACCAAAGGTCACGGTCATTCTCTTACTGTCTCGTAGACACGAGCTGAGAAATTGCAAACGTCGAGCAATTGCTCAGAGATGAAAAGTGCCAGCACTGAAAGCTGTTGCTAACCAGCACCCTTCTTTGGAAGCGCTTTTGTAGCCCTAAGCACACTGGGGCTGTGGGCTTCTCTAGCCACCTCATCTTCTGCTCATCCTCTCGCGCAGTCTAAAGAGAGCTCAGGTGAGAAATGGCAAACGTCGAGCAATTGCTCAGAGATGAAAAGTGCCAGCACTGAAAGATGTTGCTAGCCAGCACCCTTCCTTGGAAGCGCTTTTGTAGCCCTAAGAACACTGGGGCTCTGGGCTTCTCTAGCCATCTAAACTTCTGCTCATCCTCTCGCGCAGTCTAAAGAGAGCTCAGGTGAGAAATTGCAAACGTCGAGCAATTGCTCAGAGATGAAAAGTGCCAGCACTGAAAGCTGTTGCTAGCCAGCACCCTTCCTTGGAAGCGCTTTCACAGGCGCAGCAACACTGGGGCTTTGCGCTTCTCTAACCACCAAACGTCACGGTCACTATCTCTCCGTCTCGTAGACACGAGCTGAGAAATTGCAAACCTCGAGCAATTGCTCAGAGATGAAAAGTGCCAGCACTGAAAGCTGTTGCTAGCCAGCACCCTTCCTTGGAAGCGCTTTTGTAGCCCTAAGAACAGTGGGGCTCTGTGCTTCTCTAGCCACCTCATCTTCTGCTCATCCTCTCGCGCAGTCTAAAGAGAGCTCAGGTGAGAAATTGCAAACGTCGAGCAATTGCTCAGAGATGAAAAGTGCCAGCACTGAAAGCTGTTGCTAGCCAGCACCCTTCCTTGAAAGCGCTTTCACAGGCGCAGCAACACTGGGGCTTTGCGCTTCTCTAACCACCAAACGTCACGGTCACTATCTCTCCGTCTCGTAGACACGAGCTGAGAAATGGCAAACGTCGAGCAATTGCTCAGAGATGAAAAGTGCCAGCACTGAAAGCTGTTGCTAGCCAGCCCCCTTCCTTGGAAGCGCTTTTGTAGGCCTAAGAACACTGAGGCTCTGGGCTTCTCTAGCCACCTCATCTTCTGCTCATCCTCTCGCACACTCTAAAGAGAGCTCAGGTGAGAAATTGCAAACGTCGAGCAATTGCTCAGAGATGAAAAGTGCCAGCACTGAAAGATGTTGCTAGCCAGCACCCTTCCTTGGAAGCGCTTTCACAGGCGCAGCAACACTGGGGCTTTGCGCTTCTCTAACCACCAAACGTCACGGTCACTATCTCTCCGTCTCGTAGACACGAGCTGAGAAATTGCAAACGTCGAGCAATTGCTCAGAGATGAAAAGTGCCAGCACTGAAAGATGTTGCTAGCCAGCACCCTTCCTTGGAAGAGCTTTTGTAGCCCTAAGAACACTGGGGCTGTGGGCTTCTCTAGCCACCTCATCTTCTGCTCATCCTCTCGCGCAGTCTAAAGAGAGCTCAGGTGAGAAATTGCAAACGTCGAGCAATTGCTGAGAGATGAAAAGTGCCAGCACTGAAAGCTGTTGCTAGCCAGCACCCTTCCTTGGAAGCGCTTTTGTAGCCCTAAGAACACTGGGGCTCTGGGCTTCTCTAGCCACCTCATCTTCTGCTCATCCTCTCGCGCACTCTAAAGAGCGCTCAGGTGAGAAATTGCAAACGTCGAGCAATTGCTCAGAGATGAAAAGTGCCAGCACTGAAAGCTGTTGCTAGCCAGCAGCCTTCCTTGGAAGCGCTTTCACAGGCGCAGCAACACTGGGGCTTTGCGCTTCTCTAACCACCAAACGTCACGGTCATTCTCTTTCGGTCTCGTAGACACGAGCTGAGAAAGTGCAAACGTCGAGCAATTGCTCAGAGATGAAAAGTGCCAGCACTGAAAGCTGTTGCTAGCCAGCACCCTTCCTTGGAAGCGCTTTTGTAGCCCTAAGAACAGTGGAGCTCTGGGCTTCTCTAGCCACCTCATCTTCTGCTCATCCTCTCGCGCAGTCTAAAGAGAGCTCAGGTGAGAAATTGCAAACGTCGAGCAATTGCTCAGAGATGAAAAGTGCCAGCACTGAAAGCTGTTGCTAGCCAGCCCCCTTCCTTGGAAGCGCTTTCACAGGCGCAGCAACACTGGGGCTTTGCGCTTCTCTAGCCACCAAACATCACGGTCACTATCTCTCCGTCTCGTAGACACGAGCTGAGAAATTGCAAACGTCGAGCAATTGCTCAGAGATGAAAAGTGCCAGCACTGAAAGCTCTTGCTAGCCAGCACCCTTCCTTGGAAGCGCTTTCACAGGCGCAGCAACACTGGGGCTTTGCGCTTCTCTACCCACCAAACGTCACGGTCACTATCTCTCCGTCTCGTAGACACGAGCTGAGAAATTGCAAACGTCGAGCAATTGCTCAGAGATGAAAAGTGCCAGCACTGAAAGATGTTGCTAGCCAGCACCCTTCCTTGGAAGCGCTTTTGTAGCCCTAAGAACAGTGGGGCTCTCTGCTTCTCTAGCCATCTAAACTTCTGCTCATCCTCTCGCGCAGTCTAAAGAGAGCTCAGGTGAGAAATTGCAAACGTCGAGCAATTGCTGAGAAATGAAAAGTGCCAGCACTGAAAGATGTTGCTAGCCAGCACCCTTCCTTGGAAGCGCTTTTGTAGCCCTAAGAACAGTGGAGCTCTGGGCTTCTCTAGCCACCTCATCTTCTGCTCATCCTCTCGCGCACTCTAAAGAGAGCTCAGGTGAGAAATTTCAAACGTCGAGCAATTGGTCAGAGAGGAAAAGTGCCAGCACTGAAAGCTGTTGCTAGCCAGCAGCCTTCCTTGGAAGCGCTTTCACAGGCGCAGCAACACTGGGGCTTTGCGCTTCTCTAACCACCAAACGTCACGGTCATTCTCTTTCCGTCTCGTAGACACGAGCTGAGAAAGTGGAAACGTTGAGCAATTGCTCAGAGATGAAAAGTGCCAGCACTGAAAGATGTTGCTAGCCAGCCCCCTTCCTTGGAAGCGCTTTTGTAGCCCTAAGAACAGTGGAGCTATGGGCTTCTCTAGCCATCTCATCTTCTGCTCATCCTCTCGCGCAGTCTAAAGAGAGCTCAGGTGAGACATTGCAAACGTCGAGCAATTGCTCAGAGAGGAAAAGTGCCAGCACTGAAAGCTCTTGCTAGCCAGCACCCTTCCTTGGAAGCGCTTTCACAGGCGCAGCAACACTGGGGCTTTGCGCTTCTCTACCCACCAAACGTCACGGTCACTATCTCTCCGTCTCGTAGACACGAGCTGAGAAATTGCAAACGTCGAGCAATTGCTCAGAGATGAAAATTGCCAGCACTGAAAGCTGTTGCTAGCCAGCCCCCTTCCTTGGCAGCTCTTTTGTAGCCCTAAGAACAGTGGAGCTCTGGGCTTCTCTAGCCACCTCATCTTCTGCTCATCCTCTCGCGCAGTCTAAATAGAGCTCAGGTGAGAAATTGCAAACGTCGAGCAATTGCTCAGAGATGAAAAGTGCCAGCACTGAAAGATGTTGCTAGACAACACCCTTCCTTGGAAGCGATTTCACAGGCGCAGCAACACTGGGGCTTTGCGCTTCTCTACCCACCAAACGTCACGGTCACTATCTCTCCGTCTCGTAGACACGAGCTGAGAAATTGCAAACGTCGAGCAATTGCTCAGAGATGAAAAGTGCCAGCACTGAAAGATGTTGCTAGCCAGCCCCCTTCCTTGGAAGCGCTTTTGTAGCCCTAAGAACACTGGGGCTCTGGGCTTCTCTAGCCATCTAAACTTCTGCTCATCCTCTCGCGCAGTCTAAAGAGAGCTCAGGTGAGAAATTGCAAACGTCGAGCAATTGCTCAGAGATGAAAAGTGCCAGCACTGAAAGCTGTTGCTAGCCAGCACCCTTCCTTGGAAGCGCTGTCACAGGGGCAGCAACACTGGGGCTTTGCGCTTCTCTAACCACCAAGCGTCACGGTCATTCTCTTTCGGTCTCGTAGACACGAGCTGAGAAATTGCAAACGTCGAGCAATTGCTCAGAGATGAAAAGTGCCAGCACTGAAAGCTGTTGCTAACCAGCACCCTTCTTTGGAAGTGCTTTTGTAGGCCTAAGAACAGTGGGGCTCTGGGCTTCCCTAGCCACCTCATCTTCTGCTCATCCTCTCGCGCAGTCTAAAGAGCGCTCAGGTGAGAAATTGCAAACGTCGAGCAATTGCTCAGAGATGAAAAGTGCCAGCACTGAAAGATGTTGCTAGCCAGCACCCTTCCTTGGAAGCGCTTTTGTAGCCCTAAGAACACTGGGGCTCTGGGCTTCTCTAGCCACCTCATCTTCTGCTCATCCTCTCGCGCAGTCTAAAGAGAGCTCAGGTGAGAAATTGCAAACGTCGAGCAATTGCTCAGAGATGAAAAGTGCCAGCACTGAAAGCTGTTGCTAGCCAGCAGCCTTCCTTGGAAGCGCTTTCACAGGCGCAGCAACACTGGGGCTTTGCGCTTCTCTAACCACCAAACGTCACGGTCACTATCTCTCCGTCTCGTAGACACGAGCTGAGAAATTGCAAACCTCGAGCAATTGCTCAGAGAGGAAAAGTGCCAGCACTGAAAGCTGTTGCTAGCCAGCACCCTTCCTTGGAAGCGCTTTCACAGGCGCAGCAACACTGGGGCTTTGCACTTCTCTAGCCACCAAAGGTCACGGTCATCCTCTTACTGTCTCGTAGACACGAGCTGAGAAATTGCAAACGTCGAGCAATTGCTCAGAGATGAAAAGTGCCAGCACTGAAAGCTGTTGCTAACCAGCACCCTTCTTTGGAAGCGCTTTTGTAGCCCTAAGCACACTGGGGCTGTGGGCTTCTCTAGCCACCTCATCTTCTGCTCATCCTCTCGCGCAGTCTAAAGAGAGCTCAGGTGAGAAATGGCAAACGTCGAGCAATTGCTCAGAGATGAAAAGTGCCAGCACTGAAAGATGTTGCTAGCCAGCACCCTTCCTTGGAAGCGCTTTTGTAGCCCTAAGAACACTGGGGCTCTGGGCTTCTCTAGCCATCTAAACTTCTGCTCATCCTCTCGCGCAGTCTAAAGAGAGCTCAGGTGAGAAATTGCAAACGTCGAGCAATTGCTCAGAGAGGAAAAGTGCCAGCACTGAAAGCTGTTGCTAGCCAGCACCCTTCCTTGGAAGCGCTTTCACAGGCGCAGCAACACTGGGGCTTTGCGCTTCTCTAACCACCAAACGTCAGGGTCACTATCTCTCCGTCTCGTAGACACGAGCTGAGAAATTGCAAACCTCGAGCAATTGCTCAGAGATGAAAAGTGCCAGCACTGAAAGCTGTTGCTAGCCAGCACCCTTCCTTGGAAGCGCTTTTGTAGCCCTAAGAACAGTGGGGCTCTGTGCTTCTCTAGCCACCTCATCTTCTGCTCATCCTCTCGCGCAGTCTAAAGAGAGCTCAGGTGAGAAATTGCAAACGTCGAGCAATTGCTCAGAGATGAAAAGTGCCAGCACTGAAAGCTGTTGCTAGCCAGCACCCTTCCTTGAAAGCGCTTTCACAGGCGCAGCAACACTGGGGCTTTGCGCTTCTCTAACCACCAAACGTCACGGTCACTATCTCTCCGTCTCGTAGACACGAGCTGAGAAATTGCAAACGTCGAGCAATTGCTCAGAGATGAAAAGTGCCAGCACTGAAAGCTGTTGCTAGCCAGCCCCCTTCCTTGGAAGCGCTTTTGTAGCCCTAAGAACACTGAGGCTCTGGGCTTCTCTAGCCACCTCATCTTCTGCTCATCCTCTCGCACACTCTAAAGAGAGCTCAGGTGAGAAATTGCAAACGTCGAGCAATTGCTCAGAGATGAAAAGTGCCAGCACTGAAAGCTGTTGCTAGCCAGCACCCTTCCTTGGAAGCGCTTTCACAGGCGCAGCAACACTGGGGCTTTGCGCTTCTCTAACCACCAAACGTCACGGTCACTATCTCTCCGTCTCGTAGACACGAGCTGAGAAATTGCAAACGTCGAGCAATTGCTCAGAGATGAAAAGTGCCAGCACTGAAAGATGTTGCTAGCCAGCACCCTTCCTTGGAAGAGCTTTTGTAGCCCTAAGAACACTGGGGCTGTGGGCTTCTCTAGCCACCTCATCTTCTGCTCATCCTCTCGCGCAGTCTAAAGAGAGCTCAGGTGAGAAATTGCAAACGTCGAGCAATTGCTGAGAGATGAAAAGTGCCAGCACTGAAAGCTGTTGCTAGCCAGCACCCTTCCTTGGAAGCGCTTTTGTAGCCCTAAGAACACTGGGGCTCTGGGCTTCTCTAGCCACCTCATCTTCTGCTCATCCTCTCGCGCACTCTAAAGAGCGCTCAGGTGAGAAATTGCAAACGTCGAGCAATTGCTCAGAGAGGAAAAGTGCCAGCACTGAAAGCTGTTGCTAGCCAGCAGCCTTCCTTGGAAGCGCTTTCACAGGCGCAGCAACACTGGGGCTTTGCGCTTCTCTAACCACCAAACGTCACGGTCATTCTCTTTCGGTCTCGTAGACACGAGCTGAGAAAGTGCAAACGTCGAGCAATTGCTCAGAGATGAAAAGTGCCAGCACTGAAAGCTGTTGCTAGCCAGCACCCTTCCTTGGAAGCGCTTTTGTAGCCCTAAGAACAGTGGAGCTCTGGGCTTCTCTAGCCACCTCATCTTCTGCTCATCCTCTCGCGCAGTCTAAAGAGAGCTCAGGTGAGAAATTGCAAACGTCGAGCAATTGCTCAGAGATGAAAAGTGCCAGCACTGAAAGCTGTTGCTAGCCAGCCCCCTTCCTTGGAAGCGCTTTCACAGGCGCAGCAACACTGGGGCTTTGCGCTTCTCTAGCCACCAAACATCACGGTCATTCTCTTTCCGTCTCGTAGACACGAGCTGAGAAATTGCAAACGTCGAGCAATTGCTCAGAGATGAAAAGTGCCAGCACTGAAAGCTCTTGCTAGCCAGCACCCTTCCTTGGAAGCGCTTTCACAGGCGCAGCAACACTGGGGCTTTGCGCTTCTCTACCCACCAAACGTCACGGTCACTATCTCTCCGTCTCGTAGACACGAGCTGAGAAATTGCAAACGTCGAGCAATTGCTCAGAGATGAAAAGTGCCAGCACTGAAAGCTGTTGCTAGCCAGCACCCTTCCTTGGAAGCGCTTTTGTAGCCCTAAGAACAGTGGAGCTATGGGCTTCTCTAGCCATCTAAACTTCTGCTCATCCTCTCGCGCAGTCTAAAGAGAGCTCAGGTGAGAAATTGCAAACGTCGAGCAATTGCTGAGAGATGAAAAGTGCCAGCACTGAAAGCTGTTGCTAGCCAGCCCCCTTCCTTGGAAGCGCTTTCACAGGCGCAGCAACACTGGGGCTTTGCGCTTCTCTAACCACCAAACGTCACGGTCACTATCTCTCCGTCTCGTAGACACGAGCTGAGAAATTGCAAACCTCGAGCAATTGCTCAGAGAGGAAAAGTGCCAGCACTGAAAGCTGTTGCTAGCCAGCACCCTTCCTTGGAAGCGCTTATGTAGCCCTAAGAACAGTGGGGCTCTGTGCTTCTCTAGCCACCTCATCTTCTGCTCATCCTCTCGCGCAGTCTAAAGAGCGCTCAGGGGAGAAATTGCAAACGTCGAGCAATTGCTCAGAGAGGAAAAGTGCCAGCACTGAAAGCTGTTGCTAGCCAGCACCCTTCCTTGGAAGCGCTTTCACAGGCGCAGCAACACTGGGGCTTTGCGCTTCTCTAACCACCAAACGTCATGGTCACTATCTCTCCGTCTCGTAGACACGAGCTGAGAAATTGCAAACGTCGAGCAATTGCTCAGAGATGAAAAGTGCCAGCACTGAAAGCTGTTGCTAGCCAGCACCCTTCCTTGGAAGAGCTTTTGTAGCCCTAAGAACAGTGGAGCTCTGGGCTTCTCTAGCCACCTCATCTTCTGCTCATCCTCTCGCGCAGTCTAAAGAGAGTTCAGGTGAGAAATTGCAAACGTCGAGCAATTGCTGAGAGATGAAAAGTGCCAGCACTGAAAGCTGTTGCTAGCCAGCACCCTTCCTTGGAAGCGCTTTTGTAGCCCTAAGAACAGTGGAGCTCTGGGCTTCTCTAGCCACCTCATCTTCTGCTCATCCTCTCGCGCACTCTAAAGAGAGCTCAGGTGAGAAATTGCAAACGTCGAGCAATTGGTCAGAGAGGAAAAGTGCCAGCACTGAAAGCTGTTGCTAGCCAGCACCCTTCCTTGGAAGCGCTTTCACAGGCGCAGCAACACTGGGGCTTTGCGCTTCTCTAACCACCAAACGTCACGGTCATTCTCTTTCCGTCTCGTAGACACGAGCTGAGAAAGTGCAAACGTTGAGCAATTGCTCAGAGATGAAAAGTGCCAGCACTGAAAGCTGTTGCTAGCCAGCCCCCTTCCTTGGAAGCGCTTTTGTAGCCCTAAGAACAGTGGAGCTATGGGCTTCTCTAGCCACCTCATCTTCTGCTCATCCTCTCGCGCAGTCTAAAGAGAGCTCAGGTGAGACATTGCAAACGTCGAGCAATTGCTCAGAGAGGAAAAGTGCCAGCACTGAAAGCTCTTGCTAGCCAGCACCCTTCCTTGGAAGCGCTTTCACAGGCGCAGCAACACTGGGGCTTTGCGCTTCTCTACCCACCAAACGTCACGGTCACTATCTCTCCGTCTCGTAGACACGAGCTGAGAAATTGCAAACGTCGAGCAATTGCTCAGAGATGAAAATTGCCAGCACTGAAAGCTGTTGCTAGCCAGCACCCTTCCTTGGCAGCTCTTTTGTAGCCCTAAGAACAGTGGAGCTCTGGGCTTCTCTAGCCACCTCATCTTCTGCTCATCCTCTCGCGCAGTCTAAAGAGAGCTCAGGTGAGAAATTGCAAACGTCGAGCAAACGCTCAGAGATGAAAAGTGCCAGCACTGAAAGCTGTTGCTAACCAGCACCCTTCTTTGGAAGTGCTTTTGTAGGCCTAAGAACACTGGGGCTGTGGGCTTCTCTAGCCACCTCATCTTCTGCTCATCCTCTCGCGCAGTCTAAAGAGAGCTCAGGTGAGAAATTGCAAACGTCGAGCAATTGCTCAGAGAGGAAAAGTGCCAGCACTGAAAGATGTTGCTAGCCAGCCCCCTTCCTTGGAAGCGCTTTCACAGGCGCAGCAACACTGGGGCTTTGCGCTTCTCTAACCCCCAAACGTCACGGTCACTATCTCTCCGTCTCGTAGACACGAGCTGAGAAATTGGAAACGTCGAGCAATTGCTCAGAGATGAAAAGTGCCAGCACTGAAAGCTGTTGCTAGCCAGCACCCTTCCTTGGAAGTGCTTATGTAGCCCTAAGAACACTGGGGCTCTGGGCTTCTCTAGCCATCTAAACTTCTGCTCATCCTCTCGCGCAGTCTAAAGAGCGCTCAGGTGAGAAATTGCAAACGTCGAGCAATTGCTCAGAGATGAAAAGTGCCAGCACTGAAAGCTGTTGCTAGCCAGCACCCTTCCTTGGAAGCGCTTTCACAGGCGCAGCAACACTGGGGCTTTGCGCTTCTCTAACCACCAAACGTCACGGTCACTATCTCTCCGTCTCGTAGACACGAGCTGAGAAATTGCAAACGTCGAGCAATTGCTCAGAGATGAAAAGTGCCAGCACTGAAAGCTGTTGCTAGCCAGCCCCCTTCCTTGGAAGCGCTTTTGTAGCCTAAGAACACTGGGTCTCAGTGCTTCTCTAGCCACCTCATCTTCTGCTCATCCTCTCGCGCAGTCTAAAGAGAGCTCAGGTGAGAAATGGCAAACGTCGAGCAATTGCTCAGAGATGAAAAGTGCCAGCACTGAAAGCTGTTGCTAGCCAGCACCCTTCCTTGGAAGCGCTTTCACAGGCGCAGCAACACTGGGGCTTTGCGCTTCTCTAACCACCAAACGTCACGGTCATTCTCTTTCGGTCTCGTAGACACGAGCTGAGAAATTGCAAACGTCGAGCAATTGCTCAGAGATGAAAATTGCCAGCACTGAAAGCTGTTGCTAGCCAGCACCCTTCCTTGGCAGCTCTTTTGTAGCCCAAAGAACACTGGGGCTCTGGGCTTCTCTAGCCACCTCATCTTCTGCTCATCCTCTCGCGCAGTCTAAAGAGAGCTCAGGTGAGAAATTGCAAACGTCGAGCAATTGCTCAGAGATGAAAAGTGCCAGCACTGAAAGATGTTGCTAGACAACACCCTTCCTTGGAAGCGATTTCACAGGCGCAGCAACACTGGGGCTTTGCGCTTCTCTACCCACCAAACGTCACGGTCACTATCTCTCCGTCTCGTAGACACGAGCTGAGAAATTGCAAACGTCGAGCAATTGCTCAGAGATGAAAAGTGCCAGCACTGAAAGATGTTGCTAGCCAGCCCCCTTCCTTGGAAGCGCTTTTGTAGCCCTAAGAACACTGGGGCTCTGGGCTTCTCTAGCCATCTAAACTTCTGCTCATCCTCTCGCGCAGTCTAAAGAGAGCTCAGGTGAGAAATTGCAAACGTCGAGCAATTGCTCAGAGATGAAAAGTGCCAGCACTGAAAGCTGTTGCTAGCCAGCACCCTTCCTTGGAAGCGCTGTCACAGGGGCAGCAACACTGGGGCTTTGCGCTTCTCTAACCACCAAGCGTCACGGTCATTCTCTTTCGGTCTCGTAGACACGAGCTGAGAAATTGCAAACGTCGAGCAATTGCTCAGAGATGAAAAGTGCCAGCACTGAAAGCTGTTGCTAACCAGCACCCTTCTTTGGAAGTGCTTTTGTAGGCCTAAGAACACTGGGGCTGTGGGCTTCCCTAGCCACCTCATCTTCTGCTCATCCTCTCGCGCAGTCTAAAGAGCGCTCAGGTGAGAAATTGCAAACGTCGAGCAATTGCTCAGAGATGAAAAGTGCCAGCACTGAAAGATGTTGCTAGCCAGCCCCCTTCCTTGGAAGCGCTTTTGTAGCCCTAAGAACAGTGGGGCTCTGGGCTTCTCTAGCCACCTCATCTTCTGCTCATCCTCTCGCGCAGTCTAAAGAGAGCTCAGGTGAGAAATTGCAAACGTCGAGCAATTGCTCAGAGATGAAAAGTGCCAGCACTGAAAGCTGTTGCTAGCCAGCACCCTTCCTTGGAAGCGCTTTCACAGGCGCAGCAACACTGGGGCTTTGCGCTTCTCTAACCACCAAACGTCACGGTCACTATCTCTCCGTCTCGTAGACACGAGCTGAGAAATTGCAAACCTCGAGCAATTGCTCAGAGAGGAAAAGTGCCAGCACTGAAAGCTGTTGCTAGCCAGCACCCTTCCTTGGAAGCGCTTTCACAGGCGCAGCAACACTGGGGCTTTGCACTTCTCTAGCCACCAAAGGTCACGGTCATTCTCTTACTGTCTCGTAGACACGAGCTGAGAAATTGCAAACGTCGAGCAATTGCTCAGAGATGAAAAGTGCCAGCACTGAAAGCTGTTGCTAACCAGCACCGTTCTTTGGAAGCGCTTTTGTAGCCCTAAGAACACTGGGGCTGTGGGCTTCTCTAGCCACCTCATCTTCTGCTCATCCTCTCGCGCAGTCTAAAGAGAGCTCAGGTGAGAAATGGCAAACGTCGAGCAATTGCTCAGAGATGAAAAGTGCCAGCACTGAAAGCTGTTGCTAGCCAGCCCCCTTCCTTGGAAGCGCTTTCACAGGCGCAGCAACACTGGGGCTTTGCGCTTCTCTAGCCACCAAACGTCACGGTCATTCTCTTTCTGTCTCGTAGACACGAGCTGAGAAATTGCAAACGTCGAGCAATCGCTCAGAGATGAAAAGTGCCAGCACTGAAAGCTGTTGCTAGCCAGCCCCCTTCCTTGGAAGCGCTTTTGTAGCCCTAAGAACACTGGGGCTGTGGGCTTCTCTAGCCACCTCATCTTCTGCTCATCCTCTCGCGCACTCTAAAGAGAGCTCAGGTGAGAAATTGCAAACGTCGAGCAATTGCTCAGAGATGAAAAGTGCCAGCACTGAAAGCTCTTGCTAGCCAGCACCCTTCCTTGGAAGCGCTTTCACAGGCGCAGCAACACTGGGGCTTTGCGCTTCTCTAACCACCAAACGTCACGGTCATTCTCTTTCGGTCTCGTAGACACGAGCTGAGAAAGTGCAAACGTTGAGCAATTGCTCAGAGATGAAAAGTGCCAGCACTGAAAGCTGTTGCTAGCCAGCACCCTTCCTTGGAAGCGCTTTCACAGGCGCAGCAACACTGGGGCTTTGCGCTTCTCTACCCACCAAACGTCACGGTCATTCTCTTACTGTCTCGTAGACACAAGCTGAGAAATTGCAAACGTCGAGCAATTGCTCAGAGATGAAAAGTGCCAGCACTGAAAGCTGTTGCTAACCAGCACCGTTCTTTGGAAGCGCTCTTGTAGCCCTAAGAACACTGGGGCTGTGGGCTTCTCTAGCCACCTCATCTTCTGCTCATCCTCTCGCGCACTCTAAAGAGAGCTCAGGTGAGAAATGGCAAACGTCGAGCAATTGTTCAGAGATGAAAAGTGCCAGCACTGAAAGCTGTTGCTAGCCAGCACCCTTCCTTGGAAGCGCTTATGTAGCCCTAAGAACACTGGGGCTCTGGGCTTCTCTAGCCACCTCATCTTCTGCTCATCCTCTTGCGCACTGTAAAGAGCGCTCAGGTGAGAAATTGCAAACGTCGAGCAATTGCTCAGAGATGAAAAGTGCCAGCACTGAAAGCTGTTGCTAGCCAGCACCCTTCCTTGGAAGCGCTTATGTAGCCCTAAGAACACTGGGGCTCTGGGCTTCTCTAGCCACCTCATCTTCTGCTCATCCTCTTGCGCACTGTAAAGAGCGCTCAGGTGAGAAATTGCAAACGTCGAGCAATTGCTCAGAGATGAAAAGTGCCAGCACTGAAAGCTGTTGCTAGCCAGCACCCTTCCTTGCAAGCGCTTTCACAGGCGCAGCAACACTGGGGATTTGCGCTTCTCTAACCACCAAACGTCACGGTCACTATCTCTCCGTCTCGTAGACACGAGCTGAGAAATTGCAAACGTTGAGCAATTGCTCAGAGATGAAAAGTGCCAGCACTGAAAGACGTTGCTAGCCAGCACCCTTCCTTGGAAGCGCTTTTGTAGCCCTAAGAACACTGGGGCTCTGTGCTTCTCTAGCCATCTAAACTTCTGCTCATCCTCTCGCGCAGTCTAAAGAGAGCTCAGGTGAGAAATTGCAAACGTCGAGCAATTGCTCAGAGATGAAAAGTGCCAGCACTGAAAGCTGTTGCTAGCCAGCCCCCTTCCTTGGAAGCGCTTTCACAGGCGCAGCAACACTGGGGCTTTGCGCTTCTCTACCCACCAAACGTCACGGTCACTATCTCTCCGTCTCGTAGACACGAGCTGAGAAAGTGCAAACGTTGAGCAATTGCTCAGAGATGAAAAGTGCCAGCACTGAAAGCTGTTGCTAGCCAGCCCCCTTCCTTGGAAGCGCTTTCACAGGCGCAGCAACACTGGGGCTTTGCGCTTCTCTACCCACCAAACGTCACGGTCACTATCTCTCCGTCTCGTAGACACGAGCTGAGAAATTGCAAACGTCGAGCAATTGCTCAGAGATGAAAAGTGCCAGCACTGAAAGATGTTGCTAGCCAGCACCCTTCCTTGGAAGCGCTTTCGTAGCCCTAAGAACAGTGGGGCTCTGTGCTTCTCTAGCCATCTAAACTTCTGCTCATCCTCTCGCGCAGTCTAAAGAGAGCTCAGGTGAGAAATTGCAAACGTCGAGCAATTGCTCAGAGATGAAAAGTGCCAGCACTGAAAGCTCTTGCTAGCCAGCACCCTTCCTTGGAAGCGCTTTTGTAGCCCTAAGAACAGTGGAGCTCTGGGCTTCTCTAGCCATCTCATCTTCTGCTCATCCTCTCGCGCAGTCTAAAGAGAGCTCAGGTGAGAAATTGCAAACGTCGAGCAATTGCTCAGAGATGAAAAGTGCCAGCACTGAAAGCTGTTGCTAGCCAGCACCCTTCCTTGGAAGCGCTTTCACAGGCGCAGCAACACTGGGGCTTTGCGCTTCTCTAACCACCAAACGTCACGCTCATTCTCTTTCCGTCTCGTAGACACGAGCTGAGAAAGTGGAAACGTTGAGCAATTGCTCAGAGATGAAAAGTGCCAGCACTGAAAGCTGTTGCTAGCCAGCCCCCTTCCTTGGAAGCGCTTTTGTAGGCCTAAGAACACTGGGGCTCTGGGCTTCTCTAGCCATCTCATCTTCTGCTCATCCTCTCGCGCAGTCTAAAGAGAGCTCAGGTGAGACATTGCAAACGTCGAGCAATTGCTGAGAGATGAAAAGTGCCAGCACTGAAAGCTGTTGCTAGCCAGCACCCTTCCTTGGAAGCGCTTTTGTAGCCCTAAGAACACTGGGGCTCTGCCTTCTCTAGCCACCTCATCTTCTGCTCATCCTCTCGCGCACTCTAAAAAGCGCTCAGGTGAGAAATTGCAAACGTTGAGCAATTGCTCAGAGATGAAAAGTGCCAGCACTGAAAGCTGTTGCTAGCCAGCACCCTTCCTTGGAAGCGCTTTCACAGGCGCAGCAACACTGGGGCTTTGCGCTTCTCTACCCACCAAACATCACGGTCACTATCTCTCCGTCTCGTAGACACGAGCTGAGAAATTGCAAACGTCGAGCAATTGCTCAGAGATGAAAAGTGCCAGCACTGAAAGCTGTTGCTAGCCAGCACCCTTCCTTGGAAGCGCTTTCACAGGCGCAGCAACACTGGGGCTTTGCGCTTCTCTAACCACCAAACGTCACGGTCATTCTCTTTCGGTCTCGTAGACACGAGCTGAGAAAGTGCAAACGTTGAGCAATTGCTCAGAGATGAAAAGTGCCAGCACTGAAAGCTGTTGCTAGCCAGCCCCCTTCCTTGGCAGCGCTTTTGTAGCCCTAAGAACACTGAGGCTCTGGGCTTCTCTAGCCACCTCATCTTCTGCTCATCCTCTCGCGCAGTCTAAAGAGCGCTCAGGTGAGAAATTGAAACGTCGAGCAATTGCTTAGAGATGAAAAGTGCCAGCACTGAAAGCTGTTGCTAGCCAGCACCCTTCCTTGGAAGCGCTTTCACAGGCGCAGCAACACTGGGGCTTTGCGCTTCTCTAACCACCAAATGTCACGGTCACTATCTCTCCGTCTCGTAGACACGAGCTGAGAAATTGCAAACGTCGAGCAATTGGTCACAGATGAAAAGTGCCAGCACTGAAAGTTGTTGCTAGCCAGCACCCTTCCTTGGAAGCGCTTTCACAGGCGCAGCAACACTGGGGCTTTGCACTTCTCTAACCACCAAACGTCACGGTCATTCTCTTTCGGTCTCGTAGACACGAGCTGAGAAATTGCAAACCTCGAGCAATTGCTCAGAGATGAAAAGTGCCAGCACTGAAAGTTGTTGCTAGCCAGCACCCTTCCTTGGCAGCTCTTTTGTAGCCCTAAGAACAGTGGAGCTCTGGGCTTCTCTAGCCACCTCATCTTCTGCTCATCCTCTCGCGCAGTCTAAAGAGAGCTCAGGTGAGAAATTGCAAACGTCGAGCAATTGCTCAGAGATGAAAAGTGCCAGCACTGAAAGATGTTGCTAGACAACACCCTTCCTTGGAAGCGATTTCACAGGCGCAGCAACACTGGGGCTTTGCGCTTCTCTACCCACCAAACGTCACGGTCACTATCTCTCCGTCTCGTAGACACGAGCTGAGAAATTGCAAACGTCGAGCAATTGCTCAGAGATGAAAAGTGCCAGCACTGAAAGATGTTGCTAGCCAGCACCCTTCCTTGGAAGCGCTTTTGTAGCCCTAAGAACAGTGGGGCTCTGTGCTTCTCTAGCCATCTAAACTTCTGCTCATCCTCTCGCGCAGTCTAAAGAGAGCTCAGGTGAGAAATTGCAAACGTCGAGCAATTGCTCAGAGATGAAAAGTGCCAGCACTGAAAGCTGTTGCTAGCCAGCACCCTTCCTTGGAAGCGCTGTCACAGGCGCAGCAACACTGGGGCTTTGCGCTTCTCTAACCACCAAGCGCCACGGTCATTCTCTTTCGGTCTCGTAGACACGAGCTGAGAAATTGCAAACGTCGAGCAATTGCTCAGAGATGAAAAGTGCCAGCACTGAAAGCTGTTGCTAGCCAGCACCCTTCCTTGGAAGTGCTTTTGTTAGCCTAAGAACACTGGGGCTGTGGGCTTCCCTAACCACTTCATCTTCTGCTCACCCTCTCGCGCAGTCTAAAGAGCGCTCAGGTGAGAAATTGCAAACGTCGAGCAATTGCTCAGAGATGAAAAGTGCCAGCACTGAAAGCTGTTGCTAGCCAGCCCCCTTCCTTGGAAGCGCTTTTGTAGCCCTAAGAACAGTGGAGCTCTGGGCTTCTCTAGCCACCTCATCTTCTGCTCATCCTCTCGCGCAGTCTAAAGAGAGCTCAGGTGAGAAATTGCAAACGTCGAGCAATTGCTCAGAGATGAAAAGTGCCAGCACTGAAAGCTGTTGCTAGCCAGCAGCCTTCCTTGGAAGCGCTTTCACAGGCGCAGCAACACTGGGGCTTTGCGCTTCTCTAACCACCAAAGGTCACGGTCACTATCTCTCCGTCTCGTAGACACGAGCTGAGAAATTGCAAACGTCGAGCAATTGCTCAGAGAGGAAAAGTGCCAGCACTGAAAGCTGTTGCTAGCCAGCACCCTTCCTTGGAAGCGCTTTCACCGGCGCAGCAACACTGGGGCTTTGCGCTTCTCTAGCCACCAAAGGTCACGGTCATTCTCTTACTGTCTCGTAGACACGAGCTGAGAAATGGCAAACGTCGAGCAATTGCTCAGAGATGAAAAGTGCCAGCACTGAAAGCTGTTGCTAACCAGCACCCTTCTTTGGAAGCGCTTTCGTAGCCCTAAGAACACTGGGGCTGTGGGCTTCTCTAGCCACCTCATCTTCTGCTCATCCTCTCGCGCAGTCTAAAGAGAGCTCAGGTGAGAAATTGCAAACGTCGAGCAATTGCTCAGAGATGAAAAGTGCCAGCACTGAAAGCTGTTGCTAGCCAGCCCCCTTCCTTGGAAGCGCTTTCACAGGCGCAGCAACACTGGGGCTTTGCGCTTCTCTAGCCACCAA
This sequence comes from Sarcoramphus papa, assembly GCA_037962945.1. NCBI lineage: Eukaryota > Metazoa > Chordata > Aves > Accipitriformes > Cathartidae > Sarcoramphus > Sarcoramphus papa. The sequence continues at coordinate 26,567,851 of CM075590.1, read as the reverse complement.
ACGTCACAGTCATTCTCTTTCCGTCTCGTAGACACGAGCTGAGAAATTGCAAACGTCGAGCAATCGCTCAGAGATGAAAAGTGCCAGCACTGAAAGCTGTTGCTAGCCAGCCCCCTTCCTTGGAAGCGCTTTTGTAGCCCTAAGAACACTGGGGCTCTGGGCTTCTCTAGCCACCTCATCTTCTGCTCATCCTCTTGCGCACTGTAAAAGAGCGCTCAGGTGAGAAATTGCAAACGTCGAGCAATTGCTCAGAGATGAAAAGTGCCAGCACTGAAAGCTGTTGCTAGCCAGCACCCTTCCTTGGAAGCGCTTTCACAGGCGCAGCAACACTGGGGCTTTGCGCTTCTCTACCCACCAAACGTCACGGTCACTATCTCTCCGTCTCGTAGACACGAGCTGAGAAATTGCAAACGTCGAGCAATTGCTCAGAGAGGAAAAGTGCCAGCACTGAAAGCTGTTGCTAGCCAGCCCCCTTCCTTGGAAGCGCTTTCACAGGCGCAGCAACACTGGGGCTTTGCGCTTCTCTAGCCACCAAACGTCACGGTCATTCTCTTTCCGTCTCGTAGACACGAGCTGAGAAATTGCAAACGTCGAGCAATCGCTCAGAGATGAAAAGCGCCAGCACTGAAAGCTGTTGCTAGCCAGCCCCCTTCCTTGGAAGTGCTTTTTTAGGCCTAAGAACACTGGGGCTCTGGGCTTCTCTAGCCATCTAAACTTCTGCTCATCCTCTCGCGCAGTCTAAAGAGAGCTCAGGTGAGAAATTGCAAACGTTAAGCAATTGCTCAGAGATGAAAAGTGCCAGCACTGAAAGCTGTTGCTAGCCAGCCCCCTTCCTTGGAAGCGCTTTCACAGGCGCAGCAACACTGGGGCTTTGCACTTCTCTACCCACCAAACGTCACGGTCATTCTCTTACTGTCTCGTAGACACGAGCTGAGAAATTGCAAATGTCGAGCAATTGCTCAGAGATGAAAAGTGTCAGCACTGAAAGCTGTTGCTAGCCAGCACCCTTCCTTGGAAGCGCTTATGTAGCCCTAAGAACACTGGGGCTGTGGGCTTCTCTAGCCACCTCATCTTCTGCTCATCCTCTCGCGCACTGTAAAGAGCGCTCAGGTGAGAAATTGCAAACGTCGAGCAATTGCTGTGAGATGAAAAGTGCCAGCACTGAAAGCTGTTGCTAGCCAGCCCCCTTCCTTGGAAGCGCTTTCACAGGCGCAGCAACACTGGGGCTTTGCGCTTCTCTAACCACCAAACGTCACGGTCACTATCTCTCCGTCTCGTAGACACGAGCTGAGAAATTGCAAACGTCGAGCAATTGCTCAGAGATGAAAAGTGCCAGCACTGAAAGCTGTTGCTAGCCAGCACCCTTCCTTGGAAGCGCTTTTGTAGCCCTAAGAACACTGGGGCTCTGTGCTTCTCTAGCCATCTAAACTTCTGCTCATCCTCTCGCGCAGTCTAAAGAGAGCTCAGGTGAGAAATTGCAAACGTCGAGCAATTGCTCAGAGATGAAAAGTGCCAGCACTGAAAGCTCTTGCTAGCCAGCCCCCTTCCTTGGAAGCGCTTTCACAGGCGCAGCAACACTGGGGCTTTGCGCTTCTCTAACCACCAAACGTCACGGTCACTATCTCTCCGTCTCGTAGACACGAGCTGAGAAATTGCAAACGTCGAGCAATTGCTCAGAGATGAAAAGAGCCAGCACTGAAAGCTGTTGCTAGCCAGCCCCCTTCCTTGGAAGCGCTTTCACAGGCGCAGCAACACTGGGGCTTTGCGCTTCTCTACCCACCAAACGTCACGGTCACTTTCTCTCTGTCTCGTAGACACGAGCTGAGAAATTGCAAACGTCGAGCAATTGCTCAGAGATGAAAAGTGCCAGCACTGAAAGCTGTTGCTAGCCAGCACCCTTCCTTGGAAGCGCTTTTGTAGCCCTAAGAACACTGGGGCTCTGGCCTTCTCTAGCCACCTCATCTTCTGCTCATCCTCTCGCGCAGTCTAAAGAGAGCTCAGGTGAGAAATTGCAAACGTCGAGCAATTGCTCAGAGAGGAAAAGTGCCAGCACTGAAAGCTGTTGCTAGCCAGCACCCTTCCTTGGAAGCGCTTTCACAGGCGCAGCAACACTGGGGCTTTGCGCTTCTCTAACCACCAAACGTCACGGTCACTTTCTCTCCATCTCGTAGACACGAGCTGAGAAAGTGGAAACGTTGAGCAATTGCTCAGAGATGAAAAGTGCCAGCACTGAAAGCTGTTGCTAGCCAGCCCCCTTCCTTGGAAGCGCTTTTGTAGCCCTAAGAACAGTGGGGCTCTGGGCTTCTGTAGCCATCTCATCTTCTGCTCATCCTCTCGCGCAGTCTAAAGAGAGCTCAGGTGAGAAATTGCAAACGTTGAGCAATTGCTCAGAGAGGAAAAGTGCCAGCACTGAAAGCTGTTGCTAGCCAGCACCCTTCCTTGGAAGCGCTTTCACAGGCGCAGCAACACTGGGGCTTTGCGCTTCTCTAACCACCAAACGTCACGGTCACTATCTCTCCGTCTCGTAGACACGAGCTGAGAAATTGCAAACGTCGAGCAATTGCTCAGAGATGAAAAGAGCCAGCACTGAAAGCTCTTGCTAGCCAGCCCCCTTCCTTGGAAGCGCTTTCACAGGCGCAGCAACACTGGGGCTTTGCGCTTCTCTAACCACCAAACGTCACAGTCACTATCTCTCCGTCTCGTAGACACGAGCTGAGAAATTGCAAACGTTGAGCAATTGCTCAGAGATGAAAAGTGCCAGCACTGAAAGCTGTTGCTAGCCAGCCCCCTTCCTTGGAAGTGCTTTTGTAGGCCTAAGAACACTGGGACTCTGTGCTTTTCTAGCCATCTAAACTTCTGCTCATCCTCTCGCGCACTCTAAAGAGAGCTCAGGTGAGAAATTGCAAACGTCGAGCAATTGGTCAGAGAGGAAAAGTGCCAGCACTGAAAGCTGTTGCTAGCCAGCACCCTTCCTTGGAAGCGCTTTCACAGGCGCAGCAACACTGGGGCTTTGCGCTTCTCTAGCCACCAAAGGTCACGGTCATTCTCTTACTGTCTCGTAGACACGAGCTGAGAAATTGCAAACGTCGAGCAATTGCTCAGAGATGAAAAGTGCCAGCACTGAAAGCTGTTGCTAACCAGCACCCTTCTTTGGAAGCGCTTTTGTAGCCCTAAGAACACTGGGGCTGTGGGCTTCTCTAGCCACCTCATCTTCTGCTCATCCTCTCGCGCACTCTAAAGAGAGCTCAGGTGAGAAATGGCAAACGTCGAGCAATTGCTGAGAGATGAAAAGTGCCAGCACTGAAAGCTGTTGCTAGCCAGCAGCCTTCCTTGGAAGCGCTTTCACAGGCGCAGCAACACTGGGGCTTTGCGCTTCTCTAACCACCAAACGTCACGGTCACTATCTCTCCGTCTCGTAGACACGAGCTGAGAAATTGCAAACGTCGAGCAATTGCTCAGAGAGGAAAAGTGCCAGCACTGAAAGCTGTTGCTAGCCAGCACCCTTCTTTGGAAGCGCTTTTGTAGCCCTAAGAACAGTGGGGCTCTCTGCTTCTCTAGCCACCTCATCTTCTGCTCATCCTCTCGCGCAGTCTAAAGAGAGCTCAGGTGAGAAATGGCAAACGTCGAGCAATTGCTCAGAGATGAAAAGTGCCAGCACTGAAAGCTCTTGCTAGCCAGCCCCCTTCCTTGGAAGCGCTTTCACAGGCGCAGCAACACTGGGGCTTTGCGCTTCTCTAACCACCAAACGTCACGCTCATTCTCTTTCCGTCTCGTAGACACGAGCTGAGAAATTGCAAACGTCGAGCAATCGCTCAGAGATGAAAAGTGCCAGCACTGAAAGCTGTTGCTAGCCAGCCCCCTTCCTTGGAAGTGCTTTTTTAGGCCTAAGAACACTGGGGCTCTGGGCTTCTCCAGCCATCTAAACTTCTGCTCATCCTCTCGCGCAGTCTAAAGAGAGCTCAGGTGAGAAATTGCAAACGTTAAGCAATTGCTCAGAGATGAAAAGTGCCAGCACTGAAAGCTCTTGCTAGCCAGCACCCTTCCTTGGAAGCGCTTTCACAGGCGCAGCAACACTGGGGCTTTGCACTTCTCTACCCACCAAACGTCACGGTCATTCTCTTTCGGTCTCGTAGACACGAGCTGAGAAATTGCAAACGTCGAGCAATTGCTCAGAGATGAAAAGTGCCAGCACTGAAAGCTGTTGCTAACCAGCACCCTTCTTTGGAAGTGCTTTTGTTAGCCTAAGAACACTGGGGCTGTGGGCTTCCCTAGCCACTTCATCTTCTGCTCACCCTCTCGCGCAGTCTAAAGAGCGCTCAGGTGAGAAATTGCAAACGTCGAGCAATTGCTCAGAGATGAAAAGTGCCAGCACTGAAAGCTGTTGCTAGCCAGCACCCTTCCTTGGAAGCGCTTTCACAGGCGCAGCAACACTGGGGCTTTGCGCTTCTCTAACCACCAAACGTCACGGTCACTATCTCTCCGTCTCGTAGACACGAGCTGAGAAATTGCAAACGTCGAGCAATTGCTCAGAGATGAAAAGTGCCAGCACTGAAAGCTGTTGCTAGCCAGCACCCTTCCTTGGAAGCGCTTTTGTAGCCCTAAGAACACTGGGGCTCTGTGCTTCTCTAGCCATCTAAACTTCTGCTCATCCTCTCGCGCAGTCTAAAGAGCGCTCAGGTGAGAAATTGCAAACGTCGAGCAATTGCTCAGAGATGAAAAGTGCCAGCACTGAAAGCTGTTGCTAGCCAGCACCCTTCCTTGGAAGCGCTTTCACAGGCGCAGCAACACTGGGGCTTTGCGCTTCTCTAACCACCAAACGTAACGGTCACTATCTCTCCGTCTCGTAGACACGAGCTGAGAAATTGCAAACGTCGAGCAATTGCTCAGAGATGAAAAGTGCCAGCACTGAAAGCTGTTGCTAGCCAGCACCCTTCCTTGGAAGCGCTTTTGTAGCCCTAAGAACACTGGGGCTCTGTGCTTCTCTAGCCACCTCATCTTCTGCTCATCCTCTCGCGCAGTCTAAAGAGAGCTCAGGTGAGAAATTGCAAACGTCGAGCAATTGCTCAGAGAGGAAAAGTGCCAGCACTGAAAGCTGTTGCTAGCCAGCACCCTTCCTTGGAAGCGCTTTCACAGGCGCAGCAACACTGGGGCTTTGCGCTTCTCTAACCACCAAACGTCACGGTCACTTTCTCTCCATCTCGTAGACACGAGCTGAGAAATTGCAAACGTCGAGCAATTGCTCAGAGATGAAAAGTGCCAGCACTGAAAGCTGTTGCTAGCCAGCACCCTTCCTTGGAAGCGCTTTTGTAGCCCTAAGAACACTGGGGCTCTGTGCTTCTCTAGCCACCTCATCTTCTGCTCATCCTCTCGCGCAGTCTAAAGAGAGCTCAGGTGAGAAATTGCAAACGTCGAGCAATTGCTCAGAGAGGAAAAGTGCCAGCACTGAAAGCTGTTGCTAGCCAGCACCCTTCCTTGGAAGCGCTTTCACAGGCGCAGCAACACTGGGGCTTTGCGCTTCTCTAACCACCAAACGTCACGGTCACTTTCTCTCCATCTCGTAGACACGAGCTGAGAAAGTGGAAACGTTGAGCAATTGCTCAGAGATGAAAAGTGCCAGCACTGAAAGCTGTTGCTAGCCAGCCCCCTTCCTTGGAAGCGCTTTTGTAGCCCTAAGAACAGTGGGGCTCTGGGCTTCTGTAGCCATCTCATCTTCTGCTCATCCTCTCGCGCAGTCTAAAGAGAGCTCAGGTGAGAAATTGCAAACGTTGAGCAATTGCTCAGAGAGGAAAAGTGCCAGCACTGAAAGCTGTTGCTAGCCAGCACCCTTCCTTGGAAGCGCTTTCACAGGCGCAGCAACACTGGGGCTTTGCGCTTCTCTAACCACCAAACGTCACGGTCACTATCTCTCCGTCTCGTAGACACGAGCTGAGAAATTGCAAACGTCGAGCAATTGCTCAGAGATGAAAAGAGCCAGCACTGAAAGCTCTTGCTAGCCAGCCCCCTTCCTTGGAAGCGCTTTCACAGGCGCAGCAACACTGGGGCTTTGCGCTTCTCTAACCACCAAACGTCACAGTCACTATCTCTCCGTCTCGTAGACACGAGCTGAGAAATTGCAAACGTTGAGCAATTGCTCAGAGATGAAAAGTGCCAGCACTGAAAGCTGTTGCTAGCCAGCCCCCTTCCTTGGAAGTGCTTTTGTAGGCCTAAGAACACTGGGACTCTGTGCTTTTCTAGCCATCTAAACTTCTGCTCATCCTCTCGCGCACTCTAAAGAGAGCTCAGGTGAGAAATTGCAAACGTCGAGCAATTGGTCAGAGAGGAAAAGTGCCAGCACTGAAAGCTGTTGCTAGCCAGCACCCTTCCTTGGAAGCGCTTTCACAGGCGCAGCAACACTGGGGCTTTGCGCTTCTCTAGCCACCAAAGGTCACGGTCATTCTCTTACTGTCTCGTAGACACGAGCTGAGAAATTGCAAACGTCGAGCAATTGCTCAGAGATGAAAAGTGCCAGCACTGAAAGCTGTTGCTAACCAGCACCCTTCTTTGGAAGCGCTTTCGTAGCCCTAAGAACACTGGGGCTGTGGGCTTCTCTAGCCACCTCATCTTCTGCTCATCCTCTCGCGCACTCTAAAGAGAGCTCAGGTGAGAAATGGCAAACGTCGAGCAATTGCTGAGAGATGAAAAGTGCCAGCACTGAAAGCTGTTGCTAGCCAGCAGCCTTCCTTGGAAGCGCTTTCACAGGCGCAGCAACACTGGGGCTTTGCGCTTCTCTAACCACCAAACGTCACGGTCACTATCTCTCCGTCTCGTAGACACGAGCTGAGAAATTGCAAACCTCGAGCAATTGCTCAGAGAGGAAAAGTGCCAGCACTGAAAGCTGTTGCTAGCCAGCACCCTTCTTTGGAAGCGCTTTTGTAGCCCTAAGAACAGTGGGGCTCTCTGCTTCTCTAGCCACCTCATCTTCTGCTCATCCTCTCGCGCAGTCTAAAGAGAGCTCAGGTGAGAAATGGCAAACGTCGAGCAATTGCTCAGAGATGAAAAGTGCCAGCACTGAAAGCTCTTGCTAGCCAGCCCCCTTCCTTGGAAGCGCTTTCACAGGCGCAGCAACACTGGGGCTTTGCGCTTCTCTAACCACCAAACGTCACGCTCATTCTCTTTCCGTCTCGTAGACACGAGCTGAGAAATTGCAAACGTCGAGCAATCGCTCAGAGATGAAAAGTGCCAGCACTGAAAGCTGTTGCTAGCCAGCCCCCTTCCTTGGAAGTGCTTTTTTAGGCCTAAGAACACTGGGGCTCTGGGCTTCTCCAGCCATCTAAACTTCTGCTCATCCTCTCGCGCAGTCTAAAGAGAGCTCAGGTGAGAAATTGCAAACGTTAAGCAATTGCTCAGAGATGAAAAGTGCCAGCACTGAAAGCTGTTGCTAGCCAGCACCCTTCCTTGGAAGCGCTTTCACAGGCGTAGCAACACTGGGGCTTTGCACTTCTCTACCCACCAAACGTCACGGTCATTCTCTTTCGGTCTCGTAGACACGAGCTGAGAAATTGCAAACGTCGAGCAATTGCTCAGAGATGAAAAGTGTCAGCACTGAAAGCTGTTGCTAGCCAGCACCCTTCCTTGGAAGCGCTTATGTAGCCCTAAGAACACTGGGGCTCTGGGCTTCTCTAGCCACCTCATCTTCTGCTCATCCTCTCGCGCACTGTAAAGAGCGCTCAGGTGAGAAATTGCAAACGTCGAGCAATTGCTGTGAGATGAAAAGTGCCAGCACTGAAAGCTGTTGCTAGCCAGCCCCCTTCCTTGGAAGCGCTTTCACAGGCGCAGCAACACTGGGGCTTTGCGCTTCTCTAACCACCAAACGTCACGGTCACTATCTCTCCGTCTCGTAGACACGAGCTGAGAAATTGCAAACGTCGAGCAATTGCTCAGAGATGAAAAGTGCCAGCACTGAAAGCTGTTGCTAGCCAGCACCCTTCCTTGGAAGCGCTTTTGTAGCCCTAAGAACACTGGGGCTCTGTGCTTCTCTAGCCATCTAAACTTCTGCTCATCCTCTCGCGCACTGTAAAGAGCGCTCAGGTGAGAAATTGCAAACGTCGAGCAATTGCTCAGAGATGAAAAGTGCCAGCACTGAAAGCTGTTGCTAGCCAGCCCCCTTCCTTGGAAGCGCTTTCACAGGCGCAGCAACACTGGGGCTTTGCGCTTCTCTAACCAGCAAACGTAACGGTCACTATCTCTCCGTCTCGTAGACACGAGCTGAGAAATTGCAAACGTCGAGCAATTGCTCAGAGATGAAAAGAGCCAGCACTGAAAGCTGTTGCTAGCCAGCCCCCTTCCTTGGAAGCGCTTTCACAGGCGCAGCAACACTGGGGCTTTGCGCTTCTCTAACCACCAAACGTCACGGTCACTTTCTCTCTGTCTCGTAGACACGAGCTGAGAAATTGCAAACGTCGAGCAATTGCTCAGAGATGAAAAGTGCCAGCACTGAAAGCTGTTGCTAGCCAGCACCCTTCCTTGGAAGCGCTTTTGTAGCCCTAAGAACACTGGGGCTCTGTGCTTCTCTAGCCACCTCATCTTCTGCTCATCCTCTCGCGCAGTCTAAAGAGAGCTCAGGTGAGAAATTGCAAACGTCGAGCAATTGCTCAGAGAGGAAAAGTGCCAGCACTGAAAGCTGTTGCTAGCCAGCACCCTTCCTTGGAAGCGCTTTCACAGGCGCAGCAACACTGGGGCTTTGCGCTTCTCTAACCACCAAACGTCACGGTCACTTTCTCTCCATCTCGTAGACACGAGCTGAGAAAGTGGAAACGTTGAGCAATTGCTCAGAGATGAAAAGTGCCAGCACTGAAAGCTGTTGCTAGCCAGCCCCCTTCCTTGGAAGCGCTTTTGTAGCCCTAAGAACAGTGGGGCTCTGTGCTTCTCTAGCCACCTCATCTTCTGCTCATCCTCTCGCGCAGTCTAAAGAGAGCTCAGGTGAGAAATTGCAAACGTTAAGCAATTGCTCAGAGATGAAAAGTGCCAGCACTGAAAGCTCTTGCTAGCCAGCCCCCTTCCTTGGAAGCGCTTTCACAGGCGCAGCAACACTGGGGCTTTGCGCTTCTCTAACCACCAAACGTCACGCTCATTCTCTTTCCGTCTCGTAGACACGAGCTGAGAAATTGCAAACGTCGAGCAATCGCTCAGAGATGAAAAGTGCCAGCACTGAAAGCTGTTGCTAGCCAGCCCCCTTCCTTGGAAGTGCTTTTTTAGGCCTAAGAACACTGGGGCTCTGGGCTTCTCCAGCCATCTAAACTTCTGCTCATCCTCTCGCGCAGTCTAAAGAGAGCTCAGGTGAGAAATTGCAAACGTTAAGCAATTGCTCAGAGATGAAAAGTGCCAGCACTGAAAGCTCTTGCTAGCCAGCACCCTTCCTTGGAAGCGCTTTCACAGGCGCAGCAACACTGGGGCTTTGCACTTCTCTACCCACCAAACGTCACGGTCATTCTCTTTCGGTCTCGTAGACACGAGCTGAGAAATTGCAAACGTCGAGCAATTGCTCAGAGATGAAAAGTGCCAGCACTGAAAGCTGTTGCTAACCAGCACCCTTCTTTGGAAGTGCTTTTGTTAGCCTAAGAACACTGGGGCTGTGGGCTTCCCTAGCCACTTCATCTTCTGCTCACCCTCTCGCGCAGTCTAAAGAGCGCTCAGGTGAGAAATTGCAAACGTCGAGCAATTGCTCAGAGATGAAAAGTGCCAGCACTGAAAGCTGTTGCTAGCCAGCACCCTTCCTTGGAAGCGCTTTCACAGGCGCAGCAACACTGGGGCTTTGCGCTTCTCTAACCACCAAACGTCACGGTCACTATCTCTCCGTCTCGTAGACACGAGCTGAGAAATTGCAAACGTCGAGCAATTGCTCAGAGATGAAAAGTGCCAGCACTGAAAGCTGTTGCTAGCCAGCACCCTTCCTTGGAAGCGCTTTTGTAGCCCTAAGAACACTGGGGCTCTGTGCTTCTCTAGCCATCTAAACTTCTGCTCATCCTCTCGCGCAGTCTAAAGAGCGCTCAGGTGAGAAATTGCAAACGTCGAGCAATTGCTCAGAGATGAAAAGTGCCAGCACTGAAAGCTGTTGCTAGCCAGCACCCTTCCTTGGAAGCGCTTTCACAGGCGCAGCAACACTGGGGCTTTGCGCTTCTCTAACCACCAAACGTAACGGTCACTATCTCTCCGTCTCGTAGACACGAGCTGAGAAATTGCAAACGTCGAGCAATTGCTCAGAGATGAAAAGTGCCAGCACTGAAAGCTGTTGCTAGCCAGCACCCTTCCTTGGAAGCGCTTTTGTAGCCCTAAGAACACTGGGGCTCTGTGCTTCTCTAGCCACCTCATCTTCTGCTCATCCTCTCGCGCAGTCTAAAGAGAGCTCAGGTGAGAAATTGCAAACGTCGAGCAATTGCTCAGAGAGGAAAAGTGCCAGCACTGAAAGCTGTTGCTAGCCAGCACCCTTCCTTGGAAGCGCTTTCACAGGCGCAGCAACACTGGGGCTTTGCGCTTCTCTAACCACCAAACGTCACGGTCACTTTCTCTCCATCTCGTAGACACGAGCTGAGAAATTGCAAACGTCGAGCAATTGCTCAGAGATGAAAAGTGCCAGCACTGAAAGCTGTTGCTAGCCAGCACCCTTCCTTGGAAGCGCTTTTGTAGCCCTAAGAACACTGGGGCTCTGTGCTTCTCTAGCCACCTCATCTTCTGCTCATCCTCTCGCGCAGTCTAAAGAGAGCTCAGGTGAGAAATTGCAAACGTCGAGCAATTGCTCAGAGAGGAAAAGTGCCAGCACTGAAAGCTGTTGCTAGCCAGCACCCTTCCTTGGAAGCGCTTTCACAGGCGCAGCAACACTGGGGCTTTGCGCTTCTCTAACCACCAAACGTCACGGTCACTTTCTCTCCATCTCGTAGACACGAGCTGAGAAAGTGGAAACGTTGAGCAATTGCTCAGAGATGAAAAGTGCCAGCACTGAAAGCTGTTGCTAGCCAGCCCCCTTCCTTGGAAGCGCTTTTGTAGCCCTAAGAACACTGGGGCTCTGGGCTTCTGTAGCCATCTCATCTTCTGCTCATCCTCTCGCGCAGTCTAAAGAGAGCTCAGGTGAGAAATTGCAAACGTTGAGCAATTGCTCAGAGAGGAAAAGTGCCAGCACTGAAAGCTGTTGCTAGCCAGCACCCTTCCTTGGAAGCGCTTTCACAGGCGCAGCAACACTGGGGCTTTGCGCTTCTCTAACCACCAAACGTCACGGTCACTATCTCTCCGTCTCGTAGACACGAGCTGAGAAATTGCAAACGTCGAGCAATTGCTCAGAGATGAAAAGAGCCAGCACTGAAAGCTCTTGCTAGCCAGCCCCCTTCCTTGGAAGCGCTTTCACAGGCGCAGCAACACTGGGGCTTTGCGCTTCTCTAACCACCAAACGTCACAGTCACTATCTCTCCGTCTCGTAGACACGAGCTGAGAAATTGCAAACGTTGAGCAATTGCTCAGAGATGAAAAGTGCCAGCACTGAAAGCTGTTGCTAGCCAGCCCCCTTCCTTGGAAGTGCTTTTGTAGGCCTAAGAACACTGGGACTCTGTGCTTTTCTAGCCATCTAAACTTCTGCTCATCCTCTCGCGCACTCTAAAGAGAGCTCAGGTGAGAAATTGCAAACGTCGAGCAATTGCTCAGAGAGGAAAAGTGCCAGCACTGAAAGCTGTTGCTAGCCAGCACCCTTCCTTGGAAGCGCTTTCACAGGCGCAGCAACACTGGGGCTTTGCGCTTCTCTAGCCACCAAAGGTCACGGTCATTCTCTTACTGTCTCGTAGACACGAGCTGAGAAATTGCAAACGTCGAGCAATTGCTCAGAGATGAAAAGTGCCAGCACTGAAAGCTGTTGCTAACCAGCACCCTTCTTTGGAAGCGCTTTCGTAGCCCTAAGAACACTGGGGCTGTGGGCTTCTCTAGCCACCTCATCTTCTGCTCATCCTCTCGCGCACTCTAAAGAGAGCTCAGGTGAGAAATGGCAAACGTCGAGCAATTGCTGAGAGATGAAAAGTGCCAGCACTGAAAGCTGTTGCTAGCCAGCAGCCTTCCTTGGAAGCGCTTTCACAGGCGCAGCAACACTGGGGCTTTGCGCTTCTCTAACCACCAAACGTCACGGTCACTATCTCTCCGTCTCGTAGACACGAGCTGAGAAATTGCAAACCTCGAGCAATTGCTCAGAGAGGAAAAGTGCCAGCACTGAAAGCTGTTGCTAGCCAGCACCCTTCTTTGGAAGCGCTTTTGTAGCCCTAAGAACAGTGGGGCTCTCTGCTTCTCTAGCCACCTCATCTTCTGCTCATCCTCTCGCGCAGTCTAAAGAGAGCTCAGGTGAGAAATGGCAAACGTCGAGCAATTGCTCAGAGATGAAAAGTGCCAGCACTGAAAGCTCTTGCTAGCCAGCCCCCTTCCTTGGAAGCGCTTTCACAGGCGCAGCAACACTGGGGCTTTGCGCTTCTCTAACCACCAAACGTCACGCTCATTCTCTTTCCGTCTCGTAGACACGAGCTGAGAAATTGCAAACGTCGAGCAATCGCTCAGAGATGAAAAGTGCCAGCACTGAAAGCTGTTGCTAGCCAGCCCCCTTCCTTGGAAGTGCTTTTTTAGGCCTAAGAACACTGGGGCTCTGGGCTTCTCCAGCCATCTAAACTTCTGCTCATCCTCTCGCGCAGTCTAAAGAGAGCTCAGGTGAGAAATTGCAAACGTTAAGCAATTGCTCAGAGATGAAAAGTGCCAGCACTGAAAGCTGTTGCTAGCCAGCACCCTTCCTTGGAAGCGCTTTCACAGGCGTAGCAACACTGGGGCTTTGCACTTCTCTACCCACCAAACGTCACGGTCATTCTCTTTCGGTCTCGTAGACACGAGCTGAGAAATTGCAAACGTCGAGCAATTGCTCAGAGATGAAAAGTGTCAGCACTGAAAGCTGTTGCTAGCCAGCACCCTTCCTTGGAAGCGCTTATGTAGCCCTAAGAACACTGGGGCTCTGGGCTTCTCTAGCCACCTCATCTTCTGCTCATCCTCTCGCGCACTGTAAAGAGCGCTCAGGTGAGAAATTGCAAACGTCGAGCAATTGCTGTGAGATGAAAAGTGCCAGCACTGAAAGCTGTTGCTAGCCAGCCCCCTTCCTTGGAAGCGCTTTCACAGGCGCAGCAACACTGGGGCTTTGCGCTTCTCTAACCACCAAACGTCACGGTCACTATCTCTCCGTCTCGTAGACACGAGCTGAGAAATTGCAAACGTCGAGCAATTGCTCAGAGATGAAAAGTGCCAGCACTGAAAGCTGTTGCTAGCCAGCACCCTTCCTTGGAAGCGCTTTTGTAGCCCTAAGAACACTGGGGCTCTGTGCTTCTCTAGCCATCTAAACTTCTGCTCATCCTCTCGCGCACTGTAAAGAGCGCTCAGGTGAGAAATTGCAAACGTCGAGCAATTGCTCAGAGATGAAAAGTGCCAGCACTGAAAGCTGTTGCTAGCCAGCCCCCTTCCTTGGAAGCGCTTTCACAGGCGCAGCAACACTGGGGCTTTGCGCTTCTCTAACCAGCAAACGTAACGGTCACTATCTCTCCGTCTCGTAGACACGAGCTGAGAAATTGCAAACGTCGAGCAATTGCTCAGAGATGAAAAGAGCCAGCACTGAAAGCTGTTGCTAGCCAGCCCCCTTCCTTGGAAGCGCTTTCACAGGCGCAGCAACACTGGGGCTTTGCGCTTCTCTAACCACCAAACGTCACGGTCACTTTCTCTCTGTCTCGTAGACACGAGCTGAGAAATTGCAAACGTCGAGCAATTGCTCAGAGATGAAAAGTGCCAGCACTGAAAGCTGTTGCTAGCCAGCACCCTTCCTTGCAAGCGCTTTTGTAGCCCTAAGAACACTGGGGCTCTGTGCTTCTCTAGCCACCTCATCTTCTGCTCATCCTCTCGCGCAGTCTAAAGAGAGCTCAGGTGAGAAATTGCAAACGTCGAGCAATTGCTCAGAGAGGAAAAGTGCCAGCACTGAAAGCTGTTGCTAGCCAGCACCCTTCCTTGGAAGCGCTTTCACAGGCGCAGCAACACTGGGGCTTTGCGCTTCTCTAACCACCAAACGTCACGGTCACTTTCTCTCCATCTCGTAGACACGAGCTGAGAAAGTGGAAACGTTGAGCAATTGCTCAGAGATGAAAAGTGCCAGCACTGAAAGCTGTTGCTAGCCAGCCCCCTTCCTTGGAAGCGCTTTTGTAGCCCTAAGAACAGTGGGGCTCTGGGCTTCTCTAGCCACCTCATCTTCTGCTCATCCTCTCGCGCAGTCTAAAGAGAGCTCAGGTGTGACATTGCAAACGTCGAGCAATTGCTCAGAGATGAAAAGTGCCAGCACTGAAAGCTGTTGCTAGCCAGCACCCTTCCTTGGAAGCGCTTTCACAGGCGCAGCAACACTGGGGCTTTGCGCTTCTCTAACCACCAAACGTCACGGTCATTCTCTTTCCGTCTCGTAGACACGAGCTGAGAAATTGCAAACGTCGAGCAATTGCTCAGAGATGAAAAGAGCCAGCACTGAAAGCTCTTGCTAGCCAGCACCCTTCCTTGGAAGCGCTTTCACAGGCGCAGCAACACTGGGGCTTTGCGCTTCTCTAACCACCAAACGTCACGGTCACTATCTCTCCGTCTCGTAGACACGAGCTGAGAAATTGCAAACGTTGAGCAATTGCTCAGAGATGAAAAGTGCCAGCACTGAAAGCTGTTGCTAGCCAGCCCCCTTCCTTGGAAGTGCTTTTGTAGGCCTAAGAACACTGGGACTCTGTGCTTTTCTAGCCATCTAAACTTCTGCTCATCCTCTCGCGCACTCTAAAGAGAGCTCAGGTGAGAAATTGCAAACGTCGAGCAATTGCTCAGAGATGAAAAGTGCCAGCACTGAAAGCTGTTGCTAGCCAGCACCCTTCCTTGGAAGCGCTTTCACAGGCGCAGCAACACTGGGGCTTTGCGCTTCTCTAACCACCAAACGTCACGGTCACTATCTCTCCGTCTCGTAGACACGAGCTGAGAAATTGCAAACGTCGAGCAAACGCTCAGAGATGAAAAGTGCCAGCACTGAAAGCTGTTGCTAGCCAGCACCCTTCCTAGGAAGTGCTTTTGTAGGCCTAAGAACACTGGGGCTCTGTGCTTTTCTAGCCATCTAAACTTCTGCTCATCCTCTCGCGCCGTCTAAAGAGAGCTCAGGTGAGAAATTGCAAACGTCGAGCAATTGCTCAGAGATGAAAAGTGCCAGCACTGAAAGCTGTTGCTAGACAACACCCTTCCTTGGAAGCGCTTTCACAGGCGCAGCAACACTGGGGCTTTGCGCTTCTCTAACCACCAAGCGTCACGGTCATTCTCTTTCGGTCTCGTAGACACGAGCTGAGAAAGTGCAAACGTCGAGCAATTGCTCAGAGATGAAAAGTGCCAGCACTGAAAGCTGTTGCTAACCAGCACCCTTCTTTGGAAGTGCTTTTGTAGGCCTAAGAACACTGGGGCTGTGGGCTTCTCTAGCCACCTCATCTTCTGCTCATCCTCTCGCGCACTCTAAAGAGCGCTCAGGTGAGAAATTGCAAACGTCGAGCAATTGCTCAGAGATGAAAAGTGCCAGCACTGAAAGCTGTTGCTAGCCAGCACCCTTCCTTGGAAGCGCTTTTGTAGCCCTAAGAACACTGGGGCTGTGGGCTTCTCTAGCCACCTCCTCTTCTGCTCATCCTCTCGCGCAGTCTAAAGAGAGCTCAGGTGAGAAATTGCAAACGTCGAGCAATTGCTCAGAGATGAAAAGTGCCAGCACTGAAAGCTGTTGCTAGCCAGCCCCCTTCCTTGGAAGCGCTTTCACAGGCGCAGCAACACTGGGGCTTTGCGCTTCTCTAACCACCAAACGTCACGGTCACTATCTCTCCGTCTCGTAGACACGAGCTCAGAAATTGCAAATGTCGAGCAATTGCTCAGAGATGAAAAGTGCCAGCACTGAAAGCTGTTGATAGCCAGCACCCTTCCTTGGAAGCGCTTATGTAGCCCTAAGAACAGTGGGGCTCTGGGCTTCTCTAGCCATCTAAACTTCTGCTCATCCTCTCGCGCAGTCTAAAGAGAGCTCAGGTGAGAAATTGCAAACATTAAGCAATTGCTGAGAGATGAAAAGTGCCAGCACTGAAAGCTGTTGCTAGCCAGCACCCTTCCTTGGAAGCGCTTTCACAGGCGCAGCAACACTGGGGATTTGCGCTTCTCTAACCACCAAACGTCACGGTCACTATCTCTCCGTCTCGTAGACACGAGCTGAGAAATTGCAAACGTTGAGCAATTGCTCAGAGATGAAAAGTGCCAGCACTGAAAGATGTTGCTAGCCATCCCCCTTCTTTGGAAGCGCTTTTGTAGCCCTAAGAACACTTGATCTCAGTGCTTCTCTAGCCACCTCATCTTCTGCTCATCCTCTCGCGCAGTCTAAAGAGAGCTCAGGTGAGAAATGGCAAACGTCCAGCAATTGCTCAGAGATGAAAAGTGCCAGCACTGAAAGCTGTTGCTAGCCAGCACCCTTCCTTGGAAGCGCTTTCACAGGCGCAGCAACACTGGGGCTTTGCACTTCTCTAACCACCAAACGTCACGGTCATTCTCTTTCCGTCTCGTAGACACGAGCTGAGAAAGTGCAAACGTCGAGCAATTGCTCAGAGAGGAAAAGTGCCAGCACTGAAAGCTGTTGCTAGCCAGCACCCTTCCTTGGAAGCGCTTTCACAGGCGCAGCAACACTGGGGCTTTGCGCTTCTCTAACCACCAAGCGTCACGGTCATTCTCTTACGGTCTCGTAGACACGAGCTGAGAAAGTGCAAACGTCGAGCAATTGCTCAGAGATGAAAAGTGCCAACACTGAAAGCTGTTGCTAACCAGCACCCTTCTTTGGAAGCGCTTTTGTAGCCCTAAGAACACTGGGGCTGTGGGCTTCTCTAGCCACCTCATCTTCTGCTCATCCTCTCGCGCAGTCTAAAGAGAGCTCAGGTGAGAAATTGCAAATGTTAAGCAATTGCTGAGAGATGAAAAGTGCCAGCACTGAAAGCTGTTGCTAGCCAGCACCCTTCCTTGGAAGCGCTTTCACAGGCGCAGCAACACTGGGGCTTTGCACTTCTCTACCCACCAAACGTCACGGTCATTCTCTTTCTGTCTCGTAGACACGAGCTGAGAAATTGCAAATGTCGAGCAATTGCTCAGAGATGAAAAGTGTCAGCACTGAAAGCTGTTGCTAGCCAGCACCCTTCCTTGGAAGCGCTTATGTAGCCCTAAGAACACTGGGGCTCTGGGCTTCTCTAGCCACCTCATCTTCTGCTCATCCTCTCGCGCACTCTAAAGAGCGCTCAGGTGAGAAATTGCAAACGTCGAGCAATTGCTCAGAGATGAAAAGTGCCAGCACTGAAAGCTGTTGCTAGCCAGCACCCTTCCTTGGAAGCGCTTTCACAGGCGCAGCAACACTGGGGCTTTGCGCTTCTCTACCCACCAAACGTCACGGTCACTATTTCTCCGTCTCGTAGACAAGAGCTGAGAAATTGCAAACGTCGAGCAATTGCTCAGAGATGAAAAGTGCCAGCACTGAAAGATGTTGCTAGCCAGCACCCTTCCTTGGAAGCGCTTTTGTAGCCCTAAGAACACTGGGGCTCTGGGCTTCTCTAGCCACCTCATCTTCTGCTCATCCTCTCGCGCAGTCTAAAGAGAGCTCAGGTGAGACATTGCAAACGTCGAGCAATTGCTCAGAGATGAAAAGTGCCAGCACTGAAAGCTCTTGCTAGCCAGCACCCTTCCTTGGAAGCGCTTTCACAGGCGCAGCAACACTGGGACTTTGCGCTTCTCTAACCACCAAACATCACGGTCACTATCTCTCCGTCTCGTAGACACGAGCTGAGAAATTGCAAACGTCGAGCAATTGCTCAGAGATGAAAAGTGCCAGCACTGAAAGCTGTTGCTAGCCAGCCCCCTTCCTTGGAAGCGCTTTCACAGGCACAGCAACACTTGCTCTTTGCGCTTCTCTAACCACCAAACGTCACGGTCACTTTCTCTCTGTCTCGTAGACACGAGCTGAGAAATTGCAAACGTCGAGCAATTGCTCAGAGATGAAAAGTGCCAGCACTGAAAGCTGTTGCTAGCCAGCACCCTTCCTTGGAAGCGCTTTTGTAGCCCTAAGAACAGTGGAGCTCTGGGCTTCTCTAGCCATCTCATCTTCTGCTCATCCTCTCGCGCAGTCTAAAGAGAGCTCAGGTGAGAAATTGCAAACGTCGAGCAATTGCTCAGAGAGGAAAAGTGCCAGCACTGAAAGCTGTTGCTAGCCAGCACCCTTCCTTGGAAGCGCTTTCACAGGCGCAGCAACACTGGGGCTTTGCGCTTCTCTAACCACCAAACGTCACGGTCATTCTCTTTCCGTCTCGTAGACACGAGCTGAGAAAGTGCAAACGTTGAGCAATTGCTCAGAGATGAAAAGTGCCAGCACTGAAAGCTGTTGCTAGCCAGCACCCTTCCTTGGAAGCGCTTTTGTAGCCCTAAGAACAGTGGAGCTCTGGGCTTCTCTAGCCATCTCATCTTCTGCTCATCCTCTCGCGCAGTCTAAAGAGAGCTCAGGTGAGAAATTGCAAACGTCGAGCAATTGCTCAGAGATGAAAAGTGCCAGCACTGAAAGCTGTTGCTAGCCAGCACCCTTCCTTGGAAGCGCTTTTGTAGCCCTAAGAACACTGGGGCTCTGCCTTCTCTAGCCACCTCATCTTCTGCTCATCCTCTCGCGCAGTCTAAAGAGAGCTCAGGTGAGAAATTGCAAACGTCGAGCAATTGCTCAGAGAGGAAAAGTGCCAGCACTGAAAGCTGTTGCTAGCCAGCACCCTTCCTTGGAAGCGCTTTCACAGGCGCAGCAACACTGGGGCTTTGCGCTTCTCTAGCCACCAAAGGTCACGGTCACTATCTCTCCGTCTCGTAGACACGAGCTGAGAAATTGCAAACGTCGAGCAATTGCTCAGAGATGAAAAGTGCCAGCACTGAAAGCTGTTGCTAGCCAGCCCCCTTCCTTGGAAGCGATTTCACAGGCGCAGCAACACTGGGGCTTTGCGCTTCTCTACCCACCAAACGTCACGGTCATTCTCTTTCCGTCTCGTAGACACGAGCTGAGAAAGTGCAAACGTTGAGCAATTGCTCAGAGATGAAAAGTGCCAGCACTGAAAGCTGTTGCTAGCCAGCCCCCTTCCTTGGAAGTGCTTTTGTAGGCCTAAGAACACTGGGGCTCTGGGCTTCTCTAGCCATCTCATCTTCTGCTCATCCTCTCGCGCAGTCTAAAGAGAGCTCAGGTGAGAAATTGCAAACGTCGAGCAATTGCTGAGAGATGAAAAGTGCCAGCACTGAAAGCTGTTGCTAGCCAGCACCCTTCCTTGGAAGCGCTTTCACAGGCGCAGCAACACTGGGGCTTTGCGCTTCTCTAACCACCAAACGTCACGGTCACTATCTCTCCGTCTCGTAGACACGAGCTGAGAAATTGCAAACCTCGAACAATTGCTCAGAGAGGAAAAGTGCCAGCACTGAAAGCTGTTGCTAGCCAGCACCCTTCCTTGGAAGCGCTTTCACAGGCGCAGCAACACTGGGGCTTTGCGCTTCTCTACCCACCAAACGTCACGGTCATTCTCTTTCCGTCTCGTAGACACGAGCTGAGAAATTGCAAACGTCGAGCAATCGCTCAGAGATGAAAAGCGCCAGCACTGAAAGCTGTTGCTAGCCAGCCCCCTTCCTTGGAAGTGCTTTTTTAGGCCTAAGAACACTGGGGCTCTGGGCTTCTCTAGCCATCTAAACTTCTGCTCATCCTCTCGCGCAGTCTAAAGAGAGCTCAGGTGAGAAATTGCAAACGTTAAGCAATTGCTCAGAGATGAAAAGTGCCAGCACTGAAAGCTGTTGCTAGCCAGCCCCCTTCCTTGGAAGCGCTTTCACAGGCGCAGCAACACTGGGGCTTTGCACTTCTCTACCCACCAAACGTCACGGTCATTCTCTTACTGTCTCGTAGACACGAGCTGAGAAATTGCAAATGTCGAGCAATTGCTCAGAGATGAAAAGTGTCAGCACTGAAAGCTGTTGCTAGCCAGCACCCTTCCTTGGAAGCGCTTATGTAGCCCTAAGAACACTGGGGCTCTGGGCTTCTCTAGCCACCTCATCTTCTGCTCATCCTCTCGCGCACTGTAAAGAGCGCTCAGGTGAGAAATTGCAAACGTCGAGCAATTGCTGTGAGATGAAAAGTGCCAGCACTGAAAGCTGTTGCTAGCCAGCCCCCTTCCTTGGAAGCGCTTTCACAGGCGCAGCAACACTGGGGCTTTGCGCTTCTCTAACCACCAAACGTCACGGTCACTATCTCTCCGTCTCGTAGACACGAGCTGAGAAATTGCAAACGTCGAGCAATTGCTCAGAGATGAAAAGTGCCAGCACTGAAAGCTGTTGCTAGCCAGCACCCTTCCTTGGAAGCGCTTTTGTAGCCCTAAGAACACTGGGGCTCTGTGCTTCTCTAGCCATCTAAACTTCTGCTCATCCTCTCGCGCAGTCTGAAGAGAGCTCAGGTGAGAAATTGCAAACGTCGAGCAATTGCTCAGAGATGAAAAGTGCCAGCACTGAAAGCTCTTGCTAGCCAGCCCCCTTCCTTGGAAGCGCTTTCACAGGCGCAGCAACACTGGGGCTTTGCGCTTCTCTAACCACCAAACGTCACGGTCACTATCTCTCCGTCTCGTAGACACGAGCTGAGAAATTGCAAACGTCGAGCAATTGCTCAGAGATGAAAAGAGCCAGCACTGAAAGCTGTTGCTAGCCAGCCCCCTTCCTTGGAAGCGCTTTCACAGGCGCAGCAACACTGGGGCTTTGCGCTTCTCTACCCACCAAACGTCACGGTCACTTTCTCTCTGTCTCGTAGACACGAGCTGAGAAATTGCAAACGTCGAGCAATTGCTCAGAGATGAAAAGTGCCAGCACTGAAAGCTGTTGCTAGCCAGCACCCTTCCTTGGAAGCGCTTTTGTAGCCCTAAGAACAGTGGGGCTCTGTGCTTCTCTAGCCACCTCATCTTCTGCTCATCCTCTCGCGCAGTCTAAAGAGAGCTCAGGTGAGAAATTGCAAACGTCGAGCAATTGCTCAGAGAGGAAAAGTGCCAGCACTGAAAGCTGTTGCTAGCCAGCACCCTTCCTTGGAAGCGCTTTCACAGGCGCAGCAACACTGGGGCTTTGCGCTTCTCTAACCACCAAACGTCACGGTCACTTTCTCTCCATCTCGTAGACACGAGCTGAGAAAGTGGAAACGTTGAGCAATTGCTCAGAGATGAAAAGTGCCAGCACTGAAAGCTGTTGCTAGCCAGCCCCCTTCCTTGGAAGCGCTTTTGTAGCCCTAAGAACAGTGGGGCTCTGGGCTTCTGTAGCCATCTCATCTTCTGCTCATCCTCTCGCGCAGTCTAAAGAGAGCTCAGGTGAGAAATTGCAAACGTTGAGCAATTGCTCAGAGAGGAAAAGTGCCAGCACTGAAAGCTGTTGCTAGCCAGCACCCTTCCTTGGAAGCGCTTTCACAGGCGCAGCAACACTGGGGCTTTGCGCTTCTCTAACCACCAAACGTCACGGTCACTATCTCTCCGTCTCGTAGACACGAGCTGAGAAATTGCAAACGTCGAGCAATTGCTCAGAGATGAAAAGAGCCAGCACTGAAAGCTCTTGCTAGCCAGCCCCCTTCCTTGGAAGCGCTTTCACAGGCGCAGCAACACTGGGGCTTTGCGCTTCTCTAACCACCAAACGTCACAGTCACTATCTCTCCGTCTCGTAGACACGAGCTCAGAAATTGCAAACGTTGAGCAATTGCTCAGAGATGAAAAGTGCCAGCACTGAAAGCTGTTGCTAGCCAGCCCCCTTCCTTGGAAGTGCTTTTGTAGGCCTAAGAACACTGGGACTCTGTGCTTTTCTAGCCATCTAAACTTCTGCTCATCCTCTCGCGCACTCTAAAGAGAGCTCAGGTGAGAAATTGCAAACGTCGAGCAATTGGTCAGAGAGGAAAAGTGCCAGCACTGAAAGCTGTTGCTAGCCAGCACCCTTCCTTGGAAGCGCTTTCACAGGCGCAGCAACACTGGGGCTTTGCGCTTCTCTAGCCACCAAAGGTCACGGTCATTCTCTTACTGTCTCGTAGACACGAGCTGAGAAATTGCAAACGTCGAGCAATTGCTCAGAGATGAAAAGTGCCAGCACTGAAAGCTGTTGCTAACCAGCACCCTTCTTTGGAAGCGCTTTCGTAGCCCTAAGAACACTGGGGCTGTGGGCTACTCTAGCCACCTCATCTTCTGCTCATCCTCTCGCGCACTCTAAAGAGAGCTCAGGTGAGAAATGGCAAACGTCGAGCAATTGCTGAGAGATGAAAAGTGCCAGCACTGAAAGCTGTTGCTAGCCAGCACCCTTCCTTGGAAGCGCTTTCACAGGCGCAGCAACACTGGGGCTTTGCGCTTCTCTAACCACCAAACGTCACGGTCACTATCTCTCCGTCTCGTAGACACGAGCTGAGAAATTGCAAACCTCGAGCAATTGCTCAGAGAGGAAAAGTGCCAGCACTGAAAGCTGTTGCTAGCCAGCACCCTTCTTTGGAAGCGCTTTTGTAGCCCTAAGAACAGTGGGGCTCTCTGCTTCTCTAGCCACCTCATCTTCTGCTCATCCTCTCGCGCAGTCTAAAGAGAGCTCAGGTGAGAAATGGCAAACGTCGAGCAATTGCTCAGAGATGAAAAGTGCCAGCACTGAAAGCTCTTGCTAGCCAGCCCCCTTCCTTGGAAGCGCTTTCACAGGCGCAGCAACACTGGGGCTTTGCGCTTCTCTAACCACCAAGCGTCACGGTCATTCTCTTTCGGTCTCGTAGACACGAGCTGAGAAAGTGCAAACGTCGAGCAATTGCTCAGAGATGAAAAGTGCCAGCACTGAAAGCTGTTGCTAACCAGCACCCTTCTTTGGAAGTGCTTTTGTAGGCCTAAGAACACTGGGGCTGTGGGCTTCTCTAGCCACCTCATCTTCTGCTCATCCTCTCGCGCAGTCTAAAGAGCGCTCAGGTGAGAAATTGCAAACGTCGAGCAATTGCTCAGAGATGAAAAGTGCCAGCACTGAAAGCTGTTGCTAGCCAGCACCCTTCCTTGGAAGCGCTTTTGTAGCCCTAAGAACACTGGGCTGTGGGCTTCTCTAGCCACCTCCTCTTCTGCTCATCCTCTCGCGCAGTCTAAAGAGAGCTCAGGTGAGAAATTGCAAACGTCGAGCAATTGCTCAGAGATGAAAAGTGCCAGCACTGAAAGCTGTTGCTAGCCAGCCCCCTTCCTTGGAAGCGCTTTCACAGGCGCAGCAACACTGGGGCTTTGCGCTTCTCTAACCACCAAACGTCACGGTCACTATCTCTCCGTCTCGTAGACACGAGCTCAGAAATTGCAAATGTCGAGCAATTGCTCAGAGATGAAAAGTGCCAGCACTGAAAGCTGTTGATAGCCAGCACCCTTCCTTGGAAGCGCTTATGTAGCCCTAAGAACAGTGGGGCTCTGGGCTTCTCTAGCCATCTAAACTTCTGCTCATCCTCTCGCGCAGTCTAAAGAGAGCTCAGGTGAGAAATTGCAAACATTAAGCAATTGCTGAGAGATGAAAAGTGCCAGCACTGAAAGCTGTTGCTAGCCAGCACCCTTCCTTGGAAGCGCTTTCACAGGCGCAGCAACACTGGGGATTTGCGCTTCTCTAACCACCAAACGTCACGGTCACTATCTCTCCGTCTCGTAGACACGAGCTGAGAAATTGCAAACGTTGAGCAATTGCTCAGAGATGAAAAGTGCCAGCACTGAAAGCTGTTGCTAGCCATCCCCCTTCTTTGGAAGCGCTTTTGTAGCCCTAAGAACACTTGATCTCAGTGCTTCTCTAGCCACCTCATCTTCTGCTCATCCTCTCGCGCAGTCTAAAGAGAGCTCAGGTGAGAAATGGCAAACGTCCAGCAATTGCTCAGAGATGAAAAGTGCCAGCACTGAAAGCTGTTGCTAGCCAGCACCCTTCCTTGGAAGCGCTTTCACAGGCGCAGCAACACTGGGGCTTTGCACTTCTCTAACCACCAAACGTCACGGTCATTCTCTTTCCGTCTCGTAGACACGAGCTGAGAAAGTGCAAACGTCGAGCAATTGCTCAGAGAGGAAAAGTGCCAGCACTGAAAGCTGTTGCTAGCCAGCACCCTTCCTTGGAAGCGCTTTCACAGGCGCAGCAACACTGGGGCTTTGCGCTTCTCTAACCACCAAGCGTCACGGTCATTCTCTTACGGTCTCGTAGACACGAGCTGAGAAATTGCAAACGTCGAGCAATTGCTCAGAGATGAAAAGTGCCAACACTGAAAGCTGTTGCTAACCAGCACCCTTCTTTGGAAGCGCTTTTGTAGCCCTAAGAACACTGGGGCTGTGGGCTTCTCTAGCCACCTCATCTTCTGCTCATCCTCTTGCGCAGTCTAAAGAGAGCTCAGGTGAGAAATTGCAAATGTTAAGCAATTGCTGAGAGATGAAAAGTGCCAGCACTGAAAGCTGTTGCTAGCCAGCACCCTTCCTTGGAAGCGCTTTCACAGGCGCAGCAACACTGGGGCTTTGCACTTCTCTACCCACCAAACGTCACGGTCATTCTCTTTCTGTCTCGTAGACACGAGCTGAGAAATTGCAAATGTCGAGCAATTGCTCAGAGATGAAAAGTGTCAGCACTGAAAGCTGTTGCTAGCCAGCACCCTTCCTTGGAAGCGCTTATGTAGCCCTAAGAACACTGGGGCTCTGGGCTTCTCTAGCCACCTCATCTTCTGCTCATCCTCTCGCGCACTCTAAAGAGCGCTCAGGTGAGAAATTGCAAACGTCGAGCAATTGCTCAGAGATGAAAAGTGCCAGCACTGAAAGCTGTTGCTAGCCAGCACCCTTCCTTGGAAGCGCTTTCACAGGCGCAGCAACACTGGGGCTTTGCGCTTCTCTACCCACCAAACGTCACGGTCACTATTTCTCCGTCTCGTAGACAAGAGCTGAGAAATTGCAAACGTCGAGCAATTGCTCAGAGATGAAAAGTGCCAGCACTGAAAGATGTTGCTAGCCAGCACCCTTCCTTGGAAGCGCTTTTGTAGCCCTAAGAACACTGGGGCTCTGGGCTTCTCTAGCCATCTAAACTTCTGCTCATCCTCTCGCGCAGTCTAAAGAGAGCTCAGGTGAGACATTGCAAACGTCGAGCAATTGCTCAGAGATGAAAAGTGCCAGCACTGAAAGCTCTTGCTAGCCAGCACCCTTCCTTGGAAGCGCTTTCACAGGCGCAGCAACACTGGGACTTTGCGCTTCTCTACCCACCAAACATCACGGTCACTATCTCTCCGTCTCGTAGACACGAGCTGAGAAATTGCAAACGTCGAGCAATTGCTCAGAGATGAAAAGTGCCAGCACTGAAAGCTCTTGCTAGCCAGCCCCCTTCCTTGGAAGCGCTTTCACAGGCACAGCAACACTTGCTCTTTGCGCTTCTCTAACCACCAAACGTCACGGTCACTTTCTCTCTGTCTCGTAGACACGAGCTGAGAAATTGCAAACGTCGAGCAATTGCTCAGAGATGAAAAGTGCCAGCACTGAAAGCTGTTGCTAGCCAGCACCCTTCCTTGGAAGCGCTTTTGTAGCCCTAAGAACAGTGGAGCTCTGGGCTTCTCTAGCCATCTCATCTTCTGCTCATCCTCTCGCGCAGTCTAAAGAGAGCTCAGGTGAGAAATTGCAAACGTCGAGCAATTGCTCAGAGAGGAAAAGTGCCAGCACTGAAAGCTGTTGCTAGCCAGCACCCTTCCTTGGAAGCGCTTTCACAGGCGCAGCAACACTGGGGCTTTGCGCTTCTCTACCCACCAAACGTCACGGTCATTCTCTTTCCGTCTCGTAGACACGAGCTGAGAAAGTGCAAACGTTGAGCAATTGCTCAGAGATGAAAAGTGCCAGCACTGAAAGCTCTTGCTAGCCAGCACCCTTCCTTGGAAGCGCTTTTGTAGCCCTAAGAACAGTGGAGCTCTGGGCTTCTCTAGCCATCTCATCTTCTGCTCATCCTCTCACGCAGTCTAAAGAGAGCTCAGGTGAGAAATTGCAAACGTCGAGCAATTGCTCAGAGATGAAAAGTGCCAGCACTGAAAGCTGTTGCTAGCCAGCACCCTTCCTTGGAAGCGCTTTTGTAGCCCTAAGAACACTGGGGCTCTGCCTTCTCTAGCCACCTCATCTTCTGCTCATCCTCTCGCGCAGTCTAAAGAGAGCTCAGGTGAGAAATTGCAAACGTCGAGCAATTGCTCAGAGAGGAAAAGTGCCAGCACTGAAAGCTGTTGCTAGCCAGCACCCTTCCTTGGAAGCGCTTTCACAGGCGCAGCAACACTGGGGCTTTGCGCTTCTCTAACCACCAAACGTCACGGTCACTATCTCTCCGTCTCGTAGACACGAGCTGAGAAATTGCAAACGTCGAGCAATTGCTCAGAGATGAAAAGTGCCAGCACTGAAAGCTGTTGCTAGCCAGCCCCCTTCCTTGGAAGCGATTTCACAGGCGCAGCAACACTGGGGCTTTGCGCTTCTCTACCCACCAAACGTCACGGTCATTCTCTTACTGTCTCGTAGACACGAGCTGAGAAAGTGCAAACGTTGAGCAATTGCTCAGAGATGAAAAGTGCCAGCACTGAAAGCTGTTGCTAGCCAGCCCCCTTCCTTGGAAGTGCTTTTGTAGGCCTAAGAACACTGGGGCTCTGGGCTTCTCTAGCCATCTCATCTTCTGCTCATCCTCTCGCGCAGTCTAAAGAGAGCTCAGGTGAGAAATTGCAAACGTCGAGCAATTGCTGAGAGATGAAAAGTGCCAGCACTGAAAGCTGTTGCTAGCCAGCACCCTTCCTTGGAAGCGCTTTCACAGGTGCAGCAACACTGGGGCTTTGCACTTCTCTACCCACCAAACGTCACGGTCATTCTCTTTCTGTCTCGTAGACACGAGCTGAGAAATTGCAAACGTCGAGCAATTGCTCAGAGATGAAAAGTGCCAGCACTGAAAGCTGTTGCTAGCCAGCACCCTTCCTTGGAAGCGCTTTCACAGGCGCAGCAACACTGGGGCTCTGGGCTTCTCTAACCACCAAACGTCACGGTCATTCTCTTTCCGTCTCGTAGACACGAGCTGAGAAATTGCAAACGTTGAGCAATTGCTCAGAGAGGAAAAGTGCCAGCACTGAAAGCTGTTGCTAGCCAGCACCCTTCCTTGGAAGCGCTTTCACAGGCGCAGCAACACTGGGGCTTTGCGCTTCTCTAACCACCAAACGTCACGGTCATTCTCTTTCCGTCTCGTAGACACGAGCTGAGAAATTGCAAACGTCGAGCAATTGCTCAGAGATGAAAAGTGCCAGCACTGAAAGATGTTGCTAGCCAGCACCCTTCCTTGGAAGCGCTTTTGTAGCCCTAAGAACACTGGGGCTCTGGGCTTCTCTAGCCATCTAAACTTCTGCTCATCCTCTCGCGCAGTCTAAAGAGAGCTCAGGTGAGACATTGCAAACGTCGAGCAATTGCTCAGAGATGAAAAGTGCCAGCACTGAAAGCTGTTGCTAGGCAGCACCCTTCCTTGGAAGCGCTTTCACAGGCGCAGCAACACTGGGGCTTTGCGCTTCTCTACCCACCAAACGTCACGGTCACTATTTCTCCGTCTCGTAGACACGAGCTGAGAAATTGCAAACGTCGAGCAATTGCTCAGAGATGAAAAGTGCCAGCACTGAAAGCTGTTGCTAGCCAGCCCCCTTCCTTGGAAGCGCTTTTGTAGCCCTAAGAACACTGGGGCTCTGGGCTTCTCTAGCCATCTAAACTTCTGCTCATCCTCTCGCGCAGTCTAAAGAGAGCTCAGGTGAGACATTGCAAACGTCGAGCAATTGCTCACAGATGAAAAGTGCCAGCACTGAAAGCTCTTGCTAGCCAGCACCCTTCCTTGGAAGCGCTTTCACAGGCGCAGCAACACTGGGGCTTTGCGCTTCTCTACCCACCAAACGTCACGGTCACTTTCTCTCTGTCTCGTAGACACGAGCTGAGAAATTGCAAACGTCGAGCAATTGCTCAGAGATGAAAAGTGCCAGCACTGAAAGATGTTGCTAGCCAGCCCCCTTCCTTGGAAGCGCTTTTGTAGGCCTAAGAACAGTGGGGCTCTGGGCTTCTCTAGCCATCTAAACTTCTGCTCATCCTCTCGCGCAGTCTCAAGAGAGCTCAGGTGAGAAATTGCAAACGTCGAGCAATTGCTCAGAGAGGAAAAGTGCCAGCACTGAAAGCTGTTGCTAGCCAGCACCCTTCCTTGAAAGCGCTTTCACAGGCGCAGCAACACTGGGGCTTTGCGCTTCTCTAACCACCAAACGTCACGGTCACTTTCTCTCCGTCTCGTAGACACGAGCTGAGAAATTGCAAACGTCGAGCAATTGCTCAGAGATGAAAAGTGCCAGCACTGAAAGCTGTTGCTAGCCAGCCCCCTTCCTTGGAAGTGCTTTTGTAGGCCTAAGAACACTGGGGCTCTGGGCTTCTCTAGCCATCTCATCTTCTGCTCATCCTCTCGCGCAGTCTAAAGAGAGCTCAGGTGAGAAATTGCAAACGTCGAGCAATTGCTGAGAGATGAAAAGTGCCAGCACTGAAAGATGTTGCTAGCCAGCACCCTTCCTTGGAAGCGCTTTCACAGGTGCAGCAACACTTGCTCTTTGCGCTTCTCTAACCACCAAACGTCACGGTCATTCTCTTTCGGTCTCGTAGACACGAGCTGAGAAATTGCAAACGTCGAGCAATTGCTCAGAGATGAAAAGTGCCAGCACTGAAAGCTGTTGCTAGCCAGCACCCTTCCTTGGAAGCGCTTTCACAGGCGCAGCAACACTGGGGCTCTGGGCTTCTCTAACCACCAAACGTCACGGTCATTCTCTTTCCGTCTCGTAGACACGAGCTGAGAAATTGCAAACGTCGAGCAATTGCTGTGAGATGAAAAGTGCCAGCACTGAAAGCTGTTGCTAGCCAGCACCCTTCCTTGGAAGCGCTTTTGTAGCCCTAAGAACAGTGGAGCTCTGGGCTTCTCTAGCCATCTCATCTTCTGCTCATCCTCTCGCGCAGTCTAAAGAGAGCTCAGGTGAGACATTGCAAACGTCGAGCAATTGCTCAGAGATGAAAAGTGCCAGCACTGAAAGCTGTTGCTAGCCAGCACCCTTCCTTGGAAGCGCTTTCACAGGCGCAGCAACACTGGGGCTTTGCGCTTCTCTAACCACCAAACGTCACGGTCACTATCTCTCCGTCTCGTAGACACGAGCTGAGAAATTGCAAACGTCGAGCAATTGGTCACAGATGAAAAGTGCCAGCACTGAAAGCTGTTGCTAGCCAGCACCCTTCCTTGGAAGCGCTTTCACAGGCGCAGCAACACTGGGGCTTTGCGCTTCTCTACCCACCAAACGTCACGGTCATTCTCTTTCCGTCTCGTAGACACGAGCTGAGAAATTGCAAACGTCGAGCAATCGCTCAGAGATGAAAAGTGCCAGCACTGTAAGCTGTTGCTAGCCAGCCCCCTTCCTTGGAAGCGCTTTTGTAGCCCTAATAACAGTGGGGCTCTGTGCTTCTCTAGCCACCTCATCTTCTGCTCATCCTCTCGCGCAGTCTAAAGAGCGCTCAGGTGAGACATTGCAAACGTCGAGCAATTGCTGTGAGATGAAAAGTGCCAGCACTGAAAGCTGTTGCTAGCCAGCACCCTTCCTTGGAAGCGCTTTCACAGGCGCAGCAACACTGGGGCTTTGCGCTTCTCTAACCACCAAACATCACGGTCACTATCTCTCCGTCTCGTAGACACGAGCTGAGAAATTGCAAACGTCGAGCAATTGCTCAGAGATGAAAAGTGCCAGCACTGAAAGCTGTTGCTAGCCAGCCCCCTTCCTTGGAAGCGCTTTTGTAGCCCTAAGAACAGTGGGGCTCTGTGCTTCTCTAGCCATCTAAACTTCTGCTCATCCTCTCGCGCAATCTAAAGAGAGCTCAGGTGAGAAATTGCAAACGTCGAGCAATTGCTCAGAGATGAAAAGTGCCAGCACTGAAAGCTCTTGCTAGCCAGCACCCTTCCTTGAAAGCGCTTTCACAGGCGCAGCAACACTGGGGCTTTGCGCTTCTCTAACCACCAAACGTCACGGTCACTTTCTCTCCGTCTCGTAGACACGAGCTGAGAAATTGCAAACGTCGAGCAATTGCTCAGAGATGAAAAGTGCCAGCACTGAAAGCTGTTGCTAGCCAGCCCCCTTCCTTGGAAGTGCTTTTGTAGGCCTAAGAACACTGGGGCTCTGGGCTTCTCTAGCCATCTCATCTTCTGCTCATCCTCTCGCGCAGTCTAAAGAGAGCTCAGGTGAGAAATTGCAAACGTCGAGCAATTGCTGAGAGATGAAAAGTGCCAGCACTGAAAGATGTTGCTAGCCAGCACCCTTCCTTGGAAGCGCTTTCACAGGTGCAGCAACACTTGCTCTTTGCGCTTCTCTAACCACCAAACGTCACGGTCATTCTCTTTCGGTCTCGTAGACACGAGCTGAGAAATTGCAAACGTCGAGCAATTGCTCAGAGATGAAAAGTGCCAGCACTGAAAGCTGTTGCTAGCCAGCACCCTTCCTTGGAAGCGCTTTCACAGGCGCAGCAACACTGGGGCTCTGGGCTTCTCTAACCACCAAACGTCACGGTCATTCTCTTTCCGTCTCGTAGACACGAGCTGAGAAATTGCAAACGTCGAGCAATTGCTGTGAGATGAAAAGTGCCAGCACTGAAAGCTGTTGCTAGCCAGCACCCTTCCTTGGAAGCGCTTTTGTAGCCCTAAGAACAGTGGAGCTCTGGGCTTCTCTAGCCATCTCATCTTCTGCTCATCCTCTCGCGCAGTCTAAAGAGAGCTCAGGTGAGACATTGCAAACGTCGAGCAATTGCTCAGAGATGAAAAGTGCCAGCACTGAAAGCTGTTGCTAGCCAGCACCCTTCCTTGGAAGCGCTTTCACAGGCGCAGCAACACTGGGGCTTTGCGCTTCTCTAACCACCAAACGTCACGGTCACTATCTCTCCGTCTCGTAGACACGAGCTGAGAAATTGCAAACGTCGAGCAATTGGTCACAGATGAAAAGTGCCAGCACTGAAAGCTGTTGCTAGCCAGCACCCTTCCTTGGAAGCGCTTTCACAGGCGCAGCAACACTGGGGCTTTGCGCTTCTCTACCCACCAAACGTCACGGTCATTCTCTTTCCGTCTCGTAGACACGAGCTGAGAAATTGCAAACGTCGAGCAATCGCTCAGAGATGAAAAGTGCCAGCACTGTAAGCTGTTGCTAGCCAGCCCCCTTCCTTGGAAGCGCTTTTGTAGCCCTAATAACAGTGGGGCTCTGTGCTTCTCTAGCCACCTCATCTTCTGCTCATCCTCTCGCGCAGTCTAAAGAGCGCTCAGGTGAGACATTGCAAACGTCGAGCAATTGCTGTGAGATGAAAAGTGCCAGCACTGAAAGCTGTTGCTAGCCAGCACCCTTCCTTGGAAGCGCTTTCACAGGCGCAGCAACACTGGGGCTTTGCGCTTCTCTAACCACCAAACATCACGGTCACTATCTCTCCGTCTCGTAGACACGAGCTGAGAAATTGCAAACGTCGAGCAATTGCTCAGAGATGAAAAGTGCCAGCACTGAAAGCTGTTGCTAGCCAGCCCCCTTCCTTGGAAGCGCTTTTGTAGCCCTAAGAACAGTGGGGCTCTGTGCTTCTCTAGCCATCTAAACTTCTGCTCATCCTCTCGCGCAATCTAAAGAGAGCTCAGGTGAGAAATTGCAAACGTCGAGCAATTGCTCAGAGATGAAAAGTGCCAGCACTGAAAGCTCTTGCTAGCCAGCCCCCTTCCTTGGAAGCGCTTTCACAGGCGCAGCAACACTGGGGCTTTGCGCTTCTCTAACCACCAAACGTCACGGTCATTCTCTTTCCGTCTCGTAGACACGAGCTGAGAAAGTGCAAACGTTGAGCAATTGCTCAGAGATGAAAAGTGCCAGCACTGAAAGCTGTTGCTAGCCAGCACCCTTCCTTGGAAGCTCTTTTGTAGCCCTAAGAACAGTGGGGCTCTGGGCTTCTCTAGCCATCTCATCTTCTGCTCATCCTCTCGCGCAGTCTAAAGAGAGCTCAGGTGAGAAATTGCAAACGTCGAGCAATTGCTGAGAGATGAAAAGTGCCAGCACTGAAAGCTGTTGCTAGCCAGCCCCCTTCCTTGGAAGCGCTGTCACAGGCGCAGCAACACTGGGGCTTTGCGCTTCTCAACCCACCAAACATCACGGTCACTATCTCTCCGTCTCGTAGACACGAGCTGAGAAATTGCAAACGTCGAGCAATTGCTCAGAGATGAAAAGTGCCAGCACTGAAAGCTGTTGCTAGCCAGCCCCCTTCCTTGGAAGCGCTTTCACAGGCGCAGCAACACTGGGGCTTTGCGCTTCTCTAACCACCAAACGTCACGGTCATTCTCTTTCCGTCTCGTAGACACGAGCTGAGAAATTGCAAACGTTGAGCAATTGCTCAGAGATGAAAAGTGCCAGCACTGAAAGCTGTTGCTAGCCAGCACCCTTCCTTGGAAGCTCTTTTGTAGCCCTAAGAACACTGGAGCTCTGGGATTCTCTAGCCACCTCATCTTCTGCTCATCCTCTCGCGCACTCTAAAGAGAGCTCAGGTGAGAAATTGCAAACGTTGAGCAATTGCTCAGAGATGAAAAGTGCCAGCACTGAAAGCTGTTGCTAGCCAGCACCCTTCCTTGGAAGCGCTTTCACAGGCGCAGCAACACTGGGGCTTTGCGCTTCTCTAACCACCAAACGTCACGGTCACTATCTCTCCGTCTCGTAGACACGAGCTGAGAAATTGCAAACGTCGAGCAATTGCTCAGAGATGAAAAGTGCCAGCACTGAAAGCTGTTGCTAGCCAGCACCCTTCCTTGGAAGCGCTTTTGTAGCCCTAAGAACAGTGGGGCTCTGGGCTTCTCTAGCCACCTCATCTTCTGCTCATCCTCTCGCGCAGTCTAAAGAGAGCTCAGGTGAGAAATTGCAAACGTCGAGCAATTGGTCAGAGAGGAAAAGTGCCAGCACTGAAAGCTGTTGCTAGCCAGCCCCCTTCCTTGGAAGCGCTTTCACAGGCGCAGCAACACTGGGGCTTTGCGCTTCTCTAACCACCAAACGTCACGGTCACTATCTCTCCGTCTCGTAGACACGAGCTGAGAAATTGCAAACCTCGAGCAATTGCTCAGAGATGAAAAGTGCCAGCACTGAAAGCTGTTGCTAGCCAGCACCCTTCCTTGGAAGCGCTTTCACAGGCGCAGCAACACTGGGGCTTTGCGCTTCTCTAACCACCAAGCGTCATGGTCATTCTCTTACGGTCTCGTAGACACGAGCTGAGAAAGTGCAAACGTCGAGCAATTGCTCAGAGATGAAAAGTGCCAGCACTGAAAGCTGTTGCTAACCAGCACCCTTCTTTGGAAGCGCTTTTGTAGCCCTAAGAACACTGGGGCTCTGGGCTTCTCTAGCCACCTCATCTTCTGCTCATCCTCTCGCGCAGTCTAAAGAGAGCTCAGGTGAGAAATTGCAAACGTCGAGCAATTGCTCAGAGATGAAAAGTGCCAGCACTGAAAGCTGTTGCTAGCCAGCCCCCTTCCTTGGAAGCGCTTTCACAGGCGCAGCAACACTGGGGCTTTGCGCTTCTCTAGCCACCAAACGTCACAGTCATTCTCTTTCTGTCTCGTAGACACGAGCTGAGAAATTGCAAATGTCGAGCAATTGCTCAGAGATGAAAAGTGTCAGCACTGAAAGCTGTTGCTAGCCAGCACCCTTCCTTGGAAGCGCTTATGTAGCCCTAAGAACACTGGGGCTCTGGGCTTCTCTAGCCACCTCATCTTCTGCTCATCCTCTCGCGCACTGTAAAGAGCGCTCAGGTGAGAAATTGCAAACGTCGAGCAATTGCTCAGAGATGAAAAGTGCCAGCACTGAAAGCTGTTGCTAGCCAGCCCCCTTCCTTGGAAGCGCTTTCACAGGCGCAGCAACACTGGGGCTTTGCGCTTCTCTAACCACCAAACGTCACGGTCATTCTCTTTCGGTCTCGTAGACACGAGCTGAGAAATTGCAAACGTCGAGCAATTGCTCAGAGATGAAAAGTGCCAGCACTGAAAGCTGTTGCTAGCCAGCCCCCTTCCTTGGAAGCGCTTTTGTAGCCCTAAGAACAGTGGCGCTCTGTGCTTCTCTAGCCATCTCATCTTCTGCTCATCCTCTCGCACAGTCTAAAGAGAGCTCAGGTGAGACATTGCAAACGTCGAGCAATTGCTCAGAGATGAAAAGTGCCAGCACTGAAAGCTGTTGCTAGCCAGCACCCTTCCTTGGAAGCGCTTTCACAGGCGCAGCAACACTGGGGCTTTGCGCTTCTCTAACCACCAAACGTCACGGTCATTCTCTTTCCGTCTCGTAGACACGAGCTGAGAAATTGCAAACGTCGAGCAATTGCTGTGAGATGAAAAGTGCCAGCACTGAAAGCTGTTGCTAGCCAGCACCCTTCCTTGGAAGCGCTTTTGTAGCCCTAAGAACAGTGGAGCTCTGGGCTTCTCTAGCCATCTCATCTTCTGCTCATCCTCTCGCGCAGTCTAAAGAGAGCTCAGGTGAGACATTGCAAACGTCGAGCAATTGCTCACAGATGAAAAGTGCCAGCACTGAAAGCTGTTGCTAGCCAGCACCCTTCCTTGGAAGCGCTTTCACAGGCGCAGCAACACTGGGGCTTTGCGCTTCTCTAACCACCAAACGTCACGGTCACTATCTCTCCGTCTCGTAGACACGAGCTGAGAAATTGCAAACGTCGAGCAATTGGTCACAGATGAAAAGTGCCAGCACTGAAAGCTGTTGCTAGCCAGCACCCTTCCTTGGAAGCGCTTTCACAGGCGCAGCAACACTGGGGCTTTGCGCTTCTCTAACCACCAAACGTCACGGTCATTCTCTTTCCGTCTCGTAGACACGAGCTGAGAAATTGCAAACGTCGAGCAATCGCTCAGAGATGAAAAGTGCCAGCACTGTAAGCTGTTGCTAGCCAGCACCCTTCCTTGGAAGCGCTTTTGTAGCCCTAATAACAGTGGGGCTCTGTGCTTCTCTAGCCACCTCATCTTCTGCTCATCCTCTCGCGCAGTCTAAAGAGCGCTCAGGTGAGACATTGCAAACGTCGAGCAATTGCTGTGAGATGAAAAGTGCCAGCACTGAAAGCTGTTGCTAGCCAGCACCCTTCCTTGGAAGCGCTTTCACAGGCGCAGCAACACTGGGGCTTTGCGCTTCTCTACCCACCAAACGTCACGGTCACTATCTCTCCGTCTCGTAGACACGAGCTGAGAAATTGCAAACGTCGAGCAATTGCTCAGAGATGAAAAGTGCCAGCACTGAAAGCTGTTGCTAGCCAGCCCCCTTCCTTGGAAGCGCTTTTGTAGCCCTAAGAACAGTGGGGCTCTGTGCTTCTCTAGCCATCTAAACTTCTGCTCATCCTCTCGCGCAATCTAAAGAGAGCTCAGGTGAGAAATTGCAAACGTCGAGCAATTGCTCAGAGATGAAAAGTGCCAGCACTGAAAGCTCTTGCTAGCCAGCCCCCTTCCTTGGAAGCGCTTTCACAGGCGCAGCAACACTGGGGCTTTGCGCTTCTCTAACCACCAAACGTCACGGTCATTCTCTTTCCGTCTCGTAGACACGAGCTGAGAAAGTGCAAACGTTGAGCAATTGCTCAGAGATGAAAAGTGCCAGCACTGAAAGCTGTTGCTAGCCAGCACCCTTCCTTGGAAGCTCTTTTGTAGCCCTAAGAACAGTGGGGCTCTGGGCTTCTCTAGCCATCTCATCTTCTGCTCATCCTCTCGCGCAGTCTAAAGAGAGCTCAGGT
This sequence comes from Sarcoramphus papa, assembly GCA_037962945.1. Taxonomy (NCBI): domain Eukaryota; kingdom Metazoa; phylum Chordata; class Aves; order Accipitriformes; family Cathartidae; genus Sarcoramphus; species Sarcoramphus papa. Next base: position 26,531,966 of record CM075590.1, on the reverse strand, counting down.
GAGAAATTGCAAACGTCGAGCAATTGCTGAGAGATGAAAAGTGCCAGCACTGAAAGCTGTTGCTAGCCAGCCCCCTTCCTTGGAAGCGCTGTCACAGGCGCAGCAACACTGGGGCTTTGCGCTTCTCAACCCACCAAACATCACGGTCACTATCTCTCCGTCTCGTAGACACGAGCTGAGAAATTGCAAACGTCGAGCAATTGCTCAGAGATGAAAAGTGCCAGCACTGAAAGCTGTTGCTAGCCAGCCCCCTTCCTTGGAAGCGCTTTCACAGGCGCAGCAACACTGGGGCTTTGCGCTTCTCTAACCACCAAACGTCACGGTCATTCTCTTTCCGTCTCGTAGACACGAGCTGAGAAAGTGGAAACGTTGAGCAATTGCTCAGAGATGAAAAGTGCCAGCACTGAAAGCTGTTGCTAGCCAGCACCCTTCCTTGGAAGCTCTTTTGTAGCCCTAAGAACACTGGAGCTCTGGGATTCTCTAGCCACCTCATCTTCTGCTCATCCTCTCGCGCACTCTAAAGAGAGCTCAGGTGAGAAATTGCAAACGTTGAGCAATTGCTCAGAGATGAAAAGTGCCAGCACTGAAAGCTGTTGCTAGCCAGCACCCTTCCTTGGAAGCGCTTTCACAGGCGCAGCAACACTGGGGCTTTGCGCTTCTCTAACCACCAAACGTCACGGTCACTATCTCTCCGTCTCGTAGACACGAGCTGAGAAATTGCAAACGTCGAGCAATTGCTCAGAGATGAAAAGTGCCAGCACTGAAAGCTGTTGCTAGCCAGCACCCTTCCTTGGAAGCGCTTTTGTAGCCCTAAGAACAGTGGGGCTCTGTGCTTGTCTAGCCACCTCATCTTCTGCTCATCCTCTCGCGCAGTCTAAAGAGAGCTCAGGTGAGACATTGCAAACGTCGAGCAATTGCTCAGAGATGAAAAGTGCCAGCACTGAAAGCTGTTGCTAGCCAGCCCCCTTCCTTGGAAGCGCTTTCACAGGCGCAGCAACACTGGGGCTTTGCGCTTCTCTAGCCACCAAACGTCACAGTCATTCTCTTTCTGTCTCGTAGACACGAGCTGAGAAATTGCAAATGTCGAGCAATTGCTCAGAGATGAAAAGTGTCAGCACTGAAAGCTGTTGCTAGCCAGCACCCTTCCTTGGAAGCGCTTATGTAGCCCTAAGAACACTGGGGCTCTGGGCTTCTCTAGCCACCTCATCTTCTGCTCATCCTCTCGCGCACTGTAAAGAGCGCTCAGGTGAGAAATTGCAAACGTCGAGCAATTGCTCAGAGATGAAAAGTGCCAGCACTGAAAGCTGTTGCTAGCCAGCCCCCTTCCTTGGAAGCGCTTTCACAGGCGCAGCAACACTGGGGCTTTGCGCTTCTCTAACCACCAAACGTCACGGTCATTCTCTTTCGGTCTCGTAGACACGAGCTGAGAAATTGCAAACGTCGAGCAATTGCTCAGAGATGAAAAGTGCCAGCACTGAAAGCTGTTGCTAGCCAGCCCCCTTCCTTGGAAGCGCTTTTGTAGCCCTAAGAACAGTGGCGCTCTGTGCTTCTCTAGCCATCTCATCTTCTGCTCATCCTCTCGCACAGTCTAAAGAGAGCTCAGGTGAGACATTGCAAACGTCGAGCAATTGCTCAGAGATGAAAAGTGCCAGCACTGAAAGCTGTTGCTAGCCAGCACCCTTCCTTGGAAGCGCTTTCACAGGCGCAGCAACACTGGGGCTTTGCGCTTCTCTAACCACCAAACGTCACGGTCATTCTCTTTCCGTCTCGTAGACACGAGCTGAGAAATTGCAAACGTCGAGCAATTGCTGTGAGATGAAAAGTGCCAGCACTGAAAGCTGTTGCTAGCCAGCACCCTTCCTTGGAAGCGCTTTTGTAGCCCTAAGAACAGTGGAGCTCTGGGCTTCTCTAGCCATCTCATCTTCTGCTCATCCTCTCGCGCAGTCTAAAGAGAGCTCAGGTGAGACATTGCAAACGTCGAGCAATTGCTCACAGATGAAAAGTGCCAGCACTGAAAGCTGTTGCTAGCCAGCACCCTTCCTTGGAAGCGCTTTCACAGGCGCAGCAACACTGGGGCTTTGCGCTTCTCTAACCACCAAACGTCACGGTCACTATCTCTCCGTCTCGTAGACACGAGCTGAGAAATTGCAAACGTCGAGCAATTGGTCACAGATGAAAAGTGCCAGCACTGAAAGCTGTTGCTAGCCAGCACCCTTCCTTGGAAGCGCTTTCACAGGCGCAGCAACACTGGGGCTTTGCGCTTCTCTAACCACCAAACGTCACGGTCATTCTCTTTCCGTCTCGTAGACACGAGCTGAGAAATTGCAAACGTCGAGCAATCGCTCAGAGATGAAAAGTGCCAGCACTGTAAGCTGTTGCTAGCCAGCACCCTTCCTTGGAAGCGCTTTTGTAGCCCTAATAACAGTGGGGCTCTGTGCTTCTCTAGCCACCTCATCTTCTGCTCATCCTCTCGCGCAGTCTAAAGAGCGCTCAGGTGAGACATTGCAAACGTCGAGCAATTGCTGTGAGATGAAAAGTGCCAGCACTGAAAGCTGTTGCTAGCCAGCACCCTTCCTTGGAAGCGCTTTCACAGGCGCAGCAACACTGGGGCTTTGCGCTTCTCTACCCACCAAACGTCACGGTCACTATCTCTCCGTCTCGTAGACACGAGCTGAGAAATTGCAAACGTCGAGCAATTGCTCAGAGATGAAAAGTGCCAGCACTGAAAGCTGTTGCTAGCCAGCCCCCTTCCTTGGAAGCGCTTTTGTAGCCCTAAGAACAGTGGGGCTCTGTGCTTCTCTAGCCATCTAAACTTCTGCTCATCCTCTCGCGCAATCTAAAGAGAGCTCAGGTGAGAAATTGCAAACGTCGAGCAATTGCTCAGAGATGAAAAGTGCCAGCACTGAAAGCTCTTGCTAGCCAGCCCCCTTCCTTGGAAGCGCTTTCACAGGCGCAGCAACACTGGGGCTTTGCGCTTCTCTAACCACCAAACGTCACGGTCATTCTCTTTCCGTCTCGTAGACACGAGCTGAGAAAGTGCAAACGTTGAGCAATTGCTCAGAGATGAAAAGTGCCAGCACTGAAAGCTGTTGCTAGCCAGCACCCTTCCTTGGAAGCTCTTTTGTAGCCCTAAGAACAGTGGGGCTCTGGGCTTCTCTAGCCATCTCATCTTCTGCTCATCCTCTCGCGCAGTCTAAAGAGAGCTCAGGTGAGAAATTGCAAACGTCGAGCAATTGCTGAGAGATGAAAAGTGCCAGCACTGAAAGCTGTTGCTAGCCAGCCCCCTTCCTTGGAAGCGCTGTCACAGGCGCAGCAACACTGGGGCTTTGCGCTTCTCAACCCACCAAACATCACGGTCACTATCTCTCCGTCTCGTAGACACGAGCTGAGAAATTGCAAACGTCGAGCAATTGCTCAGAGATGAAAAGTGCCAGCACTGAAAGCTGTTGCTAGCCAGCCCCCTTCCTTGGAAGCGCTTTCACAGGCGCAGCAACACTGGGGCTTTGCGCTTCTCTAACCACCAAACGTCACGGTCATTCTCTTTCCGTCTCGTAGACACGAGCTGAGAAAGTGGAAACGTTGAGCAATTGCTCAGAGATGAAAAGTGCCAGCACTGAAAGCTGTTGCTAGCCAGCACCCTTCCTTGGAAGCTCTTTTGTAGCCCTAAGAACACTGGAGCTCTGGGATTCTCTAGCCACCTCATCTTCTGCTCATCCTCTCGCGCACTCTAAAGAGAGCTCAGGTGAGAAATTGCAAACGTTGAGCAATTGCTCAGAGATGAAAAGTGCCAGCACTGAAAGCTGTTGCTAGCCAGCACCCTTCCTTGGAAGCGCTTTCACAGGCGCAGCAACACTGGGGCTTTGCGCTTCTCTAACCACCAAACGTCACGGTCACTATCTCTCCGTCTCGTAGACACGAGCTGAGAAATTGCAAACGTCGAGCAATTGCTCAGAGATGAAAAGTGCCAGCACTGAAAGCTGTTGCTAGCCAGCACCCTTCCTTGGAAGCGCTTTTGTAGCCCTAAGAACAGTGGGGCTCTGTGCTTGTCTAGCCACCTCATCTTCTGCTCATCCTCTCGCGCAGTCTAAAGAGAGCTCAGGTGAGACATTGCAAACGTCGAGCAATTGCTCAGAGATGAAAAGTGCCAGCACTGAAAGCTGTTGCTAGCCAGCCCCCTTCCTTGGAAGCGCTTTCACAGGCGCAGCAACACTGGGGCTTTGCGCTTCTCTAACCACCAAACGTCACGGTCACTATCTCTCCGTCTCGTAGACACGAGCTGAGAAATTGCAAACCTCGAGCAATTGCTCAGAGATGAAAAGTGCCAGCACTGAAAGCTGTTGCTAGCCAGCACCCTTCCTTGGAAGCGCTTTCACAGGCGCAGCAACACTGGGGCTTTGCGCTTCTCTAACCACCAAGCGTCATGGTCATTCTCTTACGGTCTCGTAGACACGAGCTGAGAAAGTGCAAACGTCGAGCAATTGCTCAGAGATGAAAAGTGCCAGCACTGAAAGCTGTTGCTAACCAGCACCCTTCCTTGGAAGCGCTTTTGTAGCCCTAAGAACACTGGGGCTGTGGGCTTCTCTAGCCACCTCATCTTCTGCTCATCCTCTCGCGCAGTCTAAAGAGAGCTCAGGTGAGAAATGGCAAACGTCGAGCAATTGCTCAGAGATGAAAAGTGCCAGCACTGAAAGATGTTGCTAGCCAGCACCCTTCCTTGGAAGCGCTTTCACAGGCGCAGCAACACTGGGGCTTTGCGCTTCTCTAGCCACCAAACGTCACAGTCATTCTCTTTCTGTCTCGTAGACACGAGCTGAGAAATTGCAAATGTCGAGCAATTGCTCAGAGATGAAAAGTGTCAGCACTGAAAGCTGTTGCTAGCCAGCACCCTTCCTTGGAAGCGCTTATGTAGCCCTAAGAACACTGGGGCTCTGGGCTTCTCTAGCCACCTCATCTTCTGCTCATCCTCTCGCGCACTGTAAAGAGCGCTCAGGTGAGAAATTGCAAACGTCGAGCAATTGCTCAGAGATGAAAAGTGCCAGCACTGAAAGCTGTTGCTAGCCAGCCCCCTTCCTTGGAAGCGCTTTCACAGGCGCAGCAACACTGGGGCTTTGCGCTTCTCTAGCCACCAAACGTCACGGTCATTCTCTTTCGGTCTCGTAGACACGAGCTGAGAAATTGCAAACGTCGAGCAATTGGTCACAGATGAAAAGTGCCAGCACTGAAAGCTGTTGCTAGCCAGCCCCCTTCCTTGGAAGCGCTTTTGTAGCCCTAAGAACAGTGGCGCTCTGTGCTTCTCTAGCCATCTCATCTTCTGCTCATCCTCTCGCGCAGTCTAAAGAGAGCTCAGGTGAGACATTGCAAACGTCGAGCAATTGCTCAGAGATGAAAAGTGCCAGCACTGAAAGCTGTTGCTAGCCAGCACCCTTCCTTGGAAGCGCTTTCACAGGCGCAGCAACACTGGGGCTTTGCGCTTCTCTAACCACCAAACGTCACGGTCACTATCTCTCCGTCTCGTAGACACGAGCTGAGAAATTCCAAACGTCGAGCAATTGGTCACAGATGAAAAGTGCCAGCACTGAAAGCTGTTGCTAGCCAGCACCCTTCCTTGGAAGCGCTGTCACAGGCGCAGCAACACTGGGGCTTTGCGTTTCTCTAGCCACCAAACGTCACGGTCATTCTCTTTCCGTCTCGTAGACACGAGCTGAGAAATTGCAAACGTCGAGCAATTGCTCAGAGATGAAAAGCGCCAGCACTGTAAGCTGTTGCTAGCCAGCCCCCTTCCTTGGAAGTGCTTTTGTAGCCCTAAGAACACTGGGACTCTGTGCTTTTCTAGCCATCTAAACTTCTGCTCATCCTCTCGCGCAGTCTAAAGAGAGCTCAGGTGAGAAATTGCAAACGTCGAGCAATTGCTGAGAGAGGAAAAGTGCCAGCACTGAAAGCTGTTGCTAGCCAGCACCCTTCCTTGGAAGCGCTTTCACAGGCGCAGCAACACTGGGGCTTTGCGCTTCTCTAACCACCAAACGTCACGGTCACTATCTCTCCGTCTCGTAGACACGAGCTGAGAAATTGCAAACCTCGAGCAATTGCTCAGAGAGGAAAAGTGCCAGCACTGAAAGCTGTTGCTAGCCAGCACCCTTCCTTGGAAGCGCTTTCACAGGCGCAGCAACACTGGGGCTTTGCGCTTCTCTAACCACCAAGCGTCATGGTCATTCTCTTACGGTCTCGTAGACACGAGCTGAGAAAGTGCAAACCTCGAGCAATTGCTCAGAGATGAAAAGTGCCAGCACTGAAAGCTGTTGCTAACCAGCACCCTTCTTTGGAAGCGCTTTTGTAGCCCTAAGAACACTGGGGCTGTGGGCTTCTCTAGCCACCTCATCTTCTGCTCATCCTCTCGCGCAGTCTAAAGAGAGCTCAGGTGAGAAATGGCAAACGTCGAGCAATTGCTCAGAGATGAAAAGTGCCAGCACTGAAAGCTGTTGCTAGCCAGCACCCTTCCTTGGAAGCGCTTTCACAGGCGCAGCAACACTGGGGCTTTGCGCTTCTCTACCCACCAAACGTCACAGTCATTCTCTTTCCGTCTCGTAGACACGAGCTGAGAAATTGCAAACGTCGAGCAATCGCTCAGAGATGAAAAGCGCCAGCACTGAAAGCTGTTGCTAGCCAGCACCCTTCCTTGGAAGCGCTTTTGTAGCCCTAAGAACACTGGGGCTCTGTGCTTCTCTAGCCATCTAAACTTCTGCTCATCCTCTCGCGCAGTCTAAAGAGAGCTCAGGTGAGAAATTGCAAACGTCGAGCAATTGGTCAGAGAGGAAAAGTGCCAGCACTGAAAGCTGTTGCTAGCCAGCACCCTTCCTTGGAAGCGCTTTCACAGGCGCAGCAACACTGGGGCTTTGCGCTTCTCTAACCACCAAACGTCACGGTCACTATCTCTCCGTCTCGTAGACACGAGCTGAGAAATTGCAAACCTCGAGCAATTGCTCAGAGATGAAAAGTGCCAGCACTGAAAGCTGTTGCTAGCCAGCACCCTTCCTTGGAAGCGCTTTCACAGGCGCAGCAACACTGGGGCTTTGCGCTTCTCTAACCACCAAGCGTCATGGTCATTCTCTTACGGTCTCGTAGACACGAGCTGAGAAAGTGCAAAGGTCGAGCAATTGCTCAGAGATGAAAAGTGCCAGCACTGAAAGCTGTTGCTAACCAGCACCCTTCTTTGGAAGCGCTTTTGTAGCCCTAAGAACACTGGGGCTGTGGGCTTCTCTAGCCACCTCATCTTCTGCTCATCCTCTCGCGCAGTCTAAAGAGAGCTCAGGTGAGAAATGGCAAACGTCGAGCAATTGCTCAGAGATGAAAAGTGCCAGCACTGAAAGCTGTTGCTAGCCAGCCCCCTTCCTTGGAAGCGCTTTCACAGGCGCAGCAACACTGGGGCTTTGCGCTTCTCTAGCCACCAAACGTCACAGTCATTCTCTTTCTGTCTCGTAGACACGAGCTGAGAAATTGCAAACGTCGAGCAATTGCTCAGAGATGAAAAGTGTCAGCACTGAAAGCTGTTGCTAGCCAGCACCCTTCCTTGGAAGCGCTTATGTAGCCCTAAGAACACTGGGGCTCTGGGCTTCTCTAGCCACCTCATCTTCTGCTCATCCTCTCGCGCACTGTAAAGAGCGCTCAGGTGAGAAATTGCAAACGTCGAGCAATTGCTCAGAGATGAAAAGTGCCAGCACTGAAAGCTCTTGCTAGCCAGCCCCCTTCCTTGGAAGCGCTTTCACAGGCGCAGCAACACTGGGGCTTTGCGCTTCTCTAACCACCAAACGTCACGCTCATTCTCTTTCCGTCTCGTAGACACGAGCTGAGAAATTGCAAACGTCGAGCAATTGCTCAGAGATGAAAAGTGCCAGCACTGAAAGCTGTTGCTAGCCAGCCCCCTTCCTTGGAAGCGCTTTTGTAGCCCTAAGAACAGTGGCGCTCTGTGCTTCTCTAGCCATCTCATCTTCTGCTCATCCTCTCGCACAGTCTAAAGAGAGCTCAGGTGAGACATTGCAAACGTCGAGCAATTGCTCAGAGATGAAAAGTGCCAGCACTGAAAGCTGTTGCTAGCCAGCACCCTTCCTTGGAAGCGCTTTCACAGGCGCAGCAACACTGGGGCTTTGCGCTTCTCTAACCACCAAACGTCACGGTCATTCTCTTTCCGTCTCGTAGACACGAGCTGAGAAATTGCAAACGTCGAGCAATTGCTGTGAGATGAAAAGTGCCAGCACTGAAAGCTGTTGCTAGCCAGCACCCTTCCTTGGAAGCGCTTTTGTAGCCCTAAGAACAGTGGAGCTCTGGGCTTCTCTAGCCATCTCATCTTCTGCTCATCCTCTCGCGCAGTCTAAAGAGAGCTCAGGTGAGACATTGCAAACGTCGAGCAATTGCTCACAGATGAAAAGTGCCAGCACTGAAAGCTGTTGCTAGCCAGCACCCTTCCTTGGAAGCGCTTTCACAGGCGCAGCAACACTGGGGCTTTGCGCTTCTCTAACCACCAAACGTCACGGTCACTATCTCTCCGTCTCGTAGACACGAGCTGAGAAATTGCAAACGTCGAGCAATTGGTCACAGATGAAAAGTGCCAGCACTGAAAGCTGTTGCTAGCCAGCACCCTTCCTTGGAAGCGCTTTCACAGGCGCAGCAACACTGGGGCTTTGCGCTTCTCTAACCACCAAACGTCACGGTCATTCTCTTTCCGTCTCGTAGACACGAGCTGAGAAATTGCAAACGTCGAGCAATCGCTCAGAGATGAAAAGTGCCAGCACTGTAAGCTGTTGCTAGCCAGCACCCTTCCTTGGAAGCGCTTTTGTAGCCCTAAGAACACTGGGGCTCTGTGCTTCTCTAGCCACCTCATCTTCTGCTCATCCTCTCGCGCAGTCTAAAGAGCGCTCAGGTGAGACATTGCAAACGTCGAGCAATTGCTGTGAGATGAAAAGTGCCAGCACTGAAAGCTGTTGCTAGCCAGCACCCTTCCTTGGAAGCGCTTTCACAGGCGCAGCAACACTGGGGCTTTGCGCTTCTCTACCCACCAAACGTCACGGTCACTATCTCTCCGTCTCGTAGACACGAGCTGAGAAATTGCAAACGTCGAGCAATTGCTCAGAGATGAAAAGTGCCAGCACTGAAAGCTGTTGCTAGCCAGCCCCCTTCCTTGGAAGCGCTTTTGTAGCCCTAAGAACAGTGGGGCTCTGTGCTTCTCTAGCCATCTAAACTTCTGCTCATCCTCTCGCGCAATCTAAAGAGAGCTCAGGTGAGAAATTGCAAACGTCGAGCAATTGCTCAGAGATGAAAAGTGCCAGCACTGAAAGCTCTTGCTAGCCAGCCCCCTTCCTTGGAAGCGCTTTCACAGGCGCAGCAACACTGGGGCTTTGCGCTTCTCTAACCACCAAACGTCACGGTCATTCTCTTTCCGTCTCGTAGACACGAGCTGAGAAAGTGCAAACGTTGAGCAATTGCTCAGAGATGAAAAGTGTCAGCACTGAAAGCTCTTGCTAGCCAGCACCCTTCCTTGGAAGCGCTTATGTAGCCCTAAGAACACTGGGGCTCTGGGCTTCTCTAGCCACCTCATCTTCTGCTCATCCTCTCGCGCACTGTAAAGAGCGCTCAGGTGAGACATTGCAAACGTCGAGCAATTGCTGAGAGATGAAAAGTGCCAGCACTGAAAGCTGTTGCTAGCCAGCACCCTTCCTTGGAAGCGCTTTCACAGGCGCAGCAACACTGGGGCTTTGCGCTTCTCTAACCACCAAACGTCACGGTCACTATCTCTCCGTCTCGTAGACACGAGCTGAGAAATTGCAAACGTCGAGCAATTGCTCAGAGATGAAAAGTGCCAGCACTGAAAGCTCTTGCTAGCCAGCCCCCTTCCTTGGAAGCGCTTTCACAGGCGCAGCAACACTGGGGCTTTGCGCTTCTTACCCACCAAACGTCACGGTCACTTTCTCTCTGTCTCGTAGACACGAGCTGAGAAATTGCAAACGTCGAGCAATCGCTCAGAGATGAAAAGTGCCAGCACTGAAAGCTGTTGCTAGCCAGCCCCCTTCCTTGGAAGCGCTTTTGTAGGCCTAAGAACACTGGGGCTCTGGGCTTCTCTAGCCATCTCATCTTCTGCTCATCCTCTCGCGCAGTCTAAAGAGAGCTCAGGTGAGAAATTGCAAACGTCGAGCAATTGCTCAGAGATGAAAAGTGCCAGCACTGAAAGCTGTTGCTAGCCAGCACCCTTCCTTGGAAGCGCTTTCACAGGTGCAGCAACACTTCCTCTTTGCGCTTCTCTACCCACCAAACGTCACGGTCATTCTCTTTCGGTCTCGTAGACACGAGCTGAGAAATTGCAAACGTCGAGCAATTGGTCACAGATGAAAAGTGCCAGCACTGAAAGCTGTTGCTAGCCAGCACCCTTCCTTGGAAGCGCTTTCACAGGCGCAGCAACACTGGGGCTTTGCGCTTCTCTAACCACCAAACGTCACGGTCATTCTCTTTCGGTCTCGTAGACACGAGCTGAGAAATTGCAAACGTTGAGCAATTGCTCAGAGATGAAAAGTGCCAGCACTGAAAGCTGTTGCTAGCCAGCACCCTTCCTTGGAAGCGCTTTCACAGGCGCAGCAACACTGGGGCTTTGCGCTTCTCTAACCACCAAACGTCACGGTCATTCTCTTTCCGTCTCGTAGACACGAGCTGAGAAAGTGCAAACGTTGAGCAATTGCTCAGAGATGAAAAGTGCCAGCACTGAAAGCTCTTGCTAGCCAGCCCCCTTCCTTGGAAGCGCTTTTGTAGCCCTAAGAACACTGGGGCTCTGGGCTTCTCTAGCCATCTAAACTTCTGCTCATCCTCTCACGCAGTCTAAAGAGAGCTCAGGTGAGAAATTGCAAACGTCGAGCAATTGCTCAGAGATGAAAAGTGCCAGCACTGAAAGCTGTTGCTAGCCAGCCCCCTTCCTTGGAAGCGCTTTTGTAGCCCTAAGAACACTGGGGCTCTGGCCTTCTCTAGCCACCTCATCTTCTGCTCATCCTCTCGCGCAGTCTAAAGAGAGCTCAGGTGAGAAATTGCAAACGTCGAGCAATTGCTCAGAGATGAAAAGTGCCAGCACTGAAAGCTGTTGCTAGCCAGCACCCTTCCTTGGAAGCGCTTTCACAGGCGCAGCAACACTGGGGCTTTGCGCTTCTCTACCCACCAAACGTCACGGTCATTCTCTTTCCGTCTCGTAGACACGAGCTGAGAAAGTGCAAACGTTGAGCAATTGCTCAGAGATGAAAAGTGCCAGCACTGAAAGCTGTTGCTAGCCAGCCCCCTTCCTTGGAAGCGCTTTTGTAGCCCTAAGAACAGTGGAGCTCTGGGCTTCTCTAGCCATCTCATCTTCTGCTCATCCTCTCGCGCAGTCTAAAGAGAGCTCAGGTGAGACATTGCAAACGTCGAGCAATTGCTCAGAGATGAAAAGTGCCAGCACTGAAAGCTGTTGCTAGCCAGCACCCTTCCTTGGAAGCGCTTTCACAGGCGCAGCAACACTGGGGCTTTGCGCTTCTCTAACCACCAAACGTCACGGTCATTCTCTTTCCGTCTCGTAGACACGAGCTGAGAAAGTGCAAACGTTGAGCAATTGCTCAGAGATGAAAAGTGCCAGCACTGAAAGCTGTTGCTAGCCAGCCCCCTTCCTTGGAAGCGCTTTTGTAGCCCTAAGAACACTGGGGCTCTGGGCTTCTCTAGCCATCTAAACTTCTGCTCATCCTCTCACGCAGTCTAAAGAGAGCTCAGGTGAGAAATTGCAAACGTCGAGCAATTGCTCAGAGATGAAAAGTGCCAGCACTGAAAGCTGTTGCTAGCCAGCCCCCTTCCTTGGAAGCGCTTTTGTAGCCCTAAGAACACTGGGGCTCTGGCCTTCTCTAGCCACCTCATCTTCTGCTCATCCTCTCGCGCAGTCTAAAGAGAGCTCAGGTGAGAAATTGCAAACGTCGAGCAATTGGTCACAGATGAAAAGTGCCAGCACTGAAAGCTGTTGCTAGCCAGCACCCTTCCTTGGAAGCGCTTTCACAGGCGCAGCAACACTGGGGCTTTGCGCTTCTCTAACCACCAAACGTCACGGTCATTCTCTTTCCGTCTCGTAGACACGAGCTGAGAAAGTGCAAACGTTGAGCAATTGCTCAGAGATGAAAAGTGCCAGCACTGAAAGCTGTTGCTAGCCAGCCCCCTTCCTTGGAAGCGCTTTTGTAGCCCTAAGAACAGTGGAGCTCTGGGCTTCTCTAGCCATCTCATCTTCTGCTCATCCTCTCGCGCAGTCTAAAGAGAGCTCAGGTGAGACATTGCAAACGTCGAGCAATTGCTGAGAGATGAAAAGTGCCAGCACTGAAAGCTGTTGCTAGCCAGCACCCTTCCTTGGAAGCGCTTTCACAGGCGCAGCAACACTGGGGCTTTGCGCTTCTCTAACCACCAAACGTCACGGTCACTATCTCTCCGTCTCGTAGACACGAGCTGAGAAATTGCAAACGTCGAGCAATTGGTCACAGATGAAAAGTGCCAGCACTGAAAGCTGTTGCTAGCCAGCACCCTTCCTTGGAAGCGCTGTCACAGGCGCAGCAACACTGGGGCTTTGCATTTCTCTAGCCACCAAACGTCACGGTCATTCTCTTTCCGTCTCGTAGACACGAGCTGAGAAATTGCAAACGTCGAGCAATTGCTCAGAGATGAAAAGCGCCAGCACTGTAAGCTGTTGCTAGCCAGCCCCCTTCCTTGGAAGTGCTTTTGTAGCCCTAAGAACACTGGGACTCTGTGCTTTTCTAGCCATCTAAACTTCTGCTCATCCTCTCGCGCACTCTAAAGAGAGCTCAGGGGAGAAATTGCAAACGTCGAGCAATTGCTCAGAGATGAAAAGTGCCAGCACTGAAAGTTGTTGCTAGCCAGCCCCCTTCCTTGGAAGCGCTTTCACAGGCGCAGCAACACTGGGGCTTTGCGCTTCTCTACCCACCAAACGTCACGGTCACTATCTCTCCGTCTCGTAGACACGAGCTGAGAAATTGCAAACGTCGAGCAATTGCTCAGAGATGAAAAGTGCCAGCACTGAAAGCTGTTGCTAGCCAGCACCCTTCCTTGGAAGCGCTTTTGTAGCCCTAAGAACAGTGGGGCTCTGGGCTTCTCTAGCCACCTCATCTTCTGCTCATCCTCTCGCGCAGTCTAAAGAGCGCTCAGGTGAGAAATTGCAAACGTCGAGCAATTGCTGAGAGATGAAAAGTGCCAGCACTGAAAGCTGTTGCTAGCCAGCCCCCTTCCTTGGAAGCGCTTTCACAGGCACAGCAACACTGGGGCTTTGCGCTTCTCTAACCACCAAACATCACGGTCACTATCTCTCCGTCTCGTAGACACGAGCTGAGAAATTGCAAACGTCGAGCAATTGCTCAGAGATGAAAAGTGCCAGCACTGAAAGCTGTTGCTAGCCAGCCCCCTTCCTTGGAAGCGCTTTTGTAGCCCTAAGAACAGTGGAGCTCTGGGCTTCTCTAGCCATCTCATCTTCTGCTCATCCTCTCGCGCAGTCTAAAGAGAGCTCAGGTGAGACATTGCAAACGTCGAGCAATTGCTCAGAGATGAAAAGTGCCAGCACTGAAAGCTGTTGCTAGCCAGCACCCTTCCTTGGAAGCGCTTTCACAGGCGCAGCAACACTGGGGCTTTGCGCTTCTCTAACCACCAAACGTCACGGTCACTATCTCTCCGTCTCGTAGACACGAGCTGAGAAATTGCAAACGTCGAGCAATTGGTCACAGATGAAAAGTGCCAGCACTGAAAGCTGTTGCTAGCCAGCACCCTTCCTTGGAAGCGCTTTCACAGGCGCAGCAACACTGGGGCTTTGCATTTCTCTAGCCACCAAACGTCACGGTCATTCTCTTTCCGTCTCGTAGACACGAGCTGAGAAATTGCAAACGTCGAGCAATTGCTCAGAGATGAAAAGCGCCAGCACTGAAAGCTGTTGCTAGCCAGCCCCCTTCCTTGGAAGTGCTTTTGTAGCCCTAAGAACACTGGGACTCTGTGCTTTTCTAGCCATCTAAACTTCTGCTCATTCTCTCGCGCAGTATAAAGAGAGCTCAGGTGAGAAATTGCAAACGTCGAGCAATTGCTGAGAGATGAAAAGTGCCAGCACTGAAAGTTGTTGCTAGCCAGCACCCTTCCTTGGAAGCGCTTTCACAGGCGCAGCAACACTGGGGCTTTGCGCTTCTCTACCCACCAAACGTCACGGTCACTATCTCTCCGTCTCGTAGACACGAGCTGAGAAATTGCAAACGTCGAGCAATTGCTCAGAGATGAAAAGTGCCAGCACTGAAAGCTGTTGCTAGCCAGCCCCCTTCCTTGGAAGCGCTTTTGTAGCCCTAAGAACAGTGGAGCTCTGGGCTTCTCTAGCCATCTCATCTTCTGCTCATCCTCTCGCGCAGTCTAAAGAGAGCTCAGGTGAGACATTGCAAACGTCGAGCAATTGCTCAGAGATGAAAAGTGCCAGCACTGAAAGCTGTTGCTAGCCAGCACCCTTCCTTGGAAGCGCTTTCACAGGCGCAGCAACACTGGGGCTTTGCGCTTCTCTAACCACCAAACGTCACGGTCACTATCTCTCCGTCTCGTAGACACGAGCTGAGAAATTGCAAACGTCGAGCAATTGGTCACAGATGAAAAGTGCCAGCACTGAAAGCTGTTGCTAGCCAGCACCCTTCCTTGGAAGCGCTGTCACAGGCGCAGCAACACTGGGGCTTTGCGCTTCTCTAACCACCAAACGTCACGGTCATTCTCTTTCCGTCTCGTAGACACGAGCTGAGAAATTGCAAACGTCGAGCAATTGCTCAGAGATGAAAAGCGCCAGCACTGAAAGCTGTTGCTAGCCAGCCCCCTTCCTTGGAAGTGCTTTTGTAGCCCTAAGAACACTGGGACTCTGTGCTTTTCTAGCCATCTAAACTTCTGCTCATCCTCTCGCGCAGTATAAAGAGAGCTCAGGTGAGAAATTGCAAACGTCGAGCAATTGCTGAGAGATGAAAAGTGCCAGCACTGAAAGCTGTTGCTAGCCAGCACCCTTCCTTGGAAGCGCTTTCACAGGCGCAGCAACACTGGGGCTTTGCGCTTCTCTAGCCACCAAACGTCACGGTCACTATCTCTCCGTCTCGTAGACACGAGCTGAGAAATTGCAAACGTCGAGCAATTGCTCAGAGATGAAAAGTGCCAGCACTGAAAGCTGTTGCTAGCCAGCCCGCTTCCTTGGAAGCGCTTTTGTAGCCCTAAGAACAGTGGAGCTCTGGGCTTCTCTAGCCATCTCATCTTCTGCTCATCCTCTCGCGCAGT
This sequence comes from Sarcoramphus papa, assembly GCA_037962945.1. Classification (NCBI taxonomy): domain Eukaryota; kingdom Metazoa; phylum Chordata; class Aves; order Accipitriformes; family Cathartidae; genus Sarcoramphus; species Sarcoramphus papa. The sequence goes on along the minus strand of CM075590.1, from coordinate 26,516,651 downwards.
CTAAAGAGAGCTCAGGTGAGACATTGCAAACGTCGAGCAATTGCTCAGAGATGAAAAGTGCCAGCACTGAAAGCTGTTGCTAGCCAGCACCCTTCCTTGGAAGCGCTTTCACAGGCGCAGCAACACTGGGGCTTTGCGCTTCTCTAACCACCAAACGTCACGGTCACTATCTCTCCGTCTCGTAGACACGAGCTGAGAAATTGCAAACGTCGAGCAATTGGTCACAGATGAAAAGTGCCAGCACTGAAAGCTGTTGCTAGCCAGCACCCTTCCTTGGAAGCGCTGTCACAGGCGCAGCAACACTGGGGCTTTGCATTTCTCTAGCCACCAAACGTCACGGTCATTCTCTTTCCGTCTCGTAGACACGAGCTGAGAAATTGCAAACGTCGAGCAATTGCTCAGAGATGAAAAGCGCCAGCACTGAAAGCTGTTGCTAGCCAGCCCCCTTCCTTGGAAGTGCTTTTGTAGCCCTAAGAACACTGGGACTCTGTGCTTTTCTAGCCATCTAAACTTCTGCTCATCCTCTCGTGCAGTATAAAGAGAGCTCAGGTGAGAAATTGCAAACGTCGAGCAATTGCTGAGAGATGAAAAGTGCCAGCACTGAAAGTTGTTGCTAGCCAGCACCCTTCCTTGGAAGCGCTTTCACAGGCGCAGCAACACTGGGGCTTTGCGCTTCTCTACCCACCAAACGTCACGGTCACTATCTCTCCGTCTCGTAGACACGAGCTGAGAAATTGCAAACGTCGAGCAATTGCTCAGAGATGAAAAGTGCCAGCACTGAAAGCTGTTGCTAGCCAGCACCCTTCCTTGGAAGCGCTTTTGTAGCCCTAAGAACAGTGGGGCTCTGTGCTTCTCTAGCCACCTCATCTTCTGCTCATCCTCTCGCGCAGTCTAAAGAGCGCTCAGGTGAGAAATTGCAAACGTCGAGCAATTGCTGAGAGATGAAAAGTGCCAGCACTGAAAGCTGTTGCTAGCCAGCCCCCTTCCTTGGAAGCGCTTTCACAGGTGCAGCAACACTGGGGCTTTGCGCTTCTCTAACCACCAAACATCACGGTCACTATCTCTCCGTCTCGTAGACACGAGCTGAGAAATTGCAAACGTCGAGCAATTGCTCAGAGATGAAAAGTGCCAGCACTGAAAGCTGTTGCTAGCCAGCCCCCTTCCTTGGAAGCGCTTTTGTAGCCCTAAGAACAGTGGGGCTCTGTGCTTCTCTAGCCATCTAAACTTCTGCTCATCCTCTCGCGCAGTCTAAAGAGAGCTCAGGTGAGAAATTGCAAACGTCGAGCAATTGCTCAGAGATGAAAAGTGCCAGCACTGAAAGCTCTTGCTAGCCAGCCCCCTTCCTTGGAAGCGCTTTCACAGGCGCAGCAACACTGGGACTTTGCGCTTCTCTAACCACCAAACGTCACGCTCATTCTCTTTCCGTCTCGTAGACACGAGCTGAGAAAGTGCAAACGTCGAGCAATTGCTCAGAGATGAAAAGCGCCAGCACTGAAAGCTGTTGCTAGCCAGCCCCCTTCCTTGGAAGCGCTTTTGTAGCCCTAAGAACACTGGGGCTCTGGGCTTCTCTAGCCATCTAAACTTCTGCTCATCCTCTCGCGCAGTCTAAAGAGAGCTCAGGTGAGAAATTGCAAACGTCGAGCAATTGCTCAGAGAGGAAAAGTGCCAGCACTGAAAGCTGTTGCTAGCCAGCCCCCTTCCTTGGAAGCGCTGTCACAGGCGCAGCAACACTGGGGCTTTGCGCTTCTCTACCCACCAAACATCACGGTCACTATCTCTCCGTCTCGTAGACACGAGCTGAGAAATTGGAAACGTCGAGCAATTGCTCAGAGATGAAAAGTGCCAGCACTGAAAGCTGTTGCTAGCCAGCCCCCTTCCTTGGAAGCGCTTTTGTAGCCCTAAGAACAGTGGAGCTCTTGGCTTCTCTAGCCACCTCATCTTCTGCTCATCCTCTCGCGCAGTCTAAAGAGAGCTCAGGTGAGAAATTGCAAACGTCGAGCAATTGCTCAGAGATGAAAAGTGCCAGCACTGAAAGCTCTTGCTAGCCAGCCCCCTTCCTTGGAAGCGCTTTCACAGGCGCAGCAACACTGGGGCTTTGCGCTTCTCTAACCACCAAACATCACGGTCACTATCTCTCCGTCTCGTAGACACGAGCTGAGAAATTGCAAACGTCGAGCAATTGCTCAGAGATGAAAAGTGCCAGCACTGAAAGCTGTTGCTAGCCAGCCCCCTTCCTTGGAAGCGCTTTTGTAGCCCTAAGAACACTGGGGCTCTGGGCTTCTCTAGCCATCTAAACTTCTGCTCATCCTCTCGCGCAGTCTAAAGAGAGCTCAGGTGAGAAATTGCAAACGTCGAGCAATTGCTCAGAGATGAAAAGTGCCAGCACTGAAAGCTGTTGCTAGCCAGCACCCTTCCTTGGAAGCGCTTTCACAGGCGCAGCAACACTGGGGCTTTGCGCTTCTCTAACCACCAAACGTCACGGTCATTCTCTTTCCGTCTCGTAGACACGAGCTGAGAAAGTGCAAACGTTGAGCAATTGCTCAGAGATGAAAAGTGCCAGCACTGAAAGCTGTTGCTAGCCAGCCCCCTTCCTTGGAAGCGCTTTTGTAGCCCTAAGAACACTGGGGCTCTGGGCTTCTCTAGCCACCTCATCTTCTGCTCATCCTCTCGCGCAGTCTAAAGAGAGCTCAGGTGAGAAATTGCAAACGTCGAGCAATTGCTCAGAGATGAAAAGTGCCAGCACTGAAAGCTGTTGCTAGCCAGCAGCCTTCCTTGGAAGCGCTTTCACAGGCGCAGCAACACTGGGGCTTTGCGCTTCTCTACCCACCAAACTTCACGGTCATTCTCTTTCCGTCTCGTAGACACGAGCTGAGAAATTGCAAACGTCGAGCAATTGCTCAGAGATGAAAAGTGCCAGCACTGAAAGCTGTTGCTAGCCAGCACCCTTCCTTGGAAGCGCTTTTGTAGCCCTAAGAACAGTGGGGCTCTGTGCTTGTCTAGCCACCTCATCTTCTGCTCATCCTCTCGCGCAGTCTAAAGAGAGCTCAGGTGAGAAATTGCAAACGTCGAGCAATTGCTCACAGATGAAAAGTGCCAGCACTGAAAGCTGTTGCTAGCCAGCACCCTTCCTTGGAAGCGCTTTCACAGGCGCAGCAACACTGGGGCTTTGCGCTTCTCTAACCACCAAACGTCACGGTCACTATCTCTCCGTCTCGTAGACACGAGCTGAGAAATTGCAAACGTCGAGCAATTGCTCAGAGATGAAAAGTGCCAGCACTGAAAGCTGTTGCTAGCCAGCACCCTTCCTTGGAAGCGCTTTCACAGGCGCAGCAACACTGGGGATTTGCGCTTCTCTACCCACCAAACGTCACAGTCATTCTCTTTCCGTCTCGTAGACACGAGCTGAGAAATTGCAAACGTCGAGCAATTGCTCAGAGATGAAAAGTGCCAGCACTGAAAGCTGTTGCTAGCCAGCACCCTTCCTTGGAAGCGCTTTTGTAGCCCTAAGAACACTGGGGCTCTGGGCTTCTCTAGCCACCTCATCTTCTGCTCATCCTCTCGCGCACTGTAAAGAGCGCTCAGGTGAGAAATTGCAAACGTCGAGCAATTGCTCAGAGATGAAAAGTGCCAGCACTGAAAGCTGTTGCTAGCCAGCACCCTTCCTTGGAAGCGCTTTCACAGGCGCAGCAACACTGGGGCTTTGCGCTTCTCTACCCACCAAACATCACGGTCACTATCTCTCCGTCTCGTAGACACGAGCTGAGAAATTGCAAACGTCGAGCAATTGCTCAGAGATGAAAAGTGCCAGCACTGAAAGCTGTTGCTAGCCAGCCCCCTTCCTTGGAAGCGCTTTTGTAGCCCTAAGAACAGTGGGGCTCTGTGCTTCTCTAGCCATCTAAACTTCTGCTCATCCTCTCGCGCAGTCTAAAGAGAGCTCAGGTGAGAAATTGCAAACGTCGAGCAATTGCTCAGAGATGAAAAGTGCCAGCACTGAAAGCTCTTGCTAGCCAGCCCCCTTCCTTGGAAGCGCTTTCACAGGCGCAGCAACACTGGGGCTTTGCGCTTCTCTAACCACCAAACGTCACGCTCATTCTCTTTCCGTCTCGTAGACACGAGCTGAGAAATTGCAAACGTCGAGCAATTGCTCAGAGATGAAAAGTGCCAGCACTGAAAGCTGTTGCTAGCCAGCCCCCTTCCTTGGAAGCGCTTTTGTAGCCCTAAGAACACTGGGGCTCTGGGCTTCTCTAGCCATCTAAACTTCTGCTCATCCTCTCGCGCAGTCTAAAGAGAGCTCAGGTGAGAAATTGCAAACGTCGAGCAATTGCTCAGAGATGAAAAGTGCCAGCACTGAAAGCTGTTGCTAGCCAGCACCCTTCCTTGGAAGCGCTTTCACAGGCGCAGCAACACTGGGGCTTTGCGCTTCTCTAACCACCAAACGTCACGGTCATTCTCTTTCCGTCTCGTAGACACGAGCTGAGAAAGTGCAAACGTTGAGCAATTGCTCAGAGATGAAAAGTGCCAGCACTGAAAGCTGTTGCTAGCCAGCCCCCTTCCTTGGAAGCGCTTTTGTAGCCCTAAGAACACTGGGGCTCTGGGCTTCTCTAGCCACCTCATCTTCTGCTCATCCTCTCGCGCAGTCTAAAGAGAGCTCAGGTGAGAAATTGCAAACGTCGAGCAATTGCTCAGAGATGAAAAGTGCCAGCACTGAAAGCTGTTGCTAGCCAGCAGCCTTCCTTGGAAGCGCTTTCACAGGCGCAGCAACACTGGGGCTTTGCGCTTCTCTACCCACCAAACTTCACGGTCATTCTCTTTCCGTCTCGTAGACACGAGCTGAGAAATTGCAAACGTCGAGCAATTGCTCAGAGATGAAAAGTGCCAGCACTGAAAGCTGTTGCTAGCCAGCACCCTTCCTTGGAAGCGCTTTTGTAGCCCTAAGAACAGTGGGGCTCTGTGCTTGTCTAGCCACCTCATCTTCTGCTCATCCTCTCGCGCAGTCTAAAGAGAGCTCAGGTGAGAAATTGCAAACGTCGAGCAATTGCTCACAGATGAAAAGTGCCAGCACTGAAAGCTGTTGCTAGCCAGCACCCTTCCTTGGAAGCGCTTTCACAGGCGCAGCAACACTGGGGCTTTGCGCTTCTCTAACCACCAAACGTCACGGTCACTATCTCTCCGTCTCGTAGACACGAGCTGAGAAATTGCAAACCTCGAGCAATTGCTCAGAGATGAAAAGTGCCAGCACTGAAAGCTGTTGCTAGCCAGCACCCTTCCTTGGAAGCGCTTTCACAGGCGCAGCAACACTGGGGATTTGCGCTTCTCTACCCACCAAACGTCACAGTCATTCTCTTTCCGTCTCGTAGACACGAGCTGAGAAATTGCAAACGTCGAGCAATTGCTCAGAGATGAAAAGCGCCAGCACTGAAAGCTGTTGCTAGCCAGCACCCTTCCTTGGAAGCGCTTTTGTAGCCCTAAGAACACTGGGGCTCTGGGCTTCTCTAGCCACCTCATCTTCTGCTCATCCTCTCGCGCACTGTAAAGAGCGCTCAGGTGAGAAATTGCAAACGTCGAGCAATTGCTCAGAGATGAAAAGTGCCAGCACTGAAAGCTGTTGCTAGCCAGCCCCCTTCCTTGGAAGCGCTTTTGTAGCCCTAAGAACAGTGGAGCTCTGTGCTTCTCTAGCCATCTAAACTTCTGCTCATCCTCTCGCGCAGTCTAAAGAGAGCTCAGGTGAGAAATTGCAAACGTCGACCAATTGCTGAGAGATGAAAAGTGCCAGCACTGAAAGCTGTTGCTAGCCAGCACCCTTCCTTGGAAGCGCTTTCACAGGCGCAGCAACACTGGGGCTTTGCGCTTCTCTAGCCACCAAACGTCACGGTCACTATCTCTCCGTCTCGTAGACACGAGCTGAGAAATTGCAAACGTGGAGCAATTGCTCAGAGATGAAAAGTGCCAGCACTGAAAGCTGTTGCTAGCCAGCCCCCTTCTTGGAAGCGCTTTCACAGGCGCAGCAACACTGGGGCTTTGCGCTTCTCTACCCACCAAACGTCACGGTCACTTTCTCTCTGTCTCGTAGACACGAGCTGAGAAATTGCAAACGTCGAGCAATTGCTCAGAGATGAAAAGTGCCAGCACTGAAAGATGTTGCTAGCCAGCCCCCTTCCTTGGAAGCGCTTTTGTAGGCCTAAGAACAGTGGGGCTCTGGGCTTCTCTAGCCATCTAAACTTCTGCTCATCCTCTCGCGCAGTCTCAAGAGAGCTCAGGTGAGAAATTGCAAACGTCGAGCAATTGCTCAGAGATGAAAAGTGCCAGCACTGAAAGCTGTTGCTAGCCAGCACCCTTCCTTGAAAGCGCTTTTGTAGGCGCAGCAACACTGGGGCTTTGCGCTTCTCTACCCACCAAACGTCACGGTCACTTTCTCTCCGTCTCGTAGACACGAGCTGAGAAATTGCAAACGTCGAGCAATTGCTCAGAGATGAAAAGTGCCAGCACTGAAAGCTGTTGCTAGCCAGCACCCTTCCTTGGAAGTGCTTTTGTAGCCCTAAGAACACTGGGACTCTGTGGTTTACTAGCCATCTCATCTTCTGCTCATCCTCTCGCGCACTCTAAAGAGCGCTCAGGTGAGAAATTGCAAACGTCGAGCAATTGCTCAGAGAGGAAAAGTGCCAGCACTGAAAGCTGTTGCTAGCCAGCCCCCTTCCTTGGAAGCGCTTTTGTAGCCCTAAGAACAGTGGGGCTCTGTGCTTCTCTAGCCACCTCATCTTCTGCTCATCCTCTTGCGCAGTCTAAAGAGCGCTCAGGTGAGAAATTGCAAACATCGAGCAATTGCTGAGAGATGAAAAGTGCCAGCACTGAAAGCTGTTGCTAGCCAGCCCCCTTCCTTGGAAGCGCTTTCACAGGCGCAGCAACACTGGGGCTTTGCGCTTCTCTACCCACCAAACGTCACGGTCATTCTCTTTCGGTCTCGTAGACACGAGCTGAGAAATTGCAAACCTCGAGCAATTGCTCAGAGATGAAAAGTGCCAGCACTGAAAGCTGTTGCTAGCCAGCACCCTTCCTTGGAAGCGCTTTTGTAGCCCTAAGAACAGTGGGGCTCTGTGCTTCTCTAGCCATCTCATCTTCTGCTCATCCTCTCGCGCAGTCTAAAGAGAGCTCAGGTGAGAAATTGCAAACATCGAGCAATTGCTCAGAGATGAAAAGTGCCAGCACTGAAAGATGTTGCTAGCCAGCACCCTTCCTTGGAAGCGCTTTCACAGGCGCAGCAACACTGGGGCTTTGCGCTTCTCTAACCACCAAACGTCACGGTCATTCTCTTTCGGTCTCGTAGACACGAGCTGAGAAATTGCAAACCTCGAGCAATTGCTCAGAGATGAAAAGTGCCAGCACTGAAAGCTGTTGCTAGCCAGCCCCCTTCCTTGGAAGCGCTTTCACAGGTGCAGCAACACTGGGGCTTTGCGCTTCTCTAACCACCAAAAGTCACGGTCACTATCTCTCCGTCTCGTAGACACGAGCTGAGAAAGTGCAAACGTCGAGCAATTGCTCAGAGATGAAAAGTGCCAGCACTGAAAGCTCTTGCTAGCCAGCCCCCTTCCTTGGAAGCGCTTTCACAGGCGCAGCAACACTGGGGCTTTGCGCTTCTCTAACCACCAAACGTCACGGTCACTATCTCTCCGTCTCGTAGACACGAGCTGAGAAAGTGCAAACGTCGAGCAATTGCTCAGAGATGAAAAGTGCCAGCACTGAAAGCTGTTGCTAGCCAGTACCCTTCCTTGGAAGCGCTTTCACAGGCGCAGCAACACTGGGGCTTTGCGCTTCTCTAACCACCAAACGTCACGGTCATTCTCTTTCCGTCTCGTAGACACGAGCTGAGAAAGTGCAAACGTTGAGCAATTGCTCAGAGATGAAAAGTGCCAGCACTGAAAGCTGTTGCTAGCCAGCACCCTTCCTTGGAAGCGCTTTTGTAGGCCTAAGAACAGTGGGGCTCTGGGCTTCTCTAGCCACCTAATCTTCTGCTCATTCTCTCGCGCAGTCTAAATAGAGCTCAGGTGAGAAATTGCAAACGTCGAGCAATTGCTCAGAGAGGAAAAGTGCCAGCACTGAAAGCTGTTGCTAGCCAGCCCCCTTCCTTGGAAGCGCTGTCACAGGCGCAGCAACACTGGGGCTTTGCGCTTCTCTACCCACCAAACATCACGGTCACTATCTCTCCGTCTCGTAGACACGAGCTGAGAAATTGCAAACGTCGAGCAATTGCTCAGAGATGAAAAGAGCCAGCACTGAAAGATGTTGCTAGCCAGCACCCTTCCTTGAAAGCGCTTTCACAGGCGCAGCAACACTGGGGCTTTGCGCTTCTCTACCCACCAAACGTCACGGTCACTATCTCTCCGTCTCGTAGACACGAGCTGAGAAATTGCAAACGTCGAGCAATTGCTCAGAGATGAAAAGTGCCAGCACTGAAAGATGTTGCTAGCCAGCACCCTTCCTTGGAAGCGCTTTTGTAGCCCTAAGAACAGTGGGGCTCTGTGCTTGTCTAGCCACCTCATCTTCTGCTCATCCTCTCGCGAAGTCTAAAGAGAGCTCAGGTGAGAAATTGCAAACGTTGAGCAATTGGTCAGAGAGGAAAAGTGCCAGCACTGAAAGCTGTTGCTAGCCAGCACCCTTCCTTGGAAGCGCTTTCACAGGCGCAGCAACACTGGGGCTTTGCGCTTCTCTAACCACCAAACGTCACGGTCACTATCTCTCCGTCTCGTAGACACGAGCTGAGAAATTGCAAACCTCGAGCAATTGCTCAGAGAGGAAAAGTGCCAGCACTGAAAGCTGTTGCTAGCCAGCACCCTTCCTTGGAAGCGCTTTCACAGGCGCAGCAACACTGGGGCTTTGCGCTTCTCTAACCACCAAGCGTCACGGTCATTCTCTTACGGTCTCGTAGACACGAGCTGAGAAATTGCAAACGTCGAGCAATTGCTCAGAGATGAAAAGTGCCAGCACTGAAAGCTGTTGCTAGCCAGCCCCCTTCCTTGGAAGCGCTTTTGTAGGCCTAAGAACAGTGGGGCTCTGTGCTTCTCTAGCCATCTAAACTTCTGCTCATCCTCTCGCGCAGTCTCAAGAGAGCTCAGGTGAGAAATTGCAAACGTCGAGCAATTGCTCAGAGAGGAAAAGTACCAGCACTGAAAGCTGTTGCTAGCCAGCACCCTTCCTTGAAAGCGCTTTTGTAGGCGCAGCAACACTGGGGCTTTGCGCTTCTCTAACCACCAAACGTCACGGTCACTTTCTCTCCGTCTCGTAGACACGAGCTGAGAAATTGCAAACGTCGAGCAATTGGTCACAGATGAAAAGTGCCAGCACTGAAAGCTGTTGCTAGCCAGCACCCTTCCTTGGAAGCGCTTTTGTAGCCCTAAGAACACTGGGACTCTGTGGTTTACTAGCCATCTCATCTTCTGCTCATCCTCTCGCGCACTCTAAAGAGCGCTCAGGTGAGAAATTGCAAACGTCGAGCAATTGCTCAGAGAGGAAAAGTGCCAGCACTGAAAGCTGTTGCTAGCCAGCCCCCTTCCTTGGAAGCGCTTTTGTAGCCCTAAGAACAGTGGGGCTCTGTGCTTCTCTAGCCACCTCATCTTCTGCTCATCCTCTTGCGCAGTCTAAAGAGCGCTCAGGTGAGAAATTGCAAACATCGAGCAATTGCTGAGAGATGAAAAGTGCCAGCACTGAAAGCTGTTGCTAGCCAGCCCCCTTCCTTGGAAGCGCTTTCACAGGCGCAGCAACACTGGGGCTTTGCGCTTCTCTACCCACCAAACGTCACGGTCATTCTCTTTCGGTCTCGTAGACACGAGCTGAGAAATTGCAAACCTCGAGCAATTGCTCAGAGATGAAAAGTGCCAGCACTGAAAGCTGTTGCTAGCCAGCACCCTTCCTTGGAAGCGCTTTTGTAGCCCTAAGAACAGTGGGGCTCTGTGCTTCTCTAGCCATCTCATCTTCTGCTCATCCTCTCGCGCACTCTAAAGAGCGCTCAGGTGAGAAATTGCAAACATCGAGCAATTGCTCAGAGATGAAAAGTGCCAGCACTGAAAGATGTTGCTAGCCAGCACCCTTCCTTGGAAGCGCTTTCACAGGCGCAGCAACACTGGGGCTTTGCGCTTCTCTAACCACCAAACGTCACGGTCATTCTCTTTCGGTCTCGTAGACACGAGCTGAGAAATTGCAAACCTCGAGCAATTGCTCAGAGATGAAAAGTGCCAGCACTGAAAGCTGTTGCTAGCCAGCCCCCTTCCTTGGAAGCGCTTTCACAGGTGCAGCAACACTGGGGCTTTGCGCTTCTCTAACCACCAAACGTCACGGTCACTATCTCTCCGTCTCGTAGACACGAGCTGAGAAAGTGCAAACGTCGAGCAATTGCTCAGAGATGAAAAGTGCCAGCACTGAAAGCTCTTGCTAGCCAGCCCCCTTCCTTGGAAGCGCTTTCACAGGCGCAGCAACACTGGGGCTTTGCGCTTCTCTAACCACCAAACGTCACGGTCATTCTCTTTCGGTCTCGTAGACACGAGCTGAGAAAGTGCAAACGTTGAGCAATTGCTCAGAGATGAAAAGTGCCAGCACTGAAAGCTGTTGCTAGCCAGCACCCTTCCTTGGAAGCGCTTTTGTAGCCCTAAGAACAGTGGAGCTCTGGGCTTCTCTAGCCATCTCATCTTCTGCTCATCCTCTCGCGCACTCTAAAGAGAGCTCAGGTGAGAAATTGCAAACGTCGAGCAATTGCTCAGAGATGAAAAGTGCCAGCACTGAAAGCTGTTGCTAGCCAGCACCCTTCCTTGGAAGCGCTTTCACAGGCGCAGCAACACTGGGGCTTTGCGCTTCTCTACCCACCAAACGTCACGGTCATTCTCTTTCGGTCTCGTAGACACGAGCTGAGAAATTGCAAACGTCGAGCAATTGCTCAGAGATGAAAAGTGCCAGCACTGAAAGCTGTTGCTAGCCAGCACCCTTCCTTGGAAGCGCTTTCACAGGCGCAGCAACACTGGGGCTTTGCGCTTCTCTAACCACCAAACGTCACGGTCATTCTCTTTCGGTCTCGTAGACACGAGCTGAGAAATTGCAAACGTCGAGCAATTGCTCAGAGATGAAAAGTGCCAGCACTGAAAGCTGTTGCTAGCCAGCACCCTTCCTTGGAAGCGCTTTCACAGGCGCAGCAACACTGGGGCTTTGCGCTTCTCTAACCACCAAACGTCACGGTCACTATCTCTCCGTCTCGTAGACACGAGCTGAGAAAGTGCAAACGTTGAGCAATTGCTCAGAGATGAAAAGTGCCAGCACTGAAAGCTGTTGCTAGCCAGCACCCTTCCTTGGAAGCGCTTTTGTAGGCCTAATAACAGTGGGGCTCTGGGCTTCTCTAGCCACCTAATCTTCTGCTCATTCTCTCGCGCAGTCTAAATAGAGCTCAGGTGAGAAATTGCAAACGTCGAGCAATTGCTCAGAGAGGAAAAGTGCCAGCACTGAAAGCTGTTGCTAGCCAGCCCCCTTCCTTGGAAGCGCTGTCACAGGCGCAGCAACACTGGGGCTTTGCGCTTCTCTACCCACCAAACATCACGGTCACTATCTCTCCGTCTCGTAGACACGAGCTGAGAAATTGCAAACGTCGAGCAATTGCTCAGAGATGAAAAGTGCCAGCACTGAAAGATGTTGCTAGCCAGCACCCTTCCTTGAAAGCGCTTTCACAGGCGCAGCAACACTGGGGCTTTGCGCTTCTCTACCCACCAAACGTCACGGTCACTATCTCTCCGTCTCGTAGACACGAGCTGAGAAATTGCAAACGTCGAGCAATTGCTCAGAGATGAAAAGTGCCAGCACTGAAAGATGTTGCTAGCCAGCACCCTTCCTTGGAAGCGCTTTTGTAGGCCTAAGAACAGTGGGGCTCTGGGCTTGTCTAGCCACCTCATCTTCTGCTCATCCTCTCGCGAAGTCTAAAGAGAGCTCAGGTGAGAAATTGCAAACGTTGAGCAATTGGTCAGAGAGGAAAAGTGCCAGCACTGAAAGCTGTTGCTAGCCAGCACCCTTCCTTGGAAGCGCTTTCACAGGCGCAGCAACACTGGGGCTTTGCGCTTCTCTAACCACCAAACGTCACGGTCACTATCTCTCCGTCTCGTAGACACGAGCTGAGAAATTGCAAACCTCGAGCAATTGCTCAGAGAGGAAAAGTGCCAGCACTGAAAGCTCTTGCTAGCCAGCACCCTTCCTTGGAAGCGCTTTCACAGGCGCAGCAACACTGGGGCTTTGCGCTTCTCTAACCACCAAGCGTCACGGTCATTCTCTTACGGTCTCGTAGACACGAGCTGAGAAATTGCAAACGTCGAGCAATTGCTCAGAGATGAAAAGTGCCAGCACTGAAAGCTGTTGCTAACCAGCACCCTTCTTTGGAAGCGCTTTCGTAGCCCTAAGAACACTGGGGCTGTGGGCTTCTCTAGCCACCTCATCTTCTGCTCATCCTCTCGCGCAGTCTAAAGAGAGCTCAGGTGAGAAATGGCAAACGTCGAGCAATTGCTGAGAGATGAAAAGTGCCAGCACTGAAAGCTGTTGCTAGCCAGCCCCCTTCCTTGGAAGCGCTTTCACAGGCGCAGCAACACTGGGGCTTTGCGCTTCTCTAGCCACCAAACGTCACAGTCATTCTCTTTCCGTCTCGTAGACACGAGCTGAGAAATTGCAAACGTCGAGCAATCGCTCAGAGATGAAAAGCGCCAGCACTGAAAGCTGTTGCTAGCCAGCACCCTTCCTTGGAAGCGCTTTTGTAGCCCTAAGAACACTGGGGCTCTGTGCTTCTCTAGCCATCTAAACTTCTGCTCATCCTCTCGCGCAGTCTAAAGAGAGCTCAGGTGAGAAATTGCAAACGTTAAGCAATTGCTGAGAGATGAAAAGTGCCAGCACTGAAAGCTCTTGCTAGCCAGCACCCTTCCTTGGAAGCGCTTTCACAGGCGCAGCAACACTGGGGCTTTGCACTTCTCTACCCACCAAACGTCACGGTCATTCTCTTTCTCTCCGTCTCGTAGACACGAGCTGAGAAATTGCAAATGTCGAGCAATTGCTCAGAGATGAAAAGTGCCAGCACTGAAAGCTGTTGCTAGCCAGCACCCTTCCTTGGAAGCGCTTTTGTAGCCCTAAGAACAGTGGGGCTCTGGGCTTCTCTAGCCACCTCATCTTCTGCTCATCCTCTCGCGCACTGTAAAGAGCGCTCAGGTGAGAAATTGCAAACGTCGAGCAATTGCTCAGAGATGAAAAGTGCCAGCACTGAAAGCTGTTGCTAGCCAGCACCCTTCCTTGGAAGCGCTTTCACAGGCGCAGCAACACTGGGGCTTTGCGCTTCTCTAACCACCAAACGTCACGGTCATTATCTCTCCGTCTCGTAGACACGAGCTGAGAAAGTGCAAACGTCGAGCAATTGCTCAGAGATGAAAAGTGCCAGCACTGAAAGATGTTGCTAGCCAGCACCCTTCCTTGGAAGCGCTTTTGTAGCCCTAAGAACAGTGGAGCTCTGTGCTTCTCTAGCCATCTAAACTTCTGCTCATCCTCTCGCGCAGTCTAAAGAGAGCTCAGGTGAGAAATTGCAAACGTCGAGCAATTGCTCAGAGATGAAAAGTGCCAGCACTGAAAGCTGTTGCTAGCCAGCACCCTTCCTTGGAAGCGCTTTCACAGGCGCAGCAACACTGGGGCTTTGCGCTTCTCTAACCACCAAACGTCACGGTCACTATCTCTCCGTCTCGTAGACACGAGCTGAGAAATTGCAAACGTTGAGCAATTGCTCAGAGATGAAAAGTGCCAGCACTGAAAGCTGTTGCTAGCCAGCACCCTTCCTTGGAAGCGCTTTCACAGGCGCAGCAACACTGGGGATTTGCGCTTCTCTAACCACCAAACGTCACGGTCATTCTCTTTCCGTCTCGTAGACACGAGCTGAGAAAGTGCAAACGTTGAGCAATTGCTCAGAGATGAAAAGTGCCAGCACTGAAAGCTGTTGCTAGCCAGCCCCCTTCCTTGGAAGCGCTTTTGTAGGCCTAAGAACAGTGGGGCTCTGGGCTTCTCTAGCCATCTCATCTTCTGCTCATCCTCTCGCGCAGTCTAAAGAGAGCTCAGGTGAGAAATTGCAAACGTCGAGCAATTGCTGAGAGATGAAAAGTGCCAGCACTGAAAGCTGTTGCTAGCCAGCCCCCTTCCTTGGAAGCGCTTTCACAGGCGCAGCAACACTGGGGCTTTGTGCTTCTCTAACCACCAAACGTCACGGTCATTCTCTTTCGGTCTCGTAGACACGAGCTGAGAAATTGCAAACGTCGAGCAATTGGTCACAGATGAAAAGTGCCAGCACTGAAAGCTGTTGCTAGCCAGCACCCTTCCTTGGAGGCGCTTTCACAGGCGCAGCAACACTGGGGCTTTGCGCTTCTCTAACCACCAAACGTCACGGTCATTCTCTTTCCGTCTCGTAGACACGAGCTGAGAAATTGCAAACGTTGAGCAATTGCTCAGAGATGAAAAGTGCCAGCACTGAAAGCTCTTGCTAGCCAGCACCCTTCCTTGGAAGCGCTTTCACAGGCGCAGCAACACTGGGGCTTTGCGCTTCTCTAACCACCAAACGTCATGGTCATTCTCTTTCGGTCTCGTAGACACGAGCTGAGAAAGTGCAAACGTTGAGCAATTGCTCAGAGATGAAAAGTGCCAGCACTGAAAGCTGTTGCTAGCCAGCCCCCTTCCTTGGAAGCGCTTTTGTAGCCCTAAGAACACTGGGGCTCTGGCCTTCTCTAGCCACCTCATCTTCTGCTCATCCTCTCGCGCACTCTAAAGAGAGCTCAGGTGAGAAATTGCAAACGTCGAGCAATTGCTCAGAGATGAAAAGTGCCAGCACTGAAAGCTGTTGCTAGCCAGCACCCTTCCTTGGAAGCGCTTTCACAGGCGCAGCAACACTGGGGCTTTGCGCTTCTCTAACCACCAAACGTCATGGTCATTCTCTTTCCGTCTCGTAGACACGAGCTGAGAAAGTGCAAACGTTGAGCAATTGCTCAGAGATGAAAAGTGCCAGTACTGAAAGCTGTTGCTAGCCAGCACCCTTCCTTGGAAGCGCTTTTGTAGCCCTAAGAACACTGGGACTCTGTGCTTTTCTAGCCATCTCATCTTCTGCTCATCCTCTCGCGCACTCTAAAGAGCGCTCAGGTGAGAAATTGCAAACGTCGAGCAATTGCTCAGAGAGGAAAAGTGCCAGCACTGAAAGCTGTTGCTAGCCAGCACCCTTCCTTGGAAGCGCTTTCACACGCGCAGCAACACTGGGGCTTTGCGCTTCTCTAGCCACCAAACGTCACGGTCACTATCTCTCCGTCTCGTAGACACGAGCTGAGAAATTGCAAACGTCGAGCAATTGCTCAGAGATGAAAAGTGCCAGCACTGAAAGCTGTTGCTAGCCAGCACCCTTCCTTGGAAGCGCTTTTGTAGCCCTAAGAACAGTGGGGCTCTGGGCTTCTCTAGCCATCGAAACTTCTGCTCATCCTCTCGCGCAGTCTAAAGAGAGCTCAGGTGAGAAATTGCAAACGTCGAGCAATTGCTCAGAGATGAAAAGTGCCAGCACTGAAAGCTGTTGCTAGCCAGCACCCTTCCTTGAAAGCGCTTTCACAGGCGCAGCAACACTGGGGCTTTGCGCTTCTCTACCCACCAAACGTCACGGTCACTATCTCTCCGTCTCGTAGACACGAGCTGAGAAATTGCAAACGTCGAGCAATTGCTCAGAGATGAAAAGTGCCAGCACTGAAAGATGTTGCTAGCCAGCACCCTTCCTTGGAAGCGCTTTTGTAGCCCTAAGAACAGTGGAGCTCTGGGCTTCTCTAGCCATCTCATCTTCTGCTCATCCTCTCGCGCAGTCTAAAGAGAGCTCACGTGAGAAATTGCAAACGTCGAGCAATTGCTGAGAGATGAAAAGTGCCAGCACTGAAAGCTGTTGCTAGCCAGCACCCTTCCTTGGAAGCGCTTTCACAGGCGCAGCAACACTGGGGCTTTGCGCTTCTCTACCCACCAAACGTCACGGTCATTCTCTTTCCGTCTCGTAGACACGAGCTGAGAAAGTGCAAACGTTGAGCAATTGCTCAGAGATGAAAAGTGCCAGCACTGAAAGCTGTTGCTAGCCAGCCCCCTTCCTTGGAAGCTCTTTTGTAGCCCTAAGAACAGTGGAGCTCTGGGCTTCTCTAGCCATCTCATCTTCTGCTCATCCTCTCGCGCACTCTAAAGAGAGCTCAGGTGAGAAATTGCAAACGTCGAGCAATTGCTGAGAGATGAAAAGTGCCAGCACTGAAAGCTGTTGCTAACCAGCACCCTTCCTTGGAAGCGCTTTCACAGGCGCAGCAACACTGGGGCTTTGCGCTTCTCTAACCACCAAACGTCACGGTCATTCTCTTTTGGTCTCGTAGACACGAGCTGAGAAATTGCAAACGTCGAGCAATTGCTCAGAGATGAAAAGTGCCAGCACTGAAAGCTGTTGCTAGCCAGCACCCTTCCTTGGAAGCGCTTTCACAGGCGCAGCAACACTGGGGCTTTGCGCTTCTCTAACCACCAAACGTCACGGTCATTCTCTTTCGGTCTCGTAGACACGAGCTGAGAAATTGCAAACGTCGAGCAATTGCTCAGAGATGAAAAGTGCCAGCACTGAAAGCTGTTGCTAGCCAGCACCCTTCCTTGCAAGCGCTTTCACAGGCGCAGCAACACTGGGGCTTTGCGCTTCTCTAACCACCAAACGTCACGGTCACTATCTCTCCGTCTCGTAGACACGAGCTGAGAAAGTGCAAACGTCGAGCAATTGCTCAGAGATGAAAAGTGCCAGCACTGAAAGCTCTTGCTAGCCAGCCCCCTTCCTTGGAAGCGCTTTCACAGGCGCAGCAACACTGGGGCTTTGCGCTTCTCTACCCACCAAACGTCACGGTCATTCTCTTTCCGTCTCGTAGACACGAGCTGAGAAAGTGCAAACGTTGAGCAATTGCTCAGAGATGAAAAGTGCCAGCACTGAAAGCTGTTGCTAGCCAGCACCCTTCCTTGGAAGCGCTTTTGTAGCCCTAAGAACAGTGGGGCTCTGGGCTTCTCTAGCCACCTCATCTTCTGCTCATCCTCTCGCGCACTGTAAAGAGCGCTCAGGTGAGAAATTGCAAACGTCGAGCAATTGCTCAGAGATGAAAAGTGCCAGCACTGAAAGCTGTTGCTAGCCAGCACCCTTCCTTGGAAGCGCTTTCACAGGCGCAGCAACACTGGGGCTTTGCGCTTCTCTAACCACCAAACGTCACGGTCATTATCTCTCCGTCTCGTAGACACGAGCTGAGAAATTGCAAACGTCGAGCAATTGCTCAGAGATGAAAAGTGCCAGCACTGAAAGCTGTTGCTAGCCAGCACCCTTCCTTGGAAGCGCTTTCACAGGCGCAGCAACACTGGGGCTTTGCGCTTCTCTAACCACCAAACGTCACGGTCACTATCTCTCCGTCTCGTAGACACGAGCTGAGAAAGTGCAAACGTCGAGCAATTGCTCAGAGATGAAAAGTGCCAGCACTGAAAGCTCTTGCTAGCCAGCACCCTTCCTTGGAAGCGCTTTTGTAGCCCTAAGAACAGTGGGGCTCTGGGCTTCTCTAGCCATCTAAACTTCTGCCCATCCTCTCACGCAGTCTAAAGAGAGCTGAGGTGAGAAATTGCAAACGTTGAGCAATTGCTCAGAGAGGAAAAGTGCCAGCACTGAAAGCTGTTGCTAGCCAGCACCCTTCCTTGGAAGCGCTTTCACAGGCGCAGCAACACTGGGGCTTTGCGCTTCTCTAGCCACCAAACGTCACGGTCGTTCTATTTCCGTCTCGTAGACACGAGCTGAGAAATTGCAAACGTCGAGCAATTGCTCAGAGATGAAAAGTGCCAGCACTGAAAGCTGTTGCTAGCCAGCACCCTTCCTTGGAAGCGCTGTCACAGGCGCAGCAACACTGGGGCTTTGCGCTTCTCTACCCACCAAACGTCACGGTCATTCTCTTTCCGTCTCGTAGACACGAGCTGAGAAATTGCAAACGTCGAGCAATCGCTCAGAGATGAAAAGCGCCAGCACTGAAAGCTCTTGCTAGCCAGCCCCCTTCCTTGGAAGCGCTTTTGTAGGCCTAAGAACACTGGGACTGTGTGCTTTTCTAGCCATCTAAACTTCTGCTCATCCTCTCGCGCAGTCTAAAGAGAGCTCAGGTGAGAAATTGCAAACGTTGAGCAATTGCTCAGAGATGAAAAGTGCCAGCACTGAAAGCTGTTGCTAGCCAGCACCCTTCCTTGGAAGCGCTTTCACAGGCGCAGCAACACTGGGGCTTTGCGCTTCTCTAGCCACCAAACGTCACGGTCATTCTCTTTCCGTCTCGTAGACACGAGCTGAGAAATTGCAAACGTCGAGCAATTGCTCAGAGATGAAAAGTGCCAGCACTGAGAGCTGTTGCTAGCCAGCCCCCTTCCTTGGAAGCGCTTTTGTAGGCCTAAGAACAGTGGGGCTCTGGGCTTCTCTAGCCACCTCATCTTCTGCTCATCCTCTCGCGCACTCTAAAGAGCGCTCAGGTGAGAAATTGCAAACGTTGAGCAATTGCTCAGAGATGAAAAGTGCCAGCACTGAAAGCTGTTGCTAGCCAGCACCCTTCCTTGGAAGCGCTTTCACAGGCGCAGCAACACTGGGGCTTTGCGCTTCTCTACCCACCAAATGTCACGGTCACTATCTCTCCGTCTCGTAGACACGAGCTGAGAAATTGCAAACGTCGAGCAATTGCTCAGAGATGAAAAGTGCCAGCACTGAAAGCTGTTGCTAGCCAGCACCCTTCCTTGGAAGCGCTTTTGTAGCCCTAAGAACACTGGGGCTCTGGGCTTCTCTAGCCACCTCATCTTCTGCTCATCCTCTCGCGCACTCTAAAGAGAGCTCAGGTGAGAAATTGCAAACGTCGAGCAATTGCTCAGAGATGAAAAGTGCCAGCACTGAAAGCTGTTGCTAGCCAGCCCCCTTCCTTGGAAGCGCTTTCACAGGCGCAGCAACACTGGGGCTTTGCGCTTCTCTAACCACCAAACGTCACGGTCATTCTCTTTCCGTCTCGTAGACACGAGCTGAGAAAGTGCAAATGTTGAGCAATTGCTCAGAGATGAAAAGTGCCAGCACTGAAAGCTGTTGCTAGCCAGCCCCCTTCCTTGGAAGCGCTTTTGTAGCCCTAAGAACACTGGGGCTCTGTGCTTCTCTAGCCACCTCATCTTCTGCTCATCCTCTCGCGCAGTCTAAAGAGAGCTCAGGTGAGAAATTGCAAACGTCGAGCAATTGCTGTGAGATGAAAAGTGCCAGCACTGAAAGTTGTTGCTAGCCAGCACCCTTCCTTGGAAGTGCTTTTGTAGCCCTAAGAACACTGGGACTCTGTGCTTTTCTAGCCATCTAAACTTCTGCTCATCCTCTCGCGCAGTATAAAGAGAGCTCAGGTGAGAAATTGCAAACGTCGAGCAATTGCTGAGAGATGAAAAGTGCCAGCACTGAAAGTTGTTGCTAGCCAGCACCCTTCCTTGGAAGCGCTTTCACAGGCGCAGCAACACTGGGGCTTTGCGCTTCTCTACCCACCAAACGTCACGGTCACTATCTCTCCGTCTCGTAGACACGAGCTGAGAAATTGCAAACGTCGAGCAATTGCTCAGAGATGAAAAGTGCCAGCACTGAAAGCTGTTGCTAGCCAGCACCCTTCCTTGGAAGCGCTTTTGTAGCCCTAAGAACAGTGGGGCTCTGTGCTTCTCTAGCCACCTCATCTTCTGCTCATCCTCTCGCGCAGTCTAAAGAGCGCTCAGGTGAGAAATTGCAAACGTCGAGCAATTGCTGAGAGATGAAAAGTGCCAGCACTGAAAGCTGTTGCTAGCCAGCTCCCTTCCTTGGAAGCGCTTTCACAGGCGCAGCAACACTGGGGCTTTGCGCTTCTCTAACCACCAAACATCACGGTCACTATCTCTCCGTCTCGTAGACACGAGCTGAGAAATTGCAAACGTCGAGCAATTGCTCAGAGATGAAAAGTGCCAGCACTGAAAGCTGTTGCTAGCCAGCCCCCTTCCTTGGAAGCGCTTTTGTAGCCCTAAGAACAGTGGAGCTCTGGGCTTCTCTAGCCATCTAAACTTCTGCTCATCCTCTCGCGCAGTCTCAAGAGAGCTCAGGTGAGAAATTGCAAACGTCGACCAATTGCTGAGAGATGAAAAGTGCCAGCACTGAAAGCTGTTGCTAGCCAGCCCCCTTCCTTGGAAGCGCTTTCACAGGCGCAGCAACACTGGGGCTTTGCGCTTCTCTACCCACCAAACGTCACGCTCATTCTCTTTCCGTCTCGTAGACACGAGCTGAGAAAGTGCAAACGTCGAGCAATTGCTCAGAGATGAAAAGTGCCAGCACTGAAAGCTGTTGCTAGCCAGCCCCCTTCCTTGGAAGCGCTTTTGTAGCCCTAAGAACACTGGGGCTCTGGGCTTCTCTAGCCATCTAAACTTCTGCTCATCCTCTCGCGCAGTCTAAAGAGAGCTCAGGTGAGAAATTGCAAACGTCGAGCAATTGCTGAGAGATGAAAAGTGCCAGCACTGAAAGCTGTTGCTAGCCAGCCCCCTTCCTTGGAAGCGCTGTCACAGGCGCAGCAACACTGGGGCTTTGCGCTTCTCTACCCACCAAACATCACGGTCACTATCTCTCCGTCTCGTAGACACGAGCTGAGAAAGTGCAAACGTCGAGCAATTGCTCAGAGATGAAAAGTGCCAGCACTGAAAGCTCTTGCTAGCCAGCACCCTTCCTTGGAAGCGCTTTCACAGGCGCAGCAACACTGGGGCTTTGCGCTTCTCTAACCACCAAACGTCACGGTCATTCTCTTTCCGTCTCGTAGACACGAGCTGAGAAAGTGCAAACGTTGAGCAATTGCTCAGAGATGAAAAGTGCCAGCACTGAAAGCTGTTGCTAGCCAGCACCCTTCCTTGGAAGCTCTTATGTAGCCCTAAGAACACTGGAGCTCTGGGCTTCTCTAGCCACCTCATCTTCTGCTCATCCTCTCGCGCAGTCTAAAGAGAGCTCAGGTGAGAAATTGCAAACGTCGAGCAATTGCTCAGAGATGAAAAGTGCCAGCACTGAAAGCTGTTGCTAGCCAGCACCCTTCCTTGGAAGCGCTTTCACAGGCGCAGCAACACTGGGGATTTGCGCTTCTCTACGCACCAAACGTCACAGTCATTCTCTTTCCGTCTCGTAGACACGAGCTGAGAAATTGCAAACCTCGAGCAATTGCTCAGAGATGAAAAGCGCCAGCACTGAAAGCTGTTGCTAGCCAGCCCCCTTCCTTGGAAGCGCTTTTGTAGCCCTAAGAACAGTGGGGCTCTGGGCTTCTCTAGCCACCTCATCTTCTGCTCATCCTCTCGCGCACTGTAAAGAGCGCTCAGGTGAGAAATTGCAAACGTCGAGCAATTGCTCAGAGATGAAAAGTGCCAGCACTGAAAGCTGTTGCTAGCCAGCACCCTTCCTTGGAAGCGCTTTCACAGGCGCAGCAACACTGGGGCTTTGCGCTTCTCTACCCACCAAACGTCACGGTCACTATCTCTCCGTCTCGTAGACACGAGCTGAGAAATTGCAAACGTCGAGCAATTGCTCAGAGATGAAAAGTGCCAGCACTGAAAGATGTTGCTAGCCAGCCCCCTTCCTTGGAAGCGCTTTTGTAGCCCTAAGAACAGTGGAGCTCTGTGCTTCTCTAGCCATCTAAACTTCTGCTCATCCTCTCGCGCACTCTAAAGAGAGCTCAGGTGAGAAATTGCAAACGTCGACCAATTGCTGA
This sequence comes from Sarcoramphus papa, assembly GCA_037962945.1. Lineage (NCBI taxonomy): Eukaryota > Metazoa > Chordata > Aves > Accipitriformes > Cathartidae > Sarcoramphus > Sarcoramphus papa. The sequence goes on along the minus strand of CM075590.1, from coordinate 26,494,854 downwards.
GAGATGAAAAGTGCCAGCACTGAAAGCTGTTGCTAGCCAGCACCCTTCCTTGGAAGCGCTTTCACAGGCGCAGCAACACTGGGGCTTTGCGCTTCTCTACCCACCAAACGTCACGGTCACTATCTCTCCGTCTCGTAGACACAAGCTGAGAAATTGCAAACGTCGAGCAATTGCTCAGAGATGAAAAGTGCCAGCACTGAAAGCTGTTGCTAGCCAGCACCCTTCCTTGGAAGCGCTTTCACAGGCGCAGCAACACTGGGGCTTTGCGCTTCTCTAACCACCAAACGTCACGGTCACTTTCTCTCTGTCTCGTAGACACGAGCTGAGAAAGTGCAAACGTCGAGCAATTGCTCAGAGATGAAAAGTGCCAGCACTGAAAGATGTTGCTAGCCAGCCCCCTTCCTTGGAAGCGCTTTTGTAGGCCTAAGAACAGTGGGGCTCTGTGCTTCTCTAGCCATCTAAACTTCTGCTCATCCTCTCGCGCAGTCTCAAGAGAGCTCAGGTGAGAAATTGCAAACGTCGAGCAATTGCTGAGAGATGAAAAGTGCCAGCACTGAAAGCTGTTGCTAGCCAGCACCCTTCCTTGAAAGCGCTTTCACAGGCACAGCAACACTGGGGCTTTGCGCTTCTCTAGCCACCAAACGTCACGGTCACTATCTCTCCGTCTCGTAGACACGAGCTGAGAAATTGCAAACGTCGAGCAATTGCTCAGAGATGAAAAGTGCCAGCACTGAAAGCTGTTGCTAGCCAGCCCCCTTCCTTGGAAGCGCTTTTGTAGCCCTAAGAACAGTGGAGCTCTGGGCTTCTCTAGCCATCTCATCTTCTGCTCATCCTCTCGCGCAGTCTAAAGAGAGCTCAGGTGAGAAATTGCAAATGTCGAGCAATTGCTCAGAGATGAAAAGTGCCAGCACTGAAAGCTGTTGCTAGCCAGCACCCTTCCTTGAAAGCGCTTTCACAGGCGCAGCAACACTGGGGCTTTGCGCTTCTCTAACCACCAAACGTCACGGTCACTTTCTCTCCGTCTCGTAGACACGAGCTGAGAAATTGCAAACGTCGAGCAATTGCTCAGAGATGAAAAGTGCCAGCACTGAAAGCTGTTGCTAGCCAGCCCCCTTCCTTGGAAGCGCTTTTGTAGCCCTAAGAACAGTGGAGCTCTGGGCTTCTCTAGCCATCTCATCTTCTGCTCATCCTCTCGCGCAGTCTAAAGAGAGCTCAGGTGAGAAATTGCAAATGTCGAGCAATTGCTCAGAGATGAAAAGTGCCAGCACTGAAAGCTGTTGCTAGCCAGCCCCCTTCCTTGGAAGCGCTTTCACAGGCGCAGCAACACTGGGGCTTTGCGCTTCTCTAGCCACCAAACGTCACGGTCATTCTCTTTCCGTCTCGTAGACACGAGCTGAGAAAGTGCAAACGTCGAGCAATTGCTCAGAGATGAAAAGTGTCAGCACTGAAAGCTGTTGCTAGCCAGCACCCTTCCTTGGAAGCGCTTTTGTAGCCCTAAGAACAGTGGAGCTCTGGGCTTCTCTAGCCATCTCATCTTCTGCTCATCCTCTCGCGCACTCTAAAGAGAGCTCAGGTGAGAAATTGCAAACGTCGAGCAATTGCTCAGAGATGAAAAGTGCCAGCACTGAAAGCTGGTGCTAGCCAGCACCCTTCCTTGGAAGCGCTTTCACAGGCGCAGCAACACTGGGGCTTTGTGCTTCTCTAACCACCAAACGTCACGGTCATTCTCTTTTGGTCTCGTAGACACGAGCTGAGAAATTGCAAACGTCGAGCAATTGCTCAGAGATGAAAAGTGCCAGCACTGAAAGCTGTTGCTAGCCAGCCCCCTTCCTTGGAAGCGCTTTCACAGGCGCAGCAACACTGGGGCTTTGCGCTTCTCTACCCACCAAACGTCACGGTCATTCTCTTTCGGTCTCGTAGACACGAGCTGAGAAATTGCAAACGTCGAGCAATTGCTCAGAGATGAAAAGTGCCAGCACTGAAAGCTGTTGCTAGCCAGCACCCTTCCTTGCAAGCGCTTTCACAGGCGCAGCAACACTGGGGCTTTGCGCTTCTCTAACCACCAAACGTCACGGTCATTCTCTTTCGGTCTCGTAGACACGAGCTGAGAAATTGCAAACGTCGAGCAATTGCTCAGAGATGAAAAGTGCCAGCACTGAAAGCTGTTGCTAGCCAGCACCCTTCCTTGGAAGCGCTTTCACAGGCACAGCAACACTGGGGCTTTGCGCTTCTCTAACCACCAAACGTCACGGTCACTATCTCTCCGTCTCGTAGACACGAGCTGAGAAAGTGCAAACGTCGAGCAATTGCTCAGAGATGAAAAGTGCCAGCACTGAAAGCTGTTGCTAGCCAGCACCCTTCCTTGGAAGCGCTTTCACAGGCGCAGCAACACTGGGGCTTTGCGCTTCTCTAACCACCAAACGTCACGGTCATTCTCTTTCCGTCTCGTAGACACGAGCTGAGAAAGTGCAAACCTCCAGCAATTGCTCAGAGATGAAAAGTGCCAGCACTGAAAGCTGTTGCTAGCCAGCCCCCTTCCTTGGAAGTGCTTTTGTAGCCCTAAGAACACTGGGACTCTGTGCTTTTCTAGCCATCTCATCTTCTGCTCATCCTCTCGCGCAGTCTAAAGAGCGCTCAGGTGAGAAATTGCAAACGTCGAGCAATTGCTCAGAGAGGAAAAGTGCCAGCACTGAAAGCTGTTGCTAGCCAGCACCCTTCCTTGGAAGCGCTTTCACACGCGCAGCAACACTGGGGCTTTGCGCTTCTCTAACCACCAAACGTCACGGTCACTATCTCTCCGTCTCGTAGACACGAGCTGAGAAATTGCAAACGTCGAGCAATTGCTCAGAGATGAAAAGTGCCAGCACTGAGAGCTGTTGCTAGCCAGCACCCTTCCTTGGAAGCGCTTTTGTAGGCCTAAGAACAGTGGGGCTCTGGGCTTCTCTAGCCACCTCATCTTCTGCTCATCCTCTCGCGCACTCTAAAGAGCGCTCAGGTGAGAAATTGCAAACGTCGAGCAATTGCTGAGAGATGAAAAGTGCCAGCACTGAAAGCTGTTGCTAGCCAGCACCCTTCCTTGGAAGCGCTTTCACAGGCGCAGCAACACTGGGGCTTTGCGCTTCTCTAACCACCAAACGTCACGGTCATTCTCTTTCGGTCTCGTAGACACGAGCTGAGAAATTGCAAACCTCGAGCAATTGCTCAGAGATGAAAAGTGCCAGCACTGAAAGCTGTTGCAAGCCAGCCCCCTTCCTTGGAAGCGCTTTTGTAGCCCTAAGAACAGTGGGGCTCTGTGCTTCCCTAGCCATCTAAACTTCTGCTCATCCTCTCGCGCAGTCTAAAGAGAGCTCAGGTGAGAAATTGCAAACGTCGAGCAATTGCTGAGAGATGAAAAGTGCCAGCACTGAAAGCTGTTGCTAGCCAGCACCCTTCCTTGAAAGCGCTTTCACAGGCACAGCAACACTGGGGCTTTGCGCTTCTCTACCCACCAAACGTCACGGTCACTATCTCTCCGTCTCGTAGACACGAGCTGAGAAATTGCAAACCTCGAGCAATTGCTCAGAGATGAAAAGTGCCAGCACTGAAAGCTGTTGCTAGCCAGCCCCCTTCCTTGGAAGCGCTTTTGTAGCCCTAAGAACAGTGGAGCTCTGGGCTTCTCTAGCCATCTCATCTTCTGCTCATCCTCTCGCGCAGTCTAAAGAGAGCTCAGGTGAGAAATTGCAAACGTCGAGCAATTGCTCAGAGATGAAAAGTGCCAGCACTGAAAGCTGTTGCTAGCCAGCCCCCTTCCTTGAAAGCGCTTTCACAGGCGCAGCAACACTGGGGCTTTGCGCTTCTCTAACCACCAAACGTCACGGTCACTTTCTCTCCGTCTCGTAGACACGAGCTGAGAAATTGCAAACGTCGAGCAATTGCTCAGAGATGAAAAGTGCCAGCACTGAAAGATGTTGCTAGCCAGCACCCTTCCTTGGAAGCGCTTTTGTAGCCCTAAGAACAGTGGAGCTCTGGGCTTCTCTAGCCATCTCATCTTCTGCTCATCCTCTCGCGCAGTCTAAAGAGAGCTCAGGTGAGAAATTGCAAACGTCGAGCAATTGCTCAGAGAGGAAAAGTGCCAGCACTGAAAGCTGTTGCTAGCCAGCCCCCTTCCTTGGAAGCGCTTTCACAGGCGCAGCAACACTGGGGCTTTGCGCTTCTCTACCCACCAAACGTCACGGTCATTCTCTTTCCGTCTCGTAGACACGAGCTGAGAAAGTGCAAACGTCGAGCAATTGCTCAGAGATGAAAAGTGCCAGCACTGAAAGCTGTTGCTAGCCAGCCCCCTTCCTTGGAAGTGCTTTTGTAGCCCTAAGAACACTGGGACTCTGTGCTTTTCTAGCCATCTCATCTTCTGCTCATCCTCTCGCGCACTCTAAAGAGCGCTCAGGTGAGAAATTGCAAACGTCGAGCAATTGCTCAGAGAGGAAAAGTGCCAGCACTGAAAGCTGTTGCTAGCCAGCACCCTTCCTTGGAAGCGCTTTCACACGCGCAGCAACACTGGGGCTTTGCGCTTCTCTAACCACCAAACGTCACGGTCACTATCTCTCCGTCTCGTAGACACGAGCTGAGAAATTGCAAACGTCGAGCAATTGCTCAGAGATGAAAAGTGCCAGCACTGAAAGCTGTTGCTAGCCAGCCCCCTTCCTTGGAAGCGCTTTTGTAGCCCTAAGAACAGTGGGGCTCTGTGCTTCTCTAGCCACCTCATCTTCTGCTCATCCTCTCGCGCACTCTAAAGAGCGCTCAGGTGAGAAATTGCAAACGTCGAGCAATTGCTGAGAGATGAAAAGTGCCAGCACTGAAAGCTGTTGCTAGCCAGCACCCTTCCTTGGAAGCGCTTTCACAGGCGCAGCAACACTGGGGCTTTGCGCTTCTCTACCCACCAAACGTCACGGTCATTCTCTTTCCGTCTCGTAGACACGAGCTGAGAAAGTGCAAACCTCGAGCAATTGCTCAGAGATGAAAAGTGCCAGCACTGAAAGCTGTTGCAAGCCAGCCCCCTTCCTTGGAAGCGCTTTTGTAGCCCTAAGAACAGTGGGGCTCTGGGCTTCTCTAGCCATCTAAACTTCTGCTCATCCTCTCGCGCACTCTAAAGAGAGCTCAGGTGAGAAATTGCAAACGTCGAGCAATTGCTGAGAGATGAAAAGTGCCAGCACTGAAAGCTGTTGCTAGCCAGCACCCTTCCTTGAAAGCGCTTTCACAGGCGCAGCAACACTGGGGCTTTGCGCTTCTCTACCCACCAAACGTCACGGTCACTATCTCTCCGTCTCGTAGACACGAGCTGAGAAATTGCAAACGTCGAGCAATTGCTCAGAGATGAAAAGTGCCAGCACTGAAAGCTGTTGCTAGCCAGCCCCCTTCCTTGGAAGCGCTTTTGTAGCCCTAAGAACAGTGGAGCTCTGGGCTTCTCTAGCCATCTCATCTTCTGCTCATCCTCTCGCGCAGTCTAAAGAGAGCTCAGGTGAGAAATTGCAAATGTCGAGCAATTGCTCAGAGATGAAAAGTGCCAGCACTGAAAGCTGTTGCTAGCCAGCCCCCTTCCTTGGAAGCGCTTTCACAGGCGCAGCAACACTGGGGCTTTGCGCTTCTCTAGCCACCAAACGTCACGGTCATTCTCTTTCCGTCTCGTAGACACGAGCTGAGAAAGTGCAAACGTCGAGCAATTGCTCAGAGATGAAAAGTGTCAGCACTGAAAGCTGTTGCTAGCCAGCACCCTTCCTTGGAAGCGCTTTTGTAGCCCTAAGAACAGTGGAGCTCTGGGCTTCTCTAGCCATCTCATCTTCTGCTCATCCTCTCGCGCACTCTAAAGAGAGCTCAGGTGAGAAATTGCAAACGTCGAGCAATTGCTCAGAGATGAAAAGTGCCAGCACTGAAAGCTGTTGCTAGCCAGCACCCTTCCTTGGAAGCGCTTTCACAGGCGCAGCAACACTGGGGCTTTGCGCTTCTCTAACCACCAAACGTCACGGTCATTCTCTTTTGGTCTCGTAGACACGAGCTGAGAAATTGCAAACGTCGAGCAATTGCTCAGAGATGAAAAGTGCCAGCACTGAAAGCTGTTGCTAGCCAGCCCCCTTCCTTGGAAGCGCTTTCACAGGCGCAGCAACACTGGGGCTTTGCGCTTCTCTACCCACCAAACGTCACGGTCATTCTCTTTTGGTCTCGTAGACACGAGCTGAGAAATTGCAAACGTCGAGCAATTGCTCAGAGATGAAAAGTGCCAGCACTGAAAGCTGTTGCTAGCCAGCACCCTTCCTTGCAAGCGCTTTCACAGGCGCAGCAACACTGGGGCTTTGCGCTTCTCTAACCACCAAACGTCACGGTCATTCTCTTTCGGTCTCGTAGACACGAGCTGAGAAATTGCAAACGTCGAGCAATTGCTCAGAGATGAAAAGTGCCAGCACTGAAAGCTGTTGCTAGCCAGTACCCTTCCTTGGAAGCGCTTTCACAGGCGCAGCAACACTGGGGCTTTGCGCTTCTCTAACCACCAAACGTCACGGTCATTCTCTTTCCGTCTCGTAGACACGAGCTGAGAAAGTGCAAACCTCGAGCAATTGCTCAGAGATGAAAAGTGCCAGCACTGAAAGCTGTTGCTAGCCAGCCCCCTTCCTTGGAAGCGCTTTTGTAGGCCTAAGAACAGTGGGGCTCTGGGCTTCTCTAGCCACCTCATCTTCTGCTCATCCTCTCGCGCACTCTAAAGAGCGCTCAGGTGAGAAATTGCAAACGTCGAGCAATTGCTCAGAGAGGAAAAGTGCCAGCACTGAAAGCTGTTGCTAGCCAGCCCCCTTCCTTGGAAGCGCTGTCACAGGCGCAGCAACACTGGGGCTTTGCGCTTCTCTACCCACCAAACATCACGGTCACTATCTCTCCGTCTCGTAGACACGAGCTGAGAAATTGCAAACGTCGAGCAATTGCTCAGAGATGAAAAGTGCCAGCACTGAAAGATGTTGCTAGCCAGCACCCTTCCTTGAAAGCGCTTTCACAGGCGCAGCAACACTGGGGCTTTGCGCTTCTCTACCCACCAAACGTCACGGTCACTATCTCTCCGTCTCGTAGACACGAGCTGAGAAATTGCAAACGTCGAGCAATTGCTCAGAGATGAAAAGTGCCAGCACTGAAAGATGTTGCTAGCCAGCACCCTTCCTTGGAAGCGCTTTTGTAGCCCTAAGAACAGTGGGGCTCTGTGCTTGTCTAGCCACCTCATCTTCTGCTCATCCTCTCGCGAAGTCTAAAGAGAGCTCAGGTGAGAAATTGCAAACGTTGAGCAATTGGTCAGAGAGGAAAAGTGCCAGCACTGAAAGCTGTTGCTAGCCAGCACCCTTCCTTGGAAGCGCTTTCACAGGCGCAGCAACACTGGGGCTTTGCGCTTCTCTAACCACCAAACGTCACGGTCACTATCTCTCCGTCTCGTAGACACGAGCTGAGAAATTGCAAACCTCGAGCAATTGCTCAGAGAGGAAAAGTGCCAGCACTGAAAGCTCTTGCTAGCCAGCACCCTTCCTTGGAAGCGCTTTCACAGGCGCAGCAACACTGGGGCTTTGCGCTTCTCTAACCACCAAGCGTCACGGTCATTCTCTTACGGTCTCGTAGACACGAGCTGAGAAATTGCAAACGTCGAGCAATTGCTCAGAGATGAAAAGTGCCAGCACTGAAAGCTGTTGCTAACCAGCACCCTTCTTTGGAAGCGCTTTTGTAGCCCTAAGAACACTGGGGCTGTGGGCTTCTCTAGCCACCTCATCTTCTGCTCATCCTCTCGCGCAGTCTAAAGAGAGCTCAGGTGAGAAATTGCAAACGTCGAGCAATTGCTGAGAGATGAAAAGTGCCAGCACTGAAAGCTGTTGCTAGCCAGCACCCTTCCTTGGAAGCGCTTTCACAGGCGCAGCAACACTGGGGCTTTGCGCTTCTCTAGCCACCAAACGTCACAGTCATTCTCTTTCCGTCTCGTAGACACGAGCTGAGAAATTGCAAACGTCGAGCAATCGCTCAGAGATGAAAAGCGCCAGCACTGAAAGCTGTTGCTAGCCAGCACCCTTCCTTGGAAGCGCTTTTGTAGCCCTAAGAACAGTGGAGCTCTGTGCTTCTCTAGCCATCTAAACTTCTGCTCATCCTCTCGCGCAGTCTAAAGAGAGCTCAGGTGAGAAATTGCAAACGTCGAGCAATTGCTCAGAGATGAAAAGTGCCAGCACTGAAAGCTGTTGCTAGCCAGCACCCTTCCTTGGAAGCGCTTTCACAGGCGCAGCAACACTGGGGCTTTGCGCTTCTCTAACCACCAAACGTCACGGTCACTATCTCTCCGTCTCGTAGACACGAGCTGAGAAATTGCAAACGTTGAGCAATTGCTCAGAGATGAAAAGTGCCAGCACTGAAAGCTGTTGCTAGCCAGCACCCTTCCTTGGAAGCGCTTTCACAGGCGCAGCAACACTGGGGATTTGCGCTTCTCTACCCACCAAACGTCACGGTCATTCTCTTTCCGTCTCGTAGACACGAGCTGAGAAAGTGCAAACGTTGAGCAATTGCTCAGAGATGAAAAGTGCCAGCACTGAAAGCTGTTGCTAGCCAGCCCCCTTCCTTGGAAGCGCTTTTGTAGGCCTAAGAACAGTGGGGCTCTGGGCTTCTCTAGCCATCTCATCTTCTGCTCATCCTCTCGCGCAGTCTAAAGAGAGCTCAGGTGAGAAATTGCAAACGTCGAGCAATTGCTCAGAGATGAAAAGTGCCAGCACTGAAAGCTGTTGCTAGCCAGCACCCTTCCTTGGAGGCGCTTTCACAGGCGCAGCAACACTGGGGCTTTGCGCTTCTCTAACCACCAAACGTCACGGTCATTCTCTTTCCGTCTCGTAGACACGAGCTGAGAAATTGCAAACGTTGAGCAATTGCTCAGAGATGAAAAGTGCCAGCACTGAAAGCTCTTGCTAGCCAGCACCCTTCCTTGGAAGCGCTTTCACAGGCGCAGCAACACTGGGGCTTTGCGCTTCTCTAACCACCAAACGTCATGGTCATTCTCTTTCGGTCTCGTAGACACGAGCTGAGAAAGTGCAAACGTTGAGCAATTGCTCAGAGATGAAAAGTGCCAGCACTGAAAGCTGTTGCTAGCCAGCCCCCTTCCTTGGAAGCGCTTTTGTAGCCCTAAGAACACTGGGGCTCTGGGCTTCTCTAGCCATCTAAACTTCTGCTCATCCTCTCGCGCAGTCTAAAGAGAGCTCAGGTGAGAAATTGCAAACGTCGAGCAATTGCTCAGAGATGAAAAGTGCCAGCACTGAAAGCTCTTGCTAGCCAGCACCCTTCCTTGGAAGCGCTTTCACAGGCGCAGCAACACTGGGGCTTTGCGCTTCTCTAACCACCAAACGTCATGGTCATTCTCTTTCCGTCTCGTAGACACGAGCTGAGAAAGTGCAAACGTTGAGCAATTGCTCAGAGATGAAAAGTGCCAGCACTGAAAGCTGTTGCTAGCCAGCACCCTTCCTTGGAAGTGCTTTTGTAGCCCTAAGAACACTGGGACTCTGTGCTTTTCTAGCCATCTCATCTTCTGCTCATCCTCTCGCGCACTCTAAAGAGCACTCAGGTGAGAAATTGCAAACGTCGAGCAATTGCTCAGAGATGAAAAGTGCCAGCACTGAAAGCTGTTGCTAGCCAGCACCCTTCCTTGGAAGCGCTTTCACACGCGCAGCAACACTGGGGCTTTGCGCTTCTCTAGCCACCAAACGTCACGGTCACTATCTCTCCGTCTCGTAGACACGAGCTGAGAAATTGCAAACGTCGAGCAATTGCTCAGAGATGAAAAGTGCCAGCACTGAAAGCTGTTGCTAGCCAGCACCCTTCCTTGGAAGCGCTTTCACAGGCGCAGCAACACTGGGGCTTTGCGCTTCTCTAACCACCAAACGTCACGGTCATTCTCTTTTGGTCTCGTAGACACGAGCTGAGAAATTGCAAACGTCGAGCAATTGCTCAGAGATGAAAAGTGCCAGCACTGAAAGCTGTTGCTAGCCAGCACCCTTCCTTGGAAGCGCTTTCACAGGCGCAGCAACACTGGGGCTTTGCGCTTCTCTAACCACCAAACGTCACGGTCATTCTCTTTCGGTCTCGTAGACACGAGCTGAGAAATTGCAAACGTCGAGCAATTGCTCAGAGATGAAAAGTGCCAGCACTGAAAGCTGTTGCTAGCCAGCACCCTTCCTTGGAAGCGCTTTCACAGGCGCAGCAACACTGGGGCTTTGCGTTTCTCTAACCACCAAACGTCACGGTCACTATCTCTCCGTCTCGTAGACACGATCTGAGAAAGTGCAAACGTCGAGCAATTGCTCAGAGATGAAAAGTGCCAGCACTGAAAGCTCTTGCTAGCCAGCCCCCTTCCTTGGAAGCGCTTTCACAGGCGCAGCAACACTGGGGCTTTGCGCTTCTCTACCCACCAAACGTCACGGTCATTCTCTTTCCGTCTCGTAGACACGAGCTGAGAAAGTGCAAACGTTGAGCAATTGCTCAGAGATGAAAAGTGCCAGCACTGAAAGCTGTTGCTAGCCAGCCCCCTTCCTTGGAAGCGCTTTTGTAGCCCTAAGAACAGTGGAGCTCTGGGCTTCTCTAGCCATCTCATCTTCTGCTCATCCTCTCGCGCACTCTAAAGAGAGCTCAGGTGAGAAATTGCAAACGTTGAGCAATTGCTCAGAGAGGAAAAGTGCCAGCACTGAAAGCTGTTGCTAGCCAGCACCCTTCCTTGGAAGCGCTTTCACAGGCGCAGCAACACTGGGGCTTTGCGCTTCTCTAACCACCAAACTTCACGGTCATTCTCTTTTGGTCTCGTAGACACGAGCTGAGAAATTGCAAACGTCGAGCAATTGCTCAGAGATGAAAAGTGCCAGCACTGAAAGCTGTTGCTAGCCAGCACCCTTCCTTGGAAGCGCTTTCACAGGCGCAGCAACACTGGGGCTTTGCGCTTCTCTAACCACCAAACGTCACGGTCATTCTCTTTCGGTCTCGTAGACACGAGCTGAGAAATTGCAAACGTCGAGCAATTGCTCAGAGATGAAAAGTGCCAGCACTGAAAGCTGTTGCTAGCCAGCACCCTTCCTTGGAAGCGCTTTCACAGGCGCAGCAACACTGGGGCTTTGCGCTTCTCTAACCACCAAACGTCACGGTCACTATCTCTCCGTCTCGTAGACACGAGCTGAGAAAGTGCAAACGTCGAGCAATTGCTCAGAGATGAAAAGTGCCAGCACTGAAAGCTCTTGCTAGCCAGCACCCTTCCTTGGAAGCGCTTTTGTAGCCCTAAGAACAGTGGGGCTCTGGGCTTCTCTAGCCATCTAAACTTCTGCCCATCCTCTCACGCAGTCTAAAGAGCGCTCAGGTGAGAAATTGCAAACGTCGAGCAATTGCTCAGAGATGAAAAGTGCCAGCACTGAAAGCTGTTGCTAGCCAGCACCCTTCCTTGGAAGCGCTTTCACAGGCGCAGCAACACTGGGGCTTTGCGCTTCTCTAGCCACCAAACGTCACGGTCGTTCTCTTTCCGTCTCGTAGACACGAGCTGAGAAATTGCAAACGTCGAGCAATTGCTCAGAGATGAAAAGTGCCAGCACTGAAAGCTGTTGCTAGCCAGCACCCTTCCTTGGAAGCGCTGTCACAGGCGCAGCAACACTGGGGCTTTGCGCTTCTCTACCCACCAAACGTCACGGTCATTCTCTTTCCGTCTCGTAGACACGAGCTGAGAAATTGCAAACGTCGAGCAATCGCTCAGAGATGAAAAGCGCCAGCACTGAAAGCTCTTGCTAGCCAGCCCCCTTCCTTGGAAGCGCTTTTGTAGGCCTAAGAACACTGGGACTGTGTGCTTTTCTAGCCATCTAAACTTCTGCTCATCCTCTCGCGCAGTCTAAAGAGAGCTCAGGTGAGAAATTGCAAACGTTGAGCAATTGCTCAGAGAGGAAAAGTGCCAGCACTGAAAGCTGTTGCTAGCCAGCCCCCTTCCTTGGAAGCGCTTTCACAGGCGCAGCAACACTGGGGCTTTGCGCTTCTCTAGCCACCAAACGTCACGGTCATTCTCTTTCCGTCTCGTAGACACGAGCTGAGAAATTGCAAACGTCGAGCAATTGCTCAGAGATGAAAAGTGCCAGCACTGAGAGCTGTTGCTAGCCAGCCCCCTTCCTTGGAAGCGCTTTTGTAGGCCTAAGAACAGTGGGGCTCTGGGCTTCTCTAGCCACCTCATCTTCTGCTCATCCTCTCGCGCACTCTAAAGAGCGCTCAGGTGAGAAATTGCAAACGTTGAGCAATTGCTCAGAGATGAAAAGTGCCAGCACTGAAAGCTGTTGCTAGCCAGCACCCTTCCTTGGAAGCGCTTTCACAGGCGCAGCAACACTGGGGCTTTGCGCTTCTCTACCCACCAAATGTCACGGTCACTATCTCTCCGTCTCGTAGACACGAGCTGAGAAATTGCAAACGTCGAGCAATTGCTCAGAGATGAAAAGTGCCAGCACTGAAAGCTGTTGCTAGCCAGCCCCCTTCCTTGGAAGCGCTTTTGTAGCCCTAAGAACACTGGGGCTCTGGCCTTCTCTAGCCACCTCCTCTTCTGCTCATCCTCTCGCGCACTCTAAAGAGAGCTCAGGTGAGAAATTGCAAACGTCGAGCAATTGCTCAGAGATGAAAAGTGCCAGCACTGAAAGCTGTTGCTAGCCAGCACCCTTCCTTGGAAGCGCTTTCACAGGCGCAGCAACACTGGGGCTTTGCGCTTCTCTAACCACCAAACGTCACGGTCATTCTCTTTCCGTCTCGTAGACACGAGCTGAGAAAGTGCAAATGTTGAGCAATTGCTCAGAGATGAAAAGTGCCAGCACTGAAAGCTGTTGCTAGCCAGCCCCCTTCCTTGGAAGCGCTTTTGTAGCCCTAAGAACACTGGGGCTCTGTGCTTCTCTAGCCACCTCATCTTCTGCTCATCCTCTCGCGCAGTCTAAAGAGAGCTCAGGTGAGAAATTGCAAACGTCGAGCAATTGCTCAGAGATGAAAAGTGCCAGCACTGAAAGCTGTTGCTAGCCAGCACCCTTCCTTGGAAGCGCTTTCACAGGCGCAGCAACACTGGGGCTTTGCGCTTCTCTACCCACCAAACGTCACGGTCACTTTCTCTCTGTCTCGTAGACACGAGCTGAGAAATTGCAAACGTCGAGCAATTGGTCACAGATGAAAAGTGCCAGCACTGAAAGCTGTTGCTAGCCAGCACCCTTCCTTGGAAGCGCTTTTGTAGCCCTAAGAACAGTGGGGCTCTGGGCTTCTCTAGCCATCGAAACTTCTGCTCATCCTCTCGCGCAGTCTAAAGAGAGCTCAGGTGAGAAATTGCAAACGTCGAGCAATTGCTCAGAGATGAAAAGTGCCAGCACTGAAAGCTGTTGCTAGCCAGCACCCTTCCTTGAAAGCGCTTTCACAGGCGCAGCAACACTGGGGCTTTGCGCTTCTCTAGCCACCAAACGTCACGGTCACTATCTCTCCGTCTCGTAGACACGAGCTGAGAAATTGCAAACCTCGAGCAATTGCTCAGAGATGAAAAGTGCCAGCACTGAAAGCTGTTGCTAGCCAGCACCCTTCCTTGGAAGCGCTTTTGTAGCCCTAAGAACAGTGGAGCTCTGGGCTTCTCTAGCCACCTCATCTTCTGCTCATCCTCTCGCGCACTCTAAAGAGCGCTCAGGTGAGAAATTGCAAACGTCGAGCAATTGCTCAGAGATGAAAAGTGCCAGCACTGAAAGCTGTTGCTAGCCAGCACCCTTCCTTGGAAGCGCTTTTGTAGGCGCAGCAACACTGGGGCTTTGCGCTTCTCTAGCCACCAAACGTCACGGTCATTCTCTTTCTGTCTCGTAGACACGAGCTGAGAAAGTGCAAACGTTGAGCAATTGCTCAGAGATGAAAAGTGCCAGCACTGAAAGCTGTTGCTAGCCAGCACCCTTCCTTGGAAGCGCTTTTGTAGCCCTAAGAACAGTGGAGCTCTGGACTTCTCTAGCCATCTCATCCTCTGCTCATCCTCTCGCGCACTCTAAAGAGAGCTCAGGTGAGAAATTGCAAACGTCGAGCAATTGCTCAGAGATGAAAAGTGCCAGCACTGAAAGCTGTTGCTAGCCAGCACCCTTCCTTGGAAGCGCTTTCACAGGCGCAGCAACACTGGGGCTTTGCGCTTCTCTAACCACCAAACGTCACGGTCATTCTCTTTTGGTCTCGTAGACACGAGCTGAGAAATTGCAAACGTCGAGCAATTGCTCAGAGATGAAAAGTGCCAGCACTGAAAGCTGTTGCTAGCCAGCACCCTTCCTTGGAAGCGCTTTCACAGGCGCAGCAACACTGGGGCTTTGCGCTTCTCTAACCACCAAACGTCACGGTCATTCTCTTTCGGTCTCGTAGACACGAGCTGAGAAATTGCAAACGTCGAGCAATTGCTCAGAGATGAAAAGTGCCAGCACTGAAAGCTGTTGCTAGCCAGCACCCTTCCTTGGAAGCGCTTTCACAGGCGCAGCAACACTGGGGCTTTGCGCTTCTCTAACCACCAAACGTCACGGTCACTATCTCTCCGTCTCGTAGACACGAGCTGAGAAAGTGCAAACGTCGAGCAATTGCTCAGAGATGAAAAGTGCCAGCACTGAAAGCTCTTGCTAGCCAGCCCCCTTCCTTGGAAGCGCTTTCACAGGCGCAGCAACACTGGGGCTTTGCACTTCTCTACCCACCAAACGTCACGGTCATTCTCTTTCCGTCTCGTAGACAAGAGCTGAGAAATTGCAAACGTTGAGCAATTGCTCAGAGATGAAAAGTGCCAGCACTGAAAGCTGTTGCTAGCCAGCACCCTTCCTTGGAAGCGCTTTTGTAGCCCTAAGAACAGTGGAGCTCTGGGCTTCTCTAGCCATCTCATCTTCTGCTCATCCTCTCGCGCACTCTAAAGAGAGCTCAGGTGAGAAATTGCAAACGTCGAGCAATTGCTCAGAGATGAAAAGTGCCAGCACTGAAAGCTGTTGCTAGCCAGCACCCTTCCTTGGAAGCGCTTTCACAGGCGCAGCAACACTGGGGCTTTGCGCTTCTCTACCCACCAAACGTCACGGTCACTATCTCTCCGTCTCGTAGACACGAGCTGAGAAATTGCAAACGTCGAGCAATTGCTCAGAGATGAAAAGTGCCAGCACTGAAAGCTGTTGCTAGCCAGCCCCCTTCCTTGGAAGCGCTTTTGTAGCCCTAAGAACACTGGGGCTCTGGCCTTCTCTAGCCACCTCATCTTCTGCTCATCCTCTCGCGCACTCTAAAGAGAGCTCAGGTGAGAAATTGCAAACGTCGAGCAATTGCTCAGAGAGGAAAAGTGCCAGCACTGAAAGCTGTTGCTAGCCAGCACCCTTCCTTGGAAGCGCTTTCACAGGCGCAGCAACACTGGGGCTTTGCGCTTCTCTAACCACCAAACGTCACGGTCACTATCTCTCTGTCTCGTAGACACGAGCTGAGAAATTGCAAACGTCGAGCAATTGCTCAGAGATGAAAAGTGCCAGCACTGAAAGCTGTTGCTAGCCAGCCCCCTTCCTTGGAAGCGCTTTTGTAGCCCTAAGAACACTGGGGCTCTGGCCTTCTCTAGCCACCTCATCTTCTGCTCATCCTCTCGCGCAGTCTAAAGAGAGCTCAGGTGAGAAATTGCAAACGTCGAGCAATTGCTCAGAGATGAAAAGTGCCAGCACTGAAAGCTGTTGCTAGCCAGCACCCTTCCTTGGAAGCGCTTTCACAGGCGCAGCAACACTGGGGCTTTGCGCTTCTCTAACCACCAAACGTCACGGTCACTATCTCTCTGTCTCGTAGACACGAGCTGAGAAAGTGCAAACGTCGAGCAATTGCTCAGAGATGAAAAGTGCCAGCACTGAAAGCTGTTGCTAGCCAGCCCCCTTCCTTGGAAGCGGTTTTGTAGCCCTAAGAACACTGGGGCTCTGGGCTTCTCTAGCCACCTCATCTTCTGCTCATCCTCTCGCGCACTCTAAAGAGCGCTCAGGTGAGAAATTGCAAATGTTGAGCAATTGCTCAGAGATGAAAAGTGCCAGCACTGAAAGCTGTTGCTAGCCAGCCCCCTTCCTTGGAAGCGCTTTTGTAGCCCTAAGAACACTGGGGCTCTGGGCTTGTCTAGCCATCTAAACTTCTGCTCATCCTCTCGCGCAGTCTAAAGAGAGCTCAGGTGAGACATTGCAAACGTCGAGCAATTGCTCAGAGATGAAAAGTGCCAGCACTGAAAGCTGTTGCTAGCCAGCACCCTTCCTTGCAAGCGCTTTCACAGGCGCAGCAACACTGGGGCTTTGCGCTTCTCTACCCACCAAACGTCACGGTCATTCTCTTTCCGTCTCGTAGACACGAGCTGAGAAATTGCAAACGTCGAGCAATTGCTCAGAGATGAAAAGCGCCAGCACTGAAAGCTGTTGCTAGCCAGCCCCCTTCCTTGGAAGCGCTTTTGTAGCCCTAAGAACAGTGGAGCTCCGGGCTTCTCTAGCCATCTAAACTTCTGCTCATCCTCTCGCGCAGTCTAAAGAGAGCTCAGGTGAGAAATTGCAAACGTCGAGCAATCGCTCAGAGATGAAAAGTGCCAGCACTGAAAGCTGTTGCTAGCCAGCACCCTTCCTTGGAAGTGCTTTCACAGGCACAGCAACACTGGGGCTCTGTGCTTCTCTAGCCACCTCATCTTCTGCTCATCCTCTCGCGCAGTCTAACGAGAGCTCAGGTGAGAAATTGCAAACGTCGAGCAATTGCTCAGAGATGAAAAGTGCCAGCACTGAAAGATGTTGCTAGCCAGCACCCTTCCTTGGAAGCGCTTTTGTAGCCCTAAGAACAGTGGAGCTCTGGGCTTCTCTAGCCACCTCATCTTCTGCTCATCCTCTCGCGCAGTCTAAAGAGAGCTCAGGTGAGAAATTGCAAACGTCGAGCAATTGCTCAGAGATGAAAAGTGCCAGCACTGAAAGCTCTTGCTAGCCAGCCCCCTTCCTTGGAAGCGCTGTCACAGGCGCAGCAACACTGGGGCTTTGCGCTTCTCTAACCACCAAACGTCACGGTCATTCTCTTTCGGTCTCGTAGACACGAGCTGAGAAATTGCAAACGTCGAGCAATTGCTCAGAGATGAAAAGTGCCAGCACTGAAAGCTGTTGCTAGCCAGCCCCCTTCCTTGGAAGCGCTTTTGTAGCCCTAAGAACACTGGGGCTCTGGCCTTCTCTAGCCACCTCATCTTCTGCTCATCCTCTCGCGCAGTCTAAAGAGAGCTCAGGTGAGAAATTGCAAACGTCGAGCAATTGCTCAGAGATGAAAAGTGCCAGCACTGAAAGCTGTTGCTAGCCAGCACCCTTCCTTGGAAGCGCTTTCACAGGCGCAGCAACACTGGGGCTTTGCGCTTCTCTAACCACCAAACGTCACGGTCACTATCTCTCCGTCTCGTAGACACGAGCTGAGAAAGTGCAAATGTCGAGCAATTGCTCAGAGATGAAAAGTGCCAGCACTGAAAGATGTTGCTAGCCAGCACCCTTCCTTGGAAGCGCTTTTGTAGCCCTAAGAACAGTGGGGCTCTGGGCTTCTCTAGCCATCTAAACTTCTGCTCATCCTCTCGCGCAGTCTAAAGAGCGCTCAGGTGAGAAATTGCAAATGTTGAGCAATTGCTCAGAGATGAAAAGTGCCAGCACTGAAAGCTGTTGCTAGCCAGCCCCCTTCCTTGGAAGCGCTTTTGTAGCCCTAAGAACACTGGGGCTCTGGGCTTGTCTAGCCATCTAAACTTCTGCTCATCCTCTCGCGCAGTCTAAAGAGAGCTCAGGTGAGACATTGCAAACGTCGAGCAATTGCTCAGAGATGAAAAGTGCCAGCACTGAAAGCTGTTGCTAGCCAGCACCCTTCCTTGCAAGCGCTTTCACAGGCGCAGCAACACTGGGGCTTTGCGCTTCTCTAACCACCAAACGTCACGGTCACTATCTCTCTGTCTCGTAGACACGAGCTGAGAAAGTGCAAACGTCGAGCAATTGCTCAGAGATGAAAAGTGCCAGCACTGAAAGCTGTTGCTAGCCAGCCCCCTTCCTTGGAAGCACTTTTGTAGCCCTAAGAACACTGGGGCTCTGGGCTTCTCTAGCCACCTCATCTTCTGCTCATCCTCTCGCGCACTCTAAAGAGCGCTCAGGTGAGAAATTGCAAATGTTGAGCAATTGCTCAGAGATGAAAAGTGCCAGCACTGAAAGCTGTTGCTAGCCAGCCCCCTTCCTTGGAAGCGCTTTTGTAGCCCTAAGAACACTGGGGCTCTGGGCTTGTCTAGCCATCTAAACTTCTGCTCATCCTCTCGCGCAGTCTAAAGAGAGCTCAGGTGAGACATTGCAAACGTCGAGCAATTGCTCAGAGATGAAAAGTGCCAGCACTGAAAGCTGTTGCTAGCCAGCCCCCTTCCTTGCAAGCGCTTTCACAGGCGCAGCAACACTGGGGCTTTGCGCTTCTCTAACCACCAAACGTCACGGTCATTCTCTTTCCGTCTCGTAGACACGAGCTGAGAAATTGCAAACGTCGAGCAATTGCTCAGAGATGAAAAGCGCCAGCACTGAAAGCTGTTGCTAGCCAGCACCCTTCCTTGGAAGCGCTTTTGTAGCCCTAAGAACAGTGGAGCTCCGGGCTTCTCTAGCCATCTAAACTTCTGCTCATCCTCTCGCGCAGTCTAAAGAGAGCTCAGGTGAGAAATTGCAAACGTCGAGCAATCGCTCAGAGATGAAAAGTGCCAGCACTGAAAGCTGTTGCTAGCCAGCACCCTTCCTTGGAAGTGCTTTCACAGGCACAGCAACACTGGGGCTCTGTGCTTCTCTAGCCACCTCATCTTCTGCTCATCCTCTCGCGCAGTCTAACGAGAGCTCAGGTGAGAAATTGCAAACGTCGAGCAATTGCTCAGAGATGAAAAGTGCCAGCACTGAAAGATGTTGCTAGCCAGCACCCTTCCTTGGAAGCGCTTTTGTAGCCCTAAGAACAGTGGAGCTCTGGGCTTCTCTAGCCACCTCATCTTCTGCTCATCCTCTCGCGCAGTCTAAAGAGAGCTCAGGTGAGAAATTGCAAACGTCGAGCAATTGCTCAGAGATGAAAAGTGCCAGCACTGAAAGCTCTTGCTAGCCAGCACCCTTCCTTGGAAGCGCTTTCACAGGCGCAGCAACACTGGGGCTTTGCGCTTCTCTAACCACCAAACGTCACGGTCATTCTCTTTCGGTCTCGTAGACACGAGCTGAGAAATTGCAAACGTCGAGCAATTGCTCAGAGATGAAAAGTGCCAGCACTGAAAGCTGTTGCTAGCCAGCCCCCTTCCTTGGAAGCGCTTTTGTAGCCCTAAGAACACTGGGGCTCTGGCCTTCTCTAGCCACCTCATCTTCTGCTCATCCTCTCGCGCAGTCTAAAGAGAGCTCAGGTGAGAAATTGCAAACGTCGAGCAATTGCTCAGAGATGAAAAGTGCCAGCACTGAAAGCTGTTGCTAGCCAGCACCCTTCCTTGGAAGCGCTTTCACAGGCGCAGCAACACTGGGGCTTTGCGCTTCTCTAACCACCAAACGTCACGGTCACTATCTCTCTGTCTCGTAGACACGAGCTGAGAAAGTGCAAACGTCGAGCAATTGCTCAGAGATGAAAAGTGCCAGCACTGAAAGATGTTGCTAGCCAGCACCCTTCCTTGGAAGCGCTTTTGTAGCCCTAAGAACACTGGGGCTCTGGGCTTCTCTAGCCACCTCATCTTCTGCTCATCCTCTCGCGCAGTCTAAAGAGCGCTCAGGTGAGAAATTGCAAATGTTGAGCAATTGCTCAGAGATGAAAAGTGCCAGCACTGAAAGCTGTTGCTAGCCAGCACCCTTCCTTGGAAGCGCTTTTGTAGCCCTAAGAACACTGGGGCTCTGGGCTTGTCTAGCCATCTAAACTTCTGCTCATCCTCTCGCGCAGTCTAAAGAGAGCTCAGGTGAGACATTGCAAACGTCGAGCAATTGCTCAGAGATGAAAAGTGCCAGCACTGAAAGCTGTTGCTAGCCAGCACCCTTCCTTGCAAGCGCTTTCACAGGCGCAGCAACACTGGGGCTTTGCGCTTCTCTAACCACCAAACGTCACGGTCATTCTCTTTCCGTCTCGTAGACACGAGCTGAGAAATTGCAAACGTCGAGCAATTGCTCAGAGATGAAAAGTGCCAGCACTGAAAGCTGTTGCTAGCCAGCACCCTTCCTTGGCCGCGCTTTTGTAGCCCTAAGAACAGTGGGGCTCTGGGCTTCTCTAGCCATCTAAACTTCTTCTCATCCTCTCACGCAGTCTAAAGAGATCTCAGGTGAGAAATTGCAAACGTCGAGCAATCGCTCAGAGATGAAAAGTGCCAGCACTGAAAGCTGTTGCTAGCCAGCACCCTTCCTTGGAAGTGCTTTCACAGGCACAGCAACACTGGGGCTCTGTGCTTCTCTAGCCACCTCATCTTCTGCTCATCCTCTCGCGCAGTCTAACGAGAGCTCAGGTGAGAAATTGCAAACGTCGAGCAATTGGTCACAGATGAAAAGTGCCAGCACTGAAAGATGTTGCTAGCCAGCCCCCTTCCTTGGAAGCGCTTTTGTAGCCCTAAGAACATTGGGGCTCTGGGCTTCTCTAGCCACCTCATCTTCTGCTCATCCTCTCGCGCAGTCTAAAGAGAGCTCAGGTGAGAAATTGCAAACGTCGAGCAATTGCTCAGAGATGAAAAGTGCCAGCACTGAAAGCTCTTGCTAGCCAGCACCCTTCCTTGGAAGCGCTTTCACAGGCGCAGCAACACTGGGGCTTTGCGCTTCTCTAACCACCAAAGGTCACGGTCATTCTCTTTCGGTCTTGTAGACACGAGCTGAGAAAGTGCAAACGTCGAGCAATTGCTCAGAGATGAAAAGTGCCAGCACTGAAAGATGTTGCTAGCCAGCACCCTTCCTTGGAAGCGCTTTTGTAGCCCTAAGAACAGTGGAGCTCTGGGCTTCTCTAGCCATCTAAACTTCTGCTCATCCTCTCGCGCAGTCTAAAGAGAGCTCAGGTGAGACATTGCAAACGTCGAGCAATTGCTTACAGATGAAAAGTGCCAGCACTGAAAGCTGTTGCTAGCCAGCCCCCTTCCTTGGAAGCGCTTTCACAGGCGCAGCAACACTGGGGCTTTGCGCTTCTCTACCCACCAAACGTCACGGTCATTCTCTTTCCGTCTCGTAGACACGAGCTGAGAAATTGCAAACGTCGAGCAATTGCTCAGAGATGAAAAGCGCCAGCACTGAAAGCTGTTGCTAGCCAGCCCCCTTCCTTGGCCGCGCTTTTGTAGCCCTAAGAACAGTGGAGCTCTGGGCTTCTCTAGCCATCTAAACTTCTTCTCATCCTCTCACGCAGTCTAAAGAGAGCTCAGGTGAGAAATTGCAAACGTCGAGCAATCGCTCAGAGATGAAAAGTGCCAGCACTGAAAGCTGTTGCTAGCCAGCACCCTTCCTTGGAAGCGCTTTCACAGGCACAGCAACACTGGGGCTCTGTGCTTCTCTAGCCACCTCATCTTCTGCTCATCCTCTCGCGCAGTCTAAAGAGAGCTCAGGTGAGAAATTGCAAACATCGAGCAATTGCTCAGAGATGAAAAGTGCCAGCACTGAAAGCTGTTGCTAGCCAGCACCCTTCCTTGGAAGCGCTTTTGTAACCCTAAGAACATTGGGGCTCTGGGCTTCTCTAGCCACCTAATCTTCTGCTCATCCTCTCGCGCAGTCTAAAGAGAGCTCAGGTGAGAAATTGCAAACGTCGAGCAATTGCTCAGAGATGAAAAGTGCCAGCACTGAAAGCTGTTGCTAGCCAGCACCCTTCCTTGGAAGCGCTTTCACAGGCGCAGCAACACTGGGGCTTTGCGCTTCTCTAACCACCAAACGTCACGGTCATTCTCTTTCCGTCTCGTAGACACGAGCTGAGAAAGTGCAAACGTTGAGCAATTGCTCAGAGATGAAAAGTGCCAGCACTGAAAGCTGTTGCTAGCCAGCCCCCTTCCTTGGAAGCGCTTTTGTAGCCCTAAGAACATTGGGGCTCTGGGCTTCTCTAGCCACCTAATCTTCTGCTCATCCTCTCGCGCAGTCTAAAGAGAGCTCAGGTGAGAAATTGCAAACGTCGAGCAATTGCTCAGAGATGAAAAGTGCCAGCACTGAAAGCTGTTGCTAGCCAGCACCCTTCCTTGGAAGCGCTTTCACAGGCGCAGCAACACTGGGGCTTTGCGCTTCTCTAACCACCAAACGTCACGGTCACTATCTCTCCGTCTCGTAGACACGAGCTGAGAAATTGCAAATGTCGAGCAATTGGTCACAGATGAAAAGTGCCAGCACTGAAAGATGTTGCTAGCCAGCACCCTTCCTTGGAAGCGCTGTCACAGGCGCAGCAACACTGGGGCTTTGCGCTTCTCTAGCCACCAAACGTCACGGTCATTCTCTTTCCGTCTCGTAGACACGAGCTGAGAAATTGCAAACGTCGAGCAATCGCTCAGAGATGAAAAGTGCCAGCACTGAAAGCTGTTGCTAGCCAGCACCCTTCCTTGGAAGCGCTTTCACAGGTGCAGCAACACTGGGGCTTTGCGCTTCTCTAACCACCAAATGTCACGGTCACTATCTCTCCGTCCCGTAGACACGAGCTGAGAAATTGCAAACGTCGAGCAATTGCTCAGAGATGAAAAGTGCCAGCACTGAAAGCTGTTGCTAGCCAGCACCCTTCCTTGGAAGCGCTTTTGTAGCCCTAAGAACAGTGGGGCTCTGGGCTTCTCTAGCCACCTCATCTTCTGCTCATCCTCTCGCGCAGTCTAAAGAGAGCTCAGGTGAGAAATTGCAAACGTCGAGCAATTGCTCAGAGATGAAAAGTGCCAGCACTGAAAGCTGTTGCTAGCCAGCCCCCTTCCTTGGAAGCGCTTTCACAGGCGCAGCAACACTGGGGCTTTGCGCTTCTCTAACCACCAAAAGTCACGGTCATTCTCTTTCCGTCTCGTAGACACGAGCTGAGAAAGTGCAAACGTCGAGCAATTGCTCAGAGATGAAAAGTGCCAGCACTGAAAGCTGTTGCTAGCCAGCCCCCTTCCTTGGAAGCGCTTTTGTAGCCCTAAGAACAGTGGAGCTCTGTGCTTGTTTAGCCATCTCATCTTCTGCTCATCCTCTCACGCAGTCTAAAGAGAGCGCAGGTGAGAAATTGCAAACGTCGAGCAATTGCTCACAGATGAAAAGTGCCAGCACTGAAAGATGTTGCTAGCCAGCACCCTTCCTTGGAAGCGCTTTTGTAGCCCTAAGAACACTGGGGCTCTGGGCTTCTCTAGCCACCTCATCTTCTGCTCATCCTCTCGCGCAGTCTAAAGAGAGCTCAGGTGAGACATTGCAAACGTCAAGCAATTGCTGAGAGATGAAAAGTGCCAGCACTGAAAGCTGTTGCTAGCCAGCACCCTTCCTTGGAAGCGCTTTCACAGGTGCAGCAACACTGGGGCTTTGCGCTTCTCTTCCCACCAAACGTCACGGTCATTCTCTTTCCGTCTCGTAGACACGAGCTGAGAAATTGCAAACGTCGAGCAATTGCTCAGAGATGAAAAGTGCCAGCACTGAAAGCTGTTGCTAGCCAGCCCCCTTCTTTGGAAGCGCTTTTGTAGGCCTAAGAACAGTGGAGCTCTGGGCTTCTCTAGCCACCTCATCTTCTGCTCATCCTCTCGCGCAGTCTAAAGAGAGCTCAGGTGAGAAATTGCAAACGTCGAGCAATTGCTCAGAGATGAAAAGTGCCAGCACTGAAAGCTCTTGCTAGCCAGCACCCTTCCTTGGAAGCGCTTTTGTAGCCCTAAGAACACTGGGTCTCTGGGCTTTTCTAGCCACCTCATCTTCTGCTCATCCTCTCGCGCAGTCTAAAGAGAGCTCAGGTGAGAAATTGCAAACATCGAGCAATTGCTGTGAGATGAAAAGTGCCAGCACTGAAAGCTGTTGCTAGCCAGCACCCTTCCTTGGAAGCGCTTTTGTAGCCCTAAGAACAGTGGAGCTCTGTGCTTCTCTAGCCATCTCATCTTCTGCTCATCCTCTCGCGCAGTCTAAAGAGAGCTCAGGTGAGAAATTGCAAACGTCGAGCAATTGCTCAGAGATGAAAAGTGCCAGCACTGAAAGCTGTTGCTAGCCAGCACCCTTCCTTGGAAGCGCTTTCACAGGCGCAGCAACACTGGGGCTTTGCGCTTCTCTACCCACCAAACGTCACGGTCATTCTCTTTCCGTCTCGTAGACACGAGCTGACAAAAGTGCAAACGTTGAGCAATTGCTCAGAGATGAAAAGTGCCAGCACTGAAAGCTCTTGCTAGCCAGTCCCCTTCCTTGGAAGCGCTTTTGTAGCCCTTAGAACAGTGGGGCTCTGGGCTTCTCTAGCCATCTAAACTTCTACTCATCCTCTCGCGCAGTCTAAAGAGAGCTCAGGTGAGAAATTGCAAACGTTGAGCAATTGCTCAGAGATGAAAAGTGCCAGCACTGAAAGCTGTTGCTAGCCAGCACCCTTCCTTGGAAGCGCTTTTGTAGCCCTAAGATCACTGGGGCTCTGGGCTTCTCTAGCCACCTCATCTTCTGCTCATCCTCTCGCGCAGTCTAAAGAGCGCTCAGGTGAGAAATTGCAAACGTCGAGCAATTGCTCAGAGAGGAAAAGTGCCAGCACTGAAAGCTGTTGCTAGCCAGCACCCTTCCTTGGAAGCGCTTTCACAGGCGCAGCAACACTGGGGCTTTGCGCTTCTCTAACCACCAAACGTCACGGTCATTCTCTTTCCGTCTCGTAGACACGAGCTGAGAAAGTGCAAACGTTGAGCAATTGCTCAGAGATGAAAAGTGCCAGCACTGAAAGCTGTTGCTAGCCAGCCCCCTTCCTTGGAAGCGCTTTTGTAGCCCTGAGAACAGTGGAGCTCTGGGCTTCTCTAGCCATCTCATCTTCTGCTCATCCTCTCGCGCAGTCTAAAGAGAGCTCAGGTGAGACATTGCAAACGTCGAGCAATTGCTCAGAGATGAAAAGTGCCAGCACTGAAAGATGTTGCTAGCCAGCACCCTTCCTTGGAAGCGCTTTCACAGGCGCAGCAACACTGGGGCTTTGCGCTTCTCTACCCACCAAACGTCACGGTCATTCTCTTTCCGTCTCGTAGACACGAGCTGACAAAAGTGCAAACGTTGAGCAATTGCTCAGAGATGAAAAGTGCCAGCACTGAAAGCTCTTGCTAGCCAGTCCCCTTCCTTGGAAGCGCTTTTGTAGCCCTTAGAACAGTGGGGCTCTGGGCTTCTCTAGCCATCTAAACTTCTACTCATCCTCTCGCGCAGTCTAAAGAGAGCTCAGGTGAGAAATTGCAAACGTTGAGCAATTGCTCAGAGATGAAAAGTGCCAGCACTGAAAGCTGTTGCTAGCCAGCACCCTTCCTTGGAAGCGCTTTTGTAGCCCTAAGATCACTGGGGCTCTGGGCTTCTCTAGCCACCTCATCTTCTGCTCATCCTCTCGCGCACTCTAAAGAGCGCTCAGGTGAGAAATTGCAAACGTCGAGCAATTGCTCAGAGAGGAAAAGTGCCAGCACTGAAAGCTGTTGCTAGCCAGCACCCTTCCTTGGAAGCGCTTTCACAGGCGCAGCAACACTGGGGCTTTGCGCTTCTCTAACCACCAAACGTCACGGTCATTCTCTTTCCGTCTCGTAGACACGAGCTGAGAAAGTGCAAACGTTGAGCAATTGCTCAGAGATGAAAAGTGCCAGCACTGAAAGCTGTTGCTAGCCAGCCCCCTTCCTTGGAAGCGCTTTTGTAGCCCTGAGAACAGTGGAGCTCTGGGCTTCTCTAGCCATCTCATCTTCTGCTCATCCTCTCGCGCAGTCTAAAGAGAGCTCAGGTGAGAAATTGCAAACGTCGAGCAATTGCTCACAGATGAAAAGTGCCAGCACTGAAAGATGTTGCTAGCCAGCAGCCTTCCTTGGAAGCGCTTTCACAGGCGCAGCAACACTGGGGCTTTGCGCTTCTCTACCCACCAAACGTCACGGTCATTCTCTTTCCGTCTCGTAGACACGAGCTGACAAAAGTGCAAACGTTGAGCAATTGCTCAGAGATGAAAAGTGCCAGCACTGAAAGCTCTTGCTAGCCAGTCCCCTTCCTTGGAAGCGCTTTTGTAGCCCTTAGAACAGTGGGGCTCTGGGCTTCTCTAGCCATCTAAACTTCTACTCATCCTCTCGCGCAGTCTAAAGAGAGCTCAGGTGAGAAATTGCAAACGTTGAGCAATTGCTCAGAGATGAAAAGTGCCAGCACTGAAAGATGTTGCTAGCCAGCACCCTTCCTTGGAAGCGCTTTTGTAGCCCTAAGATCACTGGGGCTCTGGGCTTCTCTAGCCACCTCATCTTCTGCTCATCCTCTCGCGCACTCTAAAGAGCGCTCAGGTGAGAAATTGCAAACGTCGAGCAATTGCTCAGAGAGGAAAAGTGCCAGCACTGAAAGCTGTTGCTAGCCAGCTCCCTTCCTTGGAAGCGCTTTCACAGGCGCAGCAACACTGGGGCTTTGCGCTTCTCTAACCACCAAACGTCACGGTCATTCTCTTTCGGTCTCGTAGACACGAGCTGAGAAAGTGCAAACGTTGAGCAATTGCTCAGAGATGAAAAGTGCCAGCACTGAAAGCTGTTGCTAGCCAGCACCCTTCCTTGGAATCGCTTTTGTAGCCCTAAGAACAATGGGGCTCTGGGCTTCTCTAGCCACCTCATCTTCTGCTCATCCTCTCGCGCACTCTAAAGAGCGCTCAGGTGAGAAATGGCAAACGTCGAGCAATTGCTCAGAGATGAAAAGTGCCAGCACTGAAAGCTGTTGCTAGCCAGCCCCCTTCCTTGGAAGCGCTTTCACAGGTGCAGCAACACTGGGGCTTTGCGCTTCTCTAACCACCAAATGTCACGGTCACTATCTCTCCGTCCCGTAGACACGAGCTGAGAAATTGCAAACGTCGAGCAATTGCTCAGAGATGAAAAGTGCCAGCACTGAAAGCTGTTGCTAGCCAGCACCCTTCCTTGGAAGCGCTTTTGTAGCCCTAAGAACAGTGGAGCTGTGGGCTTCTCTAGCCACCTCATCTTCTGCTCATCCTCTCGCGCACTCTAAAGAGAGCTCAGGTGAGAAATTGCAAACGTCGAGCAATTGCTCAGAGATGAAAAGTGCCAGCACTGAAAGCTGTTGCTAGCCAGCCCCCTTCTTTGGAAGCGCTTTTGTAGGCCTAAGAACAGTGGAGCTCTGGGCTTCTCTAGCCACCTCATCTTCTGCTCATCCTCTCGCGCAGTCTAAAGAGAGCTCAGGTGAGAAATTGCAAACGTCGAGCAATTGCTCAGAGATGAAAAGTGCCAGCACTGAAAGCTCTTGCTAGCCAGCACCCTTCCTTGGAAGCGCTTTTGTAGCCCTAAGAACACTGGGTCTCTGGGCTTTTCTAGCCACCTCATCTTCTGCTCATCCTCTCGCGCAGTCTAAAGAGAGCTCAGGTGAGAAATTGCAAACATCGAGCAATTGCTGTGAGATGAAAAGTGCCAGCACTGAAAGCTGTTGCTAGCCAGCACCCTTCCTTGGAAGCGCTTTTGTAGCCCTAAGAACAGTGGAGCTCTGGGCTTCTCTAGCCATCTAAACTTCTGCTCATCCTCTCGCGCAGTCTAAAGAGAGCTCAGGTGAGAAATTGCAAACGTCGAGCAATTGCTCAGAGATGAAAAGTGCCAGCACTGAAAGCTGTTGCTAGCCAGCACCCTTCCTTGGAAGCGCTTTCACAGGCGCAGCAACACTGGGGCTTTGCGCTTCTCTAACCACCAAACATCACGGTCATTCTCTTTCCGTCTCGTAGACACGAGCTGAGAAAGTGCAAACGTTGAGCAATTGCTCAGAGATGAAAAGTGCCAGCACTGAAAGCTGTTGCTAGCCAGCCCCCTTCCTTGGAAGCGCTTTTGTAGCCCTGAGAACAGTGGAGCTCTGGGCTTCTCTAGCCATCTCATCTTCTGCTCATCCTCTCGCGCAGTCTAAAGAGAGCTCAGGTGAGAAATTGCAAACGTCGAGCAATTGCTCACAGATGAAAAGTGCCAGCACTGAAAGATGTTGCTAGCCAGCACCCTTCCTTGGAAGCGCTTTCACAGGCGCAGCAACACTGGGGCTTTGCGCTTCTCTACCCACCAAACGTCACGGTCATTCTCTTTCCGTCTCGTAGACACGAGCTGACAAATGTGCAAACGTTGAGCAATTGCTCAGAGATGAAAAGTGCCAGCACTGAAAGCTCTTGCTAGCCAGTCCCCTTACTTGGAAGCGCTTTTGTAGCCCTTAGAACAGTGGGGCTCTGGGCTTCTCTAGCCATCTAAACTTCTACTCATCCTCTCGCGCAGTCTAAAGAGAGCTCAGGTGAGAAATTGCAAACGTTGAGCAATTGCTCAGAGATGAAAAGTGCCAGCACTGAAAGATGTTGCTAGCCAGCACCCTTCCTTGGAAGCGCTTTTGTAGCCCTAAGATCACTGGGGCTCTGGGCTTCTCTAGCCACCTCATCTTCTGCTCATCCTCTCGCGCAGTCTAAAGAGCGCTCAGGTGAGAAATTGCAAACGTCGAGCAATTGCTCAGAGAGGAAAAGTGCCAGCACTGAAAGCTCTTGCTAGCCAGCACCCTTCCTTGGAAGCGCTTTCACAGGCGCAGCAACACTGGGGCTTTGCGCTTCTCTAACCACCAAACGTCACGGTCATTCTCTTTCCGTCTCGTAGACACGAGCTGAGAAAGTGCAAACGTTGAGCAATTGCTCAGAGATGAAAAGTGCCAGCACTGAAAGCTGTTGCTAGCCAGCACCCTTCCTTGGAAGCGCTTTTGTAGCCCTAAGAACAGTGGAGCTCTGGGCTTCTCTAGCCATCTCATCTTCTGCTCATCCTCTCGCGCAGTCTAAAGAGAGCTCAGGTGAGACATTGCAAACGTCGAGCAATTGCTCAGAGATGAAAAGTGCCAGCACTGAAAGCTGTTGCTAGCCAGCCCCCTTCCTTGGAAGCGCTTTCACAGGCGCAGCAACACTGGGGCTTTGCGCTTCTCTAACCACTAAACGTCACGGACACTATCTCTCCGTCTCGTAGACACGAGCTGAGAAATTGCAAACGTCGAGCAATTGCTCAGAGATGAAAAGTGCCAGCACTGAAAGATGTTGCTAGCCAGCACCCTTCCTTGGAAGCGCTGTCACAGGCGCAGCAACATTGGGGCTTTGCGCTTCTCTAGCCACCAAACGTCACGGTCATTCTCTTTCCGTCTCGTAGACACGAGCTGAGAAATTGCAAACGTCGAGCAATCGCTCAGAGATGAAAAGCACCAGCACTGAAAGCTGTTGCTAGCCAGCACCCTTCCTTGGAAGTGCTTTTGTAGGCCTAAGAACACTGGGACTCTGTGCTTTTCTATCCATCTAAACTTCTGCTCATCCTCTCGCGCAGTCTAAAGAGAGCTCAGGTGAGAAATTGCAAACGTCGAGCAATTGCTCAGAGATGAAAAGTGCCAGCACTGAAAGCTGTTGCTAGCCAGCACCCTTCCTTGGAAGCGCTTTCACAGGCGCAGCAACACTGGGGCTTTGCGCTTCTCTAACCACCAAACGTCACGGTCATTCTCTTTCGGTCTCGTAGACACGAGCTGAGAAATTGCAAACGTCGAGCAATTGCTCAGAGATGAAAAGTGCCAGCACTGAAAGCTGTTGCTAGCCAGCCCCCTTCCTTGGAAGCGCTTTTGTAGCCCTAAGAACAGTGGGGCTCTGGCCTTCTCTAGCCACCTCATCTTCTGCTCATCCTCTCGCGCAGTCTAAAGAGCGCTCAGGTGAGAAATTGCAAACGTCGAGCAATTGCTCAGAGATGAAAAGTGCCAGCACTGAAAGCTGTTGCTTAACAACACCCTTCCTTGGAAGCGCTTTCACAGGTGCAGCAACACTGGGGCTTTGCGCTTCTCTACCCACCAAAAGTCACGGTCACTATCTCTCCGTCTCGTAGACACGAGCTGAGAAAGTGCAAACGTCGAGCAATTGCTCAGAGATGAAAAGTGCCAGCACTGAAAGCTCTTGCTAGCCAGCCCCCTTCCTTGGAAGCGCTTTTGTAGCCCTAAGAACACTGGGGCTCTGGCGTTCTCTAGCCACCTCATCTTCTGCTCATCCTCTCGCGCACTCTAAAGAGCGCTCAGGTGAGAAATTGCAAACGTCGAGCAATTGCTCAGAGATGAAAAGTGCCAGCACTGAAAGCTGTTGCTAGCCAGCCCCCTTCCTTGGAAGCGCTTTCACAGGCGCAGCAACACTGGGGCTTTGCGCTTCTCTAACCACCAAACTTCACGGTCATTCTCTTTCCGTCTCGTAGACACGAGCTGAGAAAGTGCAAACGTTGAGCAATTGCTCAGAGATGAAAAGTGCCAGCACTGAAAGATGTTGCTAGCCAGCCCCCTTCCTTGGAAGCGCTTTTGTAGCCCTAAGAACACTGGGGCTCTGTGCTTCTCTAGCCATCTCATCTTCTGCTCATCCTCTCGCGCAGTCTAAAGAGAGCTCAGGTGAGACATTGCAAACGTCGAGAAATTGCTCAGAGATGAAAAGTGCCAGCACTGAAAGCTGTTGCTAGCCAGCACCCTTCCTTGGAAGCGCTTTCACAGGCGCAGCAACACTGGGGCTTTGCGCTTCTCTACCCACCAAACGTCACGGTCATTCTCTTTCCGTCTCGTAGACACGAGCTGAGAAATTGCAAACGTCGAGCAATTGCTCAGAGATGAAAAGCGCCAGCACTGAAAGCTGTTGCTAGCCAGCACCCTTCCTTGGCCGCGCTTTTGTAGCCCTAAGAACAGTGGAGCTCTGGGCTTCTCTAGCCATCTCATCTTCTGCTCATCCTCTCACGCAGTCTAAAGAGAGCTCAGGTGAGAAATTGCAAACGTCGAGCAATTGCTCAGAGATGAAAAGTGCCAGCACTGAAAGCTGTTGCTAGCCAGCACCCTTCCTTGGAAGCGCTTTCACAGGCGCAGCAACACTTGCTCTTTGCGCTTCTCTACCCACCAAACGTCACGGTCATTCTCTTTCCGTCTCGTAGACACGAGCTGAGAAATTGCAAATGTCGAGCAATTGCTCAGAGATGAAAAGTGCCAGCACTGAAAGCTGTTGCTAGCCAGCACCCTTCCTTGGCCGCGCTTTTGTAGCCCTAAGAACAGTGGAGCTCTGGGCTTCTCTAGCCATCTCATCTTCTGCTCATCCTCTCACGCAGTCTAAAGAGAGCTCAGGTGAGAAATTGCAAACGTCGAGCAATTGCTCACAGATGAAAAGTGCCAGCACTGAAAGATGTTGCTAGCCAGCACCCTTCCTTGGAAGCGCTTTTGTAGCCCTAAGAACACTGGGGCTCTGGGCTTCTCTAGCCACCTCATCTTCTGCTCATCCTCTCGCGCAGTCTAAAGAGCGCTCAGGTGAGAAATTGCAAACGTCGAGCAATTGCTCAGAGAGGAAAAGTGCCAGCACTGAAAGCTGTTGCTAGCCAGCACCCTTCCTTGGAAGCGCTTTTGTAGCCCTAAGAACAGTGGAGCTCTGGGCTTCTCTAGCCATCTCATCTTCTGCTCATCCTCTCGCGCACTCTAAAGAGAGCTCAGGTGAGAAATTGCAAACGTCGAGCAATTGCTCAGAGATGAAAAGTGCCAGCACTGAAAGCTGTTGCTAGCCAGCCCCCTTCCTTGGAAGCGCTTTCACAGGCGCAGCAACACTGGGGCTTTGCGCTTCTCTAACCACCAAACGTCACGGTCACTATCTCTCCGTCTCGTAGACACGAGCTGAGAAATTGCAAACGTCGAGCAATTGCTCAGAGATGAAAAGTGCCAGCACTGAAAGATGTTGCTAGCCAGCACCCTTCCTTGGAAGCGCTGTCACAGGCGCAGCAACACTGGGGCTTTGCGCTTCTCTACCCACCAAACGTCACGGTCATTCTCTTTCTGTCTCGTAGACACGAGCTGAGAAATTGCAAACGTCGAGCAATTGCTCAGAGATGAAAAGCGCCAGCACTGAAAGCTGTTGCTAGCCAGCACCCTTCCTTGGAAGCGCTTTTGTAGCCCTAAGAACAGTGGAGCTCTGGGCTTCTCTAGCCATCTCATCTTCTGCTCATCCTCTCACGCAGTCTAAAGAGAGCTGAGGTGAGAAATTGCAAACGTCGAGCAATTGCTCAGAGATGAAAAGTGCCAGCACTGAAAGATGTTGCTAGCCAGCACCCTTCCTTGGAAGCGCTTTTGTAGCCCTAAGAACAGTGGGGCTCTGTGCTTCTCTAGCCACCTCATCTTCTGCTCATCCTCTCGCGCAGTCTAAAGAGCGCTCAGGTGAGAAATTGCAAACGTCGAGCAATTGCTCAGAGATGAAAAGTGCCAGCACTGAAAGCTGTTGCTAGCCAGCACCCTTCCTTGGAAGCGCTTTTGTAGCCCTAAGAACAGTGGAGCTCTGGGCTTCTCTAGCCATCTCATCTTCTGCTCATCCTCTCGCGCAGTCTAAAGAGAGCTCAGGTGAGAAATTGCAAACGTCCAGCAATTGCTCAGAGATGAAAAGTGCCAGCACTGA
The DNA here is from genome assembly GCA_037962945.1 of Sarcoramphus papa. Taxonomy (NCBI): domain Eukaryota; kingdom Metazoa; phylum Chordata; class Aves; order Accipitriformes; family Cathartidae; genus Sarcoramphus; species Sarcoramphus papa. Next base: position 26,462,340 of record CM075590.1, on the reverse strand, counting down.
AAGCTGTTGCTAGCCAGCACCCTTCCTTGGAAGCGCTTTCACAGGCGCAGCAACACTGGGGCTTTGCGCTTCTCTAACCACCAAACGTCACGGTCACTATCTCTCCGTCTCGTAGACACGAGCTGAGAAATTGCAAACGTCGAGCAATTGGTCACAGATGAAAAGTGCCAGCACTGAAAGATGTTGCTAGCCAGCACCCTTCCTTGGAAGCGCTGTCACAGGCGCAGCAACACTGGGGCTTTGCGCTTCTCTACCCACCAAACGTCACGGTCATTCTCTTTCCGTCTCGTAGACACGAGCTGAGAAATTGCAAACGTCGAGCAATTGCTCAGAGATGAAAAGCGCCAGCACTGAAAGATGTTGCTAGCCAGCCCCCTTCCTTGGAAGCGCTTTTGTAGCCCTAAGAACAGTGGGGCTCTGGGCTTCTCTAGCCACCTCATCTTCTGCTCATCCTCTCGCGCACTCTAAAGAGCGCTCAGGTGAGAAATTGCAAATGTCGAGCAATTGCTCAGAGAGGAAAAGTGCCAGCACTGAAAGCTGTTGCTAGCCAGCACCCTTCCTTGGAAGCGCTTTCACAGGCGCAGCAACACTGGGGCTTTGCGCTTCTCTACCCACCAAACGTCACGGTCACTATCTCTCCGTCTCGTAGACACGAGCTGAGAAATTGCAAACGTCGAGCAATTGCTCAGAGATGAAAAGTGCCAGCACTGAAAGCTGTTGCTAGCCAGCACCCTTCCTTGGAAGCGCTTTTGTAGCCCTAAGAACAGTGGGGCTCTGGGCTTCTCTAGCCACCTCATCTTCTGCTCATCCTCTCGCGCACTCTAAAGAGCGCTCAGGTGAGAAATTGCAAACGTCGAGCAATTGCTCAGAGAGGAAAAGTGCCAGCACTGAAAGCTGTTGCTAGCCAGCCCCCTTCCTTGGAAGCGCTTTCACAGGCGCAGCAACACTGGGGCTTTGCGCTTCTCTACCCACCAAACGTCACGGTCACTATCTCTCCGTCTCGTAGACACGAGCTGAGAAATTGCAAACGTCGAGCAATTGCTCACAGATGAAAAGTGCCAGCACTGAAAGATGTTGCTAGCCAGCACCCTTCCTTGGAAGCGCTTTTGTAGCCCTAAGAACACTGGGGCTCTGGGCTTCTCTAGCCACCTCATCTTCTGCTCATCCTCTCGCGCAGTCTAAAGAGAGCTCAGGTGAGAAATTGCAAACGTCGAGCAATTGCTCAGAGATGAAAAGTGCCAGCACTGAAAGCTGTTGCTAGCCAGCCCCCTTCCTTGGAAGCGCTTTCACAGGCGCAGCAACACTGGGGCTTTGCGCTTCTCTAACCACCAAACGTCACGGTCACTATCTCTCCGTCTCGTAGACACGAGCTGAGAAATTGCAAACGTCGAGCAATTGCTCACAGATGAAAAGTGCCAGCACTGAAAGATGTTGCTAGCCAGCCCCCTTCCTTGGAAGCGCTTTTGTAGCCCTAAGAACACTGGGGCTCTGGGCTTCTCTAGCCACCTCATCTTCTGCTCATCCTCTCGCGCAGTCTAAAGAGAGCTCAGGGGAGAAATTGCAAACGTCGAGCAATTGCTCAGAGATGAAAAGTGCCAGCACTGAAAGCTGTTGCTAGCCAGCCCCCTTCCTTGGAAGCGCTTTCACAGGCGCAGCAACACTGGGGCTTTGCGCTTCTCTAACCACCAAACTTCACGGTCATTCTCTTTCCGTCTCGTAGACACGAGCTGAGAAAGTGCAAACGTTGAGCAATTGCTCAGAGATGAAAAGTGCCAGCACTGAAAGCTCTTGCTAGCCAGCACCCTTCCTTGGAAGCGCTTTTGTAGCCCTAAGAACAGTGGGGCTCTGGGCTTCTCTAGCCATCTAAACTTCTGCTCATCCTCTCACGCAGTCTAAAGAGAGCTCAGGTGAGAAATTGCAAACGTCGAGCAATTGCTCAGAGATGAAAAGTGCCAGCACTGAAAGATGTTGCTAGCCAGCACCCTTCCTTGGAAGCGCTTTTGTAGCCCTAAGAACACTGGGTCTCTGGGCTTCTCTAGCCACCTCATCTTCTGCTCATCCTCTCGCGCAGTCTAAAGAGAGCTCAGGTGAGAAATTGCAAACGTCGAGCAATTGCTGAGAGATGAAAAGTGCCAGCACTGAAAGCTGTTGCTAGCCAGCACCCTTCCTTGGAAGCGCTTTTGTAGCCCTAAGAACAGTGGAGCTCTTGGCTTCTCTAGCCATCTAAACTTCTGCTCATCCTCTCGCGCAGTCTAAAGAGAGCTCAGGTGAGAAATTGCAAACGTCGAGCAATTGCTCAGAGATGAAAAGTGCCAGCACTGAAAGCTGTTGCTAGCCAGCACCCTTCCTTGGAAGCGCTTTCACAGGCGCAGCAACACTGGGGCTTTGCGCTTCTCTAACCACCAAACGTCACGGTCACTATCTCTCCGTCTCGTAGACACGAGCTGAGAAATTGCAAACGTCGAGCAATTGCTCAGAGATGAAAAGTGCCAGCACTGAAAGCTGTTGCTAGCCAGCACCCTTCCTTGGAAGCCCTTCACAGGCGCAGCAACACTGGGGCTTTGCGCTTCTCTAACCACCAAACGTCACGGTCATTCTCTTTCTGTCTCGTAGACACGAGCTGAGAAAGTGCAAAGGTTGAGCAATTGCTCAGAGATGAAAAGTGCCAGCACTGAAAGATGTTGCTAGCCAGCACCCTTCCTTGGAAGCGCTTTCACAGGCGCAGCAACACTGGGGCTTTGCGCTTCTCTAACCACCAAACGTCACGGTCATTCTCTTTCCGTCTCGTAGACACGAGCTGAGAAAGTGCAAACGTTGAGCAATTGCTCAGAGATGAAAAGTGCCAGCACTGAAAGCTGTTGCTAGCCAGCACCCTTCCTTGGAATCGCTTTTGTAGCCCTAAGAACAGTGGGGCTCTGTGCTTCTCTAGCCACCTCATCTTCTGCTCATCCTCTCGCGCAGTCTAAAGAGAGCTCAGGTGAGACATTGCAAACGTCGAGCAATTGCTCAGAGATGAAAAGTGCCAGCACTGAAAGCTGTTGCTAGCCAGCACCCTTCCTTGGAAGCGCTTTCACAGGCGCAGCAACACTGGGGCTTTGCGCTTCTCTAGCCACCAAACGTCACGGTCACTATCTCTCCGTCTCGTAGACACGAGCTGAGAAATTGCAAACGTCGAGCAATTGGTCACAGATGAAAAGTGCCAGCACTGAAAGCTGTTGCTAGCCAGCACCCTTCCTTGGAAGCGCTTTTGTAGACCTAAGAACACTGGGGCTCTGGCCTTCTCTAGCCACCTCATCTTCTGCTCATCCTCTCGCGCAGTCTAAAGAGAGCTCAGGTGAGACATTGCAAACGTCGAGCAATTGCTCAGAGATGAAAAGTGCCAGCACTGAAAGCTGTTGCTAGCCAGCACCCTTCCTTGGAAGCGCTTTTGTAGCCCTAAGAACAGTGGAGCTGTGGGCTTCTCTAGCCATCTCATCTTCTGCTCATCCTCTCGCGCAGTCTAAAGAGAGCTCAGGTGAGAAATTGCAAACGTCGAGCAATTGCTCAGAGATGAAAAGTGCCAGCACTGAAAGCTGTTGCTAGCCAGCCCCCTTCCTTGGAAGCGCTTTCACAGGCGCAGCAACACTGGGGCTTTGCGCTTCTCTAACCACCAAAGGTCACGGTCATTCTCTTTCCGTCTCGTAGACACGAGCTGAGAAAGTGCAAACGTTGAGCAATTGCTCAGAGATGAAAATTGCCAGCACTGAAAGCTCTTGCTAGCCAGCCCCCTTCCTTGGAAGCGCTTTTGTAGCCCTAAGAACAGTGGAGCTCTGGGCTTCTCTAGCCATCTCATCTTCTGCTCATCCTCTCGCGCAGTCTAAAGAGAGCTCAGGTGTGACATTGCAAACGTCGAGCAATTGCTCAGAGATGAAAAGTGCCAGCACTGAAAGCTCTTGCTAGCCAGCACCCTTCCTTGGAAGCGCTTTCACAGGCGCAGCAACACTGGGGCTTTGCGCTTCTCTAACCACCAAACGTCACGGTCACTATCTCTCCGTCTCGTAGACACGAGCTGAGAAATTGCAAACCTCGAGCAATTGCTCAGAGATGAAAAGTGCCAGCACTGAAAGCTGTTGCTAGCCAGCACCCTTCCTTGGAAGCGCTGTCACAGGCGCAGCAACACTGGGGCTTTGCGCTTCTCTAGCCACCAAAGGTCACGGTCATTCTCTTTCCGTCTCGTAGACACGAGCTGAGAAATTGCAAACGTCGAGCAATTGCTCAGAGATGAAAAGCGCCAGCACTGAAAGCTCTTGCTAGCCAGCCCCCTTCCTTGGAAGTGCTTTTGTAGGCCTAAGAACACTGGGACTCTGTGCTTTTCTAGCCATCTAAACTTCTGCTCATCCTCTCGCGCAGTCTAAAGAGAGCTCAGGTGAGAAATTGCAAACGTTGAGCAATTGCTCAGAGAGGAAAAGTGCCAGCACTGAAAGCTGTTGCTAGCCAGCCCCCTTCCTTGGAAGCGCTTTCACAGGCGCAGCAACACTGGGGCTTTGCGCTTCTCTAACCACCAAACGTCACGGTCATTCTCTTTCCGTCTCGTAGACACGAGCTGAGAAATTGCAAACGTCGAGCAATTGCTCAGAGATGAAAAGTGCCAGCACTGAAAGCTCTTGCTAGCCAGCCCCCTTCCTTGGAAGCGCTTTTGTAGCCCTAAGAACACTGGGGCTCTGGGCTTCTCTAGCCACCTCATCTTCTGCTCATCCTCTCGCGCAGTCTAAAGAGAGCTCAGGTGAGACATTGCAAACGTCGAGCAATTGCTCAGAGATGAAAAGTGCCAGCACTGAAAGCTCTTGCTAGCCAGCCCCCTTCCTTGGAAGCGCTTTCACAGGCGCAGCAACACTGGGGCTTTGCGCTTCTCTAACCACCAAACGTCACGGTCATTCTCTTTCCGTCTCGTAGACACGAGCTGAGAAATTGCAAACGTTGAGCAATTGCTCAGAGATGAAAAGTGCCAGCACTGAAAGCTGTTGCTAGCCAGCACCCTTCCTTGGAAGCGCTTTTGTAGCCCTAAGAACAGTGGAGCTCTGGGCTTCTCTAGCCATCTCATCTTCTGCTCATCCTCTCGCGCAGTCTAAAGAGAGCTCAGGTGAGAAATTGCAAACGTCGAGCAATTGCTGTGAGATGAAAAGTGCCAGCACTGAAAGCTGTTGCTAGCCAGCACCGTTCCTTGGAAGCTCTTTTGTAGCCCTAAGAACAGTGGAGCTCTGGGCTTCTCTAGCCATCTAAACTTCTGCACATCCTCTCGCGCAGTCTAAAGAGAGCTCAGGTGAGAAATTGCAAACGTCGAGCAATTGCTCAGAGATGAAAAGTGCCAGCACTGAAAGCTGTTGCTAGCCAGCCCCCTTCCTTGGAAGCGCTTTCACAGGCGCAGCAACACTGGGGCTTTGCGCTTCTCTACCCACCAAACGTCACGGTCACTATCTCTCCGTCTCGTAGACACGAGCTGAGAAATTGCAAACGTCGAGCAATTGGTCACAGATGAAAAGTGCCAGCACTGAAAGATGTTGCTAGCCAGCACCCTTCCTTGGAAGCGCTGTCACAGGCGCAGCAACACTGGGGCTTTGCGCTTCTCTAGCCACCAAACGTCACGGTCATTCTCTTTCGGTCTCGTAGACACAAGCTGAGAAATTGCAAACGTCGAGCAATTGCTCAGAGATGAAAAGTGCCAGCACTGAAAGCTGTTGCTAGCCAGCCCCCTTCCTTGGAAGTGCTTTTGTAGGCCTAAGAACACTGGGACTCTGTGCTTTTCTAGCCATCTAAACTTCTGCACATCCTCTCGCGCAGTCTAAAGAGAGCACAGGTGAGAAATTGCAAACGTTGAGCAATTGCTGAGAGATGAAAAGTGCCAGCACTGAAAGCTGTTGCTAGCCAGCCCCCTTCCTTGGAAGCGCTTTCACAGGCGCAGCAACACTGGGGCTTTGCGCTTCTCTACCCACCAAACGTCACGGTCATTCTCTTTCCGTCTCGTAGACACGAGCTGAGAAATTGCAAACGTCGAGCAATTGCTCAGAGATGAAAAGTGCCAGCACTGAAAGCTCTTTCTAGCCAGCACCCTTCCTTGGAAGCGCTTTTGTAGCCCTAAGAACAGTGGGGCTCTGTGCTTCTCTAGCCACCTCATCTTCTGCTCATCCTCTCGCGCAGCATAAAGAGCGCTCAGGTGAGAAATTGCAAACGTCGAGCAATTGCTCAGAGATGAAAAGTGCCAGCACTGAAAGCTGTTGCTAGCCAGCCCCCTTCCTTGGAAGCGCTTTCACAGGTGCAGCAACACTGGGGCTTTGCGCTTCTCTAACCACCAAACGTCACGGTCACTATCTCTCCGTCTCGTAGACACGAGCTGAGAAATTGCAAACGTCGAGCAATTGCTCAGAGATGAAAAGTGCCAGCACTGAAAGCTCTTGCTAGCCAGCACCCTTCCTTGGAAGCGCTTTTGTAGCCCTAAGAACAGTGGGGCTCTGGGCTTCTCTAGCCACCTCATCTTCTGCTCATCCTCTCGCGCAGTCTAAAGAGAGCTCAGGTGTGACATTGCAAACGTCGAGCAATTGCTCAGAGATGAAAAGTGCCAGCACTGAAAGCTGTTGCTAGCCAGCCCCCTTCCTTGGAAGCGCTTTCACAGGCGCAGCAACACTGGGGCTTTGCGCTTCTCTAACCACCAAAGGTCACGGTCATTCTCTTTCCGTCTCGTAGACACGAGCTGAGAAAGTGCAAACGTTGAGCAATTGCTCAGAGATGAAAAGTGCCAGCACTGAAAGCTGTTGCTAGCCAGCATCCTTCCTTGGAAGCGCTTTTGTAGCCCTAATAACAGTGGGGCTCTGGGCTTCTCTAGCCATCTCATCTTCTGCTCATCCTCTCGCGCACTCTAAAGAGCGCTCAGGTGAGAAATTGCAAACGTCGAGCAATTGCTCAGAGATGAAAAGTGCCAGCACTGAAAGCTGTTGCTAGCCAGCACCCTTCCTTGGAAGCGCTTTCACAGGCGCAGCAACACTGGGGCTTTGCGCTTCTCTAACCACCAAACGTCACGGTCATTCTCTTTCCGTCTCGTAGACACGAGCTGAGAAAGTGCAAACGTTGAGCAATTGCTCAGAGATGAAAAGTGCCAGCACTGAAAGCTGTTGCTAGCCAGCACCCTTCCTTGGAAGCGCTTTTGTAGCCCTAAGAACAGTGGGGCTCTGTGCTTCTCTAGCCACCTCATCTTCTGCTCATCCTCTCGCGCAGTCTAAAGAGAGCTCAGGTGAGAAATTGCAAACGTCGAGCAATTGCTCAGAGATGAAAAGTGCCAGCACTGAAAGCTGTTGCTAGCCAGCACCCTTCCTTGGAAGCGCTTTCACAGGCGCAGCAACACTGGGGCTTTGCGCTTCTCTAACCACCAAACGTCACGGTCATTCTCTTTCCGTCTCGTAGACACGAGCTGAGAAAGTGCAAACGTTGAGCAATTGCTCAGAGATGAAAAGTGCCAGCACTGAAAGCTCTTGCTAGCCAGCCCCCTTCCTTGGAAGCGCTTTTGTAGCCCTAAGAAGAGTGGAGCTCTGGGCTTCTCTAGCCATCTAAACTTCTGCTCATCCTCTCGCGCAGTCTAAAGAGAGCTCAGGTGAGAAATTGCAAACGTCGAGCAATTGCTGTGAGATGAAAAGTGCCAGCACTGAAAGCTGTTGCTAGCCAGCACCCTTCCTTGGAAGCGCTTTTGTAGCCCTAAGAACAGTGGAGCTCTTGGCTTCTCTAGCCATCTAAACTTCTGCTCATCCTGTCGCGCAGTCTAAAGAGAGCTCAGGTGAGAAATTGCAAATGTTGAGCAATTGCTCAGAGATGAAAAGTGCCAGCACTGAAAGCTGTTGCTAGCCAGCCCCCTTCCTTGGAAGCGCTTTTGTAGCCCTAAGAACAGTGGAGCTGTGGGCTTCTCTAGCCATCTCATCTTCTGCTCATCCTCTCACGCAGTCTAAAGAGCGCTCAGGTGAGAAATTGCAAACGTCGAGCAATTGCTCAGAGATGAAAAGTGCCAGCACTGAAAGCTGTTGCTAGCCAGCACCCTTCCTTGGAAGCGCTTTCACAGGCGCAGCAACACTGGGGCTTTGCGCTTCTCTAACCACCAAACGTCACGGTCACTATCTCTCCGTCTCGTAGACACGAGCTGAGAAAGTGCAAACGTCGAGCAATTGCTCAGAGATGAAAAGTGCCAGCACTGAAAGATGTTGCTAGCCAGCACCCTTCCTTGGAAGCGCTTTCACAGGCGCAGCAACACTGGGGCTTTGCGCTTCTCTACCCACCAAACGTCACGGTCATTCTCTTTCCGTCTCGTAGACACGAGCTGAGAAATTGCAAACGTCGAGCAATTGCTGAGAGATGAAAAGTGCCAGCACTGAAAGCTGTTGCTAGCCAGCACCCTTCCTTGGAAGCGCTTTCACAGGCGCAGCAACACTGGGGCTTTACGCTTCTCTACCCACCAAACGTCACGGTCATTCTCTTTCGGTCTCGTAGACACGAGCTGAGAAATTGCAAACGTCGAGCAATTGCTCAGAGATGAAAAGTGCCAGCACTGAAAGTTGTTGATAGCCAGCACCCTTCTTTGGAAGTGCTTTTGTAGCCCTAAGAACACTGGGGCTGTGGGCTTCTCTACCCACCTCATCTTCTGCTCATCCTCTCGCGCAGTCTAAAGAGCGCTCAGGTGAGAAATTGCAAACGTCGAGCAATTGCTCAGAGATGAAAAGTGCCAGCACTGAAAGCTGTTGCTAGCCAGCACCCTTCCTTGGCCGCGCTTTTGTAGCCCTAAGAACAGTGGAGCTCTGGGCTTCTCTAGCCATCTCATCTTCTGCTCATCCTCTCACGCAGTCTAAAGAGAGCTCAGGTGAGAAATTGCAAACGTCGAGCAATTGCTCACAGATGAAAAGTGCCAGCACTGAAAGATGTTGCTAGCCAGCACCCTTCCTTGGAAGCGCTTTTGTAGCCCTAAGAACAGTGGGGCTCTGTGCTTCTCTAGCCACCTCATCTTCTGCTCATCCTCTCGCGCAGTCTAAAGAGCGCTCAGGTGAGAAATTGCAAACGTCGAGCAATTGCTCAGAGATGAAAAGTGCCAGCACTGAAAGCTGTTGCTAGCCAGCACCCTTCCTTGGAAGCGCTTTTGTAGCCCTAAGAACAGTGGAGCTCTGGGCTTCTCTAGCCATCTCATCTTCTGCTCATCCTCTCGCGCACTCTAAAGAGAGCTCAGGTGAGAAATTGCAAACGTCGAGCAATTGCTCAGAGATGAAAAGTGCCAGCACTGAAAGCTGTTGCTAGCCAGCCCCCTTCCTTGGAAGCGCTTTCACAGGCGCAGCAACACTGGGGCTTTGCGCTTCTCTAACCACCAAACGTCACGGTCACTATCTCTCCGTCTCATAGACACGAGCTGAGAAATTGCAAACGTCGAGCAATTGGTCACAGATGAAAAGTGCCAGCACTGAAAGATGTTGCTAGCCAGCACCCTTCCTTGGAAGCGCTTTTGTAGCCCTAAGAACACTGGGGCTCTGGGCTTCTCTAGCCACCTCATCTTCTGCTCATCCTCTCGCGCAGTCTAAAGAGAGCTCAGGTGAGACATTGCAAACGTCAAGCAATTGCTGAGAGATGAAAAGTGCCAGCACTGAAAGCTGTTGCTAGCCAGCACCCTTCCTTGGAAGCGCTTTCACAGGTGCAGCAACACTGGGGCTTTGCGCTTCTCTTCCCACCAAACGTCACGGTCATTCTCTTTCCGTCTCGTAGACACGAGCTGAGAAATTGCAAACGTCGAGCAATTGCTCAGAGATGAAAAGTGCCAGCACTGAAAGCTGTTGCTAGCCAGCCCCCTTCTTTGGAAGCGCTTTTGTAGGCCTAAGAACAGTGGAGCTCTGGGCTTCTCTAGCCACCTCATCTTCTGCTCATCCTCTCGCGCACTCTAAAGAGAGCTCAGGTGAGAAATTGCAAACGTCGAGCAATTGCTCAGAGATGAAAAGTGCCAGCACTGAAAGCTCTTGCTAGCCAGCACCCTTCCTTGGAAGCGCTTTTGTAGCCCTAAGAACACTGGGTCTCTGGGCTTTTCTAGCCACCTCATCTTCTGCTCATCCTCTCGCGCAGTCTAAAGAGAGCTCAGGTGAGAAATTGCAAACATCGAGCAATTGCTGTGAGATGAAAAGTGCCAGCACTGAAAGCTGTTGCTAGCCAGCACCCTTCCTTGGAAGCGCTTTTGTAGCCCTAAGAACAGTGGAGCTCTGTGCTTCTCTAGCCATCTCATCTTCTGCTCATCCTCTCGCGCAGTCTAAAGAGAGCTCAGGTGAGAAATTGCAAACGTCGAGCAATTGCTCAGAGATGAAAAGTGCCAGCACTGAAAGCTGTTGCTAGCCAGCACCCTTCCTTGGAAGCGCTTTCACAGGCGCAGCAACACTGGGGCTTTGCGCTTCTCTACCCACCAAACGTCACGGTCATTCTCTTTCCGTCTCGTAGACACGAGCTGACAAAAGTGCAAACGTTGAGCAATTGCTCAGAGATGAAAAGTGCCAGCACTGAAAGCTCTTGCTAGCCAGTCCCCTTCCTTGGAAGCGCTTTTGTAGCCCTTAGAACAGTGGGGCTCTGGGCTTCTCTAGCCATCTAAACTTCTACTCATCCTCTCGCGCAGTCTAAAGAGAGCTCAGGTGAGAAATTGCAAACGTTGAGCAATTGCTCAGAGATGAAAAGTGCCAGCACTGAAAGATGTTGCTAGCCAGCACCCTTCCTTGGAAGCGCTTTTGTAGCCCTAAGATCACTGGGGCTCTGGGCTTCTCTAGCCACCTCATCTTCTGCTCATCCTCTCGCGCAGTCTAAAGAGCGCTCAGGTGAGAAATTGCAAACGTCGAGCAATTGCTCAGAGAGGAAAAGTGCCAGCACTGAAAGCTGTTGCTAGCCAGCACCCTTCCTTGGAAGCGCTTTCACAGGCGCAGCAACACTGGGGCTTTGCGCTTCTCTAACCACCAAACGTCACGGTCATTCTCTTTCCGTCTCGTAGACACGAGCTGAGAAAGTGCAAACGTTGAGCAATTGCTCAGAGATGAAAAGTGCCAGCACTGAAAGCTGTTGCTAGCCAGCCCCCTTCCTTGGAAGCGCTTTTGTAGCCCTGAGAACAGTGGAGCTCTGGGCTTCTCTAGCCATCTCATCTTCTGCTCATCCTCTCGCGCAGTCTAAAGAGAGCTCAGGTGAGACATTGCAAACGTCGAGCAATTGCTCAGAGATGAAAAGTGCCAGCACTGAAAGATGTTGCTAGCCAGCACCCTTCCTTGGAAGCGCTTTCACAGGCGCAGCAACACTGGGGCTTTGCGCTTCTCTACCCACCAAACGTCACGGTCATTCTCTTTCCGTCTCGTAGACACGAGCTGACAAAAGTGCAAACGTTGAGCAATTGCTCAGAGATGAAAAGTGCCAGCACTGAAAGCTCTTGCTAGCCAGTCCCCTTCCTTGGAAGCGCTTTTGTAGCCCTTAGAACAGTGGGGCTCTGGGCTTCTCTAGCCATCTAAACTTCTACTCATCCTCTCGCGCAGTCTAAAGAGAGCTCAGGTGAGAAATTGCAAACGTTGAGCAATTGCTCAGAGATGAAAAGTGCCAGCACTGAAAGCTGTTGCTAGCCAGCACCCTTCCTTGGAAGCGCTTTTGTAGCCCTAAGATCACTGGGGCTCTGGGCTTCTCTAGCCACCTCATCTTCTGCTCATCCTCTCGCGCACTCTAAAGAGCGCTCAGGTGAGAAATTGCAAACGTCGAGCAATTGCTCAGAGAGGAAAAGTGCCAGCACTGAAAGCTGTTGCTAGCCAGCACCCTTCCTTGGAAGCGCTTTCACAGGCGCAGCAACACTGGGGCTTTGCGCTTCTCTAACCACCAAACGTCACGGTCATTCTCTTTCCGTCTCGTAGACACGAGCTGAGAAAGTGCAAACGTTGAGCAATTGCTCAGAGATGAAAAGTGCCAGCACTGAAAGCTGTTGCTAGCCAGCCCCCTTCCTTGGAAGCGCTTTTGTAGCCCTGAGAACAGTGGAGCTCTGGGCTTCTCTAGCCATCTCATCTTCTGCTCATCCTCTCGCGCAGTCTAAAGAGAGCTCAGGTGAGAAATTGCAAACGTCGAGCAATTGCTCACAGATGAAAAGTGCCAGCACTGAAAGATGTTGCTAGCCAGCAGCCTTCCTTGGAAGCGCTTTCACAGGCGCAGCAACACTGGGGCTTTGCGCTTCTCTACCCACCAAACGTCACGGTCATTCTCTTTCCGTCTCGTAGACACGAGCTGACAAAAGTGCAAACGTTGAGCAATTGCTCAGAGATGAAAAGTGCCAGCACTGAAAGCTCTTGCTAGCCAGTCCCCTTCCTTGGAAGCGCTTTTGTAGCCCTTAGAACAGTGGGGCTCTGGGCTTCTCTAGCCATCTAAACTTCTACTCATCCTCTCGCGCAGTCTAAAGAGAGCTCAGGTGAGAAATTGCAAACGTTGAGCAATTGCTCAGAGATGAAAAGTGCCAGCACTGAAAGATGTTGCTAGCCAGCACCCTTCCTTGGAAGCGCTTTTGTAGCCCTAAGATCACTGGGGCTCTGGGCTTCTCTAGCCACCTCATCTTCTGCTCATCCTCTCGCGCACTCTAAAGAGCGCTCAGGTGAGAAATTGCAAACGTCGAGCAATTGCTCAGAGAGGAAAAGTGCCAGCACTGAAAGCTGTTGCTAGCCAGCTCCCTTCCTTGGAAGCGCTTTCACAGGCGCAGCAACACTGGGGCTTTGCGCTTCTCTAACCACCAAACGTCACGGTCATTCTCTTTCGGTCTCGTAGACACGAGCTGAGAAAGTGCAAACGTTGAGCAATTGCTCAGAGATGAAAAGTGCCAGCACTGAAAGCTGTTGCTAGCCAGCACCCTTCCTTGGAATCGCTTTTGTAGCCCTAAGAACAATGGGGCTCTGGGCTTCTCTAGCCACCTCATCTTCTGCTCATCCTCTCGCGCACTCTAAAGAGCGCTCAGGTGAGAAATGGCAAACGTCGAGCAATTGCTCAGAGATGAAAAGTGCCAGCACTGAAAGCTGTTGCTAGCCAGCCCCCTTCCTTGGAAGCGCTTTCACAGGTGCAGCAACACTGGGGCTTTGCGCTTCTCTAACCACCAAATGTCACGGTCACTATCTCTCCGTCCCGTAGACACGAGCTGAGAAATTGCAAACGTCGAGCAATTGCTCAGAGATGAAAAGTGCCAGCACTGAAAGCTGTTGCTAGCCAGCACCCTTCCTTGGAAGCGCTTTTGTAGCCCTAAGAACAGTGGAGCTGTGGGCTTCTCTAGCCACCTCATCTTCTGCTCATCCTCTCGCGCACTCTAAAGAGAGCTCAGGTGAGAAATTGCAAACGTCGAGCAATTGCTCAGAGATGAAAAGTGCCAGCACTGAAAGCTGTTGCTAGCCAGCCCCCTTCTTTGGAAGCGCTTTTGTAGGCCTAAGAACAGTGGAGCTCTGGGCTTCTCTAGCCACCTCATCTTCTGCTCATCCTCTCGCGCAGTCTAAAGAGAGCTCAGGTGAGAAATTGCAAACGTCGAGCAATTGCTCAGAGATGAAAAGTGCCAGCACTGAAAGCTCTTGCTAGCCAGCACCCTTCCTTGGAAGCGCTTTTGTAGCCCTAAGAACACTGGGTCTCTGGGCTTTTCTAGCCACCTCATCTTCTGCTCATCCTCTCGCGCAGTCTAAAGAGAGCTCAGGTGAGAAATTGCAAACATCGAGCAATTGCTGTGAGATGAAAAGTGCCAGCACTGAAAGCTGTTGCTAGCCAGCACCCTTCCTTGGAAGCGCTTTTGTAGCCCTAAGAACAGTGGAGCTCTGGGCTTCTCTAGCCATCTAAACTTCTGCTCATCCTCTCGCGCAGTCTAAAGAGAGCTCAGGTGAGAAATTGCAAACGTCGAGCAATTGCTCAGAGATGAAAAGTGCCAGCACTGAAAGCTGTTGCTAGCCAGCACCCTTCCTTGGAAGCGCTTTCACAGGCGCAGCAACACTGGGGCTTTGCGCTTCTCTAACCACCAAACATCACGGTCATTCTCTTTCCGTCTCGTAGACACGAGCTGAGAAAGTGCAAACGTTGAGCAATTGCTCAGAGATGAAAAGTGCCAGCACTGAAAGCTGTTGCTAGCCAGCCCCCTTCCTTGGAAGCGCTTTTGTAGCCCTGAGAACAGTGGAGCTCTGGGCTTCTCTAGCCATCTCATCTTCTGCTCATCCTCTCGCGCAGTCTAAAGAGAGCTCAGGTGAGAAATTGCAAACGTCGAGCAATTGCTCACAGATGAAAAGTGCCAGCACTGAAAGATGTTGCTAGCCAGCACCCTTCCTTGGAAGCGCTTTCACAGGCGCAGCAACACTGGGGCTTTGCGCTTCTCTACCCACCAAACGTCACGGTCATTCTCTTTCCGTCTCGTAGACACGAGCTGACAAATGTGCAAACGTTGAGCAATTGCTCAGAGATGAAAAGTGCCAGCACTGAAAGCTCTTGCTAGCCAGTCCCCTTACTTGGAAGCGCTTTTGTAGCCCTTAGAACAGTGGGGCTCTGGGCTTCTCTAGCCATCTAAACTTCTACTCATCCTCTCGCGCAGTCTAAAGAGAGCTCAGGTGAGAAATTGCAAACGTTGAGCAATTGCTCAGAGATGAAAAGTGCCAGCACTGAAAGATGTTGCTAGCCAGCACCCTTCCTTGGAAGCGCTTTTGTAGCCCTAAGATCACTGGGGCTCTGGGCTTCTCTAGCCACCTCATCTTCTGCTCATCCTCTCGCGCAGTCTAAAGAGCGCTCAGGTGAGAAATTGCAAACGTCGAGCAATTGCTCAGAGAGGAAAAGTGCCAGCACTGAAAGCTCTTGCTAGCCAGCACCCTTCCTTGGAAGCGCTTTCACAGGCGCAGCAACACTGGGGCTTTGCGCTTCTCTAACCACCAAACGTCACGGTCATTCTCTTTCCGTCTCGTAGACACGAGCTGAGAAAGTGCAAACGTTGAGCAATTGCTCAGAGATGAAAAGTGCCAGCACTGAAAGCTGTTGCTAGCCAGCACCCTTCCTTGGAAGCGCTTTTGTAGCCCTAAGAACAGTGGAGCTCTGGGCTTCTCTAGCCATCTCATCTTCTGCTCATCCTCTCGCGCAGTCTAAAGAGAGCTCAGGTGAGACATTGCAAACGTCGAGCAATTGCTCAGAGATGAAAAGTGCCAGCACTGAAAGCTGTTGCTAGCCAGCCCCCTTCCTTGGAAGCGCTTTCACAGGCGCAGCAACACTGGGGCTTTGCGCTTCTCTAACCACTAAACGTCACGGACACTATCTCTCCGTCTCGTAGACACGAGCTGAGAAATTGCAAACGTCGAGCAATTGCTCAGAGATGAAAAGTGCCAGCACTGAAAGATGTTGCTAGCCAGCACCCTTCCTTGGAAGCGCTGTCACAGGCGCAGCAACATTGGGGCTTTGCGCTTCTCTAGCCACCAAACGTCACGGTCATTCTCTTTCCGTCTCGTAGACACGAGCTGAGAAATTGCAAACGTCGAGCAATCGCTCAGAGATGAAAAGCACCAGCACTGAAAGCTGTTGCTAGCCAGCACCCTTCCTTGGAAGTGCTTTTGTAGGCCTAAGAACACTGGGACTCTGTGCTTTTCTATCCATCTAAACTTCTGCTCATCCTCTCGCGCAGTCTAAAGAGAGCTCAGGTGAGAAATTGCAAACGTCGAGCAATTGCTCAGAGATGAAAAGTGCCAGCACTGAAAGCTGTTGCTAGCCAGCACCCTTCCTTGGAAGCGCTTTCACAGGCGCAGCAACACTGGGGCTTTGCGCTTCTCTAACCACCAAACGTCACGGTCATTCTCTTTCGGTCTCGTAGACACGAGCTGAGAAATTGCAAACGTCGAGCAATTGCTCAGAGATGAAAAGTGCCAGCACTGAAAGCTGTTGCTAGCCAGCCCCCTTCCTTGGAAGCGCTTTTGTAGCCCTAAGAACAGTGGGGCTCTGGCCTTCTCTAGCCACCTCATCTTCTGCTCATCCTCTCGCGCAGTCTAAAGAGCGCTCAGGTGAGAAATTGCAAACGTCGAGCAATTGCTCAGAGATGAAAAGTGCCAGCACTGAAAGCTGTTGCTTAACAACACCCTTCCTTGGAAGCGCTTTCACAGGTGCAGCAACACTGGGGCTTTGCGCTTCTCTACCCACCAAAAGTCACGGTCACTATCTCTCCGTCTCGTAGACACGAGCTGAGAAAGTGCAAACGTCGAGCAATTGCTCAGAGATGAAAAGTGCCAGCACTGAAAGCTCTTGCTAGCCAGCCCCCTTCCTTGGAAGCGCTTTTGTAGCCCTAAGAACACTGGGGCTCTGGCGTTCTCTAGCCACCTCATCTTCTGCTCATCCTCTCGCGCACTCTAAAGAGCGCTCAGGTGAGAAATTGCAAACGTCGAGCAATTGCTCAGAGATGAAAAGTGCCAGCACTGAAAGCTGTTGCTAGCCAGCCCCCTTCCTTGGAAGCGCTTTCACAGGCGCAGCAACACTGGGGCTTTGCGCTTCTCTAACCACCAAACTTCACGGTCATTCTCTTTCCGTCTCGTAGACACGAGCTGAGAAAGTGCAAACGTTGAGCAATTGCTCAGAGATGAAAAGTGCCAGCACTGAAAGATGTTGCTAGCCAGCCCCCTTCCTTGGAAGCGCTTTTGTAGCCCTAAGAACACTGGGGCTCTGTGCTTCTCTAGCCATCTCATCTTCTGCTCATCCTCTCGCGCAGTCTAAAGAGAGCTCAGGTGAGACATTGCAAACGTCGAGAAATTGCTCAGAGATGAAAAGTGCCAGCACTGAAAGCTGTTGCTAGCCAGCACCCTTCCTTGGAAGCGCTTTCACAGGCGCAGCAACACTGGGGCTTTGCGCTTCTCTACCCACCAAACGTCACGGTCATTCTCTTTCCGTCTCGTAGACACGAGCTGAGAAATTGCAAACGTCGAGCAATTGCTCAGAGATGAAAAGCGCCAGCACTGAAAGCTGTTGCTAGCCAGCACCCTTCCTTGGCCGCGCTTTTGTAGCCCTAAGAACAGTGGAGCTCTGGGCTTCTCTAGCCATCTCATCTTCTGCTCATCCTCTCACGCAGTCTAAAGAGAGCTCAGGTGAGAAATTGCAAACGTCGAGCAATTGCTCAGAGATGAAAAGTGCCAGCACTGAAAGCTGTTGCTAGCCAGCACCCTTCCTTGGAAGCGCTTTCACAGGCGCAGCAACACTTGCTCTTTGCGCTTCTCTACCCACCAAACGTCACGGTCATTCTCTTTCCGTCTCGTAGACACGAGCTGAGAAATTGCAAATGTCGAGCAATTGCTCAGAGATGAAAAGTGCCAGCACTGAAAGCTGTTGCTAGCCAGCACCCTTCCTTGGCCGCGCTTTTGTAGCCCTAAGAACAGTGGAGCTCTGGGCTTCTCTAGCCATCTCATCTTCTGCTCATCCTCTCACGCAGTCTAAAGAGAGCTCAGGTGAGAAATTGCAAACGTCGAGCAATTGCTCACAGATGAAAAGTGCCAGCACTGAAAGATGTTGCTAGCCAGCACCCTTCCTTGGAAGCGCTTTTGTAGCCCTAAGAACACTGGGGCTCTGGGCTTCTCTAGCCACCTCATCTTCTGCTCATCCTCTCGCGCAGTCTAAAGAGCGCTCAGGTGAGAAATTGCAAACGTCGAGCAATTGCTCAGAGAGGAAAAGTGCCAGCACTGAAAGCTGTTGCTAGCCAGCACCCTTCCTTGGAAGCGCTTTTGTAGCCCTAAGAACAGTGGAGCTCTGGGCTTCTCTAGCCATCTCATCTTCTGCTCATCCTCTCGCGCACTCTAAAGAGAGCTCAGGTGAGAAATTGCAAACGTCGAGCAATTGCTCAGAGATGAAAAGTGCCAGCACTGAAAGCTGTTGCTAGCCAGCCCCCTTCCTTGGAAGCGCTTTCACAGGCGCAGCAACACTGGGGCTTTGCGCTTCTCTAACCACCAAACGTCACGGTCACTATCTCTCCGTCTCGTAGACACGAGCTGAGAAATTGCAAACGTCGAGCAATTGCTCAGAGATGAAAAGTGCCAGCACTGAAAGATGTTGCTAGCCAGCACCCTTCCTTGGAAGCGCTGTCACAGGCGCAGCAACACTGGGGCTTTGCGCTTCTCTACCCACCAAACGTCACGGTCATTCTCTTTCTGTCTCGTAGACACGAGCTGAGAAATTGCAAACGTCGAGCAATTGCTCAGAGATGAAAAGCGCCAGCACTGAAAGCTGTTGCTAGCCAGCACCCTTCCTTGGAAGCGCTTTTGTAGCCCTAAGAACAGTGGAGCTCTGGGCTTCTCTAGCCATCTCATCTTCTGCTCATCCTCTCACGCAGTCTAAAGAGAGCTGAGGTGAGAAATTGCAAACGTCGAGCAATTGCTCAGAGATGAAAAGTGCCAGCACTGAAAGATGTTGCTAGCCAGCACCCTTCCTTGGAAGCGCTTTTGTAGCCCTAAGAACAGTGGGGCTCTGTGCTTCTCTAGCCACCTCATCTTCTGCTCATCCTCTCGCGCAGTCTAAAGAGCGCTCAGGTGAGAAATTGCAAACGTCGAGCAATTGCTCAGAGATGAAAAGTGCCAGCACTGAAAGCTGTTGCTAGCCAGCACCCTTCCTTGGAAGCGCTTTTGTAGCCCTAAGAACAGTGGAGCTCTGGGCTTCTCTAGCCATCTCATCTTCTGCTCATCCTCTCGCGCAGTCTAAAGAGAGCTCAGGTGAGAAATTGCAAACGTCCAGCAATTGCTCAGAGATGAAAAGTGCCAGCACTGAAAGCTGTTGCTAGCCAGCACCCTTCCTTGGAAGCGCTTTCACAGGCGCAGCAACACTGGGGCTTTGCGCTTCTCTAACCACCAAACGTCACGGTCACTATCTCTCCGTCTCGTAGACACGAGCTGAGAAATTGCAAACGTCGAGCAATTGGTCACAGATGAAAAGTGCCAGCACTGAAAGATGTTGCTAGCCAGCACCCTTCCTTGGAAGCGCTGTCACAGGCGCAGCAACACTGGGGCTTTGCGCTTCTCTACCCACCAAACGTCACGGTCATTCTCTTTCCGTCTCGTAGACACGAGCTGAGAAATTGCAAACGTCGAGCAATTGCTCAGAGATGAAAAGCGCCAGCACTGAAAGATGTTGCTAGCCAGCCCCCTTCCTTGGAAGCGCTTTTGTAGCCCTAAGAACAGTGGGGCTCTGGGCTTCTCTAGCCACCTCATCTTCTGCTCATCCTCTCGCGCACTCTAAAGAGCGCTCAGGTGAGAAATTGCAAATGTCGAGCAATTGCTCAGAGAGGAAAAGTGCCAGCACTGAAAGCTGTTGCTAGCCAGCACCCTTCCTTGGAAGCGCTTTCACAGGCGCAGCAACACTGGGGCTTTGCGCTTCTCTACCCACCAAACGTCACGGTCACTATCTCTCCGTCTCGTAGACACGAGCTGAGAAATTGCAAACGTCGAGCAATTGCTCAGAGATGAAAAGTGCCAGCACTGAAAGCTGTTGCTAGCCAGCACCCTTCCTTGGAAGCGCTTTTGTAGCCCTAAGAACAGTGGGGCTCTGGGCTTCTCTAGCCACCTCATCTTCTGCTCATCCTCTCGCGCACTCTAAAGAGCGCTCAGGTGAGAAATTGCAAACGTCGAGCAATTGCTCAGAGAGGAAAAGTGCCAGCACTGAAAGCTGTTGCTAGCCAGCCCCCTTCCTTGGAAGCGCTTTCACAGGCGCAGCAACACTGGGGCTTTGCGCTTCTCTACCCACCAAACGTCACGGTCACTATCTCTCCGTCTCGTAGACACGAGCTGAGAAATTGCAAACGTCGAGCAATTGCTCACAGATGAAAAGTGCCAGCACTGAAAGATGTTGCTAGCCAGCACCCTTCCTTGGAAGCGCTTTTGTAGCCCTAAGAACACTGGGGCTCTGGGCTTCTCTAGCCACCTCATCTTCTGCTCATCCTCTCGCGCAGTCTAAAGAGAGCTCAGGTGAGAAATTGCAAACGTCGAGCAATTGCTCAGAGATGAAAAGTGCCAGCACTGAAAGCTGTTGCTAGCCAGCCCCCTTCCTTGGAAGCGCTTTCACAGGCGCAGCAACACTGGGGCTTTGCGCTTCTCTAACCACCAAACGTCACGGTCACTATCTCTCCGTCTCGTAGACACGAGCTGAGAAATTGCAAACGTCGAGCAATTGCTCACAGATGAAAAGTGCCAGCACTGAAAGATGTTGCTAGCCAGCCCCCTTCCTTGGAAGCGCTTTTGTAGCCCTAAGAACACTGGGGCTCTGGGCTTCTCTAGCCACCTCATCTTCTGCTCATCCTCTCGCGCAGTCTAAAGAGAGCTCAGGGGAGAAATTGCAAACGTCGAGCAATTGCTCAGAGATGAAAAGTGCCAGCACTGAAAGCTGTTGCTAGCCAGCCCCCTTCCTTGGAAGCGCTTTCACAGGCGCAGCAACACTGGGGCTTTGCGCTTCTCTAACCACCAAACTTCACGGTCATTCTCTTTCCGTCTCGTAGACACGAGCTGAGAAAGTGCAAACGTTGAGCAATTGCTCAGAGATGAAAAGTGCCAGCACTGAAAGCTCTTGCTAGCCAGCACCCTTCCTTGGAAGCGCTTTTGTAGCCCTAAGAACAGTGGGGCTCTGGGCTTCTCTAGCCATCTAAACTTCTGCTCATCCTCTCACGCAGTCTAAAGAGAGCTCAGGTGAGAAATTGCAAACGTCGAGCAATTGCTCAGAGATGAAAAGTGCCAGCACTGAAAGATGTTGCTAGCCAGCACCCTTCCTTGGAAGCGCTTTTGTAGCCCTAAGAACACTGGGTCTCTGGGCTTCTCTAGCCACCTCATC
This sequence comes from Sarcoramphus papa, assembly GCA_037962945.1. Lineage (NCBI taxonomy): Eukaryota > Metazoa > Chordata > Aves > Accipitriformes > Cathartidae > Sarcoramphus > Sarcoramphus papa. The sequence continues at coordinate 26,441,526 of CM075590.1, read as the reverse complement.
TTCTGCTCATCCTCTCGCGCAGTCTAAAGAGAGCTCAGGTGAGAAATTGCAAACGTCGAGCAATTGCTGAGAGATGAAAAGTGCCAGCACTGAAAGCTGTTGCTAGCCAGCACCCTTCCTTGGAAGCGCTTTTGTAGCCCTAAGAACAGTGGAGCTCTTGGCTTCTCTAGCCATCTAAACTTCTGCTCATCCTCTCGCGCAGTCTAAAGAGAGCTCAGGTGAGAAATTGCAAACGTCGAGCAATTGCTCAGAGATGAAAAGTGCCAGCACTGAAAGCTGTTGCTAGCCAGCACCCTTCCTTGGAAGCGCTTTCACAGGCGCAGCAACACTGGGGCTTTGCGCTTCTCTAACCACCAAACGTCACGGTCACTATCTCTCCGTCTCGTAGACACGAGCTGAGAAATTGCAAACGTCGAGCAATTGCTCAGAGATGAAAAGTGCCAGCACTGAAAGCTGTTGCTAGCCAGCACCCTTCCTTGGAAGCCCTTCACAGGCGCAGCAACACTGGGGCTTTGCGCTTCTCTAACCACCAAACGTCACGGTCATTCTCTTTCTGTCTCGTAGACACGAGCTGAGAAAGTGCAAAGGTTGAGCAATTGCTCAGAGATGAAAAGTGCCAGCACTGAAAGATGTTGCTAGCCAGCACCCTTCCTTGGAAGCGCTTTCACAGGCGCAGCAACACTGGGGCTTTGCGCTTCTCTAACCACCAAACGTCACGGTCATTCTCTTTCCGTCTCGTAGACACGAGCTGAGAAAGTGCAAACGTTGAGCAATTGCTCAGAGATGAAAAGTGCCAGCACTGAAAGCTGTTGCTAGCCAGCACCCTTCCTTGGAATCGCTTTTGTAGCCCTAAGAACAGTGGGGCTCTGTGCTTCTCTAGCCACCTCATCTTCTGCTCATCCTCTCGCGCAGTCTAAAGAGAGCTCAGGTGAGACATTGCAAACGTCGAGCAATTGCTCAGAGATGAAAAGTGCCAGCACTGAAAGCTGTTGCTAGCCAGCACCCTTCCTTGGAAGCGCTTTCACAGGCGCAGCAACACTGGGGCTTTGCGCTTCTCTAGCCACCAAACGTCACGGTCACTATCTCTCCGTCTCGTAGACACGAGCTGAGAAATTGCAAACGTCGAGCAATTGGTCACAGATGAAAAGTGCCAGCACTGAAAGCTGTTGCTAGCCAGCACCCTTCCTTGGAAGCGCTTTTGTAGACCTAAGAACACTGGGGCTCTGGCCTTCTCTAGCCACCTCATCTTCTGCTCATCCTCTCGCGCAGTCTAAAGAGAGCTCAGGTGAGACATTGCAAACGTCGAGCAATTGCTCAGAGATGAAAAGTGCCAGCACTGAAAGCTGTTGCTAGCCAGCACCCTTCCTTGGAAGCGCTTTTGTAGCCCTAAGAACAGTGGAGCTGTGGGCTTCTCTAGCCATCTCATCTTCTGCTCATCCTCTCGCGCAGTCTAAAGAGAGCTCAGGTGAGAAATTGCAAACGTCGAGCAATTGCTCAGAGATGAAAAGTGCCAGCACTGAAAGCTGTTGCTAGCCAGCCCCCTTCCTTGGAAGCGCTTTCACAGGCGCAGCAACACTGGGGCTTTGCGCTTCTCTAACCACCAAAGGTCACGGTCATTCTCTTTCCGTCTCGTAGACACGAGCTGAGAAAGTGCAAACGTTGAGCAATTGCTCAGAGATGAAAATTGCCAGCACTGAAAGCTCTTGCTAGCCAGCCCCCTTCCTTGGAAGCGCTTTTGTAGCCCTAAGAACAGTGGAGCTCTGGGCTTCTCTAGCCATCTCATCTTCTGCTCATCCTCTCGCGCAGTCTAAAGAGAGCTCAGGTGTGACATTGCAAACGTCGAGCAATTGCTCAGAGATGAAAAGTGCCAGCACTGAAAGCTCTTGCTAGCCAGCACCCTTCCTTGGAAGCGCTTTCACAGGCGCAGCAACACTGGGGCTTTGCGCTTCTCTAACCACCAAACGTCACGGTCACTATCTCTCCGTCTCGTAGACACGAGCTGAGAAATTGCAAACCTCGAGCAATTGCTCAGAGATGAAAAGTGCCAGCACTGAAAGCTGTTGCTAGCCAGCACCCTTCCTTGGAAGCGCTGTCACAGGCGCAGCAACACTGGGGCTTTGCGCTTCTCTAGCCACCAAAGGTCACGGTCATTCTCTTTCCGTCTCGTAGACACGAGCTGAGAAATTGCAAACGTCGAGCAATTGCTCAGAGATGAAAAGCGCCAGCACTGAAAGCTCTTGCTAGCCAGCCCCCTTCCTTGGAAGTGCTTTTGTAGGCCTAAGAACACTGGGACTCTGTGCTTTTCTAGCCATCTAAACTTCTGCTCATCCTCTCGCGCAGTCTAAAGAGAGCTCAGGTGAGAAATTGCAAACGTTGAGCAATTGCTCAGAGAGGAAAAGTGCCAGCACTGAAAGCTGTTGCTAGCCAGCCCCCTTCCTTGGAAGCGCTTTCACAGGCGCAGCAACACTGGGGCTTTGCGCTTCTCTAACCACCAAACGTCACGGTCATTCTCTTTCCGTCTCGTAGACACGAGCTGAGAAATTGCAAACGTCGAGCAATTGCTCAGAGATGAAAAGTGCCAGCACTGAAAGCTCTTGCTAGCCAGCCCCCTTCCTTGGAAGCGCTTTTGTAGCCCTAAGAACACTGGGGCTCTGGGCTTCTCTAGCCACCTCATCTTCTGCTCATCCTCTCGCGCAGTCTAAAGAGAGCTCAGGTGAGACATTGCAAACGTCGAGCAATTGCTCAGAGATGAAAAGTGCCAGCACTGAAAGCTCTTGCTAGCCAGCCCCCTTCCTTGGAAGCGCTTTCACAGGCGCAGCAACACTGGGGCTTTGCGCTTCTCTAACCACCAAACGTCACGGTCATTCTCTTTCCGTCTCGTAGACACGAGCTGAGAAATTGCAAACGTTGAGCAATTGCTCAGAGATGAAAAGTGCCAGCACTGAAAGCTGTTGCTAGCCAGCACCCTTCCTTGGAAGCGCTTTTGTAGCCCTAAGAACAGTGGAGCTCTGGGCTTCTCTAGCCATCTCATCTTCTGCTCATCCTCTCGCGCAGTCTAAAGAGAGCTCAGGTGAGAAATTGCAAACGTCGAGCAATTGCTGTGAGATGAAAAGTGCCAGCACTGAAAGCTGTTGCTAGCCAGCACCGTTCCTTGGAAGCTCTTTTGTAGCCCTAAGAACAGTGGAGCTCTGGGCTTCTCTAGCCATCTAAACTTCTGCACATCCTCTCGCGCAGTCTAAAGAGAGCTCAGGTGAGAAATTGCAAACGTCGAGCAATTGCTCAGAGATGAAAAGTGCCAGCACTGAAAGCTGTTGCTAGCCAGCCCCCTTCCTTGGAAGCGCTTTCACAGGCGCAGCAACACTGGGGCTTTGCGCTTCTCTACCCACCAAACGTCACGGTCACTATCTCTCCGTCTCGTAGACACGAGCTGAGAAATTGCAAACGTCGAGCAATTGGTCACAGATGAAAAGTGCCAGCACTGAAAGATGTTGCTAGCCAGCACCCTTCCTTGGAAGCGCTGTCACAGGCGCAGCAACACTGGGGCTTTGCGCTTCTCTAGCCACCAAACGTCACGGTCATTCTCTTTCGGTCTCGTAGACACAAGCTGAGAAATTGCAAACGTCGAGCAATTGCTCAGAGATGAAAAGTGCCAGCACTGAAAGCTGTTGCTAGCCAGCCCCCTTCCTTGGAAGTGCTTTTGTAGGCCTAAGAACACTGGGACTCTGTGCTTTTCTAGCCATCTAAACTTCTGCACATCCTCTCGCGCAGTCTAAAGAGAGCACAGGTGAGAAATTGCAAACGTTGAGCAATTGCTGAGAGATGAAAAGTGCCAGCACTGAAAGCTGTTGCTAGCCAGCCCCCTTCCTTGGAAGCGCTTTCACAGGCGCAGCAACACTGGGGCTTTGCGCTTCTCTACCCACCAAACGTCACGGTCATTCTCTTTCCGTCTCGTAGACACGAGCTGAGAAATTGCAAACGTCGAGCAATTGCTCAGAGATGAAAAGTGCCAGCACTGAAAGCTCTTTCTAGCCAGCACCCTTCCTTGGAAGCGCTTTTGTAGCCCTAAGAACAGTGGGGCTCTGTGCTTCTCTAGCCACCTCATCTTCTGCTCATCCTCTCGCGCAGCATAAAGAGCGCTCAGGTGAGAAATTGCAAACGTCGAGCAATTGCTCAGAGATGAAAAGTGCCAGCACTGAAAGCTGTTGCTAGCCAGCCCCCTTCCTTGGAAGCGCTTTCACAGGTGCAGCAACACTGGGGCTTTGCGCTTCTCTAACCACCAAACGTCACGGTCACTATCTCTCCGTCTCGTAGACACGAGCTGAGAAATTGCAAACGTCGAGCAATTGCTCAGAGATGAAAAGTGCCAGCACTGAAAGCTCTTGCTAGCCAGCACCCTTCCTTGGAAGCGCTTTTGTAGCCCTAAGAACAGTGGGGCTCTGGGCTTCTCTAGCCACCTCATCTTCTGCTCATCCTCTCGCGCAGTCTAAAGAGAGCTCAGGTGTGACATTGCAAACGTCGAGCAATTGCTCAGAGATGAAAAGTGCCAGCACTGAAAGCTGTTGCTAGCCAGCCCCCTTCCTTGGAAGCGCTTTCACAGGCGCAGCAACACTGGGGCTTTGCGCTTCTCTAACCACCAAAGGTCACGGTCATTCTCTTTCCGTCTCGTAGACACGAGCTGAGAAAGTGCAAACGTTGAGCAATTGCTCAGAGATGAAAAGTGCCAGCACTGAAAGCTGTTGCTAGCCAGCATCCTTCCTTGGAAGCGCTTTTGTAGCCCTAATAACAGTGGGGCTCTGGGCTTCTCTAGCCATCTCATCTTCTGCTCATCCTCTCGCGCACTCTAAAGAGCGCTCAGGTGAGAAATTGCAAACGTCGAGCAATTGCTCAGAGATGAAAAGTGCCAGCACTGAAAGCTGTTGCTAGCCAGCACCCTTCCTTGGAAGCGCTTTCACAGGCGCAGCAACACTGGGGCTTTGCGCTTCTCTAACCACCAAACGTCACGGTCATTCTCTTTCCGTCTCGTAGACACGAGCTGAGAAAGTGCAAACGTTGAGCAATTGCTCAGAGATGAAAAGTGCCAGCACTGAAAGCTGTTGCTAGCCAGCACCCTTCCTTGGAAGCGCTTTTGTAGCCCTAAGAACAGTGGGGCTCTGTGCTTCTCTAGCCACCTCATCTTCTGCTCATCCTCTCGCGCAGTCTAAAGAGAGCTCAGGTGAGAAATTGCAAACGTCGAGCAATTGCTCAGAGATGAAAAGTGCCAGCACTGAAAGCTGTTGCTAGCCAGCACCCTTCCTTGGAAGCGCTTTCACAGGCGCAGCAACACTGGGGCTTTGCGCTTCTCTAACCACCAAACGTCACGGTCATTCTCTTTCCGTCTCGTAGACACGAGCTGAGAAAGTGCAAACGTTGAGCAATTGCTCAGAGATGAAAAGTGCCAGCACTGAAAGCTCTTGCTAGCCAGCCCCCTTCCTTGGAAGCGCTTTTGTAGCCCTAAGAAGAGTGGAGCTCTGGGCTTCTCTAGCCATCTAAACTTCTGCTCATCCTCTCGCGCAGTCTAAAGAGAGCTCAGGTGAGAAATTGCAAACGTCGAGCAATTGCTGTGAGATGAAAAGTGCCAGCACTGAAAGCTGTTGCTAGCCAGCACCCTTCCTTGGAAGCGCTTTTGTAGCCCTAAGAACAGTGGAGCTCTTGGCTTCTCTAGCCATCTAAACTTCTGCTCATCCTGTCGCGCAGTCTAAAGAGAGCTCAGGTGAGAAATTGCAAATGTTGAGCAATTGCTCAGAGATGAAAAGTGCCAGCACTGAAAGCTGTTGCTAGCCAGCCCCCTTCCTTGGAAGCGCTTTTGTAGCCCTAAGAACAGTGGAGCTGTGGGCTTCTCTAGCCATCTCATCTTCTGCTCATCCTCTCACGCAGTCTAAAGAGCGCTCAGGTGAGAAATTGCAAACGTCGAGCAATTGCTCAGAGATGAAAAGTGCCAGCACTGAAAGCTGTTGCTAGCCAGCACCCTTCCTTGGAAGCGCTTTCACAGGCGCAGCAACACTGGGGCTTTGCGCTTCTCTAACCACCAAACGTCACGGTCACTATCTCTCCGTCTCGTAGACACGAGCTGAGAAAGTGCAAACGTCGAGCAATTGCTCAGAGATGAAAAGTGCCAGCACTGAAAGATGTTGCTAGCCAGCACCCTTCCTTGGAAGCGCTTTCACAGGCGCAGCAACACTGGGGCTTTGCGCTTCTCTACCCACCAAACGTCACGGTCATTCTCTTTCCGTCTCGTAGACACGAGCTGAGAAATTGCAAACGTCGAGCAATTGCTGAGAGATGAAAAGTGCCAGCACTGAAAGCTGTTGCTAGCCAGCACCCTTCCTTGGAAGCGCTTTCACAGGCGCAGCAACACTGGGGCTTTACGCTTCTCTACCCACCAAACGTCACGGTCATTCTCTTTCGGTCTCGTAGACACGAGCTGAGAAATTGCAAACGTCGAGCAATTGCTCAGAGATGAAAAGTGCCAGCACTGAAAGTTGTTGATAGCCAGCACCCTTCTTTGGAAGTGCTTTTGTAGCCCTAAGAACACTGGGGCTGTGGGCTTCTCTACCCACCTCATCTTCTGCTCATCCTCTCGCGCAGTCTAAAGAGCGCTCAGGTGAGAAATTGCAAACGTCGAGCAATTGCTCAGAGATGAAAAGTGCCAGCACTGAAAGCTGTTGCTAGCCAGCACCCTTCCTTGGCCGCGCTTTTGTAGCCCTAAGAACAGTGGAGCTCTGGGCTTCTCTAGCCATCTCATCTTCTGCTCATCCTCTCACGCAGTCTAAAGAGAGCTCAGGTGAGAAATTGCAAACGTCGAGCAATTGCTCACAGATGAAAAGTGCCAGCACTGAAAGATGTTGCTAGCCAGCACCCTTCCTTGGAAGCGCTTTTGTAGCCCTAAGAACAGTGGGGCTCTGTGCTTCTCTAGCCACCTCATCTTCTGCTCATCCTCTCGCGCAGTCTAAAGAGCGCTCAGGTGAGAAATTGCAAACGTCGAGCAATTGCTCAGAGATGAAAAGTGCCAGCACTGAAAGCTGTTGCTAGCCAGCACCCTTCCTTGGAAGCGCTTTTGTAGCCCTAAGAACAGTGGAGCTCTGGGCTTCTCTAGCCATCTCATCTTCTGCTCATCCTCTCGCGCACTCTAAAGAGAGCTCAGGTGAGAAATTGCAAACGTCGAGCAATTGCTCAGAGATGAAAAGTGCCAGCACTGAAAGCTGTTGCTAGCCAGCCCCCTTCCTTGGAAGCGCTTTCACAGGCGCAGCAACACTGGGGCTTTGCGCTTCTCTAACCACCAAACGTCACGGTCACTATCTCTCCGTCTCATAGACACGAGCTGAGAAATTGCAAACGTCGAGCAATTGGTCACAGATGAAAAGTGCCAGCACTGAAAGATGTTGCTAGCCAGCACCCTTCCTTGGAAGCGCTTTCACAGGCGCAGCAACACTGGGGCTTTGCGCTTCTCTACCCACCAAACGTCACGGTCATTCTCTTTCCGTCTCGTAGACACGAGCTGAGAAATTGCAAACGTCGAGCAATTGCTCAGAGATGAAAAGCGCCAGCACTGAAAGCTGTTGCTAGCCAGCACCCTTCCTTGGCCGCGCTTTTGTAGCCCTAAGAACAGTGGAGCTCTGGGCTTCTCTAGCCATCTCATCTTCTGCTCATCCTCTCACGCACTCTAAAGAGAGCTCAGGTGAGAAATTGCAAACGTCGAGCAATTGCTCACAGATGAAAAGTGCCAGCACTGAAAGATGTTGCTAGCCAGCACCCTTCCTTGGAAGCGCTTTTGTAGCCCTAAGAACAGTGGGGCTCTGTGCTTCTCTAGCCACCTCATCTTCTGCTCATCCTCTCGCGCAGTCTAAAGAGCGCTCAGGTGAGAAATTGCAAACGTCGAGCAATTGCTCAGAGATTAAAAGTGCCAGCACTGAAAGCTGTTGCTAGCCAGCACCCTTCCTTGGAAGCGCTTTTGTAGCCCTAAGAACAGTGGAGCTCTGGGCTTCTCTAGCCATCTCATCTTCTGCTCATCCTCTCGCGCAGTCTAAAGAGAGCTCAGGTGAGAAATTGCAAACGTCCAGCAATTGCTCAGAGATGAAAAGTGCCAGCACTGAAAGCTGTTGCTAGCCAGCACCCTTCCTTGGAAGCGCTTTCACAGGCGCAGCAACACTGGGGCTTTGCGCTTCTCTAACCACCAAACGTCACGGTCACTATCTCTCCGTCTTGTAGACACGAGCTGAGAAATTGCAAACGTCGAGCAATTGGTCACAGATGAAAAGTGCCAGCACTGAAAGATGTTGCTAGCCAGCACCCTTCCTTGGAAGCGCTGTCACAGGCGCAGCAACACTGGGGCTTTGCGCTTCTCTACCCACCAAACGTCACGGTCATTCTCTTTCCGTCTCGTAGACACGAGCTGAGAAATTGCAAACGTCGAGCAATTGCTCAGAGATGAAAAGCGCCAGCACTGAAAGATGTTGCTAGCCAGCCCCCTTCCTTGGAAGCGCTTTTGTAGCCCTAAGAACAGTGGGGCTCTGGGCTTCTCTAGCCACCTCATCTTCTGCTCATCCTCTCGCGCACTCTAAAGAGCGCTCAGGTGAGAAATTGCAAATGTCGAGCAATTGCTCAGAGAGGAAAAGTGCCAGCACTGAAAGCTGTTGCTAGCCAGCACCCTTCCTTGGAAGCGCTTTCACAGGTGCAGCAACACTGGGGCTTTGCGCTTCTCTACCCACCAAACGTCACGGTCACTATCTCTCCGTCTCGTAGACACGAGCTGAGAAATTGCAAACGTCGAGCAATTGCTCAGAGATGAAAAGTGCCAGCACTGAAAGCTGTTGCTAGCCAGCACCCTTCCTTGGAAGCGCTTTTGTAGCCCTAAGAACAGTGGGGCTCTGGGCTTCTCTAGCCACCTCATCTTCTGCTCATCCTCTCGCGCACTCTAAAGAGCGCTCAGGTGAGAAATTGCAAACGTCGAGCAATTGCTCAGAGAGGAAAAGTGCCAGCACTGAAAGCTGTTGCTAGCCAGCACCCTTCCTTGGAAGCGCTTTCACAGGCGCAGCAACACTGGGGCTTTGCGCTTCTCTACCCACCAAACGTCACGGTCACTATCTCTCCGTCTCGTAGACACGAGCTGAGAAATTGCAAACGTCGAGCAATTGCTCACAGATGAAAAGTGCCAGCACTGAAAGATGTTGCTAGCCAGCACCCTTCCTTGGAAGCGCTTTTGTAGCCCTAAGAACACTGGGGCTCTGGGCTTCTCTAGCCACCTCCTCTTCTGCTCATCCTCTCGCGCACTCTAAAGAGAGCTCAGGTGAGAAATTGCAAACGTCGAGCAATTGCTCAGAGATGAAAAGTGCCAGCACTGAAAGATGTTGCTAGCCAGCACCCTTCCTTGGAAGCGCTTTCACAGGCGCAGCAACACTGGGGCTTTGCGCTTCTCTAACCACCAAACGTCACGGTCACTATCTCTCCGTCTCGTAGACACGAGCTGAGAAATTGCAAACGTCGAGCAATTGCTCACAGATGAAAAGTGCCAGCACTGAAAGATGTTGCTAGCCAGCACCCTTCCTTGGAAGCGCTTTTGTAGGCCTAAGAACACTGGGGCTCTGGGCTTCTCTAGCCACCTCATCTTCTGCTCATCCTCTCGCGCAGTCTAAAGAGAGCTCAGGGGAGAAATTGCAAACGTCGAGCAATTGCTCAGAGATGAAAAGTGCCAGCACTGAAAGCTGTTGCTAGCCAGCCCCCTTCCTTGGAAGCGCTTTCACAGGCGCAGCAACACTGGGGCTTTGCGCTTCTCTAACCACCAAACTTCACGGTCATTCTCTTTCCGTCTCGTAGACACGAGCTGAGAAAGTGCAAACGTTGAGCAATTGCTCAGAGATGAAAAGTGCCAGCACTGAAAGCTCTTGCTAGCCAGCACCCTTCCTTGGAAGCGCTTTTGTAGCCCTAAGAACAGTGGGGCTCTGGGCTTCTCTAGCCATCTAAACTTCTGCTCATCCTCTCACGCAGTCTAAAGAGAGCTCAGGTGAGAAATTGCAAACGTCGAGCAATTGCTCAGAGATGAAAAGTGCCAGCACTGAAAGATGTTGCTAGCCAGCCCCCTTCCTTGGAAGCGCTTTTGTAGCCCTAAGAACACTGGGTCTCTGGGCTTCTCTAGCCACCTCATCTTCTGCTCATCCTCTCGCGCAGTCTAAAGAGAGCTCAGGTGAGAAATTGCAAACGTCGAGCAATTGCTGTGAGATGAAAAGTGCCAGCACTGAAAGCTGTTGCTAGCCAGCACCCTTCCTTGGAAGCGCTTTTGTAGCCCTAAGAACAGTGGAGCTCTTGGCTTCTCTAGCCATCTAAACTTCTGCTCATCCTCTCGCGCAGTCTAAAGAGAGCTCAGGTGAGAAATTGCAAACGTCGAGCAATTGCTCAGAGATGAAAAGTGCCAGCACTGAAAGCTGTTGCTAGCCAGCCCCCTTCCTTGGAAGCGCTTTCACAGGCGCAGCAACACTGGGGCTTTGCGCTTCTCTAACCACCAAACGTCACGGTCACTATCTCTCCGTCTCGTAGACACGAGCTGAGAAATTGCAAACGTCGAGCAATTGCTCAGAGATGAAAAGTGCCAGCACTGAAAGCTGTTGCTAGCCAGCACCCTTCCTTGGAAGCCCTTCACAGGCGCAGCAACACTGGGGCTTTGCGCTTCTCTAACCACCAAACGTCACGGTCATTCTCTTTCTGTCTCGTAGACACGAGCTGAGAAATTGCAAACGTCGAGCAATTGCTCAGAGATGAAAAGTGCCAGCACTGAAAGATGTTGCTAGCCAGCACCCTTCCTTGGAAGCGCTTTCACAGGCGCAGCAACACTGGGGCTTTGCGCTTCTCTAACCACCAAACGTCACGGTCATTCTCTTTCCGTCTCGTAGACACGAGCTGAGAAAGTGCAAACGTTGAGCAATTGCTCAGAGATGAAAAGTGCCAGCACTGAAAGCTGTTGCTAGCCAGCACCCTTCCTTGGAAGCGCTTTTGTAGCCCTAAGAACAGTGGGGCTCTGTGCTTCTCTAGCCACCTCATCTTCTGCTCATCCTCTCGCGCAGTCTAAAGAGAGCTCAGGTGAGACATTGCAAACGTCGAGCAATTGCTCAGAGATGAAAAGTGCCAGCACTGAAAGCTGTTGCTAGCCAGCACCCTTCCTTGGAAGCGCTTTCACAGGCGCAGCAACACTGGGGCTTTGCGCTTCTCTACCCACCAAACGTCACGGTCACTATCTCTCCGTCTCGTAGACACGAGCTGAGAAATTGCAAACGTCGAGCAATTGGTCACAGATGAAAAGTGCCAGCACTGAAAGATGTTGCTAGCCAGCACCCTTCCTTGGAAGCGCTGTCACAGGCGCAGCAACACTGGGGCTTTGCGCTTCTCTAGCCACCAAACGTCACGGTCATTCTCTTTCGGTCTCGTAGACACGAGCTGAGAAATTGCAAACGTCGAGCAATCGCTCAGAGATGAAAAGTGCCAGCACTGAAAGCTGTTGCTAGCCAGCACCCTTCCTTGGAAGCGCTTTTGTAGCCCTAAGAACAGTGGAGCTCTGGGCTTCTCTAGCCATCTAAACTTCTTCTCATCCTCTCACGCAGTCTCAAGAGAGCTCAGGTGAAAAATTGCAAATGTCGAGCAATTGCTCAGAGATGAAAAGTGCCAGCACTGAAAGCTGTTGCTAGCCAGCACCCTTCCTTGGAAGCGCTTTTGTAGACCTAAGAACACTGGGGCTCTGGCCTTCTCTAGCCACCTCATCTTCTGCTCATCCTCTCGCGCAGTCTAAAGAGAGCTCAGGTGAGACATTGCAAACGTCGAGCAATTGCTCAGAGATGAAAAGTGCCAGCACTGAAAGCTGTTGCTAGCCAGCACCCTTCCTTGGAAGCGCTTTTGTAGCCCTAAGAACAGTGGAGCTGTGGGCTTCTCTAGCCATCTCATCTTCTGCTCATCCTCTCGCGCAGTCTAAAGAGAGCTCAGGTGAGAAATTGCAAACGTCGAGCAATTGCTCAGAGATGAAAAGTGCCAGCACTGAAAGCTGTTGCTAGCCAGCCCCCTTCCTTGGAAGCGCTTTCACAGGCGCAGCAACACTGGGGCTTTGCGCTTCTCTAACCACCAAAGGTCACGCTCATTCTCTTTCCGTCTCGTAGACACGAGCTGAGAAAGTGCAAACGTTGAGCAATTGCTCAGAGATGAAAAGTGCCAGCACTGAAAGCTCTTGCTAGCCAGCCCCCTTCCTTGGAAGCGCTTTTGTAGCCCTAAGAACAGTGGAGCTCTGGGCTTCTCTAGCCATCTCATCTTCTGCTCATCCTCTCGCGCAGTCTAAAGAGAGCTCAGGTGTGACATTGCAAACGTCGAGCAATTGCTCAGAGATGAAAAGTGCCAGCACTGAAAGCTGTTGCTAGCCAGCCCCCTTCCTTGGAAGCGCTTTCACAGGCGCAGCAACACTGGGGCTTTGCGCTTCTCTAACCACCAAACGTCACGGTCACTATCTCTCCGTCTCGTAGACACGAGCTGAGAAATTGCAAACCTCGAGCAATTGCTCAGAGATGAAAAGTGCCAGCACTGAAAGCTGTTGCTAGCCAGCACCCTTCCTTGGAAGCGCTGTCACAGGCGCAGCAACACTGGGGCTTTGCGCTTCTCTACCCACCAAAGGTCACGGTCATTCTCTTTCCGTCTCGTAGACACGAGCTGAGAAATTGCAAACGTCGAGCAATTGCTCAGAGATGAAAAGCGCCAGCACTGAAAGCTCTTGCTAGCCAGCCCCCTTCCTTGGAAGTGCTTTTGTAGGCCTAAGAACACTGGGACTCTGTGCTTTTCTAGCCATCTAAACTTCTGCTCATCCTCTCGCGCAGTCTAAAGAGAGCTCAGGTGAGAAATTGCAAACGTTGAGCAATTGCTCAGAGAGGAAAAGTGCCAGCACTGAAAGCTGTTGCTAGCCAGCACCCTTCCTTGGAAGCGCTTTCACAGGCGCAGCAACACTGGGGCTTTGCGCTTCTCTAACCACCAAACGTCACGGTCATTCTCTTTCGGTCTCGTAGACACGAGCTGAGAAAGTGCAAACGTCGAGCAATTGCTCAGAGATGAAAAGTGCCAGCACTGAAAGCTGTTGCTAGCCAGCCCCCTTCCTTGGAAGCGCTTTTGTAGCCCTAAGAACACTGGGGCTCTGGGCTTCTCTAGCCACCTCATCTTCTGCTCATCCTCTCGCGCAGTCTAAAGAGCGCTCAGGTGAGAAATTGCAAACGTCGAGCAATTGCTCAGAGATGAAAAGTGCCAGCACTGAAAGCTCTTGCTAGCCAGCCCCCTTCCTTGGAAGCGCTTTCACAGGCGCAGCAACACTGGGGCTTTGCGCTTCTCTAACCACCAAACGTCACGGTCATTCTCTTTCCGTCTCGTAGACACGAGCTGAGAAATTGCAAACGTTGAGCAATTGCTCAGAGATGAAAAGTGCCAGCACTGAAAGCTGTTGCTAGCCAGCACCCTTCCTTGGAAGCGCTTTTGTAGCCCTAAGAACAGTGGAGCTCTGGGCTTCTCTAGCCATCTCATCTTCTGCTCATCCTCTCGCGCAGTCTAAAGAGAGCTCAGGTGAGAAATTGCAAACGTCGAGCAATTGCTGTGAGATGAAAAGTGCCAGCACTGAAAGCTGTTGCTAGCCAGCACCGTTCCTTGGAAGCTCTTTTGTAGCCCTAAGAACAGTGGAGCTCTGGGCTTCTCTAGCCATCTCATCTTCTGCACATCCTCTCGCGCAGTCTAAAGAGAGCTCAGGTGAGAAATTGCAAACGTCGAGCAATTGCTCAGAGATGAAAAGTGCCAGCACTGAAAGCTGTTGCTAGCCAGCACCCTTCCTTGGAAGCGCTTTCACAGGCGCAGCAACACTGGGGCTTTGCGCTTCTCTACCCACCAAACGTCACGGTCACTATCTCTCCGTCTCGTAGACACGAGCTGAGAAATTGCAAACGTCGAGCAATTGGTCACAGATGAAAAGTGCCAGCACTGAAAGATGTTGCTAGCCAGCACCCTTCCTTGGAAGCGCTGTCACAGGCGCAGCAACACTGGGGCTTTGCGCTTCTCTAGCCACCAAACGTCACGGTCATTCTCTTTCGGTCTCGTAGACACGAGCTGAGAAATTGCAAACGTCGAGCAATTGCTCAGAGATGAAAAGTGCCAGCACTGAAAGCTGTTGCTAGCCAGCCCCCTTCCTTGGAAGTGCTTTTGTAGGCCTAAGAACACTGGGACTCTGTGCTTTTCTAGCCATCTAAACTTCTGCTCATCCTCTCGCGCAGTCTAAAGAGAGCTCAGGTGAGAAATTGCAAACGTTGAGCAATTGCTGAGAGATGAAAAGTGCCAGCACTGAAAGCTGTTGCTAGCCAGCCCCCTTCCTTGGAAGCGCTTTCACAGGCGCAGCAACACTGGGGCTTTGCGCTTCTCTAACCACCAAACGTCACGGTCATTCTCTTTCGGTCTCGTAGACACGAGCTGAGAAATTGCAAACGTCGAGCAATTGCTCAGAGATGAAAAGTGCCAGCACTGAAAGCTCTTTCTAGCCAGCACCCTTCCTTGGAAGCGCTTTTGTAGCCCTAAGAACAGTGGGGCTCTGTGCTTCTCTAGCCACCTCATCTTCTGCTCATCCTCTCGCGCAGTCTAAAGAGCGCTCAGGTGAGAAATTGCAAACGTCGAGCAATTGCTCAGAGATGAAAAGTGCCAGCACTGAAAGCTGTTGCTAGCCAGCCCCCTTCCTTGGAAGCGCTTTCACAGGTGCAGCAACACTGGGGCTTTGCGCTTCTCTAACCACCAAACGTCACGGTCACTATCTCTCCGTCTCGTAGACACGAGCTGAGAAATTGCAAACGTCGAGCAATTGCTCAGAGATGAAAAGTGCCAGCACTGAAAGATGTTGCTAGGCAGCACCCTTCCTTGGAAGCGCTTTTGTAGCCCTAAGAACAGTGGAGCTGTGGGCTTCTCTAGCCACCTCATCTTCTGCTCATCCTCTCGCGCAGTCTAAAGAGAGCTCAGGTGTGACATTGCAAACGTCGAGCAATTGCTCAGAGATGAAAAGTGCCAGCACTGAAAGCTGTTGCTAGCCAGCCCCCTTCCTTGGAAGCGCTTTCACAGGCGCAGCAACACTGGGGCTTTGCGCTTCTCTAACCACCAAAGGTCACGGTCATTCTCTTTCCGTCTCGTAGACACGAGCTGAGAAAGTGCAAACGTTGAGCAATTGCTCAGAGATGAAAAGTGCCAGCACTGAAAGCTGTTGCTAGCCAGCATCCTTCCTTGGAAGCGCTTTTGTAGCCCTAAGAACAGTGGGGCTCTGGGCTTCTCTAGCCATCTCATCTTCTGCTCATCCTCTCGCGCACTCTAAAGAGCGCTCAGGTGAGAAATTGCAAACGTCGAGCAATTGCTCAGAGATGAAAAGTGCCAGCACTGAAAGCTGTTGCTAGCCAGCCCCCTTCCTTGGAAGCGCTTTCACAGGCGCAGCAACACTGGGGCTTTGCGCTTCTCTAACCACCAAACGTCACGGTCATTCTCTTTCCGTCTCGTAGACACGAGCTGAGAAAGTGCAAACGTTGAGCAATTGCTCAGAGATGAAAAGTGCCAGCACTGAAAGCTGTTGCTAGCCAGCACCCTTCCTTGGAAGCGCTTTTGTAGCCCTAAGAACAGTGGGGCTCTGTGCTTCTCTAGCCACCTCATCTTCTGCTCATCCTCTCGCGCAGTCTAAAGAGAGCTCAGGTGAGAAATTGCAAACGTCGAGCAATTGCTCAGAGATGAAAAGTGCCAGCACTGAAAGCTGTTGCTAGCCAGCACCCTTCCTTGGAAGCGCTGTCACAGGCGCAGCAACACTGGGGCTTTGCGCTTCTCTAACCACCAAACGTCACGGTCACTATCTCTCCGTCTCATAGACACGAGCTGAGAAATTGCAAACGTCGAGCAATTGGTCACAGATGAAAAGTGCCAGCACTGAAAGATGTTGCTAGCCAGCACCCTTCCTTGGAAGCGCTGTCACAGGCGCAGCAACACTGGGGCTTTGCGCTTCTCTAACCACCAAACGTCACGGTCATTCTCTTTCCGTCTCGTAGACACGAGCTGAGAAATTGCAAACGTCGAGCAATTGCTCAGAGATGAAAAGCGCCAGCACTGAAAGCTGTTGCTAGCCAGCACCCTTCCTTGGCCGCGCTTTTGTAGCCCTAAGAACAGTGGAGCTCTGGGCTTCTCTAGCCATCTCATCTTCTGCTCATCCTCTCACGCACTCTAAAGAGAGCTCAGGTGAGAAATTGCAAACGTCGAGCAATTGCTCAGAGATGAAAAGTGCCAGCACTGAAAGATGTTGCTAGCCAGCACCCTTCCTTGGAAGCGCTTTTGTAGCCCTAAGAACAGTGGGGCTCTGGGCTTCTCTAGCCACCTCATCTTCTGCTCATCCTCTCGCGCAGTCTAAAGAGCGCTCAGGTGAGAAATTGCAAACGTCGAGCAATTGCTCAGAGATTAAAAGTGCCAGCACTGAAAGCTGTTGCTAGCCAGCACCCTTCCTTGGAAGCGCTTTTGTAGCCCTAAGAACAGTGGAGCTCTGGGCTTCTCTAGCCATCTCATCTTCTGCTCATCCTCTCGCGCAGTCTAAAGAGAGCTCAGGTGAGAAATTGCAAACGTCCAGCAATTGCTCAGAGATGAAAAGTGCCAGCACTGAAAGCTGTTGCTAGCCAGCACCCTTCCTTGGAAGCGCTTTCACAGGCGCAGCAACACTGGGGCTTTGCGCTTCTCTAACCACCAAACGTCACGGTCACTATCTCTCCGTCTTGTAGACACGAGCTGAGAAATTGCAAACGTCGAGCAATTGGTCACAGATGAAAAGTGCCAGCACTGAAAGATGTTGCTAGCCAGCACCCTTCCTTGGAAGCGCTGTCACAGGCGCAGCAACACTGGGGCTTTGCGCTTCTCTACCCACCAAACGTCACGGTCATTCTCTTTCCGTCTCGTAGACACGAGCTGAGAAATTGCAAACGTCGAGCAATTGCTCAGAGATGAAAAGCGCCAGCACTGAAAGATGTTGCTAGCCAGCCCCCTTCCTTGGAAGCGCTTTTGTAGCCCTAAGAACAGTGGGGCTCTGGGCTTCTCTAGCCACCTCATCTTCTGCTCATCCTCTCGCGCACTCTAAAGAGCGCTCAGGTGAGAAATTGCAAATGTCGAGCAATTGCTCAGAGAGGAAAAGTGCCAGCACTGAAAGCTGTTGCTAGCCAGCACCCTTCCTTGGAAGCGCTTTCACAGGCGCAGCAACACTGGGGCTTTGCGCTTCTCTACCCACCAAACGTCACGGTCACTATCTCTCCGTCTCGTAGACACGAGCTGAGAAATTGCAAACGTCGAGCAATTGCTCAGAGATGAAAAGTGCCAGCACTGAAAGCTGTTGCTAGCCAGCACCCTTCCTTGGAAGCGCTTTTGTAGCCCTAAGAACAGTGGGGCTCTGGGCTTCTCTAGCCACCTCATCTTCTGCTCATCCTCTCGCGCACTCTAAAGAGCGCTCAGGTGAGAAATTGCAAACGTCGAGCAATTGCTCAGAGAGGAAAAGTGCCAGCACTGAAAGCTGTTGCTAGCCAGCACCCTTCCTTGGAAGCGCTTTCACAGGCGCAGCAACACTGGGGCTTTGCGCTTCTCTACCCACCAAACGTCACGGTCACTATCTCTCCGTCTCGTAGACACGAGCTGAGAAATTGCAAACGTCGAGCAATTGCTCACAGATGAAAAGTGCCAGCACTGAAAGATGTTGCTAGCCAGCACCCTTCCTTGGAAGCGCTTTTGTAGCCCTAAGAACACTGGGGCTCTGGGCTTCTCTAGCCACCTCCTCTTCTGCTCATCCTCTCGCGCACTCTAAAGAGAGCTCAGGTGAGAAATTGCAAACGTCGAGCAATTGCTCAGAGATGAAAAGTGCCAGCACTGAAAGCTGTTGCTAGCCAGCACCCTTCCTTGGAAGCGCTTTTGTAGCCCTAAGAACACTGGGGCTCTGGGATTCTCTAGCCACCTCATCTTCTGCTCATCCTCTCGCGCACTCTAAAGAGAGCTCAGGTGAGAAATTGCAAACGTCGAGCAATTGCTCAGAGATGAAAAGTGCCAGCACTGAAAGCTGTTGCTAGCCAGCACCCTTCCTTGGAAGCGCTTTCACAGGCGCAGCAACACTGGGGCTTTGCGCTTCTCTAACCACCAAACGTCACGGTCACTATCTCTCCGTCTCGTAGACACGAGCTGAGAAATTGCAAACGTCGAGCAATTGGTCACAGATGAAAAGTGCCAGCACTGAAAGATGTTGCTAGCCAGCACCCTTCCTTGGAAGCGCTTTTGTAGCCCTAAGAACACTGGGGCTCTGGCCTTCTCTAGCCACCTCATCTTCTGCTCATCCTCTCGCGCAGTCTAAAGAGAGCTCAGGGGAGAAATTGCAAACGTCGAGCAATTGCTCAGAGATGAAAAGCGCCAGCACTGAAAGCTGTTGCTAGCCAGCCCCCTTCCTTGGAAGCGCTTTCACAGGTGCAGCAACACTGGGGCTTTGCGCTTCTCTAACCACCAAACTTCACGGTCATTCTCTTTCCGTCTCGTAGACACGAGCTGAGAAAGTGCAAACGTTGAGCAATTGCTCAGAGATGAAAAGTGCCAGCACTGAAAGCTCTTGCTAGCCAGCACCCTTCCTTGGAAGCGCTTTTGTAGCCCTAAGAACAGTGGGGCTCTGGGCTTCTCTAGCCATCTAAACTTCTGCTCATCCTCTCACGCAGTCTAAAGAGAGCTCAGGTGAGAAATTGCAAACGTCGAGCAATTGCTCAGAGATGAAAAGTGCCAGCACTGAAAGATGTTGCTAGCCAGCCCCCTTCCTTGGAAGCGCTTTTGTAGCCCTAAGAACACTGGGTCTCTGGGCTTCTCTAGCCACCTCATCTTCTGCTCATCCTCTCGCGCAGTCTAAAGAGAGCTCAGGTGAGAAATTGCAAACGTCGAGCAATTGCTGTGAGATGAAAAGTGCCAGCACTGAAAGCTGTTGCTAGCCAGCACCCTTCCTTGGAAGCGCTTTTGTAGCCCTAAGAACAGTGGAGCTCTTGGCTTCTCTAGCCATCTAAACTTCTGCTCATCCTCTCGCGCAGTCTAAAGAGAGCTCAGGTGAGAAATTGCAAACGTCGAGCAATTGCTCAGAGATGAAAAGTGCCAGCACTGAAAGCTGTTGCTAGCCAGCCCCCTTCCTTGGAAGCGCTTTCACAGGCGCAGCAACACTGGGGCTTTGCGCTTCTCTAACCACCAAACGTCACGGTCACTATCTCTCCGTCTCGTAGACACGAGCTGAGAAATTGCAAACGTCGAGCAATTGCTCAGAGATGAAAAGTGCCAGCACTGAAAGCTGTTGCTAGCCAGCACCCTTCCTTGGAAGCCCTTCACAGGCGCAGCAACACTGGGGCTTTGCGCTTCTCTAACCACCAAACGTCACGGTCATTCTCTTTCTGTCTCGTAGACACGAGGTGAGAAATTGCAAACGTCGAGCAATTGCTCAGAGATGAAAAGTGCCAGCACTGAAAGATGTTGCTAGCCAGCACCCTTCCTTGGAAGCGCTTTCACAGGCGCAGCAACACTGGGGCTTTGCGCTTCTCTAACCACCAAACGTCACGGTCATTCTCTTTCCGTCTCGTAGACACGAGCTGAGAAAGTGCAAACGTTGAGCAATTGCTCAGAGATGAAAAGTGCCAGCACTGAAAGCTGTTGCTAGCCAGCACCCTTCCTTGGAAGCGCTTTTGTAGCCCTAAGAACACTGGGGCTCTGGGCTTCTCTAGCCACCTCATCTTCTGCTCATCCTCTCGCGCAGTCTAAAGAGAGCTCAGGTGAGACATTGCAAACGTCGAGCAATTGCTCAGAGATGAAAAGTGCCAGCACTGAAAGCTGTTGCTAGCCAGCACCCTTCCTTGGAAGCGCTTTCACAGGCGCAGCAACACTGGGGCTTTGCGCTTCTCTAACCACCAAACGTCACGGTCACTATCTCTCCGTCTCGTAGACACGAGCTGAGAAATTGCAAACGTCGAGCAATTGGTCACAGATGAAAAGTGCCAGCACTGAAAGATGTTGCTAGCCAGCACCCTTCCTTGGAAGCGCTGTCACAGGCGCAGCAACACTGGGGCTTTGCGCTTCTCTAGCCACCAAACGTCACGGTCATTCTCTTTCGGTCTCGTAGACACGAGCTGAGAAATTGCAAACGTCGAGCAATTGCTGAGAGATGAAAAGTGCCAGCACTGAAAGCTGTTGCTAGCCAGCACCCTTCCTTGGAAGCGCTTTTGTAGCCCTAAGAACAGTGGAGCTCTGGGCTTCTCTAGCCATCTAAACTTCTTCTCATCCTCTCACGCAGTCTAAAGAGAGCTCAGGTGAAAAATTTCAAATGTCGAGCAATTGCTCAGAGATGAAAAGTGCCAGCACTGAAAGCTGTTGCTAGCCAGCACCCTTCCTTGGAAGCGCTTTTGTAGACCTAAGAACACTGGGGCTCTGGCCTTCTCTAGCCACCTCATCTTCTGCTCATCCTCTCGCGCAGTCTAAAGAGAGCTCAGGTGAGACATTGCAAACGTCGAGCAATTGCTCAGAGATGAAAAGTGCCAGCACTGAAAGCTGTTGCTAGCCAGCACCCTTCCTTGGAAGCGCTTTTGTAGCCCTAAGAACAGTGGAGCTGTGGGCTTCTCTAGCCATCTCATCTTCTGCTCATCCTCTCGCGCAGTCTAAAGAGAGCTCAGGGGAGAAATTGCAAACGTCGAGCAATTGCTCAGAGATGAAAAGTGCCAGCACTGAAAGCTGTTGCTAGCCAGCACCCTTCCTTGGAAGCGCTTTCACAGGCGCAGCAACACTGGGGCTTTGCGCTTCTCTAACCACCAAAGGTCACGCTCATTCTCTTTCCGTCTCGTAGACACGAGCTGAGAAAGTGCAAACGTTGAGCAATTGCTCAGAGATGAAAAGTGCCAGCACTGAAAGCTCTTGCTAGCCAGCCCCCTTCCTTGGAAGCGCTTTTGTAGCCCTAAGAACAGTGGAGCTCTGGGCTTCTCTAGCCATCTCATCTTCTGCTCATCCTCTCGCGCAGTCTAAAGAGAGCTCAGGTGTGACATTGCAAACGTCGAGCAATTGCTCAGAGATGAAAAGTGCCAGCACTGAAAGCTGTTGCTAGCCAGCCCCCTTCCTTGGAAGCGCTTTCACAGGCGCAGCAACACTGGGGCTTTGCGCTTCTCTAACCACCAAACGTCACGGTCACTATCTCTCCGTCTCGTAGACACGAGCTGAGAAATTGCAAACCTCGAGCAATTGCTCAGAGATGAAAAGTGCCAGCACTGAAAGCTGTTGCTAGCCAGCACCCTTCCTTGGAAGCGCTGTCACAGGCGCAGCAACACTGGGGCTTTGCGCTTCTCTAGCCACCAAAGGTCACGGTCATTCTCTTTCCGTCTCGTAGACACGAGCTGAGAAATTGCAAACGTCGAGCAATTGCTCAGAGATGAAAAGCGCCAGCACTGAAAGCTCTTGCTAGCCAGCCCCCTTCCTTGGAAGTGCTTTTGTAGGCCTAAGAACACTGGGACTCTGTGCTTTTCTAGCCATCTAAACTTCTGCTCATCCTCTCGCGCAGTCTAAAGAGAGCTCAGGTGAGAAATTGCAAACGTTGAGCAATTGCTCAGAGAGGAAAAGTGCCAGCACTGAAAGCTGTTGCTAGCCAGCACCCTTCCTTGGAAGCGCTTTCACAGGCGCAGCAACACTGGGGCTTTGCGCTTCTCTAACCACCAAACGTCACGGTCATTCTCTTTCGGTCTCGTAGACACGAGCTGAGAAAGTGCAAACGTCGAGCAATTGCTCAGAGATGAAAAGTGCCAGCACTGAAAGCTGTTGCTAGCCAGCCCCCTTCCTTGGAAGCGCTTTTGTAGCCCTAAGAACACTGGGGCTCTGGGCTTCTCTAGCCACCTCATCTTCTGCTCATCCTCTCGCGCAGTCTAAAGAGAGCTCAGGTGAGACATTGCAAACGTCGAGCAATTGCTCAGAGATGAAAAGTGCCAGCACTGAAAGCTCTTGCTAGCCAGCCCCCTTCCTTGGAAGCGCTTTCACAGGCGCAGCAACACTGGGGCTTTGCGCTTCTCTAACCACCAAACGTCACGGTCATTCTCTTTCCGTCTCGTAGACACGAGCTGAGAAATTGCAAACGTTGAGCAATTGCTCAGAGATGAAAAGTGCCAGCACTGAAAGCTGTTGCTAGCCAGCACCCTTCCTTGGAAGCGCTTTTGTAGCCCTAAGAACAGTGGAGCTCTGGGCTTCTCTAGCCATCTCATCTTCTGCTCATCCTCTCGCGCAGTCTAAAGAGAGCTCAGGTGAGAAATTGCAAACGTCGAGCAATTGCTGTGAGATGAAAAGTGCCAGCACTGAAAGCTGTTGCTAGCCAGCACCGTTCCTTGGAAGCGCTTTTGTAGCCCTAAGAACAGTGGAGCTCTGGGCTTCTCTAGCCATCTCATCTTCTGCACATCCTCTCGCGCAGTCTAAAGAGAGCTCAGGTGAGAAATTGCAAACGTCGAGCAATTGCTCAGAGATGAAAAGTGCCAGCACTGAAAGCTGTTGCTAGCCAGCACCCTTCCTTGGAAGCGCTTTCACAGGCGCAGCAACACTGGGGCTTTGCGCTTCTCTACCCACCAAACGTCACGGTCACTATCTCTCCGTCTCGTAGACACGAGCTGAGAAATTGCAAACGTCGAGCAATTGGTCACAGATGAAAAGTGCCAGCACTGAAAGATGTTGCTAGCCAGCACCCTTCCTTGGAAGCGCTGTCACAGGCGCAGCAACACTGGGGCTTTGCGCTTCTCTAGCCACCAAACGTCACGGTCATTCTCTTTCGGTCTCGTAGACACGAGCTGAGAAATTGCAAACGTCGAGCAATTGCTGAGAGATGAAAAGTGCCAGCACTGAAAGCTCTTGCTAGCCAGCCCCCTTCCTTGGAAGTGCTTTTGTAGGCCTAAGAACACTGGGACTCTGTGCTTTTCTAGCCATCTAAACTTCTGCTCATCCTCTCGCGCAGTCTAAAGAGAGCTCAGGTGAGAAATTGCAAACGTTGAGCAATTGCTGAGAGATGAAAAGTGCCAGCACTGAAAGCTGTTGCTAGCCAGCCCCCTTCCTTGGAAGCGCTTTCACAGGCGCAGCAACACTGGGGCTTTGCGCTTCTCTACCCACCAAACGTCACGGTCATTCTCTTTCGGTCTCGTAGACACGAGCTGAGAAATTGCAAACGTCGAGCAATTGCTCAGAGATGAAAAGTGCCAGCACTGAAAGCTCTTTCTAGCCAGCACCCTTCCTTGGAAGCGCTTTTGTAGCCCTAAGAACAGTGGGGCTCTGTGCTTCTCTAGCCACCTCATCTTCTGCTCATCCTCTCACGCAGTCTAAAGAGCGCTCAGGTGAGAAATTGCAAACGTCGAGCAATTGCTCAGAGATGAAAAGTGCCAGCACTGAAAGCTGTTGCTAGCCAGCCCCCTTCCTTGGAAGCGCTTTCACAGGTGCAGCAACACTGGGGCTTTGCGCTTCTCTAACCACCAAACGTCACGGTCACTATCTCTCCGTCTCGTAGACACGAGCTGAGAAATTGCAAACGTCGAGCAATTGCTCAGAGATGAAAAGTGCCAGCACTGAAAGATGTTGCTAGGCAGCACCCTTCCTTGGAAGCGCTTTTATAGCCCTAAGAACAGTGGAGCTGTGGGCTTCTCTAGCCACCTCATCTTCTGCTCATCCTCTCGCGCAGTCTAAAGAGAGCTCAGGTGTGACATTGCAAACGTCGAGCAATTGCTCAGAGATGAAAAGTGCCAGCACTGAAAGCTGTTGCTAGCCAGCACCCTTCCTTGGAAGCGCTTTCACAGGCGCAGCAACACTGGGGCTTTGCGCTTCTCTAACCACCAAAGGTCACGGTCATTCTCTTTCCGTCTCGTAGACACGAGCTGAGAAAGTGCAAACGTTGAGCAATTGCTCAGAGATGAAAAGTGCCAGCACTGAAAGCTGTTGCTAGCCAGCCCCCTTCCTTGGAAGCGCTTTTGTAGCCCTAAGAACAGTGGGGCTCTGGGCTTCTCTAGCCATCTCATCTTCTGCTCATCCTCTCGCGCACTCTAAAGAGCGCTCAGGTGAGAAATTGCAAACGTCGAGCAATTGCTCAGAGATGAAAAGTGCCAGCACTGAAAGCTGTTGCTAGCCAGCACCCTTCCTTGGAAGCGCTTTCACAGGCGCAGCAACACTGGGGCTTTGCGCTTCTCTAACCACCAAACGTCACGGTCATTCTCTTTCCGTCTCGTAGACACGAGCTGAGAAAGTGCAAACGTTGAGCAATTGCTCAGAGATGAAAAGTGCCAGCACTGAAAGCTGTTGCTAGCCAGCACCCTTCCTTGGAAGCGCTTTTGTAGCCCTAAGAACAGTGGGGCTCTGTGCTTCTCTAGCCACCTCATCTTCTGCTCATCCTCTCGCGCAGTCTAAAGAGAGCTCAGGTGAGAAATTGCAAACGTCGAGCAATTGCTCAGAGATGAAAAGTGCCAGCACTGAAAGCTGTTGCTAGCCAGCACCCTTCCTTGGAAGCGCTTTCACAGGCGCAGCAACACTGGGGCTTTGCGCTTCTCTAACCACCAAACGTCACGGTCATTCTCTTTCCGTCTCGTAGACACGAGCTGAGAAAGTGCAAACGTTGAGCAATTGCTCAGAGATGAAAAGTGCCAGCACTGAAAGCTCTTGCTAGCCAGCCCCCTTCCTTGGAAGCGCTTTTGTAGCCCTAAGAAGAGTGGAGCTCTGGGCTTCTCTAGCCATCTAAACTTCTGCTCATCCTCTCGCGCAGTCTAAAGAGAGCTCAGGTGAGAAATTGCAAACGTCGAGCAATTGCTGTGAGATGAAAAGTGCCAGCACTGAAAGCTGTTGCTAGCCAGCACCCTTCCTTGGAAGCGCTTTTGTAGCCCTAAGAACAGTGGAGCTCTTGGCTTCTCTAGCCATCTAAACTTCTGCTCATCCTGTCGCGCAGTCTAAAGAGAGCTCAGGTGAGAAATTGCAAATGTTGAGCAATTGCTCAGAGATGAAAAGTGCCAGCACTGAAAGCTGTTGCTAGCCATCCCCCTTCCTTGGAAGCGCTTTTGTAGCCCTAAGAACAGTGGAGCTGTGGGCTTCTCTAGCCATCTCATCTTCTGCTCATCCTCTCACGCAGTCTAAAGAGCGCTCAGGTGAGAAATTGCAAACGTCGAGCAATTGCTCAGAGATGAAAAGTGCCAGCACTGAAAGCTGTTGCTAGCCAGCACCCTTCCTTGGAAGCGCTTTCACAGGCGCAGCAACACTGGGGCTTTGCGCTTCTCTAACCACCAAACGTCACGGTCACTATCTCTCCGTCTCGTAGACACGAGCTGAGAAAGTGCAAACGTCGAGCAATTGCTCAGAGATGAAAAGTGCCAGCACTGAAAGATGTTGCTAGCCAGCACCCTTCCTTGGAAGCGCTTTCACAGGCGCAGCAACACTGGGGCTTTGCGCTTCTCTACCCACCAAACGTCACGGTCATTCTCTTTCCGTCTCGTAGACACGAGCTGAGAAATTGCAAACGTCGAGCAATTGCTGAGAGATGAAAAGTGCCAGCACTGAAAGCTGTTGCTAGCCAGCACCCTTCCTTGGAAGCGCTTTCACAGGCGCAGCAACACTGGGGCTTTACGCTTCTCTAACCACCAAACGTCACGGTCATTCTCTTTCGGTCTCGTAGACACGAGCTGAGAAATTGCAAACGTCGAGCAATTGCTCAGAGATGAAAAGTGCCAGCACTGAAAGCTGTTGCTAGCCAGCCCCCTTCCTTGGAAGCGCTTTTGTAGCCCTAAGAACACTGGGGCTCTGGGCTTCTCTAGCCATCTCATCTTCTGCTCATCCTCTCGCGCAGTCTAAAGAGAGCTCAGGTGAGAAATTGCAAACGTCGAGCAATTGCTCAGAGATGAAAAGTGCCAGCACTGAAAGCTGTTGCTAGCCAGCCCCCTTCCTTGGAAGCGCTTTCACAGGCGCAGCAACACTGGGGCTTTGCGCTTCTCTAACCACCAAACGTCACGCTCATTCTCTTTCCGTCTCGTAGACACGAGCTGAGAAAGTGCAAACGTTGAGCAATTGCTCAGAGATGAAAAGTGCCAGCACTGAAAGCTGTTGCTAGCCAGCACCCTTCCTTGGAAGCGCTTTTGTAGCCCTAAGAAGAGTGGAGCTCTGTGCTTCTCTAGCCATCTAAACTTCTGCTCATCCTCTCACGCAGTCTAAAGAGAGCTCAGGTGAGAAATTGCAAACGTCGAGCAATTGCTCAGAGATGAAAAGTGCCAGCACTGAAAGATGTTGCTAGCCAGCCCCCTTCCTTGGAAGCGCTTTTGTAGCCCTAAGAACACTGGGGCTCTGGGCTTCTCTAGCCACCTCATCTTCTGCTCATCCTCTCGCGCAGTCTAAAGAGAGCTCAGGTGAGAAATTGCAAACGTCGAGCAATTGCTGTGAGATGAAAAGTGCCAGCACTGAAAGCTGTTGCTAGCCAGCACCCTTCCTTGGAAGCGCTTTTGTAGCCCTAAGAACAGTGGAGCTCTTGGCTTGTCTAGCCATCTAAACTTCTGCTCATCCTCTCGCGCAGTCTAAAGAGAGCTCAGGTGAGAAATTGCAAATGTTGAGCAATTGCTCAGAGATGAAAAGTGCCAGCACTGAAAGCTGTTGCTAGCCAGCCCCCTTCCTTGGAAGCGCTTTTGTAGCCCTAAGAACAGTGGGGCTCTGTGCTTCTCTAGCCACCTCATCTTCTGCTCATCCTCTCGCGCAGTCTAAAGAGAGCTCAGGTGAGAAATTGCAAACGTCGAGCAATTGCTCAGAGATGAAAAGTGCCAGCACTGAAAGCTGTTGCTAGCCAGCACCCTTCCTTGGAAGCGCTTTCACAGGTGCAGCAACACTGGGGCTTTGCGCTTCTCTACCCACCAAACGTCACGGTCACTATCTCTCCGTCTCGTAGACACGAGCTGAGAAATTGCAAACGTCGAGCAATTGCTCAGAGATGAAAAGTGCCAGCACTGAAAGCTGTTGCTAGCCAGCACCCTTCCTTGGAAGCGCTTTTGTAGCCCTAAGAACACTGGGGCTCTGGCGTTCTCTAGCCACCTCATCTTCTGCTCATCCTCTCGCGCAGTCTAAAGAGCGCTCAGGTGAGAAATTGCAAACGTCGAGCAATTGCTCAGAGATGAAAAGTGCCAGCACTGAAAGCTGTTGCTAGCCAGCCCCCTTCCTTGGAAGCGCTTTCACAGGCGCAGCAACACTGGGGCTTTGCGCTTCTCTACCCACCAAACGTCACGGTCACTATCTCTCCGTCTCGTAGACACGAGCTGAGAAATTGCAAACGTTGAGCAATTGCTCAGAGATGAAAAGTGCCAGCACTGAAAGCTGTTGCTAGCCAGCACCCTTCCTTGCAAGCGCTTTTGTAGCCCTAAGAACAGTGGAGCTCTGGGCTTCTCTAGCCATCTAAACTTCTGCTCATCCTCTCGCGCAGTCTAAAGAGAGCTCAGGTGAGAAATTGCAAACGTCGAGCAATTGCTCAGAGATGAAAAGTGCCAGCACTGAAAGCTGTTGCTAGCCAGCCCCCTTCCTTGGAAGCGCTTTTGTAGCCCTAAGAACACTGGGGCTCTGGGCTTCTCTAGCCACCTCATCTTCTGCTCATCCTCTCACGCAGTCTAAAGAGAGCTCAGGTGAGAAATTGCAAACGTCGAGCAATTGCTCAGAGATGAAAAGTGCCAGCACTGAAAGCTGTTGCTAGCCAGCCCCCTTCCTTGGAAGCGCTTTTGTAGCCCTAAGAACACTGGGGCTCTGTGCTTCTCTAGCCATCTAAACTTCTGCTCATCCTCTCGCGCAGTCTAAAGAGAGCTCAGGTGAGAAATTGCAAACGTCGAGCAATTGCTGTGAGATGAAAAGTGCCAGCACTGAAAGCTGTTGCTAGCCAGCACCCTTCCTTGGAAGCGCTTTCACAGGCGCAGCAACACTGGGGCTTTGCGCTTCTCTAACCACCAAACGTCACGCTCATTCTCTTTCCGTCTCGTAGACACGAGCTGAGAAAGTGCAAACGTTGAGCAATTGCTCAGAGATGAAAAGTGCCAGCACTGAAAGCTGTTACGAGCCAGCACCCTTCCTTGGAAGCGCTTTTGTAGCCCTAAGAAGAGTGGAGCTCTGGGCTTCTCTAGCCATCTAAACTTCTGCTCATCCTCTCACGCAGTCTAAAGAGAGCTCAGGTGAGAAATTGCAAACGTCGAGCAATTGCTCAGAGATGAAAAGTGCCAGCACTGAAAGATGTTGCTAGCCAGCCCCCTTCCTTGGAAGCGCTTTTGTAGCCCTAAGAACACTGGGTCTCTGGGCTTCTCTAGCCACCTCATCTTCTGCTCATCCTCTCGCGCAGTCTAAAGAGCGCTCAGGTGAGAAATTGCAAACGTCGAGCAATTGCTGTGAGATGAAAAGTGCCAGCACTGAAAGCTGTTGCTAGCCAGCACCCTTCCTTGGAAGCGCTTTTGTAGCCCTAAGAACAGTGGAGCTCTTGGCTTCTCTAGCCATCTAAACTTCTGCTCATCCTCTCGCGCAGTCTAAAGAGAGCTCAGGTGAGAAATTGCAAACGTCGAGCAATTGCTCAGAGATGAAAAGTGCCAGCACTGAAAGCTGTTGCTAGCCAGCCCCCTTCCTTGGAAGCGCTTTTGTAGCCCTAAGAACAGTGGAGCTCTGGGCTTCTCTAGCCATCTCATCTTCTGCTCATCCTCTCGCGCAGTCTAAAGAGAGCTCAGGTGAGACATTGCAAACGTCGAGCAATTGCTCAGAGATGAAAAGTGCCAGCACTGAAAGCTGTTGCTAGCCAGCACCCTTCCTTGGAAGCGCTTTCACAGGCGCAGCAACACTGGGGCTTTGCGCTTCTCTAACCACCAAACGTCACGGTCACTATCTCTCCGTCTCGTAGACACGAGCTGAGAAATTGCAAACGTCGAGCAATTGGTCACAGATGAAAAGTGCCAGCACTGAAAGATGTTGCTAGCCAGCACCCTTCCTTGGAAGCGCTGTCACAGGCGCAGCAACACTGGGGCTTTGCGCTTCTCTAGCCACCAAACGTCACGGTCATTCTCTTTCCGTCTCGTAGACACGAGCTGAGAAATTGCAAACGTCGAGCAATTGCTCAGAGATGAAAAGTGCCAGCACTGAAAGCTGTTGCTAGCCAGCCCCCTTCCTTGGAAGCGCTTTTGTAGCCCTAAGAACAGTGGGGCTCTGGGCTTCTCTAGCCACCTCATCTTCTGCTCATCCTCTCGCGCACTCTAAAGAGCGCTCAGGTGAGAAATTGCAAACGTCGAGCAATTGCTCAGAGATGAAAAGTGCCAGCACTGAAAGCTGTTGCTAGCCAGCACCCTTCCTTGGAAGCGCTTTCACAGGTGCAGCAACACTGGGGCTTTGCGCTTCTCTACCCACCAAACGTCATGGTCACTATCTCTCCGTCTCGTAGACACGAGCTGAGAAATTGCAAACGTCGAGCAATTGGTCACAGATGAAAAGTGCCAGCACTGAAAGCTGTTGCTAGCCAGCACCCTTCCTTGGAAGCGCTTTTGTAGCCCTAAGAACACTGGGGCTCTGGCGTTCTCTAGCCACCTCATCTTCTGCTCATCCTCTCGCGCAGTCTAAAGAGCGCTCAGGTGAGAAATTGCAAACGTCGAGCAATTGCTCAGAGATGAAAAGTGCCAGCACTGAAAGCTGTTGCTAGCCAGCACCCTTCCTTGGAAGCGCTTTCACAGGCGCAGCAACACTGGGGCTTTGCGCTTCTCTAACCACCAAACGTCACGGTCACTATCTCTCCGTCTCGTAGACACGAGCTGAGAAAGTGCAAACGTTGAGCAATTGCTCAGAGATGAAAAGTGCCAGCACTGAAAGCTCTTGCTAGCCAGCACCCTTCCTTGGAAGCGCTTTTGTAGCCCTAAGAAGAGTGGAGCTCTGGGCTTCTCTAGCCATCTAAACTTCTGCTCATCCTCTCACGCAGTCTAAAGAGAGCTCAGGTGAGAAATTGCAAACGTCGAGCAATTGCTCAGAGAGGAAAAGTGCCAGCACTGAAAGATGTTGCTAGACAACACCCTTCCTTGGAAGCGCTTTTGTAGCCCTAAGAACACTGGGGCTCTGGGCTTGTCTAGCCATCTAAACTTCTGCTCATCCTGTCGCGCAGTCTAAAGAGAGCTCAGGTGAGAAATTGCAAATGTTGAGCAATTGCTCAGAGATGAAAAGTGCCAGCACTGAAAGCTGTTGCTAGCCAGCCCCCTTCCTTGGAAGCGCTTTTGTAGCCCTAAGAACAGTGGAGCTGTGGGCGTCTCTAGCCATCTCATCTTCTGCTCATCCTGTCGCGCACTCTAAAGAGAGCTCAGGTGAGAAATTGCAAACGTCGAGCAATTGGTCAGAGAGGAAAAGTGCCAGCACTGAAAGCTGTTGCTAGCCAGCAGCCTTCCTTGGAAGCGCTTTCACAGGCGCAGCAACACTGGGGCTTTGCGCTTCTCTAACCACCAAAGGTCACGGTCATTCTCTCTCCGTCTCGTAGACACGAGCTGAGAAAGTGCAAACGTTGAGCAATTGCTCAGAGATGAAAAGTGCCAGCACTGAAAGCTGTTGCTAGCCAGACCCCTTCCTTGGAAGCGCTTTTGTAGCCCTAAGAACAGTGGAGCTCTGGGCTTCTCTAGCCATCTCATCTTCTGCTCATCCTCTCGCGCAGCATAAAGAGAGCTCAGGTGAGAAATTGCAAACTTCGAGCAATTGCTCAGAGAGGAAAAGTGCCAGCACTGAAAGCTCTTGCTAGCCAGCACCCTTCCTTGGAAGCGCTTTCACAGGCGCAGCAACACTGGGGCTTTGCGCTTCTCTAACCACCAAACGTCACGGTCACTATCTCTCCGTCTCGTAGACACGAGCTGAGAAATTGCAAACGTCGAGCAATTGGTCACAGATGAAAAGAGCCAGCACTGAAAGATGTTGCTAGCCAGCACCCTTCCTTCGAAGCGCTGTCACAGGCGCAGCAACACTGGGGCTTTGTCCTTGTCTAGCCACCAAACGTCACGGTCATTCTCTTTCCGTCTCGTAGACACGAGCTGAGAAATTGCAAACGTCGAGCAATTGCTCAGAGATGAAAAGTGCCAGCACTGAAAGATGTTGCTAGCCAGCACCCTTCCTTGGAAGCGCTTTTGTAGCCCTAAGAACAGTGGGGCTCTGTGCTTCTCTAGCCACCTCATCTTCTGCTCATCCTCTCGCGCACTCTAAAGAGCGCTCAGGTGAGAAATTGCAAACGTCGAGCAATTGCTCAGAGATGAAAAGTGCCAGCACTGAAAGCTGTTGCTAGCCAGCCCCCTTCCTTGGAAGCGCTTTCACAGGTGCAGCAACACTGGGGCTTTGCGCTTCTCTACCCACCAAACGTCACGGTCATTCTCTTTCCGTCTCGTAGACACGAGCTGAGAAAGTGCAAACGTTGAGCAATTGCTCAGAGATGAAAAGTGCCAGCACTGAAAGCTGTTGCTAGCCAGCACCCTTCCTTGGAAGCGCTTTTGTAGCCCTAAGAACAGTGGAGCTCTGGGCTTCTCTAGCCATCTCATCTTCTGCTCATCCTCTCGCGCACTCTAAAGAGAGCTCAGGTGAGAAATTGCAAACGTCGAGCAATTGCTCAGAGATGAAAAGTGCCAGCACTGAAAGCTGTTGCTAGCCAGCACCCTTCCTTGGAAGCGCTTTTGTAGCCCTAAGAACACTGGGGCTCTGGCCTTCTCTAGCCACCTCATCTTCTGCTCATCCTCTCGCGCAGTCTAAAGAGAGCTCAGGTGAGAAATTGCAAACGTCGAGCAATTGCTGTGAGATGAAAAGTGCCAGCACTGAAAGCTGTTGCTAGCCAGCACCCTTCCTTGGAAGCGCTTTTGTAGCCCTAAGAACAGTGGAGCTCTTGGCTTCTCTAGCCATCTAAACTTCTGCTCATCCTGTCGCGCAGTCTAAAGAGAGCTCAGGTGAGAAATTGCAAATGTTGAGCAATTGCTCAGAGATGAAAAGTGCCAGCACTGAAAGCTGTTGCTAGCCAGCACCCTTCCTTGGAAGCGCTTTTGTAGCCCTAAGAACAGTGGAGCTGTGGGCTTCTCTAGCCATCTCATCTTCTGCTCATCCTCTCGCGCAGTCTAAAGAGAGCTCAGGTGAGACATTGCAAACGTCGAGCAATTGCTCAGAGAGGAAAAGTGCCAGCACTGAAAGCTGTTGCTAGCCAGCACCCTTCCTTGGAAGCGCTTTCACAGGCGCAGCAACACTGGGGCTTTGCGCTTCTCTACCCACCAAACGTCACGGTCACTATCTCTCCGTCTCGTAGACACGAGCTGAGAAATTGCAAACGTCGAGCAATTGGTCACAGATGAAAAGTGCCAGCACTGAAAGCTGTTGCTAGCCAGCACCCTTCCTTGGAAGCGCTTTCACAGGCGCAGCAACACTGGGGCTTTGCGCTTCTCTACCCACCAAAAGTCACGGTCATTCTCTTTCCGTCTCGTAGACACGAGCTGAGAAATTGCAAACGTCGAGCAATTGCTCAGAGAGGAAAAGTGCCAGCACTGAAAGCTCTTGCTAGCCAGCACCCTTCCTTGGAAGCGCTTTCACAGGCGCAGCAACACTGGGGCTTTGCGCTTCTCTAACCACCAAGCGTCATGGTCATTCTCTTTCGGTCTCGTAGACACGAGCTGAGAAATTGCAAACGTCGAGCAATTGGTCAGAGAGGAAAAGTGCCAGCACTGAAAGCTGTTGCTAGCCAGCAGCCTTCCTTGGAAGCGCTTTCACAGGCGCAGCAACACTGGGGCTTTGCGCTTCTCTAACCACCAAAGGTCACGGTCATTCTCTCTCCGTCTCGTAGACACGAGCTGAGAAAGTGCAAACGTTGAGCAATTGCTCAGAGATGAAAAGTGCCAGCACTGAAAGCTCTTGCTAGCCAGACCCCTTCCTTGGAAGCGCTTTTGTAGCCCTAAGAACAGTGGAGCTCTGGGCTTCTCTAGCCATCTCATCTTCTGCTCATCCTCTCGCGCAGCATAAAGAGAGCTCAGGTGAGAAATTGCAAACTTCGAGCAATTGCTCAGAGAGGAAAAGTGCCAGCACTGAAAGCTGTTGCTAGCCAGCACCCTTCCTTGGAAGCGCTTTCACAGGCGCAGCAACACTGGGGCTTTGCGCTTCTCTAACCACCAAACGTCACGGTCACTATCTCTCCGTCTCGTAGACACGAGCTGAGAAATTGCAAACGTCGAGCAATTGGTCACAGATGAAAAGAGCCAGCACTGAAAGATGTTGCTAGCCAGCACCCTTCCTTGGAAGCGCTGTCACAGGCGCAGCAACACTGGGGCTTTGTCCTTGTCTAGCCACCAAACGTCACGGTCATTCTCTTTCCGTCTCGTAGACACGAGCTGAGAAATTGCAAACGTCGAGCAATTGCTCAGAGATGAAAAGTGCCAGCACTGAAAGATGTTGCTAGCCAGCACCCTTCCTTGGAAGCGCTTTTGTAGCCCTAAGAACAGTGGGGCTCTGTGCTTCTCTAGCCACCTCATCTTCTGCTCATCCTCTCGCGCACTCTAAAGAGCGCTCAGGTGAGAAATTGCAAACGTCGAGCAATTGCTCAGAGATGAAAAGTGCCAGCACTGAAAGCTGTTGCTAGCCAGCCCCCTTCCTTGGAAGCGCTTTCACAGGTGCAGCAACACTGGGGCTTTGCGCTTCTCTAACCACCAAACGTCACGGTCATTCTCTTTCCGTCTCGTAGACACGAGCTGAGAAAGTGCAAACGTTGAGCAATTGCTCAGAGATGAAAAGTGCCAGCACTGAAAGCTGTTGCTAGCCAGCACCCTTCCTTGGAAGCGCTTTTGTAGCCCTAAGAAGAGTGGAGCTCTGGGCTTCTCTGGCCATCTAAACTTCTGCTCATCGTCTCGCGCAGTCTAAAGAGAGCTCAGGTGAGAAATTGCAAACGTCGAGCAATTGGTCACAGATGAAAAGTGCCAGCACTGAAAGATGTTGCTAGCCAGCCCCCTTCCTTGGAAGCGCTTTTGTAGCCCTAAGAACACTGGGGCTCTGGCCTTCTCTAGCCACCTCATCTTCTGCTCATCCTCTCGCGCAGTCTAAAGAGAGCTCAGGTGAGAAATTGCAAACGTCGAGCAATTGCTGTGAGATGAAAAGTGCCAGCACTGAAAGCTGTTGCTAGCCAGCACCCTTCCTTGGAAGCGCTTTTGTAGCCCTAAGAACAGTGGAGCTCTTGGCTTCTCTAGCCATCTAAACTTCTGCTCATCCTGTCGCGCAGTCTAAAGAGAGCTCAGGTGAGAAATTGCAAATGTTGAGCAATTGCTCAGAGATGAAAAGTGCCAGCACTGAAAGCTGTTGCTAGCCAGCACCCTTCCTTGGAAGCGCTTTTGTAGCCCTAAGAACAGTGGAGCTGTGGGCTTCTCTAGCCATCTCATCTTCTGCTCATCCTCTCGCGCAGTCTAAAGAGAGCTCAGGTGAGACATTGCAAACGTCGAGCAATTGCTCAGAGATGAAAAGTGCCAGCACTGAAAGCTGTTGCTAGCCAGCACCCTTCCTTGGAAGCGCTTTCACAGGCGCAGCAACACTGGGGCTTTGCGCTTCTCTAACCACCAAACGTCACGGTCACTATCTCTCCGTCTCGTAGACACGAGCTGAGAAATTGCAAACGTCGAGCAATTGGTCACAGATGAAAAGTGCCAGCACTGAAAGCTGTTGCTAGCCAGCACCCTTCCTTGGAAGCGCTTTCACAGGCGCAGCAACACTGGGGCTTTGCGCTTCTCTACCCACCAAAAGTCACGGTCATTCTCTTTCCGTCTCGTAGACACGAGCTGAGAAATTGCAAACGTCGAGCAATTGCTCAGAGAGGAAAAGTGCCAGCACTGAAAGCTGTTGCTAGCCAGCACCCTTCCTTGGAAGCGCTTTCACAGGCGCAGCAACACTGGGGCTTTGCGCTTCTCTAACCACCAAGCGTCACGGTCATTCTCTTTCGGTCTCGTAGACACGAGCTGAGAAATTGCAAACGTCGAGCAATTGCTCAGAGATGAAAAGTGCCAGCACTGAAAGCTGTTGATAGCCAGCACCCTTCTTTGGAAGTGCTTTTGTAGCCCTAAGAACAGTGGAGCTCTGGGCTTCTCTAGCCATCTAAACTTCTGCTCATCCTCTCGTGCAGTCTAAAGAGAGCTCAGGTGAGACATTGCAAACGTCGAGCAATTGCTCAGAGATGAAAAGTGCCAGCACTGAAAGCTGTTGCTAGCCAGCACCCTTCCTTGGAAGCGCTTTCACAGGCGCAGCAACACTGGGGCTTTGCGCTTCTCTAACCACCAAACGTCACGGTCACTATCTCTCCGTCTCGTAGACACGAGCTGAGAAAGTGCAAACGTTGAGCAATTGCTCAGAGATGAAAAGTGCCAGCACTGAAAGCTGTTGCTAGCCAGCCCCCTTCCTTGGAAGCGCTTTTGTAGCCCTAAGAACACTGGGGCTCTGGGCTTCTCTAGCCATCTAAACTTCTGCTCATCCTCTCACGCAGTCTAAAGAGAGCTCAGGTGAGAAATTGCAAACGTCGAGCAATTGCTCAGAGAGGAAAAGTGCCAGCACTGAAAGATGTTGCTAGACAACACCCTTCCTTGGAAGCGCTTTTGTAGCCCTAAGAACACTGGGGCTCTGGGCTTGTCTAGCCATCTAAACTTCTGCTCATCCTGTCGCGCAGTCTAAAGAGAGCTCAGGTGAGAAATTGCAAATGTTGAGCAATTGCTCAGAGATGAAAAGTGCCAGCACTGAAAGCTGTTGCTAGCCAGCCCCCTTCCTTGGAAGCGCTTTTGTAGCCCTAAGAACAGTGGAGCTGTGGGCGTCTCTCGCCATCTCATCTTCTGCTCATCCTCTCGCGCAGTCTAAAGAGAGCTCAGGTGAGACATTGCAAACGTCGAGCAATTGGTCAGAGAGGAAAAGTGCCAGCACTGAAAGCTGTTGCTAGCCAGCAGCCTTCCTTGGAAGCGCTTTCACAGGCGCAGCAACACTGGGGCTTTGCGCTTCTCTAACCACCAAAGGTCACGGTCATTCTCTCTCCGTCTCGTAGACACGAGCTGAGAAAGTGCAAACGTTGAGCAATTGCTCAGAGATGAAAAGTGCCAGCACTGAAAGCTGTTGCTAGCCAGACCCCTTCCTTGGAAGCGCTTTTGTAGCCCTAAGAACAGTGGAGCTCTGGGCTTCTCTAGCCATCTCATCTTCTGCTCATCCTCTCGCGCAGCATAAAGAGAGCTCAGGTGAGAAATTGCAAACTTCGAGCAATTGCTCAGAGAGGAAAAGTGCCAGCACTGAAAGCTCTTGCTAGCCAGCACCCTTCCTTGGAAGCGCTTTCACAGGCGCAGCAACACTGGGGCTTTGCGCTTCTCTAACCACCAAACGTCACGGTCACTATCTCTCCGTCTCGTAGACACGAGCTGAGAAATTGCAAACGTCGAGCAATTGGTCACAGATGAAAAGAGCCAGCACTGAAAGATGTTGCTAGCCAGCACCCTTCCTTGGAAGCGCTGTCACAGGCGCAGCAACACTGGGGCTTTGTCCTTGTCTAGCCACCAAACGTCACGGTCATTCTCTTTCCGTCTCGTAGACACGAGCTGAGAAATTGCAAACGTCGAGCAATTGCTCAGAGATGAAAAGTGCCAGCACTGAAAGATGTTGCTAGCCAGCCCCCTTCCTTGGAAGCGCTTTTGTAGCCCTAAGAACAGTGGGGCTCTGTGCTTCTCTAGCCACCTCATCTTCTGCTCATCCTCTCGCGCACTCTAAAGAGCGCTCAGGTGAGAAATTGCAAACGTCGAGCAATTGCTCAGAGATGAAAAGTGCCAGCACTGAAAGCTGTTGCTAGCCAGCCCCCTTCCTTGGAAGCGCTTTCACAGGTGCAGCAACACTGGGGCTTTGCGCTTCTCTACCCACCAAACGTCACGGTCATTCTCTTTCCGTCTCGTAGACACGAGCTGAGAAAGTGCAAACATCGAGCAATTGCTCAGAGATGAAAAGTGCCAGCACTGAAAGCTGTTGCTAGCCAGCACCCTTCCTTGGAAGCGCTTTTGTAGCCCTAAGAAGAGTGGAGCTCTGGGCTTCTCTAGCCATCTAAACTTCTGCTCATACTCTCACGCAGTCTAAAGAGAGCTCAGGTGAGAAATTGCAAACGTCGAGCAATTGCTCAGAGATGAAAAGTGCCAGCACTGAAAGATGTTGCTAGCCAGCCCCCTTCCTTGGAAGCGCTTTTGTAGCCCTAAGAACACTGGGGCTCTGGCCTTCTCTAGCCACCTCATCTTCTGCTCATCCTCTCGCGCAGTCTAAAGAGAGCTCAGGTGAGAAATTGCAAACGTCGAGCAATTGCTGTGAGATGAAAAGTGCCAGCACTGAAAGCTGTTGCTAGCCAGCCCCCTTCCTTGGAAGCGCTTTTGTAGCCCTAAGAACAGTGGAGCTCTTGGCTTCTCTAGCCATCTAAACTTCTGCTCATCCTGTCGCGCAGTCTAAAGAGAGCTCAGGTGAGAAATTGCAAATGTTGAGCAATTGCTCAGAGATGAAAAGTGCCAGCACTGAAAGCTGTTGCTAGCCAGCACCCTTCCTTGGAAGCGCTTTTGTAGCCCTAAGAACAGTGGAGCTGTGGGCTTCTCTAGCCATCTCATCTTCTGCTCATCCTCTCGCGCAGTCTAAAGAGAGCTCAGGTGAGACATTGCAAACGTCGAGCAATTGCTCAGAGATGAAAAGTGCCAGCACTGAAAGCTGTTGCTAGCCAGCACCCTTCCTTGGAAGCGCTTTCACAGGCGCAGCAACACTGGGGCTTTGCGCTTCTCTAACCACCAAACGTCACGGTCACTATCTCTCCGTCTCGTAGACACGAGCTGAGAAATTGCAAACGTCGAGCAATTGGTCACAGATGAAAAGTGCCAGCACTGAAAGCTGTTGCTAGCCAGCACCCTTCCTTGGAAGCGCTTTCACAGGCGCAGCAACACTGGGGCTTTGCGCTTCTCTACCCACCAAAAGTCACGGTCATTCTCTTTCCGTCTCGTAGACACGAGCTGAGAAATTGCAAACGTCGAGCAATTGCTCAGAGAGGAAAAGTGCCAGCACTGAAAGCTCTTGCTAGCCAGCACCCTTCCTTGGAAGCGCTTTCACAGGCGCAGCAACACTGGGGCTTTGCGCTTCTCTAACCACCAAGCGTCACGGTCATTCTCTTTCGGTCTCGTAGACACGAGCTGAGAAATTGCAAACGTCGAGCAATTGCTCAGAGATGAAAAGTGCCAGCACTGAAAGCTGTTGATAGCCAGCACCCTTCTTTGGAAGTGCTTTTGTAGCCCTAAGAACAGTGGAGCTCTGGGCTTCTCTAGCCATCTCATCTTCTGCTCATCCTCTCGTGCAGTCTAAAGAGAGCTCAGGTGAGAAATTGCAAATGTCGAGCAATTGCTCAGAGAGGAAAAGTGCCAGCACTGAAAGCTCTTGCTAGCCAGCACCCTTCCTTGGAAGCGCTTTCACAGGCGCAGCAACACTGGGGCTTTGCGCTTCTCTAACCACCAAACATCATGCTCACTATCTCTCCGTCTCGTAGACACGAGCTGAGAAATTGCAAACGTCGAGCAATTGGTCACAGATGAAAAGTGCCAGCACTGAAAGATGTTGCTAGCCAGCACCCTTCCTTGGAAGCGCTGTCACAGGCGCAGCAACACTGGGGCTTTGCGCTTCTCTACCCAGCAAACGTCACGGTCATTCTCTTTCGGTCTCGTAGACACGAGCTGAGAAATTGCAAACGTTGAGCAATTGCTCAGAGATGAAAAGTGCCAGCACTGAAAGCTGTTGCTAGCCAGCACCCTTCCTTGGAAGCGCTTTCACAGGTGCAGCAACACTGGGGCTTTGCGCTTCTCTACCCACCAAACGTCACGGTCACTATCTCTCCGTCTCGTAGACACGAGCTGAGAAATTGCAAACGTCGAGCAATTGCTCAGAGATGAAAAGTGCCAGCACTGAAAGCTCTTGCTAGCCAGCACCCTTCCTTGGAAGCGCTTTCACAGGCGCAGCAACACTGGGGCTTTGCGCTTCTCTACCCACCAAAAGTCACGGTCATTCTCTTTCCGTCTCGTAGACACGAGCTGAGAAATTGCAAACGTTGAGCAATTGCTCAGAGAGGAAAAGTGCCAGCACTGAAAGCTCTTGCTAGCCAGCACCCTTCCTTGGAAGCGCTTTCACAGGCGCAGCAACACTGGGGCTTTGCGCTTCTCTAACCACCAAGCGTCACGGTCATTCTCTTTCGGTCTCGTAGACACGAGCTGAGAAATTGCAAACGTCGAGCAATTGGTCAGAGAGGAAAAGTGCCAGCACTGAAAGCTGTTGCTAGCCAGCAGCCTTCCTTGGAAGCGCTTTCACAGGCGCAGCAACACTGGGGCTTTGCGCTTCTCTAACCACCAAAGGTCACGGTCATTCTCTCTCCGTCTCGTAGACACGAGCTGAGAAAGTGCAAACGTTGAGCAATTGCTCAGAGATGAAAAGTGCCAGCACTGAAAGCTGTTGCTAGCCAGACCCCTTCCTTGGAAGCGCTTTTGTAGCCCTAAGAACAGTGGAGCTCTGGGCTTCTCTAGCCATCTCATCTTCTGCTCATCCTCTCGCGCAGCATAAAGAGAGCTCAGGTGAGAAATTGCAAACTTCGAGCAATTGCTCAGAGAGGAAAAGTGCCAGCACTGAAAGCTGTTGCTAGCCAGCACCCTTCCTTGGAAGCGCTTTCACAGGCGCAGCAACACTGGGGCTTTGCGCTTCTCTAACCACCAAACGTCACGGTCACTATCTCTCCGTCTCGTAGACACGAGCTGAGAAATTGCAAACGTCGAGCAATTGGTCACAGATGAAAAGAGCCAGCACTGAAAGATGTTGCTAGCCAGCACCCTTCCTTGGAAGCGCTGTCACAGGCGCAGCAACACTGGGGCTTTGTCCTTGTCTAGCCACCAAACGTCACGGTCATTCTCTTTCCGTCTCGTAGACACGAGCTGAGAAATTGCAAACGTCGAGCAATTGCTCAGAGATGAAAAGTGCCAGCACTGAAAGATGTTGCTAGCCAGCACCCTTCCTTGGAAGCGCTTTTGTAGCCCTAAGAACAGTGGGGCTCTGTGCTTCTCTAGCCACCTCATCTTCTGCTCATCCTCTCGCGCACTCTAAAGAGCGCTCAGGTGAGAAATTGCAAACGTCGAGCAATTGCTCAGAGATGAAAAGTGCCAGCACTGAAAGCTGTTGCTAGCCAGCCCCCTTCCTTGGAAGCGCTTTCACAGGCGCAGCAACACTGGGGCTTTGCGCTTCTCTACCCACCAAACGTCACGGTCATTCTCTTTCCGTCTCGTAGACACGAGCTGAGAAAGTGCAAACGTTGAGCAATTGCTCAGAGATGAAAAGTGCCAGCACTGAAAGCTGTTGCTAGCCAGCACCCTTCCTTGGAAGCGCTTTCACAGGTGCAGCAACACTGGGGCTTTGCGCTTCTCTACCCACCAAACGTCACGGTCACTATCTCTCCGTCTCGTAGACACGAGCTGAGAAATTGCAAACGTCGAGCAATTGCTCAGAGATGAAAAGTGCCAGCACTGAAAGCTCTTGCTAGCCAGCACCCTTCCTTGGAAGCGCTTTTGTAGCCCTAAGAACACTGGGGCTCTGGCGTTCTCTAGCCACCTCATCTTCTGCTCATCCTCTCGCGCAGTCTAAAGAGAGCTCAGGTGAGAAATTGCAAACGTCGAGCAATTGCTCAGAGATGAAAAGTGCCAGCACTGAAAGCTGTTGCTAGCCAGCACCCTTCCTTGGAAGCGCTTTCACAGGCGCAGCAACACTGGGGCTTTGCGCTTCTCTAACCACCAAACGTCACGGTCACTATCTCTCCGTCTCGTAGACACGAGCTGAGAAAGTGCAAACGTTGAGCAATTGCTCAGAGATGAAAAGTGCCAGCACTGAAAGCTGTTGCTAGCCAGCACCCTTCCTTGGAAGCGCTTTTGTAGCCCTAAGAACAGTGGAGCTCTGGGCTTCTCTAGCCATCTAAACTTCTGCTCATCCTCTCACGCAGACTAAAGAGAGCTCAGGTGAGAAATTGCAAACGTCGAGCAATTGCTGAGAGATGAAAAGTGCCAGCACTGAAAGATGTTGCTAGCCAGCACCCTTCCTTGGAAGCGCTTTTGTAGCCCTAAGAACAGTGGAGCTCTGGGCTTCTCTAGCCACCTCATCTTCTGCTCATCCTCTCACGCAGTCTAAAGAGAGCTCAGGTGAGAAATTGCAAACATCGAGCAATTGCTGAGAGATGAAAAGTGCCAGCACTGAAAGCTGTTGCTAGCCAGCACCCTTCCTTGGAAGCGCTTTTGTAGCCCTAAGAACAGTGGGGCTGTGGGTTCTCTAGCCATCTAAACTTCTGCTCATCCTCTCGCGCAGTCTAAAGAGAGCTCAGGTGAGAAATTGCAAACGTCGAGCAATTGCTGAGAGATGAAAAGTGCCAGCACTGAAAGCTGTTGCTAGCCAGCCCCCTTCCTTGGAAGCGCTTTCACAGGCGCAGCAACACTGGGGCTTTGCGCTTCTCTACCCACCAAACGTCACGGTCATTCTCTTTCCGTCTCGTAGACACGAGCTGAGAAAGTGCAAACGTTGAGCAATTGCTCAGAGATGAAAAGTGCCAGCACTGAAAGCTCTTGCTAGCCAGCCCCCTTCCTTGGAAGCGCTTTTGTAGCCCTAAGAACAGTGGAGCTCTGGGCTTCTCTAGCCATCTCATCTTCTGCTCATCCTCTCGCGCAGTCTAAAGAGAGCTCAGGTGAGACATTGCAAACGTCGAGCAATTGCTGAGAGATGAAAAGTGCCAGCACTGAAAGCTGTTGCTAGCCAGCACCCTTCCTTGGAAGCGCTTTCACAGGCGCAGCAACACTGGGGCTTTGCGCTTCTCTAACCACCAAACGTCACGGTCACTATCTCTCCGTCTCGTAGACACGAGCTGAGAAATTGCAAACGTCGAGCAATTGCTCAGAGATGAAAAGTGCCAGCACTGAAAGCTCTTGCTAGCCAGCACCCTTCCTTGGAAGCGCTGTCACAGGCGCAGCAACACTGGGGCTTTGCGCTTCTCTAGCCACCAAACGTCACGGTCATTCTCTTTCCGTCTCGTAGACACGAGCTGAGAAATTGCAAACGTTGAGCAATTGCTCAGAGATGAAAAGTGCCAGCACTGAAAGCTGTTGCTAGCCAGCACCCTTCCTT
The DNA here is from genome assembly GCA_037962945.1 of Sarcoramphus papa. Taxonomy (NCBI): domain Eukaryota; kingdom Metazoa; phylum Chordata; class Aves; order Accipitriformes; family Cathartidae; genus Sarcoramphus; species Sarcoramphus papa. The sequence continues at coordinate 26,399,274 of CM075590.1, read as the reverse complement.
GCAAGCGCTTTTGTAGCCCTAAGAACAGTGGGGCTCTGTGCTTCTCTAGCCATCTCATCTTCTACTCATCCTCTCGCGCAGTCTAAAGAGAGCTCAGGTGAGAAATTGCAAACGTCGAGCAATTGCTCAGAGATGAAAAGTGCCAGCACTGAAAGCTCTTGCTAGCCAGCACCCTTCCTTGGAAGCGCTTTCACAGGCGCAGCAACACTGGGGCTTTGCGCTTCTCTAGCCACCAAACATCACGGTCACTATCTCTCCGTCTCGTAGACACGAGCTGAGAAATTGCAAACGTCGAGCAATTGCTCAGAGATGAAAAGTGCCAGCACTGAAAGCTCTTGCTAGCCAGCACCCTTCCTTGGAAGCGCTTTCACAGGCGCAGCAACACTGGGGCTTTGCGCTTCTCTACCCACCAAAAGTCACGGTCATTCTCTTTCCGTCTCGTAGACACGAGCTGAGAAATTGCAAACGTCGAGCAATTGCTCAGAGAGGAAAAGAGCCAGCACTGAAAGCTCTTGCTAGCCAGCACCCTTCCTTGGAAGCGCTTTCACAGGCGCAGCAACACTGGGGCTTTGCGCTTCTCTAACCACCAAGCGTCACGGTCATTCTCTTTCGGTCTCGTAGACACGAGCTGAGAAATTGCAAACGTCGAGCAATTGCTCAGAGATGAAAAGTGCCAGCACTGAAAGCTGTTGATAGCCAGCACCCTTCTTTGGAAGCGCTTTTGTAGCCCTAAGAGCACTGGGGCTGTGGGCTTCTCTACCCACCTCATCTTCTGCTCATCCTCTCGTGCAGTCTAAAGAGAGCTCAGGTGAGAAATTGCAAACGTCGAGCAATTGCTCAGAGATGAAAAGTGCCAGCACTGAAAGATGTTGCTAGCCAGCACCCTTCCTTGGAAGCGCTTTTGTAGCCCTAAGAACACTGGGGCTCTGTGCTTCTCTAGCCACCTCATCTTCTGCTCATCCTCTCGCGCACTCTAAAGAGAGCTCAGGTGAGAAATTGCAAACGTTAAGCAATTGCTGAGAGATGAAAAGTGCCAGCACTGAAAGCTGTTGCTAGCCAGCCCCCTTCCTTGGAAGCGCTTTCACAGGCGCAGCAACACTGGGGCTTTGCGCTTCTCTAACCACCAAAGGTCACGGTCATTCTCTGTCCGTCTCGTAGACACGAGCTGAGAAAGTGCAAACGTTGAGCAATTGCTCAGAGATGAAAAGTGCCAGCACTGAAAGCTGTTGCTAGCCAGCCCCCTTCCTTGGAAGCGCTTTTGTAGCCCTAAGAACAGTGGAGCTCTGGGCTTCTCTAGCCATCTCATCTTCTGCTCATCCTCTCGCGCAGCATAAAGAGAGCTCAGGTGAGAAATTGCAAACGTCGAGCAATTGCTCAGAGAGGAAAAGTGCCAGCACTGAAAGCTCTTGCTAGCCAGCACCCTTCCTTGGAAGCGCTTTCACAGGCGCAGCAACACTGGGGCTTTGCGCTTCTCTAACCACCATACATCATGCTCACTATCTCTCCGTCTCGTAGACACGAGCTGAGAAATTGCAAACGTCGAGCAATTGGTCACAGATGAAAAGTGCCAGCACTGAAAGATATTGCTAGCCAGCACCCTTCCTTGGAAGCGCTGTCACAGGCGCAGCAACACTGGGGCTTTGCGCTTCTCTAGCCACCAAACGTCACGGTCATTCTCTTTCGGTCTCGTAGACACGAGCTGAGAAATTGCAAACGTTGAGCAATTGCTCAGAGATGAAAAGTGCCAGCACTGAAAGCTGTTGCTAGCCAGCACCCTTCCTTGGAAGCGCTTTCACAGGTGCAGCAACACTGGGGCTTTGCGCTTCTCTACCCACCAAACGTCACGGTCACTATCTCTCCGTCTCGTAGACACGAGCTGAGAAATTGCAAACGTCGAGCAATTGCTCAGAGATGAAAAGTGCCAGCACTGAAAGCTCTTGCTAGCCAGCACCCTTCCTTGGAAGCGCTTTTGTAGCCCTAAGAACACTGGGGCTCTGGCGTTCTCTAGCCACCTCATCTTCTGCTCATCCTCTCGCGCAGTCTAAAGAGCGCTCAGGTGAGAAATTGCAAACGTCGAGCAATTGCTCAGAGATGAAAAGTGCCAGCACTGAAAGCTGTTGCTAGCCAGCACCCTTCCTTGGAAGCGCTTTCACAGGCGCAGCAACACTGGGGCTTTGCGCTTCTCTAACCACCAAACGTCACGGTCACTATCTCTCCGTCTCGTAGACACGAGCTGAGAAAGTGCAAACGTTGAGCAATTGCTCAGAGATGAAAAGTGCCAGCACTGAAAGCTGTTGCTAGCCAGCACCCTTCCTTGGAAGCGCTTTTGTAGCCCTAAGAACAGTGGAGCTCTGGGCTTCTCTAGCCATCTAAACTTCTGCTCATCCTCTCACGCAGACTAAAGAGAGCTCAGGTGAGAAATTGCAAACGTCGAGCAATTGCTCAGAGATGAAAAGTGCCAGCACTGAAAGATGTTGCTAGCCAGCACCCTTCCTTGGAAGCGCTTTTGTGGCCCTAAGAACACTGGGGCTCTGGGCTTCTCTAGCCACCTCATCTTCTGCTCATCCTCTCACGCAGTCTAAAGAGAGCTCAGGTGAGAAATTGCAAACATCGAGCAATTGCTCAGAGATGAAAAGTGCCAGCACTGAAAGCTGTTGCTAGCCAGCACCCTTCCTTGGAAGCGCTTTTGTAGCCCTAAGAACAGTGGGGCTGTGGGCTTCTCTAGCCATCTAAACTTCTGCTCATCCTCTCGCGCAGTCTAAAGAGAGCTCAGGTGAGAAATTGCAAACGTCGAGCAATTGCTGAGAGATGAAAAGTGCCAGCACTGAAAGCTGTTGCTAGCCAGCACCCTTCCTTGGAAGCGCTTTCACAGGCGCAGCAACACTGGGGCTTTGCGCTTCTCTAACCACCAAACGTCACGGTCATTCTCTTTCCGTCTCGTAGACACGAGCTGAGAAAGTGCAAACGTTGAGCAATTGCTCAGAGATGAAAAGTGCCAGCACTGAAAGCTCTTGCTAGCCAGCCCCCTTCCTTGGAAGCGCTTTTGTAGCCCTAAGAACAGTGGAGCTCTGGGCTTCTCTAGCCATCTCATCTTCTGCTCATCCTCTCGCGCAGTCTAAAGAGAGCTCAGGTGAGACATTGCAAACGTCGAGCAATTGCTGAGAGATGAAAAGTGCCAGCACTGAAAGCTGTTGCTAGCCAGCACCCTTCCTTGGAAGCGCTTTCACAGGCGCAGCAACACTGGGGCTTTGCGCTTCTCTAACCACCAAACGTCACGGTCACTATCTCTCCGTCTCGTAGACACGAGCTGAGAAATTGCAAACGTTGAGCGATTGCTCAGAGATGAAAAGTGCCAGCACTGAAAGCTGTTGCTAGCCAGCACCCTTCCTTGGAAGCGCTGTCACAGGCGCAGCAACACTGGGGCTTTGCGCTTCTCTAGCCACCAAACGTCACGGTCATTCTCTTTCCGTCTCGTAGACACGAGCTGAGAAATTGCAAACGTCGAGCAATCGCTCAGAGATGAAAAGCGCCAGCACTGAAAGCTGTTGCTAGCCAGCCCCCTTCCTTGGAAGTGCTTTTGTAGGCCTAAGAACACTGGGGCTCTGTGCTTTTCTAGCCATCTAAACTTCTGCTCATCCTCTCGCGCAGCCTAAAGAGAGCTCAGGTGAGACATTGCAAACGTTGAGCAATTGCTGAGAGATGAAAAGTGCCAGCACTGAAAGCTGTTGCTAGCCAGCACCCTTCCTTGGAAGCGCTTTCACAGGCGCAGCAACACTGGGGCTTTGCGCTTCTCTACCCACCAAACGTCACGGTCATTCTCTTTCGGTCTCGTAGACACGAGCTGAGAAATTGCAAACGTTGAGCAATTGCTCAGAGATGAAAAGTGCCAGCACTGAAAGCTGTTGCTAGCCAGCACCCTTCCTTGCAAGCGCTTTTGTAGCCCTAAGAACAGTGGGGCTCTGTGCTTCTCTAGCCATCTCATCTTCTGCTCATCCTCTCGCGCAGTCTAAAGAGCGCTCAGGTGAGAAATTGCAAACGTCGAGCAATTGCTCAGAGATGAAAAGTGCCAGCACTGAAAGCTGTTGCTAGCCAGCACCCTTCCTTGGAAGCGCTTTTGTAGCCCTTAGAACACTGGGGCTCTGGCCTTCTCTAGCCACCTCATCTTCTGCTCATCCTCTCGCACAGTCTAAAGAGAGCTCAGGTGAGAAAGTGCAAACGTCGAGCAATTGCTCAGAGATGAAAAGTGCCAGCACTGAAAGCTGTTGCTAGCCAGCACCCTTCCTTGGAAGCGCTTTCACAGGCGCAGCAACACTGGGGCTTTGCGCTTCTCTACCCACCAAACGTCACGGTCATTCTCTTTCGGTCTCGTAGACACGAGCTGAGAAAGTGCAAACGTTGAGCAATTGCTCAGAGATGAAAAGTGCCAGCACTGAAAGCTGTTGCTAGCCAGCCCCCTTCCTTGGAAGCGCTTTTGTAGCCCTAAGAACACTGGGGCTCTGGGCTTCTCTAGCCATCTCATCTTCTGCTCATCCTCTCGCGCAGTCTAAAGAGAGCTCAGGTGAGAAATTGCAAACGTCGAGCAATTGCTCAGAGATGAAAAGTGCCAGCACTGAAAGCTGTTGCTAGCCAGCACCCTTCCTTGAAAGCGCTTTCACAGGCGCAGCAACACTGGGGCTTTGCGCTTCTCTAACCACCAAACTTCACGGTCATTCTCTTTCCGTCTCGTAGACACGAGCTGAGAAATTGCAAACGTCGAGCAATTGCTCAGAGATGAAAAGTGCCAGCACTGAAAGCTGTTGCTAGCCAGCACCCTTCCTTGCAAGCGCTTTTGTAGCCCTAAGAACACTGGGGCTCTGTGCTTCTCTAGCCATCTCATCTTCTGCTCATCCTCTCGCGCACTCTAAAGAGCGCTCAGGTGAGAAATTGCAAACGTCGAGCAATTGCTCAGAGATGAAAAGTGCCAGCACTGAAAGCTCTTGCTAGCCAGCACCCTTCCTTGGAAGCGCTTTCACAGGTGCAGCAACACTGGGGCTTTGCGCTTCTCTACCCACCAAACATCACGGTCACTATCTCTCCGTCTCGTAGACACGAGCTGAGAAATTGCAAACATCGAGCAATTGCTCAGAGATGAAAAGTGCCAGCACTGAAAGCTCTTGCTAGCCAGCACCCTTCCTTGGAAGCGCTTTTGTAGCCCTAAGAACACTGGGGCTCTGGCGTTCTCTAGCCACCTCATCTTCTGCTCATCCTCTCGCGCAGTCTAAAGAGCGCTCAGGTGAGAAAGTGCAAACGTCGAGCAATTGCTCAGAGATGAAAAGTGCCAGCACTGAAAGCTGTTGCTAGCCAGCAGCCTTCCTTGGAAGCGCTTTCACAGGCGCAGCAACACTGGGGCTTTGCGCTTCTCTAACCACCAAACTTCACGGTCATTCTCTTTCCGTCTCGTAGACACGAGCTGAGACATTGCAAACGTCGAGCAATTGGTCAGAGAGGAAAAGTGCCAGCACTGAAAGCTGTTGCTAGCCAGCAGCCTTCCTTGGAAGCGCTTTCACAGGCGCAGCAACACTGGGGCTTTGCGCTTCTCTAACCACCAAACGTCACGGTCATTCTCTCTCCGTCTCGTAGACACGAGCTGAGAAAGTGCAAACGTTGAGCAATTGCTCAGAGATGAAAAGTGCCAGCACTGAAAGCTGTTGCTAGCCAGACCCCTTCCTTGGAAGCGCTTTTGTAGCCCTAAGAACAGTGGAGCTCTGGGCTTCTCTAGCCATCTCATCTTCTGCTCATCCTCTCGCGCAGCATAAAGAGAGCTCAGGTGAGAAATTGCAAACGTCGAGCAATTGCTCAGAGAGGAAAAGTGCCAGCACTGAAAGCTCTTGCTAGCCAGCACCCTTCCTTGGAAGCGCTTTCACAGGCGCAGCAACACTGGGGCTTTGCGCTTCTCTAACCACCAAACGTCACGGTCACTATCTCTCCGTCTCGTAGACACGAGCTGAGAAATTGCAAACGTCGAGCAATTGGTCACAGATGAAAAGAGCCAGCACTGAAAGATGTTGCTAGCCAGCACCCTTCCTTGGAAACGCTGTCACAGGCGCAGCAACACTGGGGCTTTGTCCTTGTCTAGCCACCAAACGTCACGGTCATTCTCTTTCCGTCTCGTAGACACGAGCTGAGAAATTGCAAACGTCGAGCAATCGCTCAGAGATGAAAAGTGCCAGCACTGAAAGCTGTTGCTAGCCAGCACCCTTCCTTGGAAGCGCTTTTGTACCCCTAAGAACAGTGGAGCTCTGTGCTTCTCTAGCCACCTCATCTTCTGCTCATCCTCTCGCGCACTCTAAAGAGCGCTCAGGTGAGAAATTGCAAACGTCGAGCAATTGCTCAGAGATGAAAAGTGCCAGCACTGAAAGCTGTTGCTAGCCAGCCCCCTTCCTTGGAAGCGCTTTCACAGGTGCAGCAACACTGGGGCTTTGCGCTTCTCTACCCACCAAACGTCACGGTCATTCTCTTTCCGTCTCGTAGACACGAGCTGAGAAAGTGCAAACGTTGAGCAATTGCTCAGAGATGAAAAGTGCCAGCACTGAAAGCTGTTGCTAGCCAGCACCCTTCCTTGGAAGCGCTTTTGTAGCCCTAAGAACACTGGAGCTCTGGGCTTCTCTAGCCATCTAAACTTCTGCTCATCCCGTCGCGCAGTCTAAAGAGAGCTCAGGTGAGAAATTGCAAACGTCGAGCAATTGGTCAGAGATGAAAAGTGCCAGCACTGAAAGCTGTTGCTAGCCAGCCCCCTTCCTTGGAAGCGCTTTTGTAGCCCTAAGAACACTGGGGCTCTGGCCTTCTCTAGCCACCTCATCTTCTGCTCATCCTCTCGCGCAGTCTAAAGAGAGCTCAGGTGAGAAATTGCAAACGTCGAGCAATTGCTGTGAGATGAAAAGTGCCAGCACTGAAAGCTGTTGCTAGCCAGCACCCTTCCTTGGAAGCGCTTTTGTAGCCCTAAGAACAGTGGAGCTCTTGGCTTCTCTAGCCATCTAAACTTCTGCTCATCCTGTCGCGCAGTCTAAAGAGAGCTCAGGTGAGAAATTGCAAATGTTGAGCAATTGGTCACAGATGAAAAGTGCCAGCACTGAAAGCTGTTGCTAGCCAGCACCCTTCCTTGGAAGCGCTTTTGTAGCCCTAAGAACAGTGGAGCTGTGGGCTTCTCTAGCCATCTCATCTTCTGCTCATCCTCTCGCGCAGTCTAAAGAGAGCTCAGGTGAGACATTGCAAACGTTGATCAATTGCTCAGAGATGAAAAGTGCCAGCACTGAAAGCTGTTGCTAGCCAGCACCCTTCCTTGGAAGCGCTTTCACAGGCGCAGCAACACTGGGGCTTTGCGCTTCTCTACCCACCAAACGTCACGGTCACTATCTCTCCGTCTCGTAGACACGAGCTGAGAAATTGCAAACGTCGAGCAATTGCTCAGAGATGAAAAGTGCCAGCACTGAAAGCTCTTGCTAGCCAGCACCCTTCCTTGGAAGCGCTTTCACAGGCGCAGCAACACTGGGGCTTTGCGCTTCTCTACCCACCAAAAGTCACGGTCATTCTCTTTCCGTCTCGTAGACACGAGCTGAGACATTGCAAACGTCGAGCAATTGGTCAGAGAGGAAAAGTGCCAGCACTGAAAGCTGTTGCTAGCCAGCAGCCTTCCTTGGAAGCGCTTTCACAGGCGCAGCAACACTGGGGCTTTGCGCTTCTCTAACCACCAAAGGTCACGGTCATTCTCTCTCCGTCTCGTAGACACGAGCTGAGAAAGTGCAAACGTTGAGCAATTGCTCAGAGATGAAAAGTGCCAGCACTGAAAGCTGTTGCTAGCCAGACCCCTTCCTTGGAAGCGCTTTTGTAGCCCTAAGAACAGTGGAGCTCTGGGCTTCTCTAGCCATCTCATCTTCTGCTCATCCTCTCGCGCAGCATAAAGAGAGCTCAGGTGAGAAATTGCAAACGTCGAGCAATTGCTCAGAGAGGAAAAGTGCCAGCACTGAAAGCTCTTGCTAGCCAGCACCCTTCCTTGGAAGCGCTTTCACAGGCGCAGCAACATTGGGGCTTTGCGCTTCTCTAACCACCAAACGTCACGGTCACTATCTCTCCGTCTCGTAGACACGAGCTGAGAAATTGCAAACGTCGAGCAATTGGTCACAGATGAAAAGAGCCAGCACTGAAAGATGTTGCTAGCCAGCACCCTTCCTTGGAAGCGCTGTCACAGGCGCAGCAACACTGGGGCTTTGTCCTTGTCTAGCCACCAAACGTCACGGTCATTCTCTTTCCGTCTCGTAGACACGAGCTGAGAAATTGCAAACGTCGAGCAATTGCTCAGAGATGAAAAGTGCCAGCACTGAAAGATGTTGCTAGCCAGCACCCTTCCTTGGAAGCGCTTTTGTAGCCCTAAGAACAGTGGAGCTCTGTGCTTCTCTAGCCACCTCATCTTCTGCTCATCCTCTCGCGCACTCTAAAGAGCGCTCAGGTGAGAAATTGCAAACGTCGAGCAATTGCTCAGAGATGAAAAGTGCCAGCACTGAAAGCTGTTGCTAGCCAGCCCCCTTCCTTGGAAGCGCTTTCACAGGCGCAGCAACACTGGGGCTTTGCGCTTCTCTACCCACCAAACGTCACGGTCATTCTCTTTCCGTCTCGTAGACACGAGCTGAGAAAGTGCAAACGTTGAGCAATTGCTCAGAGATGAAAAGTGCCAGCACTGAAAGCTGTTGCTAGCCAGCACCCTTCCTTGGAAGCGCTTTTGTAGCCCTAAGAACAGTGGAGCTCTGGGCTTCTCTAGCCATCTAAACTTCTGCTCATCCTCTCACGCAGTCTAAAGAGAGCTCAGGTGAGAAATTGCAAACGTCGAGCAATTGCTCAGAGATGAAAAGTGCCAGCACTGAAAGCTGTTGCTAGCCAGCCCCCTTCCTTGGAAGCGCTTTTGTAGCCCTAAGAACACTGGGGCTGTGGGCTTCTCTAGCCACCTCATCTTCTGCTCATCCTCTCGCGCAGTCTAAAGAGAGCTCAGGTGAGAAATTGCAAACGTCGAGCAATTGCTGTGAGATGAAAAGTGCCAGCACTGAAAGCTGTTGCTAGCCAGCACCCTTCCTTGGAAGCGCTTTTGTAGCCCTAAGAACAGTGGAGCTCTTGGCTTCTCTAGCCATCTAAACTTCTGCTCATCCTCTCGCGCAGTCTAAAGAGAGCTCAGGTGAGAAATTGCAAATGTTGAGCAATTGCTCAGAGATGAAAAGTGCCAGCACTGAAAGCTGTTGCTAGCCAGCACCCTTCCTTGGAAGCGCTTTTGTAGCCCTAAGAACAGTGGAGCTGTGGGCTTCTCTAGCCATCTCATCTTCTGCTCATCCTCTCGCGCAGTCTAAAGAGAGCTCAGGTGAGACATTGCAAACGTCGAGCAATTGCTCAGAGATGAAAAGTGCCAGCACTGAAAGCTGTTGCTAGCCAGCACCCTTCCTTGGAAGCGCTTTCACAGGCGCAGCAACACTGGGGCTTTGCGCTTCTCTACCCACCAAACGTCACGGTCACTATCTCTCCGTCTCGTAGACACGAGCTGAGAAATTGCAAACGTCGAGCAATTGCTCAGAGATGAAAAGTGCCAGCACTGAAAGCTGTTGCTAGCCAGCACCCTTCCTTGGAAGCGCTTTCACAGGCGCAGCAACACTGGGGCTTTGCGCTTCTCTAACCACCAAACATCACGGTCATTCTCTTTCCGTCTCGTAGACACGAGCTGAGAAATTGCAAACGTCGAGCAATTGCTCAGAGAGGAAAAGTGCCAGCACTGAAAGCTGTTGCTAGCCAGCACCCTTCCTTGGAAGCGCTTTCACAGGCGCAGCAACACTGGGGCTTTGCGCTTCTCTAACCACCAAGCGTCACGGTCATTCTCTTTCGGTCTCGTAGACACGAGCTGAGAAATTGCAAACGTTGAGCAATTGCTCAGAGATGAAAAGTGCCAGCACTGAAAGCTGTTGATAGCCAGCACCCTTCTTTGGAAGTGCTTTTGTAGCCCTAAGAACACTGGGGCTGTGGGCTTCTCTACCCACCTCATCTTCTGCTCATCCTCTCGTGCAGTCTAAAGAGAGCTCAGGTGAGAAATTGCAAACGTCGAGCAATTGCTCAGAGATGAAAAGTGCCAGCACTGAAAGCTGTTGCTAGCCAGCACCCTTCCTTGGAAGCGCTTTTGTAGCCCTAAGAACAGTGGGTCTCTGTGCTTCTCTAGCCACCTCATCTTCTGCTCATCCTCTCGCGCACTCTAAAGAGAGCTCAGGTGAGAAATTGCAAACGTTAAGCAATTGCTGAGAGATGAAAAGTGCCAGCACTGAAAGCTGTTGCTAGCCAGCACCCTTCCTTGGAAGCGCTTTCACAGGCGCAGCAACACTGGGGCTTTGCGCTTCTCTAACCACCAAAGGTCACGGTCATTCTCTGTCCGTCTCGTAGACACGAGCTGAGAAAGTGCAAACGTTGAGCAATTGCTCAGAGATGAAAAGTGCCAGCACTGAAAGCTGTTGCTAGCCAGCACCCTTCCTTGGAAGCGCTTTTGTAGCCCTAAGAACAGTGGAGCTCTGGGCTTCTCTAGCCATCTCATCTTCTGCTCATCCTCTCGCGCAGCATAAAGAGAGCTCAGGTGAGAAATTGCAAACGTCGAGCAATTGCTCAGAGAGGAAAAGTGCCAGCACTGAAAGCTCTTGCTAGCCAGCACCCTTCCTTGGAAGCGCTTTCACAGGCGCAGCAACACTGGGGCTTTGTCCTTGTCTAGCCACCAAACGTCACGGTCATTCTCTTTCCGTCTCGTAGACACGAGCTGAGAAATTGCAAACGTCGAGCAATTGGTCACAGATGAAAAGTGCCAGCACTGAAAGATGTTGCTAGCCAGCACCCTTCCTTGGAAGCGCTGTCACAGGCGCAGCAACACTGGGGCTTTGCGCTTCTCTAACCACCAAACGTCACGGTCATTCTCTTTCGGTCTCGTAGACACGAGCTGAGAAATTGCAAACGTTGAGCAATTGCTCAGAGATGAAAAGTGCCAGCACTGAAAGCTGTTGCTAGCCAGCACCCTTCCTTGGAAGCGCTTTCACAGGCGCAGCAACACTGGGGCTTTGCGCTTCTCTAACCACCAAACGTCACGGTCACTATCTCTCCGTCTCGTAGACACGAGCTGAGAAAGTGCAAACGTTGAGCAATTGCTCAGAGATGAAAAGTGCCAGCACTGAAAGCTGTTGCTAGCCAGCACCCTTCCTTGGAAGCGCTTTTGTAGCCCTAAGAACAGTGGAGCTCTGGGCTTCTCTAGCCATCTAAACTTCTGCTCATCCTCTCGCGCAGACTAAAGAGAGCTCAGGTGAGAAATTGCAAACGTCGAGCAATTGCTCAGAGATGAAAAGTGCCAGCACTGAAAGATGTTGCTAGCCAGCACCCTTCCTTGGAAGCGCTTTTGTAGCCCTAAGAACACTGGGGCTCTGGCGTTCTCTAGCCACCTCATCTTCTGCTCATCCTCTCGCGCAGTCTAACGAGAGCTCAGGGGAGAAATTGCAAACGTCGAGCAATTGCTCAGAGATGAAAAGTGCCAGCACTGAAAGCTGTTGCTAGCCAGCACCCTTCCTTGGAAGCGCTTTCACAGGCGCAGCAACACTGGGGCTTTGCGCTTCTCTAACCACCAAACGTCACGGTCACTATCTCTCCGTCTCGTAGACACGAGCTGAGAAAGTGCAAACGTTGAGCAATTGCTCAGAGATGAAAAGTGCCAGCACTGAAAGCTGTTGCTAGCCAGCACCCTTCCTTGGAAGCGCTTTTGTAGCCCTAAGAACAGTGGAGCTCTGGGCTTCTCTAGCCATCTAAACTTCTGCTCATCCTCTCGCGCAGACTAAAGAGAGCTCAGGTGAGAAATTGCAAACGTCGAGCAATTGCTCAGAGATGAAAAGTGCCAGCACTGAAAGATGTTGCTAGCCAGCACCCTTCCTTGGAAGCGCTTTTGTGGCCCTACAACACTGGGGCTCTGGGCTTCTCTAGCCACCTCATCTTCTGCTCATCCTCTCACGCAGTCTAAAGAGAGCTCAGGTGAGAAATTGCAAACATCGAGCAATTGCTCAGAGATGAAAAGTGCCAGCACTGAAAGCTGTTGCTAGCCAGCACCCTTCCTTGGAAGCGCTTTTGTAGCCCTAAGAACAGTGGGGCTGTGGGCTTCTCTAGCCATCTAAACTTCTGCTCATCCTCTCGCGCAGTCTAAAGAGAGCTCAGGGGAGAAATTGCAAACGTCGAGCAATTGCTGAGAGATGAAAAGTGCCAGCACTGAAAGCTGTTGCTAGCCAGCACCCTTCCTTGGAAGCGCTTTCACAGGCGCAGCAACACTGGGGCTTTGCGCTTCTCTACCCACCAAACGTCACGGTCATTCTCTTTCCGTCTCGTAGACACGAGCTGAGAAAGTGCAAACGTTGAGCAATTGCTCAGAGATGAAAAGTGCCAGCACTGAAAGCTCTTGCTAGCCAGCACCCTTCCTTGGAAGCGCTTTTGTAGCCCTAAGAACAGTGGAGCTCTGGGCTTCTCTAGCCATCTCATCTTCTGCTCATCCTCTCGCGCAGTCTAAAGAGAGCTCAGGTGAGACATTGCAAACGTCGAGCAATTGCTGAGAGATGAAAAGTGCCAGCACTGAAAGCTGTTGCTAGCCAGCCCCCTTCCTTGGAAGCGCTTTCACAGGCGCAGCAACACTGGGGCTTTGCGCTTCTCTAACCACCAAACGTCACGGTCACTATCTCTCCGTCTCGTAGACACGAGCTGAGAAATTGCAAACGTTGAGCAATTGCTCAGAGATGAAAAGTGCCAGCACTGAAAGCTGTTGCTAGCCAGCACCCTTCCTTGGAAGCGCTGTCACAGGCGCAGCAACACTGGGGCTTTGCGCTTCTCTAGCCACCAAACGTCACGGTCATTCTCTTTCCGTCTCGTAGACACGAGCTGAGAAATTGCAAACGTCGAGCAATCGCTCAGAGATGAAAAGCGCCAGCACTGAAAGCTGTTGCTAGACAGCCCCCTTCCTTGGAAGTGCTTTTGTAGGCCTAAGAACAGTGGGGCTCTGTGCTTTTCTAGCCATCTAAACTTCTGCTCATCCTCTCGCGCAGTCTAAAGAGAGCTCAGGTGAGACATTGCAAACGTTGAGCAATTGCTGAGAGATGAAAAGTGCCAGCACTGAAAGCTGTTGCTAGCCAGCCCCCTTCCTTGGAAGCGCTTTCACAGGCGCAGCAACACTGGGGCTTTGCGCTTCTCTACCCACCAAACGTCACGGTCATTCTCTTTCGGTCTCGTAGACACGAGCTGAGAAATTGCAAACGTCGAGCAATTGCTCAGAGATGAAAAGTGCCAGCACTGAAAGCTGTTGCTAGCCAGCACCCTTCCTTGCAAGCGCTTTTGTAGCCCTTAGAACACTGGGGCTCTGGCCTTCTCTAGCCACCTCATCTTCTGCTCATCCTCTCGCACAGTCTAAAGAGAGCTCAGGTGAGAAAGTGCAAACGTCGAGCAATTGCTCAGAGATGAAAAGTGCCAGCACTGAAAGCTGTTGCTAGCCAGCACCCTTCCTTGGAAGCGCTTTCACAGGCGCAGCAACACTGGGGCTTTGCGCTTCTCTAACCACCAAACTTCACGGTCATTCTCTTTCGGTCTCGTAGACACGAGCTGAGAAAGTGCAAACGTTGAGCAATTGCTCAGAGATGAAAAGTGCCAGCACTGAAAGCTGTTGCTAGCCAGCCCCCTTCCTTGGAAGCGCTTTTGTAGCCCTAAGAACACTGTGGCTCTGGGCTTCTCTAGCCATCTCATCTTCTGCTCATCCTCTCGCGCAGTCTAAAGAGAGCTCAGGTGAGAAATTGCAAACGTCGAGCAATTGCTCAGAGATGAAAAGTGCCAGCACTGAAAGCTGTTGCTAGCCAGCACCCTTCCTTGGAAGCGCTTTCACAGGCGCAGCAACACTGGGGCTTTGCGCTTCTCTACCCACCAAACGTCACGGTCATTCTCTTTCTGTCTCGTAGACACGAGCTGAGAAATTGCAAACGTCGAGCAATTGCTCAGAGATGAAAAGTGCCAGCACTGAAAGCTGTTGCTAGCCAGCACCCTTCCTTGCAAGCGCTTTTGTAGCCCTAAGAACAGTGGGGCTCTGTGCTTCTCTAGCCATCTAAACTTCTGCTCATCCTCTCGCGCACTCTAAAGAGCGCTCATGTGAGAAATTGCAAACGTCGAGCAATTGCTCAGAGATGAAAAGTGCCAGCACTGAAAGCTCTTGCTAGCCAGCACCCTTCCTTGGAAGCGCTTTCACAGGTGCAGCAACACTGGGGCTTTGCGCTTCTCTACCCACCAAACGTCACGGTCACTATCTCTCCGTCTCGTAGACACGAGCTGAGAAATTGCAAACGTCGAGCAATTGCTCAGAGATGAAAAGTGCCAGCACTGAAAGCTCTTGCTAGCCAGCACCCTTCCTTGGAAGCGCTTTTGTAGGCCTAAGAACACTGGGGCTCTGGCCTTCTCTAGCCACCTCATCTTCTGCTCATCCTCTCGCGCAGTCTAAAGAGAGCTCAGGTGAGAAAGTGCAAACGTCGAGCAATTGCTCAGAGATGAAAAGTGCCAGCACTGAAAGCTGTTGCTAGCCAGCACCCTTCCTTGGAAGCGCTTTCACAGGCGCAGCAACACTGGGGCTTTGCGCTTCTCTACCCACCAAATTTCACGGTCATTCTCTTTCCGTCTCGTAGACACGAGCTGAGAAAGTGCAAACGTTGAGCAATTGCTCAGAGATGAAAACTGCCAGCACTGAAAGCTGTTGCTAGACAGCCCCCTTCCTTGGAAGCGCTTTTGTAGCCCTAAGAACAGTGGAGCTCTGGGCTTCTCTAGCCATCTCATCTTCTGCTCATCCTCTCGCGCAGTCTAAAGAGAGCTCAGGTGAGAAATTGCAAACGTCGACCAATTGCTGAGAGATGAAAAGTGCCAGCACTGAAAGCTGTTGCTAGCCAGCACCCTTCCTTGGAAGCGCTTTCACAGGCGCAGCAACACTGGGGCTTTGCGCTTCTCTAACCACCAAACGTCACGGTCACTATCTCTCCGTCTCGTAGACACGAGCTGAGAAATTGCAAACGTCGAGCAATTGGTCACAGATGAAAAGTGCCAGCACTGAAAGATGTTGCTAGCCAGCACCCTTCCTTGGAAGCGCTGTCACAGGCGCAGCAACACTGGGGCTTTGCGCTTCTCTACCCACCAAACGTCACGGTCATTCTCTTTCCGTCTCGTAGACACGAGCTGAGAAATTGCAAACGTCGAGCAATCGCTCAGAGATGAAAAGCGCCAGCACTGAAAGCTGTTGCTAGCCAGCCCCCTTCCTTGGAAGTGCTTTTGTAGGCCTAAGAACACTGGGGCTCTGTGCTTTTCTAGCCATCTAAACTTCTGCTCATCCTCTCGCGCAGTCTAAAGAGAGCTCAGGTGAGAAATTGCAAACGTCGAGCAATTGCTGAGAGATGAAAAGTGCCAGCACTGAAAGCTCTTGCTAGCCAGCACCCTTCCTTGGAAGCGCTTTCACAGGCACAGCAACACTGGGGCTTTGCGCTTCTCTAACCACCAAACGTCACGGTCATTCTCTTTCCGTCTCGTAGACACGAGCTGAGAAATTGCAAACGTCGAGCAATTGCTCAGAGATGAAAAGTGCCAGCACTGAAAGCTCTTGCTAGCCAGCACCCTTCCTTGGAAGCGCTTTCACAGGTGCAGCAACACTGGGGCTTTGCGCTTCTCTAACCACCAAACTTCACGGTCATTCTCTTTCGGTCTCGTAGACACGAGCAGAGAAAGTGCAAACGTTGAGCAATTGCTCAGAGATGAAAAGTGCCAGCACTGAAAGCTCTTGCTAGCCAGCCCCCTTCCTTGGAAGCGCTTTTGTAGCCCTAAGAACACTGGGGCTGTGGGCTTCTCTACCCATCTCATCTTCTGCTCATCCTCTCGCGCAGTCTAAAGAGAGCTCAGGTGAGAAATTGCAAACGTCGAGCAATTGCTCAGAGATGAAAAGTGCCAGCACTGAAAGCTGTTGCTAGCCAGCACCCTTCCTTGGAAGCGCTTTCACAGGCGCAGCAACACTGGGGCTTTGCGCTTCTCTAACCACCAAACGTCACGGTCATTCTCTTTCCGTCTCGTAGACACGAGCTGAGAAATTGCAAACATCGAGCAATTGCTCAGAGATGAAAAGTGCCAGCACTGAAAGCTGTTGCTAGCCAGCACCCTTCCTTGGAAGCGCTTATGTAGCCCTAAGAACAGTGGAGCTCTGGGCTTCTCTAGCCATCTAAACTTCTGCTCATCCTCTCGCGCAGTCTAAAGAGAGCTCAGGTGAGAAATTGCAAACGTTGAGCAATTGCTCAGAGATGAAAAGTGCCAGCAGTGAAAGCTGTTGCTAGCCAGCACCCTTCCTTGGAAGCGCTTTCACAGGCGCAGCAACACTGGGGCTTTGCGCTTCTCTAACCACCAAACGTCACGGTCATTCTCTTTCTGTCTCGTAGACACGAGCTGAGAAATTGCAAACGTTGAGCAATTGCTCAGAGATGAAAAGTGCCAGCACTGAAAGCTGTTGCTAGCCAGCACCCTTCCTTGGAAGCGCTTTTGTAGCCCTAAGAACACTGGGGCTCTGGGCTTCTCTAGCCACCTTATCTTCTGCTCATTTTCTCGCGCAGTCTAAAGAGCGCTCAGGTGAGAAATTGCAAACGTCGAGCAATTGCTCAGAGATGAAAAGTGCCAGCACTGAAAGCTGTTGCTAGCCAGCACCCTTCCTTGGAAGCGCTTTCACAGGTGCAGCAACACTGGGGCTTTGCGCTTCTCTACCCACCAAACGTCACGGTCACTATCTCTCCGTCTCGTAGACACGAGCTGAGAAATTGCAAACGTCGAGCAATTGCTCAGAGATGAAAAGTGCCAGCACTGAAAGCTATTGCTAGCCAGCCTCCTTGGAAGCGCTTTTGTAGCCCTAAGAACACTGGGACTCTGGCCTTCTCTAGCCACCTCATCTTCTGCTCATCCTCTCGCGCAGTCTAAAGAGAGCTCAGGTGAGAAATTGCAAACGTCGAGCAATTGCTCAGAGATGAAAAGTGTCAGCACTGAAAGCTGTTGCTAGCCAGCACCCTTCCTTGGAAGCGCTTTCACAGGCGCAGCAACACTGGGGCTTTGCGCTTCTCTAACCACCAAACTTCACGGTCATTCTCTTTCCGTCTCGTAGACACGAGCTGAGAAAGTGCAAACGTTGAGCAATTGCTCAGAGATGAAAAGTGCCAGCACTGAAAGCTCTTGCTAGCCAGCCCCCTTCCTTGGAAGCGCTTTTGTAGCCCTAAGAACAATGGGGCTCTGGCCTTCTCTAGCCATCTCATCTTCTGCTCATCCTCTCGCGCAGTCTAAAGAGAGCTCAGGTGAGAAATTGCAAACGTCGAGCAATTGCTCAGAGATGAAAAGTGCCAGCACTGAAAGCTGTTGCTAGCCAGCACCCTTCCTTGGAAGCGCTTTCACAGGCGCAGCAACACTGGGGCTTTGCGCTTCTCTACCCACCAAACGTCACGGTCACTATCTCTCCGTCTCGTAGACACGAGCTGAGAAAGTGCAAACGTCGAGCAATTGCTCAGAGATGAAAAGTGCCAGCACTGAAAGCTCTTGCTAGACAGCCCCCTTCCTTGGAAGCGCTTATGTAGCCCTAAGAACAGTGGGGCTCTGGGCTTCTCTAGCCATCTAAACTTCTGCTCATCCTCTCGCGCAGTCTAAAGAGAGCTCAGGTGAGAAATTGCAAACGTTGAGCAATTGCTCAGAGATGAAAAGTGCCAGCACTGAAAGCTGTTGCTAGCCAGCACCCTTCCTTGGAAGCGCTTTCACAGGCGCAGAAACACTGGGGCTTTGCGCTTCTCTAACCACCAAACGTCACGGTCATTCTCTTTCCGTCTCGTAGACACGAGCTGAGAAATTGCAAACGTCGAGCAATTGCTCAGAGATGAAAAGTGCCAGCACTGAAAGCTGTTGCTAGCCAGCACCCTTCCTTGGAAGCGCTTTTGTAGCCCTAAGAACACTGGGGCTCTGGCCTTCTCTAGCCACCTTATCTTCTGCTCATCCTCTCGCGCAGTCTAAAGAGCGCTCAGGTGAGAAATTGCAAACGTCGAGCAATTGCTCAGAGATGAAAAGTGCCAGCACTGAAAGCTGTTGCTAGCCAGCACGCTTCCTTGGAAGCGCTTTCACAGGCGCAGCAACACTGGGGCTTTGCGCTTCTCTACCCACCAAACGTCACGGTCACTATCTCTCCGTCTCGTAGACACGAGCTGAGAAATTGCAAACGTTGAGCAATTGCTCAGAGATGAAAAGTGCCAGCACTGAAAGCTGTTGCTAGCCAGCCCCCTTCCTTGGAAGCGCTTTTGTAGCCCTAAGAACACTGGGGCTGTGGGCTTCTCTAGCCACCTCATCTTCTGCTCATCCTCTCGCGCAGTCTAAAGAGAGCTCAGGTGAGAAATTGCAAACGTCGAGCAATTGCTGAGAGATGAAAAGTGCCAGCACTGAAAGCTGTTGCTAGCCAGCACCCTTCCTTGGAAGCGCTTTCACAGGCGCAGCAACACTGGGGCTTTGCGCTTCTCTAACCACCAAACGTCACGGTCACTATCTCTCCGTCTCGTAGACACGAGCTGAGAAAGTGCAAACGTTGAGCAATTGCTCAGAGATGAAAAGTGCCAGCACTGAAAGATGTTGCTAGCCAGCCCCCTTCCTTGGAAGCGCTTTTGTAGCCCTAAGAACAATGGGGCTCTGGCCTTCTCTAGCCACCTCATCTTCTGCTCATCCTCTCGCGCAGTCTAAAGAGAGCTCAGGTGAGAAATTGCAAACGTCGAGCAATTGCTGAGAGATGAAAAGTGCCAGCACTGAAAGCTGTTGCTAGCCAGCCCCCTTCCTTGGAAGCGCTTTCACAGGCGCAGCAACACTGGGGCTTTGCGCTTCTCTAACCACCAAACGTCACGGTCATTCTCTTTCCGTCTCGTAGACACGAGCTGAGAAATTGCAAACGTCGAGCAATTGCTCAGAGATGAAAAGTGCCAGCACTGAAAGCTGTTGCTAGCCAGCACCGTTCCTTGGAAGCGCTTATGTAGCCCTAAGAACAGTGGGGCTCTGGGCTTCTCTAGCCATCTAAACTTCTGCTCATCCTCTCGCGCAGTCTAAAGAGAGCTCAGGTGAGAAATTGCAAACGTTGAGCAATTGCTCAGAGATGAAAAGTGCCAGCACTGAAAGCTGTTGCTAGCCAGCACCCTTCCTTGGAAGCGCTTTCACAGGCGCAGCAACACTGGGGCTTTGCGCTTCTCTAACCACCAAACGTCACGGTCACTATCTCTCCGTCTCGTAGACACGAGCTGAGAAATTGCAAACGTCGAGCAATTGCTCAGAGATGAAAAGTGCCAGCACTGAAAGATGTTGCTAGCCAGCACCCTTCCTTGCAAGCGCTTTTGTAGCCCTAAGAACAGTGGGGCTCTGTGCTTCTCTAGCCATCTAAACTTCTGCTCATCCTCTCGCGCAGTCTAAAGAGCGCTCAGGTGAGAAATTGCAAACGTCGAGCAATTGCTCAGAGATGAAAAGTGCCAGCACTGAAAGCTGTTGCTAGCCAGCACCCTTCCTTGCAAGCGCTTTTGTAGCCCTAAGAACAATGGGGCTCTGGGCTTCTCTAGCCATCTCATCTTCTGCTCATCCTCTCGCGCACTCTAAAGAGAGCTCAGGTGAGAAATTGCAAACGTTGAGCAATTGCTCAGAGATGAAAAGTGCCAGCAGTGAAAGCTGTTGCTAGCCAGCACCCTTCCTTGGAAGCGCTTTCACAGGCGCAGCAACACTGGGGCTTTGCGCTTCTCTACCCACCAAACGTCACGGTCACTATCTCTCCGTCTCGTAGACACGAGCTGAGAAAGTGCAAACGTCGAGCAATTGCTCAGAGATGAAAAGTGCCAGCACTGAAAGCTCTTGCTAGCCAGCACCCTTCCTTGGAAGCGCTTATGTAGCCCTAAGAACAGTGGGGCTCTGGGCTTCTCTAGCCATCTAAACTTCTGCTCATCCTCTCGCGCAGTCTAAAGAGAGCTCAGGTGAGAAATTGCAAACGTTGAGCAATTGCTCAGAGATGAAAAGTGCCAGCAGTGAAAGCTGTTGCTAGCCAGCACCCTTCCTTGGAAGCGCTTTCACAGGCGCAGCAACACTGGGGCTTTGCGCTTCTCTAACCACCAAACGTCACGGTCATTCTCTTTCCGTCTCGTAGACACGAGCTGAGAAATTGCAAACGTCGAGCAATTGCTCAGAGATGAAAAGTGCCAGCACTGAAAGCTGTTGCTAGCCAGCCCCCTTCCTTGGAAGCGCTTTTGTAGCCCTAAGAACACTGGGGCTCTGGCCTTCTCTAGCCACCTTATCTTCTGCTCATCCTCTCGCGCAGTCTAAAGAGCGCTCAGGTGAGAAATTGCAAACGTCGAGCAATTGCTCAGAGATGAAAAGTGCCAGCACTGAAAGCTGTTGCCAGCCAGCACCCTTCCTTGGAAGCGCTTTCACAGGCACAGCAACACTGGGGCTTTGCGCTTCTCTACCCACCAAACGTCACGGTCACTATCTCTCCGTCTCGTAGACACGAGCTGAGAAATTGCAAACGTCGAGCAATTGCTCAGAGATGAAAAGTGCCAGCACTGAAAGCTGTTGCTAGCCAGCCCCCTTCCTTGGAAGCGCTTTTGTAGCCCTAAGAACACTGGGGCTGTGGGCTTCTCTAGCCACCTCATCTTCTGCTCATCCTCTCGCGCAGTCTAAAGAGAGCTCAGGTGAGAAATTGCAAACGTCGAGCAATTGCTCAGAGATGAAAAGTGCCAGCACTGAAAGCTGTTGCTAGCCAGCCCCCTTCCTTGGAAGCGCTTTCACAGGCGCAGCAACACTGGGGCTTTGCGCTTCTCTAACCACCAAACGTCACGGTCACTATCTCTCCGTCTCGTAGACACAAGTTGAGAAAGTGCAAACGTTGAGCAATTGCTCAGAGATGAAAAGTGCCAGCACTGAAAGATGTTGCTAGCCAGCCCCCTTCCTTGGAAGCGCTTTTGTAGCCCTAAGAACAATGGGGCTCTGGGCTTCTCTAGCCACCTCATCTTCTGCTCATCCTCTCGCGCAGTCTAAAGAGAGCTCAGGTGAGAAATTGCAAACGTCGAGCAATTGCTGAGAGATGAAAAGTGCCAGCACTGAAAGCTGTTGCTAGCCAGCCCCCTTCCTTGGAAGCGCTTTCACAGGCGCAGCAACACTGGGGCTTTGCGCTTCTCTACCCACCAAACGTCACGGTCATTCTCTTTCCGTCTCGTAGACACGAGCTGAGAAATTGCAAACGTCGAGCAATTGCTCAGAGATGAAAAGTGCCAGCACTGAAAGCTGTTGCTAGCCAGCACCGTTCCTTGGAAGCGCTTATGTAGCCCTAAGAACAGTGGGGCTCTGGGCTTCTCTAGCCATCTAAACTTCTGCTCATCCTCTCGCGCAGTCTAAAGAGAGCTCAGGTGAGAAATTGCAAACGTCGAGCAATTGCTCAGAGATGAAAAGTGCCAGCACTGAAAGCTGTTGCTAGCCAGCACCCTTCCTTGGAAGCGCTTTCACAGGCGCAGCAACACTGGGGCTTTGCGCTTCTCTAACCACCAAACGTCACGGTCACTATCTCTCCGTCTCGTAGACACGAGCTGAGAAATTGCAAACGTCGAGCAATTGCTCAGAGATGAAAAGTGCCAGCACTGAAAGCTGTTGCTAGCCAGCACCCTTCCTTGCAAGCGCTTTTGTAGCCCTAAGAACAGTGGGGCTCTGTGCTTCTCTAGCCATCTAAACTTCTGCTCATCCTCTCGCGCAGTCTAAAGAGAGCTCAGGTGAGAAATTGCAAACGTCGAGCAATTGCTGAGAGAGGAAAAGTGCCAGCACTGAAAGCTCTTGCTAGCCAGCACCCTTCCTTGGAAGCGCTTTCACAGGCGCAGCAACACTGGGGCTTTGCGCTTCTCTAACCACCAAACGTCACGGTCATTCTCTTTCCATCTCGTAGACACGAGCTGAGAAATTGCAAACGTCGAGCAATTGCTCAGAGATGAAAAGTGCCAGCACTGAAAGCTCTTGCTAGCCAGCACCCTTCCTTGGAAGCGCTTTTGTAGCCCTAAGAACAGTGGGGCTCTGGGCTTCTCTAGCCATCTCATCTTCTGCTCATCCTCTCGCGCAGTCTAAAGAGAGCTCAGGGGAGAAATTGCAAACGTCGAGCAATTGCTGAGAGATGAAAAGTGCCAGCACTGAAAGCTCTTGCTAGCCAGCACCCTTCCTTGGAAGCGCTTTCACAGGTGCAGCAACACTGGGGCTTTGCACTTCTCTACCCACCAAACATCACGGTCACTATCTCTCCGTCTCGTAGACACGAGCTGAGAAATTGCAAACGTCGAGCAATTGGTCACAGATGAAAAGTGCCAGCACTGAAAGATGTTGCTAGCCAGCACCCTTCCTTGGAAGCGCTTTTGTAGCCCTAAGAACACTGGGGCTCTGGCCTTCTCTAGCCACCTCATCTTCTGCTCATCCTCTCGCGCAGTCTAAAGAGAGCTCAGGTGAGAAATTGCAAACGTCGAGCAATTGCTCAGAGATGAAAAGTGCCAGCACTGAAAGCTGTTGCTAGCCAGCACCCTTCCTTGGAAGCACTTTCACAGGCGCAGCAACACTGGGGCTTTGCGCTTCTCTAACCACCAAACGTCACGGTCATTCTCTTTCGGTCTCGTAGACACGAGCTGAGAAATTGCAAACGTTGAGCAATTGCTCAGAGATGAAAAGTGCCAGCACTGAAAGCTCTTGCTAGCCAGCACCCTTCCTTGGAAGCGCTTTTGTAGCCCTAAGAACACTGGGGCTCTGGCCTTCTCTAGCCACCTTATCTTCTGCTCATCCTCTCGCGCAGTCTAAAGAGCGCTCAGGTGAGAAATTGCAAACGTCGAGCAATTGCTCAGAGATGAAAAGTGCCAGCACTGAAAGCTGTTGCTAGCCAGCACCCTTCCTTGGAAGCGCTTTCACAGGTGCAGCAACACTGGGGCTTTGCGCTTCTCTACCCACCAAACGTCACGGTCACTATCTCTCCGTCTCGTAGACACGAGCTGAGAAATTGCAAACGTCGAGCAATTGCTCAGAGAGGAAAAGTGCCAGCACTGAAAGCTCTTGCTAGCCAGCCCCCTTCCTTGGAAGCGCTTTTGTAGCCCTAAGAACAATGGGGCTCTGGGCTTCTCTAGCCACCTCATCTTCTGCTCATCCTCTCGCGCAGTCTAAAGAGAGCTCAGGTGAGAAATTGCAAACGTCGAGCAATTGCTCAGAGATGAAAAGTGCCAGCACTGAAAGCTGTTGCTAGCCAGCACCCTTCCTTGGAAGCGCTTTTGTAGCCCTAAGAACACTGGGGCTCTCTGCTTCTCTAGCCACCTCATCTTCTGCTCATCCTCTCGCGCAGTCTAAAGAGAGCTCAGGTGAGAAAGTGCAAACGTCGAGCAATTGCTCAGAGATGAAAAGTGCCAGCACTGAAAGCTGTTGCTAGCCAGCACCCTTCCTTGGAAGCGCTTTCACAGGCGCAGCAACACTGGGGCTTTGCGCTTCTCTACCCACCAAACGTCACGGTCATTCTCTTTCCGTCTCGTAGACACGAGCTGAGAAAGTGCAAACGTCGAGCAATTGCTCAGAGATGAAAAGTGCCAGCACTGAAAGCTGTTGCTAGCCAGCACCCTTCCTTGGAAGCGCTTAGGTAGCCCTAAGAACAGTGGAGCTCTGGGCTTCTCTAGCCATCTAAACTTCTGCTCATCCTCTCGCGCAGTCTAAAGAGAGCTCAGGTGAGAAATTGCAAACGTTGAGCAATTGCTCAGAGATGAAAAGTGCCAGCACTGAAAGCTGTTGCTAGCCAGCACCCTTCCTTGGAAGCGCTTTTGTAGCCCTAAGAACAGTGGGGCTCTGGGCTTCTCTAGCCATCTCATCTTCTGCTCATCCTCTCGCGCAGTCTAAAGAGAGCTCAGGTGAGAAATTGCAAACGTCGAGCAATTGCTCAGAGATGAAAAGTGCCAGCACTGAAAGCTCTTGCTAGCCAGCACCCTTCCTTGGAAGCGCTTTCACAGGTGCAGCAACACTGGGGCTTTGCACTTCTCTACCCACCAAACATCACGGTCACTATCTCTCCGTCTCGTAGACACGAGCTGAGAAATTGCAAACGTCGAGCAATTGGTCACAGATGAAAAGTGCCAGCACTGAAAGATGTTGCTAGCCAGCACCCTTCCTTGGAAGCGCTTTTGTAGCCCTAAGAACACTGGGGCTCTGGCCTTCTCTAGCCACCTCATCTTCTGCTCATCCTCTCGCGCAGTCTAAAGAGAGCTCAGGTGAGAAATTGCAAACGTCGAGCAATTGCTCAGAGATGAAAAGTGCCAGCACTGAAAGCTGTTGCTAGCCAGCACCCTTCCTTGGAAGCACTTTCACAGGCGCAGCAACACTGGGGCTTTGCGCTTCTCTAACCACCAAACGTCACGGTCATTCTCTTTCGGTCTCGTAGACACGAGCTGAGAAATTGCAAACGTTGAGCAATTGCTCAGAGATGAAAAGTGCCAGCACTGAAAGCTCTTGCTAGCCAGCACCCTTCCTTGGAAGCGCTTTTGTAGCCCTAAGAACAATGGGGCTCTGGCCTTCTCTAGCCACCTTATCTTCTGCTCATCCTCTCGCGCAGTCTAAAGAGCGCTCAGGTGAGAAATTGCAAACGTCGAGCAATTGCTCAGAGATGAAAAGTGCCAGCACTGAAAGCTGTTGCTAGCCAGCACCCTTCCTTGGAAGCGCTTTCACAGGTGCAGCAACACTGGGGCTTTGCGCTTCTCTACCCACCAAACGTCACGGTCACTATCTCTCCGTCTCGTAGACACGAGCTGAGAAATTGCAAACGTCGAGCAATTGCTCAGAGAGGAAAAGTGCCAGCACTGAAAGCTCTTGCTAGCCAGCCCCCTTCCTTGGAAGCGCTTTTGTAGCCCTAAGAACAATGGGGCTCTGGGCTTCTCTAGCCACCTCATCTTCTGCTCATCCTCTCGCGCAGTCTAAAGAGAGCTCAGGTGAGAAATTGCAAACGTCGAGCAATTGCTCAGAGATGAAAAGTGCCAGCACTGAAAGCTGTTGCTAGCCAGCACCCTTCCTTGGAAGCGCTTTCACAGGCGCAGCAACACTGGGGCTTTGCGCTTCTCTAACCACCAAACTTCACGGTCATTCTCTTTCCGTCTCGTAGACACGAGCTGAGAAAGTGCAAACGTTGAGCAATTGCTCAGAGATGAAAAGTGCCAGCACTGAAAGATGTTGCTAGCCAGCACCCTTCCTTGGAAGCGCTTTTGTAGCCCTAACTACACTGGGGCTCTCTGCTTCTCTAGCCACCTCATCTTCTGCTCATCCTCTCGCGCAGTCTAAAGAGAGCTCAGGTGAGAAAGTGCAAACGTCGAGCAATTGCTCAGAGATGAAAAGTGCCAGCACTGAAAGCTGTTGCTAGCCAGCACCCTTCCTTGGAAGCGCTTTCACAGGCGCAGCAACACTGGGGCTTTGCGCTTCTCTACCCACCAAACGTCACGGTCATTCTCTTTCCGTCTCGTAGACACGAGCTGAGAAAGTGCAAACGTCGAGCAATTGCTCAGAGATGAAAAGTGCCAGCACTGAAAGCTGTTGCTAGCCAGCACCCTTCCTTGGAAGCGCTTAGGTAGCCCTAAGAACAGTGGAGCTCTGGGCTTCTCTAGCCATCTAAACTTCTGCTCATCCTCTCGCGCAGTCTAAAGAGAGCTCAGGTGAGAAATTGCAAACGTTGAGCAATTGCTCAGAGATGAAAAGTGCCAGCACTGAAAGCTGTTGCTAGCCAGCACCCTTCCTTGGAAGCGCTTTCACAGGCGCAGCAACACTGGGGCTTTGCGCTTCTCTAACCACCAAACATCACGGTCATTCTCTTTCCGTCTCGTAGACACGAGCTGAGAAAGTGCAAACGTCGAGCAATTGCTCAGAGATGAAAAGTGCCAGCACTGAAAGCTGTTGCTAGCCAGCACCCTTCTTTGGAAGTGCTTTTGTAGCCCTAAGAACAGTGGGGCTCTGTGCTTCTCTAGCCACCTCATCTTCTGCTCATCCTCTCGCGCAGTCTAAAGAGCGCTCAGGTGAGAAATTGCAAACGTCGAGCAATTGCTCAGAGATGAAAAGTGCCAGCACTGAAAGCTCTTGCTAGCCAGCCCCCTTCCTTGGAAGTGCTTTTGTAGGCCTAAGAACTCTGGGTCTCTGTGCTTCTCTAGCCACCTCATCTTCTGCTCATCCTCTCGCGCAGTCTAAAGAGAGCTCAGGTGAGAAATTGCAAACGTCGAGCAATTGCTCAGAGATGAAAAGTGCCAGCACTGAAAGCTGTTGCTAGCCAGCACCCTTCCTTGGAAGCGCTTTCACAGGCGCAGCAACACTGGGGCTTTGCTCTTCTCTACCCACCAAACGTCACGGTCATTCTCTTTCCGTCTCGTAGACACGAGCTGAGAAAGTGCAAACGTTGAGCAATTGCTCAGAGATGAAAAGTGCCAGCACTGAAAGCTCTTGCTAGCCAGCCCCCTTCCTTGGAAGCGCTTTTGTAGCCCTAAGAACAGTGGGGCTCTGTGCTTCTCTAGCCACCTCATCTTCTGCTCATCCTCTCGCGCAGTCTAAAGAGAGCTCAGGTGAGAAATTGCAAACGTCGAGCAATTGCTCAGAGATGAAAAGTGCCAGCAGTGAAAGCTGTTGCTAGCCAGCCCCCTTCCTTGGAAGTGCTTTTGTAGCCCTAAGAACACTGGGGCTCTGGGCTTCTCTAGCCACCTCATCTTCTGCTCATCCTCTCGCGCAGTCTAAAGAGAGCTCAGGTGAGAAATTGCAAACGTCGAGCAATTGCTCAGAGATGAAAAGTGCCAGCACTGAAAGCTGTTGCTAGCCAGCACCCTTCCTTGGAAGCGCTTTCACAGGCGCAGCAACACTGGGGCTTTGCGCTTCTCTACCCACCAAACGTCACGGTCATTCTCTTTCCGTCTCGTAGACACGAGCTGAGAAATTGCAAACGTCGAGCAATTGCTCAGAGATGAAAAGTGCCAGCACTGAAAGCTGTTGCTAGCCAGCACCCTTCCTTGCAAGCGCTTTTGTAGCCCTAAGAACAGTGGGGCTCTGTGCTTCTCTAGCCATCTAAACTTCTGCTCATCCTCTCGCGCACTCTAAAGAGCGCTCATGTGAGAAATTGCAAACGTCGAGCAATTGCTCAGAGATGAAAAGTGCCAGCACTGAAAGCTCTTGCTAGCCAGCACCCTTCCTTGGAAGCGCTTTCACAGGTGCAGCAACACTGGGGCTTTGCGCTTCTCTACCCACCAAACATCACGGTCACTATCTCTCCGTCTCGTAGACACGAGCTGAGAAATTGCAAACGTCGAGCAATTGCTCAGAGATGAAAAGTGCCAGCACTGAAAGCTCTTGCTAGCCAGCACCCTTCCTTGGAAGCGCTTTTGTAGGCCTAAGAACACTGGGGCTCTGGCCTTCTCTAGCCACCTCATCTTCTGCTCATCCTCTCGCGCAGTCTAAAGAGAGCTCAGGTGAGAAAGTGCAAACGTCGAGCAATTGCTCAGAGATGAAAAGTGCCAGCACTGAAAGCTGTTGCTAGCCAGCACCCTTCCTTGGAAGCGCTTTCACAGGCGCAGCAACACTGGGGCTTTGCGCTTCTCTACCCACCAAACTTCACGGTCATTCTCTTTCCGTCTCGTAGACACGAGCTGAGAAAGTGCAAACGTTGAGCAATTGCTCAGAGATGAAAAGTGCCAGCACTGAAAGCTGTTGCTAGACAGCACCCTTCCTTGGAAGCGCTTTTGTAGCCCTAAGAACAGTGGAGCTCTGGGCTTCTCTAGCCATCTCATCTTCTGCTCATCCTCTCGCGCAGTCTAAAGAGAGCTCAGGTGAGAAATTGCAAACGTCGACCAATTGCTGAGAGATGAAAAGTGCCAGCACTGAAAGCTGTTGCTAGCCAGCACCCTTCCTTGGAAGCGCTTTCACAGGCGCAGCAACACTGGGGCTTTGCGCTTCTCTAACCACCAAACGTCACGGTCACTATCTCTCCGTCTCGTAGACACGAGCTGAGAAATTGCAAACGTCGAGCAATTGGTCACAGATGAAAAGTGCCAGCACTGAAAGATGTTGCTAGCCAGCACCCTTCCTTGGAAGCGCTTTCACAGGCGCAGCAACACTGGGGCTTTGCGCTTCTCTACCCACCAAACGTCACGGTCATTCTCTTTCCGTCTCGTAGACACGAGCTGAGAAATTGCAAACGTCGAGCAATCGCTCAGAGATGAAAAGCGCCAGCACTGAAAGCTGTTGCTAGCCAGCCCCCTTCCTTGGAAGTGCTTTTGTAGGCCTAAGAACACTGGGGCTCTGTGCTTTTCTAGCCATCTAAACTTCTGCTCATCCTCTCGCGCAGTCTAAAGAGAGCTCAGGTGAGAAATTGCAAACGTCGAGCAATTGCTGAGAGATGAAAAGTGCCAGCACTGAAAGCTGTTGCTAGCCAGCACCCTTCCTTGGAAGCGCTTTCACAGGCGCAGCAACACTGGGGCTTTGCGCTTCTCTAACCACCAAACGTCACGGTCATTCTCTTTCCGTCTCGTAGACACGAGCTGAGAAATTGCAAACGTCGAGCAATTGCTCAGAGATGAAAAGTGCCAGCACTGAAAGCTCTTGCTAGCCAGCACCCTTCCTTGGAAGCGCTTTCACAGGTGCAGCAACACTGGGGCTTTGCGCTTCTCTAACCACCAAACTTCACGGTCATTCTCTTTCGGTCTCGTAGACACGAGCAGAGAAAGTGCAAACGTTGAGCAATTGCTCAGAGATGAAAAGTGCCAGCACTGAAAGCTCTTGCTAGCCAGCCCCCTTCCTTGGAAGCGCTTTTGTAGCCCTAAGAACACTGGGGCTGTGGGCTTCTCTACCCATCTCATCTTCTGCTCATCCTCTCGCGCAGTCTAAAGAGAGCTCAGGTGAGAAATTGCAAACGTCGAGCAATTGCTCAGAGATGAAAAGTGCCAGCACTGAAAGCTGTTGCTAGCCAGCACCCTTCCTTGGAAGCGCTTTCACAGGCGCAGCAACACTGGGGCTTTGCGCTTCTCTAACCACCAAACGTCACGGTCATTCTCTTTCCGTCTCGTAGACACGAGCTGAGAAATTGCAAACATCGAGCAATTGCTCAGAGATGAAAAGTGCCAGCACTGAAAGCTGTTGCTAGCCAGCACCCTTCCTTGGAAGCGCTTATGTAGCCCTAAGAACAGTGGAGCTCTGGGCTTCTCTAGCCATCTAAACTTCTGCTCATCCTCTCGCGCAGTCTAAAGAGAGCTCAGGTGAGAAATTGCAAACGTTGAGCAATTGCTCAGAGATGAAAAGTGCCAGCAGTGAAAGCTGTTGCTAGCCAGCACCCTTCCTTGGAAGCGCTTTCACAGGCGCAGCAACACTGGGGCTTTGCGCTTCTCTAACCACCAAACGTCACGGTCATTCTCTTTCTGTCTCGTAGACACGAGCTGAGAAATTGCAAACGTCGAGCAATTGCTGAGAGATGAAAAGTGCCAGCACTGAAAGCTCTTGCTAGCCAGCACCCTTCCTTGGAAGCGCTTTCACAGGTGCAGCAACACTGGGGCTTTGCACTTCTCTACCCACCAAACATCACGGTCACTATCTCTCCGTCTCGTAGACACGAGCTGAGAAATTGCAAACGTCGAGCAATTGGTCACAGATGAAAAGTGCCAGCACTGAAAGATGTTGCTAGCCAGCACCCTTCCTTGGAAGCGCTTTTGTAGCCCTAAGAACACTGGGGCTCTGGCCTTCTCTAGCCACCTCATCTTCTGCTCATCCTCTCGCGCAGTCTAAAGAGAGCTCAGGTGAGAAATTGCAAACGTCGAGCAATTGCTCAGAGATGAAAAGTGCCAGCACTGAAAGCTCTTGCTAGCCAGCACCCTTCCTTGGAAGCACTTTCACAGGCGCAGCAACACTGGGGCTTTGCGCTTCTCTAACCACCAAACGTCACGGTCATTCTCTTTCCGTCTCGTAGACACGAGCTGAGAAAGTGCAAACGTTGAGCAATTGCTCAGAGATGAAAAGTGCCAGCACTGAAAGCTCTTGCTAGCCAGCACCCTTCCTTGGAAGCGCTTTTGTAGCCCTAAGAACACTGGGGCTCTGGCCTTCTCTAGCCACCTTATCTTCTGCTCATCCTCTCGCGCAGTCTAAAGAGCGCTCAGGTGAGAAATTGCAAACGTCGAGCAATTGCTCAGAGATGAAAAGTGCCAGCACTGAAAGCTGTTGCTAGCCAGCACCCTTCCTTGGAAGCGCTTTCACAGGTGCAGCAACACTGGGGCTTTGCGCTTCTCTACCCACCAAACGTCACGGTCACTATCTCTCCGTCTCGTAGACACGAGCTGAGAAATTGCAAACGTCGAGCAATTGCTCAGAGAGGAAAAGTGCCAGCACTGAAAGCTCTTGCTAGCCAGCCCCCTTCCTTGGAAGCGCTTTTGTAGCCCTAAGAACAATGGGGCTCTGGGCTTCTCTAGCCACCTCATCTTCTGCTCATCCTCTCGCGCAGTCTAAAGAGAGCTCAGGTGAGAAATTGCAAACGTCGAGCAATTGCTCAGAGATGAAAAGTGCCAGCACTGAAAGCTGTTGCTAGCCAGCACCCTTCCTTGGAAGCGCTTTCACAGGCGCAGCAACACTGGGGCTTTGCGCTTCTCTAACCACCA
Source organism: Sarcoramphus papa (assembly GCA_037962945.1). Taxonomy (NCBI): domain Eukaryota; kingdom Metazoa; phylum Chordata; class Aves; order Accipitriformes; family Cathartidae; genus Sarcoramphus; species Sarcoramphus papa. Next base: position 26,368,522 of record CM075590.1, on the reverse strand, counting down.
AACTTCACGGTCATTCTCTTTCCGTCTCGTAGACACGAGCTGAGAAAGTGCAAACGTTGAGCAATTGCTCAGAGATGAAAAGTGCCAGCACTGAAAGATGTTGCTAGCCAGCCCCCTTCCTTGGAAGCGCTTTTGTAGCCCTAAGAACACTGGGGCTCTCTGCTTCTCTAGCCACCTCATCTTCTGCTCATCCTCTCGCGCAGTCTAAAGAGAGCTCAGGTGAGAAAGTGCAAACGTCGAGCAATTGCTCAGAGATGAAAAGTGCCAGCACTGAAAGCTGTTGCTAGCCAGCACCCTTCCTTGGAAGCGCTTTCACAGGCGCAGCAACACTGGGGCTTTGCGCTTCTCTACCCACCAAACGTCACGGTCATTCTCTTTCCGTCTCGTAGACACGAGCTGAGAAAGTGCAAACCTCGAGCAATTGCTCAGAGATGAAAAGTGCCAGCACTGAAAGCTGTTGCTAGCCAGCACCCTTCCTTGGAAGCGCTTAGGTAGCCCTAAGAACAGTGGAGCTCTGGGCTTCTCTAGCCATCTAAACTTCTGCTCATCCTCTCGCGCAGTCTAAAGAGAGCTCAGGTGAGAAATTGCAAACGTTGAGCAATTGCTCAGAGATGAAAAGTGCCAGCACTGAAAGCTGTTGCTAGCCAGCACCCTTCCTTGGAAGCGCTTTCACAGGCGCAGCAACACTGGGGCTTTGCGCTTCTCTAACCACCAAACATCACGGTCATTCTCTTTCCGTCTCGTAGACACGAGCTGAGAAAGTGCAAACGTCGAGCAATTGCTCAGAGATGAAAAGTGCCAGCACTGAAAGCTGTTGCTAGCCAGCACCCTTCTTTGGAAGTGCTTTTGTAGCCCTAAGAACAGTGGGGCTCTGTGCTTCTCTAGCCACCTCATCTTCTGCTCATCCTCTCGCGCAGTCTAAAGAGCGCTCAGGTGAGAAATTGCAAACGTCGAGCAATTGCTCAGAGATGAAAAGTGCCAGCACTGAAAGCTCTTGCTAGCCAGCCCCCTTCCTTGGAAGTGCTTTTGTAGGCCTAAGAACTCTGGGTCTCTGTGCTTCTCTAGCCACCTCATCTTCTGCTCATCCTCTCGCGCAGTCTAAAGAGAGCTCAGGTGAGAAATTGCAAACGTTAAGCAATTGCTCAGAGATGAAAAGTGCCAGCACTGAAAGCTGTTGCTAGCCAGCACCCTTCCTTGAAAGCGCCGTCACAGGCGCAGCAACACTGGGGCTTTGCTCTTCTCTACCCACCAAACGTCACGGTCATTCTCTTTCCGTCTCGTAGACACGAGCTGAGAAAGTGCAAACGTTGAGCAATTGCTCAGAGATGAAAAGTGCCAGCACTGAAAGCTCTTGCTAGCCAGCCCCCTTCCTTGGAAGCGCTTTTGTAGCCCTAAGAACAGTGGGGCTCTGTGCTTCTCTAGCCACCTCATCTTCTGCTCATCCTCTCGCGCAGTCTAAAGAGAGCTCAGGTGAGAAATTGCAAACGTCGAGCAATTGCTCAGAGATGAAAAGTGCCAGCAGTGAAAGCTGTTGCTAGCCAGCCCCCTTCCTTGGAAGTGCTTTTGTAGCCCTAAGAACACTGGGGCTCTGGGCTTCTCTAGCCACCTCATCTTCTGCTCATCCTCTCGCGCCGTCTAAAGAGAGCTCAGGTGAGAAATTGCAAAAGTCGAGCAATTGCTGAGAGATGAAAAGTGCCAGCACTGAAAGATGTTGCTAGCCAGCACCCTTCCTTGGAAGCGCTTTCACAGGCGCAGCAACACTGGGGCTTTGCGCTTCTCTACCCACCAAACGTCACGGTCATTCTCTTTCCGTCTCGTAGACACGAGCTGAGAAATTGCAAACGTCGAGCAATTGCTCAGAGATGAAAAGTGCCAGCACTGAAAGCTGTTGCTAGCCAGCACCCTTCCTTGCAAGCGCTTTTGTAGCCCTAAGAACAGTGGGGCTCTGTGCTTCTCTAGCCATCTAAACTTCTGCTCATCCTCTCGCGCAGTCTAAAGAGAGCTCAGGGGAGAAATTGCAAACGTCGAGCAATTGCTGAGAGAGGAAAAGTGCCAGCACTGAAAGCTCTTGCTAGCCAGCACCCTTCCTTGGAAGCGCTTTCACAGGCGCAGCAACACTGGGGCTTTGCGCTTCTCTAACCACCAAACGTCACGGTCATTCTCTTTCCATCTCGTAGACACGAGCTGAGAAATTGCAAACGTCGAGCAATTGCTCAGAGATGAAAAGTGCCAGCACTGAAAGCTCTTGCTAGCCAGCACCCTTCCTTGGAAGCGCTTTTGTAGCCCTAAGAACAGTGGGGCTCTGGGCTTCTCTAGCCATCTCATCTTCTGCTCATCCTCTCGCGCAGTCTAAAGAGAGCTCAGGTGAGAAATTGCAAACGTCGAGCAATTGCTGAGAGATGAAAAGTGCCAGCACTGAAAGCTCTTGCTAGCCAGCACCCTTCCTTGGAAGCGCTTTCACAGGTGCAGCAACACTGGGGCTTTGCACTTCTCTACCCACCAAACATCACGGTCACTATCTCTCCGTCTCGTAGACACGAGCTGAGAAATTGCAAACGTCGAGCAATTGGTCACAGATGAAAAGTGCCAGCACTGAAAGATGTTGCTAGCCAGCACCCTTCCTTGGAAGCGCTTTTGTAGCCCTAAGAACACTGGGGCTCTGGCCTTCTCTAGCCACCTCATCTTCTGCTCATCCTCTCGCGCAGTCTAAAGAGAGCTCAGGTGAGAAATTGCAAACGTCGAGCAATTGCTCAGAGATGAAAAGTGCCAGCACTGAAAGCTGTTGCTAGCCAGCACCCTTCCTTGGAAGCACTTTCACAGGCGCAGCAACACTGGGGCTTTGCGCTTCTCTAACCACCAAACGTCACGGTCATTCTCTTTCGGTCTCGTAGACACGAGCTGAGAAATTGCAAACGTTGAGCAATTGCTCAGAGATGAAAAGTGCCAGCACTGAAAGCTCTTGCTAGCCAGCACCCTTCCTTGGAAGCGCTTTTGTAGCCCTAAGAACACTGGGGCTCTGGCCTTCTCTAGCCACCTTATCTTCTGCTCATCCTCTCGCGCAGTCTAAAGAGCGCTCAGGTGAGAAATTGCAAACGTCGAGCAATTGCTCAGAGATGAAAAGTGCCAGCACTGAAAGCTGTTGCTAGCCAGCACCCTTCCTTGGAAGCGCTTTCACAGGTGCAGCAACACTGGGGCTTTGCGCTTCTCTACCCACCAAACGTCACGGTCACTATCTCTCCGTCTCGTAGACACGAGCTGAGAAATTGCAAACGTCGAGCAATTGCTCAGAGAGGAAAAGTGCCAGCACTGAAAGCTCTTGCTAGCCAGCCCCCTTCCTTGGAAGCGCTTTTGTAGCCCTAAGAACAATGGGGCTGTGGGCTTCTCTAGCCACCTCATCTTCTGCTCATCCTCTCGCGCAGTCTAAAGAGAGCTCAGGTGAGAAATTGCAAACGTTGAGCAATTGCTCAGAGATGAAAAGTGCCAGCACTGAAAGCTGTTGCTAGCCAGCACCCTTCCTTGGAAGCGCTTTCACAGGCGCAGCAACACTGGGGCTTTGCGCTTCTCTAACCACCAAACTTCACGGTCATTCTCTTTCCGTCTCGTAGACACGAGCTGAGAAAGTGCAAACGTTGAGCAATTGCTCAGAGATGAAAAGTGCCAGCACTGAAAGATGTTGCTAGCCAGCCCCCTTCCTTGGAAGCGCTTTTGTAGCCCTAAGAACACTGGGGCTCTCTGCTTCTCTAGCCACCTCATCTTCTGCTCATCCTCTCGCGCAGTCTAAAGAGAGCTCAGGTGAGAAAGTGCAAACGTCGAGCAATTGCTCAGAGATGAAAAGTGCCAGCACTGAAAGCTGTTGCTAGCCAGCACCCTTCCTTGGAAGCGCTTTCACAGGCGCAGCAACACTGGGGCTTTGCGCTTCTCTACCCACCAAACGTCACGGTCATTCTCTTTCCGTCTCGTAGACACGAGCTGAGAAAGTGCAAACGTCGAGCAATTGCTCAGAGATGAAAAGTGCCAGCACTGAAAGCTGTTGCTAGCCAGCACCCTTCCTTGGAAGCGCTTAGGTAGCCCTAAGAACAGTGGAGCTCTGGGCTTCTCTAGCCATCTAAACTTCTGCTCATCCTCTCGCGCAGTCTAAAGAGAGCTCAGGTGAGAAATTGCAAACGTTGAGCAATTGCTCAGAGATGAAAAGTGCCAGCACTGAAAGCTGTTGCTAGCCAGCACCCTTCCTTGGAAGCGCTTTCACAGGCGCAGCAACACTGGGGCTTTGCGCTTCTCTAACCACCAAACATCACGGTCATTCTCTTTCCGTCTCGTAGACACGAGCTGAGAAAGTGCAAACGTCGAGCAATTGCTCAGAGATGAAAAGTGCCAGCACTGAAAGCTGTTGCTAGCCAGCACCCTTCTTTGGAAGTGCTTTTGTAGCCCTAAGAACAGTGGGGCTCTGTGCTTCTCTAGCCACCTCATCTTCTGCTCATCCTCTCGCGCAGTCTAAAGAGCGCTCAGGTGAGAAATTGCAAACGTCGAGCAATTGCTCAGAGATGAAAAGTGCCAGCACTGAAAGCTCTTGCTAGCCAGCCCCCTTCCTTGGAAGTGCTTTTGTAGGCCTAAGAACTCTGGGTCTCTGTGCTTCTCTAGCCACCTCATCTTCTGCTCATCCTCTCGCGCAGTCTAAAGAGAGCTCAGGTGAGAAATTGCAAACGTTAAGCAATTGCTCAGAGATGAAAAGTGCCAGCACTGAAAGCTGTTGCTAGCCAGCACCCTTCCTTGAAAGCGCCGTCACAGGCGCAGCAACACTGGGGCTTTGCTCTTCTCTACCCACCAAACGTCACGGTCATTCTCTTTCCGTCTCGTAGACACGAGCTGAGAAAGTGCAAACGTTGAGCAATTGCTCAGAGATGAAAAGTGCCAGCACTGAAAGCTCTTGCTAGCCAGCCCCCTTCCTTGGAAGCGCTTTTGTAGCCCTAAGAACAGTGGGGCTCTGTGCTTCTCTAGCCACCTCATCTTCTGCTCATCCTCTCGCGCAGTCTAAAGAGAGCTCAGGTGAGAAATTGCAAACGTCGAGCAATTGCTCAGAGATGAAAAGTGCCAGCAGTGAAAGCTGTTGCTAGCCAGCCCCCTTCCTTGGAAGTGCTTTTGTAGCCCTAAGAACACTGGGGCTCTGGGCTTCTCTAGCCACCTCATCTTCTGCTCATCCTCTCGCGCAGTCTAAAGAGAGCTCAGGTGAGAAATTGCAAACGTCGAGCAATTGCTGAGAGATGAAAAGTGCCAGCACTGAAAGATGTTGCTAGCCAGCACCCTTCCTTGGAAGCGCTTTCACAGGCGCAGCAACACTGGGGCTTTGCGCTTCTCTACCCACCAAACGTCACGGTCATTCTCTTTCCGTCTCGTAGACACGAGCTGAGAAATTGCAAACGTCGAGCAATTGCTCAGAGATGAAAAGTGCCAGCACTGAAAGCTGTTGCTAGCCAGCACCCTTCCTTGCAAGCGCTTTTGTAGCCCTAAGAACAGTGGGGCTCTGTGCTTCTCTAGCCATCTAAACTTCTGCTCATCCTCTCGCGCAGTCTAAAGAGAGCTCAGGGGAGAAATTGCAAACGTCGAGCAATTGCTGAGAGAGGAAAAGTGCCAGCACTGAAAGCTCTTGCTAGCCAGCACCCTTCCTTGGAAGCGCTTTCACAGGCGCAGCAACACTGGGGCTTTGCGCTTCTCTAACCACCAAACGTCACGGTCATTCTCTTTCCATCTCGTAGACACGAGCTGAGAAATTGCAAACGTCGAGCAATTGCTCAGAGATGAAAAGTGCCAGCACTGAAAGCTCTTGCTAGCCAGCACCCTTCCTTGGAAGCGCTTTTGTAGCCCTAAGAACAGTGGGGCTCTGGGCTTCTCTAGCCATCTCATCTTCTGCTCATCCTCTCGCGCAGTCTAAAGAGAGCTCAGGTGAGAAATTGCAAACGTCGACCAATTGCTGAGAGATGAAAAGTGCCAGCACTGAAAGCTCTTGCTAGCCAGCACCCTTCCTTGGAAGCGCTTTCACAGGTGCAGCAACACTGGGGCTTTGCACTTCTCTACCCACCAAACATCACGGTCACTATCTCTCCGTCTCGTAGACACGAGCTGAGAAATTGCAAACGTCGAGCAATTGGTCACAGATGAAAAGTGCCAGCACTGAAAGATGTTGCTAGCCAGCACCCTTCCTTGGAAGCGCTTTTGTAGCCCTAAGAACACTGGGGCTCTGGCCTTCTCTAGCCACCTCATCTTCTGCTCATCCTCTCGCGCAGTCTAAAGAGAGCTCAGGTGAGAAATTGCAAACGTCGAGCAATTGCTCAGAGATGAAAAGTGCCAGCACTGAAAGCTGTTGCTAGCCAGCACCCTTCCTTGGAAGCACTTTCACAGGCGCAGCAACACTGGGGCTTTGCGCTTCTCTAACCACCAAACGTCACGGTCATTCTCTTTCGGTCTCGTAGACACGAGCTGAGAAATTGCAAACGTTGAGCAATTGCTCAGAGATGAAAAGTGCCAGCACTGAAAGCTCTTGCTAGCCAGCACCCTTCCTTGGAAGCGCTTTTGTAGCCCTAAGAACAATGGGGCTCTGGCCTTCTCTAGCCACCTTATCTTCTGCTCATCCTCTCGCGCAGTCTAAAGAGCGCTCAGGTGAGAAATTGCAAACGTCGAGCAATTGCTCAGAGATGAAAAGTGCCAGCACTGAAAGCTGTTGCTAGCCAGCACCCTTCCTTGGAAGCGCTTTCACAGGTGCAGCAACACTGGGGCTTTGCGCTTCTCTACCCACCAAACATCACGGTCACTATCTCTCCGTCTCGTAGACACGAGCTGAGAAATTGCAAACGTCGAGCAATTGCTCAGAGAGGAAAAGTGCCAGCACTGAAAGCTCTTGCTAGCCAGCCCCCTTCCTTGGAAGCGCTTTTGTAGCCCTAAGAACAATGGGGCTCTGGGCTTCTCTAGCCACCTCATCTTCTGCTCATCCTCTCGCGCAGTCTAAAGAGAGCTCAGGTGAGAAATTGCAAACGTCGAGCAATTGCTCAGAGATGAAAAGTGCCAGCACTGAAAGCTGTTGCTAGCCAGCACCCTTCCTTGGAAGCGCTTTCACAGGCGCAGCAACACTGGGGCTTTGCGCTTCTCTAACCACCAAACTTCACGGTCATTCTCTTTCCGTCTCGTAGACACGAGCTGAGAAAGTGCAAACGTTGAGCAATTGCTCAGAGATGAAAAGTGCCAGCACTGAAAGATGTTGCTAGCCAGCCCCCTTCCTTGGAAGCGCTTTTGTAGCCCTAAGAACACTGGGGCTCTCTGCTTCTCTAGCCACCTCATCTTCTGCTCATCCTCTCGCGCAGTCTAAAGAGAGCTCAGGTGAGAAAGTGCAAACGTCGAGCAATTGCTCAGAGATGAAAAGTGGCAGCACTGAAAGCTGTTGCTAGCCAGCACCCTTCCTTGGAAGCGCTTTCACAGGCGCAGCAACACTGGGGCTTTGCGCTTCTCTACCCACCAAACGTCACGGTCATTCTCTTTCCGTCTCGTAGACACGAGCTGAGAAAGTGCAAACGTCGAGCAATTGCTCAGAGATGAAAAGTGCCAGCACTGAAAGCTGTTGCTAGCCAGCACCCTTCCTTGGAAGCGCTTAGGTAGCCCTAAGAACAGTGGAGCTCTGGGCTTCTCTAGCCATCTAAACTTCTGCTCATCCTCTCGCGCAGTCTAAAGAGAGCTCAGGTGAGAAATTGCAAACGTTGAGCAATTGCTCAGAGATGAAAAGTGCCAGCACTGAAAGCTGTTGCTAGCCAGCACCCTTCCTTGGAAGCGCTTTCACAGGCGCAGCAACACTGGGGCTTTGCGCTTCTCTAACCACCAAACATCACGGTCATTCTCTTTCCGTCTCGTAGACACGAGCTGAGAAAGTGCAAACGTCGAGCAATTGCTCAGAGATGAAAAGTGCCAGCACTGAAAGCTGTTGCTAGCCAGCACCCTTCTTTGGAAGTGCTTTTGTAGCCCTAAGAACAGTGGGGCTCTGTGCTTCTCTAGCCACCTCATCTTCTGCTCATCCTCTCGCGCAGTCTAAAGAGCGCTCAGGTGAGAAATTGCAAACGTCGAGCAATTGCTCAGAGATGAAAAGTGCCAGCACTGAAAGCTCTTGCTAGCCAGCCCCCTTCCTTGGAAGTGCTTTTGTAGGCCTAAGAACTCTGGGTCTCTGTGCTTCTCTAGCCACCTCATCTTCTGCTCATCCTCTCGCGCAGTCTAAAGAGAGCTCAGGTGAGAAATTGCAAACGTTAAGCAATTGCTCAGAGATGAAAAGTGCCAGCACTGAAAGCTGTTGCTAGCCAGCACCCTTCCTTGAAAGCGCCGTCACAGGCGCAGCAACACTGGGGCTTTGCTCTTCTCTACCCACCAAACGTCACGGTCATTCTCTTTCCGTCTCGTAGACACGAGCTGAGAAAGTGCAAACGTTGAGCAATTGCTCAGAGATGAAAAGTGCCAGCACTGAAAGCTCTTGCTAGCCAGCCCCCTTCCTTGGAAGCGCTTTTGTAGCCCTAAGAACAATGGGGCTCTGGGCTTCTCTAGCCACCTCATCTTCTGCTCATCCTCTCGCGCAGTCTAAAGAGAGCTCAGGTGAGAAATTGCAAACGTCGAGCAATTGCTCAGAGATGAAAAGTGCCAGCAGTGAAAGCTGTTGCTAGCCAGCCCCCTTCCTTGGAAGTGCTTTTGTAGCCCTAAGAACACTGGGGCTCTGGGCTTCTCTAGCCACCTCATCTTCTGCTCATCCTCTCGCGCAGTCTAAAGAGAGCTCAGGTGAGAAATTGCAAACGTCGAGCAATTGCTCAGAGATGAAAAGTGCCAGCACTGAAAGCTGTTGCTAGCCAGCACCCTTCCTTGGAAGCGCTTTCACAGGCGCAGCAACACTGGGGCTTTGCGCTTCTCTACCCACCAAACGTCACGGTCATTCTCTTTCCGTCTCGTAGACACGAGCTGAGAAATTGCAAACGTCGAGCAATTGCTCAGAGATGAAAAGTGCCAGCACTGAAAGCTGTTGCTACCCAGCACCCTTCCTTGCAAGCGCTTTTGTAGCCCTAAGAACAGTGGGGCTCTGTGCTTCTCTAGCCATCTAAACTTCTGCTCATCCTCTCGCGCACTCTAAAGAGCGCTCATGTGAGAAATTGCAAAAGTCGAGCAATTGCTCAGAGATGAAAAGTGCCAGCACTGAAAGCTCTTGCTAGCCAGCACCCTTCCTTGGAAGCGCTTTCACAGGTGCAGCAACACTGGGGCTTTGCGCTTCTCTACCCACCAAACATCACGGTCACTATCTCTCCGTCTCGTAGACACGAGCTGAGAAATTGCAAACGTCGAGCAATTGCTCAGAGATGAAAAGTGCCAGCACTGAAAGCTCTTGCTAGCCAGCACCCTTCCTTGGAAGCGCTTTTGTAGGCCTAAGAACACTGGGGCTCTGGCCTTCTCTAGCCACCTCATCTTCTGCTCATCCTCTCGCGCAGTCTAAAGAGAGCTCAGGTGAGAAAGTGCAAACGTCGAGCAATTGCTCAGAGATGAAAAGTGCCAGCACTGAAAGCTGTTGCTAGCCAGCACCCTTCCTTGGAAGCGCTTTCACAGGCGCAGCAACACTGGGGCTTTGCGCTTCTCTACCCACCAAACTTCACGGTCATTCTCTTTCCGTCTCGTAGACACGAGCTGAGAAAGTGCAAACGTTGAGCAATTGCTCAGAGATGAAAACTGCCAGCACTGAAAGCTGTTGCTAGACAGCCCCCTTCCTTGGAAGCGCTTTTGTAGCCCTAAGAACAGTGGAGCTCTGGGCTTCTCTAGCCATCTCATCTTCTGCTCATCCTCTCGCGCAGTCTAAAGAGAGCTCAGGTGAGAAATTGCAAACGTCGACCAATTGCTGAGAGATGAAAAGTGCCAGCACTGAAAGCTGTTGCTAGCCAGCACCCTTCCTTGGAAGCGCTTTCACAGGCGCAGCAACACTGGGGCTTTGCGCTTCTCTAACCACCAAACGTCACGGTCACTATCTCTCCGTCTCGTAGACACGAGCTGAGAAATTGCAAACGTCGAGCAATTGGTCACAGATGAAAAGTGCCAGCACTGAAAGATGTTGCTAGCCAGCACCCTTCCTTGGAAGCGCTGTCACAGGCGCAGCAACACTGGGGCTTTGCGCTTCTCTACCCACCAAACGTCACGGTCATTCTCTTTCCGTCTCGTAGACACGAGCTGAGAAATTGCAAACGTCGAGCAATCGCTCAGAGATGAAAAGCGCCAGCACTGAAAGCTGTTGCTAGCCAGCCCCCTTCCTTGGAAGTGCTTTTGTAGGCCTAAGAACACTGGGGCTCTGTGCTTTTCTAGCCATCTAAACTTCTGCTCATCCTCTCGCGCAGTCTAAAGAGAGCTCAGGTGAGAAATTGCAAACGTCGAGCAATTGCTGAGAGATGAAAAGTGCCAGCACTGAAAGCTGTTGCTAGCCAGCACCCTTCCTTGGAAGCGCTTTCACAGGCGCAGCAACACTGGGGCTTTGCGCTTCTCTAACCACCAAACGTCACGGTCATTCTCTTTCCGTCTCGTAGACACGAGCTGAGAAATTGCAAACGTCGAGCAATTGCTCAGAGATGAAAAGTGCCAGCACTGAAAGCTCTTGCTAGCCAGCACCCTTCCTTGGAAGCGCTTTCACAGGTGCAGCAACACTGGGGCTTTGCGCTTCTCTAACCACCAAACTTCACGGTCATTCTCTTTCGGTCTCGTAGACACGAGCAGAGAAAGTGCAAACGTTGAGCAATTGCTCAGAGATGAAAAGTGCCAGCACTGAAAGCTCTTGCTAGCCAGCCCCCTTCCTTGGAAGCGCTTTTGTAGCCCTAAGAACACTGGGGCTGTGGGCTTCTCTACCCATCTCATCTTCTGCTCATCCTCTCGCGCAGTCTAAAGAGAGCTCAGGTGAGAAATTGCAAACGTCGAGCAATTGCTCAGAGATGAAAAGTGCCAGCACTGAAAGCTGTTGCTAGCCAGCACCCTTCCTTGGAAGCGCTTTCACAGGCGCAGCAACACTGGGGCTTTGCGCTTCTCTAACCACCAAACGTCACGGTCATTCTCTTTCCGTCTCGTAGACACGAGCTGAGAAATTGCAAACATCGAGCAATTGCTCAGAGATGAAAAGTGCCAGCACTGAAAGCTGTTGCTAGCCAGCACCCTTCCTTGGAAGCGCTTATGTAGCCCTAAGAACAGTGGAGCTCTGGGCTTCTCTAGCCATCTAAACTTCTGCTCATCCTCTCGCGCAGTCTAAAGAGAGCTCAGGTGAGAAATTGCAAACGTTGAGCAATTGCTCAGAGATGAAAAGTGCCAGCAGTGAAAGCTGTTGCTAGCCAGCACCCTTCCTTGGAAGCGCTTTCACAGGCGCAGCAACACTGGGGCTTTGCGCTTCTCTAACCACCAAACGTCACGGTCATTCTCTTTCTGTCTCGTAGACACGAGCTGAGAAATTGCAAACGTCGAGCAATTGCTGAGAGATGAAAAGTGCCAGCACTGAAAGCTCTTGCTAGCCAGCACCCTTCCTTGGAAGCGCTTTCACAGGTGCAGCAACACTGGGGCTTTGCACTTCTCTACCCACCAAACATCACGGTCACTATCTCTCCGTCTCGTAGACACGAGCTGAGAAATTGCAAACGTCGAGCAATTGGTCACAGATGAAAAGTGCCAGCACTGAAAGATGTTGCTAGCCAGCACCCTTCCTTGGAAGCGCTTTTGTAGCCCTAAGAACACTGGGGCTCTGGCCTTCTCTAGCCACCTCATCTTCTGCTCATCCTCTCGCGCAGTCTAAAGAGAGCTCAGGTGAGAAATTGCAAACGTCGAGCAATTGCTCAGAGATGAAAAGTGCCAGCACTGAAAGCTGTTGCTAGCCAGCACCCTTCCTTGGAAGCACTTTCACAGGCGCAGCAACACTGGGGCTTTGCGCTTCTCTAACCACCAAACGTCACGGTCATTCTCTTTCGGTCTCGTAGACACGAGCTGAGAAATTGCAAACGTTGAGCAATTGCTCAGAGATGAAAAGTGCCAGCACTGAAAGCTCTTGCTAGCCAGCACCCTTCCTTGGAAGCGCTTTTGTAGCCCTAAGAACACTGGGGCTCTGGCCTTCTCTAGCCACCTTATCTTCTGCTCATCCTCTCGCGCAGTCTAAAGAGCGCTCAGGTGAGAAATTGCAAACGTCGAGCAATTGCTCAGAGATGAAAAGTGCCAGCACTGAAAGCTGTTGCTAGCCAGCACCCTTCCTTGGAAGCGCTTTCACAGGTGCAGCAACACTGGGGCTTTGCGCTTCTCTACCCACCAAACGTCACGGTCACTATCTCTCCGTCTCGTAGACACGAGCTGAGAAATTGCAAACGTCGAGCAATTGCTCATAGAGGAAAAGTGCCAGCACTGAAAGCTCTTGCTAGCCAGCCCCCTTCCTTGGAAGCGCTTTTGTAGCCCTAAGAACAATGGGGCTCTGGGCTTCTCTAGCCACCTCATCTTCTGCTCATCCTCTCGCGCAGTCTAAAGAGAGCTCAGGTGAGAAATTGCAAACGTCGAGCAATTGCTCAGAGATGAAAAGTGCCAGCACTGAAAGCTGTTGCTAGCCAGCACCCTTCCTTGGAAGCGCTTTCACAGGCGCAGCAACACTGGGGCTTTGCGCTTCTCTAACCACCAAACTTCACGGTCATTCTCTTTCCGTCTCGTAGACACGAGCTGAGAAAGTGCAAACGTTGAGCAATTGCTCAGAGATGAAAAGTGCCAGCACTGAAAGATGTTGCTAGCCAGCCCCCTTCCTTGGAAGCGCTTTTGTAGCCCTAAGAACACTGGGGCTCTCTGCTTCTCTAGCCACCTCATCTTCTGCTCATCCTCTCGCGCAGTCTAAAGAGAGCTCAGGTGAGAAAGTGCAAACGTCGAGCAATTGCTCAGAGATGAAAAGTGCCAGCACTGAAAGCTGTTGCTAGCCAGCACCCTTCCTTGGAAGCGCTTTCACAGGCGCAGCAACACTGGGGCTTTGCGCTTCTCTACCCACCAAACGTCACGGTCATTCTCTTTCCGTCTCGTAGACACGAGCTGAGAAAGTGCAAACGTCGAGCAATTGCTCAGAGATGAAAAGTGCCAGCACTGAAAGCTGTTGCTAGCCAGCACCCTTCCTTGGAAGCGCTTAGGTAGCCCTAAGAACAGTGGAGCTCTGGGCTTCTCTAGCCATCTAAACTTCTGCTCATCCTCTCGCGCAGTCTAAAGAGAGCTCAGGTGAGAAATTGCAAACGTTGAGCAATTGCTCAGAGATGAAAAGTGCCAGCACTGAAAGCTGTTGCTAGCCAGCACCCTTCCTTGGAAGCGCTTTCACAGGCGCAGCAACACTGGGGCTTTGCGCTTCTCTAACCACCAAACATCACGGTCATTCTCTTTCCGTCTCGTAGACACGAGCTGAGAAAGTGCAAACGTCGAGCAATTGCTCAGAGATGAAAAGTGCCAGCACTGAAAGCTGTTGCTAGCCAGCACCCTTCTTTGGAAGTGCTTTTGTAGCCCTAAGAACAGTGGGGCTCTGTGCTTCTCTAGCCACCTCATCTTCTGCTCATCCTCTCGCGCAGTCTAAAGAGCGCTCAGGTGAGAAATTGCAAACGTCGAGCAATTGCTCAGAGATGAAAAGTGCCAGCACTGAAAGCTCTTGCTAGCCAGCCCCCTTCCTTGGAAGTGCTTTTGTAGGCCTAAGAACTCTGGGTCTCTGTGCTTCTCTAGCCACCTCATCTTCTGCTCATCCTCTCGCGCAGTCTAAAGAGAGCTCAGGTGAGAAATTGCAAACGTTAAGCAATTGCTCAGAGATGAAAAGTGCCAGCACTGAAAGCTCTTGCTAGCCAGCACCCTTCCTTGAAAGCGCCGTCACAGGCGCAGCAACACTGGGGCTTTGCTCTTCTCTACCCACCAAACGTCACGGTCATTCTCTTTCCGTCTCGTAGACACGAGCTGAGAAAGTGCAAACGTTGAGCAATTGCTCAGAGATGAAAAGTGCCAGCACTGAAAGCTCTTGCTAGCCAGCCCCCTTCCTTGGAAGCGCTTTTGTAGCCCTAAGAACAGTGGGGCTCTGTGCTTCTCTAGCCACCTCATCTTCTGCTCATCCTCTCGCGCAGTCTAAAGAGAGCTCAGGTGAGAAATTGCAAACGTCGAGCAATTGCTCAGAGATGAAAAGTGCCAGCACTGAAAGCTCTTGCTAGCCAGCCCCCTTCCTTGGAAGTGCTTTTGTAGCCCTAAGAACACTGGGGCTCTGGGCTTCTCTAGCCACCTCATCTTCTGCTCATCCTCTCGCGCAGTCTAAAGAGAGCTCAGGTGAGAAATTGCAAAAGTCGAGCAATTGCTGAGAGATGAAAAGTGCCAGCACTGAAAGATGTTGCTAGCCAGCACCCTTCCTTGGAAGCGCTTTCACAGGCGCAGCAACACTGGGGCTTTGCGCTTCTCTACCCACCAAACGTCACGGTCATTCTCTTTCCGTCTCGTAGACACGAGCTGAGAAATTGCAAACGTCGAGCAATTGCTCAGAGATGAAAAGTGCCAGCACTGAAAGCTGTTGCTAGCCAGCACCCTTCCTTGCAAGCGCTTTTGTAGCCCTAAGAACAGTGGGGCTCTGTGCTTCTCTAGCCATCTAAACTTCTGCTCATCCTCTCGCGCAGTCTAAAGAGAGCTCAGGGGAGAAATTGCAAACGTCGAGCAATTGCTGAGAGAGGAAAAGTGCCAGCACTGAAAGCTCTTGCTAGCCAGCACCCTTCCTTGGAAGCGCTTTCACAGGCGCAGCAACACTGGGGCTTTGCGCTTCTCTAACCACCAAACGTCACGGTCATTCTCTTTCCATCTCGTAGACACGAGCTGAGAAATTGCAAACGTCGAGCAATTGCTCAGAGATGAAAAGTGCCAGCACTGAAAGCTCTTGCTAGCCAGCACCCTTCCTTGGAAGCGCTTTTGTAGGCCTAAGAACACTGGGGCTCTGGCCTTCTCTAGCCACCTCATCTTCTGCTCATCCTCTCGCGCAGTCTAAAGAGAGCTCAGGTGAGAAAGTGCAAACGTCGAGCAATTGCTCAGAGATGAAAAGTGCCAGCACTGAAAGCTGTTGCTAGCCAGCACCCTTCCTTGGAAGCGCTTTCACAGGCGCAGCAACACTGGGGCTTTGCGCTTCTCTACCCACCAAACTTCACGGTCATTCTCTTTCCGTCTCGTAGACACGAGCTGAGAAAGTGCAAACGTTGAGCAATTGCTCAGAGATGAAAACTGCCAGCACTGAAAGCTGTTGCTAGACAGCCCCCTTCCTTGGAAGCGCTTTTGTAGCCCTAAGAACAGTGGAGCTCTGGGCTTCTCTAGCCATCTCATCTTCTGCTCATCCTCTCGCGCAGTCTAAAGAGAGCTCAGGTGAGAAATTGCAAACGTCGACCAATTGCTGAGAGATGAAAAGTGCCAGCACTGAAAGCTGTTGCTAGCCAGCACCCTTCCTTGGAAGCGCTTTCACAGGCGCAGCAACACTGGGGCTTTGCGCTTCTCTAACCACCAAACGTCACGGTCACTATCTCTCCGTCTCGTAGACACGAGCTGAGAAATTGCAAACGTCGAGCAATTGGTCACAGATGAAAAGTGCCAGCACTGAAAGATGTTGCTAGCCAGCACCCTTCCTTGGAAGCGCTGTCACAGGCGCAGCAACACTGGGGCTTTGCGCTTCTCTACCCACCAAACGTCACGGTCATTCTCTTTCCGTCTCGTAGACACGAGCTGAGAAATTGCAAACGTCGAGCAATCGCTCAGAGATGAAAAGCGCCAGCACTGAAAGCTGTTGCTAGCCAGCCCCCTTCCTTGGAAGTGCTTTTGTAGGCCTAAGAACACTGGGGCTCTGTGCTTTTCTAGCCATCTAAACTTCTGCTCATCCTCTCGCGCAGTCTAAAGAGAGCTCAGGTGAGAAATTGCAAACGTCGAGCAATTGCTCAGAGATGAAAAGTGCCAGCACTGAAAGCTCTTGCTAGCCAGCACCCTTCCTTGGAAGCGCTTTCACAGGTGCAGCAACACTGGGGCTTTGCGCTTCTCTAACCACCAAACTTCACGGTCATTCTCTTTCCGTCTCGTAGACACGAGCAGAGAAAGTGCAAACGTTGAGCAATTGCTCAGAGATGAAAAGTGCCAGCACTGAAAGCTCTTGCTAGCCAGCCCCCTTCCTTGGAAGCGCTTTTGTAGCCCTAAGAACACTGGGGCTGTGGGCTTCTCTACCCATCTCATCTTCTGCTCATCCTCTCGCGCAGTCTAAAGAGAGCTCAGGTGAGAAATTGCAAACGTCGAGCAATTGCTCAGAGATGAAAAGTGCCAGCACTGAAAGCTGTTGCTAGCCAGCACCCTTCCTTGGAAGCGCTTTCACAGGCGCAGCAACACTGGGGCTTTGCGCTTCTCTAACCACCAAACGTCACGGTCATTCTCTTTCCGTCTCGTAGACACGAGCTGAGAAATTGCAAACATCGAGCAATTGCTCAGAGATGAAAAGTGCCAGCACTGAAAGCTGTTGCTAGCCAGCACCCTTCCTTGGAAGCGCTTATGTAGCCCTAAGAACAGTGGAGCTCTGGGCTTCTCTAGCCATCTAAACTTCTGCTCATCCTCTCGCGCAGTCTAAAGAGAGCTCAGGTGAGAAATTGCAAACGTTGAGCAATTGCTCAGAGATGAAAAGTGCCAGCAGTGAAAGCTGTTGCTAGCCAGCACCCTTCCTTGGAAGCGCTTTCACAGGCGCAGCAACACTGGGGCTTTGCGCTTCTCTAACCACCAAACGTCACGGTCATTCTCTTTCTGTCTCGTAGACACGAGCTGAGAAATTGCAAACGTCGAGCAATTGCTGAGAGATGAAAAGTGCCAGCACTGAAAGCTCTTGCTAGCCAGCACCCTTCCTTGGAAGCGCTTTCACAGGTGCAGCAACACTGGGGCTTTGCACTTCTCTACCCACCAAACATCACGGTCACTATCTCTCCGTCTCGTAGACACGAGCTGAGAAATTGCAAACGTCGAGCAATTGGTCACAGATGAAAAGTGCCAGCACTGAAAGATGTTGCTAGCCAGCACCCTTCCTTGGAAGCGCTTTTGTAGCCCTAAGAACACTGGGGCTCTGGCCTTCTCTAGCCACCTCATCTTCTGCTCATCCTCTCGCGCAGTCTAAAGAGAGCTCAGGTGAGAAATTGCAAACGTCGAGCAATTGCTCAGAGATGAAAAGTGCCAGCACTGAAAGCTGTTGCTAGCCAGCACCCTTCCTTGGAAGCACTTTCACAGGCGCAGCAACACTGGGGCTTTGCGCTTCTCTAACCACCAAACGTCACGGTCATTCTCTTTCGGTCTCGTAGACACGAGCTGAGAAATTGCAAACGTTGAGCAATTGCTCAGAGATGAAAAGTGCCAGCACTGAAAGCTCTTGCTAGCCAGCACCCTTCCTTGGAAGCGCTTTTGTAGCCCTAAGAACACTGGGGCTCTGGCCTTCTCTAGCCACCTTATCTTCTGCTCATCCTCTCGCGCAGTCTAAAGAGCGCTCAGGTGAGAAATTGCAAACGTCGAGCAATTGCTCAGAGATGAAAAGTGCCAGCACTGAAAGCTGTTGCTAGCCAGCACCCTTCCTTGGAAGCGCTTTCACAGGTGCAGCAACACTGGGGCTTTGCGCTTCTCTACCCACCAAACGTCACGGTCACTATCTCTCCGTCTCGTAGACACGAGCTGAGAAATTGCAAACGTCGAGCAATTGCTCATAGAGGAAAAGTGCCAGCACTGAAAGCTCTTGCTAGCCAGCCCCCTTCCTTGGAAGCGCTTTTGTAGCCCTAAGAACACTGGGGCTCTGGGCTTCTCTAGCCACCTCATCTTCTGCTCATCCTCTCGCGCAGTCTAAAGAGAGCTCAGGTGAGAAATTGCAAACGTCGAGCAATTGCTCAGAGATGAAAAGTGCCAGCACTGAAAGCTGTTGCTAGCCAGCACCCTTCCTTGGAAGCGCTTTCACAGGCGCAGCAACACTGGGGCTTTGCGCTTCTCTAACCACCAAACTTCACGGTCATTCTCTTTCCGTCTCGTAGACACGAGCTGAGAAAGTGCAAACGTTGAGCAATTGCTCAGAGATGAAAAGTGCCAGCACTGAAAGATGTTGCTAGCCAGCCCCCTTCCTTGGAAGCGCTTTTGTAGCCCTAAGAACACTGGGGCTCTCTGCTTCTCTAGCCACCTCATCTTCTGCTCATCCTCTCGCGCAGTCTAAAGAGAGCTCAGGTGAGAAAGTGCAAACGTCGAGCAATTGCTCAGAGATGAAAAGTGCCAGCACTGAAAGCTGTTGCTAGCCAGCACCCTTCCTTGGAAGCGCTTTCACAGGCGCAGCAACACTGGGGCTTTGCGCTTCTCTACCCACCAAACGTCACGGTCATTCTCTTTCCGTCTCGTAGACACGAGCTGAGAAAGTGCAAACGTCGAGCAATTGCTCAGAGATGAAAAGTGCCAGCACTGAAAGCTGTTGCTAGCCAGCACCCTTCCTTGGAAGCGCTTAGGTAGCCCTAAGAACAGTGGAGCTCTGGGCTTCTCTAGCCATCTAAACTTCTGCTCATCCTCTCGCGCAGTCTAAAGAGAGCTCAGGTGAGAAATTGCAAACGTTGAGCAATTGCTCAGAGATGAAAAGTGCCAGCACTGAAAGCTGTTGCTAGCCAGCACCCTTCCTTGGAAGCGCTTTCACAGGCGCAGCAACACTGGGGCTTTGCGCTTCTCTAACCACCAAACATCACGGTCATTCTCTTTCCGTCTCGTAGACACGAGCTGAGAAAGTGCAAACGTCGAGCAATTGCTCAGAGATGAAAAGTGCCAGCACTGAAAGCTGTTGCTAGCCAGCACCCTTCTTTGGAAGTGCTTTTGTAGCCCTAAGAACAGTGGGGCTCTGTGCTTCTCTAGCCACCTCATCTTCTGCTCATCCTCTCGCGCAGTCTAAAGAGCGCTCAGGTGAGAAATTGCAAACGTCGAGCAATTGCTCAGAGATGAAAAGTGCCAGCACTGAAAGCTCTTGCTAGCCAGCCCCCTTCCTTGGAAGTGCTTTTGTAGGCCTAAGAACTCTGGGTCTCTGTGCTTCTCTAGCCACCTCATCTTCTGCTCATCCTCTCGCGCAGTCTAAAGAGAGCTCAGGTGAGAAATTGCAAACGTTAAGCAATTGCTCAGAGATGAAAAGTGCCAGCACTGAAAGCTGTTGCTAGCCAGCACCCTTCCTTGAAAGCGCCGTCACAGGCGCAGCAACACTGGGGCTTTGCTCTTCTCTACCCACCAAACGTCACGGTCATTCTCTTTCCGTCTCGTAGACACGAGCTGAGAAAGTGCAAACGTTGAGCAATTGCTCAGAGATGAAAAGTGCCAGCACTGAAAGCTCTTGCTAGCCAGCCCCCTTCCTTGGAAGCGCTTTTGTAGCCCTAAGAACAGTGGGGCTCTGTGCTTCTCTAGCCACCTCATCTTCTGCTCATCCTCTCGCGCAGTCTAAAGAGAGCTCAGGTGAGAAATTGCAAACGTCGAGCAATTGCTCAGAGATGAAAAGTGCCAGCAGTGAAAGCTGTTGCTAGCCAGCCCCCTTCCTTGGAAGTGCTTTTGTAGCCCTAAGAACACTGGGGCTCTGGGCTTCTCTAGCCACCTCATCTTCTGCTCATCCTCTCGCGCAGTCTAAAGAGAGCTCAGGTGAGAAATTGCAAAAGTCGAGCAATTGCTGAGAGATGAAAAGTGCCAGCACTGAAAGATGTTGCTAGCCAGCACCCTTCCTTGGAAGCGCTTTCACAGGCGCAGCAACACTGGGGCTTTGCGCTTCTCTACCCACCAAACGTCACGGTCATTCTCTTTCCGTCTCGTAGACACGAGCTGAGAAATTGCAAACGTCGAGCAATTGCTCAGAGATGAAAAGTGCCAGCACTGAAAGCTGTTGCTAGCCAGCACCCTTCCTTGCAAGCGCTTTTGTAGCCCTAAGAACAGTGGGGCTCTGTGCTTCTCTAGCCATCTAAACTTCTGCTCATCCTCTCGCGCAGTCTAAAGAGAGCTCAGGGGAGAAATTGCAAACGTCGAGCAATTGCTGAGAGAGGAAAAGTGCCAGCACTGAAAGCTCTTGCTAGCCAGCACCCTTCCTTGGAAGCGCTTTCACAGGCGCAGCAACACTGGGGCTTTGCGCTTCTCTAACCACCAAACGTCACGGTCATTCTCTTTCCATCTCGTAGACACGAGCTGAGAAATTGCAAACGTCGAGCAATTGCTCAGAGATGAAAAGTGCCAGCACTGAAAGCTCTTGCTAGCCAGCACCCTTCCTTGGAAGCGCTTTTGTAGCCCTAAGAACAGTGGGGCTCTGGGCTTCTCTAGCCATCTCATCTTCTGCTCATCCTCTCGCGCAGTCTAAAGAGCGCTCAGGTGAGAAATTGCAAACGTCGAGCAATTGCTCAGAGATGAAAAGTGCCAGCACTGAAAGCTGTTGCTAGCCAGCACCCTTCCTTGGAAGCGCTTTCACAGGTGCAGCAACACTGGGGCTTTGCGCTTCTCTACCCACCAAACGTCACGGTCACTATCTCTCCGTCTCGTAGACACGAGCTGAGAAATTGCAAACGTCGAGCAATTGCTCAGAGAGGAAAAGTGCCAGCACTGAAAGCTCTTGCTAGCCAGCCCCCTTCCTTGGAAGCGCTTTTGTAGCCCTAAGAACAATGGGGCTCTGGCCTTCTCTAGCCACCTCATCTTCTGCTCATCCTCTCGCGCAGTCTAAAGAGAGCTCAGGTGAGAAATTGCAAACGTCGAGCAATTGCTCAGAGATGAAAAGTGCCAGCACTGAAAGCTGTTGCTAGCCAGCACCCTTCCTTGGAAGCGCTTTCACAGGCGCAGCAACACTGGGGCTTTGCGCTTCTCTAACCACCAAACTTCACGGTCATTCTCTTTCCGTCTCGTAGACACGAGCTGAGAAAGTGCAAACGTTGAGCAATTGCTCAGAGATGAAAAGTGCCAGCACTGAAAGATGTTGCTAGCCAGCCCCCTTCCTTGGAAGCGCTTTTGTAGCCCTAAGAACACTGGGGCTCTCTGCTTCTCTAGCCACCTCATCTTCTGCTCATCCTCTCGCGCAGTCTAAAGAGAGCTCAGGTGAGAAAGTGCAAACGTCGAGCAATTGCTCAGAGATGAAAAGTGCCAGCACTGAAAGCTGTTGCTAGCCAGCACCCTTCCTTGGAAGCGCTTTCACAGGCGCAGCAACACTGGGGCTTTGCGCTTCTCTACCCACCAAACGTCACGGTCATTCTCTTTCCGTCTCGTAGACACGAGCTGAGAAAGTGCAAACGTCGAGCAATTGCTCAGAGATGAAAAGTGCCAGCACTGAAAGCTGTTGCTAGCCAGCACCCTTCCTTGGAAGCGCTTAGGTAGCCCTAAGAACAGTGGAGCTCTGGGCTTCTCTAGCCATCTAAACTTCTGCTCATCCTCTCGCGCAGTCTAAAGAGAGCTCAGGTGAGAAATTGCAAACGTTGAGCAATTGCTCAGAGATGAAAAGTGCCAGCACTGAAAGCTGTTGCTAGCCAGCACCCTTCCTTGGAAGCGCTTTCACAGGCGCAGCAACACTGGGGCTTTGCGCTTCTCTAACCACCAAACATCACGGTCATTCTCTTTCCGTCTCGTAGACACGAGCTGAGAAAGTGCAAACGTCGAGCAATTGCTCAGAGATGAAAAGTGCCAGCACTGAAAGCTGTTGCTAGCCAGCACCCTTCTTTGGAAGTGCTTTTGTAGCCCTAAGAACAGTGGGGCTCTGTGCTTCTCTAGCCACCTCATCTTCTGCTCATCCTCTCGCGCAGTCTAAAGAGCGCTCAGGTGAGAAATTGCAAACGTCGAGCAATTGCTCAGAGATGAAAAGTGCCAGCACTGAAAGCTCTTGCTAGCCAGCCCCCTTCCTTGGAAGTGCTTTTGTAGGCCTAAGAACTCTGGGTCTCTGTGCTTCTCTAGCCACCTCATCTTCTGCTCATCCTCTCGCGCAGTCTAAAGAGAGCTCAGGTGAGAAATTGCAAACGTTAAGCAATTGCTCAGAGATGAAAAGTGCCAGCACTGAAAGCTGTTGCTAGCCAGCACCCTTCCTTGAAAGCGCCGTCACAGGCGCAGCAACACTGGGGCTTTGCTCTTCTCTACCCACCAAACGTCACGGTCATTCTCTTTCCGTCTCGTAGACACGAGCTGAGAAAGTGCAAACGTTGAGCAATTGCTCAGAGATGAAAAGTGCCAGCACTGAAAGCTCTTGCTAGCCAGCCCCCTTCCTTGGAAGCGCTTTTGTAGCCCTAAGAACAGTGGGGCTCTGTGCTTCTCTAGCCACCTCATCTTCTGCTCATCCTCTCGCGCAGTCTAAAGAGAGCTCAGGTGAGAAATTGCAAACGTCGAGCAATTGCTCAGAGATGAAAAGTGCCAGCAGTGAAAGCTGTTGCTAGCCAGCCCCCTTCCTTGGAAGTGCTTTTGTAGCCCTAAGAACACTGGGGCTCTGGGCTTCTCTAGCCACCTCATCTTCTGCTCATCCTCTCGCGCAGTCTAAAGAGAGCTCAGGTGAGAAATTGCAAACGTCGAGCAATTGCTGAGAGATGAAAAGTGCCAGCACTGAAAGCTGTTGCTAGCCAGCACCCTTCCTTGGAAGCGCTTTCACAGGCGCAGCAACACTGGGGCTTTGCGCTTCTCTACCCACCAAACGTCACGGTCATTCTCTTTCCGTCTCGTAGACACGAGCTGAGAAATTGCAAACGTCGAGCAATTGCTCAGAGATGAAAAGTGCCAGCACTGAAAGCTCTTGCTAGCCAGCACCCTTCCTTGGAAGCGCTTTTGTAGGCCTAAGAACACTGGGGCTCTGGCCTTCTCTAGCCACCTCATCTTCTGCTCATCCTCTCGCGCAGTCTAAAGAGAGCTCAGGTGAGAAAGTGCAAACGTCGAGCAATTGCTCAGAGATGAAAAGTGCCAGCACTGAAAGCTGTTGCTAGCCAGCACCCTTCCTTGGAAGCGCTTTCACAGGCGCAGCAACACTGGGGCTTTGCGCTTCTCTACCCACCAAACTTCACGGTCATTCTCTTTCCGTCTCGTAGACACGAGCTGAGAAAGTGCAAACGTTGAGCAATTGCTCAGAGATGAAAACTGCCAGCACTGAAAGCTGTTGCTAGACAGCCCCCTTCCTTGGAAGCGCTTTTGTAGCCCTAAGAACAGTGGAGCTCTGGGCTTCTCTAGCCATCTCATCTTCTGCTCATCCTCTCGCGCAGTCTAAAGAGAGCTCAGGTGAGAAATTGCAAACGTCGACCAATTGCTGAGAGATGAAAAGTGCCAGCACTGAAAGCTGTTGCTAGCCAGCACCCTTCCTTGGAAGCGCTTTCACAGGCGCAGCAACACTGGGGCTTTGCGCTTCTCTAACCACCAAACGTCACGGTCACTATCTCTCCGTCTCGTAGACACGAGCTGAGAAATTGCAAACGTCGAGCAATTGGTCACAGATGAAAAGTGCCAGCACTGAAAGATGTTGCTAGCCAGCACCCTTCCTTGGAAGCGCTGTCACAGGCGCAGCAACACTGGGGCTTTGCGCTTCTCTACCCACCAAACGTCACGGTCATTCTCTTTCCGTCTCGTAGACACGAGCTGAGAAATTGCAAACGTCGAGCAATCGCTCAGAGATGAAAAGCGCCAGCACTGAAAGCTGTTGCTAGCCAGCCCCCTTCCTTGGAAGTGCTTTTGTAGGCCTAAGAACACTGGGGCTCTGTGCTTTTCTAGCCATCTAAACTTCTGCTCATCCTCTCGCGCAGTCTAAAGAGAGCTCAGGTGAGAAATTGCAAACGTCGAGCAATTGCTGAGAGATGAAAAGTGCCAGCACTGAAAGCTGTTGCTAGCCAGCACCCTTCCTTGGAAGCGCTTTCACAGGCGCAGCAACACTGGGGCTTTGCGCTTCTCTAACCACCAAACGTCACGGTCATTCTCTTTCCGTCTCGTAGACACGAGCTGAGAAATTGCA
The DNA here is from genome assembly GCA_037962945.1 of Sarcoramphus papa. Classification (NCBI taxonomy): domain Eukaryota; kingdom Metazoa; phylum Chordata; class Aves; order Accipitriformes; family Cathartidae; genus Sarcoramphus; species Sarcoramphus papa. Next base: position 26,344,542 of record CM075590.1, on the reverse strand, counting down.
AACGTCGAGCAATTGCTCAGAGATGAAAAGTGCCAGCACTGAAAGCTCTTGCTAGCCAGCACCCTTCCTTGGAAGCGCTTTCACAGGTGCAGCAACACTGGGGCTTTGCGCTTCTCTAACCACCAAACTTCACGGTCATTCTCTTTCGGTCTCGTAGACACGAGCAGAGAAAGTGCAAACGTTGAGCAATTGCTCAGAGATGAAAAGTGCCAGCACTGAAAGCTCTTGCTAGCCAGCCCCCTTCCTTGGAAGCGCTTTTGTAGCCCTAAGAACACTGGGGCTGTGGGCTTCTCTACCCATCTCATCTTCTGCTCATCCTCTCGCGCAGTCTAAAGAGAGCTCAGGTGAGAAATTGCAAACGTCGAGCAATTGCTCAGAGATGAAAAGTGCCAGCACTGAAAGCTGTTGCTAGCCAGCACCCTTCCTTGGAAGCGCTTTCACAGGCGCAGCAACACTGGGGCTTTGCGCTTCTCTAACCACCAAACGTCACGGTCATTCTCTTTCCGTCTCGTAGACACGAGCTGAGAAATTGCAAACATCGAGCAATTGCTCAGAGATGAAAAGTGCCAGCACTGAAAGCTGTTGCTAGCCAGCACCCTTCCTTGGAAGCGCTTATGTAGCCCTAAGAACAGTGGAGCTCTGGGCTTCTCTAGCCATCTAAACTTCTGCTCATCCTCTCGCGCAGTCTAAAGAGAGCTCAGGTGAGAAATTGCAAACGTTGAGCAATTGCTCAGAGATGAAAAGTGCCAGCAGTGAAAGCTGTTGCTAGCCAGCACCCTTCCTTGGAAGCGCTTTCACAGGCGCAGCAACACTGGGGCTTTGCGCTTCTCTAACCACCAAACGTCACGGTCATTCTCTTTCTGTCTCGTAGACACGAGCTGAGAAATTGCAAACGTTGAGCAATTGCTCAGAGATGAAAAGTGCCAGCACTGAAAGCTGTTGCTAGCCAGCACCCTTCCTTGGAAGCGCTTTTGTAGCCCTAAGAACACTGGGGCTCTGGGCTTCTCTAGCCACCTTATCTTCTGCTCATCCTCTCGCGCAGTCTAAAGAGCGCTCAGGTGAGAAATTGCAAACGTCGAGCAATTGCTCAGAGATGAAAAGTGCCAGCACTGAAAGCTGTTGCTAGCCAGCACCCTTCCTTGGAAGCGCTTTCACAGGTGCAGCAACACTGGGGCTTTGCGCTTCTCTACCCACCAAACGTCACGGTCACTATCTCTCCGTCTCGTAGACACGAGCTGAGAAATTGCAAACGTCGAGCAATTGCTCAGAGATGAAAAGTGCCAGCACTGAAAGCTCTTGCTAGTCAGCCCCCTTCCTTGGAAGCGCTTTTGTAGCCCTAAGAACAGTGGGGCTCTGGGCTTCTCTAGCCACCTCATCTTCTGCTCATCCTCTCGCGCAGTCTAAAGAGAGCTCAGGTGAGAAATTGCAAACGTCGAGCAATTGCTCAGAGATGAAAAGTGCCAGCACTGAAAGCTGTTGCTAGCCAGCACCCTTCCTTGGAAGCGCTTTCACAGGCGCAGCAACACTGGGGCTTTGCGCTTCTCTAACCACCAAACTTCACGGTCATTCTCTTTCCGTCTCGTAGACACGAGCTGAGAAAGTGCAAACGTTGAGCAATTGCTCAGAGATGAAAAGTGCCAGCACTGAAAGATGTTGCTAGCCAGCCCCCTTCCTTGGAAGCGCTTTTGTAGCCCTAAGAACAATGGGGCTCTGGCCTTCTCTAGCCACCTCATCTTCTGCTCATCCTCTCGCGCAGTCTAAAGAGAGCTCAGGTGAGAAAGTGCAAACGTCGAGCAATTGCTCAGAGATGAAAAGTGCCAGCACTGAAAGCTGTTGCTAGCCAGCACCCTTCCTTGGAAGCGCTTTCACAGGCGCAGCAACACTGGGGCTTTGCGCTTCTCTACCCACCAAACGTCACGGTCATTCTCTTTCCGTCTCGTAGACACGAGCTGAGAAAGTGCAAACGTCGAGCAATTGCTCAGAGATGAAAAGTGCCAGCACTGAAAGCTGTTGCTAGCCAGCACCCTTCCTTGGAAGCGCTTAGGTAGCCCTAAGAACAGTGGAGCTCTGGGCTTCTCTAGCCATCTAAACTTCTGCTCATCCTCTCGCGCAGTCTAAAGAGAGCTCAGGTGAGAAATTGCAAACGTTGAGCAATTGCTCAGAGATGAAAAGTGCCAGCACTGAAAGCTGTTGCTAGCCAGCACCCTTCCTTGGAAGCGCTTTCACAGGCGCAGCAACACTGGGGCTTTGCGCTTCTCTAACCACCAAACATCACGGTCATTCTCTTTCCGTCTCGTAGACACGAGCTGAGAAAGTGCAAACGTCGAGCAATTGCTCAGAGATGAAAAGTGCCAGCACTGAAAGCTGTTGCTAGCCAGCACCCTTCTTTGGAAGTGCTTTTGTAGCCCTAAGAACAGTGGGGCTCTGTGCTTCTCTAGCCACCTCATCTTCTGCTCATCCTCTCGCGCAGTCTAAAGAGCGCTCAGGTGAGAAATTGCAAACGTCGAGCAATTGCTCAGAGATGAAAAGTGCCAGCACTGAAAGCTCTTGCTAGCCAGCCCCCTTCCTTGGAAGTGCTTTTGTAGGCCTAAGAACTCTGGGTCTCTGTGCTTCTCTAGCCACCTCATCTTCTGCTCATCCTCTCGCGCAGTCTAAAGAGAGCTCAGGTGAGAAATTGCAAACGTTAAGCAATTGCTCAGAGATGAAAAGTGCCAGCACTGAAAGCTGTTGCTAGCCAGCACCCTTCCTTGAAAGCGCCGTCACAGGCGCAGCAACACTGGGGCTTTGCTCTTCTCTACCCACCAAACGTCACGGTCATTCTCTTTCCGTCTCGTAGACACGAGCTGAGAAAGTGCAAACGTTGAGCAATTGCTCAGAGATGAAAAGTGCCAGCACTGAAAGCTCTTGCTAGCCAGCCCCCTTCCTTGGAAGCGCTTTTGTAGCCCTAAGAACAGTGGGGCTCTGTGCTTCTCTAGCCACCTCATCTTCTGCTCATCCTCTCGCGCAGTCTAAAGAGAGCTCAGGTGAGAAATTGCAAACGTCGAGCAATTGCTCAGAGATGAAAAGTGCCAGCAGTGAAAGCTGTTGCTAGCCAGCCCCCTTCCTTGGAAGTGCTTTTGTAGCCCTAAGAACACTGGGGCTCTGGGCTTCTCTAGCCACCTCATCTTCTGCTCATCCTCTCGCGCAGTCTAAAGAGAGCTCAGGTGAGAAATTGCAAACGTCGAGCAATTGCTCAGAGATGAAAAGTGCCAGCACTGAAAGCTGTTGCTAGCCAGCACCCTTCCTTGGAAGCGCTTTCACAGGCGCAGCAACACTGGGGCTTTGCGCTTCTCTACCCACCAAACGTCACGGTCATTCTCTTTCCGTCTCGTAGACACGAGCTGAGAAATTGCAAACGTCGAGCAATTGCTCAGAGATGAAAAGTGCCAGCACTGAAAGCTCTTGCTAGCCAGCACCCTTCCTTGGAAGCGCTTTTGTAGGCCTAAGAACACTGGGGCTCTGGCCTTCTCTAGCCACCTCATCTTCTGCTCATCCTCTCGCGCAGTCTAAAGAGAGCTCAGGTGAGAAAGTGCAAACGTCGAGCAATTGCTCAGAGATGAAAAGTGCCAGCACTGAAAGCTGTTGCTAGCCAGCACCCTTCCTTGGAAGCGCTTTCACAGGCGCAGCAACACTGGGGCTTTGCGCTTCTCTACCCACCAAACTTCACGGTCATTCTCTTTCCGTCTCGTAGACACGAGCTGAGAAAGTGCAAACGTTGAGCAATTGCTCAGAGATGAAAACTGCCAGCACTGAAAGCTGTTGCTAGACAGCCCCCTTCCTTGGAAGCGCTTTTGTAGCCCTAAGAACAGTGGAGCTCTGGGCTTCTCTAGCCATCTCATCTTCTGCTCATCCTCTCGCGCAGTCTAAAGAGAGCTCAGGTGAGAAATTGCAAACGTCGACCAATTGCTGAGAGATGAAAAGTGCCAGCACTGAAAGCTGTTGCTAGCCAGCACCCTTCCTTGGAAGCGCTTTCACAGGCGCAGCAACACTGGGGCTTTGCGCTTCTCTAACCACCAAACGTCACGGTCACTATCTCTCCGTCTCGTAGACACGAGCTGAGAAATTGCAAACGTCGAGCAATTGGTCACAGATGAAAAGTGCCAGCACTGAAAGATGTTGCTAGCCAGCACCCTTCCTTGGAAGCGCTGTCACAGGCGCAGCAACACTGGGGCTTTGCGCTTCTCTACCCACCAAACGTCACGGTCATTCTCTTTCCGTCTCGTAGACACGAGCTGAGAAATTGCAAACGTCGAGCAATCGCTCAGAGATGAAAAGCGCCAGCACTGAAAGCTGTTGCTAGCCAGCCCCCTTCCTTGGAAGTGCTTTTGTAGGCCTAAGAACACTGGGGCTCTGTGCTTTTCTAGCCATCTAAACTTCTGCTCATCCTCTCGCGCAGTCTAAAGAGAGCTCAGGTGAGAAATTGCAAACGTCGAGCAATTGCTGAGAGATGAAAAGTGCCAGCACTGAAAGCTGTTGCTAGCCAGCACCCTTCCTTGGAAGCGCTTTCACAGGCGCAGCAACACTGGGGCTTTGCGCTTCTCTAACCACCAAACGTCACGGTCATTCTCTTTCCGTCTCGTAGACACGAGCTGAGAAATTGCAAACGTCGAGCAATTGCTCAGAGATGAAAAGTGCCAGCACTGAAAGCTCTTGCTAGCCAGCACCCTTCCTTGGAAGCGCTTTCACAGGTGCAGCAACACTGGGGCTTTGCGCTTCTCTAACCACCAAACTTCACGGTCATTCTCTTTCGGTCTCGTAGACACGAGCAGAGAAAGTGCAAACGTTGAGCAATTGCTCAGAGATGAAAAGTGCCAGCACTGAAAGCTCTTGCTAGCCAGCCCCCTTCCTTGGAAGCGCTTTTGTAGCCCTAAGAACACTGGGGCTGTGGGCTTCTCTACCCATCTCATCTTCTGCTCATCCTCTCGCGCAGTCTAAAGAGAGCTCAGGTGAGAAATTGCAAACGTCGAGCAATTGCTCAGAGATGAAAAGTGCCAGCACTGAAAGCTGTTGCTAGCCAGCACCCTTCCTTGGAAGCGCTTTCACAGGCGCAGCAACACTGGGGCTTTGCGCTTCTCTAACCACCAAACGTCACGGTCATTCTCTTTCCGTCTCGTAGACACGAGCTGAGAAATTGCAAACATCGAGCAATTGCTCAGAGATGAAAAGTGCCAGCACTGAAAGCTGTTGCTAGCCAGCACCCTTCCTTGGAAGCGCTTATGTAGCCCTAAGAACAGTGGAGCTCTGGGCTTCTCTAGCCATCTAAACTTCTGCTCATCCTCTCGCGCAGTCTAAAGAGAGCTCAGGTGAGAAATTGCAAACGTTGAGCAATTGCTCAGAGATGAAAAGTGCCAGCAGTGAAAGCTGTTGCTAGCCAGCACCCTTCCTTGGAAGCGCTTTCACAGGCGCAGCAACACTGGGGCTTTGCGCTTCTCTAACCACCAAACGTCACGGTCATTCTCTTTCTGTCTCGTAGACACGAGCTGAGAAATTGCAAACGTTGAGCAATTGCTCAGAGATGAAAAGTGCCAGCACTGAAAGCTGTTGCTAGCCAGCACCCTTCCTTGGAAGCGCTTTTGTAGCCCTAAGAACACTGGGGCTCTGGGCTTCTCTAGCCACCTTATCTTCTGCTCATCCTCTCGCGCAGTCTAAAGAGCGCTCAGGTGAGAAATTGCAAACGTCGAGCAATTGCTCAGAGATGAAAAGTGCCAGCACTGAAAGCTGTTGCTAGCCAGCACCCTTCCTTGGAAGCGCTTTCACAGGTGCAGCAACACTGGGGCTTTGCGCTTCTCTACCCACCAAACGTCACGGTCACTATCTCTCCGTCTCGTAGACACGAGCTGAGAAATTGCAAACGTCGAGCAATTGCTCAGAGATGAAAAGTGCCAGCACTGAAAGCTCTTGCTAGTCAGCCCCCTTCCTTGGAAGCGCTTTTGTAGCCCTAAGAACAGTGGGGCTCTGGGCTTCTCTAGCCACCTCATCTTCTGCTCATCCTCTCGCGCAGTCTAAAGAGAGCTCAGGTGAGAAATTGCAAACGTCGAGCAATTGCTCAGAGATGAAAAGTGCCAGCAGTGAAAGCTGTTGCTAGCCAGCACCCTTCCTTGGAAGCGCTTTCACAGGCGCAGCAACACTGGGGCTTTGCGCTTCTCTAACCACCAAACTTCACGGTCATTCTCTTTCCGTCTCGTAGACACGAGCTGAGAAAGTGCAAACGTTGAGCAATTGCTCAGAGATGAAAAGTGCCAGCACTGAAAGATGTTGCTAGCCAGCCCCCTTCCTTGGAAGCGCTTTTGTAGCCCTAAGAACAATGGGGCTCTGGCCTTCTCTAGCCATCTCATCTTCTGCTCATCCTCTCGCGCAGTCTAAAGAGAGCTCAGGTGAGAAATTGCAAACGTCGAGCAATTGCTCAGAGATGAAAAGTGCCAGCACTGAAAGCTGTTGCTAGCCAGCACCCTTCCTTGGAAGCGCTTTCACAGGCGCAGCAACACTGGGGCTTTGCGCTTCTCTACCCACCAAACGTCACGGTCATTCTCTTTCCGTCTCGTAGACACGAGCTGAGAAAGTGCAAACGTCGAGCAATTGCTCAGAGATGAAAAGTGCCAGCACTGAAAGCTCTTGCTAGCCAGCACCCTTCCTTGGAAGCGCTTATGTAGCCCTAAGAACAGTGGGGCTCTGGGCTTCTCTAGCCATCTAAACTTCTGCTCATCCTCTCGCGCAGTCTAAAGAGAGCTCAGGTGAGAAATTGCAAACGTTGAGCAATTGCTCAGAGATGAAAAGTGCCAGCACTGAAAGCTGTTGCTAGCCAGCACCCTTCCTTGGAAGCGCTTTCACAGGCGCAGAAACACTGGGGCTTTGCGCTTCTCTAACCACCAAACGTCACGGTCATTCTCTTTCCGTCTCGTAGACACGAGCTGAGAAATTGCAAACGTTGAGCAATTGCTCAGAGATGAAAAGTGCCAGCACTGAAAGCTGTTGCTAGCCAGCACCCTTCCTTGGAAGCGCTTTTGTAGCCCTAAGAACACTGGGGCTCTGGCCTTCTCTAGCCACCTTATCTTCTGCTCATCCTCTCGCGCAGTCTAAAGAGCGCTCAGGTGAGAAATTGCAAACGTCGAGCAATTGCTCAGAGATGAAAAGTGCCAGCACTGAAAGCTGTTGCTAGCCAGCACGCTTCCTTGGAAGCGCTTTCACAGGCGCAGCAACACTGGGGCTTTGCGCTTCTCTACCCACCAAACGTCACGGTCACTATCTCTCCGTCTCGTAGACACGAGCTGAGAAATTGCAAACGTCGAGCAATTGCTCAGAGATGAAAAGTGCCAGCACTGAAAGCTGTTGCTAGCCAGCCCCCTTCCTTGGAAGCGCTTTTGTAGCCCTAAGAACACTGGGGCTGTGGGCTTCTCTAGCCACCTCATCTTCTGCTCATCCTCTCGCGCAGTCTAAAGAGAGCTCAGGTGAGAAATTGCAAACGTCGAGCAATTGCTGAGAGATGAAAAGTGCCAGCACTGAAAGCTGTTGCTAGCCAGCACCCTTCCTTGGAAGCGCTTTCACAGGCGCAGCAACACTGGGGCTTTGCGCTTCTCTAACCACCAAACGTCACGGTCACTATCTCTCCGTCTCGTAGACACGAGCTGAGAAAGTGCAAACGTTGAGCAATTGCTCAGAGATGAAAAGTGCCAGCACTGAAAGATGTTGCTAGCCAGCCCCCTTCCTTGGAAGCGCTTTTGTAGCCCTAAGAACAATGGGGCTCTGGCCTTCTCTAGCCACCTCATCTTCTGCTCATCCTCTCGCGCAGTCTAAAGAGAGCTCAGGTGAGAAATTGCAAACGTCGAGCAATTGCTGAGAGATGAAAAGTGCCAGCACTGAAAGCTGTTGCTAGCCAGCACCCTTCCTTGGAAGCGCTTTCACAGGCGCAGAAACACTGGGGCTTTGCGCTTCTCTAACCACCAAACGTCACGGTCATTCTCTTTCCGTCTCGTAGACACGAGCTGAGAAATTGCAAACGTTGAGCAATTGCTCAGAGATGAAAAGTGCCAGCACTGAAAGCTCTTGCTAGCCAGCACCGTTCCTTGCAAGCGCTTTTGTAGCCCTAAGAACAGTGGGGCTCTGGGCTTCTCTAGCCATCTAAACTTCTGCTCATCCTCTCGCGCAGTCTAAAGAGAGCTCAGGTGAGAAATTGCAAACGTCGAGCAATTGCTCAGAGATGAAAAGTGCCAGCACTGAAAGCTGTTGCTAGCCAGCACCCTTCCTTGGAAGCGCTTTCACAGGCGCAGCAACACTGGGGCTTTGCGCTTCTCTAACCACCAAACGTCACGGTCACTATCTCTCCGTCTCGTAGACACGAGCTGAGAAATTGCAAACGTCGAGCAATTGCTCAGAGATGAAAAGTGCCAGCACTGAAAGATGTTGCTAGCCAGCACCCTTCCTTGCAAGCGCTTTTGTAGCCCTAAGAACAGTGGGGCTCTGTGCTTCTCTAGCCATCTAAACTTCTGCTCATCCTCTCGCGCAGTCTAAAGAGAGCTCAGGTGAGAAATTGCAAACGTCGAGCAATTGCTCAGAGATGAAAAGTGCCAGCACTGAAAGCTGTTGCTAGCCAGCCCCCTTCCTTGGAAGCGCTTTTGTAGCCCTAAGAACAATGGGGCTCTGGGCTTCTCTAGCCATCTCATCTTCTGCTCATCCTCTCGCGCACTCTAAAGAGAGCTCAGGTGAGAAATTGCAAACGTCGAGCAATTGCTCAGAGATGAAAAGTGCCAGCACTGAAAGCTGTTGCTAGCCAGCACCCTTCCTTGGAAGCGCTTTCACAGGCGCAGCAACACTGGGGCTTTGCGCTTCTCTACCCACCAAACGTCACGGTCACTATCTCTCCGTCTCGTAGACACGAGCTGAGAAAGTGCAAACGTCGAGCAATTGCTCAGAGATGAAAAGTGCCAGCACTGAAAGCTCTTGCTAGCCAGCACCCTTCCTTGGAAGCGCTTATGTAGCCCTAAGAACAGTGGGGCTCTGGGCTTCTCTAGCCATCTAAACTTCTGCTCATCCTCTCGCGCAGTCTAAAGAGAGCTCAGGTGAGAAATTGCAAACGTTGAGCAATTGCTCAGAGATGAAAAGTGCCAGCAGTGAAAGCTGTTGCTAGCCAGCACCCTTCCTTGGAAGCGCTTTCACAGGCGCAGCAACACTGGGGCTTTGCGCTTCTCTAACCACCAAACGTCACGGTCATTCTCTTTCCGTCTCGTAGACACGAGCTGAGAAATTGCAAACGTCGAGCAATTGCTCAGAGATGAAAAGTGCCAGCACTGAAAGCTGTTGCTAGCCAGCCCCCTTCCTTGGAAGCGCTTTTGTAGCCCTAAGAACACTGGGGCTCTGGCCTTCTCTAGCCACCTTATCTTCTGCTCATCCTCTCGCGCAGTCTAAAGAGCGCTCAGGTGAGAAATTGCAAACGTCGAGCAATTGCTCAGAGATGAAAAGTGCCAGCACTGAAAGCTGTTGCCAGCCAGCACCCTTCCTTGGAAGCGCTTTCACAGGCACAGCAACACTGGGGCTTTGCGCTTCTCTACCCACCAAACGTCACGGTCACTATCTCTACGTCTCGTAGACACGAGCTGAGAAATTGCAAACGTCGAGCAATTGCTCAGAGATGAAAAGTGCCAGCACTGAAAGCTGTTGCTAGCCAGCCCCCTTCCTTGGAAGCGCTTTTGTAGCCCTAAGAACACTGGGGCTGTGGGCTTCTCTAGCCATCTCATCTTCTGCTCATCCTCTCGCGCAGTCTAAAGAGAGCTCAGGTGAGAAATTGCAAACGTCGACCAATTGCTGAGAGATGAAAAGTGCCAGCACTGAAAGCTGTTGCTAGCCAGCCCCCTTCCTTGGAAGCGCTTTCACAGGCGCAGCAACACTGGGGCTTTGCGCTTCTCTAACCACCAAACGTCACGGTCACTATCTCTCCGTCTCGTAGACACGAGCTGAGAAAGTGCAAACGTTGAGCAATTGCTCAGAGATGAAAAGTGCCAGCACTGAAAGATGTTTCTAGCCAGCCCCCTTCCTTGGAAGCGCTTTTGTAGCCCTAAGAACAATGGGGCTCTGGGCTTCTCTAGCCACCTCATCTTCTGCTCATCCTCTCGCGCAGTCTAAAGAGAGCTCAGGTGAGAAATTGCAAACGTCGAGCAATTGCTGAGAGATGAAAAGTGCCAGCACTGAAAGCTGTTGCTAGCCAGCCCCCTTCCTTGGAAGCGCTTTCACAGGCGCAGCAACACTGGGGCTTTGCGCTTCTCTAACCACCAAACGTCACGGTCACTATCTCTCCGTCTCGTAGACACGAGCTGAGAAATTGCAAACGTCGAGCAATTGCTCAGAGATGAAAAGTGCCAGCACTGAAAGCTGTTGCTAGCCAGCACCCTTCCTTGCAAGCGCTTTTGTAGCCCTAAGAACAGTGGGGCTCTGGGCTTCTCTAGCCATCTAAACTTCTGCTCATCCTCTCGCGCAGTCTAAAGAGAGCTCAGGTGAGAAATTGCAAACGTCGAGCAATTGCTCAGAGAGGAAAAGTGCCAGCACTGAAAGCTCTTGCTAGCCAGCACCCTTCCTTGGAAGCGCTTTCACAGGCGCAGCAACACTGGGGCTTTGCGCTTCTCTAACCACCAAACGTCACGGTCATTCTCTTTCCATCTCGTAGACACGAGCTGAGAAATTGCAAACGTCGAGCAATTGCTCAGAGATGAAAAGTGCCAGCACTGAAAGCTCTTGCTAGCCAGCACCCTTCCTTGGAAGCGCTTTTGTAGCCCTAAGAACAGTGGGGCTCTGGGCTTCTCTAGCCATCTCATCTTCTGCTCATCCTCTCGCGCAGTCTAAAGAGAGCTCAGGTGAGAAATTGCAAACGTCGAGCAATTGCTGAGAGATGAAAAGTGCCAGCACTGAAAGCTCTTGCTAGCCAGCACCCTTCCTTGGAAGCGCTTTCACAGGTGCAGCAACACTGGGGCTTTGCACTTCTCTACCCACCAAACATCACGGTCACTATCTCTCCGTCTCGTAGACACGAGCTGAGAAATTGCAAACGTCGAGCAATTGGTCACAGATGAAAAGTGCCAGCACTGAAAGATGTTGCTAGCCAGCACCCTTCCTTGGAAGCGCTTTTGTAGCCCTAAGAACACTGGGGCTGTGGGCTTCTCTAGCCACCTCATCTTCTGCTCATCCTCTCGCGCAGTCTAAAGAGAGCTCAGGTGAGAAATTGCAAACGTCGAGCAATTGCTCAGAGATGAAAAGTGCCAGCACTGAAAGCTGTTGCTAGCCAGCACCCTTCCTTGGAAGCACTTTCACAGGCGCAGCAACACTGGGGCTTTGCGCTTCTCTAACCACCAAACTTCACGGTCATTCTCTTTCCGTCTCGTAGACACGAGCTGAGAAAGTGCAAACGTTGAGCAATTGCTCAGAGATGAAAAGTGCCAGCACTGAAAGATGTTGCTAGCCAGCCCCCTTCCTTGGAAGCGCTTTTGTAGCCCTAAGAACAGTGGGGCTCTCTGCTTCTCTAGCCACCTCATCTTCTGCTCATCCTCTCGCGCAGTCTAAAGAGAGCTCAGGTGAGAAAGTGCAAACGTCGAGCAATTGCTCAGAGATGAAAAGTGCCAGCACTGAAAGCTGTTGCTAGCCAGCACCCTTCCTTGGAAGCGCTTTCACAGGCGCAGCAACACTGGGGCTTTGCGCTTCTCTACCCACCAAACGTCACGGTCATTCTCTTTCCGTCTCGTAGACACGAGCTGAGAAAGTGCAAACGTCGAGCAATTGCTCAGAGATGAAAAGTGCCAGCACTGAAAGCTGTTGCTAGCCAGCACCCTTCCTTGGAAGCGCTTAGGTAGCCCTAAGAACAGTGGAGCTCTGGGCTTCTCTAGCCATCTAAACTTCTGCTCATCCTCTCGCGCAGTCTAAAGAGAGCTCAGGTGAGAAATTGCAAACGTTGAGCAATTGCTCAGAGATGAAAAGTGCCAGCACTGAAAGCTGTTGCTAGCCAGCACCCTTCCTTGGAAGCGCTTTCACAGGCGCAGCAACACTGGGGCTTTGCGCTTCTCTAACCACCAAACATCACGGTCATTCTCTTTCCGTCTCGTAGACACGAGCTGAGAAAGTGCAAACGTCGAGCAATTGCTCAGAGATGAAAAGTGCCAGCACTGAAAGCTGTTGCTAGCCAGCACCCTTCTTTGGAAGTGCTTTTGTAGCCCTAAGAACAGTGGGGCTCTGTGCTTCTCTAGCCACCTCATCTTCTGCTCATCCTCTCGCGCAGTCTAAAGAGCGCTCAGGTGAGAAATTGCAAACGTCGAGCAATTGCTCAGAGATGAAAAGTGCCAGCACTGAAAGCTCTTGCTAGCCAGCCCCCTTCCTTGGAAGTGCTTTTGTAGGCCTAAGAACTCTGGGTCTCTGTGCTTCTCTAGCCACCTCATCTTCTGCTCATCCTCTCGCGCAGTCTAAAGAGAGCTCAGGTGAGAAATTGCAAACGTTAAGCAATTGCTCAGAGATGAAAAGTGCCAGCAGTGAAAGCTGTTGCTAGCCAGCACCCTTCCTTGAAAGCGCCGTCACAGGCGCAGCAACACTGGGGCTTTGCTCTTCTCTACCCACCAAACGTCACGGTCATTCTCTTTCCGTCTCGTAGACACGAGCTGAGAAAGTGCAAACGTTGAGCAATTGCTCAGAGATGAAAAGTGCCAGCACTGAAAGCTCTTGCTAGCCAGCCCCCTTCCTTGGAAGCGCTTTTGTAGCCCTAAGAACAGTGGGGCTCTGTGCTTCTCTAGCCACCTCATCTTCTGCTCATCCTCTCGCGCAGTCTAAAGAGAGCTCAGGTGAGAAATTGCAAACGTCGAGCAATTGCTCAGAGATGAAAAGTGCCAGCAGTGAAAGCTGTTGCTAGCCAGCCCCCTTCCTTGGAAGTGCTTTTGTAGCCCTAAGAACACTGGGGCTCTGGGCTTCTCTAGCCACCTCATCTTCTGCTCATCCTCTCGCGCAGTCTAAAGAGAGCTCAGGTGAGAAATTGCAAAAGTCGAGCAATTGCTGAGAGATGAAAAGTGCCAGCACTGAAAGATGTTGCTAGCCAGCACCCTTCCTTGGAAGCGCTTTCACAGGCGCAGCAACACTGGGGCTTTGCGCTTCTCTAACCACCAAACGTCACGGTCATTCTCTTTCCGTCTCGTAGACACGAGCTGAGAAAGTGCAAACGTTGAGCAATTGCTCAGAGATGAAAAGTGCCAGCACTGAAAGCTCTTGCTAGCCAGCCCCCTTCCTTGGAAGCGCTTTTGTAGCCCTAAGAACAATGGGGCTGTGGGCTTCTCTAACCATCTCATCTTCTGCTCATCCTCTCGCGCAGTCTAAAGAGAGCTCAGGTGAGAAATTGCAAACGTCGAGCAATTGCTGAGAGATGAAAAGTGCCAGCACTGAAAGATGTTGCTAGCCAGCACCCTTCCTTGGAAGCGCTTTCACAGGCGCAGCAACACTGGGGCTTTGCGCTTCTCTAACCACCAAACTTCACGGTCATTCTCTTTCCGTCTCGTAGACACGAGCTGAGAAATTGCAAACGTCGAGCAATTGCTCAGAGATGAAAAGTGCCAGCACTGAAAGCTGTTGCTAGCCAGCACCCTTCCTTGGAAGCGCTTATGTAGCCCTAAGAACAGTGGGGCTCTGTGCTTCTCTAGCCATCTAAACTTCTGCTCATCCTCTCGCGCAGTCTAAAGAGAGCTCAGGTGAGAAATTGCAAACGTTGAGCAATTGCTCAGAGATGAAAAGTGCCAGCACTGAAAGCTGTTGCTAGCCAGCCCCCTTCCTTGGAAGCGCTTTCACAGGCGCAGCAACACTGGGGCTTTGCGCTTCTCTAACCACCAAACGTCACGGTCACTATCTCTCCGTCTCGTAGACACGAGCTGAGAAATTGCAAACGTCGAGCAATTGCTCAGAGATGAAAAGTGCCAGCACTGAAAGATGTTGCTAGCCAGCACCCTTCCTTGCAAGCGCTTTTGTAGCCCTAAGAACAATGGGGCTCTGGCCTTCTCTAGCCATCTAAACTTCTGCTCATCCTCTCGCGCAGTCTAAAGAGAGCTCAGGTGAGAAATTGCAAATGTCGAGCAATTGCTCAGAGATGAAAAGTGCCAGCACTGAAAGCTGTTGCTAGCCAGCACCCTTCCTTGGAAGCGCTTTCACAGGTGCAGCAACACTGGGGCTTTGCGCTTCTCTAACCACCAAACATCACGGTCACTATCTCTCCGTCTCGTAGACACGAGCTGAGAAATTGCAAACGTCGAGCAATTGCTCAGAGATGAAAAGTGCCAGCACTGAAAGCTGTTGCTAGCCAGCACCCTTCCTTGGAAGCGCTTTTGTAGCCCTAAGAACACTGGGGCTCTGGCCTTCTCTAGCCACCTCATCTTCTGCTCATCCTCTCGCGCAGTCTAAAGAGAGCTCAGGTGAGAAATTGCAAACGTCGAGCAATTGCTCAGAGATGAAAAGTGCCAGCACTGAAAGATGTTGCTAGCCAGCACCCTTCCTTGGAAGCACTTTCACAGGCGCAGCAACACTGGGGCTTTGCGCTTCTCTAACCACCAAACTTCATGGTCATTCTCTTTCCGTCTCGTAGACACGAGCTGAGAAAGTGCAAACGTTGAGCAATTGCTCAGAGATGAAAAGTGCCAGCACTGAAAGCTGTTGCTAGCCAGCCCCCTTCCTTGGAAGCGCTTTTGTAGCCCTAAGAACAATGGGGCTCTGGGCTTCTCTAGCCATCTCATCTTCTGCTCATCCTCTCGCGCAGTCTAAAGAGAGCTCAGGTGAGAAATGGCAAACGTCCAGCAATTGCTCAGAGATGAAAAGTGCCAGCACTGAAAGATGTTGCTAGCCAGCCCCCTTCCTTGGAAGCGCTTTCACAGGCGCAGCAACACTGGGGCTTTGCGCTTCTCTACCCACCAAACGTCACGGTCATTCTCTTTCGGTCTTGTAGACACGAGCTGAGAAATTGCAAACGTCGAGCAATTGCTCAGAGATGAAAAGTGCCAGCACTGAAAGCTCTTGCTAGCCAGCACCCTTCCTTGGAAGCGCTTTTGAAGCCCTAAGAACACTGGGGCTCTGGCCTTCTCTAGCCACCTCATCTTCTGCTCATCCTCTCGCGCAGTCTAAAGAGCGCTCAGGTGAGAAATTGCAAATGTCGAGCAATTGCTCAGAGATGAAAAGTGCCAGCACTGAAAGCTGTTGCTAGCCAGCACCCTTCCTTGGAAGTGCTTTCACAGGCGCAGCAACACTGGGGCTTTGCGCTTCTCTAACCACCAAACGTCACGGTCATTCTCTTTCCGTCTCATAGACACGAGCTGAGAAAGTGCAAACGTCGAGCAATTGCTCAGAGATGAAAAGTGCCAGCACTGAAAGCTCTTGCTAGCCAGCACCCTTCCTTGGAAGCGCTTTTGTAGCCCTAAGAACAGTGGAGCTCTGGGCTTCTCTAGCCATCTAAACTTCTGCTCATCCTCTCACGCAGTCTAAAGAGAGCTCAGGTGAGAAATTGCAAACGTCGAGCAATTGCTCAGAGATGAAAAGTGCCAGCACTGAAAGATGTTGCTAGCCAGCACCCTTCCTTGGAAGCGCTTTTGTAGCCCTAAGAACACTGGGATCTGGGCTTCTCTAGCCACCTCATCTTCTGCTCATCCTCTCGCGCAGTCTAAAGAGAGCTCAGGTGAGAAATTGCAAACGTCGAGCAATTGCTCAGAGATGAAAAGTGCCAGCACTGAAAGCTGTTGCTAGCCAGCACCCTTCCTTGGAAGCGCTTTCACAGGCGCAGCAACACTGGGGCTTTGCGCTTCTCTAGCCACCAAACGTCACGGTCATTCTCTTTCCGTCTCGTAGACACGAGCTGAGAAATTGCAAACGTCGAGCAATCGCTCAGAGATGAAAAGCGCCAGCACTGAAAGCTGTTGCTAGCCAGCCCCCTTCCTTGGAAGTGCTTTTGTAGGCCTAAGAACACTGGGGCTCTGTGCTTTTCTAGCCATCTAAACTTCTGCTCATCCTCTCGCGCAGTCTAAAGAGAGCTCAGGTGAGAAATTGCAAACGTCGAGCAATTGCTGAGAGATGAAAAGTGCCAGCACTGAAAGCTGTTGCTAGCCAGCCCCCTTCCTTGGAAGCGCTTTCACAGGCGCAGCAACACTGGGGCTTTGCGCTTCTCTACCCACCAAACGTCACGGTCATTCTCTTTCCGTCTCGTAGACACGAGCTGAGAAAGTGCAAACGTTGAGCAATTGCTCAGAGATGAAAAGTGCCAGCACTGAAAGCTCTTGCTAGCCAGCCCCCTTCCTTGGAAGCGCTTTTGTAGCCCTAAGAACAGTGGAGCTCTGGGCTTCCCTAGCCATCTCATCTTCTGCTCATCCTCTCGCGCAGTCTAAAGAGAGCTCAGGTGAGACATTGCAAACGTCGAGCAATTGCTGAGAGATGAAAAGTGCCAGCACTGAAAGCTGTTGCTAGCCAGCACCCTTCCTTGGAAGCGCTTTCACAGGCGCAGCAACACTGGGGCTTTGCGCTTCTCTAACCACCAAACGTCACGGTCACTATCTCTCCGTCTCGTAGACACGAGCTGAGAAATTGCAAACGTCGAGCAATTGCTCAGAGATGAAAAGTGCCAGCACTGAAAGCTCTTGCTAGCCAGCACCCTTCCTTGGAAGCGCTGTCACAGGCGCAGCAACACTGGGGCTTTGCGCTTCTCTAGCCACCAAACGTCACGGTCATTCTCTTTCCGTCTCGTAGACACGAGCTGAGAAATTGCAAACGTCGAGCAATCGCTCAGAGATGAAAAGCGCCAGCACTGAAAGCTGTTGCTAGCCAGCACCCTTCCTTGGAAGTGCTTTTGTAGCCCTAAGAACAGTGGGGCTCTGTGCTTTTCTAGCCATCTAAACTTCTGCTCATCCTCTCGCGCAGCCTAAAGAGAGCTCAGGTGAGACATTGCAAACGTTGAGCAATTGCTGAGAGATGAAAAGTGCCAGCACTGAAAGCTGTTGCTAGCCAGCCCCCTTCCTTGGAAGCGCTTTCACAGGCGCAGCAACACTGGGGCTTTGCGCTTCTCTACCCACCAAACGTCACGGTCATTCTCTTTCGGTCTCGTAGACACGAGCTGAGAAATTGCAAACGTTGAGCAATTGCTCAGAGATGAAAAGTGCCAGCACTGAAAGCTGTTGCTAGCCAGCACCCTTCCTTGCAAGCGCTTTTGTAGCCCTAAGAACAGTGGGGCTCTGTGCTTCTCTAGCCATCTCATCTTCTACTCATCCTCTCGCGCAGTCTAAAGAGCGCTCAGGTGAGAAATTGCAAACGTCGAGCAATTGCTGAGAGATGAAAAGTGCCAGCACTGAAAGCTCTTGCTAGCCAGCACCCTTCCTTGGAAGCGCTTTCACAGGTGCAGCAACACTGGGG
Organism: Sarcoramphus papa; assembly: GCA_037962945.1. Lineage (NCBI taxonomy): Eukaryota > Metazoa > Chordata > Aves > Accipitriformes > Cathartidae > Sarcoramphus > Sarcoramphus papa. Next base: position 26,327,121 of record CM075590.1, on the reverse strand, counting down.
CTTTGCGCTTCTCTACCCACCAAACATCACGGTCACTATCTCTCCGTCTCGTAGACACGAGCTGAGAAATTGCAAACGTCGAGCAATTGCTCAGAGATGAAAAGTGCCAGCACTGAAAGCTCTTGCTAGCCAGCACCCTTCCTTGCAAGCGCTTTTGTAGCCCTTAGAACACTGGGGCTCTGGCCTTCTCTAGCCACCTCATCTTCTGCTCATCCTCTCGCGCAGTCTAAAGAGAGCTCAGGTGAGACATTGCAAACGTCGAGCAATTGCTGAGAGATGAAAAGTGCCAGCACTGAAAGCTGTTGCTAGCCAGCACCCTTCCTTGGAAGCGCTTTCACAGGCGCAGCAACACTGGGGCTTTGCGCTTCTCTACCCACCAAACGTCACGGTCACTATCTCTCCGTCTCGTAGACACGAGCTGAGAAATTGCAAACGTCGAGCAATTGCTCAGAGATGAAAAGTGCCAGCACTGAAAGCTGTTGCTAGCCAGCACCCTTCCTTGGAAGCGCTTTCACAGGCGCAGCAACACTGGGGCTTTGCGCTTCTCTACCCACCAAAAGTCACGGTCATTCTCTTTCCGTCTCGTAGACAAGAGCTGAGAAATTGCAAACGTCGAGCAATTGCTCAGAGAGGAAAAGAGCCAGCACTGAAAGCTCTTGCTAGCCAGCACCCTTCCTTGGAAGCGCTTTCACAGGCGCAGCAACACTGGGGCTGTGCGCTTCTCTAACCACCAAGCGTCACGGTCATTCTCTTTCGGTCTCGTAGACACGAGCTGAGAAATTGCAAACGTCGAGCAATTGCTCAGAGATGAAAAGTGCCAGCACTGAAAGCTGTTGATAGCCAGCACCCTTCTTTGGAAGTGCTTTTGTAGCCCTAAGAACACTGGGGCTGTGGGCTTCTCTACCCACCTCATCTTCTGCTCATCCTCTCGTGCAGTCTAAAGAGAGCTCAGGTGAGAAATTGCAAACGTCGAGCAATTGCTCAGAGATGAAAAGTGCCAGCACTGAAAGATGTTGCTAGCCAGCACCCTTCCTTGGAAGCGCTTTTGTAGCCCTAAGAACACTGGGGCTCTGTGCTTCTCTAGCCACCTCATCTTCTGCTCATCCTCTCGCGCACTCTAAAGAGAGCTCAGGTGAGAAATTGCAAACGTTAAGCAATTGCTGAGAGATGAAAAGTGCCAGCACTGAAAGCTGTTGCTAGCCAGCACCCTTCCTTGGAAGCGCTTTCACAGGCGCAGGAACACTGGGGCTTTGCGCTTCTCTAACCACCAAAGGTCACGGTCATTCTCTGTCCGTCTCGTAGACACGAGCTGAGAAAGTGCAAACGTTGAGCAATTGCTCAGAGATGAAAAGTGCCAGCACTGAAAGCTGTTGCTAGCCAGCCCCCTTCCTTGGAAGCGCTTTTGTAGCCCTAAGAACAGTGGAGCTCTGGGCTTCTCTAGCCATCTCATCTTCTGCTCATCCTCTCGCGCAGCATAAAGAGAGCTCAGGTGAGAAATTGCAAACGTCAAGCAATTGCTGAGAGATGAAAAGTGCCAGCACTGAAAGCTCTTGCTAGCCAGCACCCTTCCTTGGAAGCGCTTTCACAGGCGCAGCAACACTGGGGCTTTGCGCTTCTCTAACCACCAAACATCATGCTCACTATCTCTCCGTCTCGTAGACACGAGCTGAGAAATTGCAAACGTCGAGCAATTGGTCACAGATGAAAAGTGCCAGCACTGAAAGATGTTGCTAGCCAGCACCCTTCCTTGGAAGCGCTGTCACAGGCGCAGCAACACTGGGGCTTTGCGCTTCTCTAGCCACCAAACGTCACGGTCATTCTCTTTCGGTCTCGTAGACACGAGCTGAGAAATTGCAAACGTTGAGCAATTGCTCAGAGATGAAAAGTGCCAGCACTGAAAGCTGTTGCTAGCCAGCACCCTTCCTTGGAAGCGCTTTCACAGGTGCAGCAACACTGGGGCTTTGCGCTTCTCTACCCACCAAACGTCACGGTCACTATCTCTCCGTCTCGTAGACACGAGCTGAGAAATTGCAAACGTCGAGCAATTGCTCAGAGATGAAAAGTGCCAGCACTGAAAGCTCTTGCTAGCCAGCACCCTTCCTTGGAAGCGCTTTTGTAGCCCTAAGAACACTGGGGCTCTGGCGTTCTCTAGCCACCTCATCTTCTGCTCATCCTCTCGCGCAGTCTAAAGAGCGCTCAGGTGAGAAATTGCAAACGTCGAGCAATTGCTCAGAGATGAAAAGTGCCAGCACTGAAAGCTGTTGCTAGCCAGCACCCTTCCTTGGAAGCGCTTTCACAGGCGCAGCAACACTGGGGCTTTGCGCTTCTCTAACCACCAAACGTCACGGTCACTATCTCTCCGTCTCGTAGACACGAGCTGAGAAAGTGCAAACGTTGAGCAATTGCTCAGAGATGAAAAGTGCCAGCACTGAAAGCTGTTGCTAGCCAGCACCCTTCCTTGGAAGCGCTTATGTAGCCCTAAGAACAGTGGAGCTCTGGGCTTCTCTAGCCATCTAAACTTTTGCTCATCCTCTCACGCAGACTAAAGAGAGCTCAGGTGAGAAATTGCAAACGTCGAGCAATTGCTCAGAGATGAAAAGTGCCAGCACTGAAAGATGTTGCTAGCCAGCACCCTTCCTTGGAAGCGCTTTTGTGGCCCTAAGAACACTGGGGCTCTGGGCTTCTCTAGCCACCTCATCTTCTGCTCATCCTCTCACGCAGTCTAAAGAGAGCTCAGGTGAGAAATTGCAAACATCGAGCAATTGCTCAGAGATGAAAAGTGCCAGCACTGAAAGCTGTTGCTAGCCAGCACCCTTCCTTGGAAGCGCTTTTGTAGCCCTAAGAACACTGGGGCTGTGGGCTTCTCTACCCATCTCATCTTCTGCTCATCCTCTCGCGCAGTCTAAAGAGAGCTCAGGTGAGAAATTGCAAACGTCGAGCAATTGCTGAGAGATGAAAAGTGCCAGCACTGAAAGCTGTTGCTAGCCAGCCCCCTTCCTTGGAAGCGCTTTCACAGGCGCAGCAACACTGGGGCTTTGCGCTTCTCTAACCACCAAACGTCACGGTCATTCTCTTTCCGTCTCGTAGACACGAGCTGAGAAATTGCAAACGTCGAGCAATTGCTCAGAGATGAAAAGTGCCAGCACTGAAAGCTCTTGCTAGCCAGCCCCCTTCCTTGGAAGCGCTTTTGTAGCCCTAAGAACAGTGGAGCTCTGGGCTTCTCTAGCCATCTCATCTTCTGCTCATCCTCTCGCGCAGTCTAAAGAGAGCTCAGGTGAGACATTGCAAACGTTGAGCAATTGCTCAGAGATGAAAAGTGCCAGCAGTGAAAGCTGTTGCTAGCCAGCACCCTTCCTTGGAAGCGCTTTCACAGGCGCAGCAACACTGGGGCTTTGCGCTTCTCTAACCACCAAACGTCACGGTCACTATCTCTCCGTCTCGTAGACACGAGCTGAGAAAGTGCAAACGTTGAGCAATTGCTCAGAGATGAAAAGTGCCAGCACTGAAAGCTGTTGCTAGCCAGCACCCTTCCTTGGAAGCGCTTTTGTAGCCCTAAGAACAGTGGAGCTCTGGGCTTCTCTAGCCATCTAAACTTCTGCTCATCCTCTCACGCAGACTAAAGAGAGCTCAGGTGAGAAATTGCAAACGTCGAGCAATTGCTCAGAGATGAAAAGTGCCAGCACTGAAAGATGTTGCTAGCCAGCACCCTTCCTTGGAAGCGCTTTTGTGGCCCTACAACACTGGGGCTCTGGGCTTCTCTAGCCACCTCATCTTCTGCTCATCCTCTCACGCAGTCTAAAGAGAGCTCAGGTGAGAAATTGCAAACATCGAGCAATTGCTCAGAGATGAAAAGTGCCAGCACTGAAAGCTGTTGCTAGCCAGCCCCCTTCCTTGGAAGCGCTTTCACAGGCGCAGCAACACTGGGGCTTTGCGCTTCTCTACCCACCAAACGTCACGGTCATTCTCTTTCCGTCTCGTAGACACGAGCTGAGAAAGTGCAAACGTTGAGCAATTGCTCAGAGATGAAAAGTGCCAGCACTGAAAGCTCTTGCTAGCCAGCCCCCTTCCTTGGAAGCGCTTTTGTAGCCCTAAGAACAGTGGAGCTCTGGGCTTCTCTAGCCATCTCATCTTCTGCTCATCCTCTCGCGCAGTCTAAAGAGAGCTCAGGTGAGAAATTGCAAACGTCGAGCAATTGCTGAGAGATGAAAAGTGCCAGCACTGAAAGCTGTTGCTAGCCAGCACCCTTCCTTGGAAGCGCTTTCACAGGCGCAGCAACACTGGGGCTTTGCGCTTCTCTAACCACCAAACGTCACGGTCACTATCTCTCCGTCTCGTAGACACGAGCTGAGAAATTGCAAACGTTGAGCAATTGCTCAGAGATGAAAAGTGCCAGCACTGAAAGCTGTTGCTAGCCAGCACCCTTCCTTGGAAGCGCTGTCACAGGCGCAGCAACACTGGGGCTTTGCGCTTCTCTAGCCACCAAACGTCACGGTCACTATCTCTCCGTCTCGTAGACACGAGCTGAGAAAGTGCAAACGTTGAGCAATTGCTCAGAGATGAAAAGTGCCAGCACTGAAAGCTGTTGCTAGCCAGCACCCTTCCTTGGAAGCGCTTTCACAGGCGCAGCAACACTGGGGCTTTGCGCTTCTCTAACCACCAAACATCATGCTCACTATCTCTCCGTCTCGTAGACACGAGCTGAGAAATTGCAAACGTCGAGCAATTGGTCACAGATGAAAAGTGCCAGCACTGAAAGCTGTTGCTAGCCAGCACCCTTCCTTGGAAGCGCTGTCACAGGCGCAGCAACACTGGGGCTTTGCGCTTCTCTAACCACCAAACGTCACGGTCATTCTCTTTCGGTCTCGTAGACACGAGCTGAGAAATTGCAAACGTCGAGCAATTGCTCAGAGATGAAAAGTGCCAGCACTGAAAGATGTTGCTAGCCAGCACCCTTCCTTGGAAGCGCTTTTGTAGCCCTAAGAACACTGGGGCTCTGGCGTTCTCTAGCCACCTCATCTTCTGCTCATCCTCTCGCGCAGTCTAAAGAGCGCTCAGGTGAGAAATTGCAAACGTCGAGCAATTGCTCAGAGATGAAAAGTGCCAGCACTGAAAGCTGTTGCTAGCCAGCACCCTTCCTTGGAAGCGCTTTCACAGGCGCAGCAACACTGGGGCTTTGCGCTTCTCTACCCACCAAACGTCACGGTCACTATCTCTCCGTCTCGTAGACACGAGCTGAGAAAGTGCAAACGTTGAGCAATTGCTCAGAGATGAAAAGTGCCAGCACTGAAAGCTGTTGCTAGCCAGCACCCTTCCTTGGAAGCGCTTTTGTAGCCCTAAGAACAGTGGAGCTCTGGGCTTCTCTAGCCATCTAAACTTCTGCTCATCCTCTCACGCAGACTAAAGAGAGCTCAGGTGAGAAATTGCAAACGTCGAGCAATTGCTCAGAGATGAAAAGTGCCAGCACTGAAAGATGTTGCTAGCCAGCACCCTTCCTTGGAAGCGCTTTTGTGGCCCTACAACACTGGGGCTCTGGGCTTCTCTAGCCACCTCATCTTCTGCTCATCCTCTCACGCAGTCTAAAGAGAGCTCAGGTGAGAAATTGCAAACATCGAGCAATTGCTCAGAGATGAAAAGTGCCAGCACTGAAAGCTGTTGCTAGCCAGCACCCTTCCTTGGAAGCGCTTTCACAGGCGCAGCAACACTGGGGCTTTGCGCTTCTCTACCCACCAAACTTCACGGTCATTCTCTTTCGGTCTCGTAGACACGAGCTGAGAAAGTGCAAACGTTGAGCAATTGCTCAGAGATGAAAAGTGCCAGCACTGAAAGCTGTTGCTAGCCAGCCCCCTTCCTTGGAAGCGCTTTTGTAGCCCTAAGAACAATGGGGCTCTGGGCTTCTCTAGCCATCTCATCTTCTGCTCATCCTCTCGCGCAGTCTAAAGAGAGCTCAGGTGAGAAATGGCAAACGTCGAGCAATTGCTCAGAGATGAAAAGTGCCAGCACTGAAAGATGTTGCTAGCCAGCACCCTTCCTTGGAAGCGCTTTCACAGGCGCAGCAACACTGGGGCTTTGCGCTTGTCTAACCACCAAACGTCACGGTCCTTCTCTTTCCGTCTCGTAGACACGAGCTGAGAAAGTGCAAACGTCGAGCAATTGCTCAGAGATGAAAAGTGCCAGCACTGAAAGCTGTTGCTAGCCAGCACCCTTCCTTGCAAGCGCTTTTGTAGCCCTAAGAACAGTGGGGCTCTGTGCTTCTCTAGCCATCTCATCTTCTGCTCATCCTCTCGCGTACTCTAAAGAGCGCTCATGTGAGAAATTGCAAACGTCGAGCAATTGCTCAGAGATGAAAAGTGCCAGCACTGAAAGCTGTTGCTAGCCAGCACCCTTCCTTGGAAGCGCTTTCACAGGTGCAGCAACACTGGGGCTTTGCGCTTCTCTACCCACCAAACATCACGGTCACTATCTCTCCGTCTCGTAGACACGAGCTGAGAAATTGCAAACGTCGAGCAATTGCTCAGAGATGAAAAGTGCCAGCACTGAAAGCTCTTGCTAGCCAGCACCCTTCCTTGGAAGCGCTTTTGTAGCCCTAAGAACACTGGGGCTCTGGCCTTCTCTAGCCACCTCATCTTCTGCTCATCCTCTCGCGCAGTCTAAAGAGAGCTCAGGTGAGAAAGTGCAAACGTCGAGCAATTGCTCAGAGATGAAAAGTGCCAGCACTGAAAGCTGTTGCTAGCCAGCACCCTTCCTTGGAAGCGCTTTCACAGGCGCAGCAACACTGGGGCTTTGCGCTTCTCTACCCACCAAACTTCACGGTCATTCTCTTTCCGTCTCGTAGACACGAGCTGAGAAAGTGCAAACGTTGAGCAATTGCTCAGAGATGAAAACTGCCAGCACTGAAAGCTGTTGCTAGACAGCCCCCTTCCTTGGAAGCGCTTTTGTAGCCCTAAGAACAATGGGGCTCTGGGCTTCTCTAGCCATCTCATCTTCTGCTCATCCTCTCGCGCAGTCTAAAGAGAGCTCAGGTGAGAAATTGCAAACGTCGAGCAATTGCTGAGAGATGAAAAGTGCCAGCACTGAAAGCTGTTGCTAGCCAGCACCCTTCCTTGGAAGCGCTTTCACAGGCGCAGCAACACTGGGGCTTTGCGCTTCTCTAACCACCAAACGTCACGGTCACTATCTCTCCGTCTCGTAGACACGAGCTGAGAAATTGCAAACGTCGAGCAATTGGTCACAGATGAAAAGTGCCAGCACTGAAAGATGTTGCTAGCCAGCACCCTTCCTTGGAAGCGCTGTCACAGGCGCAGCAACACTGGGGCTTTGCGCTTCTCTACCCACCAAACGTCACGGTCATTCTCTTTCCGTCTCGTAGACACGAGCTGAGAAATTGCAAACGTCGAGCAATCGCTCAGAGATGAAAAGCGCCAGCACTGAAAGCTGTTGCTAGCCAGCACCCTTCCTTGGAAGTGCTTTTGTAGGCCTAAGAACACTGGGGCTCTGTGCTTTTCTAGCCATCTAAACTTCTGCTCATCCTCTCGCGCAGTCTAAAGAGAGCTCAGGTGAGAAATTGCAAACGTCGAGCAATTGCTGAGAGATGAAAAGTGCCAGCACTGAAAGCTGTTGCTAGCCAGCCCCCTTCCTTGGAAGCGCTTTCACAGGCGCAGCAACACTGGGGCTTTGCGCTTCTCTAACCACCAAACGTCACGGTCATTCTCTTTCCGTCTCGTAGACACGAGCTGAGAAATTGCAAACGTCGAGCAATTGCTCAGAGATGAAAAGTGCCAGCACTGAAAGCTCTTGCTAGCCAGCACCCTTCCTTGGAAGCGCTTTCACAGGTGCAGCAACACTGGGGCTTTGCGCTTCTCTACCCACCAAACATCACGGTCACTATCTCTCCGTCTCGTAGACACGAGCTGAGAAATTGCAAACGTCGAGCAATTGCTCAGAGATGAAAAGTGCCAGCACTGAAAGCTCTTGCTAGCCAGCACCCTTCCTTGGAAGCGCTTTTGTAGCCCTAAGAACACTGGGGCTCTGGCCTTCTCTAGCCACCTCATCTTCTGCTCATCCTCTCGCGCAGTCTAAAGAGAGCTCAGGTGAGAAATTGCAAACGTCGAGCAATTGCTGAGAGATGAAAAGTGCCAGCACTGAAAGCTGTTGCTAGCCAGCACCCTTCCTTGGAAGCGCTTTCACAGGCGCAGCAACACTGGGGCTTTGCGCTTCTCTAACCACCAAACTTCACGGTCATTCTCTTTCGGTCTCGTAGACACGAGCAGAGAAAGTGCAAACGTTGAGCAATTGCTCAGAGATGAAAAGTGCCAGCACTGAAAGCTCTTGCTAGCCAGCCCCCTTCCTTGGAAGCGCTTTTGTAGCCCTAAGAACAATGGGGCTCTGGGCTTCTCTAGCCATCTCATCTTCTGCTCATCCTCTCGCGCAGTCTAAAGAGAGCTCAGGTGAGAAATTGCAAACGTCGAGCAATTGCTCAGAGATGAAAAGTGCCAGCACTGAAAGCTGTTGCTAGCCAGCACCCTTCCTTGGAAGCGCTTTCACAGGCGCAGCAACACTGGGGCTTTGCGCTTCTCTAACCACCAAACGTCACGGTCATTCTCTTTCCGTCTCGTAGACACGAGCTGAGAAATTGCAAACATCGAGCAATTGCTCAGAGATGAAAAGTGCCAGCACTGAAAGCTGTTGCTAGCCAGCACCCTTCCTTGGAAGCGCTTTTGTAGCCCTAAGAACAGTGGAGCTCTGGGCTTCTCTAGCCATCTAAACTTCTGCTCATCCTCTCGCGCAGTCTAAAGAGAGCTCAGGTGAGAAATTGCAAACGTTGAGCAATTGCTCAGAGATGAAAAGTGCCAGCAGTGAAAGCTGTTGCTAGCCAGCACCCTTCCTTGGAAGCGCTTTCACAGGCGCAGCAACACTGGGGCTTTGCGCTTCTCTACCCACCAAACGTCACGGTCATTCTCTTTCTGTCTCGTAGACACGAGCTGAGAAATTGCAAACGTTGAGCAATTGCTCAGAGATGAAAAGTGCCAGCACTGAAAGCTGTTGCTAGCCAGCACCCTTCCTTGGAAGCGCTTTTGTAGCCCTAAGAACACTGGGGCTCTGGGCTTCTCTAGCCACCTTATCTTCTGCTCATCCTCTCGCGCAGTCTAAAGAGCGCTCAGGTGAGAAATTGCAAACGTCGAGCAATTGCTCAGAGATGAAAAGTGCCAGCACTGAAAGCTCTTGCTAGCCAGCACCCTTCCTTGGAAGCGCTTTCACAGGTGCAGCAACACTGGGGCTTTGCGCTTCTCTACCCACCAAACGTCACGGTCACTATCTCTCCGTCTCGTAGACACGAGCTGAGAAATTGCAAACGTCGAGCAATTGCTCAGAGATGAAAAGTGCCAGCACTGAAAGCTCTTGCTAGCCAGCCCCCTTCCTTGGAAGCGCTTTTGTAGCCCTAAGAACACTGGGGCTCTGGCCTTCTCTAGCCACCTCATCTTCTGCTCATCCTCTCGCGCAGTCTAAAGAGAGCTCAGGTGAGAAATTGCAAACGTCGAGCAATTGCTCAGAGATGAAAAGTGTCAGCACTGAAAGCTGTTGCTAGCCAGCCCCCTTCCTTGGAAGCGCTTTCACAGGCGCAGCAACACTGGGGCTTTGCGCTTCTCTAACCACCAAACTTCACGGTCATTCTCTTTCGGTCTCGTAGACACGAGCAGAGAAAGTGCAAACGTTGAGCAATTGCTCAGAGATGAAAAGTGCCAGCACTGAAAGCTCTTGCTAGCCAGCCCCCTTCCTTGGAAGCGCTTTTGTAGCCCTAAGAACAATGGGGCTCTGGGCTTCTCTACCCATCTCATCTTCTGCTCATCCTCTCGCGCAGTCTAAAGAGAGCTCAGGTGAGAAATTGCAAACGTCGAGCAATTGCTCAGAGATGAAAAGTGCCAGCACTGAAAGCTGTTGCTAGCCAGCACCCTTCCTTGGAAGCGCTTTCACAGGCGCAGCAACACTGGGGCTTTGCGCTTCTCTAACCACCAAACGTCACGGTCATTCTCTTTCCGTCTCGTAGACACGAGCTGAGAAATTGCAAACATCGAGCAATTGCTCAGAGATGAAAAGTGCCAGCACTGAAAGCTGTTGCTAGCCAGCACCCTTCCTTGGAAGCGCTTATGTAGCCCTAAGAACAGTGGAGCTCTGGGCTTCTCTAGCCATCTAAACTTCTGCTCATCCTCTCGCGCAGTCTAAAGAGAGCTCAGGTGAGAAATTGCAAACGTTGAGCAATTGCTCAGAGATGAAAAGTGCCAGCAGTGAAAGCTGTTGCTAGCCAGCACCCTTCCTTGGAAGCGCTTTCACAGGCGCAGCAACACTGGGGCTTTGCGCTTCTCTAACCACCAAACGTCACGGTCATTCTCTTTCTGTCTCGTAGACACGAGCTGAGAAATTGCAAACGTTGAGCAATTGCTCAGAGATGAAAAGTGCCAGCACTGAAAGCTGTTGCTAGCCAGCACCCTTCCTTGGAAGCGCTTATGTAGCCCTAAGAACAGTGGAGCTCTGGGCTTCTCTAGCCATCTAAACTTCTGCTCATCCTCTCGCGCAGTCTAAAGAGAGCTCAGGTGAGAAATTGCAAACGTTGAGCAATTGCTCAGAGATGAAAAGTGCCAGCAGTGAAAGCTGTTGCTAGCCAGCACCCTTCCTTGGAAGCGCTTTCACAGGCGCAGCAACACTGGGGCTTTGCGCTTCTCTAACCACCAAACGTCACGGTCATTCTCTTTCTGTCTCGTAGACACGAGCTGAGAAATTGCAAACGTTGAGCAATTGCTCAGAGATGAAAAGTGCCAGCACTGAAAGCTGTTGCTAGCCAGCACCCTTCCTTGGAAGCGCTTTTGTAGCCCTAAGAACAGTGGGGCTCTGGGCTTCTCTAGCCACCTTATCTTCTGCTCATCCTCTCGCGCAGTCTAAAGAGCGCTCAGGTGAGAAATTGCAAACGTCGAGCAATTGCTCAGAGATGAAAAGTGCCAGCACTGAAAGCTGTTGCTAGCCAGCACCCTTCCTTGGAAGCGCTTTCACAGGTGCAGCAACACTGGGGCTTTGCGCTTCTCTACCCACCAAACGTCACGGTCACTATCTCTCCGTCTCGTAGACACGAGCTGAGAAATTGCAAACGTCGAGCAATTGCTCAGAGATGAAAAGTGCCAGCACTGAAAGCTCTTGCTAGCCAGCACCCTTCCTTGGAAGCGCTTTTGTAGCCCTAAGAACACTGGGGCTCTGGCCTTCTCTAGCCACCTCATCTTCTGCTCATCCTCTCGCGCAGTCTAAAGAGAGCTCAGGTGAGAAATTGCAAACGTCGAGCAATTGCTCAGAGATGAAAAGTGCCAGCACTGAAAGCTGTTGCTAGCCAGCACCCTTCCTTGGAAGCGCTTTCACAGGCGCAGCAACACTGGGGCTTTGCGCTTCTCTAACCACCAAACTTCACGGTCATTCTCTTTCCGTCTCGTAGACACGAGCTGAGAAAGTGCAAACGTTGAGCAATTGCTCAGAGATGAAAAGTGCCAGCACTGAAAGATGTTGCTAGCCAGCCCCCTTCCTTGGAAGCGCTTTTGTAGCCCTAAGAGCAATGGGGCTCTGGCCTTCTCTAGCCACCTCATCTTCTGCTCATCCTCTCGCGCAGTCTAAAGAGAGCTCAGGTGAGAAATTGCAAACGTCGAGCAATTGCTCAGAGATGAAAAGTGCCAGCACTGAAAGCTGTTGCTAGCCAGCACCCTTCCTTGGAAGCGCTTTCACAGGCGCAGCAACACTGGGGCTTTGCGCTTCTCTAACCACCAAACGTCACGGTCATTCTCTTTCCGTCTCGTAGACACGAGCTGAGAAATTGCAAACATCGAGCAATTGCTCAGAGATGAAAAGTGCCAGCACTGAAAGCTGTTGCTAGCCAGCACCCTTCCTTGGAAGCGCTTATGTAGCCCTAAGAACAGTGGAGCTCTGGGCTTCTCTAGCCATCTAAACTTCTGCTCATCCTCTCGCGCAGTCTAAAGAGAGCTCAGGTGAGAAATTGCAAACGTTGAGCAATTGCTCAGAGATGAAAAGTGCCAGCAGTGAAAGCTGTTGCTAGCCAGCACCCTTCCTTGGAAGCGCTTTCACAGGCGCAGCAACACTGGGGCTTTGCGCTTCTCTAACCACCAAACGTCACGGTCATTCTCTTTCTGTCTCGTAGACACGAGCTGAGAAATTGCAAACGTTGAGCAATTGCTCAGAGATGAAAAGTGCCAGCACTGAAAGCTGTTGCTAGCCAGCACCCTTCCTTGGAAGCGCTTTTGTAGCCCTAAGAACACTGGGGCTCTGGGCTTCTCTAGCCACCTTATCTTCTGCTCATCCTCTCGCGCAGTCTAAAGAGCGCTCAGGTGAGAAATTGCAAACGTCGAGCAATTGCTCAGAGATGAAAAGTGCCAGCACTGAAAGCTGTTGCTAGCCAGCACCCTTCCTTGGAAGCGCTGTCACAGGGGCAGCAACACTGGGGCTTTGCGCTTCTCTACCCACCAAACGTCACGGTCACTATCTCTCCGTCTCGTAGACACGAGCTGAGAAATTGCAAACGTCGAGCAATTGCTCAGAGATGAAAAGTGCCAGCACTGAAAGCTCTTGCTAGCCAGCACCCTTCCTTGGAAGCGCTTTTGTAGCCCTAAGAACACTGGGGCTCTGGCCTTCTCTAGCCACCTCATCTTCTGCTCATCCTCTCGCGCAGTCTAAAGAGAGCTCAGGTGAGAAATTGCAAACGTCGAGCAATTGCTCAGAGATGAAAAGTGCCAGCACTGAAAGCTGTTGCTAGCCAGCACCCTTCCTTGGAAGCGCTTTCACAGGCGCAGCAACACTGGGGCTTTGCGCTTCTCTAACCACCAAACTTCACGGTCATTCTCTTTCCGTCTCGTAGACACGAGCTGAGAAAGTGCAAACGTTGAGCAATTGCTCAGAGATGAAAAGTGCCAGCACTGAAAGATGTTGCTAGCCAGCCCCCTTCCTTGGAAGCGCTTTTGTAGCCCTAAGAACAATGGGGCTCTGGGCTTCTCTAGCCATCTCATCTTCTGCTCATCCTCTCGCGCACTCTAAAGAGAGCTCAGGTGAGAAATTGCAAACGTCGAGCAATTGCTGAGAGATGAAAAGTGCCAGCACTGAAAGCTGTTGCTAGCCAGCACCCTTCCTTGGAAGCGCTTTCACAGGCGCAGCAACACTGGGGCTTTGCGCTTCTCTACCCACCAAACGTCACGGTCATTCTCTTTCCGTCTCGTAGACACGAGCTGAGAAAGTGCAAACGTCGAGCAATTGCTCAGAGAGGAAAAGTGCCAGCACTGAAAGCTCTTGCTAGCCAGCCCCCTTCCTTGGAAGCGCTTATGTAGCCCTAAGAACAGTGGGGCTCTGGGCTTCTCTAGCCATCTAAACTTCTGCTCATCCTCTCGCGCAGTCTAAAGAGAGCTCAGGTGAGAAATTGCAAACGTCGAGCAATTGCTCAGAGATGAAAAGTGCCAGCACTGAAAGCTGTTGCTAGCCAGCACCCTTCCTTGGAAGCGCTTTTGTAGCCCTAAGAACAATGGGGCTCTGGGCTTCTCTAGCCATCTCATCTTCTGCTCATCCTCTCGCGCACTCTAAAGAGAGCTCAGGTGAGAAATTGCAAACGTCGAGCAATTGCTCAGAGATGAAAAGTGCCAGCACTGAAAGCTGTTGCTAGCCAGCACCCTTCCTTGGAAGCGCTTTCACAGGCGCAGCAACACTGGGGCTTTGCGCTTCTCTAACCACCAAACGTCACGGTCATTCTCTTTCCGTCTCGTAGACACGAGCTGAGAAAGTGCAAACGTCGAGCAATTGCTCAGAGATGAAAAGTGCCAGCACTGAAAGCTCTTGCTAGCCAGCACCCTTCCTTGGAAGCGCTTATGTAGCCCTAAGAACAGTGGGGCTCTGGGCTTCTCTAGCCATCTAAACTTCTGCTCATCCTCTCGCGCAGTCTAAAGAGAGCTCAGGTGAGAAATTGCAAACGTTGAGCAATTGCTCAGAGATGAAAAGTGCCAGCAGTGAAAGCTGTTGCTAGCCAGCACCCTTCCTTGGAAGCGCTTTCACAGGCGCAGAAACACTGGGGCTTTGCGCTTCTCTAACCACCAAACGTCACGGTCATTCTCTTTCCGTCTCGTAGACACGAGCTGAGAAATTGCAAACGTTGAGCAATTGCTCAGAGATGAAAAGTGCCAGCACTGAAAGCTGTTGCTAGCCAGCCCCCTTCCTTGGAAGCGCTTTTGTAGCCCTAAGAACACTGGGGCTCTGGCCTTCTCTAGCCACCTTATCTTCTGCTCATCCTCTCGCGCAGTCTAAAGAGCGCTCAGGTGAGAAATTGCAAACGTCGAGCAATTGCTCAGAGATGAAAAGTGCCAGCACTGAAAGCTGTTGCCAGCCAGCACCCTTCCTTGGAAGCGCTTTCACAGGCACAGCAACACTGGGGCTTTGCGCTTCTCTAACCACCAAACGTCACGGTCACTTTCTCTACGTCTCGTAGACACGAGCTGAGAAATTGCAAACGTCGAGCAATTGCTCAGAGATGAAAAGTGCCAGCACTGAAAGCTCTTGCTAGCCAGCACCCTTCCTTGGAAGCGCTTTTGTAGCCCTAAGAACACTGGGGCTCTGGCCTTCTCTAGCCACCTCATCTTCTGCTCATCCTCTCGCGCAGTCTAAAGAGAGCTCAGGTGAGAAATTGCAAACGTCGAGCAATTGCTCAGAGATGAAAAGTGCCAGCACTGAAAGCTGTTGCTAGCCAGCCCCCTTCCTTGGAAGCGCTTTCACAGGCGCAGCAACACTGGGGCTTTGCGCTTCTCTAACCACCAAACGTCACGGTCACTATCTCTCCGTCTCGTAGACACAAGTTGAGAAAGTGCAAACGTTGAGCAATTGCTCAGAGATGAAAAGTGCCAGCACTGAAAGATGTTGCTAGCCAGCCCCCTTCCTTGGAAGCGCTTTTGTAGCCCTAAGAACAATGGGGCTCTGGGCTTCTCTAGCCACCTCATCTTCTGCTCATCCTCTCGCGCAGTCTAAAGAGAGCTCAGGTGAGAAATTGCAAACGTCGAGCAATTGCTGAGAGATGAAAAGTGCCAGCACTGAAAGCTGTTGCTAGCCAGCCCCCTTCCTTGGAAGCGCTTTCACAGGCGCAGCAACACTGGGGCTTTGCGCTTCTCTACCCACCAAACGTCACGGTCATTCTCTTTCCGTCTCGTAGACACGAGCTGAGAAATTGCAAACGTCGAGCAATTGCTCAGAGATGAAAAGTGCCAGCACTGAAAGCTCTTGCTAGCCAGCACCGTTCCTTTGAAGCGCTTATGTAGCCCTAAGAACAGTGGGGCTCTGGGCTTCTCTAGCCATCTAAACTTCTGCTCATCCTCTCGCGCAGTCTAAAGAGAGCTCAGGTGAGAAATTGCAAACGTCGAGCAATTGCTCAGAGATGAAAAGTGCCAGCACTGAAAGCTGTTGCTAGCCAGCACCCTTCCTTGGAAGCGCTTTCACAGGCGCAGCAACACTGGGGCTTTGCGCTTCTCTAACCACCAAACGTCACGGTCACTATCTCTCCGTCTCGTAGACACGAGCTGAGAAATTGCAAACGTCGAGCAATTGCTCAGAGATGAAAAGTGCCAGCACTGAAAGATGTTGCTAGCCAGCACCCTTCCTTGCAAGCGCTTTTGTAGCCCTAAGAACAGTGGAGCTCTGGGCTTCTCTAGCCATCTAAACTTCTGCTCATCCTCTCGCGCAGTCTAAAGAGAGCTCAGGTGAGAAATTGCAAACGTCGAGCAATGGCTGAGAGAGGAAAAGTGCCAGCACTGAAAGCTGTTGCTAGCCAGCACCCTTCCTTGGAAGCGCTTTCACAGGCGCAGCAACACTGGGGCTTTGCGCTTCTCTAACCACCAAACGTCACGGTCATTCTCTTTCCGTCTCGTAGACACGAGCTGAGAAATTGCAAACGTCGAGCAATTGCTCAGAGATGAAAAGTGCCAGCACTGAAAGCTCTTGCTAGCCAGCACCCTTCCTTGGAAGCGCTTATGTAGCCCTAAGAACACTGGGGCTCTGGGCTTCTCTAGCCATCTCATCTTCTGCTCATCCTCTCGCGCAGTCTAAAGAGAGCTCAGGTGAGAAATTGCAAACGTCGAGCAATTGCTGAGAGATGAAAAGTGCCAGCACTGAAAGCTCTTGCTAGCCAGCACCCTTCCTTGGAAGCGCTTTCACAGGTGCAGCAACACTGGGGCTTTGCACTTCTCTACCCACCAAACATCACGGTCACTATCTCTCCGTCTCGTAGACACGAGCTGAGAAATTGCAAACGTCGAGCAATTGCTCAGAGATGAAAAGTGCCAGCACTGAAAGCTCTTGCTAGCCAGCACCCTTCCTTGGAAGCGCTTTTGTAGCCCTAAGAACACTGGGGCTCTGGCCTTCTCTAGCCACCTCATCTTCTGCTCATCCTCTCGCGCAGTCTAAAGAGAGCTCAGGTGAGAAATTGCAAACGTCGAGCAATTGCTCAGAGATGAAAAGTGCCAGCACTGAAAGCTGTTGCTAGCCAGCACCCTTCCTTGGAAGCGCTTTCACAGGCGCAGCAACACTGGGGCTTTGCGCTTCTCTAACCACCAAACGTCACGGTCATTCTCTTTCTGTCTCGTAGACACGAGCTGAGATATTGCAAACGTTGAGCAATTGCTCAGAGATGAAAAGTGCCAGCACTGAAAGCTCTTGCTAGCCAGCACCCTTCCTTGGAAGCGCTTTTGTAGCCCTAAGAACACTGGGGCTCTGGCCTTCTCTAGCCACCTTATCTTCTGCTCATCCTCTCGCGCAGTCTAAAGAGCGCTCAGGTGAGAAATTGCAAACGTCGAGCAATTGCTCAGAGATGAAAAGTGCCAGCACTGAAAGCTGTTGCTAGCCAGCACCCTTCCTTGGAAGCGCTTTCACAGGTGCAGCAACACTGGGGCTTTGCGCTTCTCTACCCACCAAACGTCACGGTCACTATCTCTCCGTCTCGTAGACACGAGCTGAGAAACTGCAAACGTCGAGCAATTGCTCAGAGATGAAAAGTGCCAGCACTGAAAGCTCTTGCTAGCCAGCCCCCTTCCTTGGAAGCGCTTTTGTAGGCCTAAGAACAGTGGGGCTCTGGGCTTCTCTAGCCACCTCATCTTCTGCTCATCCTCTCGCGCAGTCTAAAGAGAGCTCAGGTGAGAAATTGCAAACGTCGAGCAATTGCTCAGAGATGAAAAGTGCCAGCACTGAAAGCTGTTGCTAGCCAGCACCCTTCCTTGGAAGCGCTTTCACAGGCGCAGCAACACTGGGGCTTTGCGCTTCTCTACCCACCAAACGTCACGGTCATTCTCTTTCCGTCTCGTAGACACGAGCTGAGAAAGTGCAAACGTCGAGCAATTGCTCAGAGATGAAAAGTGCCAGCACTGAAAGCTCTTGCTAGCCAGCACCCTTCCTTGGAAGCGCTTATGTAGCCCTAAGAACAGTGGAGCTCTGGGCTTCTCTAGCCATCTAAACTTCTGCTCATCCTCTCGCGCAGTCTAAAGAGAGCTCAGGTGAGAAATTGCAAACGTTGAGCAATTGCTCAGAGATGAAAAGTGCCAGCACTGAAAGCTGTTGCTAGCCAGCACCCTTCCTTGGAAGCGCTTTCACAGGCGCAGAAACACTGGGGCTTTGCGCTTCTCTAACCACCAAACGTCACGGTCATTCTCTTTCCGTCTCGTAGACACGAGCTGAGAAATTGCAAACGTTGAGCAATTGCTCAGAGATGAAAAGTGCCAGCACTGAAAGCTGTTGCTAGCCAGCACCCTTCTTTGGAAGTGCTTTTGTAGCCCTAAGAACAGTGGGGCTCTGTGCTTCTCTAGCCACCTCATCTTCTGCTCATCCTCTCGCGCAGTCTAAAGAGCGCTCAGGTGAGAAATTGCAAACGTTGAGCAATTGCTCAGAGATGAAAAGTGCCAGCAGTGAAAGCTGTTGCTAGCCAGCCCCCTTCCTTGGAAGTGCTTTTGTAGGCCTAAGAACTCTGGGTCTCTGTGCTTCTCTAGCCACCTCATCTTCTGCTCATCCTCTCTCGCAGTCTAAAGAGAGCTCAGGTGAGAAATTGCAAACGTTAAGCAATTGCTCAGAGATGAAAAGTGCCAGCACTGAAAGCTGTTGCTAGCCAGCACCCTTCCTTGAAAGCGCCGTCACAGGCGCAGCAACACTGGGGCTTTGCTCTTCTCTACCCACCAAACGTCACGGTCACTATCTCTCCGTCTCGTAGACACGAGCTGAGAAATTGCAAACGTCGAGCAATTGCTCAGAGATGAAAAGTGCCAGCACTGAAAGCTCTTGCTAGCCAGCCCCCTTCCTTGGAAGCGCTTTTGTAGCCCTAAGAACAGTGGAGCTCTGGGCTTCTCTAGCCATCTAAACTTCTGCTCATCCTCTCACGCAGTCTAAAGAGAGCTCAGGTGAGAAATTGCAAACGTCGAACAATTGCTCACAGATGAAAAGTGCCAGCACTGAAAGATGTTGCTAGCCAGCACCCTTCCTTGGAAGCGCTTTTGTAGCCCTAAGAACACTGGGGCTCTGGCCTTCTCTAGCCACCTCATCTTCTGCTCATCCTCTCGCGCAGTCTAAAGAGCGCTCAGGTGAGAAATTGCAAACGTCGAGCAATTGCTCAGAGATGAAAAGTGCCAGCACTGAAAGCTCTTGCTAGCCAGCACCCTTCCTTGGAAGCGCTTTTGTAGCCCTAAGAACAGTGGAGCTCTGGGCTTCTCTAGCCATCTAAACTTCTGCTCATCCTCTCTCGCAGTCTAAAGAGAGCTCAGCTGAGAAATTGCAAACGTCGAGCAATTGCTCAGAGATGAAAAGTGCCAGCACTGAAAGCTGTTGCTAGCCAGCCACCTTCCTTGGAAGCGCTTTCACAGGCGCAGCAACACTGGGGCTTTGCGCTTCTCTAACCACCAAACGTCACGGTCATTCTCTTTCGGTCTCGTAGACACGAGCTGAGAAATTGCAAACGTCGAGCAATTGCTCAGAGAGGAAAAGTGCCAGCACTGAAAGCTGTTGCTAGCCAGCACCCTTCCTTGCAAGCGCTTTTGTAGCCCTAAGAACAGTGGGGCTCTGTGCTTCTCTAGCCACCTCATCTTCTGCTCATCCTCTCGCGCACTCTAAAGAGCGCTCAGGTGACAAATTGGAAACGTCGAGCAATTGCTGAGAGATGAAAAGTGCCAGCACTGAAAGCTGTTGCTAGCCAGCCCCCTTCCTTGGAAGCGCTTTCACAGGTGCAGCAACACTGGGGCTTTGCGCTTCTCTACCCACCAAACGTCACGGTCACTATCTCTCCGTCTCGTAGACACGAGCTGAGAAATTGCAAACGTCGAGCAATTGGTCACAGATGAAAAGTGCCAGCACTGAAAGCTCTTGCTAGCCAGCACCCTTCCTTGGAAGCGCTTTTGTAACCCTAAGAACAGTGGGGCTCTGGGCTTCTCTAGCCATGTAAACTTCTGCTCATCCTCTCGCGCAGTCTAAAGAGAGCTCAGGTGAGAAATTGCAAAAGTCGAGCAATTGCTGAGAGATGAAAAGTGCCAGCACTGAAAGATGTTGCTAGCCAGCACCCTTCCTTGGAAGCGCTTTCACAGGCGCAGCAACACTGGGGCTTTGCGCTTCTCTACCCACCAAACGTCACGGTCATTCTCTTTCCGTCTCGTAGACACGAGCTGAGAAAGTGCAAACGTCGAGCAATTGCTCAGAGATGAAAAGTGCCAGCACTGAAAGCTCTTGCTAGCCAGCACCCTTCCTTGGAAGCGCTTATGTAGCCCTAAGAACAGTGGGGCTCTGGGCTTCTCTAGCCATCTCATCTTCTGCTCATCCTCTCGCGCAGTCTAAAGAGAGCTCAGGTGAGAAATTGCAAACGTCGAGCAATTGCTGAGAGAGGAAAAGTGCCAGCACTGAAAGCTGTTGCTAGCCAGCACCCTTCCTTGGAAGCGCTTTCACAGGCGCAGCAACACTGGGGCTTTGCGCTTCTCTAACCACCAAACGTCACGGTCATTCTCTTTCCGTCTCGTAGACACGAGCTGAGAAATTGCAAACGTCGAGCAATTGCTCAGAGATGAAAAGTGCCAGCACTGAAAGCTGTTGCTAGCCAGCACCCTTCCTTGGAAGCGCTTATGTAGCCCTAAGAACAGTGGGGCTCTGGGCTTCTCTAGCCATCTCATCTTCTGCTCATCCTCTCGCGCAGTCTAAAGAGAGCTCAGGTGAGAAATTGCAAACGTCGAGCAATTGCTGAGAGATGAAAAGTGCCAGCACTGAAAGCTGTTGCTAGCCAGCACCCTTCCTTGGAAGCGCTTTCACAGGTGCAGCAACACTGGGGCTTTGCACTTCTCTACCCACCAAACATCACGGTCACTATCTCTCCGTCTCGTAGACACGAGCTGAGAAATTGCAAACGTCGAGCAATTGCTCAGAGATGAAAAGTGCCAGCACTGAAAGCTCTTGCTAGCCAGCACCCTTCCTTGGAAGCGCTTTTGTAGCCCTAAGAACACTGGGGCTCTGGCCTTCTCTAGCCACCTCATCTTCTGCTCATCCTCTCGCGCAGTCTAAAGAGAGCTCAGGTGAGAAATTGCAAACGTCGAGCAATTGCTCAGAGAGGAAAAGTGCCAGCACTGAAAGCTGTTGCTAGCCAGCACCCTTCCTTGGAAGCGCTTTCACAGGCGCAGCAACACTGGGGCTTTGCGCTTCTCTAACCACCAAATGTCACGGTCATTCTCTTTCCGTCTCGTAGACACGAGCTGAGAAAGTGCAAACGTTGAGCAATTGCTCAGAGATGAAAAGTGCCAGCACTGAAAGCTGTTGCTAGCCAGCCCACTTCCTTGGAAGCGCTTTTGTAGCCCTAAGAACAATGGGGCTCTGGGCTTCTCTAGCTATCTCATCTTCTGCTCATCCTCTCGCGCAGTCTAAAGAGAGCTCAGGTGAGAAATGGCAAACGTCCAGCAATTGCTCAGAGATGAAAAGTGCCAGCACTGAAAGATGTTGCTAGCCAGCCCCCTTCCTTGGAAGCGCTTTCACAGGCGCAGCAACACTGGGGCTTTGCGCTTCTCTACCCACCAAACGTCACGGTCATTCTCTTTCGGTCTTGTAGACACGAGCTGAGAAATTGCAAACGTCGAGCAATTGCTCAGAGATGAAAAGTGCCAGCACTGAAAGCTGTTGCTAGCCAGCACCCTTCCTTGGAAGCGCTTTTGAAGCCCTAAGAACACTGGGGCTCTGGCCTTCTCTAGCCACCTCATCTTCTGCTCATCCTCTCGCGCAGTCTAAAGAGCGCTCAGGTGAGAAAGTGCAAACGTCGAGCAATTGCTCAGAGATGAAAAGTGCCAGCACTGAAAGCTCTTGCTAGCCAGCCCCCTTCCTTGGAAGCGCTTTTGTAGCCCTAAGAACACTGGGGCTCTGGCCTTCTCTAGCCATCTAAACTTCTGCTCATCCTCTCACGCAGTCTAAAGAGAGCTCAGGTGAGAAATTGCAAACGTCGAGCAATTGCTCAGAGATGAAAAGTGCCAGCACTGAAAGCTGTTGCTAGCCAGCCCCCTTCCTTGGAAGCGCTTTCACAGGTGCAGCAACACTGGGGCTTTGCGCTTCTCTACCCACCAAACGTCACGGTCACTATCTCTCCGTCTCGTAGACACGAGCTGAGAAATTGCAAACGTCGAGCAATTGCTCAGAGATGAAAAGTGCCAGCACTGAAAGCTCTTGCTAGCCAGCCCCCTTCCTTGGAAGCGCTTTTGTAACCCTAAGAACACTGGGGCTCTGGGCTTCTCTAGCCACCTCATCTTCTGCTCATCCTCTCGCGCAGTCTAAAGAGAGCTCAGGTGAGAAATTGGAAACGTCGAGCAATTGCTCAGAGATGAAAAGTGCCAGCACTGAAAGCTGTTGCTAGCCAGCCCCCTTCCTTGGAAGCGCTTTCACAGGTGCAGCAACACTGGGGCTTTGCGCTTCTCTACCCACCAAACGTCACGGTCATTCTCTTTCCGTCTCGTAGACACGAGCTGAGAAAGTGCAAACGTCGAGCAATTGGTCAGAGATGAAAAGTGCCAGCACTGAAAGCTGTTGCTAGCCAGCCCCCTTCCTTGGAAGCGCTTTTGTAGCCCTAAGAACAGTGGAGCTCTGGGCTTCTCTAGCCACCTCATCTTCTGCTCATCCTCTTGCGCACTCTAAAGAGAGCTCAGGTGAGAAATTGCAAACGTTAAGCAATTGCTCAGAGATGAAAAGTGCCAGCACTGAAAGCTGTTGCTAGCCAGCACCCTTCCTTGGAAGCGCTTTCACAGGCGCAGCAACACTGGGGCTTTGCGCTTCTCTAACCACCAAACGTCACGGTCATTCTCTTTCCGTCTCGTAGACACGAGCTGAGAAAGTGCAAACGTCGAGCAATTGCTCAGAGATGAAAAGTGCCAGCACTGAAAGCTCTTGCTAGCCAGCACCCTTCCTTGGAAGCGCTTATGTAGCCCTAAGAACAGTGGGGCTCTGGGCTTCTCTAGCCATCTAAACTTCTGCTCATCCTCTCGCGCAGTCTAAAGAGAGCTCAGGTGAGAAATTGCAAACGTCCAGCAATTGCTCAGAGATGAAAAGTGCCAGCAGTGAAAGCTGTTGCTAGCCAGCACCCTTCCTTGGAAGCGCTTTCACAGGCGCAGAAACACTGGGGCTTTGCGCTTCTCTAACCACCAAACGTCACGGTCATTCTCTTTCCGTCTCGTAGACACGAGCTGAGAAATTGCAAACGTTGAGCAATTGCTCAGAGATGAAAAGTGCCAGCACTGAAAGCTGTTGCTAGCCAGCCCCCTTCCTTGGAAGCGCTTTTGTAGCCCTAAGAACACTGGGGCTCTGGCCTTCTCTAGCCACCTTATCTTCTGCTCATCCTCTCGCGCAGTCTAAAGAGCGCTCAGGTGAGAAATTGCAAACGTCGAGCAATTGCTCAGAGATGAAAAGTGCCAGCACTGAAAGCTGTTGCCAGCCAGCACCCTTCCTTGGAAGCGCTTTCACAGGCACAGCAACACTGGGGCTTTGCGCTTCTCTACCCACCAAACGTCACGGTCACTATCTCTCCGTCTCGTAGACACGAGCTGAGAAATTGCAAACGTCGAGCAATTGCTCAGAGATGAAAAGTGCCAGCACTGAAAGCTCTTGCTAGCCAGCACCCTTCCTTGGAAGCGCTTTTGTAGCCCTAAGAACACTGGGGCTCTGGCCTTCTCTAGCCACCTCATCTTCTGCTCATCCTCTCGCGCAGTCTAAAGAGAGCTCAGGTGAGAAATTGCAAACGTCGAGCAATTGCTCAGAGATGAAAAGTGCCAGCACTGAAAGCTGTTGCTAGCCAGCCCCCTTCCTTGGAAGCGCTTTCACAGGCGCAGCAACACTGGGGCTTTGCGCTTCTCTAACCACCAAACGTCACGGTCACTATCTCTCCGTCTCGTAGACACAAGTTGAGAAAGTGCAAACGTTGAGCAATTGCTCAGAGATGAAAAGTGCCAGCACTGAAAGATGTTGCTAGCCAGCCCCCTTCCTTGGAAGCGCTTTTGTACCCCTAAGAACAATGGGGCTCTGGGCTTCTCTAGCCACCTCATCTTCTGCTCATCCTCTCGCGCAGTCTAAAGAGAGCTCAGGTGAGAAATTGCAAACGTCGAGCAATTGCTGAGAGATGAAAAGTGCCAGCACTGAAAGCTGTTGCTAGCCAGCCCCCTTCCTTGGAAGCGCTTTCACAGGCGCAGCAACACTGGGGCTTTGCGCTTCTCTACCCACCAAACGTCACGGTCATTCTCTTTCCGTCTCGTAGACACGAGCTGAGAAATTGCAAACGTCGAGCAATTGCTCAGAGATGAAAAGTGCCAGCACTGAAAGCTCTTGCTAGCCAGCACCCTTCCTTGCAAGCGCTTATGTAGCCCTAAGAACACTGGGGCTCTGGGCTTCTCTAGCCATCTAAACTTCTGCTCATCCTCTCGCGCAGTCTAAAGAGAGCTCAGGTGAGAAATTGCAAACGTCGAGCAATTGCTCAGAGATGAAAAGTGCCAGCACTGAAAGCTGTTGCTAGCCAGCACCCTTCCTTGGAAGCGCTTTCACAGGCGCAGCAACACTGGGGCTTTGCGCTTCTCTAACCACCAAACGTCACGGTCACTATCTCTCCGTCTCGTAGACACGAGCTGAGAAATTGCAAACGTCGAGCAATTGCTCAGAGATGAAAAGTGCCAGCACTGAAAGATGTTGCTAGCCAGCACCCTTCCTTGCAAGCGCTTTTGTAGCCCTAAGAACAGTGGGGCTCTGTGCTTCTCTAGCCATCTAAACTTCTGCTCATCCTCTCGCGCAGTCTAAAGAGAGCTCAGGTGAGAAATTGCAAACGTCGAGCAATTGCTGAGAGAGGAAAAGTGCCAGCACTGAAAGCTGTTGCTAGCCAGCACCCTTCCTTGGAAGCGCTTTCACAGGCGCAGCAACACTGGGGCTTTGCGCTTCTCTAACCACCAAACGTCACGGTCATTCTCTTTCCGTCTCGTAGACACGAGCTGAGAAATTGCAAACGTCGAGCAATTGCTCAGAGATGAAAAGTGCCAGCACTGAAAGCTCTTGCTAGCCAGCACCCTTCCTTGGAAGCGCTTATGTAGCCCTAAGAACAGTGGGGCTCTGGGCTTCTCTAGCCATCTCATCTTCTGCTCATCCTCTCGCGCAGTCTAAAGAGAGCTCAGGTGAGAAATTGCAAACGTCGAGCAATTGCTGAGAGATGAAAAGTGCCAGCACTGAAAGCTCTTGCTAGCCAGCACCCTTCCTTGGAAGCGCTTTCACAGGTGCAGCAACACTGGGGCTTTGCACTTCTCTACCCACCAAACATCACGGTCACTATCTCTCCGTCTCGTAGACACGAGCTGAGAAATTGCAAACGTCGAGCAATTGCTGAGAGATGAAAAGTGCCAGCACTGAAAGCTCTTGCTAGCCAGCACCCTTCCTTGGAAGCGCTTTCACAGGCGCAGCAACACTGGGGCTTTGCGCTTCTCTACCCACCAAACGTCACGGTCATTCTCTTTCCGTCTCGTAGACACGAGCTGAGAAAGTGCAAACGTCGAGCAATTGCTCAGAGATGAAAAGTGCCAGCACTGAAAGATGTTGCTAGCCAGCACCCTTCCTTGCAAGCGCTTTTGTAGCCCTAAGAACAGTGGAGCTCTGGGCTTCTCTAGCCATCTCATCTTCTGCTCATCCTCTCGCGCAGTCTAAAGAGAGCTCAGGTGAGAAATTGCAAACGTCGAGCAATTGCTCAGAGATGAAAAGTGCCAGCACTGAAAGCTCTTGCTAGCCAGCCCCCTTCCTTGGAAGCGCTTTCACAGGCGCAGCAACACTGGGGCTTTGCGCTTCTCTAACCACCAAACGTCACGGTCACTATCTCTCCGTCTCGTAGACACGAGCTGAGAAATTGCAAACGTCGAGCAATTGCTCAGAGATGAAAAGTGCCAGCACTGAAAGCTCTTGCTAGCCAGCACCCTTCCTTGGAAGCGCTTTTGTAGCCCTAAGAACACTGGGGCTCTGGGCTTCTCTAGCCACCTAATCTTCTGCTCATCCTCTCGCGCAGTCTAAAGAGAGCTCAGGTGAGAAATGGCAAACGTCCAGCAATTGCTCAGAGATGAAAAGTGCCAGCACTGAAAGCTGTTGCTAGCCAGCACCCTTCCTTGGAAGCGCTTTCACAGGCGCAGCAACACTGGGGCTTTGCGCTTCTCTACCCACCAAACGTCACGGTCATTCTCTTTCCGTCTCGTAGACACGAGCTGAGAAAGTGAAACGTTGAGCAATTGCTCAGAGATGAAAAGTGTCAGCACTGAAAGCTGTTGCTAGCCAGTCCCCTTCCTTGGAAGCGCTTTTGTAGCCCTAAGAACAGTGGAGCTGTGGGCTTCTCTAGCCATCTCATCTTCTGCTCATCCTCTCGCGCAGTCTAAAGAGAGCTCAGCTGAGAAATTGCAAACGTCGAGCAATTGCTCAGAGATGAAAAGTGCCAGCACTGAAAGCTGTTGCTAGCCAGCACCCTTCCTTGGAAGCGCTTTCACAGGCGCAGCAACACTGGGGCTTTGCGCTTCTCTAGCCACCAAACGTCACGGTCATTCTCTTTCGGTCTCGTAGACACGAGCTGAGAAATTGCAAACGTCGAGCAATTGCTCAGAGATGAAAAGTGCCAGCACTGAAAGCTGTTGGTACCCAGCCCCCTTCCTAGGAAGCGCTTTTGTAGCCCTAAGAACACTGGGGCTGTGGGCTTCTCTAGCCACCTCATCTTCTGCTCATCCTCTCGCGCAGTCTAAAGAGCGCTCAGGTGAGAAATTGCAAACGTCGAGCAATTGCTCAGAGATGAAAAGTGCCAGCACTGAAAGCTGTTGCTAGCCAGCACCCTTCCTTGGAAGCGCTTTTGTAGCCCTAAGAACAATGGGGCTTTGGGCTTCTCTAGCCACCTCATCTTCTGCTCATCCTCTCGCGCACTCTAAAGAGAGCTCAGGTGAGAAATTGCAAACGTTAAGCAATTGCTGAGAGATGAAAAGTGCCAGCACTGAAAGCTGTTGCTAGCCAGCAGCCTTCCTTGGAAGCGCTTTCACAGGCGCAGCAACACTGGGGCTTTGCGCTTCTCTAACCACCAAAGGTCACGGTCATTCTCTCTCCGTCTCGTAGACACGAGCTGAGAAATTGCAAACGTCGAGCAATTGCTCAGAGATGAAAAGTGCCAGCACTGAAAGCTCTTGCTAGCCAGCCCCCTTCCTTGGAAGCGCTTTTGTAGCCCTAAGAACAGTGGAGCTCTGGGCTTCTCTAGCCATCTCATCTTCTGCTCATCCTCTCGCGCAGTCTAAAGAGAGCTCAGGTGAGAAATTGCAAACGTCGAGCAATTGCTCAGAGATGAAAAGTGCCAGCACTGAAAGCTCTTCCTAGCCAGCCCCCTTCCTTGGAAGCGCTTTCACAGGCGCAGCAACACTGGGGCTTTGCGCTTCTCTAACCACCAAACGTCACGGTCACTATCTCTCCGTCTCGTAGACACGAGCTGAGACATTGCAAACGTCGAGCAATTGCTCAGAGATGAAAAGTGCCAGCACTGAAAGCTCTTGCTAGCCAGCCCCCTTCCTTGGAAGCGCTTTTGTAGCCCTAAGAACACTGGGGCTCTGGGCTTCTCTAGCCACCTATACTTCTGCTCATCCTCTCGCGCATTCTAAAGAGAGCTCAGGTGAGAAATTGCAAACGTCGAGCAATTGCTCAGAGATGAAAAGTGCCAGCACTGAAAGCTCTTGCTAGCCAGCACCCTTCCTTGGAAGCGCTTTCACAGGCGCAGCAATATTGGGGCTTTGCGCTTCTCTACCCACCAAACGTCACGATCATTCTCTTTCCGTCTCGTAGACACGAGCTGAGAAAGTGCAAACGTCGAGCAATTGCTCAGAGATGAAAAGTGGCAGCACTGAAAGCTCTTGCTAGCCAGCACCCTTCCTTGGAAGCGCTTTTGTAGCCCTAAGAACAGTGGAGCTCTGGGCTTCTCTAGCCATCTCATCTTCTGCTCATCCTCTCGCGCAGTCTAAAGAGAGCTCAGGTGAGAAATTGGAAACGTCGAGCAATTGCTCAGAGATGAAAAGTGCCAGCACTGAAAGCTCTTGCTAGCCAGCACCCTTCCTTGGAAGCGCTTTCACAGGCGCAGCAACACTGGGGCTTTGCGCTTCTCTAACCACCAAACGTCACGGTCATTCTCTTTCCGTCTCGTAGACACGAGCTGAGAAAGTGCAAACGTTGAGCAATTGCTCAGAGATGAAAAGTGCCAGCACTGAAAGCTGTTGCTAGCCAGCCCCCTTCCTTGGAAGCGCTTTTGTAGCCCTAAGAACAGTGGGTCTCTGTGCTTCTGTAGCCATCTCATCTTCTGCTCATCCTCTCGCGCAGTCTAAAGAGAGCTCAGGTGAGAAATTGCAAACGTCGAGCAATTGCTGAGAGATGAAAAGTGCCAGCACTGAAAGCTGTTGCTAGCCAGCCCCCTTCCTTGGAAGCGCTTTCACAGGCGCAGCAACACTGGGGCTTTGCGCTTCTCTAACCACCAAACGTCACGGTCACTATCTCTCCGTCTCGTAGACACGAGCTGAGAAATTGCAAACGTCGAGCAATTGCTCAGAGATGAAAAGTGCCAGCACTGAAAGCTGTTGCTAGCCAGCACCCTTCCTTGGAAGCGCTTTTGTAGCCCTAAGAACACTGGGGCTCTGGGCTTCTCTAGCCACCTAATCTTCTGCTCATCCTCTCGCGCAGTCTAAAGAGAGCTCAGGTGAGAAATGGCAAACGTCCAGCAATTGCTCAGAGATGAAAAGTGCCAGCACTGAAAGCTCTTCCTAGCCAGCACCCTTCCTTGGAAGCGCTTTCACAGGCGCAGCAACACTGGGGCTTTGCGCTTCTCTAACCACCAAACGTCACGGTCATTCTCTTTCCGTCTCGTAGACACGAGCTGAGAAAGTGCAAACGTTGAGCAATTGCTCAGAGATGAAAAGTGCCAGCACTGAAAGATGTTGCTAGCCAGCCCCCTTCCTTGCAAGCGCTTTTGTAGCCCTAAGAACAGTGGGTCTCTGTGCTTCTGTAGCCATCTCATCTTCTGCTCATCCTCTCGCGCACTCTAAAGAGAGCTCAGGTGAGAAATTGCAAACGTCGAGCAATTGCTGAGAGATGAAAAGTGCCAGCACTGAAAGCTGTTGCTAGCCAGCACCCTTCCTTGGAAGCGCTTTCACAGGCGCAGCAACACTGGGGCTTTGCGCTTCTCTACCCACCAAACGTCACGGTCATTCTCTTTCCGTCTCGTAGACACGAGCTGAGAAAGTGCAAACGTCGAGCAATTGCTCAGAGAGGAAAAGTGCCAGCACTGAAAGCTCTTGCTAGCCAGCACCCTTCCTTGGAAGCGCTTATGTAGCCCTAAGAACAGTGGGGCTCTGGGCTTCTCTAGCCATCTAAACTTCTGCTCATCCTCTCGCGCAGTCTAAAGAGAGCTCAGGTGAGAAATTGCAAACGTCGAGCAATTGCTCAGAGATGAAAAGTGCCAGCACTGAAAGCTGTTGCTAGCCAGCACCCTTCCTTGGAAGCGCTTTTGTAGCCCTAAGAACAATGGGGCTCTGGGCTTCTCTAGCCATCTCATCTTCTGCTCATCCTCTCGCGCACTCTAAAGAGAGCTCAGGTGAGAAATTGCAAACGTCGAGCAATTGCTCAGAGATGAAAAGTGCCAGCACTGAAAGCTGTTGCTAGCCAGCACCCTTCCTTGGAAGCGCTTTCACAGGCGCAGCAACACTGGGGCTTTGCGCTTCTCTAACCACCAAACGTCACGGTCATTCTCTTTCCGTCTCGTAGACACGAGCTGAGAAAGTGCAAACGTCGAGCAATTGCTCAGAGATGAAAAGTGCCAGCACTGAAAGCTCTTGCTAGCCAGCACCCTTCCTTGGAAGCGCTTATGTAGCCCTAAGAACAGTGGGGCTCTGGGCTTCTCTAGCCATCTAAACTTCTGCTCATCCTCTCGCGCAGTCTAAAGAGAGCTCAGGTGAGAAATTGCAAACGTTGAGCAATTGCTCAGAGATGAAAAGTGCCAGCAGTGAAAGCTGTTGCTAGCCAGCACCCTTCCTTGGAAGCGCTTTCACAGGCGCAGAAACACTGGGGCTTTGCGCTTCTCTAACCACCAAACGTCACGGTCATTCTCTTTCCGTCTCGTAGACACGAGCTGAGAAATTGCAAACGTTGAGCAATTGCTCAGAGATGAAAAGTGCCAGCACTGAAAGCTGTTGCTAGCCAGCCCCCTTCCTTGGAAGCGCTTTTGTAGCCCTAAGAACACTGGGGCTCTGGCCTTCTCTAGCCACCTTATCTTCTGCTCATCCTCTCGCGCAGTCTAAAGAGCGCTCAGGTGAGAAATTGCAAACGTCGAGCAATTGCTCAGAGATGAAAAGTGCCAGCACTGAAAGCTGTTGCCAGCCAGCACCCTTCCTTGGAAGCGCTTTCACAGGCACAGCAACACTGGGGCTTTGCGCTTCTCTAACCACCAAACGTCACGGTCACTATCTCTACGTCTCGTAGACACGAGCTGAGAAATTGCAAACGTCGAGCAATTGCTCAGAGATGAAAAGTGCCAGCACTGAAAGCTCTTGCTAGCCAGCACCCTTCCTTGGAAGCGCTTTTGTAGCCCTAAGAACACTGGGGCTCTGGCCTTCTCTAGCCACCTCATCTTCTGCTCATCCTCTCGCGCAGTCTAAAGAGAGCTCAGGTGAGAAATTGCAAACGTCGAGCAATTGCTCAGAGATGAAAAGTGCCAGCACTGAAAGCTGTTGCTAGCCAGCCCCCTTCCTTGGAAGCGCTTTCACAGGCGCAGCAACACTGGGGCTTTGCGCTTCTCTAACCACCAAACGTCACGGTCACTATCTCTCCGTCTCGTAGACACAAGTTGAGAAAGTGCAAACGTTGAGCAATTGCTCAGAGATGAAAAGTGCCAGCACTGAAAGATGTTGCTAGCCAGCACCCTTCCTTGGAAGCGCTTTTGTAGCCCTAAGAACAATGGGGCTCTGGGCTTCTCTAGCCACCTCATCTTCTGCTCATCCTCTCGCGCAGTCTAAAGAGAGCTCAGGTGAGAAATTGCAAACGTCGAGCAATTGCTGAGAGATGAAAAGTGCCAGCACTGAAAGCTGTTGCTAGCCAGCCCCCTTCCTTGGAAGCGCTTTCACAGGCGCAGCAACACTGGGGCTTTGCGCTTCTCTACCCACCAAACGTCACGGTCATTCTCTTTCCGTCTCGTAGACACGAGCTGAGAAATTGCAAACGTCGAGCAATTGCTCAGAGATGAAAAGTGCCAGCACTGAAAGCTCTTGCTAGCCAGCACCGTTCCTTGGAAGCGCTTATGTAGCCCTAAGAACAGTGGGGCTCTGGGCTTCTCTAGCCATCTAAACTTCTGCTCATCCTCTCGCGCAGTCTAAAGAGAGCTCAGGTGAGAAATTGCAAACGTCGAGCAATTGCTCAGAGATGAAAAGTGCCAGCACTGAAAGCTGTTGCTAGCCAGCACCCTTCCTTGGAAGCGCTTTCACAGGCGCAGCAACACTGGGGCTTTGCGCTTCTCTAACCACCAAACGTCACGGTCACTATCTCTCCGTCTCGTAGACACGAGCTGAGAAATTGCAAACGTCGAGCAATTGCTCAGAGATGAAAAGTGCCAGCACTGAAAGATGTTGCTAGCCAGCACCCTTCCTTGCAAGCGCTTTTGTAGCCCTAAGAACAGTGGGGCTCTGTGCTTCTCTAGCCATCTAAACTTCTGCTCATCCTCTCGCGCAGTCTAAAGAGAGCTCAGGTGAGAAATTGCAAACGTCGAGCAATGGCTGAGAGAGGAAAAGTGCCAGCACTGAAAGCTGTTGCTAGCCAGCACCCTTCCTTGGAAGCGCTTTCACAGGCGCAGCAACACTGGGGCTTTGCGCTTCTCTAACCACCAAACGTCACGGTCATTCTCTTTCCGTCTCGTAGACACGAGCTGAGAAATTGCAAACGTCGAGCAATTGCTCAGAGATGAAAAGTGCCAGCACTGAAAGATGTTGCTAGCCAGCCCCCTTCCTTGGAAGCGCTTTCACAGGCGCAGCAACACTGGGGCTTTGCGCTTCTCTAACCACCAAACGTCACGGTCACTATCTCTCCGTCTCGTAGACACGAGCTGAGAAATTGCAAACGTCGAGCAATTGCTCAGAGATGAAAAGTGCCAGCACTGAAAGCTGTTGCTAGCCAGCACCCTTCCTTGGAAGCGCTTTCACAGGCGCAGCAACACTGGGGCTTTGCGCTTCTCTACCCACCAAACGACACGGTCATTCTCTTTCCGTCTCGTAGACACGAGCTGAGAAATTGCAAACGTCGAGTAATTGCTCAGAGATGAAAAGTGCCAGCACTGAAAGCTGTTGCTAGCCAGCACCCTTCCTTGGAAGCGCTTTTGTAGCCCTAAGAACTCTGGGTCTCTGTGCTTCTCTAGCCACCTCATCTTCTGCTCATCCTCTCGCGCAGTCTAAAGAGCGCTCAGGTGAGAAATTGCAAACGTCGAGCAATTGCTCAGAGATGAAAAGTGCCAGCACTGAAAGCTGTTGCTAGCCAGCACCCTTCCTTGGAAGCGCTTTCACAGGCGCAGCAACACTGGGGCTTTGCGCTTCTCTACCCACCAAACGTCACGGTCATTCTCTTTCCGTCTCGTAGACACGAGCTGAGAAAGTGCAAACGTCGAGCAATTGCTCAGAGATGAAAAGTGGCAGCACTGAAAGCTCTTGCTAGCCAGCACCCTTCCTTGGAAGCTCTTTTGTAGCCCTAAGAACAGTGGAGCTCTGGGCTTCTCTAGCCATCTCATCTTCTGCTCATCCTCTCGCGCACTCTAAAGAGAGCTCAGGTGAGAAATTGCAAACGTCGAGCAATTGCTCAGAGATGAAAAGTGCCAGCACTGAAAGCTCTTCCTAGCCAGCCCCCTTCCTTGGAAGCGCTTTCACAGGCGCAGCAACACTGGGGCTTTGCGCTTCTCTACCCACCAAATGTCACGGTCACTATCTCTCCGTCTCGTAGACACGAGCTGAGAAATTGCAAACGTCGAGCAATTGCTCAGAGATGAAAAGTGCCAGCACTGAAAGCTCTTGCTAGCCAGCACCCTTCCTTGGAAGCGCTTTTGTAACCCTAAGAACAGTGGGGCTCTGGCCTTCTCTAGCCACCTCATCTTCTGCTCATCCTCTCGCGCAGTCTAAAGAGAGCTCAGGTGAGAAATTGGAAACGTCGAGCAATTGCTCAGAGATGAAAAGTGCCAGCACTGAAAGCTGTTGCTAGCCAGCACCCTTCCTTGGAAGCGCTTTCACAGGCGCAGCAACACTGGGGCTTTGCGCTTCTCTAACCACCAAACGTCACGGTCATTCTCTTTCGGTCTCATAGACACGAGCTGAGAAATTGCAAACGTCGAGCAATTGCTCAGAGATGAAAAGTGCCAGCACTGAAAGATGTTGCTAGCCAGCCCCCTTCCTTGGAAGCGCTTTTGTAGCCCTAAGAACAGTGGGTCTCTGTGCTTCTCTAGCCACCTCATCTTCTGCTCATCCTCTCGCGCAGTCTAAAGAGAGCTCAGGTGAGAAATGGCAAACGTCCAGCAATTGCTCAGAGATGAAAAGTGCCAGCACTGAAAGCTGTTGCTAGCCAGCACCCTTCCTTGGAAGCGCTTTCACAGGCGCAGCAACACTGGGGCTGTGCGCTTCTCTACCCACCAAACGTCACGGTCACTATCTCTCCGTCTCGTAGACACGAGCTGAGAAATTGCAAACGTCGAGCAATTGCTCAGAGATGAAAAGTGCCAGCACTGAAAGCTGTTGCTAGCCAGCACCCTTCCTTGGAAGCGCTTTCACAGGCGCAGCAACACTGGGGCTTTGCGCTTCTCTACCCACCAAACGTCACGGTCATTCTCTTTCCGTCTCGTAGACACGAGCTGAGAAAGTGCAAACGTCGAGCAATTGCTCAGAGATGAAAAGTGGCAGCACTGAAAGCTCTTGCTAGCCAGCACCCTTCCTTGGAAGCGCTTTTGTAGCCCTAAGAACAGTGGAGCTCTGGGCTTCTCTAGCCATCTCATCTTCTGCTCATCCTCTCGCGCAGTCTAAAGAGAGCTCAGGTGAGAAATTGCAAACGTCGAGCAATTGCTCAGAGATGAAAAGTGCCAGCACTGAAAGCTCTTGCTAGCCAGCACCCTTCCTTGGAAGCGCTTTCACAGGCGCAGCAACACTGGGGCTTTGCGCTTCTCTAACCACCAAACGTCACGGTCATTCTCTTTCCGTCTCGTAGACACGAGCTGAGAAAGTGCAAACGTTGAGCAATTGCTCAGAGATGAAAAGTGCCAGCACTGAAAGCTGTTGCTAGCCAGCCCCCTTCCTTGGAAGCGCTTTTGTAGCCCTAAGAACAGTGGGTCTCTGTGCTTCTGTAGCCATCTCATCTTCTGCTCATCCTCTCGCGCAGTCTAAAGAGAGCTCAGGTGAGAAATTGCAAACGTCGAGCAATTGCTGAGAGATGAAAAGTGCCAGCACTGAAAGCTGTTGCTAGCCAGCACCCTTCCTTGGAAGCGCTTTCACAGGCGCAGCAACACTGGGGCTTTGCGCTTCTCTAACCACCAAACGTCACGGTCACTATCTCTCCGTCTCGTAGACACGAGCTGAGAAATTGCAAACGTCGAGCAATTGCTCAGAGATGAAAAGTGCCAGCACTGAAAGCTGTTGCTAGCCAGCACCCTTCCTTGGAAGCGCTTTTGTAGCCCTAAGAACACTGGGGCTCTGGGCTTCTCTAGCCACCTAATCTTCTGCTCATCCTCTCGCGCAGTCTAAAGAGAGCTCAGGTGAGAAATGGCAAACGTCCAGCAATTGCTCAGAGATGAAAAGTGCCAGCACTGAAAGCTCTTCCTAGCCAGCACCCTTCCTTGGAAGCGCTTTCACAGGCGCAGCAACACTGGGGCTTTGCGCTTCTCTAACCACCAAACGTCACGGTCATTCTCTTTCCGTCTCGTAGACACGAGCTGAGAAAGTGCAAACGTTGAGCAATTGCTCAGAGATGAAAAGTGCCAGCACTGAAAGATGTTGCTAGCCAGCCCCCTTCCTTGCAAGCGCTTTTGTAGCCCTAAGAACAGTGGGTCTCTGTGCTTCTGTAGCCATCTCATCTTCTGCTCATCCTCTCGCGCAGTCTAAAGAGAGCTCAGGTGAGAAATTGCAAACGTCGAGCAATTGCTGAGAGATGAAAAGTGCCAGCACTGAAAGCTGTTGCTAGCCAGCACCCTTCCTTGGAAGCGCTTTTGTAGCCCTAAGAACAATGGGGCTCTGGGCTTCTCTAGCCATCTAAACTTCTGCTCATCCTCTCGCGCACTCTAAAGAGAGCTCAGGTGAGAAATTGCAAACGTCGAGCAATTGCTCAGAGATGAAAAGTGCCAGCACTGAAAGCTGTTGCTAGCCAGCACCCTTCCTTGGAAGCGCTTTCACAGGCGCAGCAACACTGGGGCTTTGCGCTTCTCTAACCACCAAACGTCACGGTCATTCTCTTTCCGTCTCGTAGACACGAGCTGAGAAAGTGCAAACGTCGAGCAATTGCTCAGAGATGAAAAGTGCCAGCACTGAAAGCTCTTGCTAGCCAGCACCCTTCCTTGGAAGCGCTTATGTAGCCCTAAGAACAGTGGGGCTCTGGGCTTCTCTAGCCATCTAAACTTCTGCTCATCCTCTCGCGCAGTCTAAAGAGAGCTCAGGTGAGAAATTGCAAACGTTGAGCAATTGCTCAGAGATGAAAAGTGCCAGCAGTGAAAGCTGTTGCTAGCCAGCACCCTTCCTTGGAAGCGCTTTCACAGGCGCAGAAACACTGGGGCTTTGCGCTTCTCTAACCACCAAACGTCACGGTCATTCTCTTTCCGTCTCGTAGACACGAGCTGAGAAATTGCAAACGTTGAGCAATTGCTCAGAGATGAAAAGTGCCAGCACTGAAAGCTGTTGCTAGCCAGCCCCCTTCCTTGGAAGCGCTTTTGTAGCC
This sequence comes from Sarcoramphus papa, assembly GCA_037962945.1. Taxonomy (NCBI): domain Eukaryota; kingdom Metazoa; phylum Chordata; class Aves; order Accipitriformes; family Cathartidae; genus Sarcoramphus; species Sarcoramphus papa. The sequence continues at coordinate 26,291,619 of CM075590.1, read as the reverse complement.
CTAAGAACACTGGGGCTCTGGCCTTCTCTAGCCACCTTATCTTCTGCTCATCCTCTCGCGCAGTCTAAAGAGCGCTCAGGTGAGAAATTGCAAACGTCGAGCAATTGCTCAGAGATGAAAAGTGCCAGCACTGAAAGCTGTTGCCAGCCAGCACCCTTCCTTGGAAGCGCTTTCACAGGCACAGCAACACTGGGGCTTTGCGCTTCTCTAACCACCAAACGTCACGGTCACTATCTCTACGTCTCGTAGACACGAGCTGAGAAATTGCAAACGTCGAGCAATTGCTCAGAGATGAAAAGTGCCAGCACTGAAAGCTCTTGCTAGCCAGCACCCTTCCTTGGAAGCGCTTTTGTAGCCCTAAGAACACTGGGGCTCTGGCCTTCTCTAGCCACCTCATCTTCTGCTCATCCTCTCGCGCAGTCTAAAGAGAGCTCAGGTGAGAAATTGCAAACGTCGAGCAATTGCTCAGAGATGAAAAGTGCCAGCACTGAAAGCTGTTGCTAGCCAGCCCCCTTCCTTGGAAGCGCTTTCACAGGCGCAGCAACACTGGGGCTTTGCGCTTCTCTAACCACCAAACGTCACGGTCACTATCTCTCCGTCTCGTAGACACAAGTTGAGAAAGTGCAAACGTTGAGCAATTGCTCAGAGATGAAAAGTGCCAGCACTGAAAGATGTTGCTAGCCAGCACCCTTCCTTGGAAGCGCTTTTGTAGCCCTAAGAACAATGGGGCTCTGGGCTTCTCTAGCCACCTCATCTTCTGCTCATCCTCTCGCGCAGTCTAAAGAGAGCTCAGGTGAGAAATTGCAAACGTCGAGCAATTGCTGAGAGATGAAAAGTGCCAGCACTGAAAGCTGTTGCTAGCCAGCCCCCTTCCTTGGAAGCGCTTTCACAGGCGCAGCAACACTGGGGCTTTGCGCTTCTCTACCCACCAAACGTCACGGTCATTCTCTTTCCGTCTCGTAGACACGAGCTGAGAAATTGCAAACGTCGAGCAATTGCTCAGAGATGAAAAGTGCCAGCACTGAAAGCTCTTGCTAGCCAGCACCGTTCCTTGGAAGCGCTTATGTAGCCCTAAGAACAGTGGGGCTCTGGGCTTCTCTAGCCATCTAAACTTCTGCTCATCCTCTCGCGCAGTCTAAAGAGAGCTCAGGTGAGAAATTGCAAACGTCGAGCAATTGCTCAGAGATGAAAAGTGCCAGCACTGAAAGCTGTTGCTAGCCAGCACCCTTCCTTGGAAGCGCTTTCACAGGCGCAGCAACACTGGGGCTTTGCGCTTCTCTAACCACCAAACGTCACGGTCACTATCTCTCCGTCTCGTAGACACGAGCTGAGAAATTGCAAACGTCGAGCAATTGCTCAGAGATGAAAAGTGCCAGCACTGAAAGATGTTGCTAGCCAGCACCCTTCCTTGCAAGCGCTTTTGTAGCCCTAAGAACAGTGGGGCTCTGTGCTTCTCTAGCCATCTAAACTTCTGCTCATCCTCTCGCGCAGTCTAAAGAGAGCTCAGGTGAGAAATTGCAAACGTCGAGCAATGGCTGAGAGAGGAAAAGTGCCAGCACTGAAAGCTGTTGCTAGCCAGCACCCTTCCTTGGAAGCGCTTTCACAGGCGCAGCAACACTGGGGCTTTGCGCTTCTCTAACCACCAAACGTCACGGTCATTCTCTTTCCGTCTCGTAGACACGAGCTGAGAAATTGCAAACGTCGAGCAATTGCTCAGAGATGAAAAGTGCCAGCACTGAAAGCTCTTGCTAGCCAGCACCCTTCCTTGGAAGCGCTTATGTAGCCCTAAGAACACTGGGGCTCTGGGCTTCTCTAGCCACCTCATCTTCTGCTCATCCTCTCGCGCAGTCTAAAGAGAGCTCAGGTGAGAAATGGCAAACGTCCAGCAATTGCTCAGAGATGAAAAGTGCCAGCACTGAAAGCTGTTGCTAGCCAGCACCCTTCCTTGGAAGCGCTTTCACAGGCGCAGCAACACTGGGGCTGTGCGCTTCTCTACCCACCAAACGTCACGGTCACTATCTCTCCGTCTCGTAGACACGAGCTGAGAAATTGCAAACGTCGAGCAATTGCTCAGAGATGAAAAGTGCCAGCACTGAAAGCTGTTGCTAGCCAGCACCCTTCCTTGGAAGCGCTTTCACAGGCGCAGCAACACTGGGGCTTTGCGCTTCTCTACCCACCAAACGTCACGGTCATTCTCTTTCCGTCTCGTAGACACGAGCTGAGAAAGTGCAAACGTCGAGCAATTGCTCAGAGATGAAAAGTGGCAGCACTGAAAGCTCTTGCTAGCCAGCACCCTTCCTTGGAAGCGCTTTTGTAGCCCTAAGAACAGTGGAGCTCTGGGCTTCTCTAGCCATCTCATCTTCTGCTCATCCTCTCGCGCAGTCTAAAGAGAGCTCAGGTGAGAAATTGCAAACGTCGAGCAATTGCTCAGAGATGAAAAGTGCCAGCACTGAAAGCTCTTGCTAGCCAGCACCCTTCCTTGGAAGCGCTTTCACAGGCGCAGCAACACTGGGGCTTTGCGCTTCTCTAACCACCAAACGTCACGGTCATTCTCTTTCCGTCTCGTAGACACGAGCTGAGAAAGTGCAAACGTTGAGCAATTGCTCAGAGATGAAAAGTGCCAGCACTGAAAGCTGTTGCTAGCCAGCCCCCTTCCTTGGAAGCGCTTTTGTAGCCCTAAGAACACTGGGGCTCTGTGCTTCTGTAGCCATCTCATCTTCTGCTCATCCTCTCGCGCAGTCTAAAGAGAGCTCAGGTGAGAAATTGCAAACGTCGAGCAATTGCTGAGAGATGAAAAGTGCCAGCACTGAAAGCTGTTGCTAGCCAGCCCCCTTCCTTGGAAGCGCTTTCACAGGCGCAGCAACACTGGGGCTTTGCGCTTCTCTAACCACCAAACGTCACGGTCACTATCTCTCCGTCTCGTAGACACGAGCTGAGAAATTGCAAACGTCGAGCAATTGCTCAGAGATGAAAAGTGCCAGCACTGAAAGCTGTTGCTAGCCAGCACCCTTCCTTGGAAGCGCTTTTGTAGCCCTAAGAACACTGGGGCTCTGGGCTTCTCTAGCCACCTAATCTTCTGCTCATCCTCTCGCGCAGTCTAAAGAGAGCTCAGGTGAGAAATGGCAAACGTCCAGCAATTGCTCAGAGATGAAAAGTGCCAGCACTGAAAGCTCTTCCTAGCCAGCACCCTTCCTTGGAAGCGCTTTCACAGGCGCAGCAACACTGGGGCTTTGCGCTTCTCTAACCACCAAACGTCACGGTCATTCTCTTTCCGTCTCGTAGACACGAGCTGAGAAAGTGCAAACGTTGAGCAATTGCTCAGAGATGAAAAGTGCCAGCACTGAAAGATGTTGCTAGCCAGCCCCCTTCCTTGCAAGCGCTTTTGTAGCCCTAAGAACAGTGGGTCTCTGTGCTTCTGTAGCCATCTCATCTTCTGCTCATCCTCTCGCGCACTCTAAAGAGAGCTCAGGTGAGAAATTGCAAACGTCGAGCAATTGCTGAGAGATGAAAAGTGCCAGCACTGAAAGCTGTTGCTAGCCAGCACCCTTCCTTGGAAGCGCTTTCACAGGCGCAGCAACACTGGGGCTTTGCGCTTCTCTACCCACCAAACGTCACGGTCATTCTCTTTCCGTCTCGTAGACACGAGCTGAGAAAGTGCAAACGTCGAGCAATTGCTCAGAGAGGAAAAGTGCCAGCACTGAAAGCTCTTGCTAGCCAGCACCCTTCCTTGGAAGCGCTTATGTAGCCCTAAGAACAGTGGGGCTCTGGGCTTCTCTAGCCATCTAAACTTCTGCTCATCCTCTCGCGCAGTCTAAAGAGAGCTCAGGTGAGAAATTGCAAACGTCGAGCAATTGCTCAGAGATGAAAAGTGCCAGCACTGAAAGCTGTTGCTAGCCAGCACCCTTCCTTGGAAGCGCTTTTGTAGCCCTAAGAACAATGCGGCTCTGGGCTTGTCTAGCCATCTAAACTTCTGCTCATCCTCTCGCGCACTCTAAAGAGAGCTCAGGTGAGAAATTGCAAACGTCGAGCAATTGCTCAGAGATGAAAAGTGCCAGCACTGAAAGCTGTTGCTAGCCAGCACCCTTCCTTGGAAGCGCTTTCACAGGCGCAGCAACACTGGGGCTTTGCGCTTCTCTAACCACCAAACGTCACGGTCATTCTCTTTCCGTCTCGTAGACACGAGCTGAGAAAGTGCAAACGTCGAGCAATTGCTCAGAGATGAAAAGTGCCAGCACTGAAAGCTCTTGCTAGCCAGCACCCTTCCTTGGAAGCGCTTATGTAGCCCTAAGAACAGTGGGGCTCTGGGCTTCTCTAGCCATCTAAACTTCTGCTCATCCTCTCGCGCAGTCTAAAGAGAGCTCAGGTGAGAAATTGCAAACGTTGAGCAATTGCTCAGAGATGAAAAGTGCCAGCAGTGAAAGCTGTTGCTAGCCAGCACCCTTCCTTGGAAGCGCTTTCACAGGCGCAGAAACACTGGGGCTTTGCGCTTCTCTAACCACCAAACGTCACGGTCATTCTCTTTCCGTCTCGTAGACACGAGCTGAGAAATTGCAAACGTTGAGCAATTGCTCAGAGATGAAAAGTGCCAGCACTGAAAGCTGTTGCTAGCCAGCCCCCTTCCTTGGAAGCGCTTTTGTAGCCCTAAGAACACTGGGGCTCTGGCCTTCTCTAGCCACCTTATCTTCTGCTCATCCTCTCGCGCAGTCTAAAGAGCGCTCAGGTGAGAAATTGCAAACGTCGAGCAATTGCTCAGAGATGAAAAGTGCCAGCACTGAAAGCTGTTGCCAGCCAGCACCCTTCCTTGGAAGCGCTTTCACAGGCACAGCAACACTGGGGCTTTGCGCTTCTCTAACCACCAAACGTCACGGTCACTATCTCTACGTCTCGTAGACACGAGCTGAGAAATTGCAAACGTCGAGCAATTGCTCAGAGATGAAAAGTGCCAGCACTGAAAGCTCTTGCTAGCCAGCACCCTTCCTTGGAAGCGCTTTTGTAGCCCTAAGAACACTGGGGCTCTGGCCTTCTCTAGCCACCTCATCTTCTGCTCATCCTCTCGCGCAGTCTAAAGAGAGCTCAGGTGAGAAATTGCAAACGTCGAGCAATTGCTCAGAGATGAAAAGTGCCAGCACTGAAAGCTGTTGCTAGCCAGCCCCCTTCCTTGGAAGCGCTTTCACAGGCGCAGCAACACTGGGGCTTTGCGCTTCTCTAACCACCAAACGTCACGGTCACTATCTCTCCGTCTCGTAGACACAAGTTGAGAAAGTGCAAACGTTGAGCAATTGCTCAGAGATGAAAAGTGCCAGCACTGAAAGATGTTGCTAGCCAGCACCCTTCCTTGGAAGCGCTTTTGTAGCCCTAAGAACAATGGGGCTCTGGGCTTCTCTAGCCACCTCATCTTCTGCTCATCCTCTCGCGCAGTCTAAAGAGAGCTCAGGTGAGAAATTGCAAACGTCGAGCAATTGCTGAGAGATGAAAAGTGCCAGCACTGAAAGCTGTTGCTAGCCAGCCCCCTTCCTTGGAAGCGCTTTCACAGGCGCAGCAACACTGGGGCTTTGCGCTTCTCTACCCACCAAACGTCACGGTCATTCTCTTTCCGTCTCGTAGACACGAGCTGAGAAATTGCAAACGTCGAGCAATTGCTCAGAGATGAAAAGTGCCAGCACTGAAAGCTCTTGCTAGCCAGCACCGTTCCTTGGAAGCGCTTATGTAGCCCTAAGAACAGTGGGGCTCTGGGCTTCTCTAGCCATCTAAACTTCTGCTCATCCTCTCGCGCAGTCTAAAGAGAGCTCAGGTGAGAAATTGCAAACGTCGAGCAATTGCTCAGAGATGAAAAGTGCCAGCACTGAAAGCTGTTGCTAGCCAGCACCCTTCCTTGGAAGCGCTTTCACAGGCGCAGCAACACTGGGGCTTTGCGCTTCTCTAACCACCAAACGTCACGGTCACTATCTCTCCGTCTCGTAGACACGAGCTGAGAAATTGCAAACGTCGAGCAATTGCTCAGAGATGAAAAGTGCCAGCACTGAAAGATGTTGCTAGCCAGCACCCTTCCTTGCAAGCGCTTTTGTAGCCCTAAGAACAGTGGGGCTCTGTGCTTCTCTAGCCATCTAAACTTCTGCTCATCCTCTCGCGCAGTCTAAAGAGAGCTCAGGTGAGAAATTGCAAACGTCGAGCAATGGCTGAGAGAGGAAAAGTGCCAGCACTGAAAGCTGTTGCTAGCCAGCACCCTTCCTTGGAAGCGCTTTCACAGGCGCAGCAACACTGGGGCTTTGCGCTTCTCTAACCACCAAACGTCACGGTCATTCTCTTTCCGTCTCGTAGACACGAGCTGAGAAATTGCAAACGTCGAGCAATTGCTCAGAGATGAAAAGTGCCAGCACTGAAAGATGTTGCTAGCCAGCCCCCTTCCTTGGAAGCGCTTTCACAGGCGCAGCAACACTGGGGCTTTGCGCTTCTCTAACCACCAAATGTCACGGTCACTATCTCTCCGTCTCGTAGACACGAGCTGAGAAATTGCAAACATCCAGCAATTGCTCAGAGATGAAAAGTGCCAGCACTGAAAGCTCTTGCTAGCCAGCACCCTTCCTTGGAAGCGCTTTCACAGGCGCAGCAACACTGGGGCTTTGCGCTTCTCTACCCACCAAACGACACGGTCATTCTCTTTCCGTCTCGTAGACACGAGCTGAGAAATTGCAAACGTCGAGTAATTGCTCAGAGATGAAAAGTGCCAGCACTGAAAGCTGTTGCTAGCCAGCACCCTTCCTTGGAAGCGCTTTTGTAGCCCTAAGAACTCTGGGTCTCTGTGCTTCTCTAGCCACCTCATCTTCTGCTCATCCTCTCGCGCAGTCTAAAGAGCGCTCAGGTGAGAAATTGCAAACGTCGAGCAATTGCTCAGAGATGAAAAGTGCCAGCACTGAAAGCTGTTGCTAGCCAGCACCCTTCCTTGGAAGCGCTTTCACAGGCGCAGCAACACTGGGGCTTTGCGCTTCTCTACCCACCAAACGTCACGGTCATTCTCTTTCCGTCTCGTAGACACGAGCTGAGAAAGTGCAAACGTCGAGCAATTGCTCAGAGATGAAAAGTGGCAGCACTGAAAGCTCTTGCTAGCCAGCACCCTTCCTTGGAAGCTCTTTTGTAGCCCTAAGAACAGTGGAGCTCTGGGCTTCTCTAGCCATCTCATCTTCTGCTCATCCTCTCGCGCACTCTAAAGAGAGCTCAGGTGAGAAATTGCAAACGTCGAGCAATTGCTCAGAGATGAAAAGTGCCAGCACTGAAAGCTCTTCCTAGCCAGCCCCCTTCCTTGGAAGCGCTTTCACAGGCGCAGCAACACTGGGGCTTTGCGCTTCTCTACCCACCAAATGTCACGGTCACTATCTCTCCGTCTCGTAGACACGAGCTGAGAAATTGCAAACGTCGAGCAATTGCTCAGAGATGAAAAGTGCCAGCACTGAAAGCTCTTGCTAGCCAGCACCCTTCCTTGGAAGCGCTTTTGTAACCCTAAGAACAGTGGGGCTCTGGCCTTCTCTAGCCACCTCATCTTCTGCTCATCCTCTCGCGCAGTCTAAAGAGAGCTCAGGTGAGAAATTGGAAACGTCGAGCAATTGCTCAGAGATGAAAAGTGCCAGCACTGAAAGCTGTTGCTAGCCAGCACCCTTCCTTGGAAGCGCTTTCACAGGCGCAGCAACACTGGGGCTTTGCGCTTCTCTAACCACCAAACGTCACGGTCATTCTCTTTCGGTCTCATAGACACGAGCTGAGAAATTGCAAACGTCGAGCAATTGCTCAGAGATGAAAAGTGCCAGCACTGAAAGATGTTGCTAGCCAGCCCCCTTCCTTGGAAGCGCTTTTGTAGCCCTAAGAACACTGGGGCTCTGGGCTTCTCTAGCCACCTCATCTTCTGCTCATCCTCTCGCGCAGTCTAAAGAGAGCTCAGGTGAGAAATGGCAAACGTCCAGCAATTGCTCAGAGATGAAAAGTGCCAGCACTGAAAGCTGTTGCTAGCCAGCACCCTTCCTTGGAAGCGCTTTCACAGGCGCAGCAACACTGGGGCTGTGCGCTTCTCTACCCACCAAACGTCACGGTCACTATCTCTCCGTCTCGTAGACACGAGCTGAGAAATTGCAAACGTCGAGCAATTGCTCAGAGATGAAAAGTGCCAGCACTGAAAGCTGTTGCTAGCCAGCACCCTTCCTTGGAAGCGCTTTCACAGGCGCAGCAACACTGGGGCTTTGCGCTTCTCTACCCACCAAACGTCACGGTCATTCTCTTTCCGTCTCGTAGACACGAGCTGAGAAAGTGCAAACGTCGAGCAATTGCTCAGAGATGAAAAGTGGCAGCACTGAAAGCTCTTGCTAGCCAGCACCCTTCCTTGGAAGCGCTTTTGTAGCCCTAAGAACAGTGGAGCTCTGGGCTTCTCTAGCCATCTCATCTTCTGCTCATCCTCTCGCGCAGTCTAAAGAGAGCTCAGGTGAGAAATTGCAAACGTCGAGCAATTGCTCAGAGATGAAAAGTGCCAGCACTGAAAGCTCTTGCTAGCCAGCACCCTTCCTTGGAAGCGCTTTCACAGGCGCAGCAACACTGGGGCTTTGCGCTTCTCTAACCACCAAACGTCACGGTCACTATCTCTACGTCTCGTAGACACGAGCTGAGAAATTGCAAACGTCGAGCAATTGCTCAGAGATGAAAAGTGCCAGCACTGAAAGCTCTTGCTAGCCAGCACCCTTCCTTGGAAGCGCTTTTGTAGCCCTAAGAACACTGGGGCTCTGGGCTTCTCTAGCCACCTAATCTTCTGCTCATCCTCTCGCGCAGTCTAAAGAGAGCTCAGGTGAGAAATGGCAAACGTCCAGCAATTGCTCAGAGATGAAAAGTGCCAGCACTGAAAGCTCTTCCTAGCCAGCACCCTTCCTTGGAAGCGCTTTCACAGGCGCAGCAACACTGGGGCTTTGCGCTTCTCTAACCACCAAACGTCACGGTCATTCTCTTTCCGTCTCGTAGACACGAGCTGAGAAAGTGCAAACGTTGAGCAATTGCTCAGAGATGAAAAGTGCCAGCACTGAAAGATGTTGCTAGCCAGCCCCCTTCCTTGCAAGCGCTTTTGTAGCCCTAAGAACAGTGGGTCTCTGTGCTTCTGTAGCCATCTCATCTTCTGCTCATCCTCTCGCGCACTCTAAAGAGAGCTCAGGTGAGAAATTGCAAACGTCGAGCAATTGCTGAGAGATGAAAAGTGCCAGCACTGAAAGCTGTTGCTAGCCAGCACCCTTCCTTGGAAGCGCTTTCACAGGCGCAGCAACACTGGGGCTTTGCGCTTCTCTACCCACCAAACGTCACGGTCATTCTCTTTCCGTCTCGTAGACACGAGCTGAGAAAGTGCAAACGTCGAGCAATTGCTCAGAGAGGAAAAGTGCCAGCACTGAAAGCTCTTGCTAGCCAGCACCCTTCCTTGGAAGCGCTTATGTAGCCCTAAGAACAGTGGGGCTCTGGGCTTCTCTAGCCATCTAAACTTCTGCTCATCCTCTCGCGCAGTCTAAAGAGAGCTCAGGTGAGAAATTGCAAACGTCGAGCAATTGCTCAGAGATGAAAAGTGCCAGCACTGAAAGCTGTTGCTAGCCAGCACCCTTCCTTGGAAGCGCTTTTGTAGCCCTAAGAACAATGGGGCTCTGGGCTTCTCTAGCCATCTCATCTTCTGCTCATCCTCTCGCGCAGTCTAAAGAGAGCTCAGGTGAGAAATTGCAAACGTTGAGCAATTGCTCAGAGATGAAAAGTGCCAGCAGTGAAAGCTGTTGCTAGCCAGCACCCTTCCTTGGAAGCGCTTTCACAGGCGCAGAAACACTGGGGCTTTGCGCTTCTCTAACCACCAAACGTCACGGTCATTCTCTTTCCGTCTCGTAGACACGAGCTGAGAAATTGCAAACGTTGAGCAATTGCTCAGAGATGAAAAGTGCCAGCACTGAAAGCTGTTGCTAGCCAGCCCCCTTCCTTGGAAGCGCTTTTGTAGCCCTAAGAACACTGGGGCTCTGGCCTTCTCTAGCCACCTTATCTTCTGCTCATCCTCTCGCGCAGTCTAAAGAGCGCTCAGGTGAGAAATTGCAAACGTCGAGCAATTGCTCAGAGATGAAAAGTGCCAGCACTGAAAGCTGTTGCCAGCCAGCACCCTTCCTTGGAAGCGCTTTCACAGGCACAGCAACACTGGGGCTTTGCGCTTCTCTACCCACCAAACGTCACGGTCATTCTCTTTCCGTCTCGTAGACACGAGCTGAGAAAGTGCAAACGTCGAGCAATTGCTCAGAGATGAAAAGTGGCAGCACTGAAAGCTCTTGCTAGCCAGCACCCTTCCTTGGAAGCTCTTTTGTAGCCCTAAGAACAGTGGAGCTCTGGGCTTCTCTAGCCATCTCATCTTCTGCTCATCCTCTCGCGCACTCTAAAGAGAGCTCAGGTGAGAAATTGCAAACGTCGAGCAATTGCTCAGAGATGAAAAGTGCCAGCACTGAAAGCTCTTCCTAGCCAGCCCCCTTCCTTGGAAGCGCTTTCACAGGCGCAGCAACACTGGGGCTTTGCGCTTCTCTACCCACCAAATGTCACGGTCACTATCTCTCCGTCTCGTAGACACGAGCTGAGAAATTGCAAACGTCGAGCAATTGCTCAGAGATGAAAAGTGCCAGCACTGAAAGCTCTTGCTAGCCAGCACCCTTCCTTGGAAGCGCTTTTGTAACCCTAAGAACAGTGGGGCTCTGGCCTTCTCTAGCCACCTCATCTTCTGCTCATCCTCTCGCGCAGTCTAAAGAGAGCTCAGGTGAGAAATTGGAAACGTCGAGCAATTGCTCAGAGATGAAAAGTGCCAGCACTGAAAGCTGTTGCTAGCCAGCACCCTTCCTTGGAAGCGCTTTCACAGGCGCAGCAACACTGGGGCTTTGCGCTTCTCTAACCACCAAACGTCACGGTCATTCTCTTTCGGTCTCATAGACACGAGCTGAGAAATTGCAAACGTCGAGCAATTGCTCAGAGATGAAAAGTGCCAGCACTGAAAGATGTTGCTAGCCAGCCCCCTTCCTTGGAAGCGCTTTTGTAGCCCTAAGAACACTGGGGCTCTGGGCTTCTCTAGCCACCTCATCTTCTGCTCATCCTCTCGCGCAGTCTAAAGAGAGCTCAGGTGAGAAATGGCAAACGTCCAGCAATTGCTCAGAGATGAAAAGTGCCAGCACTGAAAGCTGTTGCTAGCCAGCACCCTTCCTTGGAAGCGCTTTCACAGGCGCAGCAACACTGGGGCTGTGCGCTTCTCTACCCACCAAACGTCACGGTCACTATCTCTCCGTCTCGTAGACACGAGCTGAGAAATTGCAAACGTCGAGCAATTGCTCAGAGATGAAAAGTGCCAGCACTGAAAGCTGTTGCTAGCCAGCACCCTTCCTTGGAAGCGCTTTCACAGGCGCAGCAACACTGGGGCTTTGCGCTTCTCTACCCACCAAACGTCACGGTCATTCTCTTTCCGTCTCGTAGACACGAGCTGAGAAAGTGCAAACGTCGAGCAATTGCTCAGAGATGAAAAGTGGCAGCACTGAAAGCTCTTGCTAGCCAGCACCCTTCCTTGGAAGCGCTTTTGTAGCCCTAAGAACAGTGGAGCTCTGGGCTTCTCTAGCCATCTCATCTTCTGCTCATCCTCTCGCGCAGTCTAAAGAGAGCTCAGGTGAGAAATTGCAAACGTCGAGCAATTGCTCAGAGATGAAAAGTGCCAGCACTGAAAGCTCTTGCTAGCCAGCACCCTTCCTTGGAAGCGCTTTCACAGGCGCAGCAACACTGGGGCTTTGCGCTTCTCTAACCACCAAACGTCACGGTCACTATCTCTACGTCTCGTAGACACGAGCTGAGAAATTGCAAACGTCGAGCAATTGCTCAGAGATGAAAAGTGCCAGCACTGAAAGCTCTTGCTAGCCAGCACCCTTCCTTGGAAGCGCTTTTGTAGCCCTAAGAACACTGGGGCTCTGGGCTTCTCTAGCCACCTAATCTTCTGCTCATCCTCTCGCGCAGTCTAAAGAGAGCTCAGGTGAGAAATGGCAAACGTCCAGCAATTGCTCAGAGATGAAAAGTGCCAGCACTGAAAGCTCTTCCTAGCCAGCACCCTTCCTTGGAAGCGCTTTCACAGGCGCAGCAACACTGGGGCTTTGCGCTTCTCTAACCACCAAACGTCACGGTCATTCTCTTTCCGTCTCGTAGACACGAGCTGAGAAAGTGCAAACGTTGAGCAATTGCTCAGAGATGAAAAGTGCCAGCACTGAAAGATGTTGCTAGCCAGCCCCCTTCCTTGCAAGCGCTTTTGTAGCCCTAAGAACAGTGGGTCTCTGTGCTTCTGTAGCCATCTCATCTTCTGCTCATCCTCTCGCGCACTCTAAAGAGAGCTCAGGTGAGAAATTGCAAACGTCGAGCAATTGCTGAGAGATGAAAAGTGCCAGCACTGAAAGCTGTTGCTAGCCAGCACCCTTCCTTGGAAGCGCTTTCACAGGCGCAGCAACACTGGGGCTTTGCGCTTCTCTACCCACCAAACGTCACGGTCATTCTCTTTCCGTCTCGTAGACACGAGCTGAGAAAGTGCAAACGTCGAGCAATTGCTCAGAGAGGAAAAGTGCCAGCACTGAAAGCTCTTGCTAGCCAGCACCCTTCCTTGGAAGCGCTTATGTAGCCCTAAGAACAGTGGGGCTCTGGGCTTCTCTAGCCATCTAAACTTCTGCTCATCCTCTCGCGCAGTCTAAAGAGAGCTCAGGTGAGAAATTGCAAACGTCGAGCAATTGCTCAGAGATGAAAAGTGCCAGCACTGAAAGCTGTTGCTAGCCAGCACCCTTCCTTGGAAGCGCTTTTGTAGCCCTAAGAACAATGGGGCTCTGGGCTTCTCTAGCCATCTCATCTTCTGCTCATCCTCTCGCGCAGTCTAAAGAGAGCTCAGGTGAGAAATTGCAAACGTTGAGCAATTGCTCAGAGATGAAAAGTGCCAGCAGTGAAAGCTGTTGCTAGCCAGCACCCTTCCTTGGAAGCGCTTTCACAGGCGCAGAAACACTGGGGCTTTGCGCTTCTCTAACCACCAAACGTCACGGTCATTCTCTTTCCGTCTCGTAGACACGAGCTGAGAAATTGCAAACGTTGAGCAATTGCTCAGAGATGAAAAGTGCCAGCACTGAAAGCTGTTGCTAGCCAGCCCCCTTCCTTGGAAGCGCTTTTGTAGCCCTAAGAACACTGGGGCTCTGGCCTTCTCTAGCCACCTTATCTTCTGCTCATCCTCTCGCGCAGTCTAAAGAGCGCTCAGGTGAGAAATTGCAAACGTCGAGCAATTGCTCAGAGATGAAAAGTGCCAGCACTGAAAGCTGTTGCCAGCCAGCACCCTTCCTTGGAAGCGCTTTCACAGGCACAGCAACACTGGGGCTTTGCGCTTCTCTAACCACCAAACGTCACGGTCACTATCTCTACGTCTCGTAGACACGAGCTGAGAAATTGCAAACGTCGAGCAATTGCTCAGAGATGAAAAGTGCCAGCACTGAAAGCTCTTGCTAGCCAGCACCCTTCCTTGGAAGCGCTTTTGTAGCCCTAAGAACACTGGGGCTCTGGCCTTCTCTAGCCACCTCATCTTCTGCTCATCCTCTCGCGCAGTCTAAAGAGAGCTCAGGTGAGAAATTGCAAACGTCGAGCAATTGCTCAGAGATGAAAAGTGCCAGCACTGAAAGCTGTTGCTAGCCAGCCCCCTTCCTTGGAAGCGCTTTCACAGGCGCAGCAACACTGGGGCTTTGCGCTTCTCTAACCACCAAACGTCACGGTCACTATCTCTCCGTCTCGTAGACACAAGTTGAGAAAGTGCAAACGTTGAGCAATTGCTCAGAGATGAAAAGTGCCAGCACTGAAAGATGTTGCTAGCCAGCACCCTTCCTTGGAAGCGCTTTTGTAGCCCTAAGAACAATGGGGCTCTGGGCTTCTCTAGCCACCTCATCTTCTGCTCATCCTCTCGCGCAGTCTAAAGAGAGCTCAGGTGAGAAATTGCAAACGTCGAGCAATTGCTGAGAGATGAAAAGTGCCAGCACTGAAAGCTGTTGCTAGCCAGCCCCCTTCCTTGGAAGCGCTTTCACAGGCGCAGCAACACTGGGGCTTTGCGCTTCTCTACCCACCAAACGTCACGGTCATTCTCTTTCCGTCTCGTAGACACGAGCTGAGAAATTGCAAACGTCGAGCAATTGCTCAGAGATGAAAAGTGCCAGCACTGAAAGCTCTTGCTAGCCAGCACCGTTCCTTGGAAGCGCTTATGTAGCCCTAAGAACAGTGGGGCTCTGGGCTTCTCTAGCCATCTAAACTTCTGCTCATCCTCTCGCGCAGTCTAAAGAGAGCTCAGGTGAGAAATTGCAAACGTCGAGCAATTGCTCAGAGATGAAAAGTGCCAGCACTGAAAGCTGTTGCTAGCCAGCACCCTTCCTTGGAAGCGCTTTCACAGGCGCAGCAACACTGGGGCTTTGCGCTTCTCTAACCACCAAACGTCACGGTCACTATCTCTCCGTCTCGTAGACACGAGCTGAGAAATTGCAAACGTCGAGCAATTGCTCAGAGATGAAAAGTGCCAGCACTGAAAGATGTTGCTAGCCAGCACCCTTCCTTGCAAGCGCTTTTGTAGCCCTAAGAACAGTGGGGCTCTGTGCTTCTCTAGCCATCTAAACTTCTGCTCATCCTCTCGCGCAGTCTAAAGAGAGCTCAGGTGAGAAATTGCAAACGTCGAGCAATGGCTGAGAGAGGAAAAGTGCCAGCACTGAAAGCTGTTGCTAGCCAGCACCCTTCCTTGGAAGCGCTTTCACAGGCGCAGCAACACTGGGGCTTTGCGCTTCTCTAACCACCAAACGTCACGGTCATTCTCTTTCCGTCTCGTAGACACGAGCTGAGAAATTGCAAACGTCGAGCAATTGCTCAGAGATGAAAAGTGCCAGCACTGAAAGCTCTTGCTAGCCAGCACCCTTCCTTGGAAGCGCTTATGTAGCCCTAAGAACAGTGGGGCTCTGGGCTTCTCTAGCCATCTCATCTTCTGCTCATCCTCTCGCGCAGTCTAAAGAGAGCTCAGGTGAGAAATTGCAAACGTCGAGCAATTGCTGAGAGATGAAAAGTGCCAGCACTGAAAGCTCTTGCTAGCCAGCACCCTTCCTTGGAAGCGCTTTCACAGGTGCAGCAACACTGGGGCTTTGCACTTCTCTACCCACCAAACATCACGGTCACTATCTCTCCGTCTCGTAGACACGAGCTGAGAAATTGCAAACGTCGAGCAATTGCTCAGAGATGAAAAGTGCCAGCACTGAAAGCTCTTGCTAGCCAGCACCCTTCCTTGGAAGCGCTTTTGTAGCCCTAAGAACACTGGGGCTCTGGCCTTCTCTAGCCACCTCATCTTCTGCTCATCCTCTCGCGCAGTCTAAAGAGAGCTCAGGTGAGAAATTGCAAACGTCGAGCAATTGCTCAGAGATGAAAAGTGCCAGCACTGAAAGCTGTTGCTAGCCAGCACCCTTCCTTGGAAGCGCTTTCACAGGCGCAGCAACACTGGGGCTTTGCGCTTCTCTAACCACCAAACGTCACGGTCATTCTCTTTCTGTCTCGTAGACACGAGCTGAGAAATTGCAAACGTTGAGCAATTGCTCAGAGATGAAAAGTGCCAGCACTGAAAGCTCTTGCTAGCCAGCACCCTTCCTTGGAAGCGCTTTTGTAGCCCTAAGAACACTGGGGCTCTGGCCTTCTCTAGCCACCTTATCTTCTGCTCATCCTCTCGCGCAGTCTAAAGAGCGCTCAGGTGAGAAATTGCAAACGTCGAGCAATTGCTCAGAGATGAAAAGTGCCAGCACTGAAAGCTGTTGCTAGCCAGCACCCTTCCTTGGAAGCGCTTTCACAGGTGCAGCAACACTGGGGCTTTGCGCTTCTCTACCCACCAAACGTCACGGTCACTATCTCTCCGTCTCGTAGACACGAGCTGAGAAACTGCAAACGTCGAGCAATTGCTCAGAGATGAAAAGTGCCAGCACTGAAAGCTCTTGCTAGCCAGCACCCTTCCTTGGAAGCGCTTATGTAGCCCTAAGAACAGTGGAGCTCTGGGCTTCTCTAGCCATCTAAACTTCTGCTCATCCTCTCGCGCAGTCTAAAGAGAGCTCAGGTGAGAAATTGCAAACGTTGAGCAATTGCTCAGAGATGAAAAGTGCCAGCACTGAAAGCTGTTGCTAGCCAGCACCCTTCCTTGGAAGCGCTTTCACAGGCGCAGAAACACTGGGGCTTTGCGCTTCTCTAACCACCAAACGTCACGGTCATTCTCTTTCCGTCTCGTAGACACGAGCTGAGAAATTGCAAACGTTGAGCAATTGCTCAGAGATGAAAAGTGCCAGCACTGAAAGCTGTTGCTAGCCAGCACCCTTCTTTGGAAGTGCTTTTGTAGCCCTAAGAACAGTGGGGCTCTGTGCTTCTCTAGCCACCTCATCTTCTGCTCATCCTCTCGCGCAGTCTAAAGAGCGCTCAGGTGAGAAATTGCAAACGTTGAGCAATTGCTCAGAGATGAAAAGTGCCAGCAGTGAAAGCTGTTGCTAGCCAGCCCCCTTCCTTGGAAGTGCTTTTGTAGGCCTAAGAACTCTGGGTCTCTGTGCTTCTCTAGCCACCTCATCTTCTGCTCATCCTCTCGCGCAGTCTAAAGAGAGCTCAGGTGAGAAATTGCAAACGTTAAGCAATTGCTCAGAGATGAAAAGTGCCAGCACTGAAAGCTGTTGCTAGCCAGCACCCTTCCTTGAAAGCGCTTTCACAGGCGCAGCAACACTGGGGCTTTGCTCTTCTCTACCCACCAAACGTCACGGTCACTATCTCTCCGTCTCGTAGACACGAGCTGAGAAATTGCAAACGTCGAGCAATTGCTCAGAGATGAAAAGTGCCAGCACTGAAAGCTCTTGCTAGCCAGCCCCCTTCCTTGGAAGCGCTTTTGTAGCCCTAAGAACAGTGGAGCTCTGGGCTTCTCTAGCCATCTAAACTTCTGCTCATCCTCTCACGCAGTCTAAAGAGAGCTCAGGTGAGAAATTGCAAACGTCGAACAATTGCTCACAGATGAAAAGTGCCAGCACTGAAAGATGTTGCTAGCCAGCACCCTTCCTTGGAAGCGCTTTTGTAGCCCTAAGAACACTGGGGCTCTGGCCTTCTCTAGCCACCTCATCTTCTGCTCATCCTCTCGCGCAGTCTAAAGAGAGCTCAGGTGAGAAATTGCAAACGTCGAGCAATTGCTCAGAGATGAAAAGTGCCAGCACTGAAAGATGTTGCTAGCCAGCCCCCTTCCTTGGAAGCGCTTTTGTAGCCCTAAGAACAGTGGAGCTCTGGGCTTCTCTAGCCATCTAAACTTCTGCTCATCCTCTCTCGCAGTCTAAAGAGAGCTCAGCTGAGAAATTGCAAACGTCGAGCAATTGCTCAGAGATGAAAAGTGCCAGCACTGAAAGCTGTTGCTAGCCAGCCACCTTCCTTGGAAGCGCTTTCACAGGCGCAGCAACACTGGGGCTTTGCGCTTCTCTAACCACCAAACGTCACGGTCATTCTCTTTCGGTCTCGTAGACACGAGCTGAGAAATTGCAAACGTCGAGCAATTGCTCAGAGAGGAAAAGTGCCAGCACTGAAAGCTGTTGCTAGCCAGCACCCTTCCTTGCAAGCGCTTTTGTAGCCCTAAGAACAGTGGGGCTCTGTGCTTCTCTAGCCACCTCATCTTCTGCTCATCCTCTCGCGCACTCTAAAGAGCGCTCAGGTGACAAATTGGAAACGTCGAGCAATTGCTGAGAGATGAAAAGTGCCAGCACTGAAAGCTGTTGCTAGCCAGCCCCCTTCCTTGGAAGCGCTTTCACAGGTGCAGCAACACTGGGGCTTTGCGCTTCTCTACCCACCAAACGTCACGGTCACTATCTCTCCGTCTCGTAGACACGAGCTGAGAAATTGCAAACGTCGAGCAATTGGTCACAGATGAAAAGTGCCAGCACTGAAAGCTCTTGCTAGCCAGCCCCCTTCCTTGGAAGCGCTTTTGTAACCCTAAGAACAGTGGGGCTCTGGGCTTCTCTAGCCATGTAAACTTCTGCTCATCCTCTCGCGCAGTCTAAAGAGAGCTCAGGTGAGAAATTGCAAAAGTCGAGCAATTGCTGAGAGATGAAAAGTGCCAGCACTGAAAGATGTTGCTAGCCAGCACCCTTCCTTGGAAGCGCTTTCACAGGCGCAGCAACACTGGGGCTTTGCGCTTCTCTACCCACCAAACGTCACGGTCATTCTCTTTCCGTCTCGTAGACACGAGCTGAGAAAGTGCAAACGTCGAGCAATTGCTCAGAGATGAAAAGTGCCAGCACTGAAAGCTCTTGCTAGCCAGCACCCTTCCTTGGAAGCGCTTATGTAGCCCTAAGAACAGTGGGGCTCTGGGCTTCTCTAGCCATCTCATCTTCTGCTCATCCTCTCGCGCAGTCTAAAGAGAGCTCAGGTGAGAAATTGCAAACGTCGAGCAATTGCTGAGAGAGGAAAAGTGCCAGCACTGAAAGCTGTTGCTAGCCAGCACCCTTCCTTGGAAGCGCTTTCACAGGCGCAGCAACACTGGGGCTTTGCGCTTCTCTAACCACCAAACGTCACGGTCATTCTCTTTCCGTCTCGTAGACACGAGCTGAGAAATTGCAAACGTCGAGCAATTGCTCAGAGATGAAAAGTGCCAGCACTGAAAGCTCTTGCTAGCCAGCACCCTTCCTTGGAAGCGCTTATGTAGCCCTAAGAACAGTGGGGCTCTGGGCTTCTCTAGCCATCTCATCTTCTGCTCATCCTCTCGCGCAGTCTAAAGAGAGCTCAGGTGAGAAATTGCAAACGTCGAGCAATTGCTGAGAGATGAAAAGTGCCAGCACTGAAAGCTCTTGCTAGCCAGCACCCTTCCTTGGAAGCGCTTTCACAGGTGCAGCAACACTGGGGCTTTGCACTTCTCTACCCACCAAACATCACGGTCACTATCTCTCCGTCTCGTAGACACGAGCTGAGAAATTGCAAACGTCGAGCAATTGCTCAGAGATGAAAAGTGCCAGCACTGAAAGCTCTTGCTAGCCAGCACCCTTCCTTGGAAGCGCTTTTGTAGCCCTAAGAACACTGGGGCTCTGGCCTTCTCTAGCCACCTCATCTTCTGCTCATCCTCTCGCGCAGTCTAAAGAGAGCTCAGGTGAGAAATTGCAAACGTCGAGCAATTGCTCAGAGAGGAAAAGTGCCAGCACTGAAAGCTGTTGCTAGCCAGCACCCTTCCTTGGAAGCGCTTTCACAGGCGCAGCAACACTGGGGCTTTGCGCTTCTCTAACCACCAAATGTCACGGTCATTCTCTTTCCGTCTCGTAGACACGAGCTGAGAAAGTGCAAACGTTGAGCAATTGCTCAGAGATGAAAAGTGCCAGCACTGAAAGCTGTTGCTAGCCAGCCCACTTCCTTGGAAGCGCTTTTGTAGCCCTAAGAACAATGGGGCTCTGGGCTTCTCTAGCCATCTCATCTTCTGCTCATCCTCTCGCGCAGTCTAAAGAGAGCTCAGGTGAGAAATGGCAAACGTCCAGCAATTGCTCAGAGATGAAAAGTGCCAGCACTGAAAGATGTTGCTAGCCAGCCCCCTTCCTTGGAAGCGCTTTCACAGGCGCAGCAACACTGGGGCTTTGCGCTTCTCTACCCACCAAACGTCACGGTCATTCTCTTTCGGTCTTGTAGACACGAGCTGAGAAATTGCAAACGTCGAGCAATTGCTCAGAGATGAAAAGTGCCAGCACTGAAAGCTGTTGCTAGCCAGCACCCTTCCTTGGAAGCGCTTTTGAAGCCCTAAGAACACTGGGGCTCTGGCCTTCTCTAGCCACCTCATCTTCTGCTCATCCTCTCGCGCAATCTAAAGAGCGCTCAGGTGAGAAAGTGCAAACGTCGAGCAATTGCTCAGAGATGAAAAGTGCCAGCACTGAAAGCTCTTGCTAGCCAGCCCCCTTCCTTGGAAGCGCTTTTGTAGCCCTAAGAACACTGGGGCTCTGGCCTTCTCAAGCCATCTAAACTTCTGCTCATCCTCTCACGCAGTCTAAAGAGAGCTCAGGTGAGAAATTGCAAACGTCGAGCAATTGCTCAGAGATGAAAAGTGCCAGCACTGAAAGCTGTTGCTAGCCAGCACCCTTCCTTGGAAGCGCTTTCACAGGCGCAGCAACACTGGGGCTTTGCGCTTCTCTACCCACCAAACGTCACGGTCATTCTCTTTCTGTCTCGTAGACACGAGCTGAGAAATTGCAAATGTCGAGCAATTGCTCAGAGATGAAAAGAGCCAGCACTGAAAGCTGTTGCTAGCCAGCACCCTTCCTTGGAAGCGCTTTTGTAGCCCTAAGAACACTGGGGCTCTGGGCTTCTCTAGCCACCTCATCTTCTGCTCATCCTCTCGCGCAGTCTAAAGAGCGCTCAGGTGAGAAATTGCAAACGTCGAGCAATTGCTCAGAGATGAAAAGTGCCAGCACTGAAAGCTGTTGCTAGCCAGCCCCCTTCCTTGGAAGCGCTTTCACAGGTGCAGCAACACTGGGGCTTTGCGCTTCTCTACCCACCAAACGTCACGGTCACTATCTCTCCGTCTCGTAGACACGAGCTGAGAAATTGCAAACGTCGAGCAATTGCTCAGAGATGAAAAGTGCCAGCACTGAAAGCTCTTGCTAGCCAGCACCCTTCCTTGCAAGCGCTTTTGTAACCCTAAGAACACTGGGGCTCTGGGCTTCTCTAGCCACCTCATCTTCTGCTCATCCTCTCGCGCAGTCTAAAGAGAGCTCAGGTGAGAAATTGGAAACGTCGAGCAATTGCTCAGAGATGAAAAGTGCCAGCACTGAAAGCTGTTGCTAGCCAGCCCCCTTCCTTGGAAGCGCTTTCACAGGTGCAGCAACACTGGGGCTTTGCGCTTCTCTACCCACCAAACGTCACGGTCATTCTCTTTCCGTCTCGTAGACACGAGCTGAGAAAGTGCAAACGTCGAGCAATTGGTCAGAGATGAAAAGTGCCAGCACTGAAAGCTGTTGCTAGCCAGCCCCCTTCCTTGGAAGCGCTTTTGTAGCCCTAAGAACAGTGGAGCTCTGGGCTTCTCTAGCCACCTCATCTTCTGCTCATCCTCTCGCGCACTCTAAAGAGAGCTCAGGTGAGAAATTGCAAACGTTAAGCAATTGCTCAGAGATGAAAAGTGCCAGCACTGAAAGCTGTTGCTAGCCAGCACCCTTCCTTGGAAGCGCTTTCACAGGCGCAGCAACACTGGGGCTTTGCGCTTCTCTAACCACCAAACGTCACGGTCATTCTCTTTCCGTCTCGTAGACACGAGCTGAGAAAGTGCAAACGTCGAGCAATTGCTCAGAGATGAAAAGTGCCAGCACTGAAAGCTCTTGCTAGCCAGCACCCTTCCTTGGAAGCGCTTATGTAGCCCTAAGAACAGTGGGGCTCTGGGCTTCTCTAGCCATCTAAACTTCTGCTCATCCTCTCGCGCAGTCTAAAGAGAGCTCAGGTGAGAAATTGCAAACGTTGAGCAATTGCTCAGAGATGAAAAGTGCCAGCAGTGAAAGCTGTTGCTAGCCAGCACCCTTCCTTGGAAGCGCTTTCACAGGCGCAGAAACACTGGGGCTTTGCGCTTCTCTAACCACCAAACGTCACGGTCATTCTCTTTCCGTCTCGTAGACACGAGCTGAGAAATTGCAAACGTTGAGCAATTGCTCAGAGATGAAAAGTGCCAGCACTGAAAGCTGTTGCTAGCCAGCCCCCTTCCTTGGAAGCGCTTTTGTAGCCCTAAGAACACTGGGGCTCTGGCCTTCTCTAGCCACCTTATCTTCTGCTCATCCTCTCGCGCAGTCTAAAGAGCGCTCAGGTGAGAAATTGCAAACGTCGAGCAATTGCTCAGAGATGAAAAGTGCCAGCACTGAAAGCTGTTGCCAGCCAGCACCCTTCCTTGGAAGCGCTTTCACAGGCACAGCAACACTGGGGCTTTGCGCTTCTCTACCCACCAAACGTCACGGTCACTATCTCTACGTCTCGTAGACACGAGCTGAGAAATTGCAAACGTCGAGCAATTGCTCAGAGATGAAAAGTGCCAGCACTGAAAGCTCTTGCTAGCCAGCACCCTTCCTTGGAAGCGCTTTTGTAGCCCTAAGAACAGTGGGGCTCTGGCCTTCTCTAGCCACCTCATCTTCTGCTCATCCTCTCGCGCAGTCTAAAGAGAGCTCAGGTGAGAAATTGCAAACGTCGAGCAATTGCTCAGAGATGAAAAGTGCCAGCACTGAAAGCTGTTGCTAGCCAGCCCCCTTCCTTGGAAGCGCTTTCACAGGCGCAGCAACACTGGGGCTTTGCGCTTCTCTAACCACCAAACGTCACGGTCACTATCTCTCCGTCTCGTAGACACAAGTTGAGAAAGTGCAAACGTTGAGCAATTGCTCAGAGATGAAAAGTGCCAGCACTGAAAGATGTTGCTAGCCAGCCCCCTTCCTTGGAAGCGCTTTTGTACCCCTAAGAACAATGGGGCTCTGGGCTTCTCTAGCCACCTCATCTTCTGCTCATCCTCTCGCGCAGTCTAAAGAGAGCTCAGGTGAGAAATTGCAAACGTCGAGCAATTGCTGAGAGATGAAAAGTGCCAGCACTGAAAGCTGTTGCTAGCCAGCCCCCTTCCTTGGAAGCGCTTTCACAGGCGCAGCAACACTGGGGCTTTGCGCTTCTCTACCCACCAAACGTCACGGTCATTCTCTTTCCGTCTCGTAGACACGAGCTGAGAAATTGCAAACGTCGAGCAATTGCTCAGAGATGAAAAGTGCCAGCACTGAAAGCTCTTGCTAGCCAGCACCCTTCCTTGCAAGCGCTTATGTAGCCCTAAGAACACTGGGGCTCTGGGCTTCTCTAGCCATCTAAACTTCTGCTCATCCTCTCGCGCAGTCTAAAGAGAGCTCAGGTGAGAAATTGCAAACGTCGAGCAATTGCTCAGAGATGAAAAGTGCCAGCACTGAAAGCTGTTGCTAGCCAGCACCCTTCCTTGGAAGCGCTTTCACAGGCGCAGCAACACTGGGGCTTTGCGCTTCTCTACCCACCAAACGTCACGGTCACTATCTCTCCGTCTCGTAGACACGAGCTGAGAAATTGCAAACGTCGAGCAATTGCTCAGAGATGAAAAGTGCCAGCACTGAAAGATGTTGCTAGCCAGCACCCTTCTTTGGAAGTGCTTTTGTAGCCCTAAGAACAGTGGGGCTCTGGGCTTCTCTAGCCATCTAAACTTCTGCTCATCCTCTCACGCAGTCTAAAGAGAGCTCAGGTGAGAAATTGCAAACGTCGAACAATTGCTCACAGATGAAAAGTGCCAGCACTGAAAGATGTTGCTAGCCAGCACCCTTCCTTGGAAGCGCTTTTGTAGCCCTAAGAACACTGGGGCTCTGGCCTTCTCTAGCCACCTCATCTTCTGCTCATCCTCTCGCGCAGTCTAAAGAGAGCTCAGGTGAGAAATTGCAAACGTCGAGCAATTGCTCAGAGATGAAAAGTGCCAGCACTGAAAGATGTTGCTAGCCAGCACCCTTCCTTGGAAGCGCTTTTGTAGCCCTAAGAACAGTGGAGCTCTGGGCTTCTCTAGCCATCTAAACTTCTGCTCATCCTCTCTCGCAGTCTAAAGAGAGCTCAGCTGAGAAATTGCAAACGTCGAGCAATTGCTCAGAGATGAAAAGTGCCAGCACTGAAAGCTGTTGCTAGCCAGCCACCTTCCTTGGAAGCGCTTTCACAGGCGCAGCAACACTGGGGCTTTGCGCTTCTCTAACCACCAAACGTCACGGTCATTCTCTTTCGGTCTCGTAGACACGAGCTGAGAAATTGCAAACGTCGAGCAATTGCTCAGAGAGGAAAAGTGCCAGCACTGAAAGCTGTTGCTAGCCAGCACCCTTCCTTGCAAGCGCTTTTGTAGCCCTAAGAACAGTGGGGCTCTGTGCTTCTCTAGCCACCTCATCTTCTGCTCATCCTCTCGCGCACTCTAAAGAGCGCTCAGGTGACAAATTGGAAACGTCGAGCAATTGCTGAGAGATGAAAAGTGCCAGCACTGAAAGCTGTTGCTAGCCAGCCCCCTTCCTTGGAAGCGCTTTCACAGGTGCAGCAACACTGGGGCTTTGCGCTTCTCTACCCACCAAACGTCACGGTCACTATCTCTCCGTCTCGTAGACACGAGCTGAGAAATTGCAAACGTCGAGCAATTGGTCACAGATGAAAAGTGCCAGCACTGAAAGCTCTTGCTAGCCAGCACCCTTCCTTGGAAGCGCTTTTGTAACCCTAAGAACAGTGGGGCTCTGGGCTTCTCTAGCCATGTAAACTTCTGCTCATCCTCTCGCGCAGTCTAAAGAGAGCTCAGGTGAGAAATTGCAAACGTCGAGCAATTGCTGAGAGAGGAAAAGTGCCAGCACTGAAAGCTGTTGCTAGCCAGCACCCTTCCTTGGAAGCGCTTTCACAGGCGCAGCAACACTGGGGCTTTGCGCTTCTCTAACCACCAAACGTCACGGTCATTCTCTTTCCGTCTCGTAGACACGAGCTGAGAAATTGCAAACGTCGAGCAATTGCTCAGAGATGAAAAGTGCCAGCACTGAAAGCTCTTGCTAGCCAGCACCCTTCCTTGGAAGCGCTTATGTAGCCCTAAGAACAGTGGGGCTCTGGGCTTCTCTAGCCATCTCATCTTCTGCTCATCCTCTCGCGCAGTCTAAAGAGAGCTCAGGTGAGAAATTGCAAACGTCGAGCAATTGCTGAGAGATGAAAAGTGCCAGCACTGAAAGCTCTTCCTAGCCAGCACCCTTCCTTGGAAGCGCTTTCACAGGTGCAGCAACACTGGGGCTTTGCACTTCTCTACCCACCAAACATCACGGTCACTATCTCTCCGTCTCGTAGACACGAGCTGAGAAATTGCAAACGTCGAGCAATTGCTCAGAGATGAAAAGTGCCAGCACTGAAAGCTCTTGCTAGCCAGCACCCTTCCTTGGAAGCGCTTTTGTAGCCCTAAGAACACTGGGGCTCTGGCCTTCTCTAGCCACCTCATCTTCTGCTCATCCTCTCGCGCAGTCTAAAGAGAGCTCAGGTGAGAAATTGCAAACGTCGAGCAATTGCTCAGAGAGGAAAAGTGCCAGCACTGAAAGCTGTTGCTAGCCAGCACCCTTCCTTGGAAGCGCTTTCACAGGCGCAGCAACACTGGGGCTTTGCGCTTCTCTAACCACCAAATGTCACGGTCATTCTCTTTCCGTCTCGTAGACACGAGCTGAGAAAGTGCAAACGTTGAGCAATTGCTCAGAGATGAAAAGTGCCAGCACTGAAAGCTGTTGCTAGCCAGCCCACTTCCTTGGAAGCGCTTATGTAGCCCTAAGAACAATGGGGCTCTGGGCTTCTCTAGCCATCTCATCTTCTGCTCATCCTCTCGCGCAGTCTAAAGAGAGCTCAGGTGAGAAATGGCAAACGTCCAGCAATTGCTCAGAGATGAAAAGTGCCAGCACTGAAAGATGTTGCTAGCCAGCCCCCTTCCTTGGAAGCGCTTTCACAGGCGCAGCAACACTGGGGCTTTGCGCTTCTCTACCCACCAAACGTCACGGTCATTCTCTTTCGGTCTTGTAGACACGAGCTGAGAAATTGCAAACGTCGAGCAATTGCTCAGAGATGAAAAGTGCCAGCACTGAAAGCTGTTGCTAGCCAGCACCCTTCCTTGGAAGCGCTTTTGAAGCCCTAAGAACACTGGGGCTCTGGCCTTCTCTAGCCACCTCATCTTCTGCTCATCCTCTCGCGCAGTCTAAAGAGCGCTCAGGTGAGAAAGTGCAAACGTCGAGCAATTGCTCAGAGATGAAAAGTGCCAGCACTGAAAGCTCTTGCTAGCCAGCCCCCTTCCTTGGAAGCGCTTTTGTAGCCCTAAGAACACTGGGGCTCTGGCCTTCTCTAGCCATCTAAACTTCTGCTCATCCTCTCACGCAGTCTAAAGAGAGCTCAGGTGAGAAATTGCAAACGTCGAGCAATTGCTCAGAGATGAAAAGTGCCAGCACTGAAAGCTGTTGCTAGCCAGCACCCTTCCTTGGAAGCGCTTTCACAGGCGCAGCAACACTGGGGCTTTGCGCTTCTCTACCCACCAAACGTCACGGTCATTCTCTTTCTGTCTCGTAGACACGAGCTGAGAAATTGCAAATGTCGAGCAATTGCTCAGAGATGAAAAGAGCCAGCACTGAAAGCTGTTGCTAGCCAGCACCCTTCCTTGGAAGCGCTTTTGTAGCCCTAAGAACACTGGGGCTCTGGGCTTCTCTAGCCACCTCATCTTCTGCTCATCCTCTCGCGCAGTCTAAAGAGCGCTCAGGTGAGAAATTGCAAACGTCGAGCAATTGCTCAGAGATGAAAAGTGCCAGCACTGAAAGCTGTTGCTAGCCAGCCCCCTTCCTTGGAAGCGCTTTCACAGGTGCAGCAACACTGGGGCTTTGCGCTTCTCTACCCACCAAACGTCACGGTCACTATCTCTCCGTCTCGTAGACACGAGCTGAGAAATTGCAAACGTCGAGCAATTGCTCAGAGATGAAAAGTGCCAGCACTGAAAGCTCTTGCTAGCCAGCACCCTTCCTTGCAAGCGCTTTTGTAACCCTAAGAACACTGGGGCTTTGCGCTTCTCTAGCCACCTCATCTTCTGCTCATCCTCTCGCGCAGTCTAAAGAGAGCTCAGGTGAGAAATTGGAAACGTCGAGCAATTGCTCAGAGATGAAAAGTGCCAGCACTGAAAGCTGTTGCTAGCCAGCCCCCTTCCTTGGAAGCGCTTTCACAGGTGCAGCAACACTGGGGCTTTGCGCTTCTCTACCCACCAAACGTCACGGTCATTCTCTTTCCGTCTCGTAGACACGAGCTGAGAAAGTGCAAACGTCGAGCAATTGGTCAGAGATGAAAAGTGCCAGCACTGAAAGCTGTTGCTAGCCAGCCCCCTTCCTTGGAAGCGCTTTTGTAGCCCTAAGAACAGTGGAGCTCTGGGCTTCTCTAGCCACCTCATCTTCTGCTCATCCTCTCGCGCACTCTAAAGAGAGCTCAGGTGAGAAATTGCAAACGTTAAGCAATTGCTCAGAGATGAAAAGTGCCAGCACTGAAAGCTGTTGCTAGCCAGCACCCTTCCTTGGAAGCGCTTTCACAGGCGCAGCAACACTGGGGCTTTGCGCTTCTCTAACCACCAAACGTCACGGTCATTCTCTTTCCGTCTCGTAGACACGAGCTGAGAAAGTGCAAACGTCGAGCAATTGCTCAGAGATGAAAAGTGCCAGCACTGAAAGCTCTTGCTAGCCAGCACCCTTCCTTGGAAGCGCTTATGTAGCCCTAAGAACAGTGGGGCTCTGGGCTTCTCTAGCCATCTCATCTTCTGCTCATCCTCTCGCGCAGTCTAAAGAGAGCTCAGGTGAGAAATTGCAAACGTTGAGCAATTGCTCAGAGATGAAAAGTGCCAGCAGTGAAAGCTGTTGCTAGCCAGCACCCTTCCTTGGAAGCGCTTTCACAGGCGCAGAAACACTGGGGCTTTGCGCTTCTCTAACCACCAAACGTCACGGTCATTCTCTTTCCGTCTCGTAGACACGAGCTGAGAAATTGCAAACGTTGAGCAATTGCTCAGAGATGAAAAGTGCCAGCACTGAAAGCTGTTGCTAGCCAGCCCCCTTCCTTGGAAGCGCTTTTGTAGCCCTAAGAACAGTGGGGCTCTGGCCTTCTCTAGCCACCTTATCTTCTGCTCATCCTCTCGCGCAGTCTAAAGAGCGCTCAGGTGAGAAATTGCAAACGTCGAGCAATTGCTCAGAGATGAAAAGTGCCAGCACTGAAAGCTGTTGCCAGCCAGCACCCTTCCTTGGAAGCGCTTTCACAGGCACAGCAACACTGGGGCTTTGCGCTTCTCTACCCACCAAACGTCACGGTCACTATCTCTACGTCTCGTAGACACGAGCTGAGAAAGTGCAAACGTCGAGCAATTGCTCAGAGATGAAAAGTGCCAGCACTGAAAGCTCTTGCTAGCCAGCACCCTTCCTTGGAAGCGCTTTTGTAGCCCTAAGAACACTGGGGCTCTGGCCTTCTCTAGCCACCTCATCTTCTGCTCATCCTCTCGCGCAGTCTAAAGAGAGCTCAGGTGAGAAATTGCAAACGTCGAGCAATTGCTCAGAGATGAAAAGTGCCAGCACTGAAAGCTGTTGCTAGCCAGCCCCCTTCCTTGGAAGCGCTTTCACAGGCGCAGCAACACTGGGGCTTTGCGCTTCTCTAGCCACCAGATGTCACGGTCACTATCTCTCCGTCTCGTAGACACGAGCTGAGAAATTGCAAACGTCGAGCAATTGCTCAGAGATGAAAAGTGCCAGCACTGAAAGCTCTTGCTAGCCAGCACCCTTCCTTGGAAGCGCTTTTGTAGCCCTAAGAACACTGGGGCTCTGGCCTTCTCTAGCCACCTCATCTTCTGCTCATCCTCTCGCGCAGTCTAAAGAGAGCTCAGGTGAGAAATTGCAAACGTCGAGCAATTGCTCAGAGATGAAAAGTGCCAGCAGTGAAAGCTGTTGCTAGCCAGCCCCCTTCCTTGGAAGCGCTTTCACAGGCGCAGCAACACTGGGGCTTTGCGCTTCTCTAACCACCAAACGTCACGGTCACTATCTCTCCGTCTCGTAGACACAAGTTGAGAAAGTGCAAACGTTGAGCAATTGCTCAGAGATGAAAAGTGCCAGCACTGAAAGATGTTGCTAGCCAGCCCCCTTCCTTGGAAGCGCTTTTGTACCCCTAAGAACAATGGGGCTCTGGGCTTCTCTAGCCACCTCATCTTCTGCTCATCCTCTCGCGCAGTCTAAAGAGAGCTCAGGTGAGAAATTGCAAACGTCGAGCAATTGCTGAGAGATGAAAAGTGCCAGCACTGAAAGCTGTTGCTAGCCAGCCCCCTTCCTTGGAAGCGCTTTCACAGGCGCAGCAACACTGGGGCTTTGCGCTTCTCTACCCACCAAACGTCACGGTCATTCTCTTTCCGTCTCGTAGACACGAGCTGAGAAATTGCAAACGTCGAGCAATTGCTCAGAGATGAAAAGTGCCAGCACTGAAAGCTCTTGCTAGCCAGCACCCTTCCTTGCAAGCGCTTATGTAGCCCTAAGAACACTGGGGCTCTGGGCTTCTCTAGCCATCTAAACTTCTGCTCATCCTCTCGCGCAGTCTAAAGAGAGCTCAGGTGAGAAATTGCAAACGTCGAGCAATTGCTCAGAGATGAAAAGTGCCAGCACTGAAAGCTGTTGCTAGCCAGCACCCTTCCTTGGAAGCGCTTTCACAGGCGCAGCAACACTGGGGCTTTGCGCTTCTCTACCCACCAAACGTCACGGTCACTATCTCTCCGTCTCGTAGACACGAGCTGAGAAATTGCAAACGTCGAGCAATTGCTCAGAGATGAAAAGTGCCAGCACTGAAAGATGTTGCTAGCCAGCACCCTTCTTTGGAAGTGCTTTTGTAGCCCTAAGAACAGTGGGGCTCTGGGCTTCTCTAGCCATCTAAACTTCTGCTCATCCTCTCACGCAGTCTAAAGAGAGCTCAGGTGAGAAATTGCAAACGTCGAACAATTGCTCACAGATGAAAAGTGCCAGCACTGAAAGATGTTGCTAGCCAGCACCCTTCCTTGGAAGCGCTTTTGTAGCCCTAAGAACACTGGGGCTCTGGCCTTCTCTAGCCACCTCATCTTCTGCTCATCCTCTCGCGCAGTCTAAAGAGAGCTCAGGTGAGAAATTGCAAACGTCGAGCAATTGCTCAGAGATGAAAAGTGCCAGCACTGAAAGATGTTGCTAGCCAGCACCCTTCCTTGGAAGCGCTTTTGTAGCCCTAAGAACAGTGGAGCTCTGGGCTTCTCTAGCCATCTAAACTTCTGCTCATCCTCTCTCGCAGTCTAAAGAGAGCTCAGCTGAGAAATTGCAAACGTCGAGCAATTGCTCAGAGATGAAAAGTGCCAGCACTGAAAGCTGTTGCTAGCCAGCCACCTTCCTTGGAAGCGCTTTCACAGGCGCAGCAACACTGGGGCTTTGCGCTTCTCTAACCACCAAACGTCACGGTCATTCTCTTTCGGTCTCGTAGACACGAGCTGAGAAATTGCAAACGTCGAGCAATTGCTCAGAGAGGAAAAGTGCCAGCACTGAAAGCTGTTGCTAGCCAGCACCCTTCCTTGCAAGCGCTTTTGTAGCCCTAAGAACAGTGGGGCTCTGTGCTTCTCTAGCCACCTCATCTTCTGCTCATCCTCTCGCGCACTCTAAAGAGCGCTCAGGTGACAAATTGGAAACGTCGAGCAATTGCTGAGAGATGAAAAGTGCCAGCACTGAAAGCTGTTGCTAGCCAGCCCCCTTCCTTGGAAGCGCTTTCACAGGTGCAGCAACACTGGGGCTTTGCGCTTCTCTACCCACCAAACGTCACGGTCACTATCTCTCCGTCTCGTAGACACGAGCTGAGAAATTGCAAACGTCGAGCAATTGGTCACAGATGAAAAGTGCCAGCACTGAAAGCTCTTGCTAGCCAGCACCCTTCCTTGGAAGCGCTTTTGTAACCCTAAGAACAGTGGGGCTCTGGGCTTCTCTAGCCATGTAAACTTCTGCTCATCCTCTCGCGCAGTCTAAAGAGAGCTCAGGTGAGAAATTGCAAACGTCGAGCAATTGCTGAGAGAGGAAAAGTGCCAGCACTGAAAGCTGTTGCTAGCCAGCACCCTTCCTTGGAAGCGCTTTCACAGGCGCAGCAACACTGGGGCTTTGCGCTTCTCTAACCACCAAACGTCACGGTCATTCTCTTTCCGTCTCGTAGACACGAGCTGAGAAATTGCAAACGTCGAGCAATTGCTCAGAGATGAAAAGTGCCAGCACTGAAAGCTCTTGCTAGCCAGCACCCTTCCTTGGAAGCGCTTATGTAGCCCTAAGAACAGTGGGGCTCTGGGCTTCTCTAGCCATCTCATCTTCTGCTCATCCTCTCGCGCAGTCTAAAGAGAGCTCAGGTGAGAAATTGCAAACGTCGAGCAATTGCTGAGAGATGAAAAGTGCCAGCACTGAAAGCTCTTCCTAGCCAGCACCCTTCCTTGGAAGCGCTTTCACAGGTGCAGCAACACTGGGGCTTTGCACTTCTCTACCCACCAAACATCACGGTCACTATCTCTCCGTCTCGTAGACACGAGCTGAGAAATTGCAAACGTCGAGCAATTGCTCAGAGATGAAAAGTGCCAGCACTGAAAGCTCTTGCTAGCCAGCACCCTTCCTTGGAAGCGCTTTTGTAGCCCTAAGAACACTGGGGCTCTGGCCTTCTCTAGCCACCTCATCTTCTGCTCATCCTCTCGCGCAGTCTAAAGAGAGCTCAGGTGAGAAATTGCAAACGTCGAGCAATTGCTCAGAGAGGAAAAGTGCCAGCACTGAAAGCTGTTGCTAGCCAGCACCCTTCCTTGGAAGCGCTTTCACAGGCGCAGCAACACTGGGGCTTTGCGCTTCTCTAACCACCAAATGTCACGGTCATTCTCTTTCCGTCTCGTAGACACGAGCTGAGAAAGTGCAAACGTTGAGCAATTGCTCAGAGATGAAAAGTGCCAGCACTGAAAGCTGTTGCTAGCCAGCCCACTTCCTTGGAAGCGCTTATGTAGCCCTAAGAACAATGGGGCTCTGGGCTTCTCTAGCCATCTCATCTTCTGCTCATCCTCTCGCGCAGTCTAAAGAGAGCTCAGGTGAGAAATGGCAAACGTCCAGCAATTGCTCAGAGATGAAAAGTGCCAGCACTGAAAGATGTTGCTAGCCAGCCCCCTTCCTTGGAAGCGCTTTCACAGGCGCAGCAACACTGGGGCTTTGCGCTTCTCTACCCACCAAACGTCACGGTCATTCTCTTTCGGTCTTGTAGACACGAGCTGAGAAATTGCAAACGTCGAGCAATTGCTCAGAGATGAAAAGTGCCAGCACTGAAAGCTGTTGCTAGCCAGCACCCTTCCTTGGAAGCGCTTTTGAAGCCCTAAGAACACTGGGGCTCTGGCCTTCTCTAGCCACCTCATCTTCTGCTCATCCTCTCGCGCAGTCTAAAGAGCGCTCAGGTGAGAAAGTGCAAACGTCGAGCAATTGCTCAGAGATGAAAAGTGCCAGCACTGAAAGCTCTTGCTAGCCAGCCCCCTTCCTTGGAAGCGCTTTTGTAGCCCTAAGAACACTGGGGCTCTGGCCTTCTCTAGCCATCTAAACTTCTGCTCATCCTCTCACGCAGTCTAAAGAGAGCTCAGGTGAGAAATTGCAAACGTCGAGCAATTGCTCAGAGATGAAAAGTGCCAGCACTGAAAGCTGTTGCTAGCCAGCACCCTTCCTTGGAAGCGCTTTCACAGGCGCAGCAACACTGGGGCTTTGCGCTTCTCTACCCACCAAACGTCACGGTCATTCTCTTTCTGTCTCGTAGACACGAGCTGAGAAATTGCAAATGTCGAGCAATTGCTCAGAGATGAAAAGAGCCAGCACTGAAAGCTGTTGCTAGCCAGCACCCTTCCTTGGAAGCGCTTTTGTAGCCCTAAGAACACTGGGGCTCTGGGCTTCTCTAGCCACCTCATCTTCTGCTCATCCTCTCGCGCAGTCTAAAGAGCGCTCAGGTGAGAAATTGCAAACGTCGAGCAATTGCTCAGAGATGAAAAGTGCCAGCACTGAAAGCTGTTGCTAGCCAGCCCCCTTCCTTGGAAGCGCTTTCACAGGTGCAGCAACACTGGGGCTTTGCGCTTCTCTACCCACCAAACGTCACGGTCACTATCTCTCCGTCTCGTAGACACGAGCTGAGAAATTGCAAACGTCGAGCAATTGCTCAGAGATGAAAAGTGCCAGCACTGAAAGCTCTTGCTAGCCAGCACCCTTCCTTGCAAGCGCTTTTGTAACCCTAAGAACACTGGGGCTTTGCGCTTCTCTAGCCACCTCATCTTCTGCTCATCCTCTCGCGCAGTCTAAAGAGAGCTCAGGTGAGAAATTGGAAACGTCGAGCAATTGCTCAGAGATGAAAAGTGCCAGCACTGAAAGCTGTTGCTAGCCAGCCCCCTTCCTTGGAAGCGCTTTCACAGGTGCAGCAACACTGGGGCTTTGCGCTTCTCTACCCACCAAACGTCACGGTCATTCTCTTTCCGTCTCGTAGACACGAGCTGAGAAAGTGCAAACGTCGAGCAATTGGTCAGAGATGAAAAGTGCCAGCACTGAAAGCTGTTGCTAGCCAGCCCCCTTCCTTGGAAGCGCTTTTGTAGCCCTAAGAACAGTGGAGCTCTGGGCTTCTCTAGCCACCTCATCTTCTGCTCATCCTCTCGCGCACTCTAAAGAGAGCTCAGGTGAGAAATTGCAAACGTTAAGCAATTGCTCAGAGATGAAAAGTGCCAGCACTGAAAGCTGTTGCTAGCCAGCACCCTTCCTTGGAAGCGCTTTCACAGGCGCAGCAACACTGGGGCTTTGCGCTTCTCTAACCACCAAACGTCACGGTCATTCTCTTTCCGTCTCGTAGACACGAGCTGAGAAAGTGCAAACGTCGAGCAATTGCTCAGAGATGAAAAGTGCCAGCACTGAAAGCTCTTGCTAGCCAGCACCCTTCCTTGGAAGCGCTTATGTAGCCCTAAGAACAGTGGGGCTCTGGGCTTCTCTAGCCATCTCATCTTCTGCTCATCCTCTCGCGCAGTCTAAAGAGAGCTCAGGTGAGAAATTGCAAACGTTGAGCAATTGCTCAGAGATGAAAAGTGCCAGCAGTGAAAGCTGTTGCTAGCCAGCACCCTTCCTTGGAAGCGCTTTCACAGGCGCAGAAACACTGGGGCTTTGCGCTTCTCTAACCACCAAACGTCACGGTCATTCTCTTTCCGTCTCGTAGACACGAGCTGAGAAATTGCAAACGTTGAGCAATTGCTCAGAGATGAAAAGTGCCAGCACTGAAAGCTGTTGCTAGCCAGCCCCCTTCCTTGGAAGCGCTTTTGTAGCCCTAAGAACAGTGGGGCTCTGGCCTTCTCTAGCCACCTTATCTTCTGCTCATCCTCTCGCGCAGTCTAAAGAGCGCTCAGGTGAGAAATTGCAAACGTCGAGCAATTGCTCAGAGATGAAAAGTGCCAGCACTGAAAGCTGTTGCCAGCCAGCACCCTTCCTTGGAAGCGCTTTCACAGGCACAGCAACACTGGGGCTTTGCGCTTCTCTACCCACCAAACGTCACGGTCACTATCTCTACGTCTCGTAGACACGAGCTGAGAAAGTGCAAACGTCGAGCAATTGCTCAGAGATGAAAAGTGCCAGCACTGAAAGCTCTTGCTAGCCAGCACCCTTCCTTGGAAGCGCTTTTGTAGCCCTAAGAACACTGGGGCTCTGGCCTTCTCTAGCCACCTCATCTTCTGCTCATCCTCTCGCGCAGTCTAAAGAGAGCTCAGGTGAGAAATTGCAAACGTCGAGCAATTGCTCAGAGATGAAAAGTGCCAGCACTGAAAGCTGTTGCTAGCCAGCCCCCTTCCTTGGAAGCGCTTTCACAGGCGCAGCAACACTGGGGCTTTGCGCTTCTCTAGCCACCAGATGTCACGGTCACTATCTCTCCGTCTCGTAGACACGAGCTGAGAAATTGCAAACGTCGAGCAATTGCTCAGAGATGAAAAGTGCCAGCACTGAAAGCTCTTGCTAGCCAGCACCCTTCCTTGGAAGCGCTTTTGTAGCCCTAAGAACACTGGGGCTCTGGCCTTCTCTAGCCACCTCATCTTCTGCTCATCCTCTCGCGCAGTCTAAAGAGAGCTCAGGTGAGAAATTGCAAACGTCGAGCAATTGCTCAGAGATGAAAAGTGCCAGCAGTGAAAGCTGTTGCTAGCCAGCCCCCTTCCTTGGAAGCGCTTTCACAGGCGCAGCAACACTGGGGCTTTGCGCTTCTCTAACCACCAAACGTCACGGTCACTATCTCTCCGTCTCGTAGACACAAGTTGAGAAAGTGCAAACGTTGAGCAATTGCTCAGAGATGAAAAGTGCCAGCACTGAAAGATGTTGCTAGCCAGCCCCCTTCCTTGGAAGCGCTTTTGTACCCCTAAGAACAATGGGGCTCTGGGCTTCTCTAGCCACCTCATCTTCTGCTCATCCTCTCGCGCAGTCTAAAGAGAGCTCAGGTGAGAAATTGCAAACGTCGAGCAATTGCTGAGAGATGAAAAGTGCCAGCACTGAAAGCTGTTGCTAGCCAGCCCCCTTCCTTGGAAGCGCTTTCACAGGCGCAGCAACACTGGGGCTTTGCGCTTCTCTACCCACCAAACGTCACGGTCATTCTCTTTCCGTCTCGTAGACACGAGCTGAGAAATTGCAAACGTCGAGCAATTGCTCAGAGATGAAAAGTGCCAGCACTGAAAGCTCTTGCTAGCCAGCACCCTTCCTTGCAAGCGCTTATGTAGCCCTAAGAACACTGGGGCTCTGGGCTTCTCTAGCCATCTAAACTTCTGCTCATCCTCTCGCGCAGTCTAAAGAGAGCTCAGGTGAGAAATTGCAAACGTCGAGCAATTGCTCAGAGATGAAAAGTGCCAGCACTGAAAGCTGTTGCTAGCCAGCACCCTTCCTTGGAAGCGCTTTCACAGGCGCAGCAACACTGGGGCTTTGCGCTTCTCTAACCACCAAACGTCACGGTCACTATCTCTCCGTCTCGTAGACACGAGCTGAGAAATTGCAAACGTCGAGCAATTGCTCAGAGATGAAAAGTGCCAGCACTGAAAGATGTTGCTAGCCAGCACCCTTCTTTGGAAGTGCTTTTGTAGCCCTAAGAACAGTGGGGCTCTGTGCTTCTCTAGCCACCTCATCTTCTGCTCATCCTCTCGCGCAGTCTAAAGAGCGCTCAGGTGAGAAATTGCAAACGTTGAGCAATTGCTCAGAGATGAAAAGTGCCAGCAGTGAAAGCTGTTGCTAGCCAGCCCCCTTCCTTGGAAGTGCTTTTGTAGGCCTAAGAACTCTGGGTCTCTGTGCTTCTCTAGCCACCTCATCTTCTGCTCATCCTCTCGCGCAGTCTAAAGAGAGCTCAGGTGAGAAATTGCAAACGTTAAGCAATTGCTCAGAGATGAAAAGTGCCAGCACTGAAAGCTGTTGCTAGCCAGCACCCTTCCTTGAAAGCGCCGTCACAGGCGCAGCAACACTGGGGCTTTGCTCTTCTCTACCCACCAAACGTCACGGTCACTATCTCTCCGTCTCGTAGACACGAGCTGAGAAATTGCAAACGTCGAGCAATTGCTCAGAGATGAAAAGTGCCAGCACTGAAAGCTCTTGCTAGCCAGCCCCCTTCCTTGGAAGCGCTTTTGTAGCCCTAAGAACAGTGGAGCTCTGGGCTTCTCTAGCCATCTAAACTTCTGCTCATCCTCTCACGCAGTCTAAAGAGAGCTCAGGTGAGAAATTGCAAACGTCGAACAATTGCTCACAGATGAAAAGTGCCAGCACTGAAAGATGTTGCTAGCCAGCACCCTTCCTTGGAAGCGCTTTTGTAGCCCTAAGAACACTGGGGCTCTGGCCTTCTCTAGCCACCTCATCTTCTGCTCATCCTCTCGCGCAGTCTAAAGAGAGCTCAGGTGAGAAATTGCAAACGTCGAGCAATTGCTCAGAGATGAAAAGTGCCAGCACTGAAAGATGTTGCTAGCCAGCACCCTTCCTTGGAAGCGCTTTTGTAGCCCTAAGAACAGTGGAGCTCTGGGCTTCTCTAGCCATCTAAACTTCTGCTCATCCTCTCTCGCAGTCTAAAGAGAGCTCAGCTGAGAAATTGCAAACGTCGAGCAATTGCTCAGAGATGAAAAGTGCCAGCACTGAAAGCTGTTGCTAGCCAGCCACCTTCCTTGGAAGCGCTTTCACAGGCGCAGCAACACTGGGGCTTTGCGCTTCTCTAACCACCAAACGTCACGGTCATTCTCTTTCGGTCTCGTAGACACGAGCTGAGAAATTGCAAACGTCGAGCAATTGCTCAGAGAGGAAAAGTGCCAGCACTGAAAGCTGTTGCTAGCCAGCACCCTTCCTTGCAAGCGCTTTTGTAGCCCTAAGAACAGTGGGGCTCTGTGCTTCTCTAGCCACCTCATCTTCTGCTCATCCTCTCGCGCAGTCTAAAGAGCGCTCAGGTGACAAATTGGAAACGTCGAGCAATTGCTGAGAGATGAAAAGTGCCAGCACTGAAAGCTGTTGCTAGCCAGCCCCCTTCCTTGGAAGCGCTTTCACAGGTGCAGCAACACTGGGGCTTTGCGCTTCTCTACCCACCAAACGTCACGGTCACTATCTCTCCGTCTCGTAGACACGAGCTGAGAAATTGCAAACGTCGAGCAATTGGTCACAGATGAAAAGTGCCAGCACTGAAAGCTCTTGCTAGCCAGCACCCTTCCTTGGAAGCGCTTTTGTAACCCTAAGAACAGTGGGGCTCTGGGCTTCTCTAGCCATGTAAACTTCTGCTCATCCTCTCGCGCAGTCTAAAGAGAGCTCAGGTGAGAAATTGCAAAAGTCGAGCAATTGCTGAGAGATGAAAAGTGCCAGCACTGAAAGATGTTGCTAGCCAGCACCCTTCCTTGGAAGCGCTTTCACAGGCGCAGCAACACTGGGGCTTTGCGCTTCTCTACCCACCAAACGTCACGGTCATTCTCTTTCCGTCTCGTAGACACGAGCTGAGAAATTGCAAACGTCGAGCAATTGCTCAGAGATGAAAAGTGCCAGCACTGAAAGCTCTTGCTAGCCAGCACCCTTCCTTGGAAGCGCTTATGTAGCCCTAAGAACAGTGGGGCTCTGGGCTTCTCTAGCCATCTCATCTTCTGCTCATCCTCTCGCGCAGTCTAAAGAGAGCTCAGGTGAGAAATTGCAAACGTCGAGCAATTGCTGAGAGAGGAAAAGTGCCAGCACTGAAAGCTGTTGCTAGCCAGCACCCTTCCTTGGAAGCGCTTTCACAGGCGCAGCAACACTGGGGCTTTGCGCTTCTCTAACCACCAAACGTCACGGTCATTCTCTTTCCGTCTCGTAGACACGAGCTGAGAAATTGCAAACGTCGAGCAATTGCTCAGAGATGAAAAGTGCCAGCACTGAAAGCTCTTGCTAGCCAGCACCCTTCCTTGGAAGCGCTTATGTAGCCCTAAGAACAGTGGGGCTCTGGGCTTCTCTAGCCATCTCATCTTCTGCTCATCCTCTCGCGCAGTCTAAAGAGAGCTCAGGTGAGAAATTGCAAACGTCGAGCAATTGCTGAGAGATGAAAAGTGCCAGCACTGAAAGCTCTTGCTAGCCAGCACCCTTCC
Organism: Sarcoramphus papa; assembly: GCA_037962945.1. Taxonomy (NCBI): domain Eukaryota; kingdom Metazoa; phylum Chordata; class Aves; order Accipitriformes; family Cathartidae; genus Sarcoramphus; species Sarcoramphus papa. The sequence continues at coordinate 26,253,422 of CM075590.1, read as the reverse complement.
TTGGAAGCGCTTTCACAGGTGCAGCAACACTGGGGCTTTGCACTTCTCTACCCACCAAACATCACGGTCACTATCTCTCCGTCTCGTAGACACGAGCTGAGAAATTGCAAACGTCGAGCAATTGCTCAGAGATGAAAAGTGCCAGCACTGAAAGCTCTTGCTAGCCAGCACCCTTCCTTGGAAGCGCTTTTGTAGCCCTAAGAACACTGGGGCTCTGGCCTTCTCTAGCCACCTCATCTTCTGCTCATCCTCTCGCGCAGTCTAAAGAGAGCTCAGGTGAGAAATTGCAAACGTCGAGCAATTGCTCAGAGAGGAAAAGTGCCAGCACTGAAAGCTGTTGCTAGCCAGCACCCTTCCTTGGAAGCGCTTTCACAGGCGCAGCAACACTGGGGCTTTGCGCTTCTCTAACCACCAAATGTCACGGTCATTCTCTTTCCGTCTCGTAGACACGAGCTGAGAAAGTGCAAACGTTGAGCAATTGCTCAGAGATGAAAAGTGCCAGCACTGAAAGCTGTTGCTAGCCAGCCCACTTCCTTGGAAGCGCTTTTGTAGCCCTAAGAACAATGGGGCTCTGGGCTTCTCTAGCCATCTCATCTTCTGCTCATCCTCTCGCGCAGTCTAAAGAGAGCTCAGGTGAGAAATGGCAAACGTCCAGCAATTGCTCAGAGATGAAAAGTGCCAGCACTGAAAGATGTTGCTAGCCAGCCCCCTTCCTTGGAAGCGCTTTCACAGGCGCAGCAACACTGGGGCTTTGCGCTTCTCTACCCACCAAACGTCACGGTCATTCTCTTTCGGTCTTGTAGACACGAGCTGAGAAATTGCAAACGTCGAGCAATTGCTCAGAGATGAAAAGTGCCAGCACTGAAAGCTGTTGCTAGCCAGCACCCTTCCTTGGAAGCGCTTTTGAAGCCCTAAGAACACTGGGGCTCTGGCCTTCTCTAGCCACCTCATCTTCTGCTCATCCTCTCGCGCAGTCTAAAGAGCGCTCAGGTGAGAAAGTGCAAACGTCGAGCAATTGCTCAGAGATGAAAAGTGCCAGCACTGAAAGCTCTTGCTAGCCAGCCCCCTTCCTTGGAAGCGCTTTTGTAGCCCTAAGAACACTGGGGCTCTGGCCTTCTCTAGCCATCTAAACTTCTGCTCATCCTCTCACGCAGTCTAAAGAGAGCTCAGGTGAGAAATTGCAAACGTCGAGCAATTGCTCAGAGATGAAAAGTGCCAGCACTGAAAGCTGTTGCTAGCCAGCACCCTTCCTTGGAAGCGCTTTCACAGGCGCAGCAACACTGGGGCTTTGCGCTTCTCTACCCACCAAACGTCACGGTCATTCTCTTTCTGTCTCGTAGACACGAGCTGAGAAATTGCAAATGTCGAGCAATTGCTCAGAGATGAAAAGAGCCAGCACTGAAAGCTGTTGCTAGCCAGCACCCTTCCTTGGAAGCGCTTTTGTAGCCCTAAGAACACTGGGGCTCTGGGCTTCTCTAGCCACCTCATCTTCTGCTCATCCTCTCGCGCAGTCTAAAGAGCGCTCAGGTGAGAAATTGCAAACGTCGAGCAATTGCTCAGAGATGAAAAGTGCCAGCACTGAAAGCTGTTGCTAGCCAGCCCCCTTCCTTGGAAGCGCTTTCACAGGTGCAGCAACACTGGGGCTTTGCGCTTCTCTACCCACCAAACGTCACGGTCACTATCTCTCCGTCTCGTAGACACGAGCTGAGAAATTGCAAACGTCGAGCAATTGCTCAGAGATGAAAAGTGCCAGCACTGAAAGCTCTTGCTAGCCAGCACCCTTCCTTGCAAGCGCTTTTGTAACCCTAAGAACACTGGGGCTCTGGGCTTCTCTAGCCACCTCATCTTCTGCTCATCCTCTCGCGCAGTCTAAAGAGAGCTCAGGTGAGAAATTGGAAACGTCGAGCAATTGCTCAGAGATGAAAAGTGCCAGCACTGAAAGCTGTTGCTAGCCAGCCCCCTTCCTTGGAAGCGCTTTCACAGGTGCAGCAACACTGGGGCTTTGCGCTTCTCTACCCACCAAACGTCACGGTCATTCTCTTTCCGTCTCGTAGACACGAGCTGAGAAAGTGCAAACGTCGAGCAATTGGTCAGAGATGAAAAGTGCCAGCACTGAAAGCTGTTGCTAGCCAGCCCCCTTCCTTGGAAGCGCTTTTGTAGCCCTAAGAACAGTGGAGCTCTGGGCTTCTCTAGCCACCTCATCTTCTGCTCATCCTCTCGCGCACTCTAAAGAGAGCTCAGGTGAGAAATTGCAAACGTTAAGCAATTGCTCAGAGATGAAAAGTGCCAGCACTGAAAGCTGTTGCTAGCCAGCACCCTTCCTTGGAAGCGCTTTCACAGGCGCAGCAACACTGGGGCTTTGCGCTTCTCTAACCACCAAACGTCACGGTCATTCTCTTTCCGTCTCGTAGACACGAGCTGAGAAAGTGCAAACGTCGAGCAATTGCTCAGAGATGAAAAGTGCCAGCACTGAAAGCTCTTGCTAGCCAGCACCCTTCCTTGGAAGTGCTTTCACAGGCGCAGCAACACTGGGGCTTTGCGCTTCTCTAGCCACCAGATGTCACGGTCACTATCTCTCCGTCTCGTAGACACGAGCTGAGAAATTGCAAACGTCGAGCAATTGCTCAGAGATGAAAAGTGCCAGCACTGAAAGCTGTTGCTAGCCAGCCCCCTTCCTTGGAAGCGCTTTTGTAGCCCTAAGAACACTGGGGCTCTGGCCTTCTCTAGCCACCTTATCTTCTGCTCATCCTCTCGCGCAGTCTAAAGAGCGCTCAGGTGAGAAATTGCAAACGTCGAGCAATTGCTCAGAGATGAAAAGTGCCAGCACTGAAAGCTGTTGCCAGCCAGCACCCTTCCTTGGAAGCGCTTTCACAGGCACAGCAACACTGGGGCTTTGCGCTTCTCTACCCACCAAACGTCACGGTCACTATCTCTACGTCTCGTAGACACGAGCTGAGAAATTGCAAACGTCGAGCAATTGCTCAGAGATGAAAAGTGCCAGCACTGAAAGCTCTTGCTAGCCAGCACCCTTCCTTGGAAGCGCTTTTGTAGCCCTAAGAACACTGGGGCTCTGGCCTTCTCTAGCCACCTCATCTTCTGCTCATCCTCTCGCGCAGTCTAAAGAGAGCTCAGGTGAGAAATTGCAAACGTCGAGCAATTGCTCAGAGATGAAAAGTGCCAGCACTGAAAGCTGTTGCTAGCCAGCCCCCTTCCTTGGAAGCGCTTTCACAGGCGCAGCAACACTGGGGCTTTGCGCTTCTCTAACCACCAAACGTCACGGTCACTATCTCTCCGTCTCGTAGACACAAGTTGAGAAAGTGAAAACGTTGAGCAATTGCTCAGAGATGAAAAGTGCCAGCACTGAAAGCTGTTGCTAGCCAGCCCCCTTCCTTGGAAGCGCTTTTGTACCCCTAAGAACAATGGGGCTCTGGGCTTCTCTAGCCACCTCATCTTCTGCTCATCCTCTCGCGCAGTCTAAAGAGAGCTCAGGTGAGAAATTGCAAACGTCGAGCAATTGCTGAGAGATGAAAAGTGCCAGCACTGAAAGCTGTTGCTAGCCAGCCCCCTTCCTTGGAAGCGCTTTCACAGGCGCAGCAACACTGGGGCTTTGCGCTTCTCTACCCACCAAACGTCACGGTCATTCTCTTTCCGTCTCGTAGACACGAGCTGAGAAATTGCAAACGTCGAGCAATTGCTCAGAGATGAAAAGTGCCAGCACTGAAAGCTCTTGCTAGCCAGCACCCTTCCTTGCAAGCGCTTATGTAGCCCTAAGAACACTGGGGCTCTGGGCTTCTCTAGCCATCTCATCTTCTGCTCATCCTCTCGCGCAGTCTAAAGAGAGCTCAGGTGAGAAATTGCAAACGTCGAGCAATTGCTCAGAGATGAAAAGTGCCAGCACTGAAAGCTGTTGCTAGCCAGCACCCTTCCTTGGAAGCGCTTTCACAGGCGCAGCAACACTGGGGCTTTGCGCTTCTCTAACCACCAAACGTCACGGTCACTATCTCTCCGTCTCGTAGACACGAGCTGAGAAATTGCAAACGTCGAGCAATTGCTCAGAGATGAAAAGTGCCAGCACTGAAAGATGTTGCTAGCCAGCACCCTTCCTTGCAAGCGCTTTTGTAGCCCTAAGAACAGTGGGGCTCTGTGCTTCTCTAGCCACCTCATCTTCTGCTCATCCTCTCGCGCAGTCTAAAGAGAGCTCAGGTGAGAAATTGCAAACGTCGAGCAATTGCTGAGAGATGAAAAGTGCCAGCACTGAAAGCTGTTGCTAGCCAGCACCCTTCCTTGGAAGCGCTTTCACAGGCGCAGCAACACTGGGGCTTTGCGCTTCTCTAACCACCAAACGTCACGGTCATTCTCTTTCCGTCTCGTAGACACGAGCTGAGAAATTGCAAACGTCGAGCAATTGCTCAGAGATGAAAAGTGCCAGCACTGAAAGCTCTTGCTAGCCAGCACCCTTCCTTGGAAGCGCTTATGTAGCCCTAAGAACAGTGGGGCTCTGGGCTTCTCTAGCCATCTCATCTTCTGCTCATCCTCTCGCGCAGTCTAAAGAGAGCTCAGGTGAGAAATTGCAAACGTCGAGCAATTGCTGAGAGATGAAAAGTGCCAGCACTGAAAGCTCTTGCTAGCCAGCACCCTTCCTTGGAAGCGCTTTCACAGGTGCAGCAACACTGGGGCTTTGCACTTCTCTACCCACCAAACATCACGGTCACTATCTCTCCGTCTCGTAGACACGAGCTGAGAAATTGCAAACGTCGAGCAATTGCTGAGAGATGAAAAGTGCCAGCACTGAAAGCTCTTGCTAGCCAGCACCCTTCCTTGGAAGCGCTTTCACAGGCGCAGCAACACTGGGGCTTTGCGCTTCTCTACCCACCAAACGTCACGGTCATTCTCTTTCGGTCTTGTAGACACGAGCTGAGAAATTGCAAACGTCGAGCAATTGCTCAGAGATGAAAAGTGCCAGCACTGAAAGCTGTTGCTAGCCAGCACCCTTCCTTGGAAGCGCTTTTGTAGCCCTAAGAACACTGGGGCTCTGGCCTTCTCTAGCCACCTCATCTTCTGCTCATCCTCTCGCGCAGTCTAAAGAGCGCTCAGGTGAGAAAGTGCAAACGTCGAGCAATTGCTCAGAGATGAAAAGTGCCAGCACTGAAAGCTCTTGCTAGCCAGCCCCCTTCCTTGGAAGCGCTTTTGTAGCCCTAAGAACACTGGGGCTCTGGCCTTCTCTAGCCATCTAAACTTCTGCTCATCCTCTCACGCAGTCTAAAGAGAGCTCAGGTGAGAAATTGCAAACGTCGAGCAATTGCTCAGAGATGAAAAGTGCCAGCACTGAAAGCTGTTGCTAGCCAGCACCCTTCCTTGGAAGCGCTTTCACAGGCGCAGCAACACTGGGGCTTTGCGCTTCTCTAACCACCAAACGTCACGGTCATTCTCTTTCTGTCTCGTAGACACGAGCTGAGAAATTGCAAATGTCGAGCAATTGCTCAGAGATGAAAAGAGCCAGCACTGAAAGCTGTTGCTAGCCAGCACCCTTCCTTGGAAGCGCTTTTGTAGCCCTAAGAACACTGGGGCTCTGGGCTTCTCTAGCCACCTCATCTTCTGCTCATCCTCTCGCGCAGTCTAAAGAGCGCTCAGGTGAGAAATTGCAAACGTCGAGCAATTGCTCAGAGATGAAAAGTGCCAGCACTGAAAGCTGTTGCTAGCCAGCCCCCTTCCTTGGAAGCGCTTTCACAGGTGCAGCAACACTGGGGCTTTGCGCTTCTCTACCCACCAAACGTCACGGTCACTATCTCTCCGTCTCGTAGACACGAGCTGAGAAATTGCAAACGTCGAGCAATTGCTCAGAGATGAAAAGTGCCAGCACTGAAAGCTCTTGCTAGCCAGCACCCTTCCTTGCAAGCGCTTTTGTAACCCTAAGAACACTGGGGCTCTGGCCTTCTCTAGCCACCTCATCTTCTGCTCATCCTCTCGCGCAGTCTAAAGAGAGCTCAGGTGAGAAATTGGAAACGTCGAGCAATTGCTCAGAGATGAAAAGTGCCAGCACTGAAAGCTGTTGCTAGCCAGCCCCCTTCCTTGGAAGCGCTTTCACAGGTGCAGCAACACTGGGGCTTTGCGCTTCTCTACCCACCAAACGTCACGGTCATTCTCTTTCCGTCTCGTAGACACGAGCTGAGAAAGTGCAAACGTCGAGCAATTGGTCAGAGATGAAAAGTGCCAGCACTGAAAGCTGTTGCTAGCCAGCCCCCTTCCTTGGAAGCGCTTTTGTAGCCCTAAGAACAGTGGAGCTCTGGGCTTCTCTAGCCACCTCATCTTCTGCTCATCCTCTCGCGCACTCTAAAGAGAGCTCAGGTGAGAAATTGCAAACGTTAAGCAATTGCTCAGAGATGAAAAGTGCCAGCACTGAAAGCTGTTGCTAGCCAGCACCCTTCCTTGGAAGCGCTTTCACAGGCGCAGCAACACTGGGGCTTTGCGCTTCTCTAACCACCAAACGTCACGGTCATTCTCTTTCCGTCTCGTAGACACGAGCTGAGAAAGTGCAAACGTCGAGCAATTGCTCAGAGATGAAAAGTGCCAGCACTGAAAGCTCTTGCTAGCCAGCACCCTTCCTTGGAAGCGCTTATGTAGCCCTAAGAACAGTGGGGCTCTGGGCTTCTCTAGCCATCTAAACTTCTGCTCATCCTCTCGCGCAGTCTAAAGAGAGCTCAGGTGAGAAATTGCAAACGTTGAGCAATTGCTCAGAGATGAAAAGTGCCAGCACTGAAAGCTGTTGCTAGCCAGCACCCTTCCTTGGAAGCGCTTTCACAGGCGCAGAAACACTGGGGCTTTGCGCTTCTCTAACCACCAAACGTCACGGTCATTCTCTTTCCGTCTCGTAGACACGAGCTGAGAAATTGCAAACGTTGAGCAATTGCTCAGAGATGAAAAGTGCCAGCACTGAAAGCTGTTGCTAGCCAGCCCCCTTCCTTGGAAGCGCTTTTGTAGCCCTAAGAACACTGGGGCTCTGGCCTTCTCTAGCCACCTTATCTTCTGCTCATCCTCTCGCGCAGTCTAAAGAGCGCTCAGGTGAGAAATTGCAAACGTCGAGCAATTGCTCAGAGATGAAAAGTGCCAGCACTGAAAGCTGTTGCCAGCCAGCACCCTTCCTTGGAAGCGCTTTCACAGGCACAGCAACACTGGGGCTTTGCGCTTCTCTACCCACCAAACGTCACGGTCACTATCTCTACGTCTCGTAGACACGAGCTGAGAAATTGCAAACGTCGAGCAATTGCTCAGAGATGAAAAGTGCCAGCACTGAAAGCTCTTGCTAGCCAGCACCCTTCCTTGGAAGCGCTTTTGTAGCCCTAAGAACACTGGGGCTCTGGGCTTCTCTAGCCACCTAATCTTCTGCTCATCCTCTCGCGCAGTCTAAAGAGAGCTCAGGTGAGAAATTGCAAACGTTGAGCAATTGCTCAGAGATGAAAAGTGCCAGCACTGAAAGCTGTTGCTAGCCAGCACCCTTCCTTGGAAGCGCTTTCACAGGCGCAGAAACACTGGGGCTTTGCGCTTCTCTAACCACCAAACGTCACGGTCATTCTCTTTCCGTCTCGTAGACACGAGCTGAGAAATTGCAAACGTTGAGCAATTGCTCAGAGATGAAAAGTGCCAGCACTGAAAGCTGTTGCTAGCCAGCCCCCTTCCTTGGAAGCGCTTTTGTAGCCCTAAGAACACTGGGGCTCTGGCCTTCTCTAGCCACCTTATCTTCTGCTCATCCTCTCGCGCAGTCTAAAGAGCGCTCAGGTGAGAAATTGCAAACGTCGAGCAATTGCTCAGAGATGAAAAGTGCCAGCACTGAAAGCTGTTGCCAGCCAGCACCCTTCCTTGGAAGCGCTTTCACAGGCACAGCAACACTGGGGCTTTGCGCTTCTCTACCCACCAAACGTCACGGTCACTATCTCTACGTCTCGTAGACACGAGCTGAGAAATTGCAAACGTCGAGCAATTGCTCAGAGATGAAAAGTGCCAGCACTGAAAGCTCTTGCTAGCCAGCACCCTTCCTTGGAAGCGCTTTTGTAGCCCTAAGAACACTGGGGCTCTGGCCTTCTCTAGCCACCTCATCTTCTGCTCATCCTCTCGCGCAGTCTAAAGAGAGCTCAGGTGAGAAATTGCAAACGTCGAGCAATTGCTCAGAGATGAAAAGTGCCAGCACTGAAAGCTGTTGCTAGCCAGCCCCCTTCCTTGGAAGCGCTTTCACAGGCGCAGCAACACTGGGGCTTTGCGCTTCTCTAACCACCAAACGTCACGGTCACTATCTCTCCGTCTCGTAGACACAAGTTGAGAAAGTGCAAACGTTGAGCAATTGCTCAGAGATGAAAAGTGCCAGCACTGAAAGATGTTGCTAGCCAGCCCCCTTCCTTGGAAGCGCTTTTGTACCCCTAAGAACAATGGGGCTCTGGGCTTCTCTAGCCACCTCATCTTCTGCTCATCCTCTCGCGCAGTCTAAAGAGAGCTCAGGTGAGAAATTGCAAACGTCGAGCAATTGCTGAGAGATGAAAAGTGCCAGCACTGAAAGCTGTTGCTAGCCAGCCCCCTTCCTTGGAAGCGCTTTCACAGGCGCAGCAACACTGGGGCTTTGCGCTTCTCTACCCACCAAACGTCACGGTCATTCTCTTTCCGTCTCGTAGACACGAGCTGAGAAATTGCAAACGTCGAGCAATTGCTCAGAGATGAAAAGTGCCAGCACTGAAAGCTCTTGCTAGCCAGCACCCTTCCTTGCAAGCGCTTATGTAGCCCTAAGAACACTGGGGCTCTGGGCTTCTCTAGCCATCTAAACTTCTGCTCATCCTCTCGCGCAGTCTAAAGAGAGTTCAGGTGAGAAATTGCAAACGTCGAGCAATTGCTCAGAGATGAAAAGTGCCAGCACTGAAAGCTGTTGCTAGCCAGCACCCTTCCTTGGAAGCGCTTTCACAGGCGCAGCAACACTGGGGCTTTGCGCTTCTCTAACCACCAAACGTCACGGTCACTATCTCTCCGTCTCGTAGACACGAGCTGAGAAATTGCAAACGTCGAGCAATTGCTCAGAGATGAAAAGTGCCAGCACTGAAAGATGTTGCTAGCCAGCACCCTTCTTTGGAAGTGCTTTTGTAGCCCTAAGAACAGTGGGGCTCTGTGCTTCTCTAGCCACCTCATCTTCTGCTCATCCTCTCGCGCAGTCTAAAGAGCGCTCAGGTGAGAAATTGCAAACGTTGAGCAATTGCTCAGAGATGAAAAGTGCCAGCAGTGAAAGCTGTTGCTAGCCAGCCCCCTTCCTTGGAAGTGCTTTTGTAGGCCTAAGAACTCTGGGTCTCTGTGCTTCTCTAGCCACCTCATCTTCTGCTCATCCTCTCGCGCAGTCTAAAGAGAGCTCAGGTGAGAAATTGCAAACGTTAAGCAATTGCTCAGAGATGAAAAGTGCCAGCACTGAAAGCTGTTGCTAGCCAGCACCCTTCCTTGAAAGCGCCGTCACAGGCGCAGCAACACTGGGGCTTTGCTCTTCTCTACCCACCAAACGTCACGGTCACTATCTCTCCGTCTCGTAGACACGAGCTGAGAAATTGCAAACGTCGAGCAATTGCTCAGAGATGAAAAGTGCCAGCACTGAAAGCTCTTGCTAGCCAGCCCCCTTCCTTGGAAGCGCTTTTGTAGCCCTAAGAACAGTGGAGCTCTGGGCTTCTCTAGCCATCTAAACTTCTGCTCATCCTCTCACGCAGTCTAAAGAGAGCTCAGGTGAGAAATTGCAAACGTCGAACAATTGCTCACAGATGAAAAGTGCCAGCACTGAAAGCTGTTGCTAGCCAGCACCCTTCCTTGGAAGCGCTTTTGTAGCCCTAAGAACACTGGGGCTCTGGCCTTCTCTAGCCACCTCATCTTCTGCTCATCCTCTCGCGCAGTCTAAAGAGAGCTCAGGTGAGAAATTGCAAACGTCGAGCAATTGCTCAGAGATGAAAAGTGCCAGCACTGAAAGATGTTGCTAGCCAGCACCCTTCCTTGGAAGCGCTTTTGTAGCCCTAAGAACAGTGGAGCTCTGGGCTTCTCTAGCCATCTAAACTTCTGCTCATCCTCTCTCGCAGTCTAAAGAGAGCTCAGCTGAGAAATTGCAAACGTCGAGCAATTGCTCAGAGATGAAAAGTGCCAGCACTGAAAGCTGTTGCTAGCCAGCCACCTTCCTTGGAAGCGCTTTCACAGGCGCAGCAACACTGGGGCTTTGCGCTTCTCTAACCACCAAACGTCACGGTCATTCTCTTTCGGTCTCGTAGACACGAGCTGAGAAATTGCAAACGTCGAGCAATTGCTCAGAGAGGAAAAGTGCCAGCACTGAAAGCTGTTGCTAGCCAGCACCCTTCCTTGCAAGCGCTTTTGTAGCCCTAAGAACAGTGGGGCTCTGTGCTTCTCTAGCCACCTCATCTTCTGCTCATCCTCTCGCGCACTCTAAAGAGCGCTCAGGTGACAAATTGGAAACGTCGAGCAATTGCTGAGAGATGAAAAGTGCCAGCACTGAAAGCTGTTGCTAGCCAGCCCCCTTCCTTGGAAGCGCTTTCACAGGTGCAGCAACACTGGGGCTTTGCGCTTCTCTACCCACCAAACGTCACGGTCACTATCTCTCCGTCTCGTAGACACGAGCTGAGAAATTGCAAACGTCGAGCAATTGGTCACAGATGAAAAGTGCCAGCACTGAAAGCTCTTGCTAGCCAGCACCCTTCCTTGGAAGCGCTTTTGTAGGCCTAAGAACACTGGGGCTCTGGGCTTCTCTAGCCATGTAAACTTCTGCTCATCCTCTCGCGCAGTCTAAAGAGAGCTCAGGTGAGAAATTGCAAAAGTCGAGCAATTGCTGAGAGATGAAAAGTGCCAGCACTGAAAGATGTTGCTAGCCAGCACCCTTCCTTGGAAGCGCTTTCACAGGCGCAGCAACACTGGGGCTTTGCGCTTCTCTACCCACCAAACGTCACGGTCATTCTCTTTCCGTCTCGTAGACACGAGCTGAGAAAGTGCAAACGTCGAGCAATTGCTCAGAGATGAAAAGTGCCAGCACTGAAAGCTCTTGCTAGCCAGCACCCTTCCTTGGAAGCGCTTATGTAGCCCTAAGAACAGTGGGGCTCTGGGCTTCTCTAGCCATCTCATCTTCTGCTCATCCTCTCGCGCAGTCTAAAGAGAGCTCAGGTGAGAAATTGCAAACGTCGAGCAATTGCTGAGAGAGGAAAAGTGCCAGCACTGAAAGCTGTTGCTAGCCAGCACCCTTCCTTGGAAGCGCTTTCACAGGCGCAGCAACACTGGGGCTTTGCGCTTCTCTAACCACCAAACGTCACGGTCATTCTCTTTCCGTCTCGTAGACACGAGCTGAGAAATTGCAAACGTCGAGCAATTGCTCAGAGATGAAAAGTGCCAGCACTGAAAGCTGTTGCTAGCCAGCACCCTTCCTTGGAAGCGCTTTTGAAGCCCTAAGAACACTGGGGCTCTGGCCTTCTCTAGCCACCTCATCTTCTGCTCATCCTCTCGCGCAGTCTAAAGAGCGCTCAGGTGAGAAAGTGCAAACATCGAGCAATTGCTCAGAGATGAAAAGTGCCAGCACTGAAAGCTCTTGCTAGCCAGCCCCCTTCCTTGGAAGCGCTTTTGTAGCCCTAAGAACACTGGGGCTCTGGCCTTCTCTAGCCATCTAAACTTCTGCTCATCCTCTCACGCAGTCTAAAGAGAGCTCAGGTGAGAAATTGCAAACGTCGAGCAATTGCTCAGAGATGAAAAGTGCCAGCACTGAAAGCTGTTGCTAGCCAGCACCCTTCCTTGGAAGCGCTTTCACAGGCGCAGCAACACTGGGGCTTTGCGCTTCTCTACCCACCAAACGTCACGGTCATTCTCTTTCTGTCTCGTAGACACGAGCTGAGAAATTGCAAATGTCGAGCAATTGCTCAGAGATGAAAAGAGCCAGCACTGAAAGCTGTTGCTAGCCAGCACCCTTCCTTGGAAGCGCTTTTGTAGCCCTAAGAACACTGGGGCTCTGGGCTTCTCTAGCCACCTCATCTTCTGCTCATCCTCTCGCGCAGTCTAAAGAGCGCTCAGGTGAGAAATTGCAAACGTCGAGCAATTGCTCAGAGATGAAAAGTGCCAGCACTGAAAGCTGTTGCTAGCCAGCCCCCTTCCTTGGAAGCGCTTTCACAGGTGCAGCAACACTGGGGCTTTGCGCTTCTCTACCCACCAAACGTCACGGTCACTATCTCTCCGTCTCGTAGACACGAGCTGAGAAATTGCAAACGTCGAGCAATTGCTCAGAGATGAAAAGTGCCAGCACTGAAAGCTCTTGCTAGCCAGCACCCTTCCTTGCAAGCGCTTTTGTAACCCTAAGAACACTGGGGCTCTGGGCTTCTCTAGCCACCTCATCTTCTGCTCATCCTCTCGCGCAGTCTAAAGAGAGCTCAGGTGAGAAATTGGAAACGTCGAGCAATTGCTCAGAGATGAAAAGTGCCAGCACTGAAAGATGTTGCTAGCCAGCCCCCTTCCTTGGAAGCGCTTTCACAGGTGCAGCAACACTGGGGCTTTGCGCTTCTCTACCCACCAAACGTCACGGTCATTCTCTTTCCGTCTCGTAGACACGAGCTGAGAAAGTGCAAACGTCGAGCAATTGCTCAGAGATGAAAAGTGCCAGCACTGAAAGCTGTTGCTAGCCAGCCCCCTTCCTTGGAAGCGCTTTTGTAGCCCTAAGAACAGTGGAGCTCTGGGCTTCTCTAGCCACCTCATCTTCTGCTCATCCTCTCGCGCACTCTAAAGAGAGCTCAGGTGAGAAATTGCAAACGTTAAGCAATTGCTCAGAGATGAAAAGTGCCAGCACTGAAAGCTGTTGCTAGCCAGCACCCTTCCTTGGAAGCGCTTTCACAGGCGCAGCAACACTGGGGCTTTGCGCTTCTCTAACCACCAAACGTCACGGTCATTCTCTTTCCGTCTCGTAGACACGAGCTGAGAAAGTGCAAACGTCGAGCAATTGCTCAGAGATGAAAAGTGCCAGCACTGAAAGCTCTTGCTAGCCAGCACCCTTCCTTGGAAGCGCTTATGTAGCCCTAAGAACAGTGGGGCTCTGGGCTTCTCTAGCCATCTCATCTTCTGCTCATCCTCTCGCGCAGTCTAAAGAGAGCTCAGGTGAGAAATTGCAAACGTTGAGCAATTGCTCAGAGATGAAAAGTGCCAGCAGTGAAAGCTGTTGCTAGCCAGCCCCCTTCCTTGGAAGCGCTTTCACAGGCGCAGCAACACTGGGGCTTTGCGCTTCTCTAACCACCAAACGTCACGGTCATTCTCTTTCCGTCTCGTAGACACGAGCTGAGAAATTGCAAACGTTGAGCAATTGCTCAGAGATGAAAAGTGCCAGCACTGAAAGCTGTTGCTAGCCAGCCCCCTTCCTTGGAAGCGCTTTTGTAGCCCTAAGAACACTGGGGCTCTGGCCTTCTCTAGCCACCTTATCTTCTGCTCATCCTCTCGCGCAGTCTAAAGAGCGCTCAGGTGAGAAATTGCAAACGTCGAGCAATTGCTCAGAGATGAAAAGTGCCAACACTGAAAGCTGTTGCTAGCCAGCACCCTTCCTTGGAAGCGCTTTCACAGGCACAGCAACACTGGGGCTTTGCGCTTCTCTACCCACCAAACGTCACGGTCACTATCTCTACGTCTCGTAGACACGAGCTGAGAAATTGCAAACGTCGAGCAATTGCTCAGAGATGAAAAGTGCCAGCACTGAAAGCTCTTGCTAGCCAGCACCCTTCCTTGGAAGCGCTTTTGTAGCCCTAAGAACACTGGGGCTCTGGCCTTCTCTAGCCACCTCATCTTCTGCTCATCCTCTCGCGCAGTCTAAAGAGAGCTCAGGTGAGAAATTGCAAACGTCGAGCAATTGCTCAGAGATGAAAAGTGCCAGCACTGAAAGCTGTTGCTAGCCAGCACCCTTCCTTGGAAGCGCTTTCACAGGCGCAGCAACACTGGGGCTTTGCGCTTCTCTAACCACCAAACGTCACGGTCACTATCTCTCCGTCTCGTAGACACAAGTTGAGAAAGTGAAAACGTTGAGCAATTGCTCAGAGATGAAAAGTGCCAGCACTGAAAGCTGTTGCTAGCCAGCCCCCTTCCTTGGAAGCGCTTTTGTACCCCTAAGAACAATGGGGCTCTGGGCTTCTCTAGCCACCTCATCTTCTGCTCATCCTCTCGCGCACTCTAAAGAGAGCTCAGGTGAGAAATTGCAAACGTCGAGCAATTGCTGAGAGATGAAAAGTGCCAGCACTGAAAGCTGTTGCTAGCCAGCCCCCTTCCTTGGAAGCGCTTTCACAGGCGCAGCAACACTGGGGCTTTGCGCTTCTCTAACCACCAAACGTCACGGTCATTCTCTTTCCGTCTCGTAGACACGAGCTGAGAAATTGCAAACGTCGAGCAATTGCTCAGAGATGAAAAGTGCCAGCACTGAAAGCTCTTGCTAGCCAGCACCCTTCCTTGCAAGCGCTTATGTAGCCCTAAGAACACTGGGGCTCTGGGCTTCTCTAGCCATCTAAACTTCTGCTCATCCTCTCGCGCAGTCTAAAGAGAGCTCAGGTGAGAAATTGCAAACGTCGAGCAATTGCTCAGAGATGAAAAGTGCCAGCACTGAAAGCTGTTGCTAGCCAGCACCCTTCCTTGGAAGCGCTTTCACAGGCGCAGCAACACTGGGGCTTTGCGCTTCTCTAACCACCAAACGTCACGGTCACTATCTCTCCGTCTCGTAGACACGAGCTGAGAAATTGCAAACGTCGAGCAATTGCTCAGAGATGAAAAGTGCCAGCACTGAAAGATGTTGCTAGCCAGCACCCTTCCTTGCAAGCGCTTTTGTAGCCCTAAGAACAGTGGGGCTCTGTGCTTCTCTAGCCATCTAAACTTCTGCTCATCCTCTCGCGCAGTCTAAAGAGAGCTCAGGTGAGAAATTGCAAACGTTGAGCAATTGCTCAGAGAGGAAAAGTGCCAGCACTGAAAGCTGTTGCTAGCCAGCACCCTTCCTTGGAAGCGCTTTCACAGGCGCAGCAACACTGGGGCTTTGCGCTTCTCTAACCACCAAACGTCACGGTCATTCTCTTTCCGTCTCGTAGACACGAGCTGAGAAATTGCAAACGTCGAGCAATTGCTCAGAGATGAAAAGTGCCAGCACTGAAAGCTCTTGCTAGCCAGCACCCTTCCTTGGAAGCGCTTATGTAGCCCTAAGAACAGTGGGGCTCTGGGCTTCTCTAGCCATCTCATCTTCTGCTCATCCTCTCGCGCAGTCTAAAGAGAGCTCAGGTGAGAAATTGCAAACGTCGAGCAATTGCTGAGAGATGAAAAGTGCCAGCACTGAAAGCTCTTGCTAGCCAGCACCCTTCCTTGGAAGCGCTTTCACAGGTGCAGCAACACTGGGGCTTTGCACTTCTCTACCCACCAAACATCACGGTCACTATCTCTCCGTCTCGTAGACACGAGCTGAGAAATTGCAAACGTCGAGCAATTGCTCAGAGATGAAAAGTGCCAGCACTGAAAGCTCTTGCTAGCCAGCACCCTTCCTTGGAAGCGCTTTTGTAGCCCTAAGAACACTGGGGCTCTGGCCTTCTCTAGCCACCTCATCTTCTGCTCATCCTCTCGCGCAGTCTAAAGAGAGCTCAGGTGAGAAATTGCAAACGTCGAGCAATTGCTCAGAGATGAAAAGTGCCAGCAGTGAAAGCTGTTGCTAGCCAGCCCCCTTCCTTGGAAGTGCTTTTGTAGGCCTAAGAACTCTGGGTCTCTGTGCTTCTCTAGCCACCTCATCTTCTGCTCATCCTCTCGCGCAGTCTAAAGAGAGCTCAGGTGAGAAATGGCAAACTTCCAGCAATTGCTCAGAGATGAAAAGTGCCAGCACTGAAAGCTCTTGCTAGCCAGCACCCTTCCTTGGAAGCGCTTTCACAGGCGCAGCAACACTGGGGCTTTGCGCTTCTCTAACCACCAAACGTCACGGTCATTCTCTTCCCGTCTCGTAGACACGAGCTGAGAAATTGCAAATATCGAGCAATTGCTCAGAGAGGAAAAGTGCCAGCACTGAAAGCTGTTGCTAGCCAGCACCCTTCCTTGGAAGCGCTTTTGTAGCCCTAAGAACTCTGGGTCTCTGTGCTTCTCTAGCCATCTAAACTTCTGCTCATCCTCTCGCGCAGTCTAAAGAGCGCTCAGGTGAGAAATTGCAAACGTCGAGCAATTGCTGAGAGATGAAAAGTGCCAGCACTGAAAGCTGTTGCTAGCCAGCACCCTTCCTTGGAAGCGCTTTCACAGGCGCAGCAACACTGGGGCTTTGCGCTTCTCTACCCACCAAACGTCACGGTCATTCTCTTTCCGTCTCGTAGACACGAGCTGAGAAAGTGCAAACGTCGAGCAATTGCTCAGAGATGAAAAGTGCCAGCACTGAAAGCTGTTGCTAGCCAGCACCCTTCCTTGGAAGCGCTTTTGTAGCCCTAAGAACAGTGGAGCTCTGGGCTTCTCTAGCCATCTCATCTTCTGCTCATCCTCTCGCGCAGTCTAAAGAGAGCTCAGGTGAGAAATTGCAAACGTCGAGCAATTGCTCAGAGATGAAAAGTGCCAGCACTGAAAGCTCTTGCTAGCCAGCCCCCTTCCTTGGAAGCGCTTTCACAGGCGCAGCAACACTGGGGCTTTGCGCTTCTCTAACCACCAAACGTCACGGTCACTATCTCTCCGTCTCGTAGACACGAGCTGAGAAATTGCAAACGTCGAGCAATTGCTCAGAGATGAAAAGTGCCAGCACTGAAAGCTGTTGCTAGCCAGCACCCTTCCTTGGAAGCGCTTTTGTAGCCCTAAGAACACTGGGGCTCTGGGCTTCTCTAGCCACCTAATCTTCTGCTCATCCTCTCGCGCAGTCTAAAGAGCGCTCAGGTGAGAAATGGCAAACGTCCAGCAATTGCTCAGAGATGAAAAGTGCCAGCACTGAAAGCTCTTCCTAGCCAGCCCCCTTCCTTGGAAGCGCTTTCACAGGCGCAGCAACACTGGGGCTTTGCGCTTCTCTACCCACCAAACGTCACGGTCATTCTCTTTCCGTCTCGTAGACACGAGCTGAGAAAGTGAAACGTTGAGCAATTGCTCAGAGATGAAAAGTGTCAGCACTGAAAGCTGTTGCTAGCCAGTCCCCTTCCTTGGAAGCGCTTTTGTAGCCCTAAGAACAGTGGAGCTGTGGGCTTCTCTAGCCATCTCATCTTCTGCTCATCCTCTCGCGCAGTCTAAAGAGAGCTCAGGTGAGAAATTGCAAACGTCGAGCAATTGCTCAGAGATGAAAAGTGCCAGCACTGAAAGCTGTTGCTAGCCAGCACCCTTCCTTGGAAGCGCTTTCACAGGCGCAGCAACACTGGGGCTTTGCGCTTCTCTAGCCACCAAACGTCACGGTCATTCTCTTTCGGTCTCGTAGACACGAGCTGAGAAATTGCAAACGTCGAGCAATTGCTCAGAGATGAAAAGTGCCAGCACTGAAAGCTGTTGGTACCCAGCCCCCTTCCTAGGAAGCGCTTTTGTAGCCCTAAGAACACTGGGGCTGTGGGCTTCTCTAGCCACCTCATCTTCTGCTCATCCTCTCGCGCAGTCTAAAGAGAGCTCAGGTGAGAAATTGCAAACGTCGAGCAATTGCTCAGAGATGAAAAGTGCCAGCACTGAAAGCTGTTGCTAGCCAGCACCCTTCCTTGGAAGCGCTTTTGTAGCCCTAAGAACAATGGGGCTTTGGGCTTCTCTAGCCACCTCATCTTCTGCTCATCCTCTCGCGCACTCTAAAGAGAGCTCAGGTGAGAAATTGCAAACGTTAAGCAATTGCTGAGAGATGAAAAGTGCCAGCACTGAAAGCTCTTGCTAGCCAGCAGCCTTCCTTGGAAGCGCTTTCACAGGCGCAGCAACACTGGGGCTTTGCGCTTCTCTAACCACCAAAGGTCACGGTCATTCTCTCTCCGTCTCGTAGACACGAGCTGAGAAATTGCAAACGTCGAGCAATTGCTCAGAGATGAAAAGTGCCAGCACTGAAAGCTGTTGCTAGCCAGCCCCCTTCCTTGGAAGCGCTTTTGTAGCCCTAAGAACAGTGGAGCTCTGGGCTTCTCTAGCCATCTCATCTTCTGCTCATCCTCTCGCGCAGTCTAAAGAGAGCTCAGGTGAGAAATTGCAAACGTCGAGCAATTGCTCAGAGATGAAAAGTGCCAGCACTGAAAGCTCTTCCTAGCCAGCCCCCTTCCTTGGAAGCGCTTTCACAGGCGCAGCAACACTGGGGCTTTGCGCTTCTCTAACCACCAAACGTCACGGTCATTCTCTTCCCGTCTCGTAGACACGAGCTGAGAAATTGCAAACGTCGAGCAATTGCTCAGAGAGGAAAAGTGCCAGCACTGAAAGCTGTTGCTAGCCAGCCCCCTTCCTTGGAAGCGCTTTTGTAGCCCTAAGAACACTGGGGCTCTGGGCTTTTCTAGCCATCTAAACTTCTGCTCATCCTCTCGCGCAGTCTAAAGAGCGCTCAGGTGAGAAATTGCAAACGTCGAGCAATTGCTGAGAGATGAAAAGTGCCAGCACTGAAAGCTGTTGCTAGCCAGCACCCTTCCTTGGAAGCGCTTTTGTAGCCCTAAGAACAGTGGGGCTCTGGGCTTCTCTAGCCATCTAAACTTCTGCTCATCCTCTCGCGCAGTCTAAAGAGAGCTCAGGTGAGACATTGCAAACGTCGAGCAATTGCTCAGAGATGAAAAGTGCCAGCACTGAAAGCTGTTGCTAGCCAGCACCCTTCCTTGGAAGCGCTTTCACAGGCGCAGCAACACTGGGGCTTTGCGCTTCTCTAACCACCAAACGTCACGGTCACTATCTCTCCGTCTCGTAGACACGAGCTGAGACATTGCAAACGTCGAGCAATTGCTCAGAGATGAAAAGTGCCAGCACTGAAAGCTCTTGCTAGCCAGCCCCCTTCCTTGGAAGCGCTTTTGTAGCCCTAAGAACACTGGGGCTCTGGGCTTCTCTAGCCACCTATACTTCTGCTCATCCTCTCGCGCATTCTAAAGAGAGCTCAGGTGAGAAATTGCAAACGTCGAGCAATTGCTCAGAGATGAAAAGTGCCAGCACTGAAAGCTCTTGCTAGCCAGCACCCTTCCTTGGAAGCGCTTTCACAGGCGCAGCAATATTGGGGCTTTGCTCTTCTCTACCCACCAAACGTCACGGTCACTTTCTCTCCGTCTCGTAGACACGAGCTGAGAAATTGCAAACGTCGAGCAATTGCTCAGAGATGAAAAGTGCCAGCACTGAAAGCTGTTGCTAGCCAGCCCCCTTCCTTGGAAGCGCTTTTGTAGCCCTAAGAACAGTGGGGCTCTGGGCTTCTCTAGCCACCTCATCTTCTGCTCATCCTCTCGCGCAGTCTAAAGAGAGCTCAGGTGTGAAATTGCAAACGTCGAGGAATTGCTCAGAGATGAAAGTGCCAGCACTGAAAGCTGTTGCTAGCCAGCAGCCTTCCTTGGAAATGCTTTTGTAGCCCTTAGAACACTGGGTCTCTGGGCTTCTCTAGCCACCTCATCTTCTGCTCATCCTCTCGCGCAGTCTAAAGAGAGCTCAGGTGAGAAATTGGAAAAGTCGAGCAATTGCTCAGAGATGAAAAGTGCCAGCACTGAAAGCTGTTGCTAGCCAGCACCCTTCCTTGGAAGTGCTTTCACAGGCGCAGCAACACTGGGGCTTTGCGCTTCTCTAGCCACCAGATGTCACGGTCACTATCTCTCCGTCTCGTAGACACGAGCTGAGAAATTGCAAACGTCGAGCAATTGCTCAGAGATGAAAAGTGCCAGCACTGAAAGCTGTTGCTAGCCAGCACCCTTCCTTGGAAGCGCTTTCACAGGCGCAGCAACACTGGGGCTTTGCGCTTCTCTAACCACCAAACGTCACGGTCACTATCTCTCCGTCTCGTAGACACGAGCTGAGAAATTGCAAACATCCAGCAATTGCTCAGAGATGAAAAGTGCCAGCACTGAAAGCTGTTGCTAGCCAGCACCCTTCCTTGGAAGCGCTTTCACAGGCGCAGCAACACTGGGGCTTTGCGCTTCTCTACCCACCAAACGACACGGTCATTCTCTTTCCGTCTCGTAGACACGAGCTGAGAAATTGCAAACGTCGAGTAATTGCTCAGAGATGAAAAGTGCCAGCACTGAAAGCTGTTGCTAGCCAGCACCCTTCCTTGGAAGCGCTTTTGTAGCCCTAAGAACTCTGGGTCTCTGTGCTTCTCTAGCCACCTCATCTTCTGCTCATCCTCTCGCGCAGTCTAAAGAGCGCTCAGGTGAGAAATTGCAAACGTCGAGCAATTGCTCAGAGATGAAAAGTGCCAGCACTGAAAGCTGTTGCTAGCCAGCACCCTTCCTTGGAAGCGCTTTCACAGGCGCAGCAACACTGGGGCTTTGCGCTTCTCTAACCACCAAACGTCACGGTCATTCTCTTTCCGTCTCGTAGACACGAGCTGAGAAAGTGCAAACGTCGAGCAATTGCTCAGAGATGAAAAGTGGCAGCACTGAAAGCTCTTGCTAGCCAGCACCCTTCCTTGGAAGCTCTTTTGTAGCCCTAAGAACAGTGGAGCTCTGGGCTTCTCTAGCCATCTCATCTTCTGCTCATCCTCTCGCGCACTCTAAAGAGAGCTCAGGTGAGAAATTGCAAACGTCGAGCAATTGCTCAGAGATGAAAAGTGCCAGCACTGAAAGCTGTTGCTAGCCAGCCCCCTTCCTTGGAAGCGCTTTCACAGGCGCAGCAACACTGGGGCTTTGCGCTTCTCTACCCACCAAATGTCACGGTCACTATCTCTCCGTCTCGTAGACACGAGCTGAGAAATTGCAAACGTCGAGCAATTGCTCAGAGATGAAAAGTGCCAGCACTGAAAGCTGTTGCTAGCCAGCACCCTTCCTTGGAAGCGCTTTTGTAACCCTAAGAACAGTGGAGCTCTGGGCTTCTCTAGCCACCTCATCTTCTGCTCATCCTCTCGCGCAGTCTAAAGAGAGCTCAGGTGAGAAATTGGAAACGTCGAGCAATTGCTCAGAGATGAAAAGTGCCAGCACTGAAAGCTGTTGCTAGCCAGCACCCTTCCTTGGAAGCGCTTTCACAGGCGCAGCAACACTGGGGCTTTGCGCTTCTCTAACCACCAAACGTCACGGTCATTCTCTTTCGGTCTCATAGACACGAGCTGAGAAATTGCAAACGTCGAGCAATTGCTCAGAGATGAAAAGTGCCAGCACTGAAAGATGTTGCTAGCCAGCCCCCTTCCTTGGAAGCGCTTTTGTAGCCCTAAGAACACTGGGGCTCTGGGCTTCTCTAGCCACCTCATCTTCTGCTCATCCTCTCGCGCAGTCTAAAGAGAGCTCAGGTGAGAAATGGCAAACGTCCAGCAATTGCTCAGAGATGAAAAGTGCCAGCACTGAAAGCTGTTGCTAGCCAGCACCCTTCCTTGGAAGCGCTTTCACAGGCGCAGCAACACTGGGGCTTTGCGCTTCTCTACCCACCAAATGTCACGGTCACTATCTCTCCGTCTCGTAGACACGAGCTGAGAAATTGCAAACGTCGAGCAATTGCTCAGAGATGAAAAGTGCCAGCACTGAAAGCTGTTGCTAGCCAGCACCCTTCCTTGGAAGCGCTTTTGTAACCCTAAGAACAGTGGAGCTCTGGGCTTCTCTAGCCACCTCATCTTCTGCTCATCCTCTCGCGCAGTCTAAAGAGAGCTCAGGTGAGAAATTGGAAACGTCGAGCAATTGCTCAGAGATGAAAAGTGCCAGCACTGAAAGCTGTTGCTAGCCAGCACCCTTCCTTGGAAGCGCTTTCACAGGCGCAGCAACACTGGGGCTTTGCGCTTCTCTAACCACCAAACGTCACGGTCATTCTCTTTCGGTCTCATAGACACGAGCTGAGAAATTGCAAACGTCGAGCAATTGCTCAGAGATGAAAAGTGCCAGCACTGAAAGATGTTGCTAGCCAGCCCCCTTCCTTGGAAGCGCTTTTGTAGCCCTAAGAACACTGGGGCTCTGGGCTTCTCTAGCCACCTCATCTTCTGCTCATCCTCTCGCGCAGTCTAAAGAGAGCTCAGGTGAGAAATGGCAAACGTCCAGCAATTGCTCAGAGATGAAAAGTGCCAGCACTGAAAGCTGTTGCTAGCCAGCACCCTTCCTTGGAAGCGCTTTCACAGGCGCAGCAACACTGGGGCTTTGCGCTTCTCTAACTACCAAACATCACGGTCATTCTCTTTCCGTCTCGTAGACACGAGCTGAGAAAGTGCAAACGTCGAGCAATTGCTCAGAGATGAAAAGTGGCAGCACTGAAAGCTCTTGCTAGCCAGCACCCTTCCTTGGAAGCGCTTTTGTAGCCCTAAGAACAGTGGAGCTCTGGGCTTCTCTAGCCATCTCATCTTCTGCTCATCCTCTCGCGCAGTCTAAAGAGAGCTCAGGTGAGAAATTGCAAACGTCGAGCAATTGCTCAGAGATGAAAAGTGCCAGCACTGAAAGCTCTTGCTAGCCAGCACCCTTCCTTGGAAGCGCTTTCACAGGCGCAGCAACACTGGGGCTTTGCGCTTCTCTAACCACCAAACGTCACGGTCATTCTCTTTCCGTCTCGTAGACACGAGCTGAGAAAGTGCAAACGTTGAGCAATTGCTCAGAGATGAAAAGTGCCAGCACTGAAAGCTGTTGCTAGCCAGCCCCCTTCCTTGGAAGCGCTTTTGTAGCCCTAAGAACTCTGGGTCTCTGTGCTTCTGTAGCCATCTCATCTTCTGCTCATCCTCTCGCGCAGTCTAAAGAGAGCTCAGGTGAGAAATTGCAAACGTCGAGCAATTGCTGAGAGATGAAAAGTGCCAGCACTGAAAGCTGTTGCTAGCCAGCCCCCTTCCTTGGAAGCGCTTTCACAGGCGCAGCAACACTGGGGCTTTGCGCTTCTCTAACCACCAAACGTCACGGTCACTATCTCTCCGTCTCGTAGACACGAGCTGAGAAATTGCAAACGTCGAGCAATTGCTCAGAGATGAAAAGTGCCAGCACTGAAAGCTGTTGCTAGCCAGCCCCCTTCCTTGGAAGCGCTTTTGTAGCCCTAAGAACACTGGGGCTCTGGGCTTCTCTAGCCACCTAATCTTCTGCTCATCCTCTCGCGCAGTCTAAAGAGAGCTCAGGTGAGAAATGGCAAACGTCCAGCAATTGCTCAGAGATGAAAAGTGCCAGCACTGAAAGCTCTTCCTAGCCAGCACCCTTCCTTGGAAGCGCTTTCACAGGCGCAGCAACACTGGGGCTTTGCGCTTCTCTAACCACCAAACGTCACGGTCATTCTCTTTCCGTCTCGTAGACACGAGCTGAGAAAGTGCAAACGTTGAGCAATTGCTCAGAGATGAAAAGTGCCAGCACTGAAAGCTGTTGCTAGCCAGCCCCCTTCCTTGCAAGCGCTTTTGTAGCCCTAAGAACAGTGGGTCTCTGTGCTTCTGTAGCCATCTCATCTTCTGCTCATCCTCTCGCGCACTCTAAAGAGAGCTCAGGTGAGAAATGGCAAACGTCGAGGAATTGCTCAGAGATGAAAAGTGCCAGCACTGAAAGCTGTTGCTAGCCAGCACCCTTCCTTGGAAGCGCTTTCACAGGCGCAGCAACACTGGGGCTTTGCGCTTCTCTAGCCACCAAACGTCACGGTCATTCTCTTTCCGTCTCTTAGACACGAGCTGAGAAAGTGAAACGTTGAGCAATTGCTCAGAGATGAAAAGTGCCAGCACTGAAAGATGTTGCTAGCCAGCCCCCTTCCTTGGAAGCGCTTTCACAGGCGCAGCAACACTGGGGCTTTGCGCTTCTCTACCCACCAAACATCACGGTCATTCTCTTTCCGTCTCGTAGACACGAGCTGAGAAATTGCAAACGTCGAGCAATTGCTCAGAGATGAAAAGTGCCAGCACTGAAAGCTGTTGCTAGCCAGCCCCCTTCCTTGGAAGCGCTTTCACAGGCGCAGCAACACTGGGGCTTTGCGCTTCTCTAACCACCAAACGTCACGGTCACTATCTCTCCGTCTCGTAGACACGAGCTGAGAAATTGCAAACGTCGAGCAATTGCTCAGAGATGAAAAGTGCCAGCACTGAAAGCTGTTGCTAGCCAGCACCCTTCCTTGGAAGCGCTTTTGTAGCCCTAAGAACACTGGGGCTCTGGGCTTTTCTAGCCATCTAAACTTCTGCTCATCCTCTCGCGCAGTCTAAAGAGAGCTCAGGTGAGAAATTGCAAACGTCGAGCAATTGGTCAGAGATGAAAAGTGCCAGCACTGAAAGCTGTTGCTAGCCAGCCCCCTTCCTTGGAAGCGCTTTTGTAGCCCTAAGAACACTGGGGCTTTGCGCTTCTCTAGCCACCAGATGTCACGGTCACTATCTCTCCGTCTCGTAGACACGAGCTGAGAAATTGCAAACGTCGAGCAATTGCTCAGAGATGAAAAGTGCCAGCACTGAAAGATGTTGCTAGCCAGCACCCTTCCTTGGAAGCGCTTTTGTAGCCCTAAGAACTCTGGGTCTCTGGGCTTCTCTAGCCACCTCATCTTCTGCTCATCCTCTCGCGCAGTCTAAAGAGAGCTCAGGTGAGAAATTGCAAACGTCGAGCAATTGCTCAGAGATGAAAAGTGCCAGCACTGAAAGCTGTTGCTAGCCAGCACCCTTCCTTGGAAGCGCTTTCACAGGTGCAGCAACACTGGGGCTTTGCGCTTCTCTAACCACCAAACGTCACGGTCATTCTCTTTCCGTCTCGTAGACACGAGCTGAGAAAGTGCAAACGTTGAGCAATTGCTCAGAGATGAAAAGTGCCAGCACTGAAAGCTGTTGCTAGCCAGCCCCCTTCCTTGGAAGCGCTTTTGTAGCCCTAAGAACAGTGGAGCTCTGGGCTTCTCTAGCCATCTCATCTTCTGCTCATCCTCTCGCGCAGTCTAAAGAGAGCTCAGGTGAGAAATTGCAAACGTCGAGCAATTGCTCAGAGATGAAAAGTGCCAGCACTGAAAGCTCTTCCTAGCCAGCCCCCTTCCTTGGAAGCGCTTTCACAGGCGCAGCAACACTGGGGCTTTGCGCTTCTCTAACCACCAAACGTCACGGTCACTATCTCTCCGTCTCGTAGACACGAGCTGAGACATTGCAAACGTCGAGCAATTGCTCAGAGATGAAAAGTGCCAGCACTGAAAGCTGTTGCTAGCCAGCCCCCTTCCTTGGAAGTGCTTTTGTAGCCCTAAGAACACTGGGGCTCTGTGCTTCTCTAGCCACCTATACTTCTGCTCATCCTCTCGCGCATTCTAAAGAGAGCTCAGGTGAGAAATTGCAAACGTCGAGCAATTGCTCAGAGATGAAAAGTGCCAGCACTGAAAGCTCTTGCTAGCCAGCACCCTTCCTTGGAAGCGCTTTCACAGGCGCAGCAATATTGGGGTTTTGCGCTTCTCTACCCACCAAACGTCACGGTCACTTTCTCTCCGTCTCGTAGAAACGAGCTGAGAAATTGCAAACGTCGAGCAATTGCTCAGAGATGAAAAGTGCCAGCACTGAAAGCTGTTGCTAGCCAGCACCCTTCCTTGGAAGTGCTTTCACAGGCGCAGCAACACTGGGGCTTTGCGCTTCTCTAGCCACCAGATGTCACGGTCACTATCTCTCCGTCTCGTAGACACGAGCTGAGAAATTGCAAACGTCGAGCAATTGCTCAGAGATGAAAAGTGCCAGCACTGAAAGCTGTTGCTAGCCAGCACCCTTCCTTGGAAGCGCTTTCACAGGCGCAGCAACACTGGGGCTTTGCGCTTCTCTAACCACCAAACGTCACGGTCACTATCTCTCCGTCTCGTAGACACGAGCTGAGAAATTGCAAACATCGAGCAATTGCTCAGAGATGAAAAGTGCCAGCACTGAAAGCTCTTGCTAGCCAGCACCCTTCCTTGGAAGCGCTTTCACAGGCGCAGCAACACTGGGGCTTTGCGCTTCTCTACCCACCAAACGTCACGGTCACTTTCTCTCCGTCTCGTAGAAACGAGCTGAGAAATTGCAAACGTCGAGCAATTGCTCAGAGATGAAAAGTGCCAGCACTGAAAGCTGTTGCTAGCCAGCCCCCTTCCTTGGAAGCGCTTTTGTAGCCCTAAGAACAGTGGGGCTCTGGGCTTCTCTAGCCACCTCATCTTCTGCTCATCCTCTCGCGCAGTCTAAAGAGAGCTCAGGTGTGAAATTGCAAACGTCGAGGAATTGCTCAGAGATGAAAGTGGCAGCACTGAAAGCTGTTGCTAGCCAGCAGCCTTCCTTGGAAATGCTTTTGTAGCCCTTAGAACACTGGGGCTCTGGGCTTCTCTAGCCACCTCATCTTCTGCTCATCCTCTCGCGCAGTCTAAAGAGAGCTCAGGTGAGAAATTGCAAACGTTGAGCAATTGCTCAGAGATGAAAAGTGCCAGCACTGAAAGCTGTTGCTAGCCAGCACCCTTCCTTGGAAGTGCTTTCACAGGCGCAGCAACACTGGGGCTTTGCGCTTCTCTAGCCACCAGATGTCACGGTCACTATCTCTCCGTCTCGTAGACACGAGCTGAGAAATTGCAAACGTCGAGCAATTGCTCAGAGATGAAAAGTGCCAGCACTGAAAGATGTTGCTAGCCAGCCCCCTTCCTTGGAAGCGCTTTTGTAGCCCTAAGAACTCTGGGTCTCTGGGCTTCTCTAGCCACCTCATCTTCTGCTCATCCTCTCGCGCAGTCTAAAGAGAGCTCAGGTGAGAAATTGCAAACGTCGAGCAATTGCTCAGAGATGAAAAGTGCCAGCACTGAAAGCTGTTGCTAGCCAGCACCCTTCCTTGGAAGCGCTTTCACAGGTGCAGCAACACTGGGGCTTTGCGCTTCTCTAACCACCAAACGTCACGGTCATTCTCTTTCCGTCTCGTAGACACGAGCTGAGAAATTGCAAACGTCGAGCAATTGCTCAGAGATGAAAAGTGCCAGCACTGAAAGCTGTTGCTAGCCAGCCCCCTTCCTTGGAAGCGCTTTTGTAGCCCTAAGAACAGTGGAGCTCTGGGCTTCTCTAGCCATCTCATCTTCTGCTCATCCTCTCGCGCAGTCTAAAGAGAGCTCAGGTGAGAAATTGCAAACGTCGAGCAATTGCTCAGAGATGAAAAGTGCCAGCACTGAAAGCTCTTCCTAGCCAGCACCCTTCCTTGGAAGCGCTTTCACAGGCGCAGCAACACTGGGGCTTTGCGCTTCTCTAACCACCAAACGTCACGGTCACTATCTCTCCGTCTCGTAGACACGAGCTGAGACATTGCAAACGTCGAGCAATTGCTTCAGAGATGAAAACTGCCAGCACTGAAAGCTCTTGCTAGCCAGCCCCCTTCCTTGGAAGCGCTTTTGTAGCCCTAAGAACACTGGGGCTCTGGGCTTCTCTAGCCACCTCATCTTCTGCTCATCCTCTCGCGCAGTCTAAAGAGCGCTCAGGTGAGAAATTGCAAACGTCGAGCAATTGCTCAGAGATGAAAAGTGCCAGCACTGAAAGCTGTTGCTAGCCAGCACCCTTCCTTGGAAGCGCTTTCACAGGCGCAGCAACACTGGGGCTTTGCGCTTCTCTAGCCACCAAACGTCACGGTCATTCTCTCTCCGTCTCGTAGACACGAGCTGAGAAATTGCAAACGTCGAGCAATTGCTCAGAGATGAAAAGTGCCAGCACTGAAAGCTGTTGCTAGCCAGCCCCCTTCCTTGGAAGCGCTTTTGTAGCCCTAAGAACAGTGGAGCTCTGGGCTTCTCTAGCCATCTCATCTTCTGCTCATCCTCTCGCGCAGTCTAAAGAGAGCTCAGGTGAGAAATTGCAAACGTCGAGCAATTGCTCAGAGATGAAAAGTGCCAGCACTGAAAGCTCTTCCTAGCCAGCCCCCTTCCTTGGAAGCGCTTTCACAGGCGCAGCAACACTGGGGCTTTGCGCTTCTCTAACCACCAAACGTCACGGTCATTCTCTTCCCGTCTCGTAGACACGAGCTGAGAAATTGCAAACGTCGAGCAATTGCTCAGAGAGGAAAAGTGCCAGCACTGAAAGCTGTTGCTAGCCAGCCCCCTTCCTTGGAAGCGCTTTTGTAGCCCTAAGAACACTGGGGCTCTGGGCTTTTCTAGCCATCTAAACTTCTGCTCATCCTCTCGCGCAGTCTAAAGAGCGCTCAGGTGAGAAATTGCAAACGTCGAGCAATTGCTGAGAGATGAAAAGTGCCAGCACTGAAAGCTGTTGCTAGCCAGCACCCTTCCTTGGAAGCGCTTTTGTAGCCCTAAGAACAGTGGGGCTCTGGGCTTCTCTAGCCATCTAAACTTCTGCTCATCCTCTCGCGCAGTCTAAAGAGAGCTCAGGTGAGACATTGCAAACGTCGAGCAATTGCTCAGAGATGAAAAGTGCCAGCACTGAAAGCTGTTGCTAGCCAGCACCCTTCCTTGGAAGCGCTTTCACAGGCGCAGCAACACTGGGGCTTTGCGCTTCTCTAACCACCAAACGTCACGGTCACTATCTCTCCGTCTCGTAGACACGAGCTGAGACATTGCAAACGTCGAGCAATTGCTCAGAGATGAAAAGTGCCAGCACTGAAAGCTCTTGCTAGCCAGCCCCCTTCCTTGGAAGCGCTTTTGTAGCCCTAAGAACACTGGGGCTCTGGGCTTCTCTAGCCACCTATACTTCTGCTCATCCTCTCGCGCATTCTAAAGAGAGCTCAGGTGAGAAATTGCAAACGTCGAGCAATTGCTCAGAGATGAAAAGTGCCAGCACTGAAAGCTCTTGCTAGCCAGCACCCTTCCTTGGAAGCGCTTTCACAGGCGCAGCAATATTGGGGCTTTGCTCTTCTCTACCCACCAAACGTCACGGTCACTTTCTCTCCGTCTCGTAGACACGAGCTGAGAAATTGCAAACGTCGAGCAATTGCTCAGAGATGAAAAGTGCCAGCACTGAAAGCTGTTGCTAGCCAGCCCCCTTCCTTGGAAGCGCTTTTGTAGCCCTAAGAACAGTGGGGCTCTGGGCTTCTCTAGCCACCTCATCTTCTGCTCATCCTCTCGCGCAGTCTAAAGAGAGCTCAGGTGTGAAATTGCAAACGTCGAGGAATTGCTCAGAGATGAAAGTGCCAGCACTGAAAGCTGTTGCTAGCCAGCAGCCTTCCTTGGAAATGCTTTTGTAGCCCTTAGAACACTGGGTCTCTGGGCTTCTCTAGCCACCTCATCTTCTGCTCATCCTCTCGCGCAGTCTAAAGAGAGCTCAGGTGAGAAATTGGAAAAGTCGAGCAATTGCTCAGAGATGAAAAGTGCCAGCACTGAAAGCTGTTGCTAGCCAGCACCCTTCCTTGGAAGTGCTTTCACAGGCGCAGCAACACTGGGGCTTTGCGCTTCTCTAGCCACCAGATGTCACGGTCACTATCTCTCCGTCTCGTAGACACGAGCTGAGAAATTGCAAACGTCGAGCAATTGCTCAGAGATGAAAAGTGCCAGCACTGAAAGCTGTTGCTAGCCAGCACCCTTCCTTGGAAGCGCTTTCACAGGCGCAGCAACACTGGGGCTTTGCGCTTCTCTAACCACCAAACGTCACGGTCACTATCTCTCCGTCTCGTAGACACGAGCTGAGAAATTGCAAACATCCAGCAATTGCTCAGAGATGAAAAGTGCCAGCACTGAAAGCTGTTGCTAGCCAGCACCCTTCCTTGGAAGCGCTTTCACAGGCGCAGCAACACTGGGGCTTTGCGCTTCTCTACCCACCAAACGACACGGTCATTCTCTTTCCGTCTCGTAGACACGAGCTGAGAAATTGCAAACGTCGAGTAATTGCTCAGAGATGAAAAGTGCCAGCACTGAAAGCTGTTGCTAGCCAGCACCCTTCCTTGGAAGCGCTTTTGTAGCCCTAAGAACTCTGGGTCTCTGTGCTTCTCTAGCCACCTCATCTTCTGCTCATCCTCTCGCGCAGTCTAAAGAGCGCTCAGGTGAGAAATTGGAAACGTCGAGCAATTGCTCAGAGATGAAAAGTGCCAGCACTGAAAGCTGTTGCTAGCCAGCACCCTTCCTTGGAAGCGCTTTCACAGGCGCAGCAACACTGGGGCTTTGCGCTTCTCTACCCAGCAAACGTCACGGTCATTGTCTTTCCGTCTCGTAGACACGAGCTGAGAAAGTGCAAACGTCGAGCAATTGCTCAGAGATGAAAAGTGGCAGCACTGAAAGCTCTTGCTAGCCAGCACCCTTCCTTGGAAGCTCTTTTGTAGCCCTAAGAACACTGGGGCTCTGGGCTTCTCTAGCCATCTCATCTTCTGCTCATCCTCTCGCGCACTCTAAAGAGAGCTCAGGTGAGAAATTGCAAACGTCGAGCAATTGCTCAGAGATGAAAAGTGCCAGCACTGAAAGCTGTTGCTAGCCAGCCCCCTTCCTTGGAAGCGCTTTCACAGGCGCAGCAACACTGGGGCTTTGCGCTTCTCTACCCACCAAATGTCACGGTCACTATCTCTCCGTCTCGTAGACACGAGCTGAGAAATTGCAAACGTCGAGCAATTGCTCAGAGACGAAAAGTGCCAGCACTGAAAGCTGTTGCTAGCCAGCACCCTTCCTTGGAAGCGCTTTTGTAACCCTAAGAACAGTGGAGCTCTGGGCTTCTCTAGCCACCTCATCTTCTGCTCATCCTCTCGCGCAGTCTAAAGAGAGCTCAGGTGAGAAATTGGAAACGTCGAGCAATTGCTCAGAGATGAAAAGTGCCAGCACTGAAAGCTGTTGCTAGCCAGCACCCTTCCTTGGAAGCGCTTTCACAGGCGCAGCAACACTGGGGCTTTGCGCTTCTCTAACCACCAAACGTCACGGTCATTCTCTTTCGGTCTCATAGACACGAGCTGAGA
Source organism: Sarcoramphus papa (assembly GCA_037962945.1). Classification (NCBI taxonomy): domain Eukaryota; kingdom Metazoa; phylum Chordata; class Aves; order Accipitriformes; family Cathartidae; genus Sarcoramphus; species Sarcoramphus papa. The sequence goes on along the minus strand of CM075590.1, from coordinate 26,222,619 downwards.
AATTGCAAACGTCGAGCAATTGCTCAGAGATGAAAAGTGCCAGCACTGAAAGATGTTGCTAGCCAGCCCCCTTCCTTGGAAGCGCTTTTGTAGCCCTAAGAACACTGGGGCTCTGGGCTTCTCTAGCCACCTCATCTTCTGCTCATCCTCTCGCGCAGTCTAAAGAGAGCTCAGGTGAGAAATGGCAAACGTCCAGCAATTGCTCAGAGATGAAAAGTGCCAGCACTGAAAGCTGTTGCTAGCCAGCACCCTTCCTTGGAAGCGCTTTCACAGGCGCAGCAACACTGGGGCTTTGCGCTTCTCTAACCACCAAACGTCACGGTCATTCTCTTTCCGTCTCGTAGACACGAGCTGAGAAAGTGCAAACGTTGAGCAATTGCTCAGAGATGAAAAGTGCCAGCACTGAAAGCTGTTGCTAGCCAGCCCCCTTCCTTGGAAGCGCTTTTGTAGCCCTAAGAACTCTGGGTCTCTGTGCTTCTGTAGCCATCTCATCTTCTGCTCATCCTCTCGCGCAGTCTAAAGAGAGCTCAGGTGAGAAATTGCAAACGTCGAGCAATTGCTGAGAGATGAAAAGTGCCAGCACTGAAAGCTGTTGCTAGCCAGCCCCCTTCCTTGGAAGCGCTTTCACAGGCGCAGCAACACTGGGGCTTTGCGCTTCTCTAACCACCAAACGTCACGGTCACTATCTCTCCGTCTCGTAGACACGAGCTGAGAAATTGCAAACGTCGAGCAATTGCTCAGAGATGAAAAGTGCCAGCACTGAAAGCTGTTGCTAGCCAGCCCCCTTCCTTGGAAGCGCTTTTGTAGCCCTAAGAACACTGGGGCTCTGGGCTTCTCTAGCCACCTAATCTTCTGCTCATCCTCTCGCGCAGTCTAAAGAGAGCTCAGGTGAGAAATGGCAAACGTCCAGCAATTGCTCAGAGATGAAAAGTGCCAGCACTGAAAGCTCTTCCTAGCCAGCACCCTTCCTTGGAAGCGCTTTCACAGGCGCAGCAACACTGGGGCTTTGCGCTTCTCTAACCACCAAACGTCACGGTCATTCTCTTTCCGTCTCGTAGACACGAGCTGAGAAAGTGCAAACGTTGAGCAATTGCTCAGAGATGAAAAGTGCCAGCACTGAAAGCTGTTGCTAGCCAGCCCCCTTCCTTGCAAGCGCTTTTGTAGCCCTAAGAACAGTGGGTCTCTGTGCTTCTGTAGCCATCTCATCTTCTGCTCATCCTCTCGCGCACTCTAAAGAGAGCTCAGGTGAGAAATGGCAAACGTCGAGGAATTGCTCAGAGATGAAAAGTGCCAGCACTGAAAGCTGTTGCTAGCCAGCACCCTTCCTTGGAAGCGCTTTCACAGGCGCAGCAACACTGGGGCTTTGCGCTTCTCTAGCCACCAAACGTCACGGTCATTCTCTTTCCGTCTCTTAGACACGAGCTGAGAAAGTGAAACGTTGAGCAATTGCTCAGAGATGAAAAGTGCCAGCACTGAAAGATGTTGCTAGCCAGCCCCCTTCCTTGGAAGCGCTTTCACAGGCGCAGCAACACTGGGGCTTTGCGCTTCTCTACCCACCAAACATCACGGTCATTCTCTTTCCGTCTCGTAGACACGAGCTGAGAAATTGCAAACGTCGAGCAATTGCTCAGAGATGAAAAGTGCCAGCACTGAAAGCTGTTGCTAGCCAGCCCCCTTCCTTGGAAGCGCTTTCACAGGCGCAGCAACACTGGGGCTTTGCGCTTCTCTAACCACCAAACGTCACGGTCACTATCTCTCCGTCTCGTAGACACGAGCTGAGAAATTGCAAACGTCGAGCAATTGCTCAGAGATGAAAAGTGCCAGCACTGAAAGCTGTTGCTAGCCAGCACCCTTCCTTGGAAGCGCTTTTGTAGCCCTAAGAACAGTGGAGCTGTGGGCTTCTCTAGCCATCTCATCTTCTGCTCATCCTCTCGCGCAGTCTAAAGAGAGCTCAGGTGAGAAATTGCAAACGTCGAGCAATTGCTCAGAGATGAAAAGTGCCAGCACTGAAAGCTGTTGCTAGCCAGCACCCTTCCTTGGAAGCGCTTTCACAGGCGCAGCAACACTGGGGCTTTGCGCTTCTCTAGCCACCAAACGTCACGGTCATTCTCTTTCGGTCTCGTAGACACGAGCTGAGAAATTGCAAACGTCGAGCAATTGCTCAGAGATGAAAAGTGCCAGCACTGAAAGCTGTTGCTAGCCAGCCCCCTTCCTAGGAAGCGCTTTTGTAGCCCTAAGAACACTGGGGCTGTGGGCTTCTCTAGCCACCTCATCTTCTGCTCATCCTCTCGCGCAGTCTAAAGAGAGCTCAGGTGAGAAATTGCAAACGTCGAGCAATTGCTCAGAGATGAAAAGTGCCAGCACTGAAAGCTGTTGCTAGCCAGCACCCTTCCTTGGAAGCGCTTTTGTAGCCCTAAGAACAATGGGGCTTTGGGCTTCTCTAGCCACCTCATCTTCTGCTCATCCTCTCGCGCACTCTAAAGAGAGCTCAGGTGAGAAATTGCAAACGTTAAGCAATTGCTGAGAGATGAAAAGTGCCAGCACTGAAAGCTCTTGCTAGCCAGCAGCCTTCCTTGGAAGCGCTTTCACAGGCGCAGCAACACTGGGGCTTTGCGCTTCTCTAACCACCAAAGGTCACGGTCATTCTCTCTCCGTCTCGTAGACACGAGCTGAGAAATTGCAAACGTCGAGCAATTGCTCAGAGATGAAAAGTGCCAGCACTGAAAGCTGTTGCTAGCCAGCCCCCTTCCTTGGAAGCGCTTTTGTAGCCCTAAGAACAGTGGAGCTCTGGGCTTCTCTAGCCATCTCATCTTCTGCTCATCCTCTCGCGCAGTCTAAAGAGAGCTCAGGTGAGAAATTGCAAACGTCGAGCAATTGCTCAGAGATGAAAAGTGCCAGCACTGAAAGCTCTTCCTAGCCAGCCCCCTTCCTTGGAAGCGCTTTCACAGGCGCAGCAACACTGGGGCTTTGCGCTTCTCTAACCACCAAACGTCACGGTCATTCTCTTCCCGTCTCGTAGACACGAGCTGAGAAATTGCAAACGTCGAGCAATTGCTCAGAGAGGAAAAGTGCCAGCACTGAAAGCTGTTGCTAGCCAGCCCCCTTCCTTGGAAGCGCTTTTGTAGCCCTAAGAACACTGGGGCTCTGGGCTTCTCTAGCCATCTAAACTTCTGCTCATCCTCTCGCGCAGTCTAAAGAGAGCTCAGGTGAGACATTGCAAACGTCGAGCAATTGCTCAGAGATGAAAAGTGCCAGCACTGAAAGCTGTTGCTAGCCAGCACCCTTCCTTGGAAGCGCTTTCACAGGCGCAGCAACACTGGGGCTTTGCGCTTCTCTAACCACCAAACGTCACGGTCACTATCTCTCCGTCTCGTAGACACGAGCTGAGACATTGCAAACGTCGAGCAATTGCTCAGAGATGAAAAGTGCCAGCACTGAAAGCTCTTGCTAGCCAGCCCCCTTCCTTGGAAGCGCTTTTGTAGCCCTAAGAACACTGGGGCTCTGGGCTTCTCTAGCCACCTATACTTCTGCTCATCCTCTCGCGCATTCTAAAGAGAGCTCAGGTGAGAAATTGCAAACGTCGAGCAATTGCTCAGAGATGAAAAGTGCCAGCACTGAAAGCTCTTGCTAGCCAGCACCCTTCCTTGGAAGCGCTTTCACAGGCGCAGCAATATTGGGGCTTTGCTCTTCTCTACCCACCAAACGTCACGGTCACTTTCTCTCCGTCTCGTAGACACGAGCTGAGAAATTGCAAACGTCGAGCAATTGCTCAGAGATGAAAAGTGCCAGCACTGAAAGCTGTTGCTAGCCAGCCCCCTTCCTTGGAAGCGCTTTTGTAGCCCTAAGAACAGTGGGGCTCTGGGCTTCTCTAGCCACCTCATCTTCTGCTCATCCTCTCGCGCAGTCTAAAGAGAGCTCAGGTGTGAAATTGCAAACGTCGAGGAATTGCTCAGAGATGAAAGTGCCAGCACTGAAAGCTGTTGCTAGCCAGCAGCCTTCCTTGGAAATGCTTTTGTAGCCCTTAGAACACTGGGTCTCTGGGCTTCTCTAGCCACCTCATCTTCTGCTCATCCTCTCGCGCAGTCTAAAGAGAGCTCAGGTGAGAAATTGGAAAAGTCGAGCAATTGCTCAGAGATGAAAAGTGCCAGCACTGAAAGCTGTTGCTAGCCAGCACCCTTCCTTGGAAGTGCTTTCACAGGCGCAGCAACACTGGGGCTTTGCGCTTCTCTAGCCACCAGATGTCACGGTCACTATCTCTCCGTCTCGTAGACACGAGCTGAGAAATTGCAAACGTCGAGCAATTGCTCAGAGATGAAAAGTGCCAGCACTGAAAGCTGTTGCTAGCCAGCACCCTTCCTTGGAAGCGCTTTCACAGGCGCAGCAACACTGGGGCTTTGCGCTTCTCTAACCACCAAACGTCACGGTCACTATCTCTCCGTCTCGTAGACACGAGCTGAGAAATTGCAAACATCCAGCAATTGCTCAGAGATGAAAAGTGCCAGCACTGAAAGCTGTTGCTAGCCAGCACCCTTCCTTGGAAGCGCTTTCACAGGCGCAGCAACACTGGGGCTTTGCGCTTCTCTACCCACCAAACGACACGGTCATTCTCTTTCCGTCTCGTAGACACGAGCTGAGAAATTGCAAACGTCGAGTAATTGCTCAGAGATGAAAAGTGCCAGCACTGAAAGCTGTTGCTAGCCAGCACCCTTCCTTGGAAGCGCTTTTGTAGCCCTAAGAACTCTGGGTCTCTGTGCTTCTCTAGCCACCTCATCTTCTGCTCATCCTCTCGCGCAGTCTAAAGAGCGCTCAGGTGAGAAATTGCAAACGTCGAGCAATTGCTCAGAGATGAAAAGTGCCAGCACTGAAAGCTGTTGCTAGCCAGCACCCTTCCTTGGAAGCGCTTTCACAGGCGCAGCAACACTGGGGCTTTGCGCTTCTCTAACCACCAAACGTCACGGTCATTCTCTTTCCGTCTCGTAGACACGAGCTGAGAAAGTGCAAACGTCGAGCAATTGCTCAGAGATGAAAAGTGGCAGCACTGAAAGCTCTTGCTAGCCAGCACCCTTCCTTGGAAGCTCTTTTGTAGCCCTAAGAACAGTGGAGCTCTGGGCTTCTCTAGCCATCTCATCTTCTGCTCATCCTCTCGCGCACTCTAAAGAGAGCTCAGGTGAGAAATTGCAAACGTCCAGCAATTGCTCAGAGATGAAAAGTGCCAGCACTGAAAGCTGTTGCTAGCCAGCACCCTTCCTTGGAAGCGCTTTCACAGGCGCAGCAACACTGGGGCTTTGCGCTTCTCTACCCACCAAATGTCACGGTCACTATCTCTCCGTCTCGTAGACACGAGCTGAGAAATTGCAAACGTCGAGCAATTGCTCAGAGATGAAAAGTGCCAGCACTGAAAGCTGTTGCTAGCCAGCACCCTTCCTTGGAAGCGCTTTTGTAACCCTAAGAACAGTGGAGCTCTGGGCTTCTCTAGCCACCTCATCTTCTGCTCATCCTCTCGCGCAGTCTAAAGAGAGCTCAGGTGAGAAATTGGAAACGTCGAGCAATTGCTCAGAGATGAAAAGTGCCAGCACTGAAAGCTGTTGCTAGCCAGCACCCTTCCTTGGAAGCGCTTTCACAGGCGCAGCAACACTGGGGCTTTGCGCTTCTCTAACCACCAAACGTCACGGTCATTCTCTTTCGGTCTCATAGACACGAGCTGAGAAATTGCAAACGTCGAGCAATTGCTCAGAGATGAAAAGTGCCAGCACTGAAAGCTCTTGCTAGCCAGCCCCCTTCCTTGGAAGCGCTTTTGTAGCCCTAAGAACACTGGGGCTCTGGGCTTCTCTAGCCACCTATACTTCTGCTCATCCTCTCGCGCATTCTAAAGAGAGCTCAGGTGAGAAATTGCAAACGTCGAGCAATTGCTCAGAGATGAAAAGTGCCAGCACTGAAAGCTCTTGCTAGCCAGCACCCTTCCTTGGAAGCGCTTTCACAGGCGCAGCAATATTGGGGCTTTGCTCTTCTCTACCCACCAAACGTCACGGTCACTTTCTCTCCGTCTCGTAGACACGAGCTGAGAAATTGCAAACGTCGAGCAATTGCTCAGAGATGAAAAGTGCCAGCACTGAAAGCTGTTGCTAGCCAGCCCCCTTCCTTGGAAGCGCTTTTGTAGCCCTAAGAACAGTGGGGCTCTGGGCTTCTCTAGCCACCTCATCTTCTGCTCATCCTCTCGCGCAGTCTAAAGAGAGCTCAGGTGTGAAATTGCAAACGTCGAGGAATTGCTCAGAGATGAAAGTGCCAGCACTGAAAGCTGTTGCTAGCCAGCAGCCTTCCTTGGAAATGCTTTTGTAGCCCTTAGAACACTGGGTCTCTGGGCTTCTCTAGCCACCTCATCTTCTGCTCATCCTCTCGCGCAGTCTAAAGAGAGCTCAGGTGAGAAATTGGAAAAGTCGAGCAATTGCTCAGAGATGAAAAGTGCCAGCACTGAAAGCTGTTGCTAGCCAGCACCCTTCCTTGGAAGTGCTTTCACAGGCGCAGCAACACTGGGGCTTTGCGCTTCTCTAGCCACCAGATGTCACGGTCACTATCTCTCCGTCTCGTAGACACGAGCTGAGAAATTGCAAACGTCGAGCAATTGCTCAGAGATGAAAAGTGCCAGCACTGAAAGCTGTTGCTAGCCAGCACCCTTCCTTGGAAGCGCTTTCACAGGCGCAGCAACACTGGGGCTTTGCGCTTCTCTAACCACCAAACGTCACGGTCACTATCTCTCCGTCTCGTAGACACGAGCTGAGAAATTGCAAACATCCAGCAATTGCTCAGAGATGAAAAGTGCCAGCACTGAAAGCTGTTGCTAGCCAGCACCCTTCCTTGGAAGCGCTTTCACAGGCGCAGCAACACTGGGGCTTTGCGCTTCTCTAACCACCAAACGTCACGGTCATTCTCTTTCCGTCTCGTAGACACGAGCTGAGAAAGTGCAAACGTTGAGCAATTGCTCAGAGATGAAAAGTGCCAGCACTGAAAGCTGTTGCTAGCCAGCCCCCTTCCTTGGAAGCGCTTTTGTAGCCCTAAGAACTCTGGGTCTCTGTGCTTCTGTAGCCATCTCATCTTCTGCTCATCCTCTCGCGCAGTCTAAAGAGAGCTCAGGTGAGAAATTGCAAACGTCGAGCAATTGCTGAGAGATGAAAAGTGCCAGCACTGAAAGCTGTTGCTAGCCAGCCCCCTTCCTTGGAAGCGCTTTCACAGGCGCAGCAACACTGGGGCTTTGCGCTTCTCTAACCACCAAACGTCACGGTCACTATCTCTCCGTCTCGTAGACACGAGCTGAGAAATTGCAAACGTCGAGCAATTGCTCAGAGATGAAAAGTGCCAGCACTGAAAGCTGTTGCTAGCCAGCCCCCTTCCTTGGAAGCGCTTTTGTAGCCCTAAGAACACTGGGGCTCTGGGCTTCTCTAGCCACCTAATCTTCTGCTCATCCTCTCGCGCAGTCTAAAGAGAGCTCAGGTGAGAAATGGCAAACGTCCAGCAATTGCTCAGAGATGAAAAGTGCCAGCACTGAAAGCTCTTCCTAGCCAGCACCCTTCCTTGGAAGCGCTTTCACAGGCGCAGCAACACTGGGGCTTTGCGCTTCTCTAACCACCAAACGTCACGGTCATTCTCTTTCCGTCTCGTAGACACGAGCTGAGAAAGTGCAAACGTTGAGCAATTGCTCAGAGATGAAAAGTGCCAGCACTGAAAGCTGTTGCTAGCCAGCCCCCTTCCTTGCAAGCGCTTTTGTAGCCCTAAGAACAGTGGGTCTCTGTGCTTCTGTAGCCATCTCATCTTCTGCTCATCCTCTCGCGCACTCTAAAGAGAGCTCAGGTGAGAAATGGCAAACGTCGAGGAATTGCTCAGAGATGAAAAGTGCCAGCACTGAAAGCTGTTGCTAGCCAGCACCCTTCCTTGGAAGCGCTTTCACAGGCGCAGCAACACTGGGGCTTTGCGCTTCTCTAGCCACCAAACGTCACGGTCATTCTCTTTCCGTCTCTTAGACACGAGCTGAGAAAGTGAAACGTTGAGCAATTGCTCAGAGATGAAAAGTGCCAGCACTGAAAGATGTTGCTAGCCAGCCCCCTTCCTTGGAAGCGCTTTCACAGGCGCAGCAACACTGGGGCTTTGCGCTTCTCTACCCACCAAACATCACGGTCATTCTCTTTCCGTCTCGTAGACACGAGCTGAGAAATTGCAAACGTCGAGCAATTGCTCAGAGATGAAAAGTGCCAGCACTGAAAGCTGTTGCTAGCCAGCCCCCTTCCTTGGAAGCGCTTTCACAGGCGCAGCAACACTGGGGCTTTGCGCTTCTCTAACCACCAAACGTCACGGTCACTATCTCTCCGTCTCGTAGACACGAGCTGAGAAATTGCAAACGTCGAGCAATTGCTCAGAGATGAAAAGTGCCAGCACTGAAAGCTGTTGCTAGCCAGCACCCTTCCTTGGAAGCGCTTTTGTAGCCCTAAGAACAGTGGAGCTGTGGGCTTCTCTAGCCATCTCATCTTCTGCTCATCCTCTCGCGCAGTCTAAAGAGAGCTCAGGTGAGAAATTGCAAACGTCGAGCAATTGCTCAGAGATGAAAAGTGCCAGCACTGAAAGCTGTTGCTAGCCAGCACCCTTCCTTGGAAGCGCTTTCACAGGCGCAGCAACACTGGGGCTTTGCGCTTCTCTAGCCACCAAACGTCACGGTCATTCTCTTTCGGTCTCGTAGACACGAGCTGAGAAATTGCAAACGTCGAGCAATTGCTCAGAGATGAAAAGTGCCAGCACTGAAAGCTGTTGCTAGCCAGCCCCCTTCCTAGGAAGCGCTTTTGTAGCCCTAAGAACACTGGGGCTGTGGGCTTCTCTAGCCACCTCATCTTCTGCTCATCCTCTCGCGCAGTCTAAAGAGAGCTCAGGTGAGAAATTGCAAACGTCGAGCAATTGCTCAGAGATGAAAAGTGCCAGCACTGAAAGCTGTTGCTAGCCAGCACCCTTCCTTGGAAGCGCTTTTGTAGCCCTAAGAACAATGGGGCTTTGGGCTTCTCTAGCCACCTCATCTTCTGCTCATCCTCTCGCGCACTCTAAAGAGAGCTCAGGTGAGAAATTGCAAACGTTAAGCAATTGCTGAGAGATGAAAAGTGCCAGCACTGAAAGCTCTTGCTAGCCAGCAGCCTTCCTTGGAAGCGCTTTCACAGGCGCAGCAACACTGGGGCTTTGCGCTTCTCTAACCACCAAAGGTCACGGTCATTCTCTCTCCGTCTCGTAGACACGAGCTGAGAAATTGCAAACGTCGAGCAATTGCTCAGAGATGAAAAGTGCCAGCACTGAAAGCTGTTGCTAGCCAGCCCCCTTCCTTGGAAGCGCTTTTGTAGCCCTAAGAACAGTGGAGCTCTGGGCTTCTCTAGCCATCTCATCTTCTGCTCATCCTCTCGCGCAGTCTAAAGAGAGCTCAGGTGAGAAATTGCAAACGTCGAGCAATTGCTCAGAGATGAAAAGTGCCAGCACTGAAAGCTCTTCCTAGCCAGCCCCCTTCCTTGGAAGCGCTTTCACAGGCGCAGCAACACTGGGGCTTTGCGCTTCTCTAACCACCAAACGTCACGGTCATTCTCTTCCCGTCTCGTAGACACGAGCTGAGAAATTGCAAACGTCGAGCAATTGCTCAGAGAGGAAAAGTGCCAGCACTGAAAGCTGTTGCTAGCCAGCCCCCTTCCTTGGAAGCGCTTTTGTAGCCCTAAGAACACTGGGGCTCTGGGCTTCTCTAGCCATCTAAACTTCTGCTCATCCTCTCGCGCAGTCTAAAGAGAGCTCAGGTGAGACATTGCAAACGTCGAGCAATTGCTCAGAGATGAAAAGTGCCAGCACTGAAAGCTGTTGCTAGCCAGCACCCTTCCTTGGAAGCGCTTTCACAGGCGCAGCAACACTGGGGCTTTGCGCTTCTCTAACCACCAAACGTCACGGTCACTATCTCTCCGTCTCGTAGACACGAGCTGAGACATTGCAAACGTCGAGCAATTGCTCAGAGATGAAAAGTGCCAGCACTGAAAGCTCTTGCTAGCCAGCCCCCTTCCTTGGAAGCGCTTTTGTAGCCCTAAGAACACTGGGGCTCTGGGCTTCTCTAGCCACCTATACTTCTGCTCATCCTCTCGCGCATTCTAAAGAGAGCTCAGGTGAGAAATTGCAAACGTCGAGCAATTGCTCAGAGATGAAAAGTGCCAGCACTGAAAGCTCTTGCTAGCCAGCACCCTTCCTTGGAAGCGCTTTCACAGGCGCAGCAATATTGGGGCTTTGCTCTTCTCTACCCACCAAACGTCACGGTCACTTTCTCTCCGTCTCGTAGACACGAGCTGAGAAATTGCAAACGTCGAGCAATTGCTCAGAGATGAAAAGTGCCAGCACTGAAAGCTGTTGCTAGCCAGCCCCCTTCCTTGGAAGCGCTTTTGTAGCCCTAAGAACAGTGGGGCTCTGGGCTTCTCTAGCCACCTCATCTTCTGCTCATCCTCTCGCGCAGTCTAAAGAGAGCTCAGGTGTGAAATTGCAAACGTCGAGGAATTGCTCAGAGATGAAAGTGCCAGCACTGAAAGCTGTTGCTAGCCAGCAGCCTTCCTTGGAAATGCTTTTGTAGCCCTTAGAACACTGGGTCTCTGGGCTTCTCTAGCCACCTCATCTTCTGCTCATCCTCTCGCGCAGTCTAAAGAGAGCTCAGGTGAGAAATTGGAAAAGTCGAGCAATTGCTCAGAGATGAAAAGTGCCAGCACTGAAAGCTGTTGCTAGCCAGCACCCTTCCTTGGAAGTGCTTTCACAGGCGCAGCAACACTGGGGCTTTGCGCTTCTCTAGCCACCAGATGTCACGGTCACTATCTCTCCGTCTCGTAGACACGAGCTGAGAAATTGCAAACGTCGAGCAATTGCTCAGAGATGAAAAGTGCCAGCACTGAAAGCTGTTGCTAGCCAGCACCCTTCCTTGGAAGCGCTTTCACAGGCGCAGCAACACTGGGGCTTTGCGCTTCTCTAACCACCAAACGTCACGGTCACTATCTCTCCGTCTCGTAGACACGAGCTGAGAAATTGCAAACATCCAGCAATTGCTCAGAGATGAAAAGTGCCAGCACTGAAAGCTGTTGCTAGCCAGCACCCTTCCTTGGAAGCGCTTTCACAGGCGCAGCAACACTGGGGCTTTGCGCTTCTCTACCCACCAAACGACACGGTCATTCTCTTTCCGTCTCGTAGACACGAGCTGAGAAATTGCAAACGTCGAGTAATTGCTCAGAGATGAAAAGTGCCAGCACTGAAAGCTGTTGCTAGCCAGCACCCTTCCTTGGAAGCGCTTTTGTAGCCCTAAGAACTCTGGGTCTCTGTGCTTCTCTAGCCACCTCATCTTCTGCTCATCCTCTCGCGCAGTCTAAAGAGCGCTCAGGTGAGAAATTGCAAACGTCGAGCAATTGCTCAGAGATGAAAAGTGCCAGCACTGAAAGCTGTTGCTAGCCAGCACCCTTCCTTGGAAGCGCTTTCACAGGCGCAGCAACACTGGGGCTTTGCGCTTCTCTAACCACCAAACGTCACGGTCATTCTCTTTCCGTCTCGTAGACACGAGCTGAGAAAGTGCAAACGTCGAGCAATTGCTCAGAGATGAAAAGTGGCAGCACTGAAAGCTCTTGCTAGCCAGCACCCTTCCTTGGAAGCTCTTTTGTAGCCCTAAGAACAGTGGAGCTCTGGGCTTCTCTAGCCATCTCATCTTCTGCTCATCCTCTCGCGCACTCTAAAGAGAGCTCAGGTGAGAAATTGCAAACGTCGAGCAATTGCTCAGAGATGAAAAGTGCCAGCACTGAAAGCTGTTGCTAGCCAGCCCCCTTCCTTGGAAGCGCTTTCACAGGCGCAGCAACACTGGGGCTTTGCGCTTCTCTACCCACCAAATGTCACGGTCACTATCTCTCCGTCTCGTAGACACGAGCTGAGAAATTGCAAACGTCGAGCAATTGCTCAGAGATGAAAAGTGCCAGCACTGAAAGCTGTTGCTAGCCAGCACCCTTCCTTGGAAGCGCTTTTGTAACCCTAAGAACAGTGGAGCTCTGGGCTTCTCTAGCCACCTCATCTTCTGCTCATCCTCTCGCGCAGTCTAAAGAGAGCTCAGGTGAGAAATTGGAAACGTCGAGCAATTGCTCAGAGATGAAAAGTGCCAGCACTGAAAGCTGTTGCTAGCCAGCACCCTTCCTTGGAAGCGCTTTCACAGGCGCAGCAACACTGGGGCTTTGCGCTTCTCTAACCACCAAACGTCACGGTCATTCTCTTTCGGTCTCATAGACACGAGCTGAGAAATTGCAAACGTCGAGCAATTGCTCAGAGATGAAAAGTGCCAGCACTGAAAGATGTTGCTAGCCAGCCCCCTTCCTTGGAAGCGCTTTTGTAGCCCTAAGAACACTGGGGCTCTGGGCTTCTCTAGCCACCTCATCTTCTGCTCATCCTCTCGCGCAGTCTAAAGAGAGCTCAGGTGAGAAATGGCAAACGTCCAGCAATTGCTCAGAGATGAAAAGTGCCAGCACTGAAAGCTGTTGCTAGCCAGCACCCTTCCTTGGAAGCGCTTTCACAGGCGCAGCAACACTGGGGCTTTGCGCTTCTCTACCCACCAAATGTCACGGTCACTATCTCTCCGTCTCGTAGACACGAGCTGAGAAATTGCAAACGTCGAGCAATTGCTCAGAGATGAAAAGTGCCAGCACTGAAAGCTGTTGCTAGCCAGCACCCTTCCTTGGAAGCGCTTTTGTAACCCTAAGAACAGTGGAGCTCTGGGCTTCTCTAGCCACCTCATCTTCTGCTCATCCTCTCGCGCAGTCTAAAGAGAGCTCAGGTGAGAAATTGGAAACGTCGAGCAATTGCTCAGAGATGAAAAGTGCCAGCACTGAAAGCTGTTGCTAGCCAGCACCCTTCCTTGGAAGCGCTTTCACAGGCGCAGCAACACTGGGGCTTTGCGCTTCTCTAACCACCAAACGTCACGGTCATTCTCTTTCGGTCTCATAGACACGAGCTGAGAAATTGCAAACGTCGAGCAATTGCTCAGAGATGAAAAGTGCCAGCACTGAAAGCTCTTGCTAGCCAGCCCCCTTCCTTGGAAGCGCTTTTGTAGCCCTAAGAACACTGGGGCTCTGGGCTTCTCTAGCCACCTATACTTCTGCTCATCCTCTCGCGCATTCTAAAGAGAGCTCAGGTGAGAAATTGCAAACGTCGAGCAATTGCTCAGAGATGAAAAGTGCCAGCACTGAAAGCTCTTGCTAGCCAGCACCCTTCCTTGGAAGCGCTTTCACAGGCGCAGCAATATTGGGGCTTTGCTCTTCTCTACCCACCAAACGTCACGGTCACTTTCTCTCCGTCTCGTAGACACGAGCTGAGAAATTGCAAACGTCGAGCAATTGCTCAGAGATGAAAAGTGCCAGCACTGAAAGCTGTTGCTAGCCAGCCCCCTTCCTTGGAAGCGCTTTTGTAGCCCTAAGAACAGTGGGGCTCTGGGCTTCTCTAGCCACCTCATCTTCTGCTCATCCTCTCGCGCAGTCTAAAGAGAGCTCAGGTGTGAAATTGCAAACGTCGAGGAATTGCTCAGAGATGAAAGTGCCAGCACTGAAAGCTGTTGCTAGCCAGCAGCCTTCCTTGGAAATGCTTTTGTAGCCCTTAGAACACTGGGTCTCTGGGCTTCTCTAGCCACCTCATCTTCTGCTCATCCTCTCGCGCAGTCTAAAGAGAGCTCAGGTGAGAAATTGGAAAAGTCGAGCAATTGCTCAGAGATGAAAAGTGCCAGCACTGAAAGCTGTTGCTAGCCAGCACCCTTCCTTGGAAGTGCTTTCACAGGCGCAGCAACACTGGGGCTTTGCGCTTCTCTAGCCACCAGATGTCACGGTCACTATCTCTCCGTCTCGTAGACACGAGCTGAGAAATTGCAAACGTCGAGCAATTGCTCAGAGATGAAAAGTGCCAGCACTGAAAGCTGTTGCTAGCCAGCACCCTTCCTTGGAAGCGCTTTCACAGGCGCAGCAACACTGGGGCTTTGCGCTTCTCTAACCACCAAACGTCACGGTCACTATCTCTCCGTCTCGTAGACACGAGCTGAGAAATTGCAAACATCCAGCAATTGCTCAGAGATGAAAAGTGCCAGCACTGAAAGCTGTTGCTAGCCAGCACCCTTCCTTGGAAGCGCTTTCACAGGCGCAGCAACACTGGGGCTTTGCGCTTCTCTACCCACCAAACGACACGGTCATTCTCTTTCCGTCTCGTAGACACGAGCTGAGAAATTGCAAACGTCGAGTAATTGCTCAGAGATGAAAAGTGCCAGCACTGAAAGCTGTTGCTAGCCAGCACCCTTCCTTGGAAGCGCTTTTGTAGCCCTAAGAACTCTGGGTCTCTGTGCTTCTCTAGCCACCTCATCTTCTGCTCATCCTCTCGCGCAGTCTAAAGAGCGCTCAGGTGAGAAATTGCAAACGTCGAGCAATTGCTCAGAGATGAAAAGTGCCAGCACTGAAAGCTGTTGCTAGCCAGCACCCTTCCTTGGAAGCGCTTTCACAGGCGCAGCAACACTGGGGCTTTGCGCTTCTCTAACCACCAAACGTCACGGTCATTCTCTTTCCGTCTCGTAGACACGAGCTGAGAAAGTGCAAACGTCGAGCAATTGCTCAGAGATGAAAAGTGGCAGCACTGAAAGCTCTTGCTAGCCAGCACCCTTCCTTGGAAGCTCTTTTGTAGCCCTAAGAACAGTGGAGCTCTGGGCTTCTCTAGCCATCTCATCTTCTGCTCATCCTCTCGCGCACTCTAAAGAGAGCTCAGGTGAGAAATTGCAAACGTCGAGCAATTGCTCAGAGATGAAAAGTGCCAGCACTGAAAGCTGTTGCTAGCCAGCCCCCTTCCTTGGAAGCGCTTTCACAGGCGCAGCAACACTGGGGCTTTGCGCTTCTCTACCCACCAAATGTCACGGTCACTATCTCTCCGTCTCGTAGACACGAGCTGAGAAATTGCAAACGTCGAGCAATTGCTCAGAGATGAAAAGTGCCAGCACTGAAAGCTGTTGCTAGCCAGCACCCTTCCTTGGAAGCGCTTTTGTAACCCTAAGAACAGTGGAGCTCTGGGCTTCTCTAGCCACCTCATCTTCTGCTCATCCTCTCGCGCAGTCTAAAGAGAGCTCAGGTGAGAAATTGGAAACGTCGAGCAATTGCTCAGAGATGAAAAGTGCCAGCACTGAAAGCTGTTGCTAGCCAGCACCCTTCCTTGGAAGCGCTTTCACAGGCGCAGCAACACTGGGGCTTTGCGCTTCTCTAACCACCAAACGTCACGGTCATTCTCTTTCGGTCTCATAGACACGAGCTGAGAAATTGCAAACGTCGAGCAATTGCTCAGAGATGAAAAGTGCCAGCACTGAAAGATGTTGCTAGCCAGCCCCCTTCCTTGGAAGCGCTTTTGTAGCCCTAAGAACACTGGGGCTCTGGGCTTCTCTAGCCACCTCATCTTCTGCTCATCCTCTCGCGCAGTCTAAAGAGAGCTCAGGTGAGAAATGGCAAACGTCCAGCAATTGCTCAGAGATGAAAAGTGCCAGCACTGAAAGCTGTTGCTAGCCAGCACCCTTCCTTGGAAGCGCTTTCACAGGCGCAGCAACACTGGGGCTTTGCGCTTCTCTACCCACCAAATGTCACGGTCACTATCTCTCCGTCTCGTAGACACGAGCTGAGAAATTGCAAACGTCGAGCAATTGCTCAGAGATGAAAAGTGCCAGCACTGAAAGCTGTTGCTAGCCAGCACCCTTCCTTGGAAGCGCTTTTGTAACCCTAAGAACAGTGGAGCTCTGGGCTTCTCTAGCCACCTCATCTTCTGCTCATCCTCTCGCGCAGTCTAAAGAGAGCTCAGGTGAGAAATTGGAAACGTCGAGCAATTGCTCAGAGATGAAAAGTGCCAGCACTGAAAGCTGTTGCTAGCCAGCACCCTTCCTTGGAAGCGCTTTCACAGGCGCAGCAACACTGGGGCTTTGCGCTTCTCTAACCACCAAACGTCACGGTCATTCTCTTTCGGTCTCATAGACACGAGCTGAGAAATTGCAAACGTCGAGCAATTGCTCAGAGATGAAAAGTGCCAGCACTGAAAGATGTTGCTAGCCAGCACCCTTCCTTGGAAGCGCTTTTGTAGCCCTAAGAACACTGGGGCTCTGGGCTTCTCTAGCCACCTCATCTTCTGCTCATCCTCTCGCGCAGTCTAAAGAGAGCTCAGGTGAGAAATGGCAAACGTCCAGCAATTGCTCAGAGATGAAAAGTGCCAGCACTGAAAGCTGTTGCTAGCCAGCACCCTTCCTTGGAAGCGCTTTCACAGGCGCAGCAACACTGGGGCTTTGCGCTTCTCTAACTACCAAACATCACGGTCATTCTCTTTCCGTCTCGTAGACACGAGCTGAGAAAGTGCAAACGTCGAGCAATTGCTCAGAGATGAAAAGTGGCAGCACTGAAAGCTCTTGCTAGCCAGCACCCTTCCTTGGAAGCGCTTTTGTAGCCCTAAGAACAGTGGAGCTCTGGGCTTCTCTAGCCATCTCATCTTCTGCTCATCCTCTCGCGCAGTCTAAAGAGAGCTCAGGTGAGAAATTGCAAACGTCGAGCAATTGCTCAGAGATGAAAAGTGCCAGCACTGAAAGCTCTTGCTAGCCAGCACCCTTCCTTGGAAGCGCTTTCACAGGCGCAGCAACACTGGGGCTTTGCGCTTCTCTAACCACCAAACGTCACGGTCATTCTCTTTCCGTCTCGTAGACACGAGCTGAGAAAGTGCAAACGTTGAGCAATTGCTCAGAGATGAAAAGTGCCAGCACTGAAAGCTGTTGCTAGCCAGCCCCCTTCCTTGGAAGCGCTTTTGTAGCCCTAAGAACTCTGGGTCTCTGTGCTTCTGTAGCCATCTCATCTTCTGCTCATCCTCTCGCGCAGTCTAAAGAGAGCTCAGGTGAGAAATTGCAAACGTCGAGCAATTGCTGAGAGATGAAAAGTGCCAGCACTGAAAGCTGTTGCTAGCCAGCCCCCTTCCTTGGAAGCGCTTTCACAGGCGCAGCAACACTGGGGCTTTGCGCTTCTCTAACCACCAAACGTCACGGTCACTATCTCTCCGTCTCGTAGACACGAGCTGAGAAATTGCAAACGTCGAGCAATTGCTCAGAGATGAAAAGTGCCAGCACTGAAAGCTGTTGCTAGCCAGCCCCCTTCCTTGGAAGCGCTTTTGTAGCCCTAAGAACACTGGGGCTCTGGGCTTCTCTAGCCACCTAATCTTCTGCTCATCCTCTCGCGCAGTCTAAAGAGAGCTCAGGTGAGAAATGGCAAACGTCCAGCAATTGCTCAGAGATGAAAAGTGCCAGCACTGAAAGCTCTTCCTAGCCAGCACCCTTCCTTGGAAGCGCTTTCACAGGCGCAGCAACACTGGGGCTTTGCGCTTCTCTAACCACCAAACGTCACGGTCATTCTCTTTCCGTCTCGTAGACACGAGCTGAGAAAGTGCAAACGTTGAGCAATTGCTCAGAGATGAAAAGTGCCAGCACTGAAAGCTGTTGCTAGCCAGCCCCCTTCCTTGCAAGCGCTTTTGTAGCCCTAAGAACAGTGGGTCTCTGTGCTTCTGTAGCCATCTCATCTTCTGCTCATCCTCTCGCGCACTCTAAAGAGAGCTCAGGTGAGAAATGGCAAACGTCGAGGAATTGCTCAGAGATGAAAAGTGCCAGCACTGAAAGCTGTTGCTAGCCAGCACCCTTCCTTGGAAGCGCTTTCACAGGCGCAGCAACACTGGGGCTTTGCGCTTCTCTAGCCACCAAACGTCACGGTCATTCTCTTTCCGTCTCTTAGACACGAGCTGAGAAAGTGAAACGTTGAGCAATTGCTCAGAGATGAAAAGTGCCAGCACTGAAAGATGTTGCTAGCCAGCCCCCTTCCTTGGAAGCGCTTTCACAGGCGCAGCAACACTGGGGCTTTGCGCTTCTCTACCCACCAAACATCACGGTCATTCTCTTTCCGTCTCGTAGACACGAGCTGAGAAATTGCAAACGTCGAGCAATTGCTCAGAGATGAAAAGTGCCAGCACTGAAAGCTGTTGCTAGCCAGCCCCCTTCCTTGGAAGCGCTTTCACAGGCGCAGCAACACTGGGGCTTTGCGCTTCTCTAACCACCAAACGTCACGGTCACTATCTCTCCGTCTCGTAGACACGAGCTGAGAAATTGCAAACGTCGAGCAATTGCTCAGAGATGAAAAGTGCCAGCACTGAAAGCTGTTGCTAGCCAGCACCCTTCCTTGGAAGCGCTTTTGTAGCCCTAAGAACACTGGGGCTCTGGGCTTTTCTAGCCATCTAAACTTCTGCTCATCCTCTCGCGCAGTCTAAAGAGAGCTCAGGTGAGAAATTGCAAACGTCGAGCAATTGGTCAGAGATGAAAAGTGCCAGCACTGAAAGCTGTTGCTAGCCAGCCCCCTTCCTTGGAAGCGCTTTTGTAGCCCTAAGAACACTGGGGCTTTGCGCTTCTCTAGCCACCAGATGTCACGGTCACTATCTCTCCGTCTCGTAGACACGAGCTGAGAAATTGCAAACGTCGAGCAATTGCTCAGAGATGAAAAGTGCCAGCACTGAAAGATGTTGCTAGCCAGCACCCTTCCTTGGAAGCGCTTTTGTAGCCCTAAGAACTCTGGGTCTCTGGGCTTCTCTAGCCACCTCATCTTCTGCTCATCCTCTCGCGCAGTCTAAAGAGAGCTCAGGTGAGAAATTGCAAACGTCGAGCAATTGCTCAGAGATGAAAAGTGCCAGCACTGAAAGCTCTTGCTAGCCAGCACCCTTCCTTGGAAGCGCTTTCACAGGTGCAGCAACACTGGGGCTTTGCGCTTCTCTAACCACCAAACGTCACGGTCATTCTCTTTCCGTCTCGTAGACACGAGCTGAGAAAGTGCAAACGTTGAGCAATTGCTCAGAGATGAAAAGTGCCAGCACTGAAAGCTGTTGCTAGCCAGCCCCCTTCCTTGGAAGCGCTTTTGTAGCCCTAAGAACAGTGGAGCTCTGGGCTTCTCTAGCCATCTCATCTTCTGCTCATCCTCTCGCGCAGTCTAAAGAGAGCTCAGGTGAGAAATTGCAAACGTCGAGCAATTGCTCAGAGATGAAAAGTGCCAGCACTGAAAGCTCTTCCTAGCCAGCCCCCTTCCTTGGAAGCGCTTTCACAGGCGCAGCAACACTGGGGCTTTGCGCTTCTCTAACCACCAAACGTCACGGTCACTATCTCTCCGTCTCGTAGACACGAGCTGAGACATTGCAAACGTCGAGCAATTGCTCAGAGATGAAAAGTGCCAGCACTGAAAGCTGTTGCTAGCCAGCCCCCTTCCTTGGAAGTGCTTTTGTAGCCCTAAGAACACTGGGGCTCTGTGCTTCTCTAGCCACCTATACTTCTGCTCATCCTCTCGCGCATTCTAAAGAGAGCTCAGGTGAGAAATTGCAAACGTCGAGCAATTGCTCAGAGATGAAAAGTGCCAGCACTGAAAGCTCTTGCTAGCCAGCACCCTTCCTTGGAAGCGCTTTCACAGGCGCAGCAATATTGGGGTTTTGCGCTTCTCTACCCACCAAACGTCACGGTCACTTTCTCTCCGTCTCGTAGAAACGAGCTGAGAAATTGCAAACGTCGAGCAATTGCTCAGAGATGAAAAGTGCCAGCACTGAAAGCTGTTGCTAGCCAGCACCCTTCCTTGGAAGTGCTTTCACAGGCGCAGCAACACTGGGGCTTTGCGCTTCTCTAGCCACCAGATGTCACGGTCACTATCTCTCCGTCTCGTAGACACGAGCTGAGAAATTGCAAACGTCGAGCAATTGCTCAGAGATGAAAAGTGCCAGCACTGAAAGCTGTTGCTAGCCAGCACCCTTCCTTGGAAGCGCTTTCACAGGCGCAGCAACACTGGGGCTTTGCGCTTCTCTAACCACCAAACGTCACGGTCACTATCTCTCCGTCTCGTAGACACGAGCTGAGAAATTGCAAACATCGAGCAATTGCTCAGAGATGAAAAGTGCCAGCACTGAAAGCTCTTGCTAGCCAGCACCCTTCCTTGGAAGCGCTTTCACAGGCGCAGCAACACTGGGGCTTTGCGCTTCTCTACCCACCAAACGTCACGGTCACTTTCTCTCCGTCTCGTAGAAACGAGCTGAGAAATTGCAAACGTCGAGCAATTGCTCAGAGATGAAAAGTGCCAGCACTGAAAGCTGTTGCTAGCCAGCCCCCTTCCTTGGAAGCGCTTTTGTAGCCCTAAGAACAGTGGGGCTCTGGGCTTCTCTAGCCACCTCATCTTCTGCTCATCCTCTCGCGCAGTCTAAAGAGAGCTCAGGTGTGAAATTGCAAACGTCGAGGAATTGCTCAGAGATGAAAGTGGCAGCACTGAAAGCTGTTGCTAGCCAGCAGCCTTCCTTGGAAATGCTTTTGTAGCCCTTAGAACACTGGGGCTCTGGGCTTCTCTAGCCACCTCATCTTCTGCTCATCCTCTCGCGCAGTCTAAAGAGAGCTCAGGTGAGAAATTGCAAACGTTGAGCAATTGCTCAGAGATGAAAAGTGCCAGCACTGAAAGCTGTTGCTAGCCAGCACCCTTCCTTGGAAGTGCTTTCACAGGCGCAGCAACACTGGGGCTTTGCGCTTCTCTAGCCACCAGATGTCACGGTCACTATCTCTCCGTCTCGTAGACACGAGCTGAGAAATTGCAAACGTCGAGCAATTGCTCAGAGATGAAAAGTGCCAGCACTGAAAGATGTTGCTAGCCAGCCCCCTTCCTTGGAAGCGCTTTTGTAGCCCTAAGAACTCTGGGTCTCTGGGCTTCTCTAGCCACCTCATCTTCTGCTCATCCTCTCGCGCAGTCTAAAGAGAGCTCAGGTGAGAAATTGCAAACGTCGAGCAATTGCTCAGAGATGAAAAGTGCCAGCACTGAAAGCTGTTGCTAGCCAGCACCCTTCCTTGGAAGCGCTTTCACAGGTGCAGCAACACTGGGGCTTTGCGCTTCTCTAACCACCAAACGTCACGGTCATTCTCTTTCCGTCTCGTAGACACGAGCTGAGAAATTGCAAACGTCGAGCAATTGCTCAGAGATGAAAAGTGCCAGCACTGAAAGCTGTTGCTAGCCAGCCCCCTTCCTTGGAAGCGCTTTTGTAGCCCTAAGAACAGTGGAGCTCTGGGCTTCTCTAGCCATCTCATCTTCTGCTCATCCTCTCGCGCAGTCTAAAGAGAGCTCAGGTGAGAAATTGCAAACGTCGAGCAATTGCTCAGAGATGAAAAGTGCCAGCACTGAAAGCTCTTCCTAGCCAGCACCCTTCCTTGGAAGCGCTTTCACAGGCGCAGCAACACTGGGGCTTTGCGCTTCTCTAACCACCAAACGTCACGGTCACTATCTCTCCGTCTCGTAGACACGAGCTGAGACATTGCAAACGTCGAGCAATTGCTTCAGAGATGAAAACTGCCAGCACTGAAAGCTCTTGCTAGCCAGCCCCCTTCCTTGGAAGCGCTTTTGTAGCCCTAAGAACACTGGGGCTCTGGGCTTCTCTAGCCACCTCATCTTCTGCTCATCCTCTCGCGCAGTCTAAAGAGCGCTCAGGTGAGAAATTGCAAACGTCGAGCAATTGCTCAGAGATGAAAAGTGCCAGCACTGAAAGCTGTTGCTAGCCAGCACCCTTCCTTGGAAGCGCTTTCACAGGCGCAGCAACACTGGGGCTTTGCGCTTCTCTAGCCACCAAACGTCACGGTCATTCTCTCTCCGTCTCGTAGACACGAGCTGAGAAATTGCAAACGTCGAGCAATTGCTCAGAGATGAAAAGTGCCAGCACTGAAAGCTGTTGCTAGCCAGCCCCCTTCCTTGGAAGCGCTTTTGTAGCCCTAAGAACAGTGGAGCTCTGGGCTTCTCTAGCCATCTCATCTTCTGCTCATCCTCTCGCGCAGTCTAAAGAGAGCTCAGGTGAGAAATTGCAAACGTCGAGCAATTGCTCAGAGATGAAAAGTGCCAGCACTGAAAGCTCTTCCTAGCCAGCCCCCTTCCTTGGAAGCGCTTTCACAGGCGCAGCAACACTGGGGCTTTGCGCTTCTCTAACCACCAAACGTCACGGTCATTCTCTTCCCGTCTCGTAGACACGAGCTGAGAAATTGCAAACGTCGAGCAATTGCTCAGAGATGAAAAGTGCCAGCACTGAAAGCTGTTGCTAGCCAGCCCCCTTCCTTGGAAGCGCTTTTGTAGCCCTAAGAACACTGGGGCTCTGGGCTTTTCTAGCCATCTAAACTTCTGCTCATCCTCTCGCGCAGTCTAAAGAGCGCTCAGGTGAGAAATTGCAAACGTCGAGCAATTGCTGAGAGATGAAAAGTGCCAGCACTGAAAGCTGTTGCTAGCCAGCACCCTTCCTTGGAAGCGCTTTTGTAGCCCTAAGAACAGTGGGGCTCTGGGCTTCTCTAGCCATCTAAACTTCTGCTCATCCTCTCGCGCAGTCTAAAGAGAGCTCAGGTGAGACATTGCAAACGTCGAGCAATTGCTCAGAGATGAAAAGTGCCAGCACTGAAAGCTGTTGCTAGCCAGCACCCTTCCTTGGAAGCGCTTTCACAGGCGCAGCAACACTGGGGCTTTGCGCTTCTCTAACCACCAAACGTCACGGTCACTATCTCTCCGTCTCGTAGACACGAGCTGAGACATTGCAAACGTCGAGCAATTGCTCAGAGATGAAAAGTGCCAGCACTGAAAGCTCTTGCTAGCCAGCCCCCTTCCTTGGAAGCGCTTTTGTAGCCCTAAGAACACTGGGGCTCTGGGCTTCTCTAGCCACCTATACTTCTGCTCATCCTCTCGCGCATTCTAAAGAGAGCTCAGGTGAGAAATTGCAAACGTCGAGCAATTGCTCAGAGATGAAAAGTGCCAGCACTGAAAGCTCTTGCTAGCCAGCACCCTTCCTTGGAAGCGCTTTCACAGGCGCAGCAATATTGGGGCTTTGCTCTTCTCTACCCACCAAACGTCACGGTCACTTTCTCTCCGTCTCGTAGACACGAGCTGAGAAATTGCAAACGTCGAGCAATTGCTCAGAGATGAAAAGTGCCAGCACTGAAAGCTGTTGCTAGCCAGCCCCCTTCCTTGGAAGCGCTTTTGTAGCCCTAAGAACAGTGGGGCTCTGGGCTTCTCTAGCCACCTCATCTTCTGCTCATCCTCTCGCGCAGTCTAAAGAGAGCTCAGGTGTGAAATTGCAAACGTCGAGGAATTGCTCAGAGATGAAAGTGCCAGCACTGAAAGCTGTTGCTAGCCAGCAGCCTTCCTTGGAAATGCTTTTGTAGCCCTTAGAACACTGGGTCTCTGGGCTTCTCTAGCCACCTCATCTTCTGCTCATCCTCTCGCGCAGTCTAAAGAGAGCTCAGGTGAGAAATTGGAAAAGTCGAGCAATTGCTCAGAGATGAAAAGTGCCAGCACTGAAAGCTGTTGCTAGCCAGCACCCTTCCTTGGAAGTGCTTTCACAGGCGCAGCAACACTGGGGCTTTGCGCTTCTCTAGCCACCAGATGTCACGGTCACTATCTCTCCGTCTCGTAGACACGAGCTGAGAAATTGCAAACGTCGAGCAATTGCTCAGAGATGAAAAGTGCCAGCACTGAAAGCTGTTGCTAGCCAGCACCCTTCCTTGGAAGCGCTTTCACAGGCGCAGCAACACTGGGGCTTTGCGCTTCTCTAACCACCAAACGTCACGGTCACTATCTCTCCGTCTCGTAGACACGAGCTGAGAAATTGCAAACATCCAGCAATTGCTCAGAGATGAAAAGTGCCAGCACTGAAAGCTGTTGCTAGCCAGCACCCTTCCTTGGAAGCGCTTTCACAGGCGCAGCAACACTGGGGCTTTGCGCTTCTCTACCCACCAAACGACACGGTCATTCTCTTTCCGTCTCGTAGACACGAGCTGAGAAATTGCAAACGTCGAGTAATTGCTCAGAGATGAAAAGTGCCAGCACTGAAAGCTGTTGCTAGCCAGCACCCTTCCTTGGAAGCGCTTTTGTAGCCCTAAGAACTCTGGGTCTCTGTGCTTCTCTAGCCACCTCATCTTCTGCTCATCCTCTCGCGCAGTCTAAAGAGCGCTCAGGTGAGAAATTGGAAACGTCGAGCAATTGCTCAGAGATGAAAAGTGCCAGCACTGAAAGCTGTTGCTAGCCAGCACCCTTCCTTGGAAGCGCTTTCACAGGCGCAGCAACACTGGGGCTTTGCGCTTCTCTACCCAGCAAACGTCACGGTCATTGTCTTTCCGTCTCGTAGACACGAGCTGAGAAAGTGCAAACGTCGAGCAATTGCTCAGAGATGAAAAGTGGCAGCACTGAAAGCTCTTGCTAGCCAGCACCCTTCCTTGGAAGCTCTTTTGTAGCCCTAAGAACACTGGGGCTCTGGGCTTCTCTAGCCATCTCATCTTCTGCTCATCCTCTCGCGCACTCTAAAGAGAGCTCAGGTGAGAAATTGCAAACGTCGAGCAATTGCTCAGAGATGAAAAGTGCCAGCACTGAAAGCTGTTGCTAGCCAGCCCCCTTCCTTGGAAGCGCTTTCACAGGCGCAGCAACACTGGGGCTTTGCGCTTCTCTACCCACCAAATGTCACGGTCACTATCTCTCCGTCTCGTAGACACGAGCTGAGAAATTGCAAACGTCGAGCAATTGCTCAGAGATGAAAAGTGCCAGCACTGAAAGCTGTTGCTAGCCAGCACCCTTCCTTGGAAGCGCTTTTGTAACCCTAAGAACAGTGGAGCTCTGGGCTTCTCTAGCCACCTCATCTTCTGCTCATCCTCTCGCGCAGTCTAAAGAGAGCTCAGGTGAGAAATTGGAAACGTCGAGCAATTGCTCAGAGATGAAAAGTGCCAGCACTGAAAGCTGTTGCTAGCCAGCACCCTTCCTTGGAAGCGCTTTCACAGGCGCAGCAACACTGGGGCTTTGCGCTTCTCTAACCACCAAACGTCACGGTCATTCTCTTTCGGTCTCATAGACACGAGCTGAGAAATTGCAAACGTCGAGCAATTGCTCAGAGATGAAAAGTGCCAGCACTGAAAGATGTTGCTAGCCAGCACCCTTCCTTGGAAGCGCTTTTGTAGCCCTAAGAACACTGGGGCTCTGGGCTTCTCTAGCCACCTCATCTTCTGCTCATCCTCTCGCGCAGTCTAAAGAGAGCTCAGGTGAGAAATGGCAAACGTCCAGCAATTGCTCAGAGATGAAAAGTGCCAGCACTGAAAGCTGTTGCTAGCCAGCACCCTTCCTTGGAAGCGCTTTCACAGGCGCAGCAACACTGGGGCTTTGCGCTTCTCTAACTACCAAACATCACGGTCATTCTCTTTCCGTCTCGTAGACACGAGCTGAGAAAGTGCAAACGTCGAGCAATTGCTCAGAGATGAAAAGTGGCAGCACTGAAAGCTCTTGCTAGCCAGCACCCTTCCTTGGAAGCGCTTTTGTAGCCCTAAGAACAGTGGAGCTCTGGGCTTCTCTAGCCATCTCATCTTCTGCTCATCCTCTCGCGCAGTCTAAAGAGAGCTCAGGTGAGAAATTGCAAACGTCGAGCAATTGCTCAGAGATGAAAAGTGCCAGCACTGAAAGCTCTTGCTAGCCAGCACCCTTCCTTGGAAGCGCTTTCACAGGCGCAGCAACACTGGGGCTTTGCGCTTCTCTAACCACCAAACGTCACGGTCATTCTCTTTCCGTCTCGTAGACACGAGCTGAGAAAGTGCAAACGTTGAGCAATTGCTCAGAGATGAAAAGTGCCAGCACTGAAAGCTGTTGCTAGCCAGCCCCCTTCCTTGGAAGCGCTTTTGTAGCCCTAAGAACTCTGGGTCTCTGTGCTTCTGTAGCCATCTCATCTTCTGCTCATCCTCTCGCGCAGTCTAAAGAGAGCTCAGGTGAGAAATTGCAAACGTCGAGCAATTGCTGAGAGATGAAAAGTGCCAGCACTGAAAGCTGTTGCTAGCCAGCCCCCTTCCTTGGAAGCGCTTTCACAGGCGCAGCAACACTGGGGCTTTGCGCTTCTCTAACCACCAAACGTCACGGTCACTATCTCTCCGTCTCGTAGACACGAGCTGAGAAATTGCAAACGTCGAGCAATTGCTCAGAGATGAAAAGTGCCAGCACTGAAAGCTGTTGCTAGCCAGCCCCCTTCCTTGGAAGCGCTTTTGTAGCCCTAAGAACACTGGGGCTCTGGGCTTCTCTAGCCACCTAATCTTCTGCTCATCCTCTCGCGCAGTCTAAAGAGAGCTCAGGTGAGAAATGGCAAACGTCCAGCAATTGCTCAGAGATGAAAAGTGCCAGCACTGAAAGCTCTTCCTAGCCAGCACCCTTCCTTGGAAGCGCTTTCACAGGCGCAGCAACACTGGGGCTTTGCGCTTCTCTAACCACCAAACGTCACGGTCATTCTCTTTCCGTCTCGTAGACACGAGCTGAGAAAGTGCAAACGTTGAGCAATTGCTCAGAGATGAAAAGTGCCAGCACTGAAAGCTGTTGCTAGCCAGCCCCCTTCCTTGCAAGCGCTTTTGTAGCCCTAAGAACAGTGGGTCTCTGTGCTTCTGTAGCCATCTCATCTTCTGCTCATCCTCTCGCGCACTCTAAAGAGAGCTCAGGTGAGAAATGGCAAACGTCGAGGAATTGCTCAGAGATGAAAAGTGCCAGCACTGAAAGCTGTTGCTAGCCAGCACCCTTCCTTGGAAGCGCTTTCACAGGCGCAGCAACACTGGGGCTTTGCGCTTCTCTAGCCACCAAACGTCACGGTCATTCTCTTTCCGTCTCTTAGACACGAGCTGAGAAAGTGAAACGTTGAGCAATTGCTCAGAGATGAAAAGTGCCAGCACTGAAAGATGTTGCTAGCCAGCCCCCTTCCTTGGAAGCGCTTTCACAGGCGCAGCAACACTGGGGCTTTGCGCTTCTCTACCCACCAAACATCACGGTCATTCTCTTTCCGTCTCGTAGACACGAGCTGAGAAATTGCAAACGTCGAGCAATTGCTCAGAGATGAAAAGTGCCAGCACTGAAAGCTGTTGCTAGCCAGCCCCCTTCCTTGGAAGCGCTTTCACAGGCGCAGCAACACTGGGGCTTTGCGCTTCTCTAACCACCAAACGTCACGGTCACTATCTCTCCGTCTCGTAGACACGAGCTGAGAAATTGCAAACGTCGAGCAATTGCTCAGAGATGAAAAGTGCCAGCACTGAAAGCTGTTGCTAGCCAGCACCCTTCCTTGGAAGCGCTTTTGTAGCCCTAAGAACACTGGGGCTCTGGGCTTTTCTAGCCATCTAAACTTCTGCTCATCCTCTCGCGCAGTCTAAAGAGAGCTCAGGTGAGAAATTGCAAACGTCGAGCAATTGGTCAGAGATGAAAAGTGCCAGCACTGAAAGCTGTTGCTAGCCAGCCCCCTTCCTTGGAAGCGCTTTTGTAGCCCTAAGAACACTGGGGCTTTGCGCTTCTCTAGCCACCAGATGTCACGGTCACTATCTCTCCGTCTCGTAGACACGAGCTGAGAAATTGCAAACGTCGAGCAATTGCTCAGAGATGAAAAGTGCCAGCACTGAAAGATGTTGCTAGCCAGCACCCTTCCTTGGAAGCGCTTTTGTAGCCCTAAGAACTCTGGGTCTCTGGGCTTCTCTAGCCACCTCATCTTCTGCTCATCCTCTCGCGCAGTCTAAAGAGAGCTCAGGTGAGAAATTGCAAACGTCGAGCAATTGCTCAGAGATGAAAAGTGCCAGCACTGAAAGCTCTTGCTAGCCAGCACCCTTCCTTGGAAGCGCTTTCACAGGTGCAGCAACACTGGGGCTTTGCGCTTCTCTAACCACCAAACGTCACGGTCATTCTCTTTCCGTCTCGTAGACACGAGCTGAGAAAGTGCAAACGTTGAGCAATTGCTCAGAGATGAAAAGTGCCAGCACTGAAAGCTGTTGCTAGCCAGCCCCCTTCCTTGGAAGCGCTTTTGTAGCCCTAAGAACAGTGGAGCTCTGGGCTTCTCTAGCCATCTCATCTTCTGCTCATCCTCTCGCGCATTCTAAAGAGAGCTCAGGTGAGAAATTGCAAACGTCGAGCAATTGCTCAGAGATGAAAAGTGCCAGCACTGAAAGCTCTTCCTAGCCAGCCCCCTTCCTTGGAAGCGCTTTCACAGGCGCAGCAACACTGGGGCTTTGCGCTTCTCTAACCACCAAACGTCACGGTCACTATCTCTCCGTCTCGTAGACACGAGCTGAGACATTGCAAACGTCGAGCAATTGCTCAGAGATGAAAAGTGCCAGCACTGAAAGCTGTTGCTAGCCAGCCCCCTTCCTTGGAAGTGCTTTTGTAGCCCTAAGAACACTGGGGCTCTGTGCTTCTCTAGCCACCTATACTTCTGCTCATCCTCTCGCGCATTCTAAAGAGAGCTCAGGTGAGAAATTGCAAACGTCGAGCAATTGCTCAGAGATGAAAAGTGCCAGCACTGAAAGCTCTTGCTAGCCAGCACCCTTCCTTGGAAGCGCTTTCACAGGCGCAGCAATATTGGGGTTTTGCGCTTCTCTACCCACCAAACGTCACGGTCACTTTCTCTCCGTCTCGTAGAAACGAGCTGAGAAATTGCAAACGTCGAGCAATTGCTCAGAGATGAAAAGTGCCAGCACTGAAAGCTGTTGCTAGCCAGCACCCTTCCTTGGAAGTGCTTTCACAGGCGCAGCAACACTGGGGCTTTGCGCTTCTCTAGCCACCAGATGTCACGGTCACTATCTCTCCGTCTCGTAGACACGAGCTGAGAAATTGCAAACGTCGAGCAATTGCTCAGAGATGAAAAGTGCCAGCACTGAAAGCTGTTGCTAGCCAGCACCCTTCCTTGGAAGCGCTTTCACAGGCGCAGCAACACTGGGGCTTTGCGCTTCTCTAACCACCAAACGTCACGGTCACTATCTCTCCGTCTCGTAGACACGAGCTGAGAAATTGCAAACATCGAGCAATTGCTCAGAGATGAAAAGTGCCAGCACTGAAAGCTCTTGCTAGCCAGCACCCTTCCTTGGAAGCGCTTTCACAGGCGCAGCAACACTGGGGCTTTGCGCTTCTCTACCCACCAAACGTCACGGTCACTTTCTCTCCGTCTCGTAGAAACGAGCTGAGAAATTGCAAACGTCGAGCAATTGCTCAGAGATGAAAAGTGCCAGCACTGAAAGCTGTTGCTAGCCAGCCCCCTTCCTTGGAAGCGCTTTTGTAGCCCTAAGAACAGTGGGGCTCTGGGCTTCTCTAGCCACCTCATCTTCTGCTCATCCTCTCGCGCAGTCTAAAGAGAGCTCAGGTGTGAAATTGCAAACGTCGAGGAATTGCTCAGAGATGAAAGTGGCAGCACTGAAAGCTGTTGCTAGCCAGCAGCCTTCCTTGGAAATGCTTTTGTAGCCCTTAGAACACTGGGGCTCTGGGCTTCTCTAGCCACCTCATCTTCTGCTCATCCTCTCGCGCAGTCTAAAGAGAGCTCAGGTGAGAAATTGCAAACGTTGAGCAATTGCTCAGAGATGAAAAGTGCCAGCACTGAAAGCTGTTGCTAGCCAGCACCCTTCCTTGGAAGTGCTTTCACAGGCGCAGCAACACTGGGGCTTTGCGCTTCTCTAGCCACCAGATGTCACGGTCACTATCTCTCCGTCTCGTAGACACGAGCTGAGAAATTGCAAACGTCGAGCAATTGCTCAGAGATGAAAAGTGCCAGCACTGAAAGATGTTGCTAGCCAGCCCCCTTCCTTGGAAGCGCTTTTGTAGCCCTAAGAACTCTGGGTCTCTGGGCTTCTCTAGCCACCTCATCTTCTGCTCATCCTCTCGCGCAGTCTAAAGAGAGCTCAGGTGAGAAATTGCAAACGTCGAGCAATTGCTCAGAGATGAAAAGTGCCAGCACTGAAAGCTGTTGCTAGCCAGCACCCTTCCTTGGAAGCGCTTTCACAGGTGCAGCAACACTGGGGCTTTGCGCTTCTCTAACCACCAAACGTCACGGTCATTCTCTTTCCGTCTCGTAGACACGAGCTGAGAAATTGCAAACGTCGAGCAATTGCTCAGAGATGAAAAGTGCCAGCACTGAAAGCTGTTGCTAGCCAGCCCCCTTCCTTGGAAGCGCTTTTGTAGCCCTAAGAACAGTGGAGCTCTGGGCTTCTCTAGCCATCTCATCTTCTGCTCATCCTCTCGCGCAGTCTAAAGAGAGCTCAGGTGAGAAATTGCAAACGTCGAGCAATTGCTCAGAGATGAAAAGTGCCAGCACTGAAAGCTGTTGCTAGCCAGCACCCTTCCTTGGAAGCGCTTTCACAGGCGCAGCAACACTGGGGCTTTGCGCTTCTCTAACCACCAAACGTCACGGTCACTATCTCTCCGTCTCGTAGACACGAGCTGAGACATTGCAAACGTCGAGCAATTGCTTCAGAGATGAAAACTGCCAGCACTGAAAGCTCTTGCTAGCCAGCCCCCTTCCTTGGAAGCGCTTTTGTAGCCCTAAGAACACTGGAGCTCTGGGCTTCTCTAGCCACCTCATCTTCTGCTCATCCTCTCGCGCATTCTAAAGAGAGCTCAGGTGAGAAATTGCAAACGTCGAGCAATTGCTCAGAGATGAAAAGTGCCAGCACTGAAAGCTCTTGCTAGCCAGCACCCTTCCTTGGAAGCGCTTTCACAGGCGCAGCAATATTGGGGCTTTGCGCTTCTCTACCCACCAAACGTCACGGTCACTTTCTCTCCGTCTCGTAGAAACGAGCTGAGAAATTGCAAACGTCGAGCAATTGCTCAGAGATGAAAAGTGCCAGCACTGAAAGCTGTTGCTAGCCAGCCCCCTTCCTTGGAAGCGCTTTTGTACCCCTAAGAACACTGGGGCTCTGGGCTTCTCTAGCCACCTCATCTTCTGCTCATCCTCTCGCGCAGTCTAAAGAGAGCTCAGGTGTGAAATTGCAAACGTCGAGGAATTGCTCAGAGATGAAAGTGGCAGCACTGAAAGCTGTTGCTAGCCAGCAGCCTTCCTTGGAAATGCTTTTGTAGCCCTTAGAACACTGGGTCTCTGGGCTTCTCTAGCCACCTCATCTTCTGCTCATCCTCTCGCGCAGTCTAAAGAGAGCTCAGGTGAGAAATTGGAAAAGTCGAGCAATTGCTCAGAGATGAAAAGTGCCAGCACTGAAAGCTGTTGCTAGCCAGCACCCTTCCTTGGAAGTGCTTTCACAGGCGCAGCAACACTGGGGCTTTGCGCTTCTCTAGCCACCAGATGTCACGGTCACTATCTCTCCGTCTCGTAGACACGAGCTGAGAAATTGCAAACGTCGAGCAATTGCTCAGAGATGAAAAGTGCCAGCACTGAAAGCTGTTGCTAGCCAGCACCCTTCCTTGGAAGCGCTTTCACAGGCGCAGCAACACTGGGGCTTTGCGCTTCTCTAACCACCAAACGTCACGGTCACTATCTCTCCGTCTCGTAGACACGAGCTGAGAAATTGCAAACATCGAGCAATTGCTCAGAGATGAAAAGTGCCAGCACTGAAAGCTGTTGCTAGCCAGCACCCTTCCTTGGAAGCGCTTTCACAGGCGCAGCAACACTGGGGCTTTGCGCTTCTCTACCCACCAAACGACACGGTCATTCTCTTTCCGTCTCGTAGACACGAGCTGAGAAATTGCAAACGTCGAGCAATTGCTCAGAGATGAAAAGTGCCAGCACTGAAAGCTGTTGCTAGCCAGCACCCTTCCTTGGAAGCGCTTTTGTAGCCCTAAGAACTCTGGGTCTCTGTGCTTCTCTAGCCACCTCATCTTCTGCTCATCCTCTCGCGCAGTCTAAAGAGCGCTCAGGTGAGAAATTGCAAACGTCGAGCAATTGCTCAGAGATGAAAAGTGCCAGCACTGAAAGCTGTTGCTAGCCAGCACCCTTCCTTGGAAGCGCTTTCACAGGCGCAGCAACACTGGGGCTTTGCGCTTCTCTAGCCACCAAACGTCACGGTCATTCTCTTTCCGTCTCGTAGACACGAGCTGAGAAATTGCAAACGTCGAGCAATTGCTCAGAGATGAAAAGTGGCAGCACTGAAAGCTCTTGCTAGCCAGCACCCTTCCTTGGAAGCGCTTTTGTAGCCCTAAGAACAGTGGAGCTCTGGGCTTCTCTAGCCATCTCATCTTCTGCTCATCCTCTCGCGCAGTCTAAAGAGAGCTCAGGTGAGAAATTGCAAACGTCGAGCAATTGCTCAGAGAGGAAAAGTGCCAGCACTGAAAGCTCTTGCTAGCCAGCAGCCTTCCTTGGAAGCGCTTTCACAGGCGCAGCAACACTGGGGCTTTGCGCTTCTCTAACCACCAAACGTCACGGTCATTCTCTTTCCGTCTCGTAGACACGAGCTGAGAAAGTGCAAACGTTGAGCAATTGCTCAGAGATGAAAAGTGCCAGCACTGAAAGCTGTTGCTAGCCAGCCCCCTTCCTTGCAAGCGCTTTTGTAGCCCTAAGAACAGTGGAGCTCTGGGCTTCTCTAGCCATCTCATCTTCTGCTCATCCTCTCGCGCAGTCTAAAGAGAGCTCAGGTGAGAAATTGCAAACGTCGAGCAATTGCTCAGAGATGAAAAGTGCCAGCACTGAAAGCTGTTGCTAGCCAGCCCCCTTCCTTGGAAGCGCTTTCACAGGCGCAGCAACACTGGGGCTTTGCGCTTCTCTAACCACCAAACGTCACGGTCACTATCTCTCCGTCTCGTAGACACGAGCTGAGAAATTGCAAACGTCGAGCAATTGCTCAGAGATGAAAAGTGCCAGCACTGAAAGATGTTGCTAGCCAGCCCCCTTCCTTGGAAGCGCTTTTGTAGCCCTAAGAACACTGGGGCTCTGGGCTTCTCTAGCCACCTCATCTTCTGCTCATCCTCTCGCGCAGTCTAAAGAGAGCTCAGGTGAGAAATGGCAAACGTCCAGCAATTGCTCAGAGATGAAAAGTGCCAGCACTGAAAGCTCTTGCTAGCCAGCACCCTTCCTTGGAAGCGCTTTCACAGGCGCAGCAACACTGGGGCTTTGCGCTTCTCTAGCCACCAAACGTCACGGTCATTCTCTTTCCGTCTCGTAGACACGAGCTGAGAAAGTGAAACGTTGAGCAATTGCTCAGAGATGAAAAGTGTCAGCACTGAAAGCTGTTGCTAGCCAGCCCCCTTCCTTGGAAGCGCTTTTGTAGCCCTAAGAACAGTGGAGCTGTGGGCTTCTCTAGCCATCTCATCTTCTGCTCATCCTCTCGCGCAGTCTAAAGAGAGCTCAGGTGAGAAATTGCAAACGTTGAGCAATTGCTCAGAGATGAAAAGTGCCAGCACTGAAAGCTGTTGCTAGCCAGCACCCTTCCTTGGAAGCGCTTTCACAGGCGCAGCAACACTGGGGCTTTGCGCTTCTCTAGCCACCAAACGTCACGGTCCTTCTCTTTCCGTCTCCTAGACACGAGCTGAGAAATTGCAAACGTCGAGCAATTGCTCAGAGATGAAAAGTGCCAGCACTGAAAGCTGTTGCTAGCCAGCACCCTTCCTTGGAAGCGCTTTCACAGGCGCAGCAACACTGGGGCTTTGCGCTTCTCTAACCACCAAACGTCACGGTCACTATCTCTCCGTCTCGTAGACACGAGCTGAGAAATTGCAAACATCGAGCAATTGCTCAGAGATGAAAAGTGCCAGCACTGAAAGCTCTTGCTAGCCAGCACCCTTCCTTGGAAGCGCTTTCACAGGCGCAGCAACACTGGGGCTTTGCGCTTCTCTACCCACCAAACGTCACGGTCACTTTCTCTCCGTCTCGTAGAAACGAGCTGAGAAATTGCAAACGTCGAGCAATTGCTCAGAGATGAAAAGTGCCAGCACTGAAAGCTGTTGCTAGCCAGCCCCCTTCCTTGGAAGCGCTTTTGTAGCCCTAAGAACAGTGGGGCTCTGGGCTTCTCTAGCCACCTCATCTTCTGCTCATCCTCTCGCGCAGTCTAAAGAGAGCTCAGGTGTGAAATTGCAAACGTCGAGGAATTGCTCAGAGATGAAAGTGGCAGCACTGAAAGCTGTTGCTAGCCAGCAGCCTTCCTTGGAAATGCTTTTGTAGCCCTTAGAACACTGGGGCTCTGGGCTTCTCTAGCCACCTCATCTTCTGCTCATCCTCTCGCGCAGTCTAAAGAGAGCTCAGGTGAGAAATTGCAAACGTCGAGCAATTGCTCAGAGATGAAAAGTGCCAGCACTGAAAGATGTTGCTAGCCAGCCCCCTTCCTTGGAAGCGCTTTTGTAGCCCTAAGAACTCTGGGTCTCTGGGCTTCTCTAGCCACCTCATCTTCTGCTCATCCTCTCGCGCAGTCTAAAGAGAGCTCAGGTGAGAAATTGCAAACGTCGAGCAATTGCTCAGAGATGAAAAGTGCCAGCACTGAAAGCTGTTGCTAGCCAGCACCCTTCCTTGGAAGCGCTTTCACAGGTGCAGCAACACTGGGGCTTTGCGCTTCTCTAACCACCAAACGTCACGGTCATTCTCTTTCCGTCTCGTAGACACGAGCTGAGAAATTGCAAACGTCGAGCAATTGCTCAGAGATGAAAAGTGCCAGCACTGAAAGCTGTTGCTAGCCAGCCCCCTTCCTTGGAAGCGCTTTTGTAGCCCTAAGAACAGTGGAGCTCTGGGCTTCTCTAGCCATCTCATCTTCTGCTCATCCTCTCGCGCAGTCTAAAGAGAGCTCAGGTGAGAAATTGCAAACGTCGAGCAATTGCTCAGAGATGAAAAGTGCCAGCACTGAAAGCTCTTCCTAGCCAGCCCCCTTCCTTGGAAGCGCTTTCACAGGCGCAGCAACACTGGGGCTTTGCGCTTCTCTAACCACCAAACGTCACGGTCACTATCTCTCCGTCTCGTAGACACGAGCTGAGACATTGCAAACGTCGAGCAATTGCTTCAGAGATGAAAACTGCCAGCACTGAAAGCTCTTGCTAGCCAGCCCCCTTCCTTGGAAGCGCTTTTGTAGCCCTAAGAACACTGGGGCTCTGGGCTTCTCTAGCCACCTCATCTTCTGCTCATCCTCTCGCGCATTCTAAAGAGAGCTCAGGTGAGAAATTGCAAACGTCGAGCAATTGCTCAGAGATGAAAAGTGCCAGCACTGAAAGCTCTTGCTAGCCAGCACCCTTCCTTGGAAGCGCTTTCACAGGCGCAGCAATATTGGGGCTTTGCGCTTCTCTACCCACCAAACGTCACGGTCACTTTCTCTCCGTCTCGTAGAAACGAGCTGAGAAATTGCAAACGTCGAGCAATTGCTCAGAGATGAAAAGTGCCAGCACTGAAAGCTGTTGCTAGCCAGCCCCCTTCCTTGGAAGCGCTTTTGTACCCCTAAGAACACTGGGGCTCTGGGCTTCTCTAGCCACCTCATCTTCTGCTCATCCTCTCGCGCAGTCTAAAGAGAGCTCAGGTGTGAAATTGCAAACGTCGAGGAATTGCTCAGAGATGAAAGTGGCAGCACTGAAAGCTGTTGCTAGCCAGCAGCCTTCCTTGGAAATGCTTTTGTAGCCCTTAGAACACTGGGTCTCTGGGCTTCTCTAGCCACCTCATCTTCTGCTCATCCTCTCGCGCAGTCTAAAGAGAGCTCAGGTGAGAAATTGGAAAAGTCGAGCAATTGCTCAGAGATGAAAAGTGCCAGCACTGAAAGCTGTTGCTAGCCAGCACCCTTCCTTGGAAGTGCTTTCACAGGCGCAGCAACACTGGGGCTTTGCGCTTCTCTAGCCACCAGATGTCACGGTCACTATCTCTCCGTCTCGTAGACACGAGCTGAGAAATTGCAAACGTCGAGCAATTGCTCAGAGATGAAAAGTGCCAGCACTGAAAGCTGTTGCTAGCCAGCACCCTTCCTTGGAAGCGCTTTCACAGGCGCAGCAACACTGGGGCTTTGCGCTTCTCTAACCACCAAACGTCACGGTCACTATCTCTCCGTCTCGTAGACACGAGCTGAGAAATTGCAAACATCGAGCAATTGCTCAGAGATGAAAAGTGCCAGCACTGAAAGCTGTTGCTAGCCAGCACCCTTCCTTGGAAGCGCTTTCACAGGCGCAGCAACACTGGGGCTTTGCGCTTCTCTACCCACCAAACGACACGGTCATTCTCTTTCCGTCTCGTAGACACGAGCTGAGAAATTGCAAACGTCGAGCAATTGCTCAGAGATGAAAAGTGCCAGCACTGAAAGCTGTTGCTAGCCAGCCCCCTTCCTTGGAAGCGCTTTTGTAGCCCTAAGAACTCTGGGTCTCTGTGCTTCTCTAGCCACCTCATCTTCTGCTCATCCTCTCGCGCAGTCTAAAGAGCGCTCAGGTGAGAAATTGCAAACGTCGAGCAATTGCTCAGAGATGAAAAGTGCCAGCACTGAAAGCTGTTGCTAGCCAGCACCCTTCCTTGGAAGCGCTTTCACAGGCGCAGCAACACTGGGGCTTTGCGCTTCTCTAGCCACCAAACGTCACGGTCATTCTCTTTCCGTCTCGTAGACACGAGCTGAGAAATTGCAAACGTCGAGCAATTGCTCAGAGATGAAAAGTGGCAGCACTGAAAGCTCTTGCTAGCCAGCACCCTTCCTTGGAAGCGCTTTTGTAGCCCTAAGAACAGTGGAGCTCTGGGCTTCTCTAGCCATCTCATCTTCTGCTCATCCTCTCGCGCAGTCTAAAGAGAGCTCAGGTGAGAAATTGCAAACGTCGAGCAATTGCTCAGAGAGGAAAAGTGCCAGCACTGAAAGCTCTTGCTAGCCAGCACCCTTCCTTGGAAGCGCTTTCACAGGCGCAGCAACACTGGGGCTTTGCGCTTCTCTAACCACCAAACGTCACGGTCATTCTCTTTCCGTCTCGTAGACACGAGCTGAGAAAGTGCAAACGTTGAGCAATTGCTCAGAGATGAAAAGTGCCAGCACTGAAAGCTGTTGCTAGCCAGCCCCCTTCCTTGCAAGCGCTTTTGTAGCCCTAAGAACAGTGGAGCTCTGGGCTTCTCTAGCCATCTCATCTTCTGCTCATCCTCTCGCGCAGTCTAAAGAGAGCTCAGGTGAGAAATTGCAAACGTCGAGCAATTGCTCAGAGATGAAAAGTGCCAGCACTGAAAGCTGTTGCTAGCCAGCCCCCTTCCTTGGAAGCGCTTTCACAGGCGCAGCAACACTGGGGCTTTGCGCTTCTCTAACCACCAAACGTCACGGTCACTATCTCTCCGTCTCGTAGACACGAGCTGAGAAATTGCAAACGTCGAGCAATTGCTCAGAGATGAAAAGTGCCAGCACTGAAAGATGTTGCTAGCCAGCCCCCTTCCTTGGAAGCGCTTTTGTAGCCCTAAGAACACTGGGGCTCTGGGCTTCTCTAGCCACCTCATCTTCTGCTCATCCTCTCGCGCAGTCTAAAGAGAGCTCAGGTGAGAAATGGCAAACGTCCAGCAATTGCTCAGAGATGAAAAGTGCCAGCACTGAAAGCTCTTGCTAGCCAGCACCCTTCCTTGGAAGCGCTTTCACAGGCGCAGCAACACTGGGGCTTTGCGCTTCTCTAGCCACCAAACGTCACGGTCATTCTCTTTCCGTCTCGTAGACACGAGCTGAGAAAGTGAAACGTTGAGCAATTGCTCAGAGATGAAAAGTGTCAGCACTGAAAGCTGTTGCTAGCCAGCCCCCTTCCTTGGAAGCGCTTTTGTAGCCCTAAGAACACTGGGGCTTTGCGCTTCTCTAGCCACCAGATGTCACGGTCACTATCTCTCCGTCTCGTAGACACGAGCTGAGAAATTGCAAACGTCGAGCAATTGCTCAGAGATGAAAAGTGTCAGCACTGAAAGATGTTGCTAGCCAGCACCCTTCCTTGGAAGCGCTTTTGTAGCCCTAAGAACTCTGGGTCTCTGGGCTTCTCTAGCCACCTCATCTTCTGCTCATCCTCTCGCGCAGTCTAAAGAGAGCTCAGGTGAGAAATTGCAAACGTCGAGCAATTGCTCAGAGATGAAAAGTGCCAGCACTGAAAGCTGTTGCTAGCCAGCACCCTTCCTTGGAAGCGCTTTCACAGGTGCAGCAACACTGGGGCTTTGCGCTTCTCTAACCACCAAACGTCACGGTCATTCTCTTTCCGTCTCGTAGACACGAGCTGAGAAAGTGCAAACGTTGAGCAATTGCTCAGAGATGAAAAGTGCCAGCACTGAAAGCTGTTGCTAGCCAGCCCCTTTCCTTGGAAGCGCTTTTGTAGGCCTAAGAACAGTGGAGCTCTGGGCTTCTCTAGCCATCTCATCTTCTGCTCATCCTCTCGCGCAGTCTAAAGAGAGCTCAGGTGAGAAATTGCAAACGTCGAGCAATTGCTCAGAGATGAAAAGTGCCAGCACTGAAAGCTCTTCCTAGCCAGCCCCCTTCCTTGGAAGCGCTTTCACAGGCGCAGCAACACTGGGGCTTTGCGCTTCTCTAACCACCAAACGTCACGGTCATTCTCTTCCCGTCTCGTAGACACGAGCTGAGAAATTGCAAACGTCGAGCAATTGCTCAGAGATGAAAAGTGCCAGCACTGAAAGCTGTTGCTAGCCAGCAGCCTTCCTTGGAAGCGCTTTTGTAGCCCTAAGAACAGTGGGGCTCTGTGCTTCTCTAGCCACCTCATCTTCTGCTCATCCTCTCGCGCAGTCTAAAGAGCGCTCAGGTGAGAAATTGCAAACGTCGAGCAATTGCTCAGAGATGAAAAGTGCCAGCACTGAAAGCTGTTGCTAGCCAGCCCCCTTCCTTGGAAGCGCTTTCACAGGTGCAGCAACACTGGGGCTTTGCGCTTCTCTACCCACCAAACGTCACGGTCACTATCTCTCCGTCTCGTAGACACGAGCTGAGAAATTGCAAACGTCGAGCAATTGCTCAGAGATGAAAAGTGCCAGCACTGAAAGCTCTTGCTAGCCAGCACCCTTCCTTGCAAGCGCTTTTGTAACCCTAAGAACACTGGGGCTCTGGGCTTCTCTAGCCACCTCATCTTCTGCTCATCCTCTCGCGCAGTCTAAAGAGAGCTCAGGTGAGAAATTGGAAACGTCGAGCAATTGCTCAGAGATGAAAAGTGCCAGCACTGAAAGCTGTTGCTAGCCAGCCCCCTTCCTTGGAAGCGCTTTCACAGGTGCAGCAATATTGGGGCTTTGCGCTTCTCTACCCACCAAACGTCACGGTCACTTTCTCTCCGTCTCGTAGAAACGAGCTGAGAAATTGCAAACGTCGAGCAATTGCTCAGAGATGAAAAGTGCCAGCACTGAAAGCTGTTGCTAGCCAGCACCCTTCCTTGGAAGTGCTTTCACAGGCGCAGCAACACTGGGGCTTTGCGCTTCTCTAGCCACCAGATGTCACGGTCACTATCTCTCCGTCTCGTAGACACGAGCTGAGAAATTGCAAACGTCGAGCAATTGCTCAGAGATGAAAAGTGCCAGCACTGAAAGCTGTTGCTAGCCAGCACCCTTCCTTGGAAGCGCTTTCACAGGCGCAGCAACACTGGGGCTTTGCGCTTCTCTAACCACCAAACGTCACGGTCACTATCTCTCCGTCTCGTAGACACGAGCTGAGAAATTGCAAACATCGAGCAATTGCTCAGAGATGAAAAGTGCCAGCACTGAAAGCTCTTGCTAGCCAGCACCCTTCCTTGGAAGCGCTTTCACAGGCGCAGCAACACTGGGGCTTTGCGCTTCTCTACCCACCAAACGTCACGGTCACTTTCTCTCCGTCTCGTAGAAACGAGCTGAGAAATTGCAAACGTCGAGCAATTGCTCAGAGATGAAAAGTGCCAGCACTGAAAGCTGTTGCTAGCCAGCCCCCTTCCTTGGAAGCGCTTTTGTAGCCCTAAGAACAGTGGGGCTCTGGGCTTCTCTAGCCACCTCATCTTCTGCTCATCCTCTCGCGCAGTCTAAAGCGAGCTCAGGTGTGAAATTGCAAACGTCGAGGAATTGCTCAGAGATGAAAGTGGCAGCACTGAAAGCTGTTGCTAGCCAGCACCCTTCCTTGGAAATGCTTTTGTAGCCCTTAGAACACTGGGGCTCTGGGCTTCTCTAGCCACCTCATCTTCTGCTCATCCTCTCGCGCAGTCTAAAGAGAGCTCAGGTGAGAAATTGCAAACGTTGAGCAATTGCTCAGAGATGAAAAGTGCCAGCACTGAAAGCTGTTGCTAGCCAGCACCCTTCCTTGGAAGTGCTTTCACAGGCGCAGCAACACTGGGGCTTTGCGCTTCTCTAGCCACCAGATGTCACGGTCACTATCTCTCCGTCTCGTAGACACGAGCTGAGAAATTGCAAACGTCGAGCAATTGCTCAGAGATGAAAAGTGCCAGCACTGAAAGCTGTTGCTAGCCAGCCCCCTTCCTTGGAAGCGCTTTTGTAGCCCTAAGGACTCTGGGTCTCTGGGCTTCTCTAGCCACCTCATCTTCTGCTCATCCTCTCGCGCAGTCTAAAGAGAGCTCAGGTGAGAAATTGCAAACGTCGAGCAATTGCTCAGAGATGAAAAGTGCCAGCACTGAAAGCTGTTGCTAGCCAGCACCCTTCCTTGGAAGCGCTTTCACAGGTGCAGCAACACTGGGGCTTTGCGCTTCTCTAACCACCAAACGTCACGGTCATTCTCTTTCCGTCTCGTAGACACGAGCTGAGAAATTGCAAACGTCGAGCAATTGCTCAGAGATGAAAAGTGCCAGCACTGAAAGCTGTTGCTAGCCAGCCCCCTTCCTTGGAAGCGCTTTTGTAGCCCTAAGAACAGTGGAGCTCTGGGCTTCTCTAGCCATCTCATCTTCTGCTCATCCTCTCGCGCAGTCTAAAGAGAGCTCAGGTGAGAAATTGCAAACGTCGAGCAATTGCTCAGAGATGAAAAGTGCCAGCACTGAAAGCTGTTGCTAGCCAGCACCCTTCCTTGGAAGCGCTTTCACAGGCGCAGCAACACTGGGGCTTTGCGCTTCTCTAACCACCAAACGTCACGGTCACTATCTCTCCGTCTCGTAGACACGAGCTGAGACATTGCAAACGTCGAGCAATTGCTCAGAGATGAAAACTGCCAGCACTGAAAGCTCTTGCTAGCCAGCCCCCTTCCTTGGAAGCGCTTTTGTAGCCCTAAGAACACTGGGGCTCTGGGCTTCTCTAGCCACCTCATCTTCTGCTCATCCTCTCGCGCATTCTAAAGAGAGCTCAGGTGAGAAATTGCAAACGTCGAGCAATTGCTCAGAGATGAAAAGTGCCAGCACTGAAAGCTCTTGCTAGCCAGCACCCTTCCTTGGAAGCGCTTTCACAGGCGCAGCAATATTGGGGCTTTGCGCTTCTCTACCCACCAAACGTCACGGTCACTTTCTCTCCGTCTCGTAGAAACGAGCTGAGAAATTGCAAACGTCGAGCAATTGCTCAGAGATGAAAAGTGCCAGCACTGAAAGCTGTTGCTAGCCAGCCCC
Source organism: Sarcoramphus papa (assembly GCA_037962945.1). Taxonomy (NCBI): domain Eukaryota; kingdom Metazoa; phylum Chordata; class Aves; order Accipitriformes; family Cathartidae; genus Sarcoramphus; species Sarcoramphus papa. Next base: position 26,181,358 of record CM075590.1, on the reverse strand, counting down.
CTTCCTTGGAAGCGCTTTTGTACCCCTAAGAACACTGGGGCTCTGGGCTTCTCTAGCCACCTCATCTTCTGCTCATCCTCTCGCGCAGTCTAAAGAGAGCTCAGGTGTGAAATTGCAAACGTCGAGGAATTGCTCAGAGATGAAAGTGGCAGCACTGAAAGCTGTTGCTAGCCAGCAGCCTTCCTTGGAAATGCTTTTGTAGCCCTTAGAACACTGGGTCTCTGGGCTTCTCTAGCCACCTCATCTTCTGCTCATCCTCTCGCGCAGTCTAAAGAGAGCTCAGGTGAGAAATTGGAAAAGTCGAGCAATTGCTCAGAGATGAAAAGTGCCAGCACTGAAAGCTGTTGCTAGCCAGCACCCTTCCTTGGAAGTGCTTTCACAGGCGCAGCAACACTGGGGCTTTGCGCTTCTCTAGCCACCAGATGTCACGGTCACTATCTCTCCGTCTCGTAGACACGAGCTGAGAAATTGCAAACGTCGAGCAATTGCTCAGAGATGAAAAGTGCCAGCACTGAAAGCTGTTGCTAGCCAGCACCCTTCCTTGGAAGCGCTTTCACAGGCGCAGCAACACTGGGGCTTTGCGCTTCTCTAACCACCAAACGTCACGGTCACTATCTCTCCGTCTCGTAGACACGAGCTGAGAAATTGCAAACATCGAGCAATTGCTCAGAGATGAAAAGTGCCAGCACTGAAAGCTGTTGCTAGCCAGCACCCTTCCTTGGAAGCGCTTTCACAGGCGCAGCAACACTGGGGCTTTGCGCTTCTCTACCCACCAAACGACACGGTCATTCTCTTTCCGTCTCCTAGACACGAGCTGAGAAATTGCAAACGTCGAGCAATTGCTCAGAGATGAAAAGTGCCAGCACTGAAAGCTGTTGCTAGCCAGCACCCTTCCTTGGAAGCGCTTTTGTAGCCCTAAGAACTCTGGGTCTCTGTGCTTCTCTAGCCACCTCATCTTCTGCTCATCCTCTCGCGCAGTCTAAAGAGCGCTCAGGTGAGAAATTGCAAACGTCGAGCAATTGCTCAGAGATGAAAAGTGCCAGCACTGAAAGCTGTTGCTAGCCAGCACCCTTCCTTGGAAGCGCTTTCACAGGCGCAGCAACACTGGGGCTTTGCGCTTCTCTAGCCACCAAACGTCACGGTCATTCTCTTTCCGTCTCGTAGACACGAGCTGAGAAATTGCAAACGTCGAGCAATTGCTCAGAGATGAAAAGTGGCAGCACTGAAAGCTCTTGCTAGCCAGCACCCTTCCTTGGAAGCGCTTTTGTAGCCCTAAGAACAGTGGAGCTCTGGGCTTCTCTAGCCATCTCATCTTCTGCTCATCCTCTCGCGCAGTCTAAAGAGAGCTCAGGTGAGAAATTGCAAACGTCGAGCAATTGCTCAGAGATGAAAAGTGCCAGCACTGAAAGCTGTTGCTAGCCAGCACCCTTCCTTGGAAGCGCTTTCACAGGCGCAGCAACACTGGGGCTTTGCGCTTCTCTAGCCACCAAACGTCACGGTCCTTCTCTTTCCGTCTCCTAGACACGAGCTGAGAAATTGCAAACGTCGAGCAATTGCTCAGAGATGAAAAGTGCCAGCACTGAAAGCTGTTGGTACCCAGCCCCCTTCCTAGGAAGCGCTTTTGTAGCCCTAAGAACACTGGGGCTCTGGGCTTCTCTAGCCACCTCATCTTCTGCTCATCCTCTCGCGCACTCTAAAGAGAGCTCAGGTGAGAAATTGCAAACGTCGAGCAATTGCTCAGAGATGAAAAGTGCCAGCACTGAAAGCTCTTCCTAGCCAGCCCCCTTCCTTGGAAGCGCTTTCACAGGCGCAGCAACACTGGGGCTTTGCGCTTCTCTAACCACCAAACGTCACGGTCACTATCTCTCCGTCTCGTAGACACGAGCTGAGAAATTGCAAACGTCGAGCAATTGCTCAGAGATGAAAAGTGCCAGCACTGAAAGCTGTTGCTAGCCAGCCCCCTTCCTTGGAAGTGCTTTTGTAGCCCTAAGAACTCTGGGTCTCTGGGCTTCTCTAGCCACCTCATCTTCTGCTCATCCTCTCGCGCAGTCTAAAGAGAGCTCAGGTGAGAAATGGCAAACGTCGAGCAATTGCTGAGAGATGAAAAGTGCCAGCACTGAAAGCTGTTGCTAGCCAGCACCCTTCCTTGGAAGCGCTTTCACAGGCGCAGCAACACTGGGGCTTTGCGCTTCTCTAACCACCAAACGTCACGGTCATTCTCTTTCGGTCTCATAGACACGAGCTGAGAAATTGCAAACGTCGAGCAATTGCTCAGAGAGGAAAAGTGCCAGCACTGAAAGCTCTTGCTAGCCAGCACCCTTCCTTGGAAGCGCTTTCACAGGCGCAGCAACACTGGGGCTTTGCGCTTCTCTAACCACCAAACGTCACGGTCATTCTCTTTCCGTCTCGTAGACACGAGCTGAGAAAGTGCAAACGTTGAGCAATTGCTCAGAGATGAAAAGTGCCAGCACTGAAAGCTGTTGCTAGCCAGCCCCCTTCCTTGCAAGCGCTTTTGTAGCCCTAAGAACAGTGGAGCTGTGGGCTTCTCTAGCCATCTCATCTTCTGCTCATCCTCTCGCGCAGTCTAAAGAGAGCTCAGGTGAGAAATTGCAAACGTCGAGCAATTGGTCACAGATGAAAAGAGCCAGCACTGAAAGCTGTTGCTAGCCAGCCCCCTTCCTTGGAAGCGCTTTCACAGGCGCAGCAACACTGGGGCTTTGCGCTTCTCTAACCACCAAACGTCACGGTCACTATCTCTCCGTCTCGTAGACACGAGCTGAGAAATTGCAAACGTCGAGCAATTGCTCAGAGATGAAAAGTGCCAGCACTGAAAGCTGTTGCTAGCCAGCCCCCTTCCTTGGAAGCGCTTTTGTAGCCCTAAGAACACTGGGGCTCTGGGCTTCTCTAGCCACCTCATCTTCTGCTCATCCTCTCGCGCAGTCTAAAGAGAGCTCAGGTGAGAAATGGCAAACGTCCAGCAATTGCTCAGAGATGAAAAGTGCCAGCACTGAAAGCTGTTGCTAGCCAGCACCCTTCCTTGGAAGCGCTTTCACAGGCGCAGCAACACTGGGGCTTTGCGCTTCTCTAGCCACCAAACGTCACGGTCATTCTCTTTCCGTCTCGTAGACACGAGCTGAGAAAGTGAAACGTTGAGCAATTGCTCAGAGATGAAAAGTGTCAGCACTGAAAGCTGTTGCTAGCCAGCCCCCTTCCTTGGAAGCGCTTTTGTAGCCCTAAGAACAGTGGAGCTGTGGGCTTCTCTAGCCATCTCATCTTCTGCTCATCCTCTCGCGCAGTCTAAAGAGAGCTCAGGTGAGAAATTGCAAACGTCGAGCAATTGCTCAGAGATGAAAAGTGCCAGCACTGAAAGCTGTTGCTAGCCAGCACCCTTCCTTGGAAGCGCTTTCACAGGCGCAGCAACACTGGGGCTTTGCGCTTCTCTAGCCACCAAACGTCACGGTCCTTCTCTTTCCGTCTCCTAGACACGAGCTGAGAAATTGCAAACGTCGAGCAATTGCTCAGAGATGAAAAGTGCCAGCACTGAAAGCTGTTGGTACCCAGCCCCCTTCCTAGGAAGCGCTTTTGTAGCCCTAAGAACACTGGGGCTCTGGGCTTCTCTAGCCACCTCATCTTCTGCTCATCCTCTCGCGCACTCTAAAGAGAGCTCAGGTGAGAAATTGCAAACGTCGAGCAATTGCTCAGAGATGAAAAGTGCCAGCACTGAAAGCTCTTCCTAGCCAGCCCCCTTCCTTGGAAGCGCTTTCACAGGCGCAGCAACACTGGGGCTTTGCGCTTCTCTACCCACCAAACGTCACGGTCACTATCTCTCCGTCTCGTAGACACGAGCTGAGAAATTGCAAACGTCGAGCAATTGCTCAGAGATGAAAAGTGCCAGCACTGAAAGCTGTTGCTAGCCAGCCCCCTTCCTTGGAAGTGCTTTTGTAGCCCTAAGAACTCTGGGTCTCTGGGCTTCTCTAGCCACCTCATCTTCTGCTCATCCTCTCGCGCAGTCTAAAGAGAGCTCAGGTGAGAAATGGCAAACGTCGAGCAATTGCTGAGAGATGAAAAGTGCCAGCACTGAAAGCTGTTGCTAGCCAGCCCCCTTCCTTGGAAGCGCTTTCACAGGCGCAGCAACACTGGGGCTTTGCGCTTCTCTAACCACCAAACGTCACGGTCATTCTCTTTCGGTCTCATAGACACGAGCTGAGAAATTGCAAACGTCGAGCAATTGCTCAGAGATGAAAAGTGGCAGCACTGAAAGCTCTTGCTAGCCAGCACCCTTCCTTGGAAGCGCTTTTGTAGCCCTAAGAACACTGGAGCTCTGGGCTTCTCTAGCCATCTCATCTTCTGCTCATCCTCTCGCGCACTCTAAAGAGAGCTCAGGTGAGAAATTGCAAACGTCGAGCAATTGCTCAGAGATGAAAAGTGCCAGCACTGAAAGCTGTTGCTAGCCAGCACCCTTCCTTGGAAGTGCTTTCACAGGCGCAGCAACACTGGGGCTTTGCGCTTCTCTAGCCACCAGATGTCACGGTCACTATCTCTCCGTCTCGTAGACACGAGCTGAGAAATTGCAAACGTCGAGCAATTGCTCAGAGATGAAAAGTGCCAGCACTGAAAGATGTTGCTAGCCAGCACCCTTCCTTGGAAGCGCTTTTGTAGCCCTAAGAACACTGGGGCTCTGGGCTTCTCTAGCCACCTCATCTTCTGCTCATCCTCTCGCGCAGTCTAAAGAGAGCTCAGGTGAGAAATTGCAAACGTCGAGCAATTGCTCAGAGATGAAAAGTGCCAGCACTGAAAGCTGTTGCTAGCCAGCACCCTTCCTTGGAAGCGCTTTCACAGGCGCAGCAACACTGGGGCTTTGCGCTTCTCTACCCACCAAACGTCACGGTCATTCTCTTTCCGTCTCGTAGACACGAGCTGAGAAAGTGCAAACGTTGAGCAATTGCTCAGAGATGAAAAGTGCCAGCACTGAAAGCTGTTGCTAGCCAGCCCCCTTCCTTGGAAGCGCTTTTGTAGCCCTAAGAACAGTGGAGCTCTGGGCTTCTCTAGCCATCTAAACTTCTGCTCATCCTCTCGCGCAGTCTAAAGAGAGCTCAGGGGAGAAATTGCAAAAGTCGAGCAATTGCTGAGAGATGAAAAGTGCCAGCACTGAAAGCTGTTGCTAGCCAGCACCCTTCCTTGGAAGCGCTTTTGTAGCCCTAAGAACAGTGGGGCTCTGGGCTTCTCTAGCCATCTAAACTTCTGCTCATCCTCTCGCGCAGTCTAAAGAGAGCTCAGGTGAGAAATTGCAAACGTCGAGCAATTGCTCAGAGATGAAAAGTGCCAGCACTGAAAGCTGTTGCTAGCCAGCCCCCTTCCTTGGAAGCGCTTTCACAGGCGCAGCAAAACTGGGGCTTTGCGCTTCTCTACCCACCAAACGTCACGGTCACTTTCTCTCCGTCTCGTAGAAACGAGCTGAGAAATTGCAAACGTCGAGCAATTGCTCAGAGATGAAAAGTGCCAGCACTGAAAGCTCTTCCTAGCCAGCCCCCTTCCTTGGAAGCGCTTTCACAGGCGCAGCAACACTGGGGCTTTGCGCTTCTCTAACCACCAAACGTCACGGTCATTCTCTTTCCGTCTCGTAGACACGAGCTGAGAAATTGCAAACGTCGAGCAATTGCTCAGAGATGAAAAGTGCCAGCACTGAAAGCTGTTGCTAGCCAGCCCCCTTCCTTGGAAGTGCTTTTGTAGCCCTAAGAACTCTGGGTCTCCGGGCTTCTCTAGCCACCTCATCTTCTGCTCATCCTCTCGCGCAGTCTAAAGAGAGCTCAGGTGAGAAATGGCAAACGTCCAGCAATTGCTCAGAGATGAAAAGTGCCAGCACTGAAAGCTGTTGCTAGCCAGCACCCTTCCTTGGAAGCGCTTTCACAGGCGCAGCAACACTGGGGCTTTGCGCTTCTCTACCCACCAAACGTCACGGTCACTATCTCTCCGTCTCGTAGACACGAGCTGAGAAATTGCAAACGTCGAGCAATTGCTCAGAGATGAAAAGTGCCAGCACTGAAAGCTGTTGCTAGCCAGCACCCTTCCTTGGAAGCGCTTTCACAGGCGCAGCAACACTGGGGCTTTGCGCTTCTCTACCCACCAAACGTCACGGTCATTCTCTTCCCGTCTCGTAGACACGAGCTGAGAAATTGCAAACGTCGAGCAATTGCTCAGAGATGAAAAGTGCCAGCACTGAAAGCTGTTGCTAGCCAGCACCCTTCCTTGGAAGCGCTTTTGTAGCCCTAAGAACAGTGGGGCTCTGGGCTTCTCTAGCCATCTAAACTTCTGCTCATCCTCTCGCGCAGTCTAAAGAGAGCTCAGGTGAGAAATTGCAAACGTCGAGCAATTGCTGAGAGATGAAAAGTGCCAGCACTGAAAGCTGTTGCTAGCCAGCCCCCTTCCTTGGAAGCGCTTTCACAGGCGCAGCAACACTGGGGCTTTGCGCTTCTCTAGCCACCAGATGTCACGGTCACTATCTCTCCGTCTCGTAGACACGAGCTGAGAAATTGCAAACGTCGAGCAATTGCTCAGAGATGAAAAGTGCCAGCACTGAAAGCTGTTGCTAGCCAGCCCCCTTCCTTGGAAGCGCTTTCACAGGCGCAGCAACACTGGGGCTTTGCGCTTCTCTACCCACCAAACGTCACGGTCATTCTCTTTCCGTCTCGTAGACACGAGCTGAGAAAGTGCAAACGTTGAGCAATTGCTCAGAGATGAAAAGTGGCAGCACTGAAAGCTGTTGCTAGCCAGCACCCTTCCTTGGAAGCGCTTTTGTAGCCCTAAGAACAGTGGAGCTGTGGGCTTCTCTAGCCATCTCATCTTCTGCTCATCCTCTCGCGCAGTCTAAAGAGAGCTCAGGTGAGAAATTGCAAACGTCGAGCAATTGCTGAGAGATGAAAAGTGCCAGCACTGAAAGCTGTTGCTAGCCAGCCCCCTTCCTTGGAAGCGCTTTCACAGGCGCAGCAACACTCGGGCTTTGCGCTTCTCTAACCACCAAAGGTCACGGTCACTATCTCTCCGTCTCGTAGACACGAGCTGAGAAATTGCAAACGTCGAGCAATTGCTCAGAGATGAAAAGTGCCAGCACTGAAAGCTGTTGCTAGCCAGCCCCCTTCCTTGGAAGCGCTTTTGTAGCCCTAAGAACACTGGGGCTCTGGGCTTCTCTAGCCACCTCATCTTCTGCTCATCCTCTCGCGCAGTCTAAAGAGAGCTCAGGTGAGAAATGGCAAACGTCGAGCAATTGCTCAGAGATGAAAAGTGCCAGCACTGAAAGCTGTTGCTAGCCAGCAGCCTTCCTAGGAAGCGCTTTCACAGGCGCAGCAACACTGGGGCTTTGCGCTTCTCTAGCCACCAGATGTCACGGTCATTCTCTTTCCGTCTCTTAGACACGAGCTGAGAAAGTGAAACGTTGAGCAATTGCTCAGAGATGAAAAGTGCCAGCACTGAAAGATGTTGCTAGCCAGCCCCCTTCCTTGGAAGCGCTTTCACAGGCGCAGCAACACTGGGGCTTTGCGCTTCTCTACCCACCAAACATCACGGTCATTCTCTTTCCGTCTCGTAGACACGAGCTGAGAAATTGCAAACGTCGAGCAATTGCTCAGAGATGAAAAGTGGCAGCACTGAAAGCTGTTGCTAGCCAGCACCCTTCCTTGGAAGCGCTTTCACAGGCGCAGCAACACTGGGGCTTTGCGCTTCTCTAACCACCAAACGTCACGGTCACTGTCTCTCCGTCTCGTAGACACGAGCTGAGAAATTGCAAACGTCGAGCAATTGCTCAGAGATGAAAAGTGCCAGCACTGAAAGCTGTTGCTAGCCAGCACCCTTCCTTGGAAGCGCTTTTGTAGCCCTAAGAACAGTGGGGCTCTGGGCTTCTCTAGCCATCTAAACTTCTGCTCATCCTCTCGCGCAGTCTAAAGAGAGCTCAGGTGAGAAATTGCAAACGTCGAGCAATTGCTCAGAGATGAAAAGTGCCAGCACTGAAAGCTGTTGCTAGCCAGCCCCCTTCCTTGGAAGCGCTTTCACAGGCGCAGCAACACTGGGGCTTTGCGCTTCTCTAGCCACCAGATGTCACGGTCACTATCTCTCCGTCTCGTAGACACGAGCTGAGAAATTGCAAACGTCGAGCAATTGCTCAGAGATGAAAAGTGCCAGCACTGAAAGCTGTTGCTAGCCAGCCCCCTTCCTTGGAAGCGCTTTCACAGGCGCAGCAACACTGGGGCTTTGCGCTTCTCTACCCACCAAACGTCACGGTCATTCTCTTTCCGTCTCGTAGACACGAGCTGAGAAAGTGCAAACGTTGAGCAATTGCTCAGAGATGAAAAGTGGCAGCACTGAAAGCTGTTGCTAGCCAGCACCCTTCCTTGGAAGCGCTTTTGTAGCCCTAAGAACAGTGGAGCTGTGGGCTTCTCTAGCCATCTCATCTTCTGCTCATCCTCTCGCGCAGTCTAAAGAGAGCTCAGGTGAGAAATTGCAAACGTCGAGCAATTGCTGAGAGATGAAAAGTGCCAGCACTGAAAGCTGTTGCTAGCCAGCCCCCTTCCTTGGAAGCGCTTTCACAGGCGCAGCAACACTCGGGCTTTGCGCTTCTCTAACCACCAAAGGTCACGGTCACTATCTCTCCGTCTCGTAGACACGAGCTGAGAAATTGCAAACGTCGAGCAATTGCTCAGAGATGAAAAGTGCCAGCACTGAAAGCTGTTGCTAGCCAGCCCCCTTCCTTGGAAGCGCTTTTGTAGCCCTAAGAACACTGGGGCTCTGGGCTTCTCTAGCCACCTCATCTTCTGCTCATCCTCTCGCGCAGTCTAAAGAGAGCTCAGGTGAGAAATGGCAAACGTCGAGCAATTGCTCAGAGATGAAAAGTGCCAGCACTGAAAGCTGTTGCTAGCCAGCAGCCTTCCTAGGAAGCGCTTTCACAGGCGCAGCAACACTGGGGCTTTGCGCTTCTCTAGCCACCAGATGTCACGGTCATTCTCTTTCCGTCTCTTAGACACGAGCTGAGAAAGTGAAACGTTGAGCAATTGCTCAGAGATGAAAAGTGCCAGCACTGAAAGATGTTGCTAGCCAGCCCCCTTCCTTGGAAGCGCTTTCACAGGTGCAGCAACACTGGGGCTTTGCGCTTCTCTACCCACCAAACATCACGGTCATTCTCTTTCCGTCTCGTAGACACGAGCTGAGAAATTGCAAACGTCGAGCAATTGCTCAGAGATGAAAAGTGGCAGCACTGAAAGCTGTTGCTAGCCAGCACCCTTCCTTGGAAGCGCTTTCACAGGCGCAGCAACACTGGGGCTTTGCGCTTCTCTAACCACCAAACGTCACGGTCACTGTCTCTCCGTCTCGTAGACACGAGCTGAGAAATTGCAAACGTCGAGCAATTGCTCAGAGATGAAAAGTGCCAGCACTGAAAGCTGTTGCTAGCCAGCCCCCTTCCTTGGAAGCGCTTTTGTAGCCCTAAGAACACTGGGGCTCTGGGCTTTTCTAGCCATCTAAACTTCTGCTCATCCTCTCGCGCAGTCTAAAGAGAGCTCAGGTGAGAAATTGCAAACGTCGAGCAATTGGTCAGAGATGAAAAGTGCCAGCACTGAAAGCTGTTGCTAGCCAGCACCCTTCCTTGGAAGCGCTTTTGTAGCCCTAAGAACACTGGGGCTCTGGCCTTCTCTAGCCATCTAAACTTCTGCTCATCCTCTCGCGCAGTCTAAAGAGAGCTCAGGTGAGAAATTGCAAACGTCGAGCAATTGCTCAGAGATGAAAAGTGCCAGCACTGAAAGATGTTGCTAGCCAGCACCCTTCCTTGGAAGCGCTGTCACAGGCGCAGCAACACTGGGGCTTTGCGCTTCTCTAACCACCAAACGTCACGGTCACTATCTCTCCGTCTCGTAGACACGAGCTGAGACATTGCAAACGTCGAGCAATTGCTCAGAGATGAAAAGTGCCAGCACTGAAAGCTGTTGCTAGCCAGCCCCCTTCCTTGGAAGCGCTTTTGTAGCCCTAAGAACACTGGGGCTCTGTGCTTCTCTAGCCACCTATACTTCTGCTCATCCTCTCGCGCAGTCTAAAGAGAGCTCAGGTGAGAAATTGCAAACGTCGAGCAATTGCTCAGAGAGGAAAAGTGCCAGCACTGAAAGCTGTTGCTAGCCAGCAGCCTTCCTTGGAAATGCTTTTGTAGCCCTTAGAACACTGGGGCTCTGGGCTTCTCTAGCCACCTCATCTTCTGCTCATCCTCTCGCGCAGTCTAAAGAGAGCTCAGGTGAGAAATGGCAAACGTTGAGCAATTGCTCAGAGATGAAAAGTGCCAGCACTGAAAGCTGTTGCTAGCCAGCACCCTTCCTTGGAAGTGCTTTCACAGGCGCAGCAACACTGGGGCTTTGCGCTTCTCTAGCCACCAGATGTCACGGTCACTATCTCTCCGTCTCGTAGACACGAGCTGAGAAATTGCAAACGTCGAGCAATTGCTCAGAGATGAAAAGTGCCAGCACTGAAAGATGTTGCTAGCCAGCCCCCTTCCTTGGAAGCGCTTTTGTAGCCCTAAGAACACTGGGGCTCTGGGCTTCTCTAGCCACCTCATCTTCTGCTCATCCTCTCGCGCAGTCTAAAGAGAGCTCAGGTGAGAAATTGCAAACGTCGAGCAATTGCTCAGAGATGAAAAGTGCCAGCACTGAAAGCTGTTGCTAGCCAGCACCCTTCCTTGGAAGCGCTTTCACAGGTGCAGCAACACTGGGGCTTTGCGCTTCTCTAACCACCAAACGTCACGGTCATTCTCTTTCCGTCTCGTAGACACGAGCTGAGAAAGTGCAAACGTCGAGCAATTGCTCAGAGATGAAAAGTGCCAGCACTGAAAGCTGTTGCTAGCCAGCCCCCTTCCTTGGAAGCGCTTTTGTAGCCCTAAGAACAGTGGAGCTCTGGGCTTCTCTAGCCATCTCATCTTCTGCTCATCCTCTCGCGCAGTCTAAAGAGAGCTCAGGTGAGAAATTGCAAACGTCGAGCAATTGCTCAGAGATGAAAAGTGCCAGCACTGAAAGCTCTTCCTAGCCAGCCCCCTTCCTTGGAAGCGCTTTCACAGGCGCAGCAACACTGGGGCTTTGCGCTTCTCTAACCACCAAACGTCACGGTCATTCTCTTCCCGTCTCGTAGACACGAGCTGAGAAATTGCAAACGTCGAGCAATTGCTCAGAGAGGAAAAGTGCCAGCACTGAAAGCTGTTGCTAGCCAGCCCCCTTCCTTGGAAGCGCTTTTGTAGCCCTAAGAACACTGGGGCTCTGGGCTTTTCTAGCCATCTAAACTTCTGCTCATCCTCTCGCGCAGTCTAAAGAGAGCTCAGGTGAGAAATTGCAAACGTCGAGCAATTGCTCAGAGATGAAAAGTGCCAGCACTGAAAGCTGTTGCTAGCCAGCACCCTTCCTTGGAAGCGCTTTCACAGGCGCAGCAACACTGGGGCTTTGCGCTTCTCTAACCACCAAACGTCACGGTCATTCTCTTTCGGTCTCGTAGACACGAGCTGAGAAATTGCAAACGTCGAGCAATTGCTCAGAGATGAAAAGTGCCAGCACTGAAAGATGTTGCTAGCCAGCCCCCTTCCTTGGAAGCGCTTTTGTAGCCCTAAGAACTCTGGGTCTCTGGGCTTCTCTAGCCACCTCATCTTCTGCTCATCCTCTCGCGCAGTCTAAAGAGAGCTCAGGTGAGAAATGGCAAACGTCCAGCAATTGCTCAGAGATGAAAAGTGCCAGCACTGAAAGCTGTTGCTAGCCAGCAGCCTTCCTTGGAAGCGCTTTCACAGGCGCAGCAACACTGGGGCTGTGCGCTTCTCTACCCAACAAACGTCACGGTCACTATCTCTCCGTCTCGTAGACACGAGCTGAGAAATTGCAAACGTCGAGCAATTGCTCAGAGATGAAAAGTGCCAGCACTGAAAGCTGTTGCTAGCCAGCACCCTTCCTTGGAAGCGCTTTCACAGGCGCAGCAACACTGGGGCTTTGCGCTTCTCTAACCACCAAACGTCACGGTCATTCTCTTCCCGTCTCGTAGACACGAGCTGAGAAATTGCAAACGTCGAGCAATTGCTCAGAGATGAAAAGTGCCAGCACTGAAAGCTCTTGCTAGCCAGCCCCCTTCCTTGGAAGCGCTTTTGTAGCCCTAAGAACAGTGGGGCTCTGGGCTTTTCTAGCCATCTAAACTTCTGCTCATCCTCTCGCGCAGTCTAAAGAGAGCTCAGGTGAGAAATTGCAAACGTCGAGCAATTGCTGAGAGATGAAAAGTGCCAGCACTGAAAGCTGTTGCTAGCCAGCCCCCTTCCTTGGAAGCGCTTTCACAGGCGCAGCAACACTGGGGCTTTGCGCTTCTCTAGCCACCAGATGTCACGGTCACTATCTCTCCGTCTCGTAGACACGAGCTGAGAAATTGCAAACGTCGAGCAATTGCTCAGAGATGAAAAGTGCCAGCACTGAAAGCTGTTGCTAGCCAGCCCCCTTCCTTGGAAGCGCTTTTGTAGCCCTAAGAACACTGGGGCTCTGGGCTTCTCTAGCCACCTATACTTCTGCTCATCCTCTCGCACACTCTAAAGAGAGTTCAGGTGAGAAATTGCAAACATCGAGCAATTGCTCAGAGATGAAAAGTGCCAGCACTGAAAGCTGTTGCTAGCCAGCACCCTTCCTTGGAAGCGCTTTCACAGGCGCAGCAATACTGGGGCTTTGCGCTTCTCTACCCACCAAACGTCACGGTCACTTTCTCTCCGTCTCGTAGAAACGAGCTGAGAAATTGCAAACGTCGAGCAATTGCTCAGAGATGAAAAGTGCCAGCACTGAAAGCTGTTTCTAGCCAGCCCCCTTCCTTGGAAGCGCTTTTGTAGCCCTAAGAACACTGGGGCTCTGGGCTTCTCTAGCCACCTAATCTTCTGATCATCCTCTCGCGCAGTCTAAAGAGAGCTCAGGTGAGAAATTGCAAACGTCGAGGAATTGCTCAGAGATGAAAGTGGCAGCACTGAAAGCTGTTGCTAGCCAGCAGCCTTCCTTGGAAGCGCTTTTGTAGCCCTAAGAACAGTGGGGCTCTGGGCTTCTCTAGCCACCTAATCTTCTGCTCATCCTATCGCGCAGTCTAAAGAGAGCTCAGGTGAGAAATTGCAAACGTCGAGCAATTGCTCAGAGATGAAAAGTGCCAGCACTGAAAGCTGTTGCTAGCCAGCACCCTTCCTTGGAAGCGCTTTCACAGGCGCAGCAACACTGGGGCTTTGCGCTTCTCTAACCACCAAACGACACGGTCATTCTCTTTCCTTCTCGTAGACACGAGCTGAGAAATTGCAAACGTCGAGTAATTGCTCAGAGATGAAAAGTGCCAGCACTGAAAGCTGTTGCTAGCCAGCCCCCTTCCTTGGAAGCGCTTTTGTAGCCCTAAGAACACTGGGGCTCTGGGCTTCTCTAGCCACCTCATCTTCTGCTCATCCTCTCGCGCACTCTAAAGAGAGCTCAGGTGAGACATTGCAAACGTCGAGCAATTGCTCAGAGATGAAAAGTGCCAGCACTGAAAGCTCTTGCTAGCCAGCACCCTTCCTTGGAAGCGCTTTCACAGGCGCAGCAACACTGGGGCTTTGCGCTTCTCTACCCACCAAACGTCACGGTCACTTTCTCTCCGTCTCGTAGAAACGAGCTGAGAAATTGCAAACGTCGAGCAATTGCTCAGAGATGAAAAGTGCCAGCACTGAAAGCTGTTGCTAGCCAGCACCCTTCCTTGGAAGCGCTTATGTAGCCCTAAGAACAGTGGGGCTCTGGGCCTCTCTAGCCATCTCATCTTCTGCTCATCCTCTCGCGCAGTCTAAAGAGAGCTCAGGTGAGAAATGGCAAACGTCCAGCAATTGCTCAGAGATGAAAAGTGCCAGCACTGAAAGCTGTTGCTAGCCAGCCCCCTTCCTTGGAAGCGCTTTCACAGGCGCAGCAACACTGGGGCTTTGCGCTTCTCTAACCACCAAACGTCAGGGTCACTATCTCTCCGTCTCGTAGGCACGAGCTGAGAAATTGCAAACGTCGAGCAATTGCTCAGAGATGAAAAGTGCCAGCACTGAAAGCTGTTGCTAGCCAGCACCCTTCCTTGGAAGCGCTTTCACAGGCGCAGCAACACTGGGGCTTTGCGCTTCTCTAACCACCAAACGTCACGGTCACTATCTCTCCGTCTCGTAGACACGAGCTGAGACATTGCAAACGTCGAGCAATTGCTCAGAGATGAAAAGTGCCAGCACTGAAAGCTGTTGCTAGCCAGCACCCTTCCTTGGAAGCGCTTTTGTAGCCCTAAGAACAGTGGGGCTCTGGGCTTCTCTAGCCACCTATACTTCTGCTCATCCTCTCGCGCACTCTAAAGAGAGCTCAGGTGAGAAATTGCAAACGTCGAGCAATTGCTCAGAGATGAAAAGTGCCAGCACTGAAAGCTGTTGCTAGCCAGCACCCTTCCTTGGAAGCGCTTTCACAGGCGCAGCAACACTGGGGCTTTGCGCTTCTCTAACCACCAAACGTCACGGTCACTTTCTCTCCGTCTCGTAGAAACGAGCTGAGAAATTGCAAACGTCGAGCAATTGCTCAGAGATGAAAAGTGCCAGCACTGAAAGCTGTTGCTAGCCAGCCCCCTTCCTTGGAAGCGCTTTTGTAGCCCTAAGAACACTGGGGCTCTGGGCTTCTCTAGCCACCTAATCTTCTGCTCATCCTCTCGCGCAGTCTAAAGAGAGCTCAGGTGAGAAATTGCAAACGTCGAGCAATTGCTCAGAGATGAAAAGTGCCAGCACTGAAAGCTGTTGCTAGCCAGCACCCTTCCTTGGAAGTGCTTTCACAGGCGCAGCAACACTGGGGCTTTGCGCTTCTCTAGCCACCAGATGTCACGGTCACTATCTCTCCGTCTCGTAGACACGAGCTGAGAAATTGCAAACGTCGAGCACTTGCTCAGAGATGAAAAGTGCCAGCACTGAAAGCTGTTGCTAGCCAGCACCCTTCCTTGGAAGCGCTTTTGTAGCCCTAAGAACAGTGGAGCTCTGGGCTTCTCTAGCCATCTAAACTTCTGCTCATCCTCTCGTGCAGTCTAAAGAGAGCTCAGGTGAGAAATTGCAAACTTCCAGCAATTGCTCAGAGATGAAAAGTGCCAGCACTGAAAGCTGTTGCTAGCCAGCACCCTTCCTTGGAAGCGCTTTCACAGGCGCAGCAACACTGGGGCTTTGCGCTTCTCTAACCACCAAATGTCACGGTCACTATCTCTCCTTCTCGTAGACACGAGCTGAGAAATTGCAAACGTCCAGCAATTGCTCAGAGATGAAAAGTGCCAGCACTGAAAGCTGTTGCTAGCCAGCACCCTTCCTTGGAAGCGCTTTCACAGGCGCAGCAACACTGGGGCTTTGCGCTTCTCTAACCACCAAACGTCATGGTCACTATCTCTGCGTCTCGTAGACACGAGCTGAGAAAGTGCAAACGTCGAGCAATTGCTCAGAGATGAAAAGTGCCAGCACTGAAAGCTGTTGCTAGCCAGCACCCTTCCTTGGAAGCGCTTTTGTAGCCCTAAGAACAGTGGGGCTCTGGGCTTCTCTAGCCACCTCATCTTCTGCTCATCCTCTCGCGCAGTCGAAAGAGAGCTCAGGTGAGAAATTGCAAACGTCGAGCAATTGCTCAGAGATGAAAAGTGCCAGCACTGAAAGCTGTTGCTAGCCAGCACCCTTCCTTGGAAGCGCTTTCACAGGCGCAGCAACACTGGGGCTTTGCGCTTCTCTAGCCACCAAACGTCACGGTCACTTTCTCTCCGTCTCGTAGAAACGAGCTGAGAAATTGCAAACGTCGAGCAATTGCTCAGAGATGAAAAGTGCCAGCACTGAAAGCTGTTGCTAGCCAGCACCCTTCCTTGGAAGCGCTTTTGTAGCCCTAAGAACAGTGGGCTCTGGGCCTCTCTAGCCACCTCATCTTCTGCTCATCCTCTCGCGCACTCTAAAGAGAGCTCAGGTGAGAAATTGCAAACGTCGAGCAATTGGTCAGAGAGGAAAAGTGCCAGCACTGAAAGCTGTTGCTAGCCAGCCCCCTTCCTTGGAAGCGCTTTCACAGGCGCAGCAACACTGGGGCTTTGCGCTTCTCTAACCACCAAACGTCACGGTCATTCTCTTTCCGTCTCGTAGACACGAGCTGAGACATTGCAAACGTCGAGCAATTGCTCAGAGATGAAAAGTGCCAGCACTGAAAGCTGTTGCTAGCCAGCACCCTTCCTTGGAAGCGCTTTTGTAGCCCTAAGAACACTGGGACTCTGTGCTTTTCTAGCCATCTCATCTTCTGCTCATCCTCTCGCGCAGTCTAAAGAGAGCTCAGGTGAGAAATTGCAAACGTCGAGCAATTGCTGAGAGATGAAAAGTGCCAGCACTGAAAGCTGTTGCTAGCCAGCACCCTTCCTTGGAAGCGCTTTCACAGGCGCAGCAACACTGGGGCTTTGCGCTTCTCTAACCACCAAACGTCAGGGTCACTATCTCTCCGTCTCGTAGGCACGAGCTGAGAAATTGCAAACGTCGAGCAATTGCTCAGAGATGAAAAGTGCCAGCACTGAAAGCTGTTGCTAGCCAGCCCCCTTCCTTGGAAGCGCTTTCACAGGCGCAGCAACACTGGGGCTTTGCGCTTCTCTAACCACCAAACGTCACGGTCACTATCTCTCCGTCTCGTAGACACGAGCTGAGAAATTGCAAACGTCGAGCAATTGCTCAGAGATGAAAAGTGCCAGCACTGAAAGCTGTTGCTAGCCAGCCCCCTTCCTTGGAAGCGCTTTTGTAGCCCTAAGAACTCTGGGTCTCTGTGCTTCTCTAGCCACCTATACTTCTGCTCATCCTCTCGCGCACTCTAAAGAGAGTTCAGGTGAGAAATTGCAAACATCGAGCAATTGCTCAGAGATGAAAAGTGCCAGCACTGAAAGCTGTTGCTAGCCAGCACCCTTCCTTGGAAGCGCTTTCACAGGCGCAGCAACACTGGGGCTTTGCGCTTCTCTAACCACCAAACGTCACGGTCACTTTCTCTCCGTCTCGTAGAAACGAGCTGAGAAATTGCAAACGTCGAGCAATTGCTCAGAGATGAAAAGTGCCAGCACTGAAAGCTGTTGCTAGCCAGCCCCCTTCCTTGGAAGCGCTTTTGTAGCCCTAAGAACACTGGGGCTCTGGGCTTCTCTAGCCACCTAATCTTCTGCTCATCCTCTCGCGCAGTCTAAAGAGAGCTCAGGTGTGAAATTGCAAACGTCGAGGAATTGCTCAGAGATGAAAGTGGCAGCACTGAAAGCTGTTGCTAGCCAGCAGCCTTCCTTGGAAGCGCTTTTGTAGCCCTAAGAACAGTGGGGCTCTGGGCTTCTCTAGCCACCTAATCTTCTGCTCATCCTATCGCGCATTCTAAAGAGAGCTCAGGTGAGAAATTGGAAACATCGAGCAATTGCTCAGAGATGAAAAGTGCCAGCACTGAAAGCTGTTGCTAGCCAGCACCCTTCCTTGGAAGCGCTTTCACAGGCGCAGCAACACTGGGGCTTTGCGCTTCTCTAACCACCAAACGACACGGTCATTCTGTTTCCTTCTCGTAGACACGAGCTGAGAAATTGCAAACGTCGAGTAATTGCTCAGAGATGAAAAGTGCCAGCACTGAAAGCTGTTGCTAGCCAGCCCCCTTCCTTGGAAGCGCTTTTGTAGCCCTAAGAACACTGGGGCTCTGGGCTTCTCTAGCCACCTCATCTTCTGCTCATCCTCTCGCGCAGTCTAAAGAGAGCTCAGGTGAGAAATTGCAAACGTCGAGCAATTGCTCAGAGAGGAAAAGTGCCAGCACTGAAAGCTCTTGCTAGCCAGCACCCTTCCTTGGAAGCGCTTTCACAGGCGCAGCAACACTGGGGCTTTGCGCTTCTCTAACCACCAAACGTCACGGTCACTATCTCTCCGTCTCGTAGACACGAGCTGAGAAATTGCAAACGTCGAGCAATTGCTCAGAGAGGAAACGTGCCAGCACTGAAAGCTGTTGCTAGCCAGCACCCTTCCTTGGAAGCGCTTTCACAGGCGCAGCAACACTGGGGCTTTGCGCTTCTCTACCCACCAAACGTCACGGTCATTCTCTTTCCGTCTCGTAGACACGAGCTGAGAAATTGCAAACGTCGAGCACTTGCTCAGAGATGAAAAGTGCCAGCACTGAAAGCTGTTGCTAGCCAGCACCCTTCCTTGGAAGCGCTTTTGTAGCCCTAAGAACAGTGGAGCTCTGGGCTTCTCTAGCCATCTAAACTTCTGCTCATCCTCTCGTGCAGTCTAAAGAGAGCTCAGGTGAGAAATTGCAAACTTCCAGCAATTGCTCAGAGATGAAAAGTGCCAGCACTGAAAGCTGTTGCTAGCCAGCCCCCTTCCTTGGAAGCGCTTTCACAGGCGCAGCAACACTGGGGCTTTGCGCTTCTCTAACCACCAAACGTCACGGTCACTATCTCTCCTTCTCGTAGACACGAGCTGAGAAATTGCAAACGTCGAGCAATTGCTCAGAGATGAAAAGTGCCAGCACTGAAAGCTGTTGCTAGCCAGCCCCCTTCCTTGGAAGCGCTTTTGTAGCCCTAAGAACAGTGGGGCTCTGGGCTTCTCTAGCCACCTCATCTTCTGCTCATCCTCTCGCGCAGTCTAAAGAGAGCTCAGGTGAGAAATTGCAAACGTTGAGCAATTGGTCACAGATGAAAAGTGCCAGCACTGAAAGCTGTTGCTAGCCAGCAGCCTTCCTTGGAAGCGCTTTCACAGGCGCAGCAACACTGGGGCTTTGCGCTTCTCTACCCACCAAACGTCACGGTCACTTTCTCTCCGTCTCGTAGAAACGAGCTGAGAAATTGCAAACGTCGAGCAATTGCTCAGAGATGAAAAGTGCCAGCACTGAAAGCTGTTGCTAGCCAGCACCCTTCCTTGGAAGCGCTTATGTAGCCCTAAGAACAGTGGGGCTCTGGGCCTCTCTAGCCATCTCATCTTCTGCTCATCCTCTCGCGCAGTCTAAAGAGAGCGCAGGTGAGAAAGTGCAAACGTCGAGCAATTGCTCAGAGATGAAAAGTGCCAGCACTGAAAGCTGTTGCTAGCCAGCACCCTTCCTTGCAAGCGCTTTTGTAGCCCTAAGAACAGTGGAGCTCTGGGCTTCTCTAGCCATCTCATCTTCTGCTCATCCTCTCGCGCAGTCTAAAGAGAGCTCAGGTGAGAAATTGCAAACGTTGAGCAATTGCTCAGAGATGAAAAGTGCCAGCACTGAAAGCTGTTGCTAGCCAGCACCCTTCCTTGGAAGCGCTTTCACAGGCGCAGCAACACTGGGGCTTTGCGCTTCTCTAACCACCAAACGTCAGGGTCACTATCTCTCCGTCTCGTAGGCACGAGCTGAGAAATTGCAAACGTCGAGCAATTGCTCAGAGATGAAAAGTGCCAGCACTGAAAGCTCTTGCTAGCCAGCACCCTTCCTTGGAAGTTCTTTCACAGGCGCAGCAACACTGGGGCTTTGCGCTTCTCTAGCCACCAGATGTCACGGTCACTATCTCTCCGTCTCGTAGACACGAGCTGAGAAATTGCAAACGTCGAGCAATTGCTCAGAGATGAAAAGTGCCAGCACTGAAAGCTGTTGCTAGCCAGCACCCTTCCTTGGAAGCGCTTTCACAGGCGCAGCAACACTGGGGCTTTGCGCTTCTCTAACCACCAAACGTCACGGTCATTCTCTTTCCGTCTCGTAGACACGAGCTGAGAAATTGCAAACGTCGAGCACTTGCTCAGAGATGAAAAGTGCCAGCACTGAAAGCTGTTGCTAGCCAGCACCCTTCCTTGGAAGCGCTTTTGTAGCCCTAAGAACACTGGGACTCTGTGCTTTTCTAGCCATCTCATCTTCTGCTCATCCTCTCGCGCAGTCTAAAGAGAGCTCAGGTGAGAAATTGCAAACGTCGAGCAATTGCTGAGAGATGAAAAGTGCCAGCACTGAAAGCTGTTGCTAGCCAGCACCCTTCCTTGGAAGCGCTTTCACAGGCGCAGCAACACTGGGGCTTTGCGCTTCTCTAACCACCAAACGTCAGGGTCACTATCTCTCCGTCTCGTAGGCACGAGCTGAGAAATTGCAAACGTCGAGCAATTGCTCAGAGATGAAAAGTGCCAGCACTGAAAGCTGTTGCTAGCCAGCCCCCTTCCTTGGAAGCGCTTTCACAGGCGCAGCAACACTGGGGCTTTGCGCTTCTCTAACCACCAAACGTCACGGTCACTATCTCTCCGTCTCGTAGACACGAGCTGAGAAATTGCAAACGTCGAGCAATTGCTCAGAGATGAAAAGTGCCAGCACTGAAAGCTGTTGCTAGCCAGCCCCCTTCCTTGGAAGCGCTTTTGTAGCCCTAAGAACTCTGGGTCTCTGTGCTTCTCTAGCCACCTATACTTCTGCTCATCCTCTCGCGCACTCTAAAGAGAGTTCAGGTGAGAAATTGCAAACATCGAGCAATTGCTCAGAGATGAAAAGTGCCAGCACTGAAAGCTGTTGCTAGCCAGCACCCTTCCTTGGAAGCGCTTTCACAGGCGCAGCAACACTGGGGCTTTGCGCTTCTCTAACCACCAAACGTCACGGTCACTTTCTCTCCGTCTCGTAGAAACGAGCTGAGAAATTGCAAACGTCGAGCAATTGCTCAGAGATGAAAAGTGCCAGCACTGAAAGCTGTTGCTAGCCAGCCCCCTTCCTTGGAAGCGCTTTTGTAGCCCTAAGAACACTGGGGCTCTGGGCTTCTCTAGCCACCTAATCTTCTGCTCATCCTCTCGCGCAGTCTAAAGAGAGCTCAGGTGTGAAATTGCAAACGTCGAGGAATTGCTCAGAGATGAAAGTGGCAGCACTGAAAGCTGTTGCTAGCCAGCAGCCTTCCTTGGAAGCGCTTTTGTAGCCCTAAGAACAGTGGGGCTCTGGGCTTCTCTAGCCACCTAATCTTCTGCTCATCCTATCGCGCATTCTAAAGAGAGCTCAGGTGAGAAATTGGAAACATCGAGCAATTGCTCAGAGATGAAAAGTGCCAGCACTGAAAGCTGTTGCTAGCCAGCACCCTTCCTTGGAAGCGCTTTCACAGGCGCAGCAACACTGGGGCTTTGCGCTTCTCTAACCACCAAACGACACGGTCATTCTGTTTCCTTCTCGTAGACACGAGCTGAGAAATTGCAAACGTCGAGTAATTGCTCAGAGATGAAAAGTGCCAGCACTGAAAGCTGTTGCTAGCCAGCCCCCTTCCTTGGAAGCGCTTTTGTAGCCCTAAGAACACTGGGGCTCTGGGCTTCTCTAGCCACCTCATCTTCTGCTCATCCTCTCGCGCAGTCTAAAGAGAGCTCAGGTGAGAAATTGCAAACGTCGAGCAATTGCTCAGAGAGGAAAAGTGCCAGCACTGAAAGCTCTTGCTAGCCAGCACCCTTCCTTGGAAGCGCTTTCACAGGCGCAGCAACACTGGGGCTTTGCGCTTCTCTAACCACCAAACGTCACGGTCACTATCTCTCCGTCTCGTAGACACGAGCTGAGAAATTGCAAACGTCGAGCAATTGCTCAGAGAGGAAACGTGCCAGCACTGAAAGCTGTTGCTAGCCAGCACCCTTCCTTGGAAGCGCTTTCACAGGCGCAGCAACACTGGGGCTTTGCGCTTCTCTACCCACCAAACGTCACGGTCATTCTCTTTCCGTCTCGTAGACACGAGCTGAGAAATTGCAAACGTCGAGCACTTGCTCAGAGATGAAAAGTGCCAGCACTGAAAGCTGTTGCTAGCCAGCACCCTTCCTTGGAAGCGCTTTTGTAGCCCTAAGAACAGTGGAGCTCTGGGCTTCTCTAGCCATCTAAACTTCTGCTCATCCTCTCGTGCAGTCTAAAGAGAGCTCAGGTGAGAAATTGCAAACTTCCAGCAATTGCTCAGAGATGAAAAGTGCCAGCACTGAAAGCTGTTGCTAGCCAGCCCCCTTCCTTGGAAGCGCTTTCACAGGCGCAGCAACACTGGGGCTTTGCGCTTCTCTAACCACCAAACGTCACGGTCACTATCTCTCCTTCTCGTAGACACGAGCTGAGAAATTGCAAACGTCGAGCAATTGCTCAGAGATGAAAAGTGCCAGCACTGAAAGCTGTTGCTAGCCAGCCCCCTTCCTTGGAAGCGCTTTTGTAGCCCTAAGAACAGTGGGGCTCTGGGCTTCTCTAGCCACCTCATCTTCTGCTCATCCTCTCGCGCAGTCTAAAGAGAGCTCAGGTG
Organism: Sarcoramphus papa; assembly: GCA_037962945.1. Taxonomy (NCBI): domain Eukaryota; kingdom Metazoa; phylum Chordata; class Aves; order Accipitriformes; family Cathartidae; genus Sarcoramphus; species Sarcoramphus papa. Next base: position 26,159,143 of record CM075590.1, on the reverse strand, counting down.
AGAAATTGCAAACGTTGAGCAATTGGTCACAGATGAAAAGTGCCAGCACTGAAAGCTGTTGCTAGCCAGCAGCCTTCCTTGGAAGCGCTTTCACAGGCGCAGCAACACTGGGGCTTTGCGCTTCTCTACCCACCAAACGTCACGGTCACTTTCTCTCCGTCTCGTAGAAACGAGCTGAGAAATTGCAAACGTCGAGCAATTGCTCAGAGATGAAAAGTGCCAGCACTGAAAGCTGTTGCTAGCCAGCACCCTTCCTTGGAAGCGCTTATGTAGCCCTAAGAACAGTGGGGCTCTGGGCCTCTCTAGCCATCTCATCTTCTGCTCATCCTCTCGCGCAGTCTAAAGAGAGCGCAGGTGAGAAAGTGCAAACGTCGAGCAATTGCTCAGAGATGAAAAGTGCCAGCACTGAAAGCTGTTGCTAGCCAGCACCCTTCCTTGCAAGCGCTTTTGTAGCCCTAAGAACAGTGGAGCTCTGGGCTTCTCTAGCCATCTCATCTTCTGCTCATCCTCTCGCGCAGTCTAAAGAGAGCTCAGGTGAGAAATGGCAAACGTCCAGCAATTGCTCACAGATGAAAAGTGCCAGCACTGAAAGCTGTTGCTAGCCAGCACCCTTCCTTGGAAGCGCTTTCACAGGCGCAGCAACACTGGGGCTTTGCGCTTCTCTAACCACCAAACGTCAGGGTCACTATCTCTCCGTCTCGTAGGCACGAGCTGAGAAATTGCAAACGTCGAGCAATTGCTCAGAGATGAAAAGTGCCAGCACTGAAAGCTCTTGCTAGCCAGCACCCTTCCTTGGAAGTTCTTTCACAGGCGCAGCAACACTGGGGCTTTGCGCTTCTCTAGCCACCAAACGTCACGGTCACTATCTCTCCGTCTCGTAGACACGAGCTGAGAAATTGCAAACGTCGAGCAATTGCTCAGAGATGAAAAGTGCCAGCACTGAAAGCTGTTGCTAGCCAGCACCCTTCCTTGGAAGCGCTTTCACAGGCGCAGCAACACTGGGGCTTTGCGCTTCTCTAACCACCAAACGTCACGGTCATTCTCTTTCCGTCTCGTAGACACGAGCTGAGAAATTGCAAACGTCGAGCACTTGCTCAGAGATGAAAAGTGCCAGCACTGAAAGCTGTTGCTAGCCAGCACCCTTCCTTGGAAGCGCTTTTGTAGCCCTAAGAACAGTGGAGCTCTGGGCTTCTCTAGCCATCTAAACTTCTGCTCATCCTCTCGTGCAGTCTAAAGAGAGCTCAGGTGAGAAATTGCAAACTTCCAGCAATTGCTCAGAGATGAAAAGTGCCAGCACTGAAAGCTGTTGCTAGCCAGCAGCCTTCCTTGGAAGCGCTTTCACAGGCGCAGCAACACTGGGGCTTTGCGCTTCTCTAACCACCAAATGTCACGGTCACTATCTCTCCTTCTCGTAGACACGAGCTGAGAAATTGCAAACGTCCAGCAATTGCTCAGAGATGAAAAGTGCCAGCACTGAAAGCTGTTGCTAGCCAGCACCCTTCCTTGGAAGCGCTTTCACAGGCGCAGCAACACTGGGGCTTTGCGCTTCTCTAACCACCAAACGTCATGGTCACTATCTCTGCGTCTCGTAGGCACGAGCTGAGAAATTGCAAATGTCGAGCAATTGCTCAGAGATGAAAAGTGCCAGCACTGAAAGCTGTTGCTAGCCAGCACCCTTCCTTGGAAGCGCTTTTGTAGCCCTAAGAACAGTGGGGCTCTGGGCTTCTGTAGCCACCTCATCTTCTGCTCATCCTCTCGCGCAGTCTAAAGAGAGCTCAGGTGAGAAATTGCAAACGTCGAGCAATTGCTCAGAGATGAAAAGTGCCAGCACTGAAAGCTGTTGCTAGCCAGCACCCTTCCTTGGAAGCGCTTTCACAGGCGCAGCAACACTGGGGCTTTGCGCTTCTCTACCCACCAAACGTCACGGTCACTTTCTCTCCGTCTCGTAGAAACGAGCTGAGAAATTGCAAACGTCGAGCAATTGCTCAGAGATGAAAAGTGCCAGCACTGAAAGCTGTTGCTAGCCAGCACCCTTCCTTGGAAGCGCTTATGTAGCCCTAAGAACAGTGGGCTCTGGGCCTCTCTAGCCACCTCATCTTCTGCTCATCCTCTCGCGCAGTCTAAAGAGCGCTCAGGTGAGAAATTGCAAACGTCGAGCAATTGGTCAGAGAGGAAAAGTGCCAGCACTGAAAGCTCTTGCTAGCCAGCACCCTTCCTTGGAAGCGCTTTCACAGGCGCAGCAACACTGGGGCTTTGCGCTTCTCTAACCACCAAAGGTCACGGTCATTCTCTTTCCGTCTCGTAGACACGAGCTGAGAAAGTGCAAACGTCGAGCAATTGCTCAGAGATGAAAAGTGCCAGCACTGAAAGCTGTTGCTAGCCAGCACCCTTCCTTGGAAGCGCTTTTGTAGCCCTAACAACAGTGGAGCTCTGGGCTTCTCTAGCCATCTCATCTTCTGCTCATCCTCTCGCGCAGTCTAAAGAGAGCTCAGGTGAGAAATGGCAAACGTCGAGCAATTGCTGAGAGATGAAAAGTGCCAGCACTGAAAGCTGTTGCTAGCCAGCACCCTTCCTTGGAAGCGCTTTCACAGGCGCAGCAACACTGGGGCTTTGCGCTTCTCTAACCACCAAACGTCACGGTCACTATCTCTCCGTCTCGTAGGCACGAGCTGAGAAATTGCAAACGTCGAGCAATTGCTCAGAGATGAAAAGTGCCAGCACTGAAAGCTCTTGCTAGCCAGCACCCTTCCTTGGAAGCGCTTTTGTAGCCCTAAGAACACTGGGGCTCTGGGCTTCTCTAGCCACCTCATCTTCTGCTCATCCTCTCGCGCAGTCTAAAGAGAGCTCAGGTGAGAAATTGCAAACGTCGAGCAATTGCTCAGAGAGGAAAAGTGCCAGCACTGAAAGCTCTTGCTAGCCAGCACCCTTCCTCGGAAGCGCTTTCACAGGCGCAGCAACACTGGGGCTTTGCGCTTCTCTAACCACCAAAAGTCACGGTCACTATCTCTCCGTCTCGTAGACACGAGCTGAGAAATTGCAAACGTCGAGCAATTGCTCAGAGAGGAAACGTGCCAGCACTGAAAGCTGTTGCTAGCCAGCACCCTTCCTTGGAAGCGCTTTCACAGGCGCAGCAACACTGGGGCTTTGCGCTTCTCTACCCACCAAACGTCACGGTCATTCTCTTTCCGTCTCGTAGACACGAGCTGAGAAATTGCAAACGTCGAGCACTTGCTCAGAGATGAAAAGTGCCAGCACTGAAAGCTGTTGCTAGCCAGCACCCTTCCTTGGAAGCGCTTTTGTAGCCCTAAGAACAGTGGAGCTCTGGGCTTCTCTAGCCATCTAAACTTCTGCTCATCCTCTCGTGCAGTCTAAAGAGAGCTCAGGTGAGAAATTGCAAACTTCCAGCAATTGCTCAGAGATGAAAAGTACCAGCACTGAAAGCTGTTGCTAGCCAGCACCCTTCCTTGGAAGCGCTTTCACAGGCGCAGCAACACTGGGGCTTTGCGCTTCTCTAACCACCAAACGTCACGGTCACTATCTCTCCTTCTCGTAGACACGAGCTGAGAAATTGCAAACGTCGAGCAATTGCTCAGAGATGAAAAGTGCCAGCACTGAAAGCTGTTGCTAGCCAGCACCCTTCCTTGGAAGCGCTTTCACAGGCGCAGCAACACTGGGGCTTTGCGCTTCTCTAACCACCAAACGTCATGGTCACTATCTCTGCGTCTCGTAGACACGAGCTGAGAAATTGCAAACGTCGAGCAATTGCTCAGAGATGAAAAGTGCCAGCACTGAAAGCTGTTGCTAGCCAGCACCCTTCCTTGGAAGCGCTTATGTAGCCCTAAGAACAGTGGGCCTCTGGGCCTCTCTAGCCACCTCATCTTCTGCTCATCCTCTCGCGCAGTCTAAAGAGAGCTCAGGTGAGAAATTGCAAACGTCGAGCAATTGGTCAGAGAGGAAAAGTGCCAGCACTGAAAGCTGTTGCTAGCCAGCAGCCTTCCTTGGAAGCGCTTTCACAGGCGCAGCAACACTGGGGCTTTGCGCTTCTCTAACCACCAAACGACACGGTCATTCTCTTTCCGTCTCGTAGACACGAGCTGAGAAAGTGCAAACGTCGAGCAATTGCTCAGAGATGAAAAGTGCCAGCACTGAAAGCTGTTGCTAGCCAGCCCCCTTCCTTGCAAGCGCTTTTGTAGCCCTAAGAACAGTGGAGCTCTGGGCTTCTCTAGCCACCTAATCTTCTGCTCATCCTCTCGCGCAGTCTAAAGAGAGCTCAGGTGAGAAATGGCAAACGTCCAGCAATTGCTCACAGATGAAAAGTGCCAGCACTGAAAGCTGTTGCTAGCCAGCCCCCTTCCTTGGAAGCGCTTTCACAGGCGCAGCAACACTGGGGCTTTGCGCTTCTCTAACCACCAAACGTCACGGTCACTATCTCTCCGTCTCGTAGGCACGAGCTGAGAAATTGCAAACGTCGAGCAATTGCTCAGAGATGAAAAGTGCCAGCACTGAAAGCTGTTGCTAGCCAGCCCCCTTCCTTGGAAGCGCTTTCACAGGCGCAGCAACACTGGGGCTTTGCGCTTCTCTAACCACCAAACGTCACGGTCACTATCTCTCCGTCTCGTAGACACGAGCTGAGACATTGCAAACGTCGAGGAATTGCTCAGAGATGAAAAGTGCCAGCACTGAAAGCTGTTGCTAGCCAGCACCCTTCCTTGGAAGCGCTTTTGTAGCCCTAAGAACACTGGGGCTCTGGGCTTCTCTAGCCACCTATACTTCTGCTCATCCTCTCGCGCACTCTAAAGAGAGCTCAGGTGAGAAATTGCAAACGTCGAGCAATTGCTCAGAGATGAAAAGTGCCAGCACTGAAAGCTCTTGCTAGCCAGCACCCTTCCTTGGAAGCGCTTTCACAGGCGCAGCAACACTGGGGCTTTGCGCTTCTCTACCCACCAAACGTCACGGTCACTTTCTCTCCGTCTCGTAGAAACGAGCTGAGAAATTGCAAACGTCGAGCAATTGCTCAGAGATGAAAAGTGCCAGCACTGAAAGCTGTTGCTAGCCAGCCCCCTTCCTTGGAAGCGCTTTTGTAGCCCTAAGAACACTGGGGCTCTGGGCTTCTCTAGCCACCTAATCTTCTGCTCATCCTCTCGCGCAGTCTAAAGAGAGCTCAGGTGAGAAATTGCAAACGTTGAGCAATTGCTCAGAGATGAAAACTGCCAGCACTGAAAGCTGTTGCTAGCCAGCACCCTTCCTTGGAAGTGCTTTCACAGGCGCAGCAACACTGGGGCTTTGCGCTTCTCTAGCCACCAGATGTCACGGTCACTATCTCTCCGTCTCGTAGACACGAGCTGAGAAATTGCAAACGTCGAGCAATTGCTCAGAGATGAAAAGTGCCAGCACTGAAAGCTGTTGCTAGCCAGCACCCTTCCTTGGAAGCGCTTTTGTAGCCCTAAGAACACTGGGGCTCTGGGCTTCTCTAGCCACCTATACTTCTGCTCATCCTCTCGCGCACTCTAAAGAGAGCTCAGGTGAGAAATTGCAAACGTCGAGCAATTGCTCAGAGATGAAAAGTGCCAGCACTGAAAGCTCTTGCTAGCCAGCACCCTTCCTTGGAAGCGCTTTCACAGGCGCAGCAACACTGGGGCTTTGCGCTTCTCTACCCACCAAACGTCACGGTCACTTTCTCTCCGTCTCGTAGAAACGAGCTGAGAAATTGCAAACGTCGAGGAATTGCTCAGAGATGAAAAGTGCCAGCACTGAAAGCTGTTGCTAGCCAGCCCCCTTCCTTGGAAGCGCTTTTGTAGCCCTAAGAACACTGGGGCTCTGGGCTTCTCTAGCCACCTAATCTTCTGCTCATCCTCTCGCGCAGTCTAAAGAGAGCTCAGGTGAGAAATTGCAAACGTTGAGCAATTGCTCAGAGATGAAAAGTGCCAGCACTGAAAGCTGTTGCTAGCCAGCACCCTTCCTTGGAAGTGCTTTCACAGGCGCAGCAACACTGGGGCTTTGCGCTTCTCTAGCCACCAGATGTCACGGTCACTATCTCTCCGTCTCGTAGACACGAGCTGAGAAATTGCAAACGTCGAGCAATTGCTCAGAGATGAAAAGTGCCAGCACTGAAAGCTCTTGCTAGCCAGCACCCTTCCTTGGAAGCGCTTTCACAGGCGCAGCAACACTGGGGCTTTGCGCTTCTCTAACCACCAAACGTCACGGTCATTCTCTTTCCGTCTCGTAGAAACGAGCTGAGAAATTGCAAACGTCGAGCACTTGCTCAGAGATGAAAAGTGCCAGCACTGAAAGCTGTTGCTAGCCAGCACCCTTCCTTGGAAGCGCTTTTGTAGCCCTAAGAACAGTGGAGCTCTGGGCTTCTCTAGCCATCTAAACTTCTGCTCATCCTCTCGTGCAGTCTAAAGAGAGCTCAGGTGAGAAATTGCAAACTTCCAGCAATTGCTCAGAGATGAAAAGTGCCAGCACTGAAAGCTGTTGCTAGCCAGCACCCTTCCTTGGAAGCGCTTTCACAGGCGCAGCAACACTGGGGCTTTGCGCTTCTCTAACCACCAAACGTCACGGTCACTATCTCTCCGTCTCGTAGACACGAGCTGAGAAATTGCAAACGTCGAGCAATTGCTCAGAGATGAAAAGTGCCAGCACTGAAAGCTGTTGCTAGCCAGCACCCTTCATTGGAAGCGCTTTTGTAGGCCTAAGAACACTGGGGCTCTGGGATTCTCTAGCCACCTCATCTTCTGCTCATCCTCTCGCGCAGTCTAAAGAGAGCTCAGGTGAGAAATGGCAAACGTCGAGGAATTGCTCAGAGATGAAAAGTGCCAGCACTGAAAGCTGTTGCTAGCCAGCACCCTTCCTTGGAAGCGCTTTCACAGGCGCAGCAACACTGGGGCTTTGCGCTTCTCTAGCCACCAAACGTCACGGTCATTCTCTTTCCGTCTCGTAGACACGAGCTGAGAAAGTGAAACGTTGAGCAATTGCTCAGAGATGAAAAGTGCCAGCACTGAAAGCTGTTGCTAGCCAGCACCCTTCTTTGGAAGCGCTTTTGTAGCCCTAAGAACAGTGGAGCTCTGGGCTTCTCTAGCCATCTCATCTTCTGCTCATCCTCTCGCGCAGTCTAAAGAGAGCTCAGGTGAGAAATTGCAAACGTCGAGCAATTGCTCAGAGATGAAAAGTGCCAGCACTGAAAGCTCTTGCTAGCCAGCCCCCTTCCTTGGAAGCGCTTTCACAGGCGCAGCAACACTGGGGCTTTGCGCTTCTCTAACCACCAAACGTCACGGTCATTCTCTTTCCGTCTCGTAGACACGAGCTGAGAAAGTGCAAACGTTGAGCAATTGCTCAGAGATGAAAAGTGCCAGCACTGAAAGCTGTTGCTAGCCAGCCCCCTTCCTTGGAAGTGCTTTTGTAGCCCTAAGAACACTGGGTCTCTGTGCTTCTCTAGCCACCTCATCTTCTGCTCATCCTCTCGCGCAGTCTAAAGAGAGCTCAGGTGAGAAATTGCAAACGTCGAGCAATTGCTCAGAGATGAAAAGTGCCAGCACTGAAAGCTGTTGCTAGCCAGCACCCTTCCTTGGAAGCGCTTTCACAGGCGCAGCAACACTCGGGCTTTGCGCTTCTCTAACCACCAAACGTCACGGTCACTATCTCTCCGTCTCGTAGACACGAGCTGAGACATTGCAAACGTCGAGCAATTGCTCAGAGATGAAAAGTGCCAGCACTGAAAGCTGTTGCTAGCCAGCCCCCTTCCTAGGAAGCGCTTTTGTAGCCCTAAGAACACTGGGGCTCTGTGCTTCTCTAGCCACCTATACTTCTGCTCATCCTCTCGCGCAGTCTAAAGAGAGCTCAGTTGAGAAATTGCAAACGTCGAGCAATTGCTCAGAGATGAAAAGTGCCAGCACTGAAAGCTGTTGCTAGCCAGCACCCTTCCTTGGAAGCGCTTTCACAGGCGCAGCAATACTGGGGCTTTGCGCTTCTCTACCCACCAAACGTCACGGTCACTTTCTCTCCGTCTCGTAGACACGAGCTGAGAAATTGCAAACGTCGAGCAATTGCTCAGAGATGAAAAGTGCCAGCACTGAAAGCTGTTGCTAGCCAGCACCCTTCCTTGGAAGCGCTTTCACAGGCGCAGCAACACTGGGGCTTTGCGCTTCTCTAACCACCAAACGTCACGGTCACTATCTCTCCGTCTCGTAGACACAAGCTGAGAAATTGCAAACGTCGAGCAATTGCTCAGAGATGAAAAGTGCCAGCACTGAAAGCTCTTGCTAGCCAGCACCCTTCCTTGGAAGCGCTTTTGTAGCCCTAAGAACACTGGGGCTCTGGGCTTCTCTAGCCACCTCATCTTCTGCTCATCCTATCGCGCAGTCTAAAGAGAGCTCAGGTGAGAAATTGCAAACATCGAGCAATTGCTCAGAGATGAAAAGTGCCAGCACTGAAAGCTGTTGCTAGCCAGCCCCCTTCCTTGGAAGCGCTTTTGTAGCCCTAAGAACACTGGGGCTCTGGGCTTCTCTAGCCACCTCATCTTCTGCTCATCCTCTCGCGCAGTCTAAAGAGAGCTCAGGTGAGAAATTGCAAACGTTGAGCAATTGCTCAGAGATGAAAACTGCCAGCACTGAAAGCTGTTGCTAGCCAGCACCCTTCCTTGGAAGCGCTTTCACAGGCGCAGCAACACTGGGGCTTTGCGCTTCTCTAGCCACCAGATGTCACGGTCACTATCTCTCCGTCTCGTAGACACGAGCTGAGAAATTGCAAACGTCGAGCAATTGCTCAGAGATGAAAAGTGCCAGCACTGAAAGCTCTTGCTAGCCAGCACCCTTCCTTGGAAGCGCTTTCACAGGCGCAGCAACACTGGGGCTTTGCGCTTCTCTAACCCCCAAATGTCACGGTCACTATCTCTCCTTCTCGTAGACACGAGCTGAGAAATTGCAAACGTCGAGCAATTGCTCAGAGATGAAAAGTGCCAGCACTGAAAGCTGTTGCTAGCCAGCACCCTTCCTTGGAAGCGCTTTCACAGGCGCAGCAACACTGGGGCTTTGCGCTTCTCTAACCACCAAACGTCATGGTCACTATCTCTCCGTCTCGTAGACACGAGCTGAGAAATTGCAAACGTCGAGCAATTGCTCAGAGATGAAAAGTGCCAGCACTGAAAGCTGTTGCTAGCCAGCACCCTTCCTTGCAAGCGCTTTTGTAGCCCTAAGAACAGTGGGGCTCTGGGCTTCTCTAGCCACCTCATCTTCTGCTCATCCTGTCGCGCAGTCTAAAGAGAGCTCAGGTGAGAAATTGCAAACGTCGAGCAATTGCTCAGAGATGAAAAGTGCCAGCACTGAAAGCTGTTGCTAGCCAGCACCCTTCCTTGGAAGCGCTTTCACAGGCGCAGCAACACTGGGGCTTTGCGCTTCTCTACCCACCAAACGTCACGGTCACTTTCTCTCCGTCTCGTAGAAACGAGCTGAGAAATTGCAAACGTCGAGCAATTGCTCAGAGATGAAAAGTGCCAGCACTGAAAGCTGTTGCTAGCCAGCCCCCTTCCTTGGAAGCGCTTTTGTAGCCCTAAGAACACTGGGGCTCTGGGCTTCTCTAGCCACCTAATCTTCTGCTCATACTCTCGCGCAGTCTAAAGAGAGCTCAGGTGAGAAATTGCAAACGTCGAGCAATTGCTCAGAGATGAAAAGTGCCAGCACTGAAAGCTGTTGCTAGCCAGCACCCTTCCTTGGAAGTGCTTTCACAGGCGCAGCAACACTGGGGCTTTGTGCTTCTCTAGCCACCAGATGTCACGGTCACTATCTCTCCGTCTCGTAGACACGAGCTGAGAAATTGCAAACGTCGAGCAATTGCTCAGAGATGAAAAGTGCCAGCACTGAAAGCTGTTGCTAGCCAGCACCCTTCCTTGGAAGCGCTTTCACAGGTGCAGCAACACTGGGGCTTTGCGCTTCTCTAACCACCAAACGTCACAGTCACTATCTCTCCGTCTCGTAGACACGAGCTGAGAAATTGCAAACGTCGAGCAATTGCTCAGAGATGAAAAGTGGCAGCACTGAAAGCTCTTGCTAGCCAGCACCCTTCCTTGGAAGCGCTTTTGTAGCCCTAAGAACACTGGGGCTCTGGGCTTCTCTAGCCACCTAATCTTCTGCTCATCCTCTCGCGCAGTCTAAAGAGAGCTCAGGTGAGAAATTGCAAACATCGAGCAATTGCTCAGAGATGAAAAGTGCCAGCACTGAAAGCTGTTGCTAGCCAGCACCCTTCCTTGGAAGCGCTTTCACAGGCGCAGCAACACTGGGGCTTTGCGCTTCTCTACCCACCAAACGTCACGGTCATTCTCTTTCCGTCTCGTAGACACGAGCTGAGAAAGTGCAAACATCGAGTAATTGCTCAGAGATGAAAAGTGCCAGCACTGAAAGCTGTTGCTAGCCAGCACCCTTCCTTGGAAGCGCTTTTGTAGCCCTAAGAACAGTGGAGCTCTGGGCTTCTCTAGCCATCTCATCTTCTGCTCATCCTCTCGCGCACTCTAAAGAGAGCTCAGGTGAGAAATTGCAAACGTCGAGCAATTGCTCAGAGATGAAAAGTGCCAGCACTGAAAGCTCTTGCTAGCCAGCACCCTTCCTTGGAAGCGCTTTCACAGGCGCAGCAATACTGGGGCTTTGCGCTTCTCTACCCACCAAACGTCACGGTCACTTTCTCTCCGTCTCGTAGACACGAGCTGAGAAATTGCAAACGTCGAGCAATTGCTCAGAGATGAAAAGTGCCAGCACTGAAAGCTGTTGCTAGCCAGCACCCTTCCTTGGAAGCGCTTTCACAGGCGCAGCAACACTGGGGCTTTGCGCTTCTCTAACCACCAAACGTCACGGTCACTATCTCTCCGTCTCGTAGACACAAGCTGAGAAATTGCAAACGTCGAGCAATTGCTCAGAGATGAAAAGTGCCAGCACTGAAAGCTCTTGCTAGCCAGCACCCTTCCTTGGAAGCGCTTTTGTAGCCCTAAGAACACTGGGGCTCTGGGCTTCTCTAGCCACCTCATCTTCTGCTCATCCTATCGCGCAGTCTAAAGAGAGCTCAGGTGAGAAATTGCAAACATCGAGCAATTGCTCAGAGATGAAAAGTGCCAGCACTGAAAGCTGTTGCTAGCCAGCCCCCTTCCTTGGAAGCGCTTTTGTAGCCCTAAGAACACTGGGGCTCTGGGCTTCTCTAGCCACCTCATCTTCTGCTCATCCTCTCGCGCAGTCTAAAGAGAGCTCAGGTGAGAAATTGCAAACGTTGAGCAATTGCTCAGAGATGAAAACTGCCAGCACTGAAAGCTGTTGCTAGCCAGCACCCTTCCTTGGAAGCGCTTTCACAGGCGCAGCAACACTGGGGCTTTGCGCTTCTCTAGCCACCAGATGTCACGGTCACTATCTCTCCGTCTCGTAGACACGAGCTGAGAAATTGCAAACGTCGAGCAATTGCTCAGAGATGAAAAGTGCCAGCACTGAAAGCTCTTGCTAGCCAGCACCCTTCCTTGGAAGCGCTTTCACAGGCGCAGCAACACTGGGGCTTTGCGCTTCTCTAACCCCCAAATGTCACGGTCACTATCTCTCCTTCTCGTAGACACGAGCTGAGAAATTGCAAACGTCGAGCAATTGCTCAGAGATGAAAAGTGCCAGCACTGAAAGCTGTTGCTAGCCAGCACCCTTCCTTGGAAGCGCTTTCACAGGCGCAGCAACACTGGGGCTTTGCGCTTCTCTAACCACCAAACGTCATGGTCACTATCTCTCCGTCTCGTAGACACGAGCTGAGAAATTGCAAACGTCGAGCAATTGCTCAGAGATGAAAAGTGCCAGCACTGAAAGCTGTTGCTAGCCAGCACCCTTCCTTGCAAGCGCTTTTGTAGCCCTAAGAACAGTGGGGCTCTGGGCTTCTCTAGCCACCTCATCTTCTGCTCATCCTGTCGCGCAGTCTAAAGAGAGCTCAGGTGAGAAATTGCAAACGTCGAGCAATTGCTCAGAGATGAAAAGTGCCAGCACTGAAAGCTGTTGCTAGCCAGCACCCTTCCTTGGAAGCGCTTTCACAGGCGCAGCAACACTGGGGCTTTGCGCTTCTCTACCCACCAAACGTCACGGTCACTTTCTCTCCGTCTCGTAGAAACGAGCTGAGAAATTGCAAACGTCGAGCAATTGCTCAGAGATGAAAAGTGCCAGCACTGAAAGCTGTTGCTAGCCAGCCCCCTTCCTTGGAAGCGCTTTTGTAGCCCTAAGAACACTGGGGCTCTGGGCTTCTCTAGCCACCTAATCTTCTGCTCATACTCTCGCGCAGTCTAAAGAGAGCTCAGGTGAGAAATTGCAAACGTCGAGCAATTGCTCAGAGATGAAAAGTGCCAGCACTGAAAGCTGTTGCTAGCCAGCACCCTTCCTTGGAAGTGCTTTCACAGGCGCAGCAACACTGGGGCTTTGTGCTTCTCTAGCCACCAGATGTCACGGTCACTATCTCTCCGTCTCGTAGACACGAGCTGAGAAATTGCAAACGTCGAGCAATTGCTCAGAGATGAAAAGTGCCAGCACTGAAAGCTGTTGCTAGCCAGCACCCTTCCTTGGAAGCGCTTTCACAGGTGCAGCAACACTGGGGCTTTGCGCTTCTCTAACCACCAAACGTCACAGTCACTATCTCTCCGTCTCGTAGACACGAGCTGAGAAATTGCAAACGTCGAGCAATTGCTCAGAGATGAAAAGTGGCAGCACTGAAAGCTCTTGCTAGCCAGCACCCTTCCTTGGAAGCGCTTTTGTAGCCCTAAGAACACTGGGGCTCTGGGCTTCTCTAGCCACCTAATCTTCTGCTCATCCTCTCGCGCAGTCTAAAGAGAGCTCAGGTGAGAAATTGCAAACATCGAGCAATTGCTCAGAGATGAAAAGTGCCAGCACTGAAAGCTGTTGCTAGCCAGCACCCTTCCTTGGAAGCGCTTTCACAGGCGCAGCAACACTGGGGCTTTGCGCTTCTCTACCCACCAAACGTCACGGTCATTCTCTTTCCGTCTCGTAGACACGAGCTGAGAAAGTGCAAACATCGAGTAATTGCTCAGAGATGAAAAGTGCCAGCACTGAAAGCTGTTGCTAGCCAGCACCCTTCCTTGGAAGCGCTTTTGTAGCCCTAAGAACAGTGGAGCTCTGGGCTTCTCTAGCCATCTCATCTTCTGCTCATCCTCTCGCGCACTCTAAAGAGAGCTCAGGTGAGAAATTGCAAACGTCGAGCAATTGCTCAGAGATGAAAAGTGCCAGCACTGAAAGCTCTTGCTAGCCAGCCCCCTTCCTTGGAAGCGCTTTCACAGGCGCAGCAACACTGGGGCTTTGCGCTTCTCTAACCACCAAACGTCACGGTCATTCTCTTTCCGTCTCGTAGACACGAGCTGAGAAAGTGCAAACGTTGAGCAATTGCTCAGAGATGAAAAGTGCCAGCACTGAAAGCTCTTGCTAGCCAGCACCCTTCCTTGGAAGTGCTTTTGTAGCCCTAAGAACACTGGGTCTCTGTGCTTCTCTAGCCACCTCATCTTCTGCTCATCCTCTCGCGCAGTCTAAAGAGAGCTCAGGTGAGAAATTGCAAACGTCGAGCAATTGCTCAGAGATGAAAAGTGCCAGCACTGAAAGCTGTTGCTAGCCAGCACCCTTCCTTGGAAGCGCTTTCACAGGCGCAGCAACACTCGGGCTTTGCGCTTCTCTTACCACCAAACGTCACGGTCACTATCTCTCCGTCTCGTAGACACGAGCTGAGACATTGCAAACGTCGAGCAATTGCTCAGAGATGAAAAGTGCCAGCACTGAAAGCTGTTGCTAGCCAGCCCCCTTCCTTGGAAGCGCTTTTGTAGCCCTAAGAACACTGGGGCTCTGTGCTTCTCTAGCCACCTATACTTCTGCTCATCCTCTCGCGCAGTCTAAAGAGAGCTCAGTTGAGAAATTGCAAACGTCGAGCAATTGCTCAGAGATGAAAAGTGCCAGCACTGAAAGCTCTTGCTAGCCAGCACCCTTCCTTGGAAGCGCTTTCACAGGCGCAGCAATACTGGGGCTTTGCGCTTCTCTACCCACCAAACGTCACGGTCACTTTCTCTCCGTCTCGTAGACACGAGCTGAGAAATTGCAAACGTCGAGCAATTGCTCAGAGATGAAAAGTGCCAGCACTGAAAGCTGTTGCTAGCCAGCACCCTTCCTTGGAAGCGCTTTCACAGGCGCAGCAACACTGGGGCTTTGCGCTTCTCTAACCACCAAACGTCACGGTCACTATCTCTCCGTCTCGTAGACACAAGCTGAGAAATTGCAAACGTCGAGCAATTGCTCAGAGATGAAAAGTGCCAGCACTGAAAGCTCTTGCTAGCCAGCACCCTTCCTTGGAAGCGCTTTTGTAGCCCTAAGAACACTGGGGCTCTGGGCTTCTCTAGCCACCTCATCTTCTGCTCATCCTCTCGCGCAGTCTAAAGAGAGCTCAGGTGAGAAATTGCAAACATCGAGCAATTGCTCAGAGATGAAAAGTGCCAGCACTGAAAGCTGTTGCTAGCCAGCCCCCTTCCTTGGAAGCGCTTTTGTAGCCCTAAGAACACTGGGGCTCTGGGCTTCTCTAGCCACCTCATCTTCTGCTCATCCTCTCGCGCAGTCTAAAGAGAGCTCAGGTGAGAAATTGCAAACGTTGAGCAATTGCTCAGAGATGAAAACTGCCAGCACTGAAAGCTGTTGCTAGCCAGCACCCTTCCTTGGAAGCGCTTTCACAGGCGCAGCAACACTGGGGCTTTGCGCTTCTCTAGCCACCAGATGTCACGGTCACTATCTCTCCGTCTCGTAGACACGAGCTGAGAAATTGCAAACGTCGAGCAATTGCTCAGAGATGAAAAGTGCCAGCACTGAAAGCTCTTGCTAGCCAGCACCCTTCCTTGGAAGCGCTTTCACAGGCGCAGCAACACTGGGGCTTTGCGCTTCTCTAACCACCAAACGTCACGGTCATTCTCTTTCCGTCTCGTAGACACGAGCTGAGAAATTGCAAACGTCGAGCAATTGCTCAGAGATGAAAAGTGCCAGCACTGAAAGCTGTTGCTAGCCAGCACCCTTCCTTGGAAGCGCTTTTGTAGCCCTAACAACAGTGGAGCTCTGGGCTTCTCTAGCCATCTAAACTTCTGCTCATCCTCTCGTGCAGTCTAAAGAGAGCTCAGGTGAGAAATTGCAAACTTCCAGCAATTGCTCAGAGATGAAAAGTGCCAGCACTGAAAGCTGTTGCTAGCCAGCACCCTTCCTTGGAAGCGCTTTCACAGGCGCAGCAACACTGGGGCTTTGCGCTTCTCTAACCCCCAAATGTCACGGTCACTATCTCTCCTTCTCGTAGACACGAGCTGAGAAATTGCAAACGTCGAGCAATTGCTCAGAGATGAAAAGTGCCAGCACTGAAAGCTGTTGCTAGCCAGCACCCTTCCTTGGAAGCGCTTTCACAGGCGCAGCAACACTGGGGCTTTGCGCTTCTCTAACCACCAAACGTCATGGTCACTATCTCTCCGTCTCGTAGACACGAGCTGAGAAATTGCAAACGTCGAGCAATTGCTCAGAGATGAAAAGTGCCAGCACTGAAAGCTGTTGCTAGCCAGCACCCTTCCTTGCAAGCGCTTTTGTAGCCCTAAGAACAGTGGGGCTCTGGGCTTCTCTAGCCACCTCATCTTCTGCTCATCCTCTCGCGCACTCTAAAGAGAGCTCAGGTGAGAAATTGCAAACGTCGAGCAATTGCTCAGAGATGAAAAGTGCCAGCACTGAAAGCTGTTGCTAGCCAGCACCCTTCCTTGGAAGCGCTTTCACAGGCGCAGCAACACTGGGGCTTTGCGCTTCTCTACCCACCAAACGTCACGGTCACTTTCTCTCCGTCTCGTAGAAACGAGCTGAGAAATTGCAAACGTCGAGCAATTGCTCAGAGATGAAAAGTGCCAGCACTGAAAGCTGTTGCTAGCCAGCACCCTTCCTTGGAAGCGCTTATGTAGCCCTAAGAACAGTGGGGCTCTGGGCCTCTCTAGCCACCTCATCTTCTGCTCATCCTCTCGCGCAGTCTAAAGAGAGCTCAGGTGAGAAATTGCAAACGTCGAGCAATTGCTGAGAGATGAAAAGTGCCAGCACTGAAAGCTGTTGCTAGCCAGCAGCCTTCCTTGGAAGCGCTTTCACAGGCGCAGCAACACTGGGGCTTTGCGCTTCTCTAACCACCAAAGGTCACGGTCATTCTCTTTCCGTCTCGTAGACACGAGCTGAGAAAGTGCAAACGTTGAGCAATTGCTCAGAGATGAAAAGTGCCAGCACTGAAAGCTGTTGCTAGCCAGCACCCTTCCTTGGAAGCGCTTTCACAGGCGCAGCAACACTGGGGCTTTGCGCTTCTCTACCCACCAAACGTCACGGTCACTTTCTCTCCGTCTCGTAGAAACGAGCTGAGAAATTGCAAACGTCGAGCAATTGCTCAGAGATGAAAAGTGCCAGCACTGAAAGCTGTTGCTAGCCAGCCCCCTTCCTTGGAAGCGCTTTTGTAGCCCTAAGAACACTGGGGCTCTGGGCTTCTCTAGCCACCTAATCTTCTGCTCATACTCTCGCGCAGTCTAAAGAGAGCTCAGGTGAGAAAGTGCAAACGTCGAGCAATTGCTCAGAGATGAAAAGTGCCAGCACTGAAAGCTGTTGCTAGCCAGCACCCTTCCTTGGAAGTGCTTTCACAGGCGCAGCAACACTGGGGCTTTGTGCTTCTCTAGCCACCAGATGTCACGGTCACTATCTCTCCGTCTCGTAGACACGAGCTGAGAAATTGCAAACGTCGAGCAATTGCTCAGAGATGAAAAGTGCCAGCACTGAAAGCTGTTGCTAGCCAGCACCCTTCCTTGGAAGCGCTTTCACAGGTGCAGCAACACTGGGGCTTTGCGCTTCTCTAACCACCAAACGTCACAGTCACTATCTCTCCGTCTCGTAGACACGAGCTGAGAAATTGCAAACGTCGAGCAATTGGTCAGAGATGAAAAGTGGCAGCACTGAAAGCTCTTGCTAGCCAGCACCCTTCCTTGGAAGCGCTTTTGTAGCCCTAAGAACACTGGGGCTCTGGGCTTCTCTAGCCACCTAATCTTCTGCTCATCCTCTCGCGCAGTCTAAAGAGAGCTCAGGTGAGAAATTGCAAACATCGAGCAATTGCTCAGAGATGAAAAGTGCCAGCACTGAAAGCTGTTGCTAGCCAGCACCCTTCCTTGGAAGCGCTTTTGTAGCCCTAAGAACACTGGGGCTCTGGGCTTCTCTAGCCATCTCATCTTCTGCTCATCCTCTCGCGCACTCTAAAGAGAGCTCAGGTGAGAAATTGCAAACGTCGAGCAATTGCTCAGAGATGAAAAGTGCCAGCACTGAAAGCTGTTGCTAGCCAGCCCCCTTCCTTGGAAGCGCTTTCACAGGCGCAGCAACACTGGGGCTTTGCGCTTCTCTAACCACCAAACGTCACGGTCACTATCTCTCCGTCTCGTAGACACGAGCTGAGAAATTGCAAACGTCGAGCACTTGCTCAGAGATGAAAAGTGCCAGCACTGAAAGCTGTTGCTAGCCAGTCCCCTTCCTTGGAAGCGCTTTTGTAGCCCTAAGAACAGTGGAGCTCTGGGCTTCTCTAGCCATCTAAACTTCTGCTCATCCTCTCGTGCAGTCTAAAGAGAGCTCAGGTGAGAAATTGCAAACTTCCAGCAATTGCTCAGAGATGAAAAGTGCCAGCACTGAAAGCTGTTGCTAGCCAGCACCCTTCCTTGGAAGCGCTTTCACAGGCGCAGCAACACTGGGGCTTTGCGCTCTCTAACCACCAAACGTCACGGTCACTATCTCTCCTTCTCGTAGACACGAGCTGAGAAATTGCAAACGTCGAGCAATTGCTCAGAGATGAAAAGTGCCAGCACTGAAAGCTGTTGCTAGCCAGCACCCTTCCTTGGAAGCGCTTTCACAGGCGCAGCAACACTGGGGCTTTGCGCTTCTCTACCCACCAAACGTCATGGTCACTATCTCTGCGTCTCGTAGACACGAGCTGAGAAATTGCAAACGTCGAGCAATTGCTCAGAGATGAAAAGTGCCAGCACTGAAAGCTGTTGCTAGCCAGCACCCTTCCTTGGAAGCGCTTTCACAGGCGCAGCAACACTGGGGCTTTGCGCTTCTCTACCCACCAAACGTCACGGTCATTCTCTTTCCGTCTCGTAGAAACGAGCTGAGAAATTGCAAACGTCGAGCAATTGCTCAGAGATGAAAAGTGCCAGCACTGAAAGCTGTTGCTAGCCAGCACCCTTCCTTGGAAGCGCTTATGTAGCCCTAAGAACAGTGGGGCTCTGGGCCTCTCTAGCCACCTCATCTTCTGCTCATCCTCTCGCGCACTCTAAAGAGAGCTCAGGTGAGAAATTGCAAACGTCGAGCAATTGCTCAGAGAGGAAAAGTGCCAGCACTGAAAGCTGTTGCTAGCCAGCAGCCTTCCTTGGAAGCGCTTTCACAGGCGCAGCAACACTGGGGCTTTGCGCTTCTCTAACCACCAAAGGTCACGGTCATTCTCTTTCCGTCTCGTAGACACGAGCTGAGAAAGTGCAAACGTCGAGCAATTGCTCAGAGATGAAAAGTGCCAGCACTGAAAGCTGTTGCTAGCCAGCCCCCTTCCTTGGAAGCGCTTTTGTAGCCCTAAGAACACTGGGGCTCTGGGCTTCTCTAGCTACCTAATCTTCTGCTCATCCTCTCGCGCAGTCTAAAGAGAGCTCAGGTGAGAAATTGCAAACATCGAGCAATTGCTCAGAGATGAAAAGTGCCAGCACTGAAAGCTGTTGCTAGCCAGCCCCCTTCCTTGGAAGCGCTTTCACAGGCGCAGCAACACTGGGGCTTTGCGCTTCTCTAACCACCAAACGTCACGGTCACTATCTCTCCGTCTCGTAGACACGAGCTGAGACATTGCAAACGTCGAGCAATTGCTCAGAGATGAAAAGTGCCAGCACTGAAAGCTGTTGCTAGCCAGCCCCCTTCCTTGGAAGCGCTTTTGTAGCCCTAAAACACTGGGGCTCTGTGCTTCTCTAGCCACCTATACTTCTGCTCATCCTCTCGCGCAGTCTAAAGAGAGCTCAGGTGAGAAATTGCAAACGTCGAGCAATTGCTCAGAGATGAAAAGTGCCAGCACTGAAAGCTGTTGCTAGCCAGCACCCTTCCTTGGAAGCGCTTTCACAGGCGCAGCAATACTGGGGCTTTGCGCTTCTCTACCCACCAAACGTCACGGTCACTTTCTCTCCGTCTCGTAGACACGAGCTGAGAAATTGCAAACGTCGAGCAATTGCTCAGAGATGAAAAGTGCCAGCACTGAAAGCTGTTGCTAGCCAGCACCCTTCCTTGGAAGCGCTTTCACAGGCGCAGCAACACTGGGGCTTTGCGCTTCTCTAACCACCAAACGTCACGGTCACTATCTCTCCGTCTCGTAGACACAAGCTGAGAAATTGCAAACGTCGAGGAATTGCTCAGAGATGAAAAGTGCCAGCACTGAAAGCTCTTGCTAGCCAGCACCCTTCCTTGGAAGCGCTTTTGTAGCCCTAAGAACACTGGGGCTCTGGGCTTCTCTAGCCACCTAATCTTCTGCTCATCCTATCGCGCAGTCTAAAGAGAGCTCAGGTGAGAAATTGCAAACATCGAGCAATTGCTCAGAGATGAAAAGTGCCAGCACTGAAAGCTGTTGCTAGCCAGCACCCTTCCTTGGAAGCGCTTTCACAGGCGCAGCAACACTGGGGCTTTGCGCTTCTCTAACCACCAAACGACACGGTCATTCTCTTTCCGTCTCGTAGACACAAGCTGAGAAATTGCAAACGTCGAGTAATTGCTCAGAGATGAAAAGTGCCAGCACTGAAAGCTGTTGCTAGCCAGCACCCTTCCTTGGAAGCGCTTTTGTAGCCCTAAGAACTCTGGGTCTCTGTGCTTCTCTAGCCACCTCATCTTCTGCTCATCCTCTCGCGCACTCTAAAGAGAGCTCAGGTGAGAAATGGCAAACGTCCAGCAATTGCTCAGAGATGAAAAGTGCCAGCACTGAAAGCTGTTGCTAGCCAGCACCCTTCCTTGGAAGCGCTTTCACAGGCGCAGCAACACTGGGGCTTTGCGCTTCTCTAACCACCAAAGGTCACGGTCATTCTCTTTCCGTCTCGTAGACACGAGCTGAGAAAGTGCAAACGTTGAGCAATTGCTCAGAGATGAAAAGTGCCAGCACTGAAAGCTGTTGCTAGCCAGCCCCCTTCCTTGGAAGCGCTTTTGTAGCCCTAAGAACAGTGGAGCTCTGGGCTTCTCTAGCCATCTCATCTTCTGCTCATCCTCTCGCGCAGCATAAAGAGAGCTCAGGTGAGAAATTGCAAACGTCGAGCAATTGGTCAGAGATGAAAAGTGCCAGCACTGAAAGCTCTTCCTAGCCAGCCCCCTTCCTTGGAAGCGCTTTCACAGGCGCAGCAACACTGGGGCTTTGCGCTTCTCTAACCACCAAACGTCACGGTCATTCTCTTCCCGTCTCGTAGACACGAGCTGAGAAATTGCAAACGTCGAGCAATTGCTCAGAGAGGAAAAGTGCCAGCACTGAAAGCTGTTGCTAGCCAGCCCCCTTCCTTGGAAGCGCTTTTGTAGCCCTAAGAACACTGGGGCTCTGGGCTTCTCTAGCCATCTAAACTTCTGCTCATCCTCTCGCGCAGTCTAAAGAGAGCTCAGGTGAGAAATTGCAAACGTCGAGCAATTGCTGAGAGATGAAAAGTGCCAGCACTGAAAGCTGTTGCTAGCCAGCACCCTTCCTTGGAAGCGCTTTTGTAGCCCTAAGAACAGTGGGGCTCTGGGCTTCTCTAGCCATCTAAACTTCTGCTCATCCTCTCGCGCAGTCTAAAGAGAGCTCAGGTGAGAAATTGCAAACGTCGAGCAATTGCT
Source organism: Sarcoramphus papa (assembly GCA_037962945.1). Classification (NCBI taxonomy): domain Eukaryota; kingdom Metazoa; phylum Chordata; class Aves; order Accipitriformes; family Cathartidae; genus Sarcoramphus; species Sarcoramphus papa. The sequence goes on along the minus strand of CM075590.1, from coordinate 26,138,261 downwards.
CAGAGATGAAAAGTGCCAGCACTGAAAGCTGTTGCTAGCCAGCACCCTTCCTTGGAAGCGCTTTCACAGGCGCAGCAACACTGGGGCTTTGCGCTTCTCTAACCACCAAACATCACGGTCATTCTCTTTCCGTCTCGTAGACACGAGCTGAGAAATTGCAAATGTCGAGCAATTGCTCAGAGATGAAAAGTGCCAGCACTGAAAGCTGTTGCTAGCCAGCCCCCTTCCTTGGAAGCGCTTTTGTAGCCCTAAGAACAGTGGGGCTCTGGGCTTCTCTAGCCACCTCATCTTCTGCTCATCCTCTCGCGCAGTCGAAAGAGAGCTCAGGTGAGAAATTGCAAACGTCGAGCAATTGCTCAGAGATGAAACGTGCCAGCACTGAAAGCTGTTGCTAGCCAGCACCCTTCCTTGGAAGCGCTTTCACAGGCGCAGCAACACTGGGGCTTTGCGCTTCTCTAACCACCAAACGTCACGGTCACTATCTCTCCGTCTCGTAGACACGAGCTGAGAAATTGCAAACGTCGAGCAATTGCTCAGAGATGAAACGTGCCAGCACTGAAAGCTGTTGCTAGCCAGCACCCTTCCTTGGAAGCGCTTTCACAGGCGCAGCAACACTGGGGCTTTGCGCTTCTCTACCCACCAAACGTCACGGTCATTCTCTTTCCGTCTCGTAGACACGAGCTGAGAAATTGCAAACGTCGAGCACTTGCTCAGAGATGAAAAGTGCCAGCACTGAAAGCTGTTGCTAGCCAGTCCCCTTCCTTGGAAGCGCTTTTGTAGCCCTAAGAACAGTGGAGCTCTGGGCTTCTCTAGCCATCTAAACTTCTGCTCATCCTCTCGTGCAGTCTAAAGAGAGCTCAGGTGAGAAATTGCAAACTTCCAGCAATTGCTCAGAGATGAAAAGTGCCAGCACTGAAAGCTGTTGCTAGCCAGCACCCTTCCTTGGAAGCGCTTTCACAGGCGCAGCAACACTGGGGCTTTGCGCTCTCTAACCACCAAACGTCACGGTCACTATCTCTCCTTCTCGTAGACACGAGCTGAGAAATTGCAAACGTCGAGCAATTGCTCAGAGATGAAAAGTGCCAGCACTGAAAGCTGTTGCTAGCCAGCACCCTTCCTTGGAAGCGCTTTCACAGGCGCAGCAACACTGGGGCTTTGCGCTTCTCTACCCACCAAACGTCATGGTCACTATCTCTGCGTCTCGTAGACACGAGCTGAGAAATTGCAAACGTCGAGCAATTGCTCAGAGATGAAAAGTGCCAGCACTGAAAGCTGTTGCTAGCCAGCACCCTTCCTTGGAAGCGCTTTCACAGGCGCAGCAACACTGGGGCTTTGCGCTTCTCTACCCACCAAACGTCACGGTCATTCTCTTTCCGTCTCGTAGAAACGAGCTGAGAAATTGCAAACGTCGAGCAATTGCTCAGAGATGAAAAGTGCCAGCACTGAAAGCTGTTGCTAGCCAGCACCCTTCCTTGGAAGCGCTTATGTAGCCCTAAGAACAGTGGGGCTCTGGGCCTCTCTAGCCACCTCATCTTCTGCTCATCCTCTCGCGCACTCTAAAGAGAGCTCAGGTGAGAAATTGCAAACGTCGAGCAATTGCTCAGAGAGGAAAAGTGCCAGCACTGAAAGCTGTTGCTAGCCAGCAGCCTTCCTTGGAAGCGCTTTCACAGGCGCAGCAACACTGGGGCTTTGCGCTTCTCTAACCACCAAAGGTCACGGTCATTCTCTTTCCGTCTCGTAGACACGAGCTGAGAAAGTGCAAACGTCGAGCAATTGCTCAGAGATGAAAAGTGCCAGCACTGAAAGCTCTTGCTAGCCAGCCCCCTTCCTTGGAAGCGCTTTTGTAGCCCTAAGAACAGTGGGGCTCTGGGCTTCTCTAGCCACCTCATCTTCTGCTCATCCTCTCGCGCAGTCGAAAGAGAGCTCAGGTGAGAAATTGCAAACGTCGAGCAATTGCTCAGAGATGAAACGTGCCAGCACTGAAAGCTGTTGCTAGCCAGCACCCTTCCTTGGAAGCGCTTTCACAGGCGCAGCAACACTGGGGCTTTGCGCTTCTCTAACCACCAAACGTCACGGTCACTATCTCTCCGTCTCGTAGACACGAGCTGAGAAATTGCAAACGTCGAGCAATTGCTCAGAGATGAAACGTGCCAGCACTGAAAGCTGTTGCTAGCCAGCACCCTTCCTTGGAAGCGCTTTCACAGGCGCAGCAACACTGGGGCTTTGCGCTTCTCTACCCACCAAACGTCACGGTCATTCTCTTTCCGTCTCGTAGACACGAGCTGAGAAATTGCAAACGTCGAGCACTTGCTCAGAGATGAAAAGTGCCAGCACTGAAAGCTGTTGCTAGCCAGTCCCCTTCCTTGGAAGCGCTTTTGTAGCCCTAAGAACAGTGGAGCTCTGGGCTTCTCTAGCCATCTAAACTTCTGCTCATCCTCTCGTGCAGTCTAAAGAGAGCTCAGGTGAGAAATTGCAAACTTCCAGCAATTGCTCAGAGATGAAAAGTGCCAGCACTGAAAGCTGTTGCTAGCCAGCACCCTTCCTTGGAAGCGCTTTCACAGGCGCAGCAACACTGGGGCTTTGCGCTCTCTAACCACCAAACGTCACGGTCACTATCTCTCCTTCTCGTAGACACGAGCTGAGAAATTGCAAACGTCGAGCAATTGCTCAGAGATGAAAAGTGCCAGCACTGAAAGCTGTTGCTAGCCAGCACCCTTCCTTGGAAGCGCTTTCACAGGCGCAGCAACACTGGGGCTTTGCGCTTCTCTACCCACCAAACGTCATGGTCACTATCTCTGCGTCTCGTAGACACGAGCTGAGAAATTGCAAACGTCGAGCAATTGCTCAGAGATGAAAAGTGCCAGCACTGAAAGCTGTTGCTAGCCAGCACCCTTCCTTGGAAGCGCTTTCACAGGCGCAGCAACACTGGGGCTTTGCGCTTCTCTACCCACCAAACGTCACGGTCATTCTCTTTCCGTCTCGTAGAAACGAGCTGAGAAATTGCAAACGTCGAGCAATTGCTCAGAGATGAAAAGTGCCAGCACTGAAAGCTGTTGCTAGCCAGCACCCTTCCTTGGAAGCGCTTATGTAGCCCTAAGAACAGTGGGGCTCTGGGCCTCTCTAGCCACCTCATCTTCTGCTCATCCTCTCGCGCACTCTAAAGAGAGCTCAGGTGAGAAATTGCAAACGTCGAGCAATTGCTCAGAGAGGAAAAGTGCCAGCACTGAAAGCTGTTGCTAGCCAGCAGCCTTCCTTGGAAGCGCTTTCACAGGCGCAGCAACACTGGGGCTTTGCGCTTCTCTAACCACCAAAGGTCACGGTCATTCTCTTTCCGTCTCGTAGACACGAGCTGAGAAAGTGCAAACGTCGAGCAATTGCTCAGAGATGAAAAGTGCCAGCACTGAAAGCTGTTGCTAGCCAGCCCCCTTCCTTGGAAGCGCTTTTGTAGCCCTAAGAACAGTGGAGCTCTGGGCTTCTCTAGCCATCTCATCTTCTGCTCATCCTCTCGCGCAGTCTAAAGAGAGCTCAGGTGAGAAATTGGAAACATCGAGCAATTGCTCAGAGATGAAAAGTGCCAGCACTGAAAGCTGTTGCTAGCCAGCCCCCTTCCTTGGAAGCGCTTTCACAGGCGCAGCAACACTGGGGCTTTGCGCTTCTCTAACCACCAAACGTCACGGTCACTATCTCTCCGTCTCGTAGGCACGAGCTGAGAAATTGCAAACGTCGAGCAATTGCTCAGAGATGAAAAGTGCCAGCACTGAAAGCTGTTGCTAGCCAGCCCCCTTCCTTGGAAGCGCTTTTGTAGCCCTAAGAACAGTGGGGCTCTGGGCTTCTCTAGCCACCTATACTTCTGCTCATCCTCTCGCGCAGTCTAAAGAGAGTTCAGGTGAGAAATTGCAAACATCGAGCAATTGCTCAGAGATGAAAAGTGCCAGCACTGAAAGCTGTTGCTAGCCAGCACCCTTCCTTGGAAGCGCTTTCACAGGCGCAGCAATACTGGGGCTTTGCGCTTCTCTACCCACCAAACGTCACGGTCACTTTCTCTCCGTCTCGTAGAAACGAGCTGAGAAATTGCAAACGTCGAGCAATTGCTCAGAGATGAAAAGTGCCAGCACTGAAAGATGTTGCTAGCCAGCACCCTTCCTTGGAAGCGCTTTTGTAGCCCTAAGAACACTGGGGCTCTGGGCTTCTCTAGCCACCTAATCTTCTGCTCATACTCTCGCGCAGTCTAAAGAGAGCTCAGGTGTGAAATTGCAAACGTCGAGGAATTGCTCAGAGATGAAAAGTGCCAGCACTGAAAGCTGTTGCTAGCCAGCACCCTTCCTTGGAAGCGCTTTCACAGGCGCAGCAACACTGGGGCTTTGCGCTTCTCTAACCACCAAACGACACGGTCATTCTCTTTCCTTCTCGTAGACACGAGCTGAGAAATTGCAAACGTCGAGTAATTGCTCAGAGATGAAAAGTGCCAGCACTGAAAGCTGTTGCTAGCCAGCACCCTTCCTTGCAAGCGCTTTTGTAGCCCTAAGAACAGTGGGGCTCTGGGCTTCTCTAGCCACCTCATCTTCTGCTCATCCTCTCGCGCAGTCTAAAGAGAGCTCAGGTGAGAAATTGCAAACGTCGAGCAATTGCTCAGAGATGAAAAGTGCCAGCACTGAAAGCTGTTGCTAGCCAGCACCCTTCCTTGGAAGCGCTTTCACAGGCGCAGCAACACTGGGGCTTTGCGCTTCTCTAACCACCAAACGTCACGGTCACTATCTCTCCGTCTCGTAGACACGAGCTGAGAAATTGCAAACGTCGAGCAATTGCTCAGAGATGAAACGTGCCAGCACTGAAAGCTGTTGCTAGCCAGCACCCTTCCTTGGAAGCGCTTTCACAGGCGCAGCAACACTGGGGCTTTGCGCTTCTCTAGCCACCAAACGTCACGGTCATTCTCTTTCCGTCTCGTAGACACGAGCTGAGAAATTGCAAACGTCGAGCACTTGCTCAGAGATGAAAAGTGCCAGCACTGAAAGCTCTTGCTAGCCAGCACCCTTCCTTGGAAGCGCTTTTGTAGCCCTAAGAACAGTGGAGCTCTGGGCTTCTCTAGCCATCTAAACTTCTGCTCATCCTCTCGTGCAGTCTAAAGAGAGCTCAGGTGAGAAATTGCAAACTTCCAGCAATTGCTCAGAGATGAAAAGTGCCAGCACTGAAAGCTGTTGCTAGCCAGCAGCCTTCCTTGGAAGCGCTTTCACAGGCGCAGCAACACTGGGGCTTTGCGCTTCTCTAACCACCAAACGTCACGGTCACTATCTCTCCTTCTCGTAGACACGAGCTGAGAAATTGCAAACGTCGAGCAATTGCTCAGAGATGAAAAGTGCCAGCAGTGAAAGCTGTTGCTAGCCAGCACCCTTCCTTGGAAGCGCTTTCACAGGCGCAGCAACACTGGGGCTTTGCGCTTCTCTAACCACCAAACGTCACGGTCATTCTCTTTCCGTCTCGTAGACACGAGCTGAGAAATTGCAAATGTCGAGCAATTGCTCAGAGATGAAAAGAGCCAGCACTGAAAGATGTTGCTAGCCAGCACCCTTCCTTGGAAGCGCTTTCACAGGCGCAGCAACACTGGGGCTTTGCGCTTCTCTAACCACCAAACGTCACGGTCATTCTCTTTCGGTCTCGTAGACACGAGCTGAGAAATTGCAAACGTCGAGCAATTGCTCAGAGATGAAAAGTGCCAGCACTGAAAGATGTTGCTAGCCAGCCCCCTTCATTGGAAGCGCTTTTGTAGCCCTAAGAACACTGGGGCTCTGGGCTTCTCTAGCCACCTCATCTTCTGCTCATCCTCTCGCGCACTCTAAAGAGAGCTCAGGTGAGAAATGGCAAACGTCGAGCAATTGCTGAGAGATGAAAAGAGCCAGCACTGAAAGCTGTTGCTAGCCAGCACCCTTCCTTGGAAGCGCTTTCACAGGCGCAGCAACACTGGGGCTTTGCGCTTCTCTAACCACCAAACGTCACGGTCATTCTCTTTCGGTCTCGTAGACACGAGCTGAGAAATTGCAAACGTCGAGCAATTGCTCAGAGATGAAAAGTGCCAGCACTGAAAGCTCTTGCTAGCCAGCCCCCTTCCTTGGAAGCGCTTTTGTAGCCCTAAGAACAGTGGGGCTCTGGGCTTCTCTAGCCACCTCATCTTCTGCTCATCCTCTCGCGCATTCTAAAGAGAGCTCAGGTGAGAAATTGCAAACGTCGAGCAATTGCTCAGAGAGGAAAAGTGCCAGCACTGAAAGCTGTTGCTAGCCAGCACCCTTCCTTGGAAGCGCTTTTGTAGCCCTAAGAACACTGGGGCTCTGGGCTTCTCTAGCCATCTCATCTTCTGCTCATCCTCTCGCGCAGTCTAAAGAGAGCTCAGGTGAGAAATTGCAAACGTCGAGCAATTGCTGAGAGATGAAAAGTGCCAGCACTGAAAGCTGTTGCTAGCCAGCCCCCTTCCTTGGAAGCGCTTTCACAGGCGCAGCAACACTGGGGCTTTGCGCTTCTCTAACCACCAAACGTCACGGTCACTATCTCTCCGTCTCGTAGACACGAGCTGAGAAATTGCAAACGTCGAGCAATTGCTCAGAGATGAAAAGTGCCAGCACTGAAAGCTGTTGCTAGCCAGCCCCCTTCCTTGGAAGCGCTTTTGTAGCCCTAAGAACAGTGGGGCTCTGTGCTTCTCTAGCCACCTATACTTCTGCTCATCCTCTCGCGCACTCTAAAGAGAGTTCAGGTGAGAAATTGCAAACATCGAGCAATTGCTCAGAGATGAAAAGTGCCAGCACTGAAAGCTGTTGCTAGCCAGCACCCTTCCTTGGAAGCGCTTTCACAGGCGCAGCAACACTGGGGCTTTGCGCTTCTCTAACCACCAAACGTCACGGTCACTATCTCTCCGTCTCGTGGACACGAGCTGAGAAATTGCAAACGTCGAGCAATTGCTCAGAGATGAAAAGTGCCAGCACTGAAAGCTCTTGCTAGCCAGCACCCTTCCTTGGAAGCGCTTTCACAGGCGCAGCAACACTGGGGCTTTGCGCTTCTCTAACCACCAAACGACACGGTCATTCTCTTTCCTTCTCGTAGACACGAGCTGAGAAATTGCAAACGTCGAGTAATTGCTCAGAGATGAAAAGTGCCAGCACTGAAAGCTGTTGCTAGCCAGCCCCCTTCCTTGGAAGCGCTTTTGTAGCCCTAAGAACAGTGGGGCTCTGGGCTTCTCTAGCCACCTCATCTTCTGCTCGTCCTCTCGCGCAGTCTAAAGAGAGCTCAGGTGAGAAATTGCAAACTTCCAGCAATTGCTCAGAGATGAAAAGTGCCAGCACTGAAAGCTGTTGCTAGCCAGCACCCTTCCTTGGAAGCGCTTTCACAGGCGCAGCAACACTGGGGCTTTGCGCTTCTCTAACCACCAAACGTCACGGTCACTATCTCTCCTTCTCGTAGACACGAGCTGAGAAATTGCAAACGTCGAGCAATTGCTCAGAGATGAAAAGTGCCAGCACTGAAAGCTGTTGCTAGCCAGCACCCTTCCTTGGAAGCGCTTTCACAGGCGCAGCAACACTGGGGCTTTGCGCTTCTCTAACCACCAAACGTCACGGTCATTCTCTTTCGGTCTTGTAGACACGAGCTGAGAAATTGCAAACGTCGAGCAATTGCTCAGAGATGAAAAGTGCCAGCACTGAAAGCTGTTGCTAGCCAGCCCCCTTCCTTGGAAGTGCTTTTGTAGCCCTAAGAACACTGGGGCTCTGTGCTTCTGTAGCCAGCTCATCTTCTGCTCATCCTCTCGCGCAGTCTAAAGAGAGCTCAGGTGAGAAATGGCAAACGTCGAGCAATTGCTGAGAGATGAAAAGTGCCAGCACTGAAAGCTGTTGCTAGCCAGCACCCTTCCTTGGAAGCGCTTTCACAGGCGCAGCAACACTGGGGCTTTGCGCTTCTCTAACCACCAAACGTCAGGGTCACTATCTCTCCGTCTCGTAGGCACGAGCTGAGAAATTGCAAACGTCGAGCAATTGCTCAGAGATGAAAAGTGCCAGCACTGAAAGCTGTTGCTAGCCAGCCCCCTTCCTTGGAAGCGCTTTCACAGGCGCAGCAACACTGGGGCTTTGCGCTTCTCTAACCACCAAACGTCACGGTCACTATCTCTCCGTCTCGTAGACACGAGCTGAGAAATTGCAAACGTCGAGCAATTGCTCAGAGATGAAAAGTGCCAGCACTGAAAGCTGTTGCTAGCCAGCCCCCTTCCTTGGAAGCGCTTTTGTAGCCCTAAGAACACTGGGGCTCTGGGCTTCTCTAGCTACCTAATCTTCTGCTCATCCTCTCGCGCAGTCTAAAGAGAGCTCAGGTGAGAAATTGCAAACGTCGAGCAATTGCTCAGAGATGAAAAGTGCCAGCACTGAAAGCTGTTGCTAGCCAGCACCCTTCCTTGGAAGCGCTTTCACAGGCGCAGCAACACTGGGGCTTTGCGCTTCTCTAACCACCAAACGTCACGGTCACTTTCTCTCCGTCTCGTAGAAACGAGCTGAGAAATTGCAAACGTCGAGCAATTGCTCAGAGATGAAAAGTGCCAGCACTGAAAGATGTTGCTAGCCAGCACCCTTCCTTGGAAGCGCTTTTGTAGCCCTAAGAACACTGGGGCTCTGGGCTTCTCTAGCCACCTCATCTTCTGCTCATCCTATCGCGCAGTCTAAAGAGAGCTCAGGTGAGAAATTGCAAACGTCGAGCAATTGCTCAGAGATGAAAAGTGCCAGCACTGAAAGCTGTTGCTAGCCAGCACCCTTCCTTGGAAGCGCTTTCACAGGCGCAGCAACACTGGGGCTTTGCGCTTCTCTAACCACCAAACGACACGGTCATTCTCTTTCCTTCTCGTAGACACGAGCTGAGAAATTGCAAACGTCGAGTAATTGCTCAGAGATGAAAAGTGCCAGCACTGAAAGCTGTTGCTAGCCAGCCCCCTTCCTTGCAAGCGCTTTTGTAGCCCTAAGAACAGTGGGGCTCTGGGCTTCTCTAGCCACCTCATCTTCTGCTCATCCTCTCGCGCAGTCTAAAGAGAGCTCAGGTGAGAAATTGCAAACGTCGAGCAATTGCTCAGAGATGAAAAGTGCCAGCACTGAAAGCTGTTGCTAGCCAGCACCCTTCCTTGGAAGCGCTTTCACAGGCGCAGCAACACTGGGGCTTTGCGCTTCTCTAACCACCAAACGTCACGGTCACTATCTCTCCGTCTCGTAGACACGAGCTGAGAAATTGCAAACGTCGAGCAATTGCTCAGAGATGAAACGTGCCAGCACTGAAAGCTGTTGCTAGCCAGCACCCTTCCTTGGAAGCGCTTTCACAGGCGCAGCAACACTGGGGCTTTGCGCTTCTCTAGCCACCAAACGTCACGGTCATTCTCTTTCCGTCTCGTAGACACGAGCTGAGAAATTGCAAACGTCAAGCACTTGCTCAGAGATGAAAAGTGCCAGCACTGAAAGCTCTTGCTAGCCAGCCCCCTTCCTTGGAAGCGCTTTTGTAGCCCTAAGAACAGTGGAGCTCTGGGCTTCTCTAGCCATCTAAACTTCTGCTCATCCTCTCGTGCAGTCTAAAGAGAGATCAGGTGAGAAATTGCAAACTTCCAGCAATTGCTCAGAGATGAAAAGTGCCAGCACTGAAAGCTGTTGCTAGCCAGCACCCTTCCTTGGAAGCGCTTTCACAGGCGCAGCAACACTGGGGCTTTGCGCTTCTCTAACCACCAAACGTCACGGTCACTATCTCTCCTTCTCGTAGACACGAGCTGAGAAATTGCAAACGTCGAGCAATTGCTCAGAGATGAAAAGTGCCAGCAGTGAAAGCTGTTGCTAGCCAGCACCCTTCCTTGGAAGCGCTTTCACAGGCGCAGCAACACTGGGGCTTTGCGCTTCTCTAACCACCAAACGTCACGGTCATTCTCTTTCCGTCTCGTAGACACGAGCTGAGAAATTGCAAATGTCGAGCAATTGCTCAGAGATGAAAAGAGCCAGCACTGAAAGCTCTTGCTAGCCAGCACCCTTCCTTGGAAGCGCTTTCACAGGCGCAGCAACACTGGGGCTTTGCGCTTCTCTAACCACCAAACGTCACGGTCATTCTCTTTCGGTCTCGAAGACACGAGCTGAGAAATTGCAAACGTCGAGCAATTGCTCAGAGATGAAAAGTGCCAGCACTGAAAGATGTTGCTAGCCAGCCCCCTTCCTTGGAAGCGCTTTTGTAGCCCTAAGAACACTGGGGCTCTGGGCTTCTCTAGCCACCTAATCTTCTGCTCATCCTCTCGCGCACTCTAAAGAGAGCTCAGGTGAGAAATGGCAAACGTCGAGCAATTGCTGAGAGATGAAAAGAGCCAGCACTGAAAGCTGTTGCTAGCCAGCAGCCTTCCTTGGAAGCGCTTTCACAGGCGCAGCAACACTGGGGCTTTGCGCTTCTCTAACCACCAAACGTCACGGTCATTCTCTTTCGGTCTCGTAGACACGAGCTGAGAAATTGCAAACGTCGAGCAATTGCTCAGAGATGAAAAGTGCCAGCACTGAAAGCTCTTGCTAGCCAGCCCCCTTCCTTGGAAGCGCTTTTGTAGCCCTAAGAACAGTGGGGCTCTGGGCTTCTCTAGCCACCTCATCTTCTGCTCATCCTCTCGCGCACTCTAAAGAGAGCTCAGGTGAGAAATTGCAAACGTCGAGCAATTGCTCAGAGAGGAAAAGTGCCAGCACTGAAAGCTGTTGCTAGCCAGCACCCTTCCTTGGAAGCGCTTTTGTAGCCCTAAGAACACTGGGGCTCTGGGCTTCTCTAGCCATCTCATCTTCTGCTCATCCTCTCGCGCAGTCTAAAGAGAGCTCAGGTGAGAAATTGCAAACGTCGAGCAATTGCTGAGAGATGAAAAGTGCCAGCACTGAAAGCTGTTGCTAGCCAGCACCCTTCCTTGGAAGCGCTTTCACAGGCGCAGCAACACTGGGGCTTTGCGCTTCTCTAACCACCAAACGTCACGGTCACTATCTCTCCGTCTCGTAGACACGAGCTGAGAAATTGCAAACGTCGAGCAATTGCTCAGAGATGAAAAGTGCCAGCACTGAAAGCTGTTGCTAGCCAGCCCCCTTCCTTGGAAGCGCTTTCGTAGCCCTAAGAACAGTGGGGCTCTGTGCTTCTCTAGCCACCTATACTTCTGCTCATCCTCTCGCGCACTCTAAAGAGAGTTCAGGTGAGAAATTGCAAACATCGAGCAATTGCTCAGAGATGAAAAGTGCCAGCACTGAAAGCTGTTGCTAGCCAGCACCCTTCCTTGGAAGCGCTTTCACAGGCGCAGCAACACTGGGGCTTTGCGCTTCTCTAACCACCAAACGTCACGGTCACTATCTCTCCGTCTCGTGGACACGAGCTGAGAAATTGCAAACGTCGAGCAATTGCTCAGAGATGAAAAGTGCCAGCACTGAAAGCTGTTGCTAGCCAGTCCCCTTCCTTGGAAGCGCTTTTGTAGCCCTAAGAACAGTGGAGCTCTGGGCTTCTCTAGCCATCTCATCTTCTGCTCATCCTCTCGCGCAGTCTAAAGAGAGCTCAGGTGAGAAATTGCAAACGTCGAGCAATTGCTCAGAGATGAAAAGTGCCAGCACTGAAAGCTGTTGCTAGCCAGCAGCCTTCCTTGGAAGCGCTTTCACAGGCGCAGCAACACTGGGGCTTTGCGCTTCTCTAACCACCAAACGTCACGGTCACTATCTCTCCGTCTCGTAGACACGAGCTGAGAAATTGCAAACGTCGAGCAATTGCTCAGAGATGAAACGTGCCAGCACTGAAAGCTGTTGCTAGCCAGCACCCTTCCTTGGAAGCGCTTTCACAGGCGCAGCAACACTGGGGCTTTGCGCTTCTCTAGCCACCAAACGTCACGGTCATTCTCTTTCCGTCTCGTAGACACGAGCTGAGAAATTGCAAACGTCGAGCACTTGCTCAGAGGTGAAAAGTGCCAGCACTGAAAGCTGTTGCTAGCCAGTCCCCTTCCTTGGAAGCGCTTTTGTAGCCCTAAGAACAGTGGAGCTCTGGGCTTCTCTAGCCATCTAAACTTCTGCTCATCCTCTCGTGCAGTCTAAAGAGAGCTCAGGTGAGAAATTGCAAACTTCGAGCAATTGCTCAGAGATGAAAAGTGCCAGCACTGAAAGCTGTTGCTAGCCAGCCCCCTTCCTTGGAAGCGCTTTCACAGGCGCAGCAACACTGGGGCTTTGCGCTTCTCTAACCACCAAAGGTCACGGTCATTCTCTTTCCGTCTCGTAGACACGAGCTGAGAAAGTGCAAACGTCGAGCAATTGCTCAGAGATGAAAAGTGCCAGCACTGAAAGCTGTTGCTAGCCAGCACCCTTCCTTGGAAGCGCTTTTGTAGCCCTAAGAACAGTGGAGCTCTGGGCTTCTCTAGCCATCTCATCTTCTGCTCATCCTCTCGCGCAGTCTAAAGAGAGCTCAGGTGAGAAATTGCAAACGTTAAGCAATTTCTGAGAGATGAAAAGTGCCAGCACTGAAAGCTGTTGCTAGCCAGCACCCTTCCTTGGAAGCGCTTTCACAGGCGCAGCAACACTGGGGCTTTGCGCTTCTCTAACCACCAAACGTCACGGTCACTATCTCTCCGTCTCGTAGGCACGAGCTGAGAAATTGCAAACGTCGAGCAATTGCTCAGAGATGAAAAGTGCCAGCACTGAAAGCTGTTGCTAGCCAGCCCCCTTCCTTGGAAGCGCTTTTGTAGCCCTAAGAACACTGGGGCTCTGGGCTTCTCTAGCTACCTAATCTTCTGCTCATCCTCTCGCGCAGTCTAAAGAGAGCTCAGGTGAGAAATTGCAAACATCGAGCAATTGCTCAGAGATGAAAAGTGCCAGCACTGAAAGCTGTTGCTAGCCAGCCCCCTTCCTTGGAAGCGCTTTCACAGGCGCAGCAACACTGGGGCTTTGCGCTTCTCTAACCACCAAACGTCACGGTCACTATCTCTCCGTCTCGTAGACACGAGCTGAGAAATTGCAAACGTCGAGCAATTGCTCAGAGATGAAAAGTGCCAGCAGTGAAAGCTGTTGCTAGCCAGCCCCCTTCCTTGGAAGCGCTTTTGTAGCCCTAAGAACACTGGGGCTCTGGGCTTCTCTAGCCACCTATACTTCTGCTCATCCTCTCGCGCACTCTAAAGAGAGTTCAGGTGAGAAATTGCAAACATCGAGCAATTGCTCAGAGATGAAAAGTGCCAGCACTGAAAGCTGTTGCTAGCCAGCACCCTTCCTTGGAAGCGCTTTCACAGGCGCAGCAATACTGGGGCTTTGCGCTTCTCTACCCACCAAACGTCACGGTCACTTTCTCTCCGTCTCGTAGAAACGAGCTGAGAAATTGCAAACGTCGAGCAATTGCTCAGAGATGAAAAGTGCCAGCACTGAAAGCTGTTGCTAGCCAGCCCCCTTCCTTGGAAGCGCTTTTGTAGGCCTAAGAACACTGGGGCTGTGGGCTTCTCTAGCTACCTAATCTTCTGCTCATCCTCTCGCGCAGTCTAAAGAGAGCTCAGGTGAGAAATTGCAAACGTCGAGCAATTGCTCAGAGATGAAAAGTGCCAGCACTGAAAGCTCTTGCTAGCCAGTCCCCTTCCTTGGAAGCGCTTTTGTAGCCCTAAGAACACTGGGGCTCTGGGCTTCTCTAGCCACCTAATCTTCTGCTCATCCTATCGCGCAGTCTAAAGAGAGCTCAGGTGAGAAATTGCAAACGTCGAGCAATTGCTCAGAGATGAAAAGTGCCAGCACTGAAAGCTGTTGCTAGCCAGCACCCTTCCTTGGAAGCGCTTTCACAGGCGCAGCAACACTGGGGCTTTGCGCTTCTCTAACCACCAAACGACACGGTCATTCTCTTTCCTTCTCGTAGACACGAGCTGAGAAATTGCAAACGTCGAGTAATTGCTCAGAGATGAAAAGTGCCAGCACTGAAAGCTGTTGCTAGCCAGCCCCCTTCCTTGCAAGCGCTTTTGTAGCCCTAAGAACAGTGGGGCTCTGGGCTTCTCTAGCCACCTCATCTTCTGCTCATCCTCTCGCGCAGTCTAAAGAGAGCTCAGGTGAGAAATTGCAAACGTCGAGCAATTGCTCAGAGATGAAAAGTGCCAGCACTGAAAGCTGTTGCTAGCCAGCACCCTTCCTTGGAAGCGCTTTCACAGGCGCAGCAACACTGGGGCTTTGCGCTTCTCTAACCACCAAACGTCACGGTCACTATCTCTCCGTCTCGTAGACACGAGCTGAGAAATTGCAAACGTCGAGCAATTGCTCAGAGATGAAACGTGCCAGCACTGAAAGCTGTTGCTAGCCAGCACCCTTCCTTGGAAGCGCTTTCACAGGCGCAGCAACACTGGGGCTTTGCGCTTCTCTAGCCACCAAACGTCACGGTCATTCTCTTTCCGTCTCGTAGACACGAGCTGAGAAATTGCAAACGTCGAGCACTTGCTCAGAGATGAAAAGTGCCAGCACTGAAAGCTCTTGCTAGCCAGCCCCCTTCCTTGGAAGCGCTTTTGTAGCCCTAAGAACAGTGGAGCTCTGGGCTTCTCTAGCCATCTAAACTTCTGCTCATCCTCTCGTGCAGTCTAAAGAGAGCTCAGGTGAGAAATTGCAAACTTCCAGCAATTGCTCAGAGATGAAAAGTGCCAGCACTGAAAGCTGTTGCTAGCCAGCACCCTTCCTTGGAAGCGCTTTCACAGGCGCAGCAACACTGGGGCTTTGCGCTTCTCTAACCACCAAACGTCAGGGTCACTATCTCTCCGTCTCGTAGGCACGAGCTGAGAAATTGCAAACGTCGAGCAATTGCTCAGAGATGAAAAGTGCCAGCAGTGAAAGCTGTTGCTAGCCAGCACCCTTCCTTGGAAGCGCTTTCACAGGCGCAGCAACACTGGGGCTTTGCGCTTCTCTAACCACCAAACGTCACGGTCATTCTCTTTCCGTCTCGTAGACACGAGCTGAGAAATTGCAAATGTCGAGCAATTGCTCAGAGATGAAAAGAGCCAGCACTGAAAGCTCTTGCTAGCCAGCACCCTTCCTTGGAAGCGCTTTCACAGGCGCAGCAACACTGGGGCTTTGCGCTTCTCTAACCACCAAACGTCACGGTCATTCTCTTTCGGTCTCGTAGACACGAGCTGAGAAATTGCAAACGTCGAGCAATTGCTCAGAGATGAAAAGTGCCAGCACTGAAAGATGTTGCTAGCCAGCCCCCTTCCTTGGAAGCGCTTTTGTAGCCCTAAGAACACTGGGGCTCTGGGCTTCTCTAGCCACCTCATCTTCTGCTCATCCTCTCGCGCACTCTAAAGAGAGCTCAGGTGAGAAATGGCAAACGTCGAGCAATTGCTGAGAGATGAAAAGAGCCAGCACTGAAAGCTGTTGCTAGCCAGCACCCTTCCTTGGAAGCGCTTTCACAGGCGCAGCAACACTGGGGCTTTGCGCTTCTCTAACCACCAAACGTCACGGTCACTATCTCTCCGTCTCGTGGACACGAGCTGAGAAATTGCAAACGTCGAGCAATTGCTCAGAGATGAAAAGTGCCAGCACTGAAAGCTGTTGCTAGCCAGTCCCCTTCCTTGGAAGCGCTTTTGTAGCCCTAAGAACAGTGGAGCTCTGGGCTTCTCTAGCCATCTCATCTTCTGCTCATCCTCTCGCGCAGTCTAAAGAGAGCTCAGGTGAGAAATTGCAAACGTCGAGCAATTGCTCAGAGATGAAAAGTGCCAGCACTGAAAGCTGTTGCTAGCCAGCAGCCTTCCTTGGAAGCGCTTTCACAGGCGCAGCAACACTGGGGCTTTGCGCTTCTCTAACCACCAAACGTCACGGTCACTATCTCTCCGTCTCGTAGACACGAGCTGAGAAATTGCAAACGTCGAGCAATTGCTCAGAGATGAAACGTGCCAGCACTGAAAGCTGTTGCTAGCCAGCACCCTTCCTTGGAAGCGCTTTCACAGGCGCAGCAACACTGGGGCTTTGCGCTTCTCTAGCCACCAAACGTCACGGTCATTCTCTTTCCGTCTCGTAGACACGAGCTGAGAAATTGCAAACGTCGAGCACTTGCTCAGAGGTGAAAAGTGCCAGCACTGAAAGCTGTTGCTAGCCAGTCCCCTTCCTTGGAAGCGCTTTTGTAGCCCTAAGAACAGTGGAGCTCTGGGCTTCTCTAGCCATCTAAACTTCTGCTCATCCTCTCGTGCAGTCTAAAGAGAGCTCAGGTGAGAAATTGCCAACTTCGAGCAATTGCTCAGAGATGAAAAGTGCCAGCACTGAAAGCTGTTGCTAGCCAGCACCCTTCCTTGGAAGCGCTTTCACAGGCGCAGCAATACTGGGGCTTTGCGCTTCTCTACCCACCAAACGTCACGGTCACTTTCTCTCCGTCTCGTAGAAACGAGCTGAGAAATTGCAAACGTCGAGCAATTGCTCAGAGATGAAAAGTGCCAGCACTGAAAGCTGTTGCTAGCCAGCCCCCTTCCTTGGAAGCGCTTTTGTAGGCCTAAGAACACTGGGGCTGTGGGCTTCTCTAGCTACCTAATCTTCTGCTCATCCTCTCGCGCAGTCTAAAGAGAGCTCAGGTGAGAAATTGCAAACGTCGAGCAATTGCTCAGAGATGAAAAGTGCCAGCACTGAAAGCTCTTGCTAGCCAGTCCCCTTCCTTGGAAGCGCTTTTGTAGCCCTAAGAACACTGGGGCTCTGGGCTTCTCTAGCCACCTAATCTTCTGCTCATCCTATCGCGCAGTCTAAAGAGAGCTCAGGTGAGAAATTGCAAACGTCGAGCAATTGCTCAGAGATGAAAAGTGCCAGCACTGAAAGCTGTTGCTAGCCAGCACCCTTCCTTGGAAGCGCTTTCACAGGCGCAGCAACACTGGGGCTTTGCGCTTCTCTAACCACCAAACGACACGGTCATTCTCTTTCCTTCTCGTAGACACGAGCTGAGAAATTGCAAACGTCGAGTAATTGCTCAGAGATGAAAAGTGCCAGCACTGAAAGCTGTTGCTAGCCAGCCCCCTTCCTTGCAAGCGCTTTTGTAGCCCTAAGAACAGTGGGGCTCTGGGCTTCTCTAGCCACCTCATCTTCTGCTCATCCTCTCGCGCAGTCTAAAGAGAGCTCAGGTGAGAAATTGCAAACGTCGAGCAATTGCTCAGAGATGAAAAGTGCCAGCACTGAAAGCTGTTGCTAGCCAGCACCCTTCCTTGGAAGCGCTTTCACAGGCGCAGCAACACTGGGGCTTTGCGCTTCTCTAACCACCAAACGTCACGGTCACTATCTCTCCGTCTCGTAGACACGAGCTGAGAAATTGCAAACGTCGAGCAATTGCTCAGAGATGAAACGTGCCAGCACTGAAAGCTGTTGCTAGCCAGCACCCTTCCTTGGAAGCGCTTTCACAGGCGCAGCAACACTGGGGCTTTGCGCTTCTCTAGCCACCAAACGTCACGGTCATTCTCTTTCCGTCTCGTAGACACGAGCTGAGAAATTGCAAACGTCGAGCACTTGCTCAGAGATGAAAAGTGCCAGCACTGAAAGCTCTTGCTAGCCAGCCCCCTTCCTTGGAAGCGCTTTTGTAGCCCTAAGAACAGTGGAGCTCTGGGCTTCTCTAGCCATCTAAACTTCTGCTCATCCTCTCGTGCAGTCTAAAGAGAGCTCAGGTGAGAAATTGCAAACTTCCAGCAATTGCTCAGAGATGAAAAGTGCCAGCACTGAAAGCTGTTGCTAGCCAGCACCCTTCCTTGGAAGCGCTTTCACAGGCGCAGCAACACTGGGGCTTTGCGCTTCTCTAACCACCAAACGTCAGGGTCACTATCTCTCCGTCTCGTAGGCACGAGCTGAGAAATTGCAAACGTCGAGCAATTGCTCAGAGATGAAAAGTGCCAGCAGTGAAAGCTGTTGCTAGCCAGCACCCTTCCTTGGAAGCGCTTTCACAGGCGCAGCAACACTGGGGCTTTGCGCTTCTCTAACCACCAAACGTCACGGTCATTCTCTTTCCGTCTCGTAGACACGAGCTGAGAAATTGCAAATGTCGAGCAATTGCTCAGAGATGAAAAGAGCCAGCACTGAAAGCTCTTGCTAGCCAGCACCCTTCCTTGGAAGCGCTTTCACAGGCGCAGCAACACTGGGGCTTTGCGCTTCTCTAACCACCAAACGTCACGGTCATTCTCTTTCGGTCTCGTAGACACGAGCTGAGAAATTGCAAACGTCGAGCAATTGCTCAGAGATGAAAAGTGCCAGCACTGAAAGATGTTGCTAGCCAGCCCCCTTCCTTGGAAGCGCTTTTGTAGCCCTAAGAACACTGGGGCTCTGGGCTTCTCTAGCCACCTCATCTTCTGCTCATCCTCTCGCGCACTCTAAAGAGAGCTCAGGTGAGAAATGGCAAACGTCGAGCAATTGCTGAGAGATGAAAAGAGCCAGCACTGAAAGCTGTTGCTAGCCAGCAGCCTTCCTTGGAAGCGCTTTCACAGGCGCAGCAACACTGGGGCTTTGCGCTTCTCTAACCACCAAACGTCACGGTCATTCTCTTTCGGTCTCGTAGACACGAGCTGAGAAATTGCAAACGTCGAGCAATTGCTCAGAGATGAAAAGTGCCAGCACTGAAAGCTCTTGCTAGCCAGCCCCCTTCCTTGGAAGCGCTTTTGTAGCCCTAAGAACAGTGGGGCTCTGGGCTTCTCTAGCCACCTCATCTTCTGCTCATCCTCTCGCGCACTCTAAAGAGAGCTCAGGTGAGAAATTGCAAACGTCGAGCAATTGCTCAGAGAGGAAAAGTGCCAGCACTGAAAGCTGTTGCTAGCCAGCACCCTTCCTTGGAAGCGCTTTTGTAGCCCTAAGAACACTGGGGCTCTGGGCTTCTCTAGCCATCTCATCTTCTGCTCATCCTCTCGCGCAGTCTAAAGAGAGCTCAGGTGAGAAATTGCAAACGTCGAGCAATTGCTGAGAGATGAAAAGTGCCAGCACTGAAAGCTGTTGCTAGCCAGCCCCCTTCCTTGGAAGCGCTTTCACAGGCGCAGCAACACTGGGGCTTTGCGCTTCTCTAACCACCAAACGTCACGGTCACTATCTCTCCGTCTCGTAGAAACGAGCTGAGAAATTGCAAACGTCGAGCAATTGCTCAGAGATGAAAAGTGCCAGCACTGAAAGCTGTTGCTAGCCAGCCCCCTTCCTTGGAAGCGCTTTCGTAGCCCTAAGAACAGTGGGGCTCTGTGCTTCTCTAGCCACCTATACTTCTGCTCATCCTCTCGCGCACTCTAAAGAGAGTTCAGGTGAGAAATTGCAAACATCGAGCAATTGCTCAGAGATGAAAAGTGCCAGCACTGAAAGCTGTTGCTAGCCAGCACCCTTCCTTGGAAGCGCTTTCACAGGCGCAGCAACACTGGGGCTTTGCGCTTCTCTAACCACCAAACGTCACGGTCACTATCTCTCCGTCTCGTGGACACGAGCTGAGAAATTGCAAACGTCGAGCAATTGCTCAGAGATGAAAAGTGCCAGCACTGAAAGCTGTTGCTAGCCAGCCCCCTTCCTTGGAAGCGCTTTCACAGGCGCAGCAACACTGGGGCTTTGGGCTTCTCTAACCACCAAACGACACGGTCATTCTCTTTCCTTCTCGTAGACACGAGCTGAGAAATTGCAAACGTCGAGTAATTGCTCAGAGATGAAAAGTGCCAGCACTGAAAGCTGTTGCTAGCCAGCCCCCTTCCTTGGAAGCGCTTTTGTAGCCCTAAGAACAGTGGGGCTCTGGGCTTCTCTAGCCACCTCATCTTCTGCTCGTCCTCTCGCGCAGTCTAAAGAGAGCTCAGGTGAGAAATTGCAAACTTCCAGCAATTGCTCAGAGATGAAAAGTGCCAGCACTGAAAGCTGTTGCTAGCCAGCACCCTTCCTTGGAAGCGCTTTCACAGGCGCAGCAACACTGGGGCTTTGCGCTTCTCTAACCACCAAACGTCACGGTCACTATCTCTCCTTCTCGTAGACACGAGCTGAGAAATTGCAAACGTCGAGCAATTGCTCAGAGATGAAAAGTGCCAGCACTGAAAGCTGTTGCTAGCCAGCCCCCTTCCTTGGAAGTGCTTTTCTAGCCCTAAGAACACTGGGGCTCTGTGCTTCTGTAGCCAGCTCATCTTCTGCTCATCCTCTCGCGCAGTCTAAAGAGAGCTCAGGTGAGAAATGGCAAACGTCGAGCAATTGCTCAGAGATGAAAAGTGCCAGCACTGAAAGCTGTTGCTAGCCAGCACCCTTCCTTGGAAGCGCTTTCACAGGCGCAGCAACACTGGGGCTTTGCGCTTCTCTAACCACCAAACATCACGGTCATTCTCTTTCCGTCTCGTAGACACGAGCTGAGAAATTGCAAATGTCGAGCAATTGCTCAGAGATGAAACGTGCCAGCACTGAAAGCTGTTGCTAGCCAGCCCCCTTCCTTGGAAGCGCTTTTGTAGCCCTAAGAACAGTGGGGCTCTGGGCTTCTCTAGCCACCTCATCTTCTGCTCATCCTCTCGCGCAGTCTAAAGAGAGCTCAGGTGAGAAATTGCAAACGTCGAGCAATTGCTCAGAGATGAAAAGTGCCAGCACTGAAAGCTGTTGCTAGCCAGCACCCTTCCTTGGAAGCGCTTTCACAGGCGCAGCAACACTGGGGCTTTGCGCTTCTCTAACCACCAAACGTCACGGTCATTCTCTTTCCGTCTCGTAGACACGAGCTGAGAAAGTGAAACGTTGAGCAATTGCTCAGAGATGAAAAGTGTCAGCACTGAAAGCTGTTGCTAGCCAGTCCCCTTCCTTGGAAGCGCTTTTGTAGCCCTAAGAACAGTGGAGCTCTGGGCTTCTCTAGCCATCTCATCTTCTGCTCATCCTCTCGCGCAGTCTAAAGAGAGCTCAGGTGAGAAATTGCAAACGTCGAGCAATTGCTCAGAGATGAAAAGTGCCAGCACTGAAAGCTGTTGCTAGCCAGCAGCCTTCCTTGGAAGCGCTTTCACAGGCGCAGCAACACTGGGGCTTTGCGCTTCTCTAACCACCAAACGTCACGGTCACTATCTGTCCGTCTCGTAGACACGAGCTGAGAAATTGCAAACGTCGAGCAATTGCTCAGAGATGAAACGTGCCAGCACTGAAAGCTGTTGCTAGCCAGCACCCTTCCTTGGAAGCGCTTTCACAGGCGCAGCAACACTGGGGCTTTGCGCTTCTCTAGCCACCAAACGTCACGGTCATTCTCTTTCCTTCTCGTAGACACGAGCTGAGAAATTGCAAACGTCGAGCACTTGCTCAGAGGTGAAAAGTGCCAGCACTGAAAGCTGTTGCTAGCCAGTCCCCTTCCTTGGAAGCACTTTTGTAGCCCTAAGAACAGTGGAGCTCTGGGCTTCTCTAGCCATCTAAACTTCTGCTCATCCTCTCGTGCAGTCTAAAGAGAGCTCAGGTGAGAAATTGCAAACTTCGAGCAATTGCTCAGAGATGAAAAGTGCCAGCACTGAAAGCTGTTGCTAGCCAGCCCCCTTCCTTGGAAGCGCTTTCACAGGCGCAGCAACACTGGGGCTTTGCGCTTCTCTAACCACCAAACGTCACGGTCACTATCTCTCCATCTCGTAGACACGAGCTGAGAAATTGCAAACGTCGAGCAATTGCTCAGAGATGAAAAGTGCCAGCACTGAAAGCTGTTGCTAGCCAGCACCCTTCCTTGGAAGCGCTTTCACAGGCGCAGCAACACTGGGGCTTTGCGCTTCTCTAGCCACCAAACGTCACGGTCATTCTCTTTCCTTCTCGTAGACACGAGCTGAGAAATTGCAAACGTCGAGCACTTGCTCAGAGGTGAAAAGTGCCAGCACTGAAAGCTGTTGCTAGCCAGTCCCCTTCCTTGGAAGCACTTTTGTAGCCCTAAGAACAGTGGAGCTCTGGGCTTCTCTAGCCACCTCATCTTCTGCTCATCCTCTCGCGCAGTCGAAAGAGAGCTCAGGTGAGAAATGGCAAACGTCCAGCAATTGCTCAGAGATGAAAAGTGCCAGCACTGAAAGCTGTTGCTAGCCAGCAGCCTTCCTTGGAAGCGCTTTCACAGGCGCAGCAACACTGGGGCTTTGCGCTTCTCTACCCACCAAACGTCACGGTCACTATCTCTCCATCTCGTAGACACGAGCTGAGAAATTGCAAACGTCGAGCAATTGCTCAGAGATGAAAAGTGCCAGCACTGAAAGCTGTTGCTAGCCAGCACCCTTCCTTGGAAGCGCTTTCACAGGCGCAGCAACACTGGGGCTTTGCGCTTCTCTAACCACCAAACGTCACGGTCATTCTCTTCCCGTCTCGTAGACACGAGCTGAGAAATTGCAAACGTCGAGCAATTGCTCAGAGATGAAAAGTGCCAGCACTGAAAGCTCTTGCTAGCCAGTCCCCTTCCTTGGAAGCGCTTTTGTAGCCCTAAGAACAGTGGGGCTCTGGGCTTCTCTAGCCATCTAAACTTCTGCTCATCCTCTCGTGCAGTCTAAAGAGAGCTCAGGTGAGAAATTGCAAACGTCGAGCAATTGCTGAGAGAAGAAAAGTGCCAGCACTGAAAGCTGTTGCTAGCCAGCCCCCTTCCTTGGAAGCGCTTTCACAGGCGCAGCAACACTGGGGCTTTGCGCTTCTCTAACCACCAAACGTCACGGTCACTATCTCTCCGTCTCGTAGACACGAGCTGAGAAATTGCAAACGTCGAGCAATTGCTCAGAGATGAAAAGTGCCAGCACTGAAAGCTCTTGCTAGCCAGCCCCCTTCCTTGCAAGCGCTTTTGTAGCCCTAAGAACACTGGGGCTGTGGGCTTCTCTAGCCACCTATACTTCTGCTCATACTCTCGCGCAGTCGAAAGAGAGTTCAGGTGAGAAATTGCAAACATCGAGCAATTGCTCAGAGATGAAAAGTGCCAGCACTGAAAGCTGTTGCTAGCCAGCACCCTTCCTTGGAAGCGCTTTCACAGGCGCAGCAACACTGGGGCTTTGCGCTTCTCTAACCACCAAACGTCACGGTCACTATCTCTCCGTCTCGTAGACACGAGCTGAGAAATTGCAAACGTCGAGCAATTGCTCAGAGATGAAAAGTGCCAGCACTGAAAGCTGTTGCTAGCCAGCCCCCTTCCTTGGAAGCGCTTTTGTAGCCCTAAGAACACTGGGGCTCTGGGCTTCTCTAGCTACCTAATCTTCTGCTCATCCTCTCGCGCAGTCTAAAGAGAGCTCAGGTGAGAAATTGCAAACGTCGAGCAATTGCTCAGAGAGGAAAAGTGCCAGCACTGAAAGCTGTTGCTAGCCAGCACCCTTCCTTGGAAGCGCTTTCACAGGCGCAGCAACACTGGGGCTTTGCGCTTCTCTAACCACCAAACGTCATGGTCACTATCTCTCCGTCTCGTAGACACGAGCTGAGAAATTGCAAAAGTCGAGCAATTGCTCAGAGATGAAACGTGCCAGCACTGAAAGCTGTTGCTAGCCAGCCCCCTTCCTTGGAAGCGCTTTTGTAGCCATAAGAACACTGGGGCTCTGGGCTTCTCTAGCTACCTAATCTTCTGCTCATCCTCTCGCGCAGTCTAAAGAGAGCTCAGGTGAGAAATTGCAAACGTCGAGCAATTGCTCAGAGATGAAAAGTGCCAGCACTGAAAGCTCTTGCTAGCCAGTCCCCTTCCTTGGAAGCGCTTTTGTAGCCCTAAGAACAGTGGGGCTCTGGGCTTTTCTAGCCATCTAAACTTCTGCTCATCCTCTCGCGCAGTCTAAAGAGAGCTCAGGTGAGAAATTGCAAACGTCGAGCAATTGCTCAGAGAGGAAAAGTGCCAGCACTGAAAGCTGTTGCTAGCCAGCACCCTTCCTTGGAAGCGCTTTTGTAGCCCTAAGAACACTGGGGCTCTGGGCTTCTCTAGCCATCTAAACTTCTGCTCATCCTCTCGCGCAGTCTAAAGAGAGCTCAGGTGAGAAATTGCAAACGTCGAGCAATTGCTGAGAGATGAAAAGTGCCAGCACTGAAAGCTGTTGCTAGCCAGCCCCCTTCCTTGGAAGCGCTTTCACAGGCGCAGCAACACTGGGGCTTTGCGCTTCTCTAACCACCAAACGTCACGGTCACTATCTCTCCGTCTCGTAGACACGAGCTGAGAAATTGCAAACGTCGAGCAATTGCTCAGAGATGAAAAGTGCCAGCACTGAAAGCTCTTGCTAGCCAGCCCCCTTCCTTGCAAGCGCTTTTGTAGCCCTAAGAACACTGGGGCTGTGGGCTTCTCTAGCCACCTATACTTCTGCTCATCCTCTCGCGCAGTCGAAAGAGAGTTCAGGTGAGAAATTGCAAACATCGAGCAATTGCTCAGAGATGAAAAGTGCCAGCACTGAAAGCTGTTGCTAGCCAGCACCCTTCCTTGGAAGCGCTTTCACAGGCGCAGCAACACTGGGGCTTTGCGCTTCTCTAACCACCAAACGTCACGGTCACTATCTCTCCGTCTCGTAGACACGAGCTGAGAAATTGCAAACGTCGAGCAATTGCTCAGAGATGAAAAGTGCCAGCACTGAAAGCTGTTGCTAGCCAGCCCCCTTCCTTGGAAGCGCTTTTGTAGCCCTAAGAACACTGGGGCTCTGGGCTTCTCTAGCTACCTAATCTTCTGCTCATCCTCTCGCGCAGTCTAAAGAGAGCTCAGGTGAGAAATTGCAAACGTCGAGCAATTGCTCAGAGAGGAAAAGTGCCAGCACTGAAAGCTGTTGCTAGCCAGCACCCTTCCTTGGAAGCGCTTTCACAGGCGCAGCAACACTGGGGCTTTGCGCTTCTCTACCCACCAAACATCATGCTCACTATCTCTCCGTCTCGTAGACACGAGCTGAGAAATTGCAAAAGTCGAGCAATTGCTCAGAGATGAAACGTGCCAGCACTGAAAGCTGTTGCTAGCCAGCCCCCTTCCTTGGAAGCGCTTTCACAGGCGCAGCAACACTGGGGCTTTGCGCTTCTCTACACACCAAACGTCACGGTCATTCTCTTTCCGTCTCGTAGACACGAGCTGAGAAATTGCAAACGTCGAGCACTTGCTCAGAGATGAAAAGTGCCAGCACTGAAAGCTGTTGCTAGCCAGCCCCCTTCCTTGGAAGCGCTTTCACAGGCGCAGCAACATTGGGGCTTTGCGCTTCTCTACCCACCAAACGTCACGGTCACTATCTCTCCGTCTCGTAGACACGAGCTGAGAAATTGCAAACGTCGAGCAATTGCTCAGAGATGAAACGTGCCAGCACTGAAAGCTGTTGCTAGCCAGCACCCTTCCTTGGAAGCGCTTTTGTAGCCCTAAGAACAGTGGAGCTCTGGGCTTCTCTAGCCATCTAAACTTCTGCTCATCCTCTCGCGCAGTCTAACGAGAGCTCAGGGGAGAAATTGCAAACGTCGAGCAATTGCTGAGAGATGAAAAGTGCCAGCACTGAAAGCTGTTGCTAGCCAGCACCCTTCCTTGGAAGCGCTTTCACAGGCGCAGCAACACTGGGGCTTTGCGCTTCTCTAACCACCAAACGTCACGGTCACTATCTCTCCGTCTCGTAGGCACGAGCTGAGAAATTGCAAACGTCGAGCAATTGCTCAGAGATGAAAAGTGCCAGCAGTGAAAGCTGTTGCTAGCCAGCACCCTTCCTTGGAAGCGCTTTCACAGGCGCAGCAACACTGGGGCTTTGCGCTTCTCTAACCACCAAACGTCACGGTCATTCTCTTTCCGTCTCGTAGACACGAGCTGAGAAATTGCAAATGTCGAGCAATTGCTCAGAGATGAAAAGAGCCAGCACTGAAAGCTCTTGCTAGCCAGCACCCTTCCTTGGAAGCGCTTTCACAGGCGCAGCAACACTGGGGCTTTGCGCTTCTCTAACCACCAAACGTCACGGTCATTCTCTTTCGGTCTCGTAGACACGAGCTGAGAAATTGCAAACGTCGAGCAATTGCTCAGAGATGAAAAGTGCCAGCACTGAAAGATGTTGCTAGCCAGCCCCCTTCCTTGGAAGCGCTTTTGTAGCCCTAAGAACACTGGGGCTCTGGGCTTCTCTAGCCACCTCATCTTCTGCTCATCCTCTCGCGCACTCTAAAGAGAGCTCAGGTGAGAAATGGCAAACGTCGAGCAATTGCTGAGAGATGAAAAGAGCCAGCACTGAAAGCTGTTGCTAGCCAGCACCCTTCCTTGGAAGCGCTTTCACAGGCGCAGCAACACTGGGGCTTTGCGCTTCTCTAACCACCAAACGTCACGGTCACTATCTCTCCGTCTCGTGGACACGAGCTGAGAAATTGCAAACGTCGAGCAATTGCTCAGAGATGAAAAGTGCCAGCACTGAAAGCTGTTGCTAGCCAGTCCCCTTCCTTGGAAGCGCTTTTGTAGCCCTAAGAACAGTGGAGCTCTGGGCTTCTCTAGCCATCTCATCTTCTGCTCATCCTCTCGCGCAGTCTAAAGAGAGCTCAGGTGAGAAATTGCAAACGTCGAGCAATTGCTCAGAGATGAAAAGTGCCAGCACTGAAAGCTGTTGCTAGCCAGCAGCCTTCCTTGGAAGCGCTTTCACAGGCGCAGCAACACTGGGGCTTTGCGCTTCTCTAACCACCAAACGTCACGGTCACTATCTCTCCGTCTCGTAGACACGAGCTGAGAAATTGCAAACGTCGAGCAATTGCTCAGAGATGAAACGTGCCAGCACTGAAAGCTGTTGCTAGCCAGCACCCTTCCTTGGAAGCGCTTTCACAGGCGCAGCAACACTGGGGCTTTGCGCTTCTCTAGCCACCAAACGTCACGGTCATTCTCTTTCCGTCTCGTAGACACGAGCTGAGAAATTGCAAACGTCGAGCACTTGCTCAGAGGTGAAAAGTGCCAGCACTGAAAGCTGTTGCTAGCCAGTCCCCTTCCTTGGAAGCGCTTTTGTAGCCCTAAGAACAGTGGAGCTCTGGGCTTCTCTAGCCATCTAAACTTCTGCTCATCCTCTCGTGCAGTCTAAAGAGAGCTCAGGTGAGAAATTGCCAACTTCGAGCAATTGCTCAGAGATGAAAAGTGCCAGCACTGAAAGCTGTTGCTAGCCAGCACCCTTCCTTGGAAGCGCTTTCACAGGCGCAGCAATACTGGGGCTTTGCGCTTCTCTACCCACCAAACGTCACGGTCACTTTCTCTCCGTCTCGTAGAAACGAGCTGAGAAATTGCAAACGTCGAGCAATTGCTCAGAGATGAAAAGTGCCAGCACTGAAAGCTGTTGCTAGCCAGCCCCCTTCCTTGGAAGCGCTTTTGTAGGCCTAAGAACACTGGGGCTGTGGGCTTCTCTAGCTACCTAATCTTCTGCTCATCCTCTCGCGCAGTCTAAAGAGAGCTCAGGTGAGAAATTGCAAACGTCGAGCAATTGCTCAGAGATGAAAAGTGCCAGCACTGAAAGCTCTTGCTAGCCAGTCCCCTTCCTTGGAAGCGCTTTTGTAGCCCTAAGAACACTGGGGCTCTGGGCTTCTCTAGCCACCTAATCTTCTGCTCATCCTATCGCGCAGTCTAAAGAGAGCTCAGGTGAGAAATTGCAAACGTCGAGCAATTGCTCAGAGATGAAAAGTGCCAGCACTGAAAGCTGTTGCTAGCCAGCACCCTTCCTTGGAAGCGCTTTCACAGGCGCAGCAACACTGGGGCTTTGCGCTTCTCTAACCACCAAACGACACGGTCATTCTCTTTCCTTCTCGTAGACACGAGCTGAGAAATTGCAAACGTCGAGTAATTGCTCAGAGATGAAAAGTGCCAGCACTGAAAGCTGTTGCTAGCCAGCCCCCTTCCTTGCAAGCGCTTTTGTAGCCCTAAGAACAGTGGGGCTCTGGGCTTCTCTAGCCACCTCATCTTCTGCTCATCCTCTCGCGCAGTCTAAAGAGAGCTCAGGTGAGAAATTGCAAACGTCGAGCAATTGCTCAGAGATGAAAAGTGCCAGCACTGAAAGCTGTTGCTAGCCAGCACCCTTCCTTGGAAGCGCTTTCACAGGCGCAGCAACACTGGGGCTTTGCGCTTCTCTAACCACCAAACGTCACGGTCACTATCTCTCCGTCTCGTAGACACGAGCTGAGAAATTGCAAACGTCGAGCAATTGCTCAGAGATGAAACGTGCCAGCACTGAAAGCTGTTGCTAGCCAGCACCCTTCCTTGGAAGCGCTTTCACAGGCGCAGCAACACTGGGGCTTTGCGCTTCTCTAGCCACCAAACGTCACGGTCATTCTCTTTCCGTCTCGTAGACACGAGCTGAGAAATTGCAAACGTCGAGCACTTGCTCAGAGATGAAAAGTGCCAGCACTGAAAGCTCTTGCTAGCCAGCCCCCTTCCTTGGAAGCGCTTTTGTAGCCCTAAGAACAGTGGAGCTCTGGGCTTCTCTAGCCATCTAAACTTCTGCTCATCCTCTCGTGCAGTCTAAAGAGAGCTCAGGTGAGAAATTGCAAACTTCCAGCAATTGCTCAGAGATGAAAAGTGCCAGCACTGAAAGCTGTTGCTAGCCAGCACCCTTCCTTGGAAGCGCTTTCACAGGCGCAGCAACACTGGGGCTTTGCGCTTCTCTAACCACCAAACGTCAGGGTCACTATCTCTCCGTCTCGTAGGCACGAGCTGAGAAATTGCAAACGTCGAGCAATTGCTCAGAGATGAAAAGTGCCAGCAGTGAAAGCTGTTGCTAGCCAGCACCCTTCCTTGGAAGCGCTTTCACAGGCGCAGCAACACTGGGGCTTTGCGCTTCTCTAACCACCAAACGTCACGGTCATTCTCTTTCCGTCTCGTAGACACGAGCTGAGAAATTGCAAATGTCGAGCAATTGCTCAGAGATGAAAAGAGCCAGCACTGAAAGCTCTTGCTAGCCAGCACCCTTCCTTGGAAGCGCTTTCACAGGCGCAGCAACACTGGGGCTTTGCGCTTCTCTAACCACCAAACGTCACGGTCATTCTCTTTCGGTCTCGTAGACACGAGCTGAGAAATTGCAAACGTCGAGCAATTGCTCAGAGATGAAAAGTGCCAGCACTGAAAGATGTTGCTAGCCAGCCCCCTTCCTTGGAAGCGCTTTTGTAGCCCTAAGAACACTGGGGCTCTGGGCTTCTCTAGCCACCTCATCTTCTGCTCATCCTCTCGCGCACTCTAAAGAGAGCTCAGGTGAGAAATGGCAAACGTCGAGCAATTGCTGAGAGATGAAAAGAGCCAGCACTGAAAGCTGTTGCTAGCCAGCAGCCTTCCTTGGAAGCGCTTTCACAGGCGCAGCAACACTGGGGCTTTGCGCTTCTCTAACCACCAAACGTCACGGTCATTCTCTTTCGGTCTCGTAGACACGAGCTGAGAAATTGCAAACGTCGAGCAATTGCTCAGAGATGAAAAGTGCCAGCACTGAAAGCTCTTGCTAGCCAGCCCCCTTCCTTGGAAGCGCTTTTGTAGCCCTAAGAACAGTGGGGCTCTGGGCTTCTCTAGCCACCTCATCTTCTGCTCATCCTCTCGCGCACTCTAAAGAGAGCTCAGGTGAGAAATTGCAAACGTCGAGCAATTGCTCAGAGAGGAAAAGTGCCAGCACTGAAAGCTGTTGCTAGCCAGCACCCTTCCTTGGAAGCGCTTTTGTAGCCCTAAGAACACTGGGGCTCTGGGCTTCTCTAGCCATCTCATCTTCTGCTCATCCTCTCGCGCAGTCTAAAGAGAGCTCAGGTGAGAAATTGCAAACGTCGAGCAATTGCTGAGAGATGAAAAGTGCCAGCACTGAAAGCTGTTGCTAGCCAGCCCCCTTCCTTGGAAGCGCTTTCACAGGCGCAGCAACACTGGGGCTTTGCGCTTCTCTAACCACCAAACGTCACGGTCACTATCTCTCCGTCTCGTAGAAACGAGCTGAGAAATTGCAAACGTCGAGCAATTGCTCAGAGATGAAAAGTGCCAGCACTGAAAGCTGTTGCTAGCCAGCCCCCTTCCTTGGAAGCGCTTTCGTAGCCCTAAGAACAGTGGGGCTCTGTGCTTCTCTAGCCACCTATACTTCTGCTCATCCTCTCGCGCACTCTAAAGAGAGTTCAGGTGAGAAATTGCAAACATCGAGCAATTGCTCAGAGATGAAAAGTGCCAGCACTGAAAGCTGTTGCTAGCCAGCACCCTTCCTTGGAAGCGCTTTCACAGGCGCAGCAACACTGGGGCTTTGCGCTTCTCTAACCACCAAACGTCACGGTCACTATCTCTCCGTCTCGTGGACACGAGCTGAGAAATTGCAAACGTCGAGCAATTGCTCAGAGATGAAAAGTGCCAGCACTGAAAGCTGTTGCTAGCCAGCCCCCTTCCTTGGAAGCGCTTTCACAGGCGCAGCAACACTGGGGCTTTGGGCTTCTCTAACCACCAAACGACACGGTCATTCTCTTTCCTTCTCGTAGACACGAGCTGAGAAATTGCAAACGTCGAGTAATTGCTCAGAGATGAAAAGTGCCAGCACTGAAAGCTGTTGCTAGCCAGCCCCCTTCCTTGGAAGCGCTTTTGTAGCCCTAAGAACAGTGGGGCTCTGGGCTTCTCTAGCCACCTCATCTTCTGCTCGTCCTCTCGCGCAGTCTAAAGAGAGCTCAGGTGAGAAATTGCAAACTTCCAGCAATTGCTCAGAGATGAAAAGTGCCAGCACTGAAAGCTGTTGCTAGCCAGCACCCTTCCTTGGAAGCGCTTTCACAGGCGCAGCAACACTGGGGCTTTGCGCTTCTCTAACCACCAAACGTCACGGTCACTATCTCTCCTTCTCGTAGACACGAGCTGAGAAATTGCAAACGTCGAGCAATTGCTCAGAGATGAAAAGTGCCAGCACTGAAAGCTGTTGCTAGCCAGCCCCCTTCCTTGGAAGTGCTTTTCTAGCCCTAAGAACACTGGGGCTCTGTGCTTCTGTAGCCAGCTCATCTTCTGCTCATCCTCTCGCGCAGTCTAAAGAGAGCTCAGGTGAGAAATGGCAAACGTCGAGCAATTGCTCAGAGATGAAAAGTGCCAGCACTGAAAGCTGTTGCTAGCCAGCACCCTTCCTTGGAAGCGCTTTCACAGGCGCAGCAACACTGGGGCTTTGCGCTTCTCTAACCACCAAACATCACGGTCATTCTCTTTCCGTCTCGTAGACACGAGCTGAGAAATTGCAAATGTCGAGCAATTGCTCAGAGATGAAACGTGCCAGCACTGAAAGCTGTTGCTAGCCAGCCCCCTTCCTTGGAAGCGCTTTTGTAGCCCTAAGAACAGTGGGGCTCTGGGCTTCTCTAGCCACCTCATCTTCTGCTCATCCTCTCGCGCAGTCTAAAGAGAGCTCAGGTGAGAAATTGCAAACGTCGAGCAATTGCTCAGAGATGAAAAGTGCCAGCACTGAAAGCTGTTGCTAGCCAGCACCCTTCCTTGGAAGCGCTTTCACAGGCGCAGCAACACTGGGGCTTTGCGCTTCTCTAACCACCAAACGTCACGGTCATTCTCTTTCCGTCTCGTAGACACGAGCTGAGAAAGTGAAACGTTGAGCAATTGCTCAGAGATGAAAAGTGTCAGCACTGAAAGCTGTTGCTAGCCAGTCCCCTTCCTTGGAAGCGCTTTTGTAGCCCTAAGAACAGTGGAGCTCTGGGCTTCTCTAGCCATCTCATCTTCTGCTCATCCTCTCGCGCAGTCTAAAGAGAGCTCAGGTGAGAAATTGCAAACGTCGAGCAATTGCTCAGAGATGAAAAGTGCCAGCACTGAAAGCTGTTGCTAGCCAGCAGCCTTCCTTGGAAGCGCTTTCACAGGCGCAGCAACACTGGGGCTTTGCGCTTCTCTAACCACCAAACGTCACGGTCACTATCTGTCCGTCTCGTAGACACGAGCTGAGAAATTGCAAACGTCGAGCAATTGCTCAGAGATGAAACGTGCCAGCACTGAAAGCTGTTGCTAGCCAGCACCCTTCCTTGGAAGCGCTTTCACAGGCGCAGCAACACTGGGGCTTTGCGCTTCTCTAGCCACCAAACGTCACGGTCATTCTCTTTCCTTCTCGTAGACACGAGCTGAGAAATTGCAAACGTCGAGCACTTGCTCAGAGGTGAAAAGTGCCAGCACTGAAAGCTGTTGCTAGCCAGTCCCCTTCCTTGGAAGCACTTTTGTAGCCCTAAGAACAGTGGAGCTCTGGGCTTCTCTAGCCATCTAAACTTCTGCTCATCCTCTCGTGCAGTCTAAAGAGAGCTCAGGTGAGAAATTGCAAACTTCGAGCAATTGCTCAGAGATGAAAAGTGCCAGCACTGAAAGCTGTTGCTAGCCAGCCCCCTTCCTTGGAAGCGCTTTCACAGGCGCAGCAACACTGGGGCTTTGCGCTTCTCTAACCACCAAACGTCACGGTCACTATCTCTCCATCTCGTAGACACGAGCTGAGAAATTGCAAACGTCGAGCAATTGCTCAGAGATGAAAAGTGCCAGCACTGAAAGCTGTTGCTAGCCAGCACCCTTCCTTGGAAGCGCTTTCACAGGCGCAGCAACACTGGGGCTTTGCGCTTCTCTAGCCACCAAACGTCACGGTCATTCTCTTTCCTTCTCGTAGACACGAGCTGAGAAATTGCAAACGTCGAGCACTTGCTCAGAGGTGAAAAGTGCCAGCACTGAAAGCTGTTGCTAGCCAGTCCCCTTCCTTGGAAGCACTTTTGTAGCCCTAAGAACAGTGGAGCTCTGGGCTTCTCTAGCCACCTCATCTTCTGCTCATCCTCTCGCGCAGTCGAAAGAGAGCTCAGGTGAGAAATGGCAAACGTCCAGCAATTGCTCAGAGATGAAAAGTGCCAGCACTGAAAGCTGTTGCTAGCCAGCAGCCTTCCTTGGAAGCGCTTTCACAGGCGCAGCAACACTGGGGCTTTGCGCTTCTCTACCCACCAAACGTCACGGTCACTATCTCTCCATCTCGTAGACACGAGCTGAGAAATTGCAAACGTCGAGCAATTGCTCAGAGATGAAAAGTGCCAGCACTGAAAGCTGTTGCTAGCCAGCACCCTTCCTTGGAAGCGCTTTCACAGGCGCAGCAACACTGGGGCTTTGCGCTTCTCTAACCACCAAACGTCACGGTCATTCTCTTCCCGTCTCGTAGACACGAGCTGAGAAATTGCAAACGTCGAGCAATTGCTCAGAGATGAAAAGTGCCAGCACTGAAAGCTCTTGCTAGCCAGTCCCCTTCCTTGGAAGCGCTTTTGTAGCCCTAAGAACAGTGGGGCTCTGGGCTTCTCTAGCCATCTAAACTTCTGCTCATCCTCTCGTGCAGTCTAAAGAGAGCTCAGGTGAGAAATTGCAAACGTCGAGCAATTGCTGAGAGAAGAAAAGTGCCAGCACTGAAAGCTGTTGCTAGCCAGCCCCCTTCCTTGGAAGCGCTTTCACAGGCGCAGCAACACTGGGGCTTTGCGCTTCTCTAACCACCAAACGTCACGGTCACTATCTCTCCGTCTCGTAGACACGAGCTGAGAAATTGCAAACGTCGAGCAATTGCTCAGAGATGAAAAGTGCCAGCACTGAAAGCTCTTGCTAGCCAGCCCCCTTCCTTGCAAGCGCTTTTGTAGCCCTAAGAACACTGGGGCTGTGGGCTTCTCTAGCCACCTATACTTCTGCTCATACTCTCGCGCAGTCGAAAGAGAGTTCAGGTGAGAAATTGCAAACATCGAGCAATTGCTCAGAGATGAAAAGTGCCAGCACTGAAAGCTGTTGCTAGCCAGCACCCTTCCTTGGAAGCGCTTTCACAGGCGCAGCAACACTGGGGCTTTGCGCTTCTCTAACCACCAAACGTCACGGTCACTATCTCTCCGTCTCGTAGACACGAGCTGAGAAATTGCAAACGTCGAGCAATTGCTCAGAGATGAAAAGTGCCAGCACTGAAAGCTGTTGCTAGCCAGCCCCCTTCCTTGGAAGCGCTTTTGTAGCCCTAAGAACACTGGGGCTCTGGGCTTCTCTAGCTACCTAATCTTCTGCTCATCCTCTCGCGCAGTCTAAAGAGAGCTCAGGTGAGAAATTGCAAACGTCGAGCAATTGCTCAGAGAGGAAAAGTGCCAGCACTGAAAGCTGTTGCTAGCCAGCACCCTTCCTTGGAAGCGCTTTCACAGGCGCAGCAACACTGGGGCTTTGCGCTTCTCTAACCACCAAACGTCATGGTCACTATCTCTCCGTCTCGTAGACACGAGCTGAGAAATTGCAAAAGTCGAGCAATTGCTCAGAGATGAAACGTGCCAGCACTGAAAGCTGTTGCTAGCCAGCCCCCTTCCTTGGAAGCGCTTTTGTAGCCATAAGAACACTGGGGCTCTGGGCTTCTCTAGCTACCTAATCTTCTGCTCATCCTCTCGCGCAGTCTAAAGAGAGCTCAGGTGAGAAATTGCAAACGTCGAGCAATTGCTCAGAGATGAAAAGTGCCAGCACTGAAAGCTCTTGCTAGCCAGTCCCCTTCCTTGGAAGCGCTTTTGTAGCCCTAAGAACAGTGGGGCTCTGGGCTTTTCTAGCCATCTAAACTTCTGCTCATCCTCTCGCGCAGTCTAAAGAGAGCTCAGGTGAGAAATTGCAAACGTCGAGCAATTGCTCAGAGAGGAAAAGTGCCAGCACTGAAAGCTGTTGCTAGCCAGCACCCTTCCTTGGAAGCGCTTTTGTAGCCCTAAGAACACTGGGGCTCTGGGCTTCTCTAGCCATCTAAACTTCTGCTCATCCTCTCGCGCAGTCTAAAGAGAGCTCAGGTGAGAAATTGCAAACGTCGAGCAATTGCTGAGAGATGAAAAGTGCCAGCACTGAAAGCTGTTGCTAGCCAGCCCCCTTCCTTGGAAGCGCTTTCACAGGCGCAGCAACACTGGGGCTTTGCGCTTCTCTAACCACCAAACGTCACGGTCACTATCTCTCCGTCTCGTAGACACGAGCTGAGAAATTGCAAACGTCGAGCAATTGCTCAGAGATGAAAAGTGCCAGCACTGAAAGCTCTTGCTAGCCAGCCCCCTTCCTTGCAAGCGCTTTTGTAGCCCTAAGAACACTGGGGCTGTGGGCTTCTCTAGCCACCTATACTTCTGCTCATCCTCTCGCGCAGTCGAAAGAGAGTTCAGGTGAGAAATTGCAAACATCGAGCAATTGCTCAGAGATGAAAAGTGCCAGCACTGAAAGCTGTTGCTAGCCAGCACCCTTCCTTGGAAGCGCTTTCACAGGCGCAGCAACACTGGGGCTTTGCGCTTCTCTAACCACCAAACGTCACGGTCACTATCTCTCCGTCTCGTAGACACGAGCTGAGAAATTGCAAACGTCGAGCAATTGCTCAGAGATGAAAAGTGCCAGCACTGAAAGCTGTTGCTAGCCAGCCCCCTTCCTTGGAAGCGCTTTTGTAGCCCTAAGAACACTGGGGCTCTGGGCTTCTCTAGCTACCTAATCTTCTGCTCATCCTCTCGCGCAGTCTAAAGAGAGCTCAGGTGAGAAATTGCAAACGTCGAGCAATTGCTCAGAGAGGAAAAGTGCCAGCACTGAAAGCTGTTGCTAGCCAGCACCCTTCCTTGGAAGCGCTTTCACAGGCGCAGCAACACTGGGGCTTTGCGCTTCTCTACCCACCAAACATCATGCTCACTATCTCTCCGTCTCGTAGACACGAGCTGAGAAATTGCAAAAGTCGAGCAATTGCTCAGAGATGAAACGTGCCAGCACTGAAAGCTGTTGCTAGCCAGCCCCCTTCCTTGGAAGCGCTTTCACAGGCGCAGCAACACTGGGGCTTTGCGCTTCTCTACACACCAAACGTCACGGTCATTCTCTTTCCGTCTCGTAGACACGAGCTGAGAAATTGCAAACGTCGAGCACTTGCTCAGAGATGAAAAGTGCCAGCACTGAAAGCTGTTGCTAGCCAGCCCCCTTCCTTGGAAGCGCTTTCACAGGCGCAGCAACATTGGGGCTTTGCGCTTCTCTACCCACCAAACGTCACGGTCACTATCTCTCCGTCTCGTAGACACGAGCTGAGAAATTGCAAACGTCGAGCAATTGCTCAGAGATGAAACGTGCCAGCACTGAAAGCTGTTGCTAGCCAGCACCCTTCCTTGGA
Source organism: Sarcoramphus papa (assembly GCA_037962945.1). NCBI lineage: Eukaryota > Metazoa > Chordata > Aves > Accipitriformes > Cathartidae > Sarcoramphus > Sarcoramphus papa. Next base: position 26,102,377 of record CM075590.1, on the reverse strand, counting down.
AGCGCTTTTGTAGCCCTAAGAACAGTGGAGCTCTGGGCTTCTCTAGCCATCTAAACTTCTGCTCATCCTCTCGCGCAGTCTAACGAGAGCTCAGGGGAGAAATTGCAAACGTCGAGCAATTGCTGAGAGATGAAAAGTGCCAGCACTGAAAGCTGTTGCTAGCCAGCACCCTTCCTTGGAAGCGCTTTCACAGGCGCAGCAACACTGGGGCTTTGCGCTTCTCTAACCACCAAACGTCACGGTCACTATCTCTCCGTCTCGTAGACACGAGCTGAGAAATTGCAAACGTCGAGCAATTGCTCAGAGATGAAAAGTGCCAGCACTGAAAGCTGTTGCTAGCCAGCACCCTTCCTTGGAAGCGCTTTTGTAGCCCTAAGAACTCTGGGTCTCTGTGCTTCTCTAGCCACCTCATCTTCTGCTCATCCTCTCGCGCACTCTAAAGAGAGCTCAGGTGAGAAATTGCAAACGTCGAGCAATTGCTCAGAGAGGAAAAGTGCCAGCACTGAAAGCTCTTGCTAGCCAGCACCCTTCCTTGGAAGCGCTTTCACAGGCGCAGCAACACTGGGGCTTTGCGCTTCTCTAACCACCAAACGTCACGGTCATTCTCTTTCTGTCTCGTAGACACGAGCTGAGAAATTGCAAACGTCGAGCAATTGCTCAGAGATGAAAAGAGCCAGCACTGAAAGATGTTGCTAGCCAGCACCCTTCCTTGGAAGCGCTTTCACAGGCGCAGCAACACTGGGGCTTTGCGCTTCTCTAACCACCAAACGTCACGGTCATTCTCTTTCCGTCTCGTAGACACGAGCTGAGAAAGTGCAAACGTTGAGCAATTGCTCAGAGATGAAAAGTGCCAGCACTGAAAGCTGTTGCTAGCCAGCCCCCTTCCTTGGAAGTGCTTTTGTAGCCCTAAGAACACTGGGTCTCTGTGCTTCTCTAGCCACCTCATCTTCTGCTCATCCTCTCGCGCAGTCTAAAGAGAGCTCAGGTGAGAAATTGCAAACGTCCAGCAATTGCTCAGAGATGAAAAGTGCCAGCACTGAAAGCTGTTGCTAGCCAGCACCCTTCCTTGGAAGCGCTTTCACAGGCGCAGCAACACTGGGGCTTTGCGCTTCTCTAACCACCAAACGTCACGGTCACTATCTCTCCGTCTCGTAGACACGAGCTGAGAAATTGCAAACGTCGAGCAATTGCTCAGAGATGAAAAGTGCCAGCACTGAAAGCTGTTGCTAGCCAGCACCCTTCCTTGGAAGCGCTTTCACAGGCGCAGCAACACTGGGGCTTTGCGCTTCTCTAACCACCAAACGTCACGGTCACTTTCTCTCCGTCTCGTAGAAACGAGCTGAGAAATTGCAAACGTCGAGCAATTGCTCAGAGCTGAAAAGTGCCAGCACTGAAAGCTGTTGCTAGCCAGCACCCTTCCTTGGAAGCGCTTTTGTACCCCTAAGAACACTGGGGCTCTGGGCTTCTCTAGCCACCTCATCTTCTGCTCATCCTCTCGCGCAGTCTAAAGAGAGCTCAGGTGTGAAATTGCAAACGTCGAGCAATTGCTCAGAGATGAAAGTGGCAGCACTGAAAGCTGTTGCTAGCCAGCACCCTTCCTTGGAAGCGCTTTCACAGGCGCAGCAACACTGGGGCTTTGCGCTTCTCTAGCCACCAGATGTCACGGTCACTATCTCTCCGTCTCGTAGACACGAGCTGAGAAAATGCAAACGTCGAGCAATTGCTCAGAGATGAAAAGTGCCAGCACTGAAAGCTGTTGCTAGCCAGCACCCTTCCTTGGAAGCGCTTTCACAGGCGCAGCAACACTGGGGCTTTGCGCTTCTCTAACCACCAAACGTCACGGTCACTATCTCTCCGTCTCGTAGACACGAGCTGAGAAATTGCAAACGTCGAGCAATTGCTCAGAGATGAAAAGTGCCAGCACTGAAAGCTCTTGCTAGCCAGCCCCCTTCCTTGGAAGCGCTTTTGTAGCCCTAAGAACAGTGGGGCTCTGGGCTTCTCTAGCCACCTAATCTTCTGCTCATCCTATCGCGCAGTCTAAAGGGAGCTCAGGTGAGAAACTGCAAACATCGAGCAATTGCTCAGAGATGAAAAGTGCCAGCACTGAAAGCTCTTGCTAGCCAGCACCCTTCCTTGGAAGCGCTTTCACAGGTGCAGCAACACTGGGGCTTTGCGCTTCTCTAACCACCAAAGGTCACGGTCACTATCTCTCCGTCTCGTAGACACGAGCTGAGAAATTGCAAACGTCGAGCAATTGCTCAGAGATGAAAAGTGGCAGCACTGAAAGCTGTTGCTAGCCAGCACCCTTCCTTGGAAGCGCTTTTGTAGCCCTAAGAACACTGGGTCTCTGGGCTTCTCTAGCCACCTCATCTTCTGCTCATCCTCTCGCGCAGTCTAAAGAGAGCTCAGGTGAGAAATTGCAAACGTCGAGCAATTGCTCAGAGATGAAAACTGCCAGCACTGAAAGCTGTTGCTAGCCAGCACCCTTCCTTGGAAGTGCTTTCACAGGCGCAGCAACACTGGGGCTTTGCGCTTCTCTAGCCACCAGATGTCACGGTCACTATCTCTCCGTCTCGTAGACACGAGCTGAGAAATTGCAAACGTCGAGCAATTGCTCAGAGATGAAAAGTGCCAGCACTGAAAGCTGTTGCTAGCCAGCACCCTTCCTTGGAAGCGCTTTCACAGGCGCAGCAACTCTGGGGCTTTGCGCTTCTCTAACCACCAAACGTCACGGTCACTATCTCTCCGTCTCGTAGACACGAGCTGAGAAATTGCAAACGTCGAGCAATTGCTCAGAGATGAAAAGTGCCAGCACTGAAAGCTCTTGCTAGCCAGCCCCCTTCCTTGGAAGCGCTTTTGTAGCCCTAAGAACAGTGGGGCTCTGGGCTTCTCTAGCCACCTAATCTTCTGCTCATCCTATCGCGCAGTCTAAAGAGAGCTCAGGTGAGAAATTGCAAACGTCGAGCAATTGGTCAGAGATGAAAAGTGGCAGCACTGAAAGCTCTTGCTAGCCAGCACCCTTCCTTGGAAGCGCTTTCACAGGCGCAGCAACACTGGGGCTTTGCGCTTCTCTAACCACCAAACGTCACGGTCACTATCTCTCCGTCTCGTAGACACGAGCTGAGAAATTGCAAACGTCGAGCAATTGCTCAGAGATGAAACGTGCCAGCACTGAAAGCTGTTGCTAGCCAGCACCCTTCCTTGGAAGCGCTTTCACAGGCGCAGCAACACTGGGGCTTTGCGCTTCTCTACCCACCAAACGTCACGCTCACTATCTCTCCGTCTCGTAGACACGAGCTGAGAAATTGCAAACGTCGAGCAATTGCTCAGAGATGAAAAGTGCCAGCACTGAAAGCTGTTGCTAGCCAGCACCCTTCCTTGGAAGCGCTTTTGTAGCCCTAAGAACAGTGGGGCTCTGGGCTTCTCTAGCCACCTCATCTTCTGCTCATCCTCTCGCGCACTCTAAAGAGAGCTCAGGTGAGAAATTGCAAACGTCGAGCAATTGCTCAGAGATGAAAAGTGCCAGCACTGAAAGCTGTTGCTAGCCAGCACCCTTCCTTGGAAGCGCTTTCACAGGCGCAGCAATACTGGGGCTTTGCGCTTCTCTAACCACCAAACGTCACGGTCACTTTCTCTCCGTCTCGTAGAAACGAGCTGAGAAATTGCAAACGTCGAGCAATTGCTCAGAGATGAAAAGTGCCAGCACTGAAAGCTGTTGCTAGCCAGCACCCTTCCTTGGAAGCGCTTATGTAGCCCTAAGAACAGTGGGGCTCTGGGCCTCTCTAGCCACCTCATCTTCTGCTCATCCTCTCGCGCACTCTAAAGAGAGCTCAGGTGAGAAATTGCAAACGTCGAGCAATTGGTCAGAGAGGAAAAGTGCCAGCACTGAAAGCTGTTGCTAGCCAGCCCCCTTCCTTGGAAGCGCTTTCACAGGCGCAGCAACACTGGGGCTTTGCGCTTCTCTAACCACCAAACGTCACGGTCACTATCTCTCCGTCTCGTAGACACGAGCTGAGAAATTGCAAACGTCGAGCAATTGCTCAGAGATGAAAAGTGCCAGCACTGAAAGCTGTTGCTAGCCAGCACCCTTCCTTGGAAGCGCTTTTGTAGCCCTAAGAACAGTGGGGCTCTGGGCTTCTCTAGCCACCTCATCTTCTGCTCATCCTCTCGCGCACTCTAAAGAGAGCTCAGGTGAGAAATTGCAAACGTCGAGCAATTGCTCAGAGATGAAAAGTGCCAGCACTGAAAGCTGTTGCTAGCCAGCACCCTTCCTTGGAAGCGCTTTCACAGGCGCAGCAACACTGGGGCTTTGCGCTTCTCTAACCACCAAACGTCACGGTCACTATCTCTCCGTCTCGTAGACACGAGCTGAGAAATTGCAAACGTCGAGCAATTGCTCAGAGATGAAAAGTGCCAGCACTGAAAGCTGTTGCTAGCCAGCCCCCTTCCTTGGAAGCGCTTTTGTAGCCCTAAGAACACTGGGGCTCTGGGCTTCTCTAGCTACCTAATCTTCTGCTCATCCTCTCGCGCAGTCTAAAGAGAGCTCAGGTGAGAAATTGCAAACGTCGAGCAATTGCTCAGAGAGGAAAAGTGCCAGCACTGAAAGCTGTTGCTAGCCAGCACCCTTCCTTGGAAGCGCTTTCACAGGCGCAGCAACACTGGGGCTTTGCGCTTCTCTACCCACCAAACATCATGCTCACTATCTCTCCGTCTCGTAGACACGAGCTGAGAAATTGCAAAAGTCGAGCAATTGCTCAGAGATGAAACGTGCCAGCACTGAAAGCTGTTGCTAGCCAGCCCCCTTCCTTGGAAGCGCTTTTGTAGGCCTAAGAACACTGGGGCTGTGGGCTTCTCTAGCTACCTAATCTTCTGCTCATCCTCTCGCGCAGTCTAAAGAGAGCTCAGGTGAGAAATTGCAAACGTCGAGCAATTGCTCAGAGAGGAAAAGTGCCAGCACTGAAAGCTGTTGCTAGCCAGCACCCTTCCTTGGAAGCGCTTTCACAGGCGCAGCAACACTGGGGCTTTGCGCTTCTCTACCCACCAAACATCATGCTCACTATCTCTCCGTCTCGTAGACACGAGCTGAGAAATTGCAAAAGTCGAGCAATTGCTCAGAGATGAAACGTGCCAGCACTGAAAGCTGTTGCTAGCCAGCCCCCTTCCTTGGAAGCGCTTTTGTAGGCCTAAGAACACTGGGGCTGTGGGCTTCTCTAGCTACCTAATCTTCTGCTCATCCTCTCGCGCAGTCTAAAGAGAGCTCAGGTGAGAAATTGCAAACGTCGAGCAATTGCTCAGAGATGAAAAGTGCCAGCACTGAAAGCTCTTGCTAGCCAGTCCCCTTCCTTGGAAGCGCTTTTGTAGCCCTAAGAACAGTGGGGCTCTGGGCTTTTCTAGCCATCTAAACTTCTGCTCATCCTCTCGCGCAGTCTAAAGAGAGCTCAGGTGAGAAATTGCAAACGTCGAGCAATTGCTCAGAGAGGAAAAGTGCCAGCACTGAAAGCTGTTGCTAGCCAGCACCCTTCCTTGGAAGCGCTTTTGTAGCCCTAAGAACACTGGGGCTCTGGGCTTCTCTAGCCATCTAAACTTCTGCTCATCCTCTCGCGCAGTCTAAAGAGAGCTCAGGTGAGAAATTGCAAACGTCGAGCAATTGCTGAGAGATGAAAAGTGCCAGCACTGAAAGCTGTTGCTAGCCAGCCCCCTTCCTTGGAAGCGCTTTCACAGGCGCTGCAACACTGGGGCTTTGCGCTTCTCTAACCACCAAACGTCACGGTCACTATCTCTCCGTCTCGTAGACACGAGCTGAGAAATTGCAAACGTCGAGCAATTGCTCAGAGATGAAAAGTGCCAGCACTGAAAGCTCTTGCTAGCCAGCCCCCTTCCTTGCAAGCGCTTTTGTAGCCCTAAGAACACTGGGGCTGTGGGCTTCTCTAGCCACCTATACTTCTGCTCATCCTCTCGCGCAGTCGAAAGAGAGTTCAGGTGAGAAATTGCAAACATCGAGCAATTGCTCAGAGATGAAAAGTGCCAGCACTGAAAGCTGTTGCTAGCCAGCACCCTTCCTTGGAAGCGCTTTCACAGGCGCAGCAACACTGGGGCTTTGCGCTTCTCTAACCACCAAACGTCACGGTCACTATCTCTCCGTCTCGTAGACACGAGCTGAGAAATTGCAAACGTCGAGCAATTGCTCAGAGATGAAAAGTGCCAGCACTGAAAGCTGTTGCTAGCCAGCCCCCTTCCTTGGAAGCGCTTTTGTAGCCCTAAGAACACTGGGGCTCTGGGCTTCTCTAGCTACCTAATCTTCTGCTCATCCTCTCGCGCAGTCTAAAGAGAGCTCAGGTGAGAAATTGCAAACGTCGAGCAATTGCTCAGAGAGGAAAAGTGCCAGCACTGAAAGCTGTTGCTAGCCAGCACCCTTCCTTGGAAGCGCTTTCACAGGCGCAGCAACACTGGGGCTTTGCGCTTCTCTACCCACCAAACATCATGCTCACTATCTCTCCGTCTCGTAGACACGAGCTGAGAAATTGCAAAAGTCGAGCAATTGCTCAGAGATGAAACGTGCCAGCACTGAAAGCTGTTGCTAGCCAGCCCCCTTCCTTGGAAGCGCTTTCACAGGCGCAGCAACACTGGGGCTTTGCGCTTCTCTACACACCAAACGTCACGGTCATTCTCTTTCCGTCTCGTAGACACGAGCTGAGAAATTGCAAACGTCGAGCACTTGCTCAGAGATGAAAAGTGCCAGCACTGAAAGCTATTGCTAGCCAGCCCCCTTCCTTGGAAGCGCTTTCACAGGCGCAGCAACATTGGGGCTTTGCGCTTCTCTACCCACCAAACGTCACGGTCACTATCTCTCCGTCTCGTAGACACGAGCTGAGAAATTGCAAACGTCGAGCAATTGCTCAGAGATGAAACGTGCCAGCACTGAAAGCTGTTGCTAGCCAGCACCCTTCCTTGGAATCGCTTTTGTAGCCCTAAGAACAGTGGAGCTCTGGGCTTCTCTAGCCATCTAAACTTCTGCTCATCCTCTCGCGCAGTCTAACGAGAGCTCAGGGGAGAAATTGCAAACGTCGAGCAATTGCTGAGAGATGAAAAGTGCCAGCACTGAAAGCTGTTGCTAGCCAGCACCCTTCCTTGGAAGCGCTTTCACAGGCGCAGCAACACTGGGGCTTTGCGCTTCTCTAACCACCAAACGTCACGGTCACTATCTCTCCGTCTCGTAGACACGAGCTGAGAAATTGCAAACGTCGAGCAATTGCTCAGAGATGAAAAGTGCCAGCACTGAAAGCTGTTGCTAGCCAGCACCCTTCCTTGGAAGCGCTTTTGTAGCCCTAAGAACTCTGGGTCTCTGTGCTTCTCTAGCCACCTCATCTTCTGCTCATCCTCTCGCGCACTCTAAAGAGAGCTCAGGTGAGAAATTGCAAACGTCGAGCAATTGCTCAGAGAGGAAAAGTGCCAGCACTGAAAGCTCTTGCTAGCCAGCACCCTTCCTTGGAAGCGCTTTCACAGGCGCAGCAACACTGGGGCTTTGCGCTTCTCTAACCACCAAACGTCACGGTCATTCTCTTTCTGTCTCGTAGACACGAGCTGAGAAATTGCAAACGTCGAGCAATTGCTCAGAGATGAAAAGAGCCAGCACTGAAAGATGTTGCTAGCCAGCACCCTTCCTTGGAAGCGCTTTCACAGGCGCAGCAACACTGGGGCTTTGCGCTTCTCTAACCACCAAACGTCACGGTCATTCTCTTTCCGTCTCGTAGACACGAGCTGAGAAAGTGCAAACGTTGAGCAATTGCTCAGAGATGAAAAGTGCCAGCACTGAAAGCTGTTGCTAGCCAGCCCCCTTCCTTGGAAGTGCTTTTGTAGCCCTAAGAACACTGGGTCTCTGGGCTTCTCTAGCCACCTCATCTTCTGCTCATCCTCTCGCGCAGTCTAAAGAGAGCTCAGGTGAGAAATTGCAAACGTCCAGCAATTGCTCAGAGATGAAAAGTGCCAGCACTGAAAGCTGTTGCTAGCCAGCACCCTTCCTTGGAAGCGCTTTCACAGGCGCAGCAACACTGGGGCTTTGCGCTTCTCTAACCACCAAACGTCACGGTCACTATCTCTCCGTCTCGTAGACACGAGCTGAGAAATTGCAAACGTCGAGCAATTGCTCAGAGATGAAAAGTGCCAGCACTGAAAGCTGTTGCTAGCCAGCCCCCTTCCTTGGAAGCGCTTTCACAGGCGCAGCAACACTGGGGCTTTGCGCTTCTCTAACCACCAAACGTCACGGTCACTTTCTCTCCGTCTCGTAGAAACGAGCTGAGAAATTGCAAACGTCGAGCAATTGCTCAGAGCTGAAAAGTGCCAGCACTGAAAGCTGTTGCTAGCCAGCACCCTTCCTTGGAAGCGCTTTTGTACCCCTAAGAACACTGGGGCTCTGGGCTTCTCTAGCCACCTCATCTTCTGCTCATCCTCTCGCGCAGTCTAAAGAGAGCTCAGGTGTGAAATTGCAAACGTCGAGCAATTGCTCAGAGATGAAAGTGGCAGCACTGAAAGCTGTTGCTAGCCAGCAGCCTTCCTTGGAAATGCTTTTGTAGCCCTTAGAACACTGGGTCTCTGGGCTTCTCTAGCCACCTCATCTTCTGCTCATCCTCTCGCGCAGTCTAAAGAGAGCTCAGGTGAGAAATTGCAAACGTCGAGCAATTGCTCAGAGATGAAAACTGCCAGCACTGAAAGCTGTTGCTAGCCAGCACCCTTCCTTGGAAGTGCTTTCACAGGCGCAGCAACACTGGGGCTTTGCGCTTCTCTAGCCACCAGATGTCACGGTCACTATCTCTCCGTCTCGTAGACACGAGCTGAGAAATTGCAAACGTCGAGCAATTGCTCAGAGATGAAAAGTGCCAGCACTGAAAGCTGTTGCTAGCCAGCACCCTTGCTTGGAAGCGCTTTCACAGGCGCAGCAACACTGGGGCTTTGCGCTTCTCTAACCACCAAACGTCACGGTCACTATCTCTCCGTCTCGTAGACACGAGCTGAGAAATTGCAAACGTCGAGCAATTGCTCAGAGATGAAAAGTGCCAGCACTGAAAGCTCTTGCTAGCCAGCCCCCTTCCTTGGAAGCGCTTTTGTAGCCCTAAGAACAGTGGGGCTCTGGGCTTCTCTAGCCACCTAATCTTCTGCTCATCCTCTCGCGCACTCTAAAGAGAGCTCAGGTGAGAAATTGCAAACGTCCAGCAATTGCTCAGAGATGAAAAGTGCCAGCACTGAAAGCTGTTGCTAGCCAGCACCCTTCCTTGGAAGCGCTTTCACAGGCGCAGCAACACTGGGGCTTTGCGCTTCTCTACCCACCAAACGTCACGGTCACTATCTCTCCGTCTCGTAGACACGAGCTGAGAAATTGCAAACGTCGAGCAATTGCTCAGAGATGAAACGTGCCAGCACTGAAAGCTGTTGCTAGCCAGCACCCTTCCTTGGAAGCGCTTTCACAGGCGCAGCAACACTGGGGCTTTGCGCTTCTCTACCCACCAAACGTCACGGTCACTATCTCTCCGTCTCGTAGACACGAGCTGAGAAATTGCAAACGTCGAGCAATTGCTCAGAGATGAAAAGTGCCAGCACTGAAAGCTGTTGCTAGCCAGCACCCTTCCTTGGAAGCGCTTTTGTAGCCCTAAGAACAGTGGGGCTCTGGGCTTCTCTAGCCACCTCATCTTCTGCTCATCCTCTCGCGCACTCTAAAGAGAGCTCAGGTGAGAAATTGCAAACGTCGAGCAATTGGTCAGAGAGGAAAAGTGCCAGCACTGAAAGCTGTTGCTAGCCAGCAGCCTTCCTTGGAAGCGCTTTCACAGGCGCAGAAACACTGGGGCTTTGCGCTTCTCTAACCACCAAAGGTCACGGTCATTCTCTTTCCGTCTCGTAGACACGAGCTGAGAAAGTGCAAACGTCGAGCAATTGCTCAGAGATGAAAAGTGCCAGCACTGAAAGCTGTTGCTAGCCAGCAGCCTTCCTTGGAAGCGCTTTCACAGGCGCAGCAACACTGGGGCTTTGCGCTTCTCTAACCACCAAACGTCACGGTCATTCTCTTTCCGTCTCGTAGACACGAGCTGAGAAATTGCAAACGTCGAGCACTTGCTCAGAGATGAAAAGTGCCAGCACTGAAAGCTCTTGCTAGCCAGCACCCTTCCTTGGAAGCGCTTTCACAGGCGCAGCAACACTGGGGCTTTGCGCTTCTCTAACCACCAAACGTCACGGTCATTCTCTTTCTGTCTCGTAGACACGAGCTGAGAAAGTGCAAACGTCGAGCAATTGCTCAGAGATGAAAAGTGCCAGCACTGAAAGCTGTTGCTAGCCAGCCCCCTTCCTTGGAAGTGCTTTTGTAGCCCTAAGAACACTGGGTCTCTGTGCTTCTCTAGCCACCTCATCTTCTGCTCATCCTCTCGCGCAGTCTAAAGAGAGCTCAGGTGAGAAATGGCAAACGTCCAGCAATTGCTCAGAGATGAAAAGTGCCAGCACTGAAAGCTGTTGCTAGCCAGCACCCTTCCTTGGAAGCGCTTTCACAGGCGCAGCAACACTGGGGCTTTGCGCTTCTCTAACCACCAAACGTCACGGTCACTATCTTTCCGTCTCGTAGACACGAGCTGAGAAATTGCAAACGTCGAGCAATTGCTCAGAGATGAAAAGTGCCAGCACTGAAAGCTGTTGCTAGCCAGCACCCTTCCTTGGAAGCGCTTTCACAGGCGCAGCAACACTGGGGCTTTGCGCTTCTCTGACCACCAAACGTCACGGTCATTCTCTTTCCGTCTCGTAGACACGAGCTGAGAAATTGCAAACGTCGAGAAATTGCTCAGAGAGGAAAAGTGCCAGCACTGAAAGCTGTTGCTAGCCAGCCCCCTTCCTTGGAAGCGCTTTCACAGGCGCAGCAACACTGGGGCTTTGCGCTTCTCTAACCACCAAACGTCACGGTCATTCTCTTTCGGTCTCGTAGACACGAGCTGAGAAATTGCAAACGTCGAGCAATTGCTCAGAGATGAAAAGTGCCAGCACTGAAAGAGTTTGCTAGCCAGCCCCCTTCCTTGGAAGCGCTTTTGTAGCCCTAAGAACACTGGGGCTCTGGGCTTCTCTAGCCACCTCATCTTCTGCTCATCCTCTCGCGCAGTCTAAAGAGAGCTCAGGTGAGAAATTGCAAAAGTCGAGCAATTGCTCAGAGATGAAAAGTGCCAGCACTGAAAGCTGTTGCTAGCCAGCCCCCTTCCTTGGAAGCGCTTTCACAGGTGCAGCAACACTGGGGCTTTGCGCTTCTCTAACCACCAAACGTCACGGTCATTCTCTTTCGGTCTCATAGACACGAGCTGAGAAATTGCAAACGTCGAGCAATTGCTCAGAGATGAAAAGTGCCAGCACTGAAAGCTGTTGCTAGCCAGCACCCTTCCTTGGAAGCGCTTTTGTAGCCCTAAGAACACTGGGGCTCTGGGCTTCTCTAGCCACCTCATCTTCTGCTCATCCTCTCGCGCACTCTAAAGAGAGCTCAGGTGAGAAATGGCAAACGTCCAGCAATTGCTCAGAGATGAAAAGTGCCAGCACTGAAAGCTGTTGCTAGCCAGCACCCTTCCTTGGAAGCGCTTTCACAGGCGCAGCAACACTGGGGCTTTGCGCTTCTCTACCCACCAAACGTCACGGTCACTATCTCTCCGTCTCGTAGACACGAGCTGAGAAATTGCAAACGTCGAGCAATTGCTCAGAGATGAAAAGTGCCAGCACTGAAAGCTGTTGCTAGCCAGCCCCCTTCCTTGGAAGCGCTTTCACAAGCGCAGCAACACTGGGGCTTTGCGCTTCTCTAACCACCAAACGTCACGGTCATTCTCTTCCCGTCTCGTAGACACGAGCTGAGAAATTGCAAACGTCGAGCAATTGCTCAGAGATGAAAAGTGCCAGCACTGAAAGCTCTTGCTAGCCAGTCCCCTTCCTTGGAAGCGCTTTTGTAGCCCTAAGAACAGTGGGGCTCTGGGCTTTTCTAGCCATCTAAACTTCTGCTCATCCTCTCGCGCAGTCTAAAGAGAGCTCAGGTGAGAAATTGCAAACGTCGAGCAATTGCTCAGAGAGGAAAAGTGCCAGCACTGAAAGCTGTTGCTAGCCAGCACCCTTCCTTGGAAGCGCTTTTGTAGCCCTAAGAACACTGGGGCTCTGGGCTTCTCTAGCCATCTAAACTTCTGCTCATCCTCTCGCGCAGTCTAAAGAGAGCTCAGGTGAGAAATTGCAAACGTCGAGCAATTGCTCAGAGAGGAAAAGTGCCAGCACTGAAAGCTGTTGCTAGCCAGCACCCTTCCTTGGAAGCGCTTTCACAGGCGCAGCAACACTGGGGCTTTGCGCTTCTCTAACCACCAAACGTCACGGTCACTATCTCTCCGTCTCGTAGACACGAGCTGAGAAATTGCAAACGTCGAGCAATTGCTCAGAGATGAAAAGTGCCAGCACTGAAAGCTGTTGCTAGCCAGCCCCCTTCCTTGGAAGCGCTTTTTTAGGCCTAAGAACAGTGGGGCTCTGGGCTTCTCTAGCCACCTATACTTCTGCTCATCCTCTCGCGCAGTCTAAAGAGAGTTCAGGTGAGAAATTGCAAACGTCCAGCAATTGCTCAGAGATGAAAAGTGCCAGCACTGAAAGCTGTTGCTAGCCAGCACCCTTCCTTGGAAGCGCTTTCACAGGCGCAGCAATACTGGGGCTTTGCGCTTCTCTACCCACCAAACGTCACGGTCACTTTCTCTCCGTCTCGTAGAAACGAGCTGAGAAATTGCAAACGTCGAGCAATTGCTCAGAGATGAAAAGTGCCAGCACTGAAAGCTGTTGCTAGCCAGCACCCTTCCTTGGAAGCGCTTTTGTAGCCCTAAGAACAGTGGGGCTCTGGGCTTCTCTAGCCACCTAATCTTCTGCTCATACTCTCGCGCAGTCTAAAGAGAGCTCAGGTGTGAAATTGCAAACGTCGAGGAATTGCTCAGAGATGAAAAGTGCCAGCACTGAAAGCTGTTGCTAGCCAGCACCCTTCCTTGGAAGCGCTTTTGTAGCCCTAAGAACACTGGGGCTCTGGGCTTCTCTAGCCACCTAATCTTCTGCTCATCCTATCGCGCAGTCTAAAGAGAGCTCAGGTGAGAAATTGCAAACATCGAGCAATTGCTCAGAGATGAAAAGTGCCAGCACTGAAAGCTGTTGCTAGCCAGCCCCCTTCCTTGGAAGCGCTTTCACAGGCGCAGCAACACTGGGGCTTTGCGCTTCTCTAACCACCAAACGACACGGTCATTCTCTTTCCGTCTCATAGACACGAGCTGAGAAATTGCAAACGTCGAGTAATTGCTCAGAGATGAAAAGTGCCAGCACTGAAAGCTCTTGCTAGCCAGCCCCCTTCCTTGGAAGCGCTTTTGTAGCCCTAAGAACACTGGGGCTCTGGGCTTCTCTAGCCACCTATACTTCTGCTCATCCTCTCGCGCACTCTAAAGAGAGCTCAGGTGAGAAATTGCAAACGTCGAGCAATTGCTCAGAGATGAAAAGTGCCAGCACTGAAAGCTCTTGCTAGCCAGCACCCTTCCTTGGAAGCGCTTTCACAGGCACAGCAACACTGGGGCTTTGCGCTTCTCTAACCACCAAAGGTCACGGTCATTCTCTTTCCATCTCGTAGACACGAGCTGAGAAATTGCAAATGTCGAGCAATTGCTCAGAGATGAAAAGTGCCAGCACTGAAAGCTGTTGCTAGCCAGCATCCTTCCTTGGAAGCGCTTTTGTAGCCCTAAGAACAGTGGAGCTCTGGGCTTCTCTAGCCATCTAAACTTCTGCTCATCCTCTCGTGCAGTCTAAAGAGAGCTCAGGTGAGAAATTGCAAACTTCCAGCAATTGCTCAGAGATGAAAAGTGCCAGCACTGAAAGCTGTTGCTAGCCAGCCCCCTTCCTTGGAAGCGCTTTCACAGGCGCAGCAACACTGGGGCTTTGCGCTTCTCTAACCACCAAACGTCACGGTCACTATCTCTCCTTCTCGTAGACACGAGCTGAGAAATTGCAAACGTCGAGCAATTGCTCAGTGATGAAAAGTGCCAGCACTGAAAGCTGTTGCTAGCCAGCACCCTTCCTTGGAAGCGCTTTCACAGGCGCAGCAACACTGGGGCTTTGCGCTTCTCTAACCACCAAACGTCATGGTCACTATCTCTGCGTCTCGTAGACACGAGCTGAGAAATTGCAAACGTCGAGCAATTGCTCAGAGATGAAAAGTGCCAGCACTGAAAGCTGTTGCTCGCCAGCACCCTTCCTTGGAAGCGCTTTTGTAGCCCTAAGAACACTGGGGCTCTGGGCTTCTCTAGCCACCTCATCTTCTGCTCATCCTCTCGCGCAGTCTAAAGAGAGCTCAGGTGAGAAATTGCAAACGTCGAGCAATTGCTCAGAGATGAAAAGTGCCAGCACTGAAAGCTGTTGCTAGCCAGCACCCTTCCTTGGAAGCGCTTTCACAGGCGCAGCAACACTGGGGCTTTGCGCTTCTCTACCCACCAAACGTCACGGTCACTTTCTCTCCGTCTCGTAGACACGAGCTGAGAAATTGCAAACGTCGAGCAATTGCTCAGAGATGAAAAGTGCCAGCACTGAAAGCTGTTGCTAGCCAGCACCCTTCCTTGGAAGCGCTTATGTAGCCCTAAGAACAGTGGGGCTCTGGGCCTCTATATCCACCTCATCTTCTGCTCATCCTCTCGCGCAGTCTAAAGAGAGCTCAGGTGAGAAATTGCAAACGTTAAGCAATTTCTGAGAGATGAAAAGTGCCAGCACTGAAAGCTGTTGCTAGCCAGCCCCCTTCCTTGGAAGCGCTTTCACAGGCGCAGCAACACTGGGGCTTTGCGCTTCTCTAACCACCAAACGTCACGGTCACTATCTCTCCTTCTCGTAGACACGAGCTGAGAAATTGCAAACGTCGAGCAATTGCTCAGAGATGAAAAGTGCCAGCACTGAAAGCTGTTGCTCGCCAGCACCCTTCCTTGGAAGCGCTTTTGTAGCCCTAAGAACACTGGGGCTCTGGGCTTCTCTAGCCACCTCATCTTCTGCTCATCCTCTCGCGCACTCTAAAGAGAGCTCAGGTGAGAAATTGCAAACGTCGAGCAATTGCTCAGAGATGAAAAGTGCCAGCACTGAAAGCTGTTGCTAGCCAGCACCCTTCCTTGGAAGCGCTTTCACAGGCGCAGCAACACTGGGGCTTTGCGCTTCTCTACCCACCAAACGTCACGGTCACTTTCTCTCCGTCTCGTAGAAACGAGCTGAGAAATTGCAAACGTCGAGCAATTGCTCAGAGATGAAAAGTGCCAGCACTGAAAGCTGTTGCTAGCCAGCACCCTTCCTTGGAAGCGCTTATGTAGCCCTAAGAACAGTGGGGCTCTGGGCCTCTATATCCACCTCATCTTCTGCTCATCCTCTCGCGCAGTCTAAAGAGAGCTCAGGTGAGAAATTGCAAACGTTAAGCAATTTCTGAGAGATGAAAAGTGCCAGCACTGAAAGCTGTTGCTAGCCAGCCCCCTTCCTTGGAAGCGCTTTCACAGGCGCAGCAACACTGGGGCTTTGCGCTTCTCTAACCACCAAACGTCAGGGTCACTATCTCTCCGTCTCGTAGGCACGAGCTGAGAAATTGCAAACGTCGAGCAATTGCTCAGAGATGAAAAGTGCCAGCACTGAAAGCTCTTGCTAGCCAGCCCCCTTCCTTGGAAGCGCTTTTGTAGCCCTAAGAACAGTGGGGCTCTGGGCTTCTCTAGCCACCTAATCTTCTGCTCATCGTTTCGCGCAGTCTAAAGAGAGCTCAGGTGAGAAATTGCAAACATCGAGCAATTGCTCAGAGATGAAAAGTGCCAGCACTGAAAGCTGTTGCTAGCCAGCACCCTTCCTTGGAAGCGCTTTCACAGGCGCAGCAACACTGGGGCTTTGCACTTCTCTAACCACCAAACGACACGGTCATTCTCTTTCCTTCTCGTAGACACGAGCTGAGAAATTGCAAACGTCGAGCAATTGCTCAGAGATGAAAAGTGCCAGCACTGAAAGCTCTTGCTAGCCAGCCCCCTTCCTTGGAAGCGCTTTTGTAGCCCTAAGAACACTGGGGCTCTGGGCTTCTCTAGCCACCTCATCTTCTGCTCATCCTCTCGCGCACTCTAAAGAGAGCTCAGGTGAGAAATTGCAAACGTCGAGCAATTGCTCAGAGATGAAAAGTGCCAGCACTGAAAGCTGTTGCTAGCCAGCACCCTTCCTTGGAAGCGCTTTCACAGGCGCAGCAACACTGGGGCTTTGCGCTTCTCTACCCACCAAACGTCACGGTCACTTTCTCTCCGTCTCGTAGAAACGAGCTGAGAAATTGCAAACGTCGAGCAATTGCTCAGAGATGAAAAGTGCCAGCACTGAAAGCTGTTGCTAGCCAGCACCCTTCCTTGGAAGCGCTTATGTAGCCCTAAGAACAGTGGGGCTCTGGGCTTCTCTAGCCACCTCATCTTCTGCTCATCCTCTCGCGCAGTCTAAAGAGAGCTCAGGTGAGAAATTGCAAACGTTAAGCAATTTCTGAGAGATGAAAAGTGCCAGCACTGAAAGCTGTTGCTAGCCAGCCCCCTTCCTTGGAAGCGCTTTCACAGGCGCAGCAACACTGGGGCTTTGCGCTTCTCTAACCACCAAACGTCACGGTCACTATCTCTCCTTCTCGTAGACACGAGCTGAGAAATTGCAAACGTCGAGCAATTGCTCAGAGATGAAAAGTGCCAGCACTGAAAGCTGTTGCTCGCCAGCACCCTTCCTTGGAAGCGCTTTTGTAGCACTAAGAACACTGGGGCTCTGGGCTTCTCTAGCCACCTCATCTTCTGCTCATCCTCTCGCGCACTCTAAAGAGAGCTCAGGTGAGAAATTGCAAACGTCGAGCAATTGCTCAGAGATGAAAAGTGCCAGCACTGAAAGCTGTTGCTAGCCAGCACCCTTCCTTGGAAGCGCTTTCACAGGCGCAGCAACACTGGGGCTTTGCGCTTCTCTACCCACCAAACGTCACGGTCACTTTCTCTCCGTCTCGTAGAAACGAGCTGAGAAATTGCAAACGTCGAGCAATTGCTCAGAGATGAAAAGTGCCAGCACTGAAAGCTGTTGCTAGCCAGCACCCTTCCTTGGAAGCGCTTATGTAGCCCTAAGAACAGTGGGGCTCTGGGCCTCTATATCCACCTCATCTTCTGCTCATCCTCTCGCGCAGTCTAAAGAGAGCTCAGGTGAGAAATTGCAAACGTTAAGCAATTTCTGAGAGATGAAAAGTGCCAGCACTGAAAGCTGTTGCTAGCCAGCACCCTTCCTTGGAAGCGCTTTCACAGGCGCAGCAACACTGGGGCTTTGCGCTTCTCTAACCACCAAACGTCAGGGTCACTATCTCTCCGTCTCGTAGGCACGAGCTGAGAAATTGCAAACGTCGAGCAATTGCTCAGAGATGAAAAGTGCCAGCACTGAAAGCTCTTGCTAGCCAGCCCCCTTCCTTGGAAGCGCTTTTGTAGCCCTAAGAACACTGGGGCTCTGGGCTTCTCTAGCCACCTCATCTTCTGCTCATCGTTTCGCGCAGTCTAAAGAGAGCTCAGGTGAGAAATTGCAAACATCGAGCAATTGCTCAGAGATGAAAAGTGCCAGCACTGAAAGCTGTTGCTAGCCAGCACCCTTCCTTGGAAGCGCTTTCACAGGCGCAGCAACACTGGGGCTTTGCGCTTCTCTAACCACCAAACGACACGGTCATTCTCTTTCCTTCTCGTAGACACGAGCTGAGAAATTGCAAACGTCGAGCAATTGCTCAGAGATGAAAAGTGCCAGCACTGAAAGCTCTTGCTAGCCAGCCCCCTTCCTTGGAAGCGCTTTTGTAGCCCTAAGAACAGTGGAGCTCTGGGCTTCTCTAGCCATCTAAACTTCTGCTCATCCTCTCGTGCAGTCTAAAGAGAGCTCAGGTGAGAAATTGCAAACTTCCAGCAATTGCTCAGAGATGAAAAGTGCCAGCACTGAAAGCTGTTGCTAGCCAGCACCCTTCCTTGGAAGCGCTTTCACAGGCGCAGCAACACTGGGGCTTTGCGCTTCTCTAACCACCAAACGTCACGGTCACTATCTCTCCTTCTCGTAGACACGAGCTGAGAAATTGCAAACGTCGAGCAATTGCTCAGAGATGAAAAGTGCCAGCACTGAAAGCTCTTGCTAGCCAGCCCCCTTCCTTGGAAGCGCTTTCACAGGCGCAGCAACACTGGGGCTTTGCGCTTCCCTAACCACCAAACGTCATGGTCACTATCTCTGCGTCTTGTAGACACGAGCTGAGAAATTGCAAACGTCGAGCAATTGCTCAGAGATGAAAAGTGCCAGCACTGAAAGCTGTTGCTAGCCAGCACCCTTCCTTGGAAGCGCTTTTGTAGCCCTAAGAACAGTGGGGCTCTGGGCCTCTCTATCCACCTCATCTTCTGCTCATCCTCTCGCGCAGTCTAAAGAGAGCTCAGGTGAGAAATTGCAAACGTCGAGCAATTGCTCAGAGATGAAAAGTGCCAGCACTGAAAGCTGTTGCTAGCCAGCACCCTTCCTTGGAAGCGCTTTCACAGGCGCAGCAACACTGGGGCTTTGCGCTTCTCTACCCACCAAACGTCACGGTCACTTTCTCTCCGTCTCGTAGAAACGAGCTGAGAAATTGCAAACGTCGAGCAATTGCTCAGAGATGAAAAGTGCCAGCACTGAAAGCTGTTGCTAGCCAGCACCCTTCCTTGGAAGCGCTTATGTAGCCCTAAGAACAGTGGGGCTCTGGGCCTCTATATCCACCTCATCTTCTGCTCATCCTCTCGCGCAGTCTAAAGAGAGCTCAGGTGAGAAATTGCAAACGTTAAGCAATTTCTGAGAGATGAAAAGTGCCAGCACTGAAAGCTGTTGCTAGCCAGCCCCCTTCCTTGGAAGCGCTTTCACAGGCGCAGCAACACTGGGGCTTTGCGCTTCTCTAACCACCAAACGTCACGGTCACTATCTCTCCTTCTCGTAGACACGAGCTGAGAAATTGCAAACGTCGAGCAATTGCTCAGAGATGAAAAGTGCCAGCACTGAAAGCTGTTGCTCGCCAGCACCCTTCCTTGGAAGCGCTTTTGTAGCCCTAAGAACACTGGGGCTCTGGGCTTCTCTAGCCACCTCATCTTCTGCTCATCCTCTCGCGCACTCTAAAGAGAGCTCAGGTGAGAAATTGCAAACGTCGAGCAATTGCTCAGAGATGAAAAGTGCCAGCACTGAAAGCTGTTGCTAGCCAGCACCCTTCCTTGGAAGCGCTTTCACAGGCGCAGCAACACTGGGGCTTTGCGCTTCTCTACCCACCAAACGTCACGGTCACTTTCTCTCCGTCTCGTAGAAACGAGCTGAGAAATTGCAAACGTCGAGCAATTGCTCAGAGATGAAAAGTGCCAGCACTGAAAGCTGTTGCTAGCCAGCACCCTTCCTTGGAAGCGCTTATGTAGCCCTAAGAACAGTGGGGCTCTGGGCCTCTATATCCACCTCATCTTCTGCTCATCCTCTCGCGCAGTCTAAAGAGAGCTCAGGTGAGAAATTGCAAACGTTAAGCAATTTCTGAGAGATGAAAAGTGCCAGCACTGAAAGCTGTTGCTAGCCAGCACCCTTCCTTGGAAGCGCTTTCACAGGCGCAGCAACACTGGGGCTTTGCGCTTCTCTAACCACCAAACGTCAGGGTCACTATCTCTCCGTCTCGTAGGCACGAGCTGAGAAATTGCAAACGTCGAGCAATTGCTCAGAGATGAAAAGTGCCAGCACTGAAAGCTCTTGCTAGCCAGCCCCCTTCCTTGGAAGCGCTTTTGTAGCCCTAAGAACAGTGGGGCTCTGGGCTTCTCTAGCCACCTAATCTTCTGCTCATCGTTTCGCGCAGTCTAAAGAGAGCTCAGGTGAGAAATTGCAAACATCGAGCAATTGCTCAGAGATGAAAAGTGCCAGCACTGAAAGCTGTTGCTAGCCAGCACCCTTCCTTGGAAGCGCTTTCACAGGCGCAGCAACACTGGGGCTTTGCGCTTCTCTAACCACCAAACGACACGGTCATTCTCTTTCCTTCTCGTAGACACGAGCTGAGAAATTGCAAACGTCGAGCAATTGCTCAGAGATGAAAAGTGCCAGCACTGAAAGCTCTTGCTAGCCAGCCCCCTTCCTTGGAAGCGCTTTTGTAGCCCTAAGAACACTGGGGCTCTGGGCTTCTCTAGCCACCTCATCTTCTG
Organism: Sarcoramphus papa; assembly: GCA_037962945.1. Classification (NCBI taxonomy): domain Eukaryota; kingdom Metazoa; phylum Chordata; class Aves; order Accipitriformes; family Cathartidae; genus Sarcoramphus; species Sarcoramphus papa. Next base: position 26,082,167 of record CM075590.1, on the reverse strand, counting down.
CTCATCCTCTCGCGCACTCTAAAGAGAGCTCAGGTGAGAAATTGCAAACGTCGAGCAATTGCTCAGAGATGAAAAGTGCCAGCACTGAAAGCTGTTGCTAGCCAGCACCCTTCCTTGGAAGCGCTTTCACAGGCGCAGCAACACTGGGGCTTTGCGCTTCTCTACCCACCAAACGTCACGGTCACTTTCTCTCCGTCTCGTAGAAACGAGCTGAGAAATTGCAAACGTCGAGCAATTGCTCAGAGATGAAAAGTGCCAGCACTGAAAGCTGTTGCTAGCCAGCACCCTTCCTTGGAAGCGCTTTCACAGGCGCAGCAACACTGGGGCTTTGCGCTTCTCTAACCACCAAACGACACGGTCATTCTCTTTCCTTCTCGTAGACACGAGCTGAGAAATTGCAAACGTCGAGCAATTGCTCAGAGATGAAAAGTGCCAGCACTGAAAGCTCTTGCTAGCCAGCCCCCTTCCTTGGAAGCGCTTTTGTAGCCCTAAGAACAGTGGAGCTCTGGGCTTCTCTAGCCATCTAAACTTCTGCTCATCCTCTCGTGCAGTCTAAAGAGAGCTCAGGTGAGAAATTGCAAACTTCCAGCAATTGCTCAGAGATGAAAAGTGCCAGCACTGAAAGCTGTTGCTAGCCAGCACCCTTCCTTGGAAGCGCTTTCACAGGCGCAGCAACACTGGGGCTTTGCGCTTCTCTAACCACCAAACGTCACGGTCACTATCTCTCCTTCTCGTAGACACGAGCTGAGAAATTGCAAACGTCGAGCAATTGCTCAGAGATGAAAAGTGCCAGCACTGAAAGCTCTTGCTAGCCAGCCCCCTTCCTTGGAAGCGCTTTCACAGGCGCAGCAACACTGGGGCTTTGCGCTTCCCTAACCACCAAACGTCATGGTCACTATCTCTGCGTCTTGTAGACACGAGCTGAGAAATTGCAAACGTCGAGCAATTGCTCAGAGATGAAAAGTGCCAGCACTGAAAGCTGTTGCTAGCCAGCACCCTTCCTTGGAAGCGCTTTTGTAGCCCTAAGAACAGTGGGGCTCTGGGCCTCTCTATCCACCTCATCTTCTGCTCATCCTCTCGCGCAGTCTAAAGAGAGCTCAGGTGAGAAATTGCAAACGTCGAGCAATTGCTCAGAGATGAAAAGTGCCAGCACTGAAAGCTGTTGCTAGCCAGCACCCTTCCTTGGAAGCGCTTTCACAGGCGCAGCAACACTGGGGCTTTGCGCTTCTCTACCCACCAAACGTCACGGTCACTTTCTCTCCGTCTCGTAGAAACGAGCTGAGAAATTGCAAACGTCGAGCAATTGCTCAGAGATGAAAAGTGCCAGCACTGAAAGCTGTTGCTAGCCAGCACCCTTCCTTGGAAGCGCTTATGTAGCCCTAAGAACAGTGGGGCTCTGGGCCTCTATATCCACCTCATCTTCTGCTCATCCTCTCGCGCAGTCTAAAGAGAGCTCAGGTGAGAAATTGCAAACGTTAAGCAATTTCTGAGAGATGAAAAGTGCCAGCACTGAAAGCTGTTGCTAGCCAGCCCCCTTCCTTGGAAGCGCTTTCACAGGCGCAGCAACACTGGGGCTTTGCGCTTCTCTAACCACCAAACGTCACGGTCACTATCTCTCCTTCTCGTAGACACGAGCTGAGAAATTGCAAACGTCGAGCAATTGCTCAGAGATGAAAAGTGCCAGCACTGAAAGCTGTTGCTCGCCAGCACCCTTCCTTGGAAGCGCTTTTGTAGCCCTAAGAACACTGGGGCTCTGGGCTTCTCTAGCCACCTCATCTTCTGCTCATCCTCTCGCGCACTCTAAAGAGAGCTCAGGTGAGAAATTGCAAACGTCGAGCAATTGCTCAGAGATGAAAAGTGCCAGCACTGAAAGCTGTTGCTAGCCAGCACCCTTCCTTGGAAGCGCTTTCACAGGCGCAGCAACACTGGGGCTTTGCGCTTCTCTACCCACCAAACGTCACGGTCACTTTCTCTCCGTCTCGTAGAAACGAGCTGAGAAATTGCAAACGTCGAGCAATTGCTCAGAGATGAAAAGTGCCAGCACTGAAAGCTGTTGCTAGCCAGCACCCTTCCTTGGAAGCGCTTATGTAGCCCTAAGAACAGTGGGGCTCTGGGCCTCTATATCCACCTCATCTTCTGCTCATCCTCTCGCGCAGTCTAAAGAGAGCTCAGGTGAGAAATTGCAAACGTTAAGCAATTTCTGAGAGATGAAAAGTGCCAGCACTGAAAGCTGTTGCTAGCCAGCACCCTTCCTTGGAAGCGCTTTCACAGGCGCAGCAACACTGGGGCTTTGCGCTTCTCTAACCACCAAACGTCAGGGTCACTATCTCTCCGTCTCGTAGGCACGAGCTGAGAAATTGCAAACGTCGAGCAATTGCTCAGAGATGAAAAGTGCCAGCACTGAAAGCTCTTGCTAGCCAGCCCCCTTCCTTGGAAGCGCTTTTGTAGCCCTAAGAACAGTGGGGCTCTGGGCTTCTCTAGCCACCTAATCTTCTGCTCATCGTTTCGCGCAGTCTAAAGAGAGCTCAGGTGAGAAATTGCAAACATCGAGCAATTGCTCAGAGATGAAAAGTGCCAGCACTGAAAGCTGTTGCTAGCCAGCACCCTTCCTTGGAAGCGCTTTCACAGGCGCAGCAACACTGGGGCTTTGCGCTTCTCTAACCACCAAACGACACGGTCATTCTCTTTCCTTCTCGTAGACACGAGCTGAGAAATTGCAAACGTCGAGCAATTGCTCAGAGATGAAAAGTGCCAGCACTGAAAGATGTTGCTAGCCAGCCCCCTTCCTTGGAAGCGCTTTTGTAGCCCTAAGAACACTGGGGCTCTGGGCTTCTCTAGCCACCTCATCTTCTGCTCATCCTCTCGCGCACTCTAAAGAGAGCTCAGGTGAGAAATTGCAAACGTCGAGCAATTGCTCAGAGATGAAAAGTGCCAGCACTGAAAGCTGTTGCTAGCCAGCACCCTTCCTTGGAAGCGCTTTCACAGGCGCAGCAACACTGGGGCTTTGCGCTTCTCTACCCACCAAACGTCACGGTCACTTTCTCTCCGTCTCGTAGAAACGAGCTGAGAAATTGCAAACGTCGAGCAATTGCTCAGAGATGAAAAGTGCCAGCACTGAAAGCTGTTGCTAGCCAGCACCCTTCCTTGGAAGCGCTTATGTAGCCCTAAGAACAGTGGGGCTCTGGGCTTCTCTAGCCACCTCATCTTCTGCTCATCCTCTCGCGCAGTCTAAAGAGAGCTCAGGTGAGAAATTGCAAACGTTAAGCAATTTCTGAGAGATGAAAAGTGCCAGCACTGAAAGCTGTTGCTAGCCAGCCCCCTTCCTTGGAAGCGCTTTCACAGGCGCAGCAACACTGGGGCTTTGCGCTTCTCTAACCACCAAACGTCACGGTCACTATCTCTCCTTCTCGTAGACACGAGCTGAGAAATTGCAAACGTCGAGCAATTGCTCAGAGATGAAAAGTGCCAGCACTGAAAGCTGTTGCTCGCCAGCACCCTTCCTTGGAAGCGCTTTTGTAGCCCTAAGAACACTGGGGCTCTGGGCTTCTCTAGCCACCTCATCTTCTGCTCATCCTCTCGCGCACTCTAAAGAGAGCTCAGGTGAGAAATTGCAAACGTCGAGCAATTGCTCAGAGATGAAAAGTGCCAGCACTGAAAGCTGTTGCTAGCCAGCACCCTTCCTTGGAAGCGCTTTCACAGGCGCAGCAACACTGGGGCTTTGCGCTTCTCTACCCACCAAACGTCACGGTCACTTTCTCTCCGTCTCGTAGAAACGAGCTGAGAAATTGCAAACGTCGAGCAATTGCTCAGAGATGAAAAGTGCCAGCACTGAAAGCTGTTGCTAGCCAGCACCCTTCCTTGGAAGCGCTTATGTAGCCCTAAGAACAGTGGGGCTCTGGGCCTCTATATCCACCTCATCTTCTGCTCATCCTCTCGCGCAGTCTAAAGAGAGCTCAGGTGAGAAATTGCAAACGTTAAGCAATTTCTGAGAGATGAAAAGTGCCAGCACTGAAAGCTGTTGCTAGCCAGCACCCTTCCTTGGAAGCGCTTTCACAGGCGCAGCAACACTGGGGCTTTGCGCTTCTCTAACCACCAAACGTCAGGGTCACTATCTCTCCGTCTCGTAGGCACGAGCTGAGAAATTGCAAACGTCGAGCAATTGCTCAGAGATGAAAAGTGCCAGCACTGAAAGCTCTTGCTAGCCAGCCCCCTTCCTTGGAAGCGCTTTTGTAGCCCTAAGAACAGTGGGGCTCTGGGCTTCTCTAGCCACCTAATCTTCTGCTCATCGTTTCGCGCAGTCTAAAGAGAGCTCAGGTGAGAAATTGCAAACATCGAGCAATTGCTCAGAGATGAAAAGTGCCAGCACTGAAAGCTGTTGCTAGCCAGCACCCTTCCTTGGAAGCGCTTTCACAGGCGCAGCAACACTGGGGCTTTGCGCTTCTCTAACCACCAAACGACACGGTCATTCTCTTTCCTTCTCGTAGACACGAGCTGAGAAATTGCAAACGTCGAGCAATTGCTCAGAGATGAAAAGTGCCAGCACTGAAAGCTCTTGCTAGCCAGCCCCCTTCCTTGGAAGCGCTTTTGTAGCCCTAAGAACACTGGGGCTCTGGGCTTCTCTAGCCACCTCATCTTCTGCTCATCCTCTCGCGCACTCTAAAGAGAGCTCAGGTGAGAAATTGCAAACGTCGAGCAATTGCTCAGAGAGGAAAAGTGCCAGCACTGAAAGCTCTTGCTAGCCAGCACCCTTCCTTGGAAGCGCTTTCACAGGCGCAGCAACACTGGGGCTTTGCGCTTCTCTAACCACCAAACGTCACGGTCATTCTCTTTCCGTCTCGTAGACACGAGCTGAGAAATTGCAAATGTCGAGCAATTGCTCAGAGATGAAAAGTGCCAGCACTGAAAGCTGTTGCTAGCCAGCATCCTTCCTTGGAAGCGCTTTTGTAGCCCTAAGAACAGTGGAGCTCTGGGCTTCTCTAGCCATCTAAACTTCTGCTCATCCTCTCGTGCAGTCTAAAGAGAGCTCAGGTGAGAAATTGCAAACTTCCAGCAATTGCTCAGAGATGAAAAGTGCCAGCACTGAAAGCTGTTGCTAGCCAGCCCCCTTCCTTGGAAGCGCTTTCACAGGCGCAGCAACACTGGGGCTTTGCGCTTCTCTAACCACCAAACGTCACGGTCACTATCTCTCCTTCTCGTAGACACGAGCTGAGAAATTGCAAACGTCGAGCAATTGCTCAGAGATGAAAAGTGCCAGCACTGAAAGCTCTTGCTAGCCAGCCCCCTTCCTTGGAAGCGCTTTCACAGGCGCAGCAACACTGGGGCTTTGCGCTTCCCTAACCACCAAACGTCATGGTCACTATCTCTGCGTCTTGTAGACACGAGCTGAGAAATTGCAAACGTCGAGCAATTGCTCAGAGATGAAAAGTGCCAGCACTGAAAGCTGTTGCTAGCCAGCACCCTTCCTTGGAAGCGCTTTTGTAGCCCTAAGAACAGTGGGGCTCTGGGCCTCTCTATCCACCTCATCTTCTGCTCATCCTCTCGCGCAGTCTAAAGAGAGCTCAGGTGAGAAATTGCAAACGTTAAGCAATTTCTGAGAGATGAAAAGTGCCAGCACTGAAAGCTGTTGCTAGCCAGCCCCCTTCCTTGGAAGCGCTTTCACAGGCGCAGCAACACTGGGGCTTTGCGCTTCTCTAACCACCAAACGTCAGGGTCACTATCTCTCCGTCTCGTAGGCACGAGCTGAGAAATTGCAAACGTCGAGCAATTGCTCAGAGATGAAAAGTGCCAGCACTGAAAGCTCTTGCTAGCCAGCCCCCTTCCTTGGAAGCGCTTTTGTAGCCCTAAGAACACTGGGGCTCTGGGCTTCTCTAGCCACCTCATCTTCTGCTCATCCTCTCGCTCACTCTAAAGAGAGCTCAGGTGAGAAATTGCAAACGTCGAGCAATTGCTCAGAGATGAAAAGTGCCAGCACTGAAAGCTCTTGCTAGCCAGCACCCTTCCTTGGAAGCGCTTTCACAGGCGCAGCAATACTGGGGCTTTGCGCTTCTCTACCCACCAAACGTCACGGTCACTTTCTCTCCGTCTCGTAGAAACGAGCTGAGAAATTGCAAACGTCGAGCAATTGCTCAGAGATGAAAAGTGCCAGCACTGAAAGCTGTTGCTAGCCAGCACCCTTCCTTGGAAGCGCTTTTGTAGCCCTAAGAACAGTGGGGCTCTGGGCCTCTCTATCCACCTCATCTTCTGCTCATCCTCTCGCGCAGTCTAAAGAGAGCTCAGGTGAGAAACTGCAAACGTTAAGCAATTTCTGAGAGATGAAAAGTGCCAGCACTGAAAGCTGTTGCTAGCCAGCCCCCTTCCTTGGAAGCGCTTTCACAGGCGCAGCAACACTGGGGCTTTGCGCTTCTCTAACCACCAAACGTCAGGGTCACTATCTCTCCGTCTCGTAGGCACGAGCTGAGAAATTGCAAACGTCGAGCAATTGCTCAGAGATGAAAAGTGCCAGCACTGAAAGCTCTTGCTAGCCAGCCCCCTTCCTTGGAAGCGCTTTTGTAGCCCTAAGAACACTGGGGCTCTGGGCTTCTCTAGCTACCTAATCTTCTGCTCATCCTCTCGCGCAGTCTAAAGAGAGCTCAGGTGAGAAATTGCAAACATCGAGCAATTGCTCAGAGATGAAAAGTGCCAGCACTGAAAGCTGTTGCTAGCCAGCACCCTTCCTTGGAAGCGCTTTCACAGGCGCAGCAACACTGGGGCTTTGCGCTTCTCTAACCACCAAACGACACGGTCATTCTCTTTCCGTCTCGTAGACACGAGCTGAGAAATTGCAAACGTCGAGTAATTGCTCAGAGATGAAAAGTGCCAGCACTGAAAGCTGTTGCTAGCCAGCACCCTTCCTTGGAAGCGCTTTTGTAGCCCTAAGAACACTGGGGCTCTGGGCTTCTCTAGCCATCTCATCTTCTGCTCATCCTCTCGCGCAGTCTAAAGAGAGCTCAGGTGAGAAATTGCAAACGTCGAGCAATTGCTCAGAGAGGAAAAGTGCCAGCACTGAAAGCTCTTGCTAGCCAGCACCCTTCCTTGGAAGCGCTTTCACAGGCGCAGCAACACTGGGGCTTTGCGCTTCTCTACCCACCAAACATCATGCTCACTATCTCTCCGTCTCGTAGACACGAGCTGAGAAATTGCAAAAGTCGAGCAATTGCTCAGAGATGAAACGTGCCAGCACTGAAAGCTGTTGCTAGCCAGCCCCCTTCCTTGGAAGCGCTTTCACAGGCGCAGCAACACTGGGGCTTTGCGCTTCTCTACACACCAAACGTCACGGTCATTCTCTTTCCGTCTCGTAGACACGAGCTGAGAAATTGCAAACGTCGAGCAATTGCTCAGAGATGAAAAGTGCCAGCACTGAAAGCTGTTGCTAGCCAGCACCCTTCCTTGGAAGCGCTTTCACAGGCGCAGCAACATTGGGGCTTTGCGCTTCTCTAACCACCAAACGTCACGGTCACTATCTCTCCGTCTCGTAGACACGAGCTGAGAAATTGCAAACGTCGAGCAATTGCTCAGAGATGAAAAGTGCCAGCACTGAAAGCTCTTGCTAGACAGCACCCTTCCTTGGAAGCGCTTTTGTAGCCCTAAGAACTCTGGGTCTCTGTGCTTCTCTAGCCACCTCATCTTCTGCTCATCCTCTCGCGCAGTCTAAAGAGAGCTCAGGTGAGAAATTGCAAACGTCGAGCAATTGCTCAGAGAGGAAAAGTGCCAGCACTGAAAGCTCTTGCTAGCCAGCACCCTTCCTTGGAAGCGCTTTCACAGGCGCAGCAACACTGGGGCTTTGCGCTTCTCTAACCACCAAACGTCACGGTCATTCTCTTTCTGTCTCGTAGACACGAGCTGACAAAGTGCAAACGTCGAGCAATTGCTCAGAGATGAAAAGAGCCAGCACTGAAAGATGTTGCTAGCCAGCACCCTTCCTTGGAAGCGCTTTCACAGGTGCAGCAACACTGGGGCTTTGCGCTTCTCTAACCACCAAACGTCACGGTCATTCTCTTTCCGTCTCGTAGACACGAGCTGAGAAAGTGCAAACGTTGAGCAATTGCTCAGAGATGAAAAGTGCCAGCACTGAAAGCTGTTGCTAGCCAGCACCCTTCCTTGGAAGTGCTTTTGTAGCCCTAAGAACACTGGGTCTCTGTGCTTCTCTAGCCACCTCATCTTCTGCTCATCCTCTCGCGCAGTCTAAAGAGAGCTCAGGTGAGAAATGGCAAACGTCCAGCAATTGCTCAGAGATGAAAAGTGCCAGCACTGAAAGCTGTTGCTAGCCAGCACCCTTCCTTGGAAGCGCTTTCACAGGCGCAGCAACACTGGGGCTTTGCGCTTCTCTAACCACCAAACGTCACGGTCACTTTCTCTCCGTCTCGTAGACACGAGCTGAGAAATTGCAAACGTCGAGCAATTGCTCAGAGATGAAAAGTGCCAGCACTGAAAGCTGTTGCTAGCCAGCACCCTTCCTTGGAAGCGCTTTCACAGGCGCAGCAACACTGGGGCTTTGCGCTTCTCTGACCACCAAACGTCACGGTCATTCTCTTCCCGTCTCGTAGACACGAGCTGAGAAATTGCAAACGTTGAGCAATTGCTCAGAGAGGAAAAGTGGCAGCACTGAAAGCTGTTGCTAGCCAGCCCCCTTCCTTGGAAGCGCTTTTGTAGCCCTAAGAACACTGGGGCTCTGGGCTTTTCTAGCCATCTAAACTTCTGCTCATCCTCTCGCGCAGTCTAAAGAGAGCTCAGGTGAGAAATTGCAAACGTCGAGGAATTGCTCAGAGATGAAAAGTGCCAGCACTGAAAGCTGTTGCTAGCCAGCACCCTTCCTTGGAAGCGCTTTTGTAGGCCTAAGAACACTGGGGCTGTGGGCTTCTCTAGCCACCTCATCTTCTGCTCATCCTCTCGCGCAGTCTAAAGAGAGCTCAGGTGAGAAATTGCAAACGTCGAGCAATTGCTCAGAGATGAAAAGTGCCAGCACTGAAAGCTGTTGCTAGCCAGCACCCTTCCTTGGAAGCGCTTTCACAGGCGCAGCAACACTGGGGCTTTGCGCTTCTCTAACCACCAAACGTCACGGTCACTATCTCTCCGTCTCGTAGACACGAGCTGAGAAATTGCAAACGTCGAGCAATTGCTCAGAGATGAAAAGTGCCAGCACTGAAAGCTGTTGCTAGCCAGCCCCCTTCCTTGGAAGCGCTTTTGTAGCCCTAAGAACAGTGGGGCTCTGTGCTTTTCTAGCCACATATACTTCTGCTCATCCTCTCGCGCAGTCTAAAGAGAGCTCAGGTGAGAAATTGCAAACGTCGAGCAATTGCTCAGAGATGAAAAGTGCCAGCACTGAAAGCTGTTGCTAGCCAGCACCCTTCCTTGGAAGCGCTTTCACAGGCGCAGCAATACTGGGGCTTTGCGCTTCTCTAACCACCAAACGTCACGGTCACTTTCTCTCCGTCTTGTAGACACGAGCTGAGAAATTGCAAACGTCGAGCAATTGCTCAGAGCTGAAAACTGCCAGCACTGAAAGCTGTTGCTAGCCAGCCCCCTTCCTTGGAAGCGCTTTTGTAGCCCTAAGAACAGTGGGGCTCTGGGCTTCTGTAGCCAGCTCATCTTCTGCTCATCCTCTCGCGCAGTCTAAAGAGAGCTCAGGTGAGAAATTGGAAACGTCGAGCAATTGCTCAGAGATGAAAAGTGCCAGCACTGAAAGCTGTTGCTAGCCAGCACCCTTCCTTGGAAGTGCTTTCACAGGCGCAGCAACACTGGGGCTTTGCGCTTCTCTAGCCACCAGATGTCACGGTCACTATCTCTCCGTCTCGTAGACACGAGCTGAGAAATTGCAAACGTCGAGCAATTGCTCAGAGATGAAAAGTGCCAGCACTGAAAGCTGTTGCTAGCCAGCACCCTTCCTTGGAAGCGCTTTTGTAGCCCTAAGAACTCTGGGTCTCTGTGCTTCTCTAGCCACCTCATCTTCTGCTCATCCTCTCGCGCACTCTAAAGAGAGCTCAGGTGAGAAATTGCAAACGTCGAGCAATTGCTCAGAGAGGAAAAGTGCCAGCACTGAAAGCTCTTGCTAGCCAGCACCCTTCCTTGGAAGCGCTTTCACAGGCGCAGCAACACTGGGGCTTTGCGCTTCTCTAACCACCAAACGTCACGGTCATTCTCTTTCTGTCTCGTAGACACGAGCTGAGAAATTGCAAACGTCGAGCAATTGCTCAGAGATGAAAAGAGCCAGCACTGAAAGATGTTGCTAGCCAGCACCCTTCCTTGGAAGCGCTTTCACAGGCGCAGCAACACTGGGGCTTTGCGCTTCTCTAACCACCAAACGTCACGGTCATTCTCTTTCCGTCTCGTAGACACGAGCTGAGAAATTGCAAACGTCGAGCAATTGCTCAGAGATGAAAAGTGCCAGCACTGAAAGCTGTTGCTAGCCAGCCCCCTTCCTTGGAAGTGCTTTTGTAGCCCTAAGAACACTGGGTCTCTGGGCTTCTCTAGCCACCTCATCTTCTGCTCATCCTCTCGCGCAGTCTAAAGAGAGCTCAGGTGAGAAATTGCAAACGTCCAGCAATTGCTCAGAGATGAAAAGTGCCAGCACTGAAAGCTGTTGCTAGCCAGCACCCTTCCTTGGAAGCGCTTTCACAGGCGCAGCAACACTGGGGCTTTGCGCTTCTCTAACCACCAAACGTCACGGTCACTATCTCTCCGTCTCGTAGACACGAGCTGAGAAATTGCAAACGTCGAGCAATTGCTCAGAGATGAAAAGTGCCAGCACTGAAAGCTGTTGCTAGCCAGCCCCCTTCCTTGGAAGCGCTTTCACAGGCGCAGCAACACTGGGGCTTTGCGCTTCTCTAACCACCAAACGTCACGGTCACTTTCTCTCCGTCTCGTAGAAACGAGCTGAGAAATTGCAAACGTCGAGCAATTGCTCAGAGCTGAAAAGTGCCAGCACTGAAAGCTGTTGCTAGCCAGCACCCTTCCTTGGAAGCGCTTTTGTACCCCTAAGAACACTGGGGCTCTGGGCTTCTCTAGCCACCTCATCTTCTGCTCATCCTCTCGCGCAGTCTAAAGAGAGCTCAGGTGTGAAATTGCAAACGTCGAGCAATTGCTCAGAGATGAAAGTGGCAGCACTGAAAGCTGTTGCTAGCCAGCAGCCTTCCTTGGAAATGCTTTTGTAGCCCTTAGAACACTGGGTCTCTGGGCTTCTCTAGCCACCTCATCTTCTGCTCATCCTCTCGCGCAGTCTAAAGAGAGCTCAGGTGAGAAATTGCAAACGTCGAGCAATTGCTCAGAGATGAAAACTGCCAGCACTGAAAGCTGTTGCTAGCCAGCACCCTTCCTTGGAAGTGCTTTCACAGGCGCAGCAACACTGGGGCTTTGCGCTTCTCTAGCCACCAGATGTCACGGTCACTATCTCTCCGTCTCGTAGACACGAGCTGAGAAATTGCAAACGTCGAGCAATTGCTCAGAGATGAAAAGTGCCAGCACTGAAAGCTGTTGCTAGCCAGCACCCTTCCTTGGAAGCGCTTTCACAGGCGCAGCAACACTGGGGCTTTGCGCTTCTCTAACCACCAAACGTCACGGTCACTATCTCTCCGTCTCGTAGACACGAGCTGAGAAATTGCAAACGTCGAGCAATTGCTCAGAGATGAAAAGTGCCAGCACTGAAAGCTCTTGCTAGCCAGCCCCCTTCCTTGGAAGCGCTTTTGTAGCCCTAAGAACAGTGGGGCTCTGGGCTTCTCTAGCCACCTAATCTTCTGCTCATCCTATCGCGCAGTCTAAAGAGAGCTCAGGTGAGAAATTGCAAACATCGAGCAATTGCTCAGAGATGAAAAGTGGCAGCACTGAAAGCTCTTGCTAGCCAGCACCCTTCCTTGGAAGCGCTTTCACAGGCGCAGCAACACTGGGGCTTTGCGCTTCTCTACCCACCAAACGTCACGGTCACTATCTCTCCGTCTCGTAGACACGAGCTGAGAAATTGCAAACGTCGAGCAATTGCTCAGAGATGAAACGTGCCAGCACTGAAAGCTGTTGCTAGCCAGCACCCTTCCTTGGAAGCGCTTTCACAGGCGCAGCAACACTGGGGCTTTGCGCTTCTCTACCCACCAAACGTCACGCTCACTATCTCTCCGTCTCGTAGACACGAGCTGAGAAATTGCAAACGTCGAGCAATTGCTCAGAGATGAAAAGTGCCAGCACTGAAAGCTGTTGCTAGCCAGCACCCTTCCTTGGAAGCGCTTTTGTAGCCCTAAGAACAGTGGGGCTCTGGGCTTCTCTAGCCACCTCATCTTCTGCTCATCCTCTCGCGCACTCTAAAGAGAGCTCAGGTGAGAAATTGCAAACGTCGAGCAATTGCTCAGAGATGAAAAGTGCCAGCACTGAAAGCTGTTGCTAGCCAGCACCCTTCCTTGGAAGCGCTTTCACAGGCGCAGCAATACTGGGGCTTTGCGCTTCTCTACCCACCAAACGTCACGGTCACTTTCTCTCCGTCTCGTAGAAACGAGCTGAGAAATTGCAAACGTCGAGCAATTGCTCAGAGATGAAAAGTGCCAGCACTGAAAGCTGTTGCTAGCCAGCACCCTTCCTTGGAAGCGCTTATGTAGCCCTAAGAACAGTGGGGCTCTGGGCTTCTCTAGCCACCTCATCTTCTGCTCATCCTCTCGCGCACTCTAAAGAGAGCTCAGGTGAGAAATTGCAAACGTCGAGCAATTGGTCAGAGAGGAAAAGTGCCAGCACTGAAAGCTGTTGCTAGCCAGCAGCCTTCCTTGGAAGCGCTTTCACAGGCGCAGAAACACTGGGGCTTTGTGCTTCTCTAACCACCAAAGGTCACGGTCATTCTCTTTCCGTCTCGTAGACACGAGCTGAGAAAGTGCAAACGTCGAGCAATTGCTCAGAGATGAAAAGTGCCAGCACTGAAAGCTGTTGCTAGCCAGCAGCCTTCCTTGGAAGCGCTTTCACAGGCGCAGCAACACTGGGGCTTTGCGCTTCTCTACACACCAAACGTCACGGTCATTCTCTTTCCGTCTCGTAGACACGAGCTGAGAAATTGCAAACGTCGAGCACTTGCTCAGAGATGAAAAGTGCCAGCACTGAAAGCTCTTGCTAGCCAGCACCCTTCCTTGGAAGCGCTTTCACAGGCGCAGCAACACTGGGGCTTTGCGCTTCTCTAACCACCAAACGTCACGGTCATTCTCTTTCTGTCTCGTAGACACGAGCTGAGAAAGTGCAAACGTCGAGCAATTGCTCAGAGATGAAAAGTGCCAGCACTGAAAGCTGTTGCTAGCCAGCCCCCTTCCTTGGAAGTGCTTTTGTAGCCCTAAGAACACTGGGTCTCTGTGCTTCTCTAGCCACCTCATCTTCTGCTCATCCTCTCGCGCAGTCTAAAGAGAGCTCAGGTGAGAAATGGCAAACGTCCAGCAATTGCTCAGAGATGAAAAGTGCCAGCACTGAAAGCTGTTGCTAGCCAGCACCCTTCCTTGGAAGCGCTTTCACAGGCGCAGCAACACTGGGGCTTTGCGCTTCTCTAACCACCAAACGTCACGGTCACTATCTTTCCGTCTCGTAGACACGAGCTGAGAAATTGCAAACGTCGAGCAATTGCTCAGAGATGAAAAGTGCCAGCACTGAAAGCTGTTGCTAGCCAGCACCCTTCCTTGGAAGCGCTTTCACAGGCGCAGCAACACTGGGGCTTTGCCCTTCTCTGACCACCAAACGTCACGGTCATTCTCTTTCCGTCTCGTAGACACGAGCTGAGAAATTGCAAACGTCGAGAAATTGCTCAGAGAGGAAAAGTGCCAGCACTGAAAGCTGTTGCTAGCCAGCACCCTTCCTTGGAAGCGCTTTCACAGGCGCAGCAACACTGGGGCTTTGCGCTTCTCTACCCACCAAACATCACGGTCATTCTCTTTCCGTCTCGTAGACACGAGCTGAGAAATTGCAAATGTCGAGCAATTGCTCAGAGATGAAAAGAGCCAGCACTGAAAGCTGTTGCTAGCCAGCCCCCTTCCTTGGAAGCGCTTTCACAGGCGCAGCAACACTGGGGCTTTGCGCTTCTCTAACCACCAAACGTCACGGTCATTCTCTTTCGGTCTCGTAGACACGAGCTGAGAAATTGCAAACGTCGAGCAATTGCTCAGAGATGAAAAGTGCCAGCACTGAAAGAGTTTGCTAGCCAGCCCCCTTCCTTGGAAGCGCTTTTGTAGCCCTAAGAACACTGGGGCTCTGGGCTTCTCTAGCCACCTCATCTTCTGCTCATCCTCTCGCGCAGTCTAAAGAGAGCTCAGGTGAGAAATTGCAAAAGTCGAGCAATTGCTCAGAGATGAAAAGTGCCAGCACTGAAAGCTGTTGCTAGCCAGCCCCCTTCCTTGGAAGCGCTTTCACAGGCGCAGCAACACTGGGGCTTTGCGCTTCTCTAACCACCAAACGTCACGGTCATTCTCTTTCGGTCTCATAGACACGAGCTGAGAAATTGCAAACGTCGAGCAATTGCTCAGAGATGAAAAGTGCCAGCACTGAAAGCTGTTGCTAGCCAGCCCCCTTCCTTGGAAGCGCTTTCACAAGCGCAGCAACACTGGGGCTTTGCGCTTCTCTAACCACCAAACGTCACGGTCATTCTCTTCCCGTCTCGTAGACACGAGCTGAGAAATTGCAAACGTCGAGCAATTGCTCAGAGATGAAAAGTGCCAGCACTGAAAGCTCTTGCTAGCCAGTCCCCTTCCTTGGAAGCGCTTTTGTAGCCCTAAGAACAGTGGGGCTCTGGGCTTTTCTAGCCATCTAAACTTCTGCTCATCCTCTCGCGCAGTCTAAAGAGAGCTCAGGTGAGAAATTGCAAACGTCGAGCAATTGCTCAGAGAGGAAAAGTGCCAGCACTGAAAGCTGTTGCTAGCCAGCACCCTTCCTTGGAAGCGCTTTTGTAGCCCTAAGAACACTGGGGCTCTGGGCTTCTCTAGCCATCTAAACTTCTGCTCATCCTCTCGCGCAGTCTAAAGAGAGCTCAGGTGAGAAATTGCAAACGTCGAGCAATTGCTCAGAGAGGAAAAGTGCCAGCACTGAAAGCTGTTGCTAGCCAGCACCCTTCCTTGGAAGCGCTTTCACAGGCGCAGCAACACTGGGGCTTTGCGCTTCTCTAACCACCAAACGTCACGGTCACTATCTCTCCGTCTCGTAGACACGAGCTGAGAAATTGCAAACGTCGAGCAATTGCTCAGAGATGAAAAGTGCCAGCACTGAAAGCTGTTGCTAGCCAGCCCCCTTCCTTGGAAGCGCTTTTTTAGGCCTAAGAACAGTGGGGCTCTGGGCTTCTCTAGCCACCTATACTTCTGCTCATCCTCTCGCGCAGTCTAAAGAGAGTTCAGGTGAGAAATTGCAAACGTCCAGCAATTGCTCAGAGATGAAAAGTGCCAGCACTGAAAGCTGTTGCTAGCCAGCACCCTTCCTTGGAAGCGCTTTCACAGGCGCAGCAATACTGGGGCTTTGCGCTTCTCTACCCACCAAACGTCACGGTCACTTTCTCTCCGTCTCGTAGAAACGAGCTGAGAAATTGCAAACGTCGAGCAATTGCTCAGAGATGAAAAGTGCCAGCACTGAAAGCTGTTGCTAGCCAGCACCCTTCCTTGGAAGCGCTTTTGTAGCCCTAAGAACAGTGGGGCTCTGGGCTTCTCTAGCCACCTAATCTTCTGCTCATACTCTCGCGCAGTCTAAAGAGAGCTCAGGTGTGAAATTGCAAACGTCGAGGAATTGCTCAGAGATGAAAAGTGCCAGCACTGAAAGCTGTTGCTAGCCAGCACCCTTCCTTGGAAGCGCTTTTGTAGCCCTAAGAACACTGGGGCTCTGGGCTTCTCTAGCCACCTAATCTTCTGCTCATCCTATCGCGCAGTCTAAAGAGAGCTCAGGTGAGAAATTGCAAACATCGAGCAATTGCTCAGAGATGAAAAGTGCCAGCACTGAAAGCTGTTGCTAGCCAGCCCCCTTCCTTGGAAGCGCTTTCACAGGCGCAGCAACACTGGGGCTTTGCGCTTCTCTAACCACCAAACGACACGGTCATTCTCTTTCCGTCTCATAGACACGAGCTGAGAAATTGCAAACGTCGAGTAATTGCTCAGAGATGAAAAGTGCCAGCACTGAAAGCTCTTGCTAGCCAGCCCCCTTCCTTGGAAGCGCTTTTGTAGCCCTAAGAACACTGGGGCTCTGGGCTTCTCTAGCCACCTATACTTCTGCTCATCCTCTCGCGCACTCTAAAGAGAGCTCAGGTGAGAAATTGCAAACGTCGAGCAATTGCTCAGAGATGAAAAGTGCCAGCACTGAAAGCTGTTGCTAGCCAGCACCCTTCCTTGGAAGCGCTTTCACAGGCGCAGCAACACTGGGGCTTTGCGCTTCTCTAACCACCAAACGACACGGTCATTCTCTTTCCTTCTCGTAGACACGAGCTGAGAAATTGCAAACGTCGAGCAATTGCTCAGAGATGAAAAGTGCCAGCACTGAAAGCTCTTGCTAGCCAGCCCCCTTCCTTGGAAGCGCTTTTGTAGCCCTAAGAACACTGGGGCTCTGGGCTTCTCTAGCCACCTCATCTTCTGCTCATCCTCTCGCGCACTCTAAAGAGAGCTCAGGTGAGAAATTGCAAACGTCGAGCAATTGCTCAGAGATGAAAAGTGCCAGCACTGAAAGCTGTTGCTAGCCAGCACCCTTCCTTGGAAGCGCTTTCACAGGCGCAGCAACACTGGGGCTTTGCGCTTCTCTACCCACCAAACGTCACGGTCACTTTCTCTCCGTCTCGTAGAAACGAGCTGAGAAATTGCAAACGTCGAGCAATTGCTCAGAGATGAAAAGTGCCAGCACTGAAAGCTGTTGCTAGCCAGCCCCCTTCCTTGGAAGCGCTTATGTAGCCCTAAGAACAGTGGGGCTCTGGGCTTCTCTAGCCACCTCATCTTCTGCTCATCCTCTCGCGCAGTCTAAAGAGAGCTCAGGTGAGAAATTGCAAACGTTAAGCAATTTCTGAGAGATGAAAAGTGCCAGCACTGAAAGCTGTTGCTAGCCAGCCCCCTTCCTTGGAAGCGCTTTCACAGGCGCAGCAACACTGGGGCTTTGCGCTTCTCTAACCACCAAACGTCACGGTCACTATCTCTCCTTCTCGTAGACACGAGCTGAGAAATTGCAAACGTCGAGCAATTGCTCAGAGATGAAAAGTGCCAGCACTGAAAGCTGTTGCTCGCCAGCACCCTTCCTTGGAAGCGCTTTTGTAGCACTAAGAACACTGGGGCTCTGGGCTTCTCTAGCCACCTCATCTTCTGCTCATCCTCTCGCGCACTCTAAAGAGAGCTCAGGTGAGAAATTGCAAACGTCGAGCAATTGCTCAGAGATGAAAAGTGCCAGCACTGAAAGCTGTTGCTAGCCAGCACCCTTCCTTGGAAGCGCTTTCACAGGCGCAGCAACACTGGGGCTTTGCGCTTCTCTACCCACCAAACGTCACGGTCACTTTCTCTCCGTCTCGTAGAAACGAGCTGAGAAATTGCAAACGTCGAGCAATTGCTCAGAGATGAAAAGTGCCAGCACTGAAAGCTGTTGCTAGCCAGCACCCTTCCTTGGAAGCGCTTATGTAGCCCTAAGAACAGTGGGGCTCTGGGCCTCTATATCCACCTCATCTTCTGCTCATCCTCTCGCGCAGTCTAAAGAGAGCTCAGGTGAGAAATTGCAAACGTTAAGCAATTTCTGAGAGATGAAAAGTGCCAGCACTGAAAGCTGTTGCTAGCCAGCACCCTTCCTTGGAAGCGCTTTCACAGGCGCAGCAACACTGGGGCTTTGCGCTTCTCTAACCACCAAACGTCAGGGTCACTATCTCTCCGTCTCGTAGGCACGAGCTGAGAAATTGCAAACGTCGAGCAATTGCTCAGAGATGAAAAGTGCCAGCACTGAAAGCTCTTGCTAGCCAGCCCCCTTCCTTGGAAGCGCTTTTGTAGCCCTAAGAACACTGGGGCTCTGGGCTTCTCTAGCCACCTCATCTTCTGCTCATCGTTTCGCGCAGTCTAAAGAGAGCTCAGGTGAGAAATTGCAAACATCGAGCAATTGCTCAGAGATGAAAAGTGCCAGCACTGAAAGCTGTTGCTAGCCAGCACCCTTCCTTGGAAGCGCTTTCACAGGCGCAGCAACACTGGGGCTTTGCGCTTCTCTAACCACCAAACGACACGGTCATTCTCTTTCCTTCTCGTAGACACGAGCTGAGAAATTGCAAACGTCGAGCAATTGCTCAGAGATGAAAAGTGCCAGCACTGAAAGCTCTTGCTAGCCAGCACCCTTCCTTGGAAGCGCTTTTGTAGCCCTAAGAACAGTGGAGCTCTGGGCTTCTCTAGCCATCTAAACTTCTGCTCATCCTCTCGTGCAGTCTAAAGAGAGCTCAGGTGAGAAATTGCAAACTTCCAGCAATTGCTCAGAGATGAAAAGTGCCAGCACTGAAAGCTGTTGCTAGCCAGCCCCCTTCCTTGGAAGCGCTTTCACAGGCGCAGCAACACTGGGGCTTTGCGCTTCTCTAACCACCAAACGTCACGGTCACTATCTCTCCTTCTCGTAGACACGAGCTGAGAAATTGCAAACGTCGAGCAATTGCTCAGAGATGAAAAGTGCCAGCACTGAAAGCTCTTGCTAGCCAGCCCCCTTCCTTGGAAGCGCTTTCACAGGCGCAGCAACACTGGGGCTTTGCGCTTCCCTAACCACCAAACGTCATGGTCACTATCTCTGCGTCTTGTAGACACGAGCTGAGAAATTGCAAACGTCGAGCAATTGCTCAGAGATGAAAAGTGCCAGCACTGAAAGCTGTTGCTAGCCAGCACCCTTCCTTGGAAGCGCTTTTGTAGCCCTAAGAACAGTGGGGCTCTGGGCCTCTCTATCCACCTCATCTTCTGCTCATCCTCTCGCGCAGTCTAAAGAGAGCTCAGGTGAGAAATTGCAAACGTCGAGCAATTGCTCAGAGATGAAAAGTGCCAGCACTGAAAGCTGTTGCTAGCCAGCACCCTTCCTTGGAAGCGCTTTCACAGGCGCAGCAACACTGGGGCTTTGCGCTTCTCTACCCACCAAACGTCACGGTCACTTTCTCTCCGTCTCGTAGAAACGAGCTGAGAAATTGCAAACGTCGAGCAATTGCTCAGAGATGAAAAGTGCCAGCACTGAAAGCTGTTGCTAGCCAGCACCCTTCCTTGGAAGCGCTTATGTAGCCCTAAGAACAGTGGGGCTCTGGGCCTCTATATCCACCTCATCTTCTGCTCATCCTCTCGCGCAGTCTAAAGAGAGCTCAGGTGAGAAATTGCAAACGTTAAGCAATTTCTGAGAGATGAAAAGTGCCAGCACTGAAAGCTCTTGCTAGCCAGCCCCCTTCCTTGGAAGCGCTTTCACAGGCGCAGCAACACTGGGGCTTTGCGCTTCTCTAACCACCAAACGTCACGGTCACTATCTCTCCTTCTCGTAGACACGAGCTGAGAAATTGCAAACGTCGAGCAATTGCTCAGAGATGAAAAGTGCCAGCACTGAAAGCTGTTGCTCGCCAGCACCCTTCCTTGGAAGCGCTTTTGTAGCCCTAAGAACACTGGGGCTCTGGGCTTCTCTAGCCACCTCATCTTCTGCTCATCCTCTCGCGCACTCTAAAGAGAGCTCAGGTGAGAAATTGCAAACGTCGAGCAATTGGTCAGAGAGGAAAAGTGCCAGCACTGAAAGCTGTTGCTAGCCAGCAGCCTTCCTTGGAAGCGCTTTCACAGGCGCAGAAACACTGGGGCTTTGCGCTTCTCTAACCACCAAAGGTCACGGTCATTCTCTTTCCGTCTCGTAGACACGAGCTGAGAAAGTGCAAACGTCGAGCAATTGCTCAGAGATGAAAAGTGCCAGCACTGAAAGCTGTTGCTAGCCAGCAGCCTTCCTTGGAAGCGCTTTCACAGGCGCAGCAACACTGGGGCTTTGCGCTTCTCTACACACCAAACGTCACGGTCATTCTCTTTCCGTCTCGTAGACACGAGCTGAGAAATTGCAAACGTCGAGCACTTGCTCAGAGATGAAAAGTGCCAGCACTGAAAGCTCTTGCTAGCCAGCACCCTTCCTTGGAAGCGCTTTCACAGGCGCAGCGACACTGGGGCTTTGCGCTTCTCTAACCACCAAACGTCACGGTCATTCTCTTTCTGTCTCGTAGACACGAGCTGAGAAAGTGCAAACGTCGAGCAATTGCTCAGAGATGAAAAGTGCCAGCACTGAAAGCTGTTGCTAGCCAGCCCCCTTCCTTGGAAGTGCTTTTGTAGCCCTAAGAACACTGGGTCTCTGTGCTTCTCTAGCCACCTCATCTTCTGCTCATCCTCTCGCGCAGTCTAAAGAGAGCTCAGGTGAGAAATGGCAAACGTCCAGCAATTGCTCAGAGATGAAAAGTGCCAGCACTGAAAGCTGTTGCTAGCCAGCACCCTTCCTTGGAAGCGCTTTCACAGGCGCAGCAACACTGGGGCTTTGCGCTTCTCTAACCACCAAACGTCACGGTCACTATCTTTCCGTCTCGTAGACACGAGCTGAGAAATTGCAAACGTCGAGCAATTGCTCAGAGATGAAAAGTGCCAGCACTGAAAGCTGTTGCTAGCCAGCACCCTTCCTTGGAAGCGCTTTCACAGGCGCAGCAACACTGGGGCTTTGCCCTTCTCTGACCACCAAACGTCACGGTCATTCTCTTTCCGTCTCGTAGACACGAGCTGAGAAATTGCAAACGTCGAGAAATTGCTCAGAGAGGAAAAGTGCCAGCACTGAAAGCTGTTGCTAGCCAGCACCCTTCCTTGGAAGCGCTTTCACAGGCGCAGCAACACTGGGGCTTTGCGCTTCTCTACCCACCAAACATCACGGTCATTCTCTTTCCGTCTCGTAGACACGAGCTGAGAAATTGCAAATGTCGAGCAATTGCTCAGAGATGAAAAGAGCCAGCACTGAAAGCTGTTGCTAGCCAGCCCCCTTCCTTGGAAGCGCTTTCACAGGCGCAGCAACACTGGGGCTTTGCGCTTCTCTAACCACCAAACGTCACGGTCATTCTCTTTCGGTCTCGTAGACACGAGCTGAGAAATTGCAAACGTCGAGCAATTGCTCAGAGATGAAAAGTGCCAGCACTGAAAGAGTTTGCTAGCCAGCCCCCTTCCTTGGAAGCGCTTTTGTAGCCCTAAGAACACTGGGGCTCTGGGCTTCTCTAGCCACCTCATCTTCTGCTCATCCTCTCGCGCAGTCTAAAGAGAGCTCAGGTGAGAAATTGCAAAAGTCGAGCAATTGCTCAGAGATGAAAAGTGCCAGCACTGAAAGCTGTTGCTAGCCAGCCCCCTTCCTTGGAAGCGCTTTCACAGGCGCAGCAACACTGGGGCTTTGCGCTTCTCTAACCACCAAACGTCACGGTCATTCTCTTTCGGTCTCATAGACACGAGCTGAGAAATTGCAAACGTCGAGCAATTGCTCAGAGATGAAAAGTGCCAGCACTGAAAGCTGTTGCTAGCCAGCACCCTTCCTTGGAAGCGCTTTTGTAGCCCTAAGAACACTGGGGCTCTGGGCTTCTCTAGCCACCTCATCTTCTGCTCATCCTCTCGCGCACTCTAAAGAGAGCTCAGGTGAGAAATGGCAAACGTCCAGCAATTGCTCAGAGATGAAAAGTGCCAGCACTGAAAGCTGTTGCTAGCCAGCACCCTTCCTTGGAAGCGCTTTCACAGGCGCAGCAACACTGGGGCTTTGCGCTTCTCTACCCACCAAACGTCACGGTCACTATCTCTCCGTCTCGTAGACACGAGCTGAGAAATTGCAAACGTCGAGCAATTGCTCAGAGATGAAAAGTGCCAGCACTGAAAGCTGTTGCTAGCCAGCCCCCTTCCTTGGAAGCGCTTTCACAAGCGCAGCAACACTGGGGCTTTGCGCTTCTCTAACCACCAAACGTCACGGTCATTCTCTTCCCGTCTCGTAGACACGAGCTGAGAAATTGCAAACGTCGAGCAATTGCTCAGAGATGAAAAGTGCCAGCACTGAAAGCTCTTGCTAGCCAGTCCCCTTCCTTGGAAGCGCTTTTGTAGCCCTAAGAACAGTGGGGCTCTGGGCTTTTCTAGCCATCTAAACTTCTGCTCATCCTCTCGTGCAGTCTAAAGAGAGCTCAGGTGAGAAATTGCAAACGTCGAGCAATTGCTCAGAGAGGAAAAGTGCCAGCACTGAAAGCTGTTGCTAGCCAGCACCCTTCCTTGGAAGCGCTTTTGTAGCCCTAAGAACACTGGGGCTCTGGGCTTCTCTAGCCATCTAAACTTCTGCTCATCCTCTCGCGCAGTCTAAAGAGAGCTCAGGTGAGAAATTGCAAACGTCGAGCAATTGCTCAGAGAGGAAAAGTGCCAGCACTGAAAGCTGTTGCTAGCCAGCACCCTTCCTTGGAAGCGCTTTCACAGGCGCAGCAACACTGGGGCTTTGCGCTTCTCTAACCACCAAACGTCACGGTCACTATCTCTCCGTCTCGTAGACACGAGCTGAGAAATTGCAAACGTCGAGCAATTGCTCAGAGATGAAAAGTGCCAGCACTGAAAGCTGTTGCTAGCCAGCCCCCTTCCTTGGAAGCGCTTTTGTAGGCCTAAGAACAGTGGGGCTCTGGGCTTCTCTAGCCACCTATACTTCTGCTCATCCTCTCGCGCAGTCTAAAGAGAGTTCAGGTGAGAAATTGCAAACGTCCAGCAATTGCTCAGAGATGAAAAGTGCCAGCACTGAAAGCTGTTGCTAGCCAGCACCCTTCCTTGGAAGCGCTTTCACAGGCGCAGCAATACTGGGGCTTTGCGCTTCTCTACCCACCAAACGTCACGGTCACTTTCTCTCCGTCTCGTAGAAACGAGCTGAGAAATTGCAAACGTCGAGCAATTGCTCAGAGATGAAAAGTGCCAGCACTGAAAGCTGTTGCTAGCCAGCACCCTTCCTTGGAAGCGCTTTTGTAGCCCTAAGAACAGTGGGGCTCTGGGCTTCTCTAGCCACCTAATCTTCTGCTCATACTCTCGCGCAGTCTAAAGAGAGCTCAGGTGTGAAATTGCAAACGTCGAGGAATTGCTCAGAGATGAAAAGTGCCAGCACTGAAAGCTGTTGCTAGCCAGCACCCTTCCTTGGAAGCGCTTTTGTAGCCCTAAGAACACTGGGGCTCTGGGCTTCTCTAGCCACCTAATCTTCTGCTCATCCTATCGCGCAGTCTAAAGAGAGCTCAGGTGAGAAATTGCAAACATCGAGCAATTGCTCAGAGATGAAAAGTGCCAGCACTGAAAGCTGTTGCTAGCCAGCCCCCTTCCTTGGAAGCGCTTTCACAGGCGCAGCAACACTGGGGCTTTGCGCTTCTCTACCCACCAAACGACACGGTCATTCTCTTTCCGTCTCATAGACACGAGCTGAGAAATTGCAAACGTCGAGTAATTGCTCAGAGATGAAAAGTGCCAGCACTGAAAGCTCTTGCTAGCCAGCCCCCTTCCTTGGAAGCGCTTTTGTAGCCCTAAGAACACTGGGGCTCTGGGCTTCTCTAGCCACCTATACTTCTGCTCATCCTCTCGCGCACTCTAAAGAGAGCTCAGGTGAGAAATTGCAAACGTCGAGCAATTGCTCAGAGATGAAAAGTGCCAGCACTGAAAGCTCTTGCTAGCCAGCACCCTTCCTTGGAAGCGCTTTCACAGGCACAGCAACACTGGGGCTTTGCGCTTCTCTAACCACCAAAGGTCACGGTCATTCTCTTTCCATCTCGTAGACACGAGCTGAGAAATTGCAAATGTCGAGCAATTGCTCAGAGATGAAAAGTGCCAGCACTGAAAGCTGTTGCTAGCCAGCATCCTTCCTTGGAAGCGCTTTTGTAGCCCTAAGAACAGTGGAGCTCTGGGCTTCTCTAGCCATCTAAACTTCTGCTCATCCTCTCGTGCAGTCTAAAGAGAGCTCAGGTGAGAAATTGCAAACTTCCAGCAATTGCTCAGAGATGAAAAGTGCCAGCACTGAAAGCTGTTGCTAGCCAGCCCCCTTCCTTGGAAGCGCTTTCACAGGCGCAGCAACACTGGGGCTTTGCGCTTCTCTAACCACCAAACGTCACGGTCACTATCTCTCCTTCTCGTAGACACGAGCTGAGAAATTGCAAACGTCGAGCAATTGCTCAGTGATGAAAAGTGCCAGCACTGAAAGCTGTTGCTAGCCAGCACCCTTCCTTGGAAGCGCTTTCACAGGCGCAGCAACACTGGGGCTTTGCGCTTCTCTAACCACCAAACGTCATGGTCACTATCTCTGCGTCTCGTAGACACGAGCTGAGAAATTGCAAACGTCGAGCAATTGCTCAGAGATGAAAAGTGCCAGCACTGAAAGCTGTTGCTCGCCAGCACCCTTCCTTGGAAGCGCTTTTGTAGCCCTAAGAACACTGGGGCTCTGGGCTTCTCTAGCCACCTCATCTTCTGCTCATCCTCTCGCGCACTCTAAAGAGAGCTCAGGTGAGAAATTGCAAACGTCGAGCAATTGCTCAGAGATGAAAAGTGCCAGCACTGAAAGCTGTTGCTAGCCAGCACCCTTCCTTGGAAGCGCTTTCACAGGCGCAGCAACACTGGGGCTTTGCGCTTCTCTACCCACCAAACGTCACGGTCACTTTCTCTCCGTCTCGTAGACACGAGCTGAGAAATTGCAAACGTCGAGCAATTGCTCAGAGATGAAAAGTGCCAGCACTGAAAGCTGTTGCTAGCCAGCACCCTTCCTTGGAAGCGCTTATGTAGCCCTAAGAACAGTGGGGCTCTGGGCCTCTATATCCACCTCATCTTCTGCTCATCCTCTCGCGCAGTCTAAAGAGAGCTCAGGTGAGAAATTGCAAACGTTAAGCAATTTCTGAGAGATGAAAAGTGCCAGCACTGAAAGCTGTTGCTAGCCAGCCCCCTTCCTTGGAAGCGCTTTCACAGGCGCAGCAACACTGGGGCTTTGCGCTTCTCTAACCACCAAACGTCACGGTCACTATCTCTCCTTCTCGTAGACACGAGCTGAGAAATTGCAAACGTCGAGCAATTGCTCAGAGATGAAAAGTGCCAGCACTGAAAGCTGTTGCTCGCCAGCACCCTTCCTTGGAAGCGCTTTTGTAGCCCTAAGAACACTGGGGCTCTGGGCTTCTCTAGCCACCTCATCTTCTGCTCATCCTCTCGCGCACTCTAAAGAGAGCTCAGGTGAGAAATTGCAAACGTCGAGCAATTGCTCAGAGATGAAAAGTGCCAGCACTGAAAGCTGTTGCTAGCCAGCACCCTTCCTTGGAAGCGCTTTCACAGGCGCAGCAACACTGGGGCTTTGCGCTTCTCTACCCACCAAACGTCACGGTCACTTTCTCTCCGTCTCGTAGAAACGAGCTGAGAAATTGCAAACGTCGAGCAATTGCTCAGAGATGAAAAGTGCCAGCACTGAAAGCTGTTGCTAGCCAGCACCCTTCCTTGGAAGCGCTTATGTAGCCCTAAGAACAGTGGGGCTCTGGGCCTCTATATCCACCTCATCTTCTGCTCATCCTCTCGCGCAGTCTAAAGAGAGCTCAGGTGAGAAATTGCAAACGTTAAGCAATTTCTGAGAGATGAAAAGTGCCAGCACTGAAAGCTGTTGCTAGCCAGCCCCCTTCCTTGGAAGCGCTTTCACAGGCGCAGCAACACTGGGGCTTTGCGCTTCTCTAACCACCAAACGTCAGGGTCACTATCTCTCCGTCTCGTAGGCACGAGCTGAGAAATTGCAAACGTCGAGCAATTGCTCAGAGATGAAAAGTGCCAGCACTGAAAGCTCTTGCTAGCCAGCCCCCTTCCTTGGAAGCGCTTTTGTAGCCCTAAGAACAGTGGGGCTCTGGGCTTCTCTAGCCACCTAATCTTCTGCTCATCGTTTCGCGCAGTCTAAAGAGAGCTCAGGTGAGAAATTGCAAACATCGAGCAATTGCTCAGAGATGAAAAGTGCCAGCACTGAAAGCTGTTGCTAGCCAGCCCCCTTCCTTGGAAGCGCTTTCACAGGCGCAGCAACACTGGGGCTTTGCGCTTCTCTAACCACCAAACGACACGGTCATTCTCTTTCCTTCTCGTAGACACGAGCTGAGAAATTGCAAACGTCGAGCAATTGCTCAGAGATGAAAAGTGCCAGCACTGAAAGCTCTTGCTAGCCAGCCCCCTTCCTTGGAAGCGCTTTTGTAGCCCTAAGAACACTGGGGCTCTGGGCTTCTCTAGCCACCTCATCTTCTGCTCATCCTCTCGCGCACTCTAAAGAGAGCTCAGGTGAGAAATTGCAAACGTCGAGCAATTGCTCAGAGATGAAAAGTGCCAGCACTGAAAGCTGTTGCTAGCCAGCACCCTTCCTTGGAAGCGCTTTCACAGGCGCAGCAACACTGGGGCTTTGCGCTTCTCTACCCACCAAACGTCACGGTCACTTTCTCTCCGTCTCGTAGAAACGAGCTGAGAAATTGCAAACGTCGAGCAATTGCTCAGAGATGAAAAGTGCCAGCACTGAAAGCTGTTGCTAGCCAGCACCCTTCCTTGGAAGCGCTTATGTAGCCCTAAGAACAGTGGGGCTCTGGGCTTCTCTAGCCACCTCATCTTCTGCTCATCCTCTCGCGCAGTCTAAAGAGAGCTCAGGTGAGAAATTGCAAACGTTAAGCAATTTCTGAGAGATGAAAAGTGCCAGCACTGAAAGCTGTTGCTAGCCAGCCCCCTTCCTTGGAAGCGCTTTCACAGGCGCAGCAACACTGGGGCTTTGCGCTTCTCTAACCACCAAACGTCACGGTCACTATCTCTCCTTCTCGTAGACACGAGCTGAGAAATTGCAAACGTCGAGCAATTGCTCAGAGATGAAAAGTGCCAGCACTGAAAGCTGTTGCTCGCCAGCACCCTTCCTTGGAAGCGCTTTTGTAGCACTAAGAACACTGGGGCTCTGGGCTTCTCTAGCCACCTCATCTTCTGCTCATCCTCTCGCGCACTCTAAAGAGAGCTCAGGTGAGAAATTGCAAACGTCGAGCAATTGCTCAGAGATGAAAAGTGCCAGCACTGAAAGCTGTTGCTAGCCAGCACCCTTCCTTGGAAGCGCTTTCACAGGCGCAGCAACACTGGGGCTTTGCGCTTCTCTACCCACCAAACGTCACGGTCACTTTCTCTCCGTCTCGTAGAAACGAGCTGAGAAATTGCAAACGTCGAGCAATTGCTCAGAGATGAAAAGTGCCAGCACTGAAAGCTGTTGCTAGCCAGCACCCTTCCTTGGAAGCGCTTATGTAGCCCTAAGAACAGTGGGGCTCTGGGCCTCTATATCCACCTCATCTTCTGCTCATCCTCTCGCGCAGTCTAAAGAGAGCTCAGGTGAGAAATTGCAAACGTTAAGCAATTTCTGAGAGATGAAAAGTGCCAGCACTGAAAGCTGTTGCTAGCCAGCACCCTTCCTTGGAAGCGCTTTCACAGGCGCAGCAACACTGGGGCTTTGCGCTTCTCTAACCACCAAACGTCAGGGTCACTATCTCTCCGTCTCGTAGGCACGAGCTGAGAAATTGCAAACGTCGAGCAATTGCTCAGAGATGAAAAGTGCCAGCACTGAAAGCTCTTGCTAGCCAGCCCCCTTCCTTGGAAGCGCTTTTGTAGCCCTAAGAACACTGGGGCTCTGGGCTTCTCTAGCCACCTCATCTTCTGCTCATCGTTTCGCGCAGTCTAAAGAGAGCTCAGGTGAGAAATTGCAAACATCGAGCAATTGCTCAGAGATGAAAAGTGCCAGCACTGAAAGCTGTTGCTAGCCAGCACCCTTCCTTGGAAGCGCTTTCACAGGCGCAGCAACACTGGGGCTTTGCGCTTCTCTAACCACCAAACGACACGGTCATTCTCTTTCCTTCTCGTAGACACGAGCTGAGAAATTGCAAACGTCGAGCAATTGCTCAGAGATGAAAAGTGCCAGCACTGAAAGCTCTTGCTAGCCAGCCCCCTTCCTTGGAAGCGCTTTTGTAGCCCTAAGAACAGTGGAGCTCTGGGCTTCTCTAGCCATCTAAACTTCTGCTCATCCTCTCGTGCAGTCTAAAGAGAGCTCAGGTGAGAAATTGCAAACTTCCAGCAATTGCTCAGAGATGAAAAGTGCCAGCACTGAAAGCTGTTGCTAGCCAGCCCCCTTCCTTGGAAGCGCTTTCACAGGCGCAGCAACACTGGGGCTTTGCGCTTCTCTAACCACCAAACGTCACGGTCACTATCTCTCCTTCTCGTAGACACGAGCTGAGAAATTGCAAACGTCGAGCAATTGCTCAGAGATGAAAAGTGCCAGCACTGAAAGCTCTTGCTAGCCAGCCCCCTTCCTTGGAAGCGCTTTCACAGGCGCAGCAACACTGGGGCTTTGCGCTTCCCTAACCACCAAACGTCATGGTCACTATCTCTGCGTCTTGTAGACACGAGCTGAGAAATTGCAAACGTCGAGCAATTGCTCAGAGATGAAAAGTGCCAGCACTGAAAGCTGTTGCTAGCCAGCACCCTTCCTTGGAAGCGCTTTTGTAGCCCTAAGAACAGTGGGGCTCTGGGCCTCTCTATCCACCTCATCTTCTGCTCATCCTCTCGCGCAGTCTAAAGAGAGCTCAGGTGAGAAATTGCAAACGTCGAGCAATTGCTCAGAGAGGAAAAGTGCCAGCACTGAAAGCTGTTGCTAGCCAGCACCCTTCCTTGGAAGCGCTTTCACAGGCGCAGCAACACTGGGGCTTTGCGCTTCTCTACCCACCAAACGTCACGGTCACTTTCTCTCCGTCTCGTAGAAACGAGCTGAGAAATTGCAAACGTCGAGCAATTGCTCAGAGATGAAAAGTGCCAGCACTGAAAGCTGTTGCTAGCCAGCACCCTTCCTTGGAAGCGCTTATGTAGCCCTAAGAACAGTGGGGCTCTGGGCCTCTATATCCACCTCATCTTCTGCTCATCCTCTCGCGCAGTCTAAAGAGAGCTCAGGTGAGAAATTGCAAACGTTAAGCAATTTCTGAGAGATGAAAAGTGCCAGCACTGAAAGCTGTTGCTAGCCAGCCCCCTTCCTTGGAAGCGCTTTCACAGGCGCAGCAACACTGGGGCTTTGCGCTTCTCTAACCACCAAACGTCACGGTCACTATCTCTCCTTCTCGTAGACACGAGCTGAGAAATTGCAAACGTCGAGCAATTGCTCAGAGATGAAAAGTGCCAGCACTGAAAGCTGTTGCTCGCCAGCACCCTTCCTTGGAAGCGCTTTTGTAGCCCTAAGAACACTGGGGCTCTGGGCTTCTCTAGCCACCTCATCTTCTGCTCATCCTCTCGCGCACTCTAAAGAGAGCTCAGGTGAGAAATTGCAAACGTCGAGCAATTGCTCAGAGATGAAAAGTGCCAGCACTGAAAGCTGTTGCTAGCCAGCACCCTTCCTTGGAAGCGCTTTCACAGGCGCAGCAACACTGGGGCTTTGCGCTTCTCTACCCACCAAACGTCACGGTCACTTTCTCTCCGTCTCGTAGAAACGAGCTGAGAAATTGCAAACGTCGAGCAATTGCTCAGAGATGAAAAGTGCCAGCACTGAAAGCTGTTGCTAGCCAGCACCCTTCCTTGGAAGCGCTTATGTAGCCCTAAGAACAGTGGGGCTCTGGGCCTCTATATCCACCTCATCTTCTGCTCATCCTCTCGCGCAGTCTAAAGAGAGCTCAGGTGAGAAATTGCAAACGTTAAGCAATTTCTGAGAGATGAAAAGTGCCAGCACTGAAAGCTGTTGCTAGCCAGCACCCTTCCTTGGAAGCGCTTTCACAGGCGCAGCAACACTGGGGCTTTGCGCTTCTCTAACCACCAAACGTCACGGTCACTATCTCTCCTTCTCGTAGACACGAGCTGAGAAATTGCAAACGTCGAGCAATTGCTCAGAGATGAAAAGTGCCAGCACTGAAAGCTGTTGCTCGCCAGCACCCTTCCTTGGAAGCGCTTTTGTAGCACTAAGAACACTGGGGCTCTGGGCTTCTCTAGCCACCTCATCTTCTGCTCATCCTCTCGCGCACTCTAAAGAGAGCTCAGGTGAGAAATTGCAAACGTCGAGCAATTGCTCAGAGATGAAAAGTGCCAGCACTGAAAGCTGTTGCTAGCCAGCACCCTTCCTTGGAAGCGCTTTCACAGGCGCAGCAACACTGGGGCTTTGCGCTTCTCTACCCACCAAACGTCACGGTCACTTTCTCTCCGTCTCGTAGAAACGAGCTGAGAAATTGCAAACGTCGAGCAATTGCTCAGAGATGAAAAGTGCCAGCACTGAAAGCTGTTGCTAGCCAGCACCCTTCCTTGGAAGCGCTTATGTAGCCCTAAGAACAGTGGGGCTCTGGGCCTCTATATCCACCTCATCTTCTGCTCATCCTCTCGCGCAGTCTAAAGAGAGCTCAGGTGAGAAATTGCAAACGTTAAGCAATTTCTGAGAGATGAAAAGTGCCAGCACTGAAAGCTGTTGCTAGCCAGCACCCTTCCTTGGAAGCGCTTTCACAGGCGCAGCAACACTGGGGCTTTGCGCTTCTCTAACCACCAAACGTCAGGGTCACTATCTCTCCGTCTCGTAGGCACGAGCTGAGAAATTGCAAACGTCGAGCAATTGCTCAGAGATGAAAAGTGCCAGCACTGAAAGCTCTTGCTAGCCAGCCCCCTTCCTTGGAAGCGCTTTTGTAGCCCTAAGAACACTGGGGCTCTGGGCTTCTCTAGCCACCTCATCTTCTGCTCATCGTTTCGCGCAGTCTAAAGAGAGCTCAGGTGAGAAATTGCAAACATCGAGCAATTGCTCAGAGATGAAAAGTGCCAGCACTGAAAGCTGTTGCTAGCCAGCACCCTTCCTTGGAAGCGCTTTCACAGGCGCAGCAACACTGGGGCTTTGCGCTTCTCTAACCACCAAACGACACGGTCATTCTCTTTCCTTCTCGTAGACACGAGCTGAGAAATTGCAAACGTCGAGCAATTGCTCAGAGATGAAAAGTGCCAGCACTGAAAGCTCTTGCTAGCCAGCCCCCTTCCTTGGAAGCGCTTTTGTAGCCCTAAGAACAGTGGAGCTCTGGGCTTCTCTAGCCATCTAAACTTCTGCTCATCCTCTCGTGCAGTCTAAAGAGAGCTCAGGTGAGAAATTGCAAACTTCCAGCAATTGCTCAGAGATGAAAAGTGCCAGCACTGAAAGCTGTTGCTAGCCAGCCCCCTTCCTTGGAAGCGCTTTCACAGGCGCAGCAACACTGGGGCTTTGCGCTTCTCTAACCACCAAACGTCACGGTCACTATCTCTCCTTCTCGTAGACACGAGCTGAGAAATTGCAAACGTCGAGCAATTGCTCAGAGATGAAAAGTGCCAGCACTGAAAGCTGTTGCTAGCCAGCCCCCTTCCTTGGAAGCGCTTTCACAGGCGCAGCAACACTGGGGCTTTGCGCTTCCCTAACCACCAAACGTCATGGTCACTATCTCTGCGTCTTGTAGACACGAGCTGAGAAATTGCAAACGTCGAGCAATTGCTCAGAGATGAAAAGTGCCAGCACTGAAAGCTGTTGCTAGCCAGCACCCTTCCTTGGAAGCGCTTTTGTAGCCCTAAGAACAGTGGGGCTCTGGGCCTCTCTATCCACCTCATCTTCTGCTCATCCTCTCGCGCAGTCTAAAGAGAGCTCAGGTGAGAAATTGCAAACGTCGAGCAATTGCTCAGAGAGGAAAAGTGCCAGCACTGAAAGCTGTTGCTAGCCAGCACCCTTCCTTGGAAGCGCTTTCACAGGCGCAGCAACACTGGGGCTTTGCGCTTCTCTACCCACCAAACGTCACGGTCACTTTCTCTCCGTCTCGTAGAAACGAGCTGAGAAATTGCAAACGTCGAGCAATTGCTCAGAGATGAAAAGTGCCAGCACTGAAAGCTGTTGCTAGCCAGCACCCTTCCTTGGAAGCGCTTATGTAGCCCTAAGAACAGTGGGGCTCTGGGCCTCTATATCCACCTCATCTTCTGCTCATCCTCTCGCGCAGTCTAAAGAGAGCTCAGGTGAGAAATTGCAAACGTTAAGCAATTTCTGAGAGATGAAAAGTGCCAGCACTGAAAGCTGTTGCTAGCCAGCCCCCTTCCTTGGAAGCGCTTTCACAGGCGCAGCAACACTGGGGCTTTGCGCTTCTCTAACCACCAAACGTCACGGTCACTATCTCTCCTTCTCGTAGACACGAGCTGAGAAATTGCAAACGTCGAGCAATTGCTCAGAGATGAAAAGTGCCAGCACTGAAAGCTGTTGCTCGCCAGCACCCTTCCTTGGAAGCGCTTTTGTAGCCCTAAGAACACTGGGGCTCTGGGCTTCTCTAGCCACCTCATCTTCTGCTCATCCTCTCGCGCACTCTAAAGAGAGCTCAGGTGAGAAATTGCAAACGTCGAGCAATTGCTCAGAGATGAAAAGTGCCAGCACTGAAAGCTGTTGCTAGCCAGCACCCTTCCTTGGAAGCGCTTTCACAGGCGCAGCAACACTGGGGCTTTGCGCTTCTCTACCCACCAAACGTCACGGTCACTTTCTCTCCGTCTCGTAGAAACGAGCTGAGAAATTGCAAACGTCGAGCAATTGCTCAGAGATGAAAAGTGCCAGCACTGAAAGCTGTTGCTAGCCAGCACCCTTCCTTGGAAGCGCTTATGTAGCCCTAAGAACAGTGGGGCTCTGGGCCTCTATATCCACCTCATCTTCTGCTCATCCTCTCGCGCAGTCTAAAGAGAGCTCAGGTGAGAAATTGCAAACGTTAAGCAATTTCTGAGAGATGAAAAGTGCCAGCACTGAAAGCTGTTGCTAGCCAGCACCCTTCCTTGGAAGCGCTTTCACAGGCGCAGCAACACTGGGGCTTTGCGCTTCTCTAACCACCAAACGTCAGGGTCACTATCTCTCCGTCTCGTAGGCACGAGCTGAGAAATTGCAAACGTCGAGCAATTGCTCAGAGATGAAAAGTGCCAGCACTGAAAGCTCTTGCTAGCCAGCCCCCTTCCTTGGAAGCGCTTTTGTAGCCCTAAGAACACTGGGGCTCTGGGCTTCTCTAGCCACCTAATCTTCTGCTCATCGTTTCGCGCAGTCTAAAGAGAGCTCAGGTGAGAAATTGCAAACATCGAGCAATTGCTCAGAGATGAAAAGTGCCAGCACTGAAAGCTGTTGCTAGCCAGCACCCTTCCTTGGAAGCGCTTTCACAGGCGCAGCAACACTGGGGCTTTGCGCTTCTCTAACCACCAAACGACACGGTCATTCTCTTTCCTTCTCGTAGACACGAGCTGAGAAATTGCAAACGTCGAGCAATTGCTCAGAGATGAAAAGTGCCAGCACTGAAAGCTCTTGCTAGCCAGCCCCCTTCCTTGGAAGCGCTTTTGTAGCCCTAAGAACACTGGGGCTCTGGGCTTCTCTAGCCACCTCATCTTCTGCTCATCCTCTCGCGCACTCTAAAGAGAGCTCAGGTGAGAAATTGCAAACGTCGAGCAATTGCTCAGAGATGAAAAGTGCCAGCACTGAAAGCTGTTGCTAGCCAGCACCCTTCCTTGGAAGCGCTTTCACAGGCGCAGCAACACTGGGGCTTTGCGCTTCTCTACCCACCAAACGTCACGGTCACTTTCTCTCCGTCTCGTAGAAACGAGCTGAGAAATTGCAAACGTCGAGCAATTGCTCAGAGATGAAAAGTGCCAGCACTGAAAGCTGTTGCTAGCCAGCACCCTTCCTTGGAAGCGCTTATGTAGCCCTAAGAACAGTGGGGCTCTGGGCTTCTCTAGCCACCTCATCTTCTGCTCATCCTCTCGCGCAGTCTAAAGAGAGCTCAGGTGAGAAATTGCAAACGTTAAGCAATTTCTGAGAGATGAAAAGTGCCAGCACTGAAAGCTGTTGCTAGCCAGCCCCCTTCCTTGGAAGCGCTTTCACAGGCGCAGCAACACTGGGGCTTTGCGCTTCTCTAACCACCAAACGTCACGGTCACTATCTCTCCTTCTCGTAGACACGAGCTGAGAAATTGCAAACGTCGAGCAATTGCTCAGAGATGAAAAGTGCCAGCACTGAAAGCTGTTGCTCGCCAGCACCCTTCCTTGGAAGCGCTTTTGTAGCCCTAAGAACACTGGGGCTCTGGGCTTCTCTAGCCACCTCATCTTCTGCTCATCCTCTCGCGCACTCTAAAGAGAGCTCAGGTGAGAAATTGCAAACGTCGAGCAATTGCTCAGAGATGAAAAGTGCCAGCACTGAAAGCTGTTGCTAGCCAGCACCCTTCCTTGGAAGCGCTTTCACAGGCGCAGCAACACTGGGGCTTTGCGCTTCTCTACCCACCAAACGTCACGGTCACTTTCTCTCCGTCTCGTAGAAACGAGCTGAGAAATTGCAAACGTCGAGCAATTGCTCAGAGATGAAAAGTGCCAGCACTGAAAGCTGTTGCTAGCCAGCACCCTTCCTTGGAAGCGCTTATGTAGCCCTAAGAACAGTGGGGCTCTGGGCCTCTATATCCACCTCATCTTCTGCTCATCCTCTCGCGCAGTCTAAAGAGAGCTCAGGTGAGAAATTGCAAACGTTAAGCAATTTCTGAGAGATGAAAAGTGCCAGCACTGAAAGCTGTTGCTAGCCAGCACCCTTCCTTGGAAGCGCTTTCACAGGCGCAGCAACACTGGGGCTTTGCGCTTCTCTAACCACCAAACGTCAGGGTCACTATCTCTCCGTCTCGTAGGCACGAGCTGAGAAATTGCAAACGTCGAGCAATTGCTCAGAGATGAAAAGTGCCAGCACTGAAAGCTCTTGCTAGCCAGCCCCCTTCCTTGGAAGCGCTTTTGTAGCCCTAAGAACAGTGGGGCTCTGGGCTTCTCTAGCCACCTAATCTTCTGCTCATCGTTTCGCGCAGTCTAAAGAGAGCTCAGGTGAGAAATTGCAAACATCGAGCAATTGCTCAGAGATGAAAAGTGCCAGCACTGAAAGCTGTTGCTAGCCAGCACCCTTCCTTGGAAGCGCTTTCACAGGCGCAGCAACACTGGGGCTTTGCGCTTCTCTAACCACCAAACGACACGGTCATTCTCTTTCCTTCTCGTAGACACGAGCTGAGAAATTGCAAACGTCGAGCAATTGCTCAGAGATGAAAAGTGCCAGCACTGAAAGCTCTTGCTAGCCAGCCCCCTTCCTTGGAAGCGCTTTTGTAGCCCTAAGAACACTGGGGCTCTGGGCTTCTCTAGCCACCTCATCTTCTGCTCATCCTCTCGCGCACTCTAAAGAGAGCTCAGGTGAGAAATTGCAAACGTCGAGCAATTGCTCAGAGAGGAAAAGTGCCAGCACTGAAAGCTCTTGCTAGCCAGCACCCTTCCTTGGAAGCGCTTTCACAGGCGCAGCAACACTGGGGCTTTGCGCTTCTCTAACCACCAAACGTCACGGTCATTCTCTTTCCGTCTCGTAGACACGAGCTGAGAAATTGCAAATGTCGAGCAATTGCTCAGAGATGAAAAGTGCCAGCACTGAAAGCTGTTGCTAGCCAGCATCCTTCCTTGGAAGCGCTTTTGTAGCCCTAAGAACAGTGGAGCTCTGGGCTTCTCTAGCCATCTAAACTTCTGCTCATCCTCTCGTGCAGTCTAAAGAGAGCTCAGGTGAGAAATTGCAAACTTCCAGCAATTGCTCAGAGATGAAAAGTGCCAGCACTGAAAGCTGTTGCTAGCCAGCCCCCTTCCTTGGAAGCGCTTTCACAGGCGCAGCAACACTGGGGCTTTGCGCTTCTCTAACCACCAAACGTCACGGTCACTATCTCTCCTTCTCGTAGACACGAGCTGAGAAATTGCAAACGTCGAGCAATTGCTCAGAGATGAAAAGTGCCAGCACTGAAAGCTCTTGCTAGCCAGCCCCCTTCCTTGGAAGCGCTTTCACAGGCGCAGCAACACTGGGGCTTTGCGCTTCCCTAACCACCAAACGTCATGGTCACTATCTCTGCGTCTTGTAGACACGAGCTGAGAAATTGCAAACGTCGAGCAATTGCTCAGAGATGAAAAGTGCCAGCACTGAAAGCTGTTGCTAGCCAGCACCCTTCCTTGGAAGCGCTTTTGTAGCCCTAAGAACAGTGGGGCTCTGGGCCTCTCTATCCACCTCATCTTCTGCTCATCCTCTCGCGCAGTCTAAAGAGAGCTCAGGTGAGAAATTGCAAACGTTAAGCAATTTCTGAGAGATGAAAAGTGCCAGCACTGAAAGCTGTTGCTAGCCAGCACCCTTCCTTGGAAGCGCTTTCACAGGTGCAGCAACACTGGGGCTTTGCGCTTCTCTACCCACCAAACGTCACGGTCACTATCTCTCCGTCTCGTAGGCACGAGCTGAGAAATTGCAAACGTCGAGCAATTGCTCAGAGATGAAAAGTGCCAGCACTGAAAGCTCTTGCTAGCCAGCCCCCTTCCTTGGAAGCGCTTTTGTAGCCCTAAGAACACTGGGGCTCTGGGCTTCTCTAGCCACCTCATCTTCTGCTCATCCTCTCGCTCACTCTAAAGAGAGCTCAGGTGAGAAATTGCAAACGTCGAGCAATTGCTCAGAGATGAAAAGTGCCAGCACTGAAAGCTCTTGCTAGCCAGCACCCTTCCTTGGAAGCGCTTTCACAGGCGCAGCAATACTGGGGCTTTGCGCTTCTCTACCCACCAAACGTCACGGTCACTTTCTCTCCGTCTCGTAGAAACGAGCTGAGAAATTGCAAACGTCGAGCAATTGCTCAGAGATGAAAAGTGCCAGCACTGAAAGCTGTTGCTAGCCAGCACCCTTCCTTGGAAGCGCTTTTGTAGCCCTAAGAACAGTGGGGCTCTGGGCCTCTCTATCCACCTCATCTTCTGCTCATCCTCTCGCGCAGTCTAAAGAGAGCTCAGGTGAGAAACTGCAAACGTTAAGCAATTTCTGAGAGATGAAAAGTGCCAGCACTGAAAGCTGTTGCTAGCCAGCCCCCTTCCTTGGAAGCGCTTTCACAGGCGCAGCAACACTGGGGCTTTGCGCTTCTCTAACCACCAAACGTCAGGGTCACTATCTCTCCGTCTCGTAGGCACGAGCTGAGAAATTGCAAACGTCGAGCAATTGCTCAGAGATGAAAAGTGCCAGCACTGAAAGCTCTTGCTAGCCAGCACCCTTCCTTGGAAGCGCTTTTGTAGCCCTAAGAACACTGGGGCTCTGGGCTTCTCTAGCTACCTAATCTTCTGCTCATCCTCTCGCGCAGTCTAAAGAGAGCTCAGGTGAGAAATTGCAAACATCGAGCAATTGCTCAGAGATGAAAAGTGCCAGCACTGAAAGCTGTTGCTAGCCAGCACCCTTCCTTGGAAGCGCTTTCACAGGCGCAGCAACACTGGGGCTTTGCGCTTCCCTAACCACCAAACGTCATGGTCACTATCTCTGCGTCTTGTAGACACGAGCTGAGAAATTGCAAACGTCGAGCAATTGCTCAGAGATGAAAAGTGCCAGCACTGAAAGCTGTTGCTAGCCAGCACCCTTCCTTGGAAGCGCTTTTGTAGCCCTAAGAACAGTGGGGCTCTGGGCCTCTCTATCCACCTCATCTTCTGCTCATCCTCTCGCGCAGTCTAAAGAGAGCTCAGGTGAGAAATTGCAAACGTTAAGCAATTTCTGAGAGATGAAAAGTGCCAGCACTGAAAGCTGTTGCTAGCCAGCACCCTTCCTTGGAAGCGCTTTCACAGGCGCAGCAACACTGGGGCTTTGCGCTTCTCTAACCACCAAACGTCAGGGTCACTATCTCTCCGTCTCGTAGGCACGAGCTGAGAAATTGCAAACGTCGAGCAATTGCTCAGAGATGAAAAGTGCCAGCACTGAAAGCTCTTGCTAGCCAGCCCCCTTCCTTGGAAGCGCTTTTGTAGCCCTAAGAACACTGGGGCTCTGGGCTTCTCTAGCCACCTCATCTTCTGCTCATCCTCTCGCTCACTCTAAAGAGAGCTCAGGTGAGAAATTGCAAACGTCGAGCAATTGCTCAGAGATGAAAAGTGCCAGCACTGAAAGCTCTTGCTAGCCAGCACCCTTCCTTGGAAGCGCTTTCACAGGCGCAGCAATACTGGGGCTTTGCGCTTCTCTACCCACCAAACGTCACGGTCACTTTCTCTCCGTCTCGTAGAAACGAGCTGAGAAATTGCAAACGTCGAGCAATTGCTCAGAGATGAAAAGTGCCAGCACTGAAAGCTGTTGCTAGCCAGCACCCTTCCTTGGAAGCGCTTTTGTAGCCCTAAGAACAGTGGGGCTCTGGGCCTCTCTATCCACCTCATCTTCTGCTCATCCTCTCGCGCAGTCTAAAGAGAGCTCAGGTGAGAAACTGCAAACGTTAAGCAATTTCTGAGAGATGAAAAGTGCCAGCACTGAAAGCTGTTGCTAGCCAGCCCCCTTCCTTGGAAGCGCTTTCACAGGCGCAGCAACACTGGGGCTTTGCGCTTCTCTAACCACCAAACGTCAGGGTCACTATCTCTCCGTCTCGTAGGCACGAGCTGAGAAATTGCAAACGTCGAGCAATTGCTCAGAGATGAAAAGTGCCAGCACTGAAAGCTCTTGCTAGCCAGCCCCCTTCCTTGGAAGCGCTTTTGTAGCCCTAAGAACACTGGGGCTCTGGGCTTCTCTAGCTACCTAATCTTCTGCTCATCCTCTCGCGCAGTCTAAAGAGAGCTCAGGTGAGAAATTGCAAACATCGAGCAATTGCTCAGAGATGAAAAGTGCCAGCACTGAAAGCTTTTGCTAGCCAGCACCCTTCCTTGGAAGCGCTTTCACAGGCGCAGCAACACTGGGGCTTTGCGCTTCTCTAACCACCAAACGACACGGTCATTCTCTTTCCGTCTCGTAGACACGAGCTGAGAAATTGCAAACGTCGAGTAATTGCTCAGAGATGAAAAGTGCCAGCACTGAAAGCTGTTGCTAGCCAGCACCCTTCCTTGGAAGCGCTTTTGTAGCCCTAAGAACACTGGGGCTCTGGGCTTCTCTAGCCACCTAATCTTCTGCTCATCCTATCGCGCAGTCTAAAGAGAGCTCAGGTGAGAAATTGCAAACGTCGAGCAATTGCTCAGAGAGGAAAAGTGCCAGCACTGAAAGCTCTTGCTAGCCAGCACCCTTCCTTGGAAGCGCTTTCACAGGCGCAGCAACACTGGGGCTTTGCGCTTCTCTAACCACCAAACGTCACGGTCACTATCTCTCCGTCTCGTAGACACGAGCTGAGAAATTGCAAACGTCGAGCAATTGCTCAGAGATGAAAAGTGCCAGCACTGAAAGCTGTTGCTAGCCAGCCCCCTTCCTTGGAAGCGCTTTTGTAGCCCTAAGAACAGTGGGGCTCTGTGCTTTTCTAGCCACCTATACTTCTGCTCATCCTCTCGCGCAGTCTAAAGAGAGCTCAGGTGAGAAATTGCAAACGTCGAGCAATTGCTCAGAGATGAAAAGTGCCAGCACTGAAAGCTGTTGCTAGCCAGCACCCTTCCTTGGAAGCGCTTTCACAGGCGCAGCAATACTGGGGCTTTGCGCTTCTCTAACCACCAAACGTCACGGTCACTTTCTCTCCGTCTTGTAGACACGAGCTGAGAAATTGCAAACGTCGAGCAATTGCTCAGAGCTGAAAACTGCCAGCACTGAAAGCTGTTGCTAGCCAGCCCCCTTCCTTGGAAGCGCTTTTGTACCCCTAAGAACACTGGGGCTCTGGGCTTCTCTAGCCACCTCATCTTCTGCTCATCCTCTCGCGCAGTCTAAAGAGAGCTCAGGTATGAAATTGCAAACGTCGAGCAATTGCTCAGAGATGAAAGTGGCAGCACTGAAAGCTGTTGCTAGAAAGCAGCCTTCCTTGGAAATGCTTTTGTAGCCCTTAGAACACTGGGTCTCTGGGCTTCTCTAGCCACCTCATCTTCTGCTCATCCTCTCGCGCAGTCTAAAGAGAGCTCAGGTGAGAAATTGGAAACGTCGAGCAATTGCTCAGAGATGAAAAGTGCCAGCACTGAAAGCTGTTGCTAGCCAGCACCCTTCCTTGGAAGTGCTTTCACAGGCGCAGCAACACTGGGGCTTTGCGCTTCTCTAGCCACCAGATGTCACGGTCACTATCTCTCCGTCTCGTAGACACGAGCTGAGAAATTGCAAACGTCGAGCAATTGCTCAGAGATGAAAAGTGCCAGCACTGAAAGCTGTTGCTAGCCAGCCCCCTTCCTTGGAAGCGCTTTCACAGGCGCAGCAACACTGGGGCTTTGCGCTTCTCTAACCACCAAACGTCACGGTCACTATCTCTCCGTCTCGTAGACACGAGCTGAGAAATTGCAAACGTCGAGCAATTGCTCAGAGATGAAAAGTGCCAGCACTGAAAGCTCTTGCTAGCCAGCACCCTTCCTTGGAAGCGCTTTTGTAGCCCTAAGAACTCTGGGGCTGTGGGCTTCTCTAGCCATCTCATCTTCTGCTCATCCTCTCGTGCAGTCTAAAGAGAGCTCAGGTGAGAAATTGCAAACGTCGAGCAATTGCTGAGAGATGAAAAGTGCCAGCACTGAAAGCTGTTGCTAGCCAGCCCCCTTCCTTGGAAGCGCTTTCACAGGCGCAGCAACACTGGGGCTTTGCGCTTCTCTAACCACCAAAGGTCACGGTCATTCTCTTTCGGTCTCGTAGACACGAGCTGAGAAATTGCAAACGTCGAGCAATTGCTCAGAGATGAAAAGTGCCAGCACTGAAAGCTCTTGCTAGCCAGCCCCCTTCCTTGGAAGCGCTTTTGTAGCCCTAAGAACAGTGGGGCTCTGGGCTTCTCTAGCCACCTCCTCTTCTGCTCATCCTCTCACGCAGTCTAAAGAGAGCTCAGGTGTGAAATTGCAAACGTCGAGCAATTGCTGAGAGATGAA
This sequence comes from Sarcoramphus papa, assembly GCA_037962945.1. NCBI lineage: Eukaryota > Metazoa > Chordata > Aves > Accipitriformes > Cathartidae > Sarcoramphus > Sarcoramphus papa. Next base: position 26,041,431 of record CM075590.1, on the reverse strand, counting down.
AAGTGCCAGCACTGAAAGCTGTTGCTAGCCAGCACCCTTCCTTGGAAGCGCTTTCACAGGCGCAGCAACACTGGGGCTTTGCGCTTCTCTACCCACCAAACGTCACGGTCATTCTCTTTCCGTCTCGTAGACACGAGCTGAGAAATTGCAAATGTCGAGCAATTGCTCAGAGATGAAAAGAGCCAGCACTGAAAGATGTTGCTAGCCAGCACCCTTCCTTGGAAGCGCTTTTGTAGGCCTAAGAACACTGGGGCTCTGGGCTTCTCTAGCCACCTCATCTTCTGCTCATCCTCTCGCGCACTCTAAAGAGAGCTCAGGTGTGAAATTGCAAACGTCCAGCAATTGCTCAGAGATGAAAAGTGCCAGCACTGAAAGCTGTTGCTAGCCAGCACCCTTCCTTGGAAGCGCTTTCACAGGCGCAGCAACACTGGGGCTTTGCGCTTCTCTACCCACCAAACGTCACGGTCACTATCTCTCCGTCTCGTAGACACGAGCTGAGAAATTGCAAACGTCGAGCAATTGCTCAGAGATGAAAAGTGCCAGCACTGAAAGCTGTTGCTAGCCAGCACCCTTCCTTGGAAGCGCTTTTGTAGCCCTAAGAACAGTGGGGCTCTGGGCTTTTCTAGCCATCTAAACTTCTGCTCATCCTCTCGCGCAGTCTAAAGAGAGCTCAGGTGAGAAATTGCAAACGTCGAGCAATTGCTCAGAGAGGAAAAGTGCCAGCACTGAAAGCTGTTGCTAGCCAGCCCCCTTCCTTGGAAGCGCTTTTGTAGCCCTAAGAACAGTGGGGCTCTGGGTTTCTCTAGCCATCTAAACTTCTGCTCATCCTCTCGCGCAGTCTAAAGAGAGCTCAGGTGAGAAATTGCAAACGTCGAGCAATTGCTGAGAGATGAAAAGTGCCAGCACTGAAAGCTGTTGCTAGCCAGCCCCCTTCCTTGGAAGCGCTTTCACAGGCGCAGCAACACTGGGGCTTTGCGCTTCTCTACCCACCAAACGTCACGGTCACTATCTCTCCGTCTCGTAGACACGAGCTGAGAAATTGCAAACGTCGAGCAATTGCTCAGAGATGAAAAGTGCCAGCACTGAAAGCTGTTGCTAGCCAGCCCCCTTCCTTGGAAGCGCTTTTGTAGCCCTAAGAACACTGGGGCTCTGGGCTTCTCTAGCCACCTATACTTCTGCTCATCCTCTCGCGCAGTCTAAAGAGAGTTCAGGTGAGAAATTGCAAACATCGAGCAATTGCTCAGAGATGAAAAGTGCCAGCACTGAAAGCTGTTGCTAGCCAGCACCCTTCCTTGGAAGCGCTTTCACAGGCGCAGCAATACTGGGGCTTTGCGCTTCTCTACCCACCAAACGTCACGGTCACTTTCTCTCCGTCTCGTAGAAACGAGCTGAGAAATTGCAAACGTCGAGCAATTGCTCAGAGATGAAAAGTGCCAGCACTGAAAGCTGTTGCTAGCCAGCACCCTTCCTTGGAAGCGCTTTTGTAGCCCTAAGAACAGTGGGGCTCTGGGCTTCTCTAGCCACCTAATCTTCTGCTCATACTCTCGCGCAGTCTAAAGAGAGATCAGGTGTGAAATTGCAAACGTCGAGCAATTACTCAGAGATGAAAAGTGCCAGCACTGAAAGCTGTTGCTAGCCAGCACCCTTCCTTGGAAGCGCTTTTGTAGCCCTAAGAACACTGGGTCTCTGGGCTTCTCTAGCCACCTCATCTTCTGCTCATCCTATCGCGCAGTCTAAAGAGAGCTCAGGTGAGAAATTGCAAACATCGAGCAATTGCTCAGAGATGAAAAGTGCCAGCACTGAAAGCTGTTGCTAGCCAGCACCCTTCCTTGGAAGCGCTTTCACAGGCGCAGCAACACTGGGGCTTTGCGCTTCTCTAACCACCAAACGACACGGTCATTCTCTTTCCTTCTCGTAGACACGAGCTGAGAAATTGCAAACGTCGAGTAATTGCTCAGAGATGAAAAGTGCCAGCACTGAAAGCTGTTGCTAGCCAGCCCCCTTCCTTGGAAGCGCTTTTGTAGCCCTAAGAACACTGGGGCTCTGGGCTTCTCTAGCCACCTCATCTTCTGCTCATCCTCTCGCGCACTCTAAAGAGAGCTCAGGTGAGAAATTGCAAACGTCGAGCAATTGCTCAGAGAGGAAAAGTGCCAGCACTGAAAGCTCTTGCTAGCCAGCACCCTTCCTTGGAAGCGCTTTCACAGGCGCAGCAACACTGGGGCTTTGCGCTTCTCTAACCACCAAACGTCACGGTCACTATCTCTCCGTCTCGTAGACACGAGCTGAGAAATTGCAAACGTCGAGCAATTGCTCAGAGATGAAACGTGCCAGCACTGAAAGCTGTTGCTAGCCAGCACCCTTCCTTGGAAGCGCTTTCACAGGCGCAGCAACACTGGGGCTTTGCGCTTCTCTAACCACCAAACGTCACGGTCATTCTCTTTCCGTCTCGTAGACACGAGCTGAGAAATTGCAAATGTCGAGCACTTGCTCAGAGATGAAAAGTGCCAGCACTGAAAGCTGTTGCTAGCCAGCATCCTTCCTTGGAAGCGCTTTTGTAGCCCTAAGAACAGTGGAGCTCTGGGCTTCTCTAGCCATCTAAACTTCTGCTCATCCTCTCGTGCAGTCTAAAGAGAGCTCAGGTGAGAAATTGCAAACTTCCAGCAATTGCTCAGAGGTGAAAAGTGCCAGCACTGAAAGCTCTTGCTAGCCAGCACCCTTCCTTCGAAGCGCTTTCACAGGCGCAGCAACACTGGGGCTTTGCGCTTCTCTAACCACCAAACGACACGGTCACTATCTCTCCGTCTCGTAGACACGAGCTGAGAAATTGCAAACCTCGAGCAATTGCTCAGAGATGAAAAGTGCCAGCACTGAAAGCTGTTGCTAGCCAGCCCCCTTCCTTGGAAGCGCTTTTGTAGGCCTAAGAACACTGGGACTCTGTGCTTTTCTAGCCATCTAAACTTCTGCTCATCCTCTCGCGCAGTCTAAAGAGAGCTCAGGTGAGAAATTGCAAACGTCGAGGAATTGGTCAGAGATGAAAAGTGCCAGCACTGAAAGCTGTTGCTAGCCAGCACCCTTCCTTGGAAGCGCTTTTGTAGGCCTAAGAACACTGGGGCTCTGGGCTTCTCTAGCCACCTCATCTTCTGCTCATCCTCTCGCGCAGTCTAAAGAGAGCTCAGGTGAGAAATTGCAAACGTCGAGCAATTGCTCAGAGATGAAAAGTGCCAGCACTGAAAGCTGTTGCTAGCCAGCACCCTTCCTTGGAAGCGCTTTCACAGGCGCAGCAACACTGGGGCTTTGCGCTTCTCTAACCACCAAACGTCACGGTCACTATCTCTCCGTCTCGTAGACACGAGCTGAGAAATTGCAAACGTCGAGCAATTGCTCAGAGATGAAAAGTGCCAGCACTGAAAGCTGTTGCTAGCCAGCCCCCTTCCTTGGAAGCGCTTTTGTACCCCTAAGAACACTGGGGCTCTGGGCTTCTCTAGCCACCTCATCTTCTGCTCATCCTCTCGCGCAGTCTAAAGAGAGCTCAGGTGTGAAATTGCAAACGTCGAGCAATTGCTCAGAGATGAAAGTGGCAGCACTGAAAGCTGTTGCTAGAAAGCAGCCTTCCTTGGAAATGCTTTTGTAGCCCTTAGAACACTGGGGCTCTGGGCTTCTCTAGCCACCTCATCTTCTGCTCATCCTCTCGCGCACTCTAAAGAGAGCTCAGGTGAGAAATTGCAAACGTCGAGCAATTGCTCAGAGAGGAAAAGTGCCAGCACTGAAAGCTCTTGCTAGCCAGCACCCTTCCTTGGAAGCGCTTTCACAGGCGCAGCAACACTGGGGCTTTGCGCTTCTCTAACCACCAAACGTCACGGTCACTATCTCTCCGTCTCGTAGACACGAGCTGAGAAATTGCAAACGTCGAGCAATTGCTCAGAGATGAAACGTGCCAGCACTGAAAGCTGTTGCTAGCCAGCACCCTTCCTTGGAAGCGCTTTCACAGGCGCAGCAACACTGGGGCTTTGCGCTTCTCTAACCACCAAACGTCACGGTCATTCTCTTTCCGTCTCGTAGACACGAGCTGAGAAATTGCAAATGTCGAGCACTTGCTCAGAGATGAAAAGTGCCAGCACTGAAAGCTGTTGCTAGCCAGCATCCTTCCTTGGAAGCGCTTTTGTAGCCCTAAGAACAGTGGAGCTCTGGGCTTCTCTAGCCATCTAAACTTCTGCTCATCCTCTCGTGCAGTCTAAAGAGAGCTCAGGTGAGAAATTGCAAACTTCCAGCAATTGCTCAGAGGTGAAAAGTGCCAGCACTGAAAGCTCTTGCTAGCCAGCACCCTTCCTTCGAAGCGCTTTCACAGGCGCAGCAACACTGGGGCTTTGCGCTTCTCTAACCACCAAACGACACGGTCACTATCTCTCCGTCTCGTAGACACGAGCTGAGAAATTGCAAACCTCGAGCAATTGCTCAGAGATGAAAAGTGCCAGCACTGAAAGCTGTTGCTAGCCAGCCCCCTTCCTTGGAAGCGCTTTTGTAGGCCTAAGAACACTGGGACTCTGTGCTTTTCTAGCCATCTAAACTTCTGCTCATCCTCTCGCGCAGTCTAAAGAGAGCTCAGGTGAGAAATTGCAAACGTCGAGGAATTGGTCAGAGATGAAAAGTGCCAGCACTGAAAGCTGTTGCTAGCCAGCACCCTTCCTTGGAAGCGCTTTTGTAGGCCTAAGAACACTGGGGCTCTGGGCTTCTCTAGCCACCTCATCTTCTGCTCATCCTCTCGCGCAGTCTAAAGAGAGCTCAGGTGAGAAATTGCAAACGTCGAGCAATTGCTCAGAGATGAAAAGTGCCAGCACTGAAAGCTGTTGCTAGCCAGCACCCTTCCTTGGAAGCGCTTTCACAGGCGCAGCAACACTGGGGCTTTGCGCTTCTCTAACCACCAAACGTCACGGTCACTATCTCTCCGTCTCGTAGACACGAGCTGAGAAATTGCAAACGTCGAGCAATTGCTCAGAGATGAAAAGTGCCAGCACTGAAAGCTGTTGCTAGCCAGCCCCCTTCCTTGGAAGCGCTTTTGTAGCCCTAACAACAGTGGGGCTCTGGGCTTCTCTAGCCATCTAAACTTCTGCTCATCCTCTCGCGCAGTCTAAAGAGAGCTCAGGTGAGAAATTGCAAACGTCGAGCAATTGCTCAGAGATGAAAAGTGCCAGCACTGAAAGCTGTTGCTAGCCAGCACCCTTCCTTGGAAGCGCTTTCACAGGCGCAGCAACACTGGGGCTTTGCGCTTCTCTAACCACCAAACGTCACGGTCACTTTCTCTCCGTCTTGTAGACACGAGCTGAGAAATTGCAAACGTCGAGCAATTGCTCAGAGATGAAAAGTGCCAGCACTGAAAGCTGTTGCTAGCCAGCCCCCTTCCTTGGAAGCGCTTTTGTAGCCCTAAGAACACTGGGGCTCTGGGCTTCTCTAGCCACCTCATCTTCTGCTCATCCTCTCGCGCAGTCTAAAGAGAGCTCAGGTGAGAAATTGCAAACGTCGAGCAATTGCTCAGAGATGAAAGTGGCAGCACTGAAAGCTGTTGCTAGAAAGCAGCCTTCCTTGGAAATGCTTTTGTAGCCCTTAGAACACTGGGTCTCTGGGCTTCTCTAGCCACCTCATCTTCTGCTCATCCTCTCGCGCAGTCTAAAGAGAGCTCAGGTGAGAAATTGGAAACGTCGAGCAATTGCTCAGAGATGAAAAGTGCCAGCACTGAAAGCTGTTGCTAGCCAGCACCCTTCCTTGGAAGTGCTTTCACAGGCGCAGCAACACTGGGGCTTTGCGCTTCTCTAGCCACCAGATGTCACGGTCACTATCTCTCCGTCTCGTAGACACGAGCTGAGAAATTGCAAACGTCGAGCAATTGCTCAGAGATGAAAAGTGCCAGCACTGAAAGCTCTTGCTAGCCAGCACCCTTCCTTGGAAGCGCTTTCACAGGCGCAGCAACACTGGGGCTTTGCGCTTCTCTAACCACCAAACGTCACGGTCACTATCTCTCCGTCTCGTAGACACGAGCTGAGAAATTGCAAACGTCGAGCAATTGCTCAGAGATGAAAAGTGCCAGCACTGAAAGCTCTTGCTAGCCAGCACCCTTCCTTGGAAGCGCTTTTGTAGCCCTAAGAACACTGGGGCTCTGGGCTTCTCTAGCCACCTAATCTTCTGCTCATCCTATCGCGCAGTCTAAAGAGAGCTCAGGTGAGAAATTGCAAACATCGAGCAATTGCTGAGAGATGAAAAGTGCCAGCACTGAAAGCTCTTCCTAGCCAGCACCCTTCCTTGGAAGCGCTTTCACAGGCGCAGCAACACTGGGGCTTTGCGCTTCTCTAACCACCAAACGACACGGTCATTCTCTTTCCGTCTCGTAGACACGAGCTGAGAAATTGCAAACGTCGAGTAATTGCTCAGAGATGAAAAGTGCCAGCACTGAAAGCTGTTGCTAGCCAGCACCCTTCCTTGGAAGCGCTTTTGTAGCCCTAAGAACTCTGGGGCTGTGGGCTTCTCTAGCCACCTCATCTTCTGCTCATCCTCTCGTGCAGTCTAAAGAGAGCTCAGGTGAGAAATTGCAAACGTCGAGCAATTGCTCAGAGATGAAAAGTGCCAGCACTGAAAGCTGTTGCTAGCCAGCACCCTTCCTTGGAAGCGCTTTCACAGGCGCAGCAACACTGGGGCTTTGCGCTTCTCTAACCACCAAAGGTCACGGTCATTCTCTTTCGGTCTCGTAGACACGAGCTGAGAAAGTGCAAACGTTGAGCAATTGCTCAGAGATGAAAAGTGCCAGCACTGAAAGCTGTTGCTAGGCAGCACCCTTCCTTGGAAGCGCTTTTGTAGCCCTAAGAACAGTGGAGCTCTGGGCTTCTCTAGCCATCTCATCTTCTGCTCATCCTCTCGCGCAGTCTAAAGAGAGCTCAGGTGAGAAATTGCAAACGTCGAGCAATTGCTCAGAGATGAAAAGTGCCAGCACTGAAAGCTCTTCCTAGCCAGCCCCCTTCCTTGGAAGCGCTTTCACAGGCGCAGCAACACTGGGGCTTTGCGCTTCTCTAACCACCAAAGGTCACGGTCATTCTCTTTCCGTCTCGTAGACACGAGCTGAGAAAGTGCAAACGTCGAGCAATTGCTCAGAGATGAAAAGTGCCAGCACTGAAAGCTGTTGCTAGCCAGCCCCCTTCCTTGGAAGCGCTTTTGTAGCCCTAAGAACACTGGGGCTCTGGGCTTCTCTAGCCATCTAAACTTCTGCTCATCCTCTCACGCAGTCTAAAGAGAGCTCAGGTGAGAAATTGCAAACGTCGAGCAATTGCTGAGAGATGAAAAGTGCCAGCACTGAAAGCTGTTCCTAGCCAGCACCCTTCCTTGGAAGCGCTTTTGTAGCCCTAAGAACAGTGGGGCTCTGGGCTTCTCTAGCCATCTAAACTTCTGCTCATCCTCTCGCGCAGTCTAACGAGAGCTCAGGGGAGAAATTGCAAACGTCGAGCAATTGCTCAGAGATGAAAAGTGCCAGCACTGAAAGCTCTTGCTAGCCAGCACCCTTCCTTGGAAGCGCTTTCACAGGCGCAGCAACACTGGGGCTTTGCGCTTCTCTAACCACCAAACGTCACGGTCACTATCTCTCCGTCTCGTAGACACGAGCTGAGAAATTGCAAACGTCGAGCAATTGCTCAGAGATGAAAAGTGCCAGCACTGAAAGCTGTTGCTAGCCAGCCCCCTTCCTTGGAAGCGCTTTTGTAGCCCTAAGAACAGTGGGGCTCTGTGCTTCTCTAGCCACCTCATCTTCTGCTCATCCTCTCGCGCAGTCTAAAGAGAGCTCAGGTGAGAAATTGCAAACGTCGAGCAATTGCTCAGAGATGAAAAGTGCCAGCACTGAAAGCTCTTGCTAGCCAGCCCCCTTCCTTGGAAGCGCTTTCACAGGCACAGCAATACTGGGGCTTTGCGCTTCTCTACCCACCAAACGTCACGGTCACTATCTCTCCGTCTCGTAGACACGAGCTGAGAAATTGCAAACGTCGAGCAATTGCTCAGAGATGAAAAGTGCCAGCACTGAAAGCTGTTGCTAGCCAGCCCCCTTCCTTGGAAGCGCTTTTGTAGGCCTAAGAACACTGGGGCTCTGGGCTTCTCTAGCCACCTCATCTTCTGCTCATCCTCTCGCGCAGTCTAAAGAGAGCTCAGGTGTGAAATTGCAAACGTCGAGGAATTGCTCAGAGATGAAAGTGGCAGCACTGAAAGCTGTTGCTAGCCAGCACCCTTCCTTGGAAGTGCTTTCACAGGCGCAGCAACACTGGGGCTTTGCGCTTCTCTAACCACCAGACGTCACGGTCACTATCTCTCCGTCTCGTAGACACGAGCTGAGAAATTGCAAACGTCGAGCAATTGCTCAGAGATGAAAAGTGCCAGCACTGAAAGCTGTTGCTAGCCAGCACCCTTCCTTGGAAGCGCTTTCACAGGCGCAGCAACACTGGGGCTTTGCGCTTCTCTAACCACCAAACGTCACGGTCACTATCTGTCCGTCTCGTAGACACGAGCTGAGAAATTGCAAACGTCGAGCAATTGCTCAGAGATGAAAAGTGCCAGCACTGAAAGCTCTTGCTAGCCAGCACCCTTCCTTGGAAGCGCTTTTGTAGCCCTAAGAACAGTGGGGCTCTGGGCTTCTCTAGCCACCTAATCTTCTGCTCATCCTATCGCGCAGTCTAAAGAGAGCTCAGGTGAGAAATTGCAAACATCGAGCAATTGCTGAGAGATGAAAAGTGCCAGCACTGAAAGCTCTTGCTAGCCAGCACCCTTCCTTGGAAGCGCTTTCACAGGCGCAGCAACACTGGGGCTTTGTGCTTCTCTAACCACCAAACGACACGGTCATTCTCTTTCCGTCTCGTAGACACGAGCTGAGAAATTGCAAACGTCGAGTAATTGCTCAGAGATGAAAAGTGCCAGCACTGAAAGCTGTTGCTCGCCAGCACTCTTCCTTGGAAGCGCTTTTGTAGCCCTAAGAACAGTGGGGCTCTGTGCTTCTCTAGCCACCTCATCTTCTGCTCATCCTCTCGCGCAGTCTAAAGAGAGCTCAGGTGTGAAATTGCAAACGTCGAGCAATTGCTCAGAGATGAAAAGTGCCAGCACTGAAAGCTGTTGCTAGCCAGCACCCTTCCTTGGAAGCGCTTTCACAGGCGCAGCAACACTGGGGCTTTGCGCTTCTCTAGCCACCAAACGTCACGGTCATTCTCTTTCCGTCTCGTAGACACGAGCTGAGAAAGTGAAACGTTGAGCAATTGCTCAGAGATGAAAAGTGTCAGCACTGAAAGCTGTTGCTAGCCAGTCCCCTTCCTTGGAAGCGCTTTTGTAGCCCTAAGAACAGTGGAGCTCTGGGCTTCTCTAGCCATCTCATCTTCTGCTCATCCTCTCGCGCAGTCTAAAGAGAGCTCAGGTGAGAAATTGCAAACGTCGAGCAATTGCTCAGAGATGAAAAGTGCCAGCACTGAAAGCTCTTCCTAGCCAGCCCCCTTCCTTGGAAGCGCTTTCACAGGCGCAGCAACACTGGGGCTTTGCGCTTCTCTACCCACCAAACGTCATGGTCATTCTCTTTCGGTCTCGTAGACACGAGCTGAGAAATTGCAAACGTCGAGCAATTGCTCAGAGATGAAAAGTGCCAGCACTGAAAGCTGTTGGTAGCCAGCCCCCTTCCTAGGAAGCGCTTTTGTAGCCCTAAGAACACTGGGGCTCTGGGCTTCTCTAGCCACCTCATCTTCTGCTCATCCTCTCGCGCACTCTAAAGAGAGCTCAGGTGAGAAATTGCAAACGTCGAGCAATTGCTCAGAGATGAAAAGTGCCAGCACTGAAAGCTCTTGCTAGCCAGCACCCTTCCTTGGAAGCGCTTTCACAGGCGCAGCAACACTGGGGCTTTGCGCTTCTCTAACCACCAAACGTCACGGTCATTCTCTTTCCGTCTCGTAGACACGAGCTGAGAAAGTGCAAACGTTGAGCAATTGCTCAGAGATGAAAAGTGCCAGCACTGAAAGATGTTGCTAGCCAGCCCCCTTCCTTGGAAGTGCTTTTGTAGCCCTAAGAACACTGGGGCTCTGGGCTTCTCTAGCCACCTCATCTTCTGCTCATCCTCTCGTGCAGTCTAAAGAGAGCTCAGGTGAGAAATGGCAAACGTCCAGCAATTGCTCAGAGATGAAAAGTGCCAGCACTGAAAGCTGTTGCTAGCCAGCACCCTTCCTTGGAAGCGCTTTCACAGGTGCAGCAACACTGGGGCTTTGCGCTTCTCTAACCACCAAACGTCACGGTCACTATCTCTCCGTCTCGCAGACACGAGCTGAGAAATTGGAAACGTCGAGCAATTGCTCAGAGATGAAAAGTGCCAGCACTGAAAGATGTTGCTAGCCAGCACCCTTCCTTGGAAGCGCTTTCACAGGCGCAGCAACACTGGGGCTTTGCGCTTCTCTACCCACCAAACATCACGGTCATTCTCTTTCCGTCTCGTAGACACGAGCTGAGAAATTGCAAACGTCGAGCAATTGCTCAGAGAGGAAAAGTGCCAGCACTGAAAGCTCTTGCTAGCCAGCCCCCTTCCTTGGAAGCGCTTTCACAGGCACAGCAACACTGGGGCTTTGCGCTTCTCTAACCACCAAACGTCACGGTCATTCTCTTTCGGTCTCGTAGACACGAGCTGAGAAATTGCAAAAGTCGAGCAATTGCTCAGAGATGAAAAGTGCCAGCACTGAAAGAGTTTGCTAGCCAGCCCCCTTCCTTGGAAGCGCTTTTGTAGCCCTAAGAACACTGGGGCTCTGGGCTTCTCTAGCCACCTCATCTTCTGCTCATCCTCTCGCGCACTCTAAAGAGAGCTCAGGTGAGAAATTGCAAACGTCGAGCAATTGCTCAGAGAGGAAAAGAGCCAGCACTGAAAGCTCTTGCTAGCCAGCCCCCTTCCTTGGAAGCGCTTTTGTAGCCTTAAGAACACTGGGTCTCTGTGCTTCTGTAGCCAGCTCATCTTCTGCTCACCCTCTCGCGCAGTCTAAAGAGAGCTCAGGTGAGAAATGGCAAACGTCGAGCAATTGCTGAGAGATGAAAAGTGCCAGCACTGAAAGCTGTTGCTAGCCAGCACCCTTCCTTGGAAGCGCTTTCACAGGCGCAGCAACACTGGGGCTTTGCGCTTCTCTACCCACCAAACGTCACGGTCATTCTCTTTCCGTCTCGTAGACACGAGCTGAGAAATTGCAAATGTCGAGCAATTGCTCAGAGATGAAAAGAGCCAGCACTGAAAGCTCTTCCTAGCCAGCCCCCTTCCTTGGAAGCGCTTTCACAGGCGCAGCAACACTGGGGCTTTGCGCTTCTCTAACCACCAAAGGTCACGGTCATTCTCTTTCCGTCTCGTAGACACGAGCTGAGAAAGTGCAAACGTCGAGCAATTGCTCAGAGATGAAAAGTGCCAGCACTGAAAGCTCTTGCTAGCCAGCCCCCTTCCTTGGAAGCGCTTTTGTAGCCCTAAGAACACTGGGGCTCTGGGCTTCTCTAGCCATCTAAACTTCTGCTCATCCTCTCACGCAGTCTAAAGAGAGCTCAGGTGAGAAATTGCAAACGTCGAGCAATTGCTGAGAGATGAAAAGTGCCAGCACTGAAAGCTGTTGCTAGCCAGCACCCTTCCTTGGAAGCGCTTTTGTAGCCCTAAGAACACTGGGGCTCTGGGCTTCTCTAGCCATCTAAACTTCTGCTCATCCTCTCGCGCAGTCTAACGAGAGCTCAGGGGAGAAATTGCAAACGTCGAGCAATTGCTCAGAGATGAAAAGTGCCAGCACTGAAAGCTCTTGCTAGCCAGCACCCTTCCTTGGAAGCGCTTTCACAGGCGCAGCAACACTGGGGCTTTGCGCTTCTCTAACCACCAAACGTCACGGTCACTATCTCTCCGTCTCGTAGACACGAGCTGAGAAATTGCAAACGTCGAGCAATTGCTCAGAGATGAAAAGTGCCAGCACTGAAAGCTGTTGCTAGCCAGCCCCCTTCCTTGGAAGCGCTTTTGTAGCCCTAAGAACAGTGGGGCTCTGTGCTTCTCTAGCCACCTCATCTTCTGCTCATCCTCTCGCGCAGTCTAAAGAGAGCTCAGGTGAGAAATTGCAAACGTCGAGCAATTGCTCAGAGATGAAAAGTGCCAGCACTGAAAGCTCTTGCTAGCCAGCACCCTTCCTTGGAAGCGCTTTCACAGGCACAGCAATACTGGGGCTTTGCGCTTCTCTACCCACCAAACGTCACGGTCACTTTCTCTCCGTCTCGTAGAAACGAGCTGAGAAATTGCAAACGTCGAGCAATTGCTCAGAGATGAAAAGTGCCAGCACTGAAAGCTGTTGCTAGCCAGCACCCTTCCTTGGAAGCGCTTTCACAGGCGCAGCAACACTGGGGCTTTGCGCTTCTCTAACCACCAAACGTCACGGTCACTATCTGTCCGTCTCGTAGACACGAGCTGAGAAATTGCAAACGTCGAGCAATTGCTCAGAGATGAAAAGTGCCAGCACTGAAAGCTCTTGCTAGCCAGCACCCTTCCTTGGAAGCGCTTTTGTAGCCCTAAGAACAGTGGGGCTCTGGGCTTCTCTAGCCACCTAATCTTCTGCTCATCCTATCGCGCAGTCTAAAGAGAGCTCAGGTGAGAAATTGCAAACATCGAGCAATTGCTGAGAGATGAAAAGTGCCAGCACTGAAAGCTCTTGCTAGCCAGCACCCTTCCTTGGAAGCGCTTTCACAGGCGCAGCAACACTGGGGCTTTGTGCTTCTCTAACCACCAAACGACACGGTCATTCTCTTTCCGTCTCGTAGACACGAGCTGAGAAATTGCAAACGTCGAGTAATTGCTCAGAGATGAAAAGTGCCAGCACTGAAAGCTGTTGCTCGCCAGCACTCTTCCTTGGAAGCGCTTTTGTAGCCCTAAGAACAGTGGGGCTCTGTGCTTCTCTAGCCACCTCATCTTCTGCTCATCCTCTCGCGCAGTCTAAAGAGAGCTCAGGTGAGAAATGGCAAACGTCGAGCAATTGCTCAGAGATGAAAAGTGCCAGCACTGAAAGCTGTTGCTAGCCAGTCCCCTTCCTTGGAAGCGCTTTTGTAGCCCTAAGAACAGTGGAGCTCTGGGCTTCTCTAGCCATCTCATCTTCTGCTCATCCTCTCGCGCAGTCTAAAGAGAGCTCAGGTGAGAAATTGCAAACGTCGAGCAATTGCTCAGAGATGAAAAGTGCCAGCACTGAAAGCTGTTGCTAGCCAGCACCCTTCCTTGGAAGCGCTTTCACAGGCGCAGCAACACTGGGGCTTTGCGCTTCTCTACCCACCAAACGTCATGGTCATTCTCTTTCGGTCTCGTAGACACGAGCTGAGAAATTGCAAACGTCGAGCAATTGCTCAGAGATGAAAAGTGCCAGCACTGAAAGCTGTTGGTAGCCAGCCCCCTTCCTTGGAAGCGCTTTTGTAGCCCTAAGAACACTGGGGCTCTGGGCTTCTCTAGCCACCTCATCTTCTGCTCATCCTCTCGCGCACTCTAAAGAGAGCTCAGGTGAGAAATTGCAAACGTCGAGCAATTGCTCAGAGATGAAAAGTGCCAGCACTGAAAGCTCTTGCTAGCCAGCACCCTTCCTTGGAAGCGCTTTCACAGGCGCAGCAACACTGGGGCTTTGCGCTTCTCTAACCACCAAACGTCACGGTCATTCTCTTTCCGTCTCGTAGACACGAGCTGAGAAAGTGCAAACGTTGAGCAATTGCTCAGAGATGAAAAGTGCCAGCACTGAAAGCTGTTGCTAGCCAGCCCCCTTCCTTGGAAGTGCTTTTGTAGCCCTAAGAACACTGGGGCTCTGGGCTTCTCTAGCCACCTCATCTTCTGCTCATCCTCTCGTGCAGTCTAAAGAGAGCTCAGGTGAGAAATGGCAAACGTCCAGCAATTGCTCAGAGATGAAAAGTGCCAGCACTGAAAGCTGTTGCTAGCCAGCACCCTTCCTTGGAAGCGCTTTCACAGGTGCAGCAACACTGGGGCTTTGCGCTTCTCTAACCACCAAACGTCACGGTCACTTTCTCTCCGTCTCGTAGACACGAGCTGAGAAATTGCAAACGTCGAGCAATTGCTCAGAGATGAAAAGTGCCAGCACTGAAAGCTGTTGCTAGCCAGCCCCCTTCCTTGGAAGCGCTTTTGTAGGCCTAAGAACACTGGGGCTCTGGGCTTCTCTAGCCACCTCATCTTCTGCTCATCCTCTCGCGCAGTCTAAAGAGAGCTCAGGTGTGAAATTGCAAACGTCGAGGAATTGCTCAGAGATGAAAGTGGCAGCACTGAAAGCTGTTGCTAGCCAGCACCCTTCCTTGGAAGTGCTTTCACAGGCGCAGCAACACTGGGGCTTTGCGCTTCTCTAACCACCAGATGTCACGGTCACTATCTCTCCGTCTCGTAGACACGAGCTGAGAAATTGCAAACGTCGAGCAATTGCTCAGAGATGAAAAGTGCCAGCACTGAAAGCTGTTGCTAGCCAGCACCCTTCCTTGGAAGCGCTTTCACAGGCGCAGCAACACTGGGGCTTTGCGCTTCTCTAACCACCAAACGTCACGGTCACTATCTGTCCGTCTCGTAGACACGAGCTGAGAAATTGCAAACGTCGAGCAATTGCTCAGAGATGAAAAGTGCCAGCACTGAAAGCTCTTGCTAGCCAGCACCCTTCCTTGGAAGCGCTTTTGTAGCCCTAAGAACAGTGGGGCTCTGGGCTTCTCTAGCTACCTAATCTTCTGCTCATCCTATCGCGCAGTCTAAAGAGAGCTCAGGTGAGAAATTGCAAACATCGAGCAATTGCTGAGAGATGAAAAGTGCCAGCACTGAAAGCTCTTGCTAGCCAGCACCCTTCCTTGGAAGCGCTTTCACAGGCGCAGCAACACTGGGGCTTTGTGCTTCTCTAACCACCAAACGACACGGTCATTCTCTTTCCGTCTCGTAGACACGAGCTGAGAAATTGCAAACGTCGAGTAATTGCTCAGAGATGAAAAGTGCCAGCACTGAAAGCTGTTGCTCGCCAGCACTCTTCCTTGGAAGCGCTTTTGTAGCCCTAAGAACAGTGGGGCTCTGTGCTTCTCTAGCCACCTCATCTTCTGCTCATCCTCTCGCGCAGTCTAAAGAGAGCTCAGGTGTGAAATTGCAAACGTCGAGCAATTGCTCAGAGATGAAAAGTGCCAGCACTGAAAGCTGTTGCTAGCCAGCACCCTTCCTTGGAAGCGCTTTCACAGGCGCAGCAACACTGGGGCTTTGCGCTTCTCTAGCCACCAAACGTCACGGTCATTCTCTTTCCGTCTCGTAGACACGAGCTGAGAAAGTGAAACGTTGAGCAATTGCTCAGAGATGAAAAGTGTCAGCACTGAAAGCTGTTGCTAGCCAGTCCCCTTCCTTGGAAGCGCTTTTGTAGCCCTAAGAACAGTGGAGCTCTGTGCTTCTCTAGCCATCTCATCTTCTGCTCATCCTCTCGCGCAGTCTAAAGAGAGCTCAGGTGAGAAATTGCAAACGTCGAGCAATTGCTCAGAGATGAAAAGTGCCAGCACTGAAAGCTGTTGCTAGCCAGCACCCTTCCTTGGAAGCGCTTTCACAGGCGCAGCAACACTGGGGCTTTGCGCTTCTCTACCCACCAAACGTCATGGTCATTCTCTTTCGGTCTCGTAGACACGAGCTGAGAAATTGCAAACGTCGAGCAATTGCTCAGAGATGAAAAGTGCCAGCACTGAAAGCTGTTGGTAGCCAGCCCCCTTCCTAGGAAGCGCTTTTGTAGCCCTAAGAACACTGGGGCTCTGGGCTTCTCTAGCCACCTCATCTTCTGCTCATCCTCTCGCGCACTCTAAAGAGAGCTCAGGTGAGAAATTGCAAACGTCGAGCAATTGCTCAGAGATGAAAAGTGCCAGCACTGAAAGCTCTTGCTAGCCAGCACCCTTCCTTGGAAGCGCTTTCACAGGCGCAGCAACACTGGGGCTTTGCGCTTCTCTAACCACCAAACGTCACGGTCATTCTCTTTCCGTCTCGTAGACACGAGCTGAGAAAGTGCAAACGTTGAGCAATTGCTCAGAGATGAAAAGTGCCAGCACTGAAAGATGTTGCTAGCCAGCCCCCTTCCTTGGAAGTGCTTTTGTAGCCCTAAGAACACTGGGGCTCTGGGCTTCTCTAGCCACCTCATCTTCTGCTCATCCTCTCGTGCAGTCTAAAGAGAGCTCAGGTGAGAAATGGCAAACGTCCAGCAATTGCTCAGAGATGAAAAGTGCCAGCACTGAAAGCTGTTGCTAGCCAGCACCCTTCCTTGGAAGCGCTTTCACAGGTGCAGCAACACTGGGGCTTTGCGCTTCTCTAACCACCAAACGTCACGGTCACTATCTCTCCGTCTCGCAGACACGAGCTGAGAAATTGGAAACGTCGAGCAATTGCTCAGAGATGAAAAGTGCCAGCACTGAAAGATGTTGCTAGCCAGCACCCTTCCTTGGAAGCGCTTTCACAGGCGCAGCAACACTGGGGCTTTGCGCTTCTCTACCCACCAAACATCACGGTCATTCTCTTTCCGTCTCGTAGACACGAGCTGAGAAATTGCAAATGTCGAGCAATTGCTCAGAGATGAAAAGAGCCAGCACTGAAAGCTGTTGCTAGCCAGCCCCCTTCCTTGGAAGCGCTTTCACAGGCACAGCAACACTGGGGCTTTGCGCTTCTCTAACCACCAAACGTCACGGTCATTCTCTTTCGGTCTCGTAGACACGAGCTGAGAAATTGCAAACGTCGAGCAATTGCTCAGAGATGAAAAGTGCCAGCACTGAAAGAGTTTGCTAGCCAGCCCCCTTCCTTGGAAGCGCTTTTGTAGCCCTAAGAACACTGGGGCTCTGGGCTTCTCTAGCCACCTCATCTTCTGCTCATCCTCTCGCGCAGTCTAAAGAGAGCTCAGGTGAGAAATTGCAAACGTCGAGCAATTGCTCAGAGAGGAAAAGAGCCAGCACTGAAAGCTCTTGCTAGCCAGCCCCCTTCCTTGGAAGCACTTTCACAGGCGCAGCAACACTGGGGCTTTGCGCTTCTCTACCCACCAAACGTCACGGTCATTCTCTTTCCGTCTCGTAGACACGAGCTGAGAAAGTGCAAACGTCGAGCAATTGCTCAGAGATGAAAAGTGCCAGCACTGAAAGCTGTTGCTAGCCAGCCCCCTTCCTTGGAAGCGCTTTTGTAGCCTTAAGAACACTGGGTCTCTGTGCTTCTGTAGCCAGCTCATCTTCTGCTCACCCTCTCGCGCAGTCTAAAGAGAGCTCAGGTGAGAAATGGCAAACGTCGAGCAATTGCTGAGAGATGAAAAGTGCCAGCACTGAAAGCTGTTGCTAGCCAGCACCCTTCCTTGGAAGCGCTTTCACAGGCGCAGCAACACTGGGGCTTTGCGCTTCTCTACCCACCAAACGTCACGGTCATTCTCTTTCCGTCTCGTAGACACGAGCTGAGAAATTGCAAATGTCGAGCAATTGCTCAGAGATGAAAAGAGCCAGCACTGAAAGCTCTTCCTAGCCAGCCCCCTTCCTTGGAAGCGCTTTCACAGGCGCAGCAACACTGGGGCTTTGCGCTTCTCTAACCACCAAAGGTCACGGTCATTCTCTTTCCGTCTCGTAGACACGAGCTGAGAAATTGCAAACGTCGAGCAATTGCTCAGAGATGAAAAGTGCCAGCACTGAAAGCTCTTGCTAGCCAGCCCCCTTCCTTGGAAGCGCTTTTGTAGCCCTAAGAACACTGGGGCTCTGGGCTTCTCTAGCCATCTAAACTTCTGCTCATCCTCTCACGCAGTCTAAAGAGAGCTCAGGTGAGAAATTGCAAACGTCGAGCAATTGCTGAGAGATGAAAAGTGCCAGCACTGAAAGCTGTTGCTAGCCAGCACCCTTCCTTGGAAGCGCTTTTGTAGCCCTAAGAACACTGGGGCTCTGGGCTTCTCTAGCCATCTAAACTTCTGCTCATCCTCTCGCGCAGTCTAACGAGAGCTCAGGGGAGAAATTGCAAACGTCGAGCAATTGCTCAGAGATGAAAAGTGCCAGCACTGAAAGCTCTTGCTAGCCAGCACCCTTCCTTGGAAGCGCTTTCACAGGCGCAGCAACACTGGGGCTTTGCGCTTCTCTAACCACCAAACGTCACGGTCACTATCTCTCCGTCTCGTAGACACGAGCTGAGAAATTGCAAACGTCGAGCAATTGCTCAGAGATGAAAAGTGCCAGCACTGAAAGCTGTTGCTAGCCAGCCCCCTTCCTTGGAAGTGCTTTTGTAGCCCTAAGAACAGTGGGGCTCTGTGCTTCTCTAGCCACCTCATCTTCTGCTCATCCTCTCGCGCACTCTAAAGAGAGCTCAGGTGAGAAATTGCAAACGTCGAGCAATTGCTCAGAGATGAAAAGTGCCAGCACTGAAAGCTCTTGCTAGCCAGCACCCTTCCTTGGAAGCGCTTTCACAGGCACAGCAATACTGGGGCTTTGCGCTTCTCTACCCACCAAACGTCACGGTCACTTTCTCTCAGTCTCGTAGAAACGAGCTGAGAAATTGCAAACGTCGAGCAATTGCTCAGAGATGAAAAGTGCCAGCACTGAAAGCTGTTGCTAGCCAGCACCCTTCCTTGGAAGCGCTTTTGTAGCCCTAAGAACACTGGGGCTCTGGGCTTCTCTAGCCAGCTCATCTTCTGCTCACCCTCTCGCGCAGTCTAAAGAGAGCTCAGGTGAGAAATGGCAAACGTCGAGCAATTGCTGAGAGATGAAAAGTGCCAGCACTGAAAGCTCTTGCTAGCCAGCACCCTTCCTTGGAAGCGCTTTCACAGGCGCAGCAACACTGGGGCTTTGCGCTTCTCTACCCACCAAACGTCACGGTCATTCTCTTTCCGTCTCGTAGACACGAGCTGAGAAATTGCAAATGTCGAGCAATTGCTCAGAGATGAAAAGAGCCAGCACTGAAAGATGTTGCTAGCCAGCACCCTTCCTTGGAAGCGCTTTCACAGGCGCAGCAACACTGGGGCTTTGCGCTTCTCTAACCACCAAACGTCACGGTCATTCTCTTTCGGTCACGTAGACACGAGCTGAGAAATTGCAAACGTCGAGCAATTGCTCAGAGATGAAAAGTGCCAGCACTGAAAGATGTTGCTAGCCAGCCCCCTTCCTTGGAAGCGCTTTTGTAGCCCTAAGAACACTGGGGCTCTGGGCTTCTCTAGCCACCTCATCTTCTGCTCATCCTCTCGCGCACTCTAAAGAGAGCTCAGGTGAGAAATTGCAAACGTCGAGCAATTGCTCAGAGATGAAAAGTGCCAGCACTGAAAGCTCTTGCTAGCCAGCACCCTTCCTTGGAAGCGCTTTCACAGGCGCAGCAATACTGGGGCTTTGCGCTTCTCTACCCACCAAACGTCACGGTCACTTTCTCTCCGTCTCGTAGAAACGAGCTGAGAAATTGCAAACGTCGAGCAATTGCTCAGAGATGAAAAGTGCCAGCACTGAAAGATGTTGCTAGCCAGCACCCTTCCTTGGAAGCGCTTTCACAGGCGCAGCAACACTGGGGCTTTGCGCTTCTCTAGCCACCAAACGTCACGGTCATTCTCTTTCGGTCACGTAGACACGAGCTGAGAAATTGCAAACGTCGAGCAATTGCTCAGAGATGAAAAGTGCCAGCACTGAAAGATGTTGCTAGCCAGCCCCCTTCCTTGGAAGCGCTTTTGTAGCCCTAAGAACACTGGGGCTCTGGGCTTCTCTAGCCACCTCATCTTCTGCTCATCCTCTCGCGCACTCTAAAGAGAGCTCAGGTGAGAAATTGCAAACGTCGAGCAATTGCTCAGAGATGAAAAGTGCCAGCACTGAAAGCTCTTGCTAGCCAGCACCCTTCCTTGGAAGCGCTTTCACAGGCGCAGCAATACTGGGGCTTTGCGCTTCTCTACCCACCAAACGTCACGGTCACTATCTGTCCGTCTCGTAGACACGAGCTGAGAAATTGCAAACGTCGAGCAATTGCTCAGAGATGAAAAGTGCCAGCACTGAAAGCTCTTGCTAGCCAGCACCCTTCCTTGGAAGCGCTTTTGTAGCCCTAAGAACAGTGGGGCTCTGGGCTTCTCTAGCCACCTAATCTTCTGCTCATCCTATCGCGCAGTCTAAAGAGAGCTCAGGTGAGAAATTGCAAACATCGAGCAATTGCTGAGAGATGAAAAGTGCCAGCACTGAAAGCTCTTGCTAGCCAGCACCCTTCCTTGGAAGCGCTTTCACAGGCGCAGCAACACTGGGGCTTTGTGCTTCTCTAACCACCAAACGTCACGGTCATTCTCTTTCCGTCTCGTAGACACGAGCTGAGAAATTGCAAACGTCGAGTAATTGCTCAGAGATGAAAAGTGCCAGCACTGAAAGCTGTTGCTCGCCAGCACTCTTCCTTGGAAGCGCTTTTGTAGCCCTAAGAACAGTGGGGCTCTGTGCTTCTCTAGCCACCTCATCTTCTGCTCATCCTCTCGCGCAGTCTAAAGAGAGCTCAGGTGTGAAATTGCAAACGTCGAGCAATTGCTCAGAGATGAAAAGTGCCAGCACTGAAAGCTGTTGCTAGCCAGCACCCTTCCTTGGAAGCGCTTTCACAGGTGCAGCAACACTGGGGCTTTGCGCTTCTCTAGCCACCAAACGTCACGGTCATTCTCTTTCCGTCTCGTAGACACGAGCTGAGAAAGTGAAACGTTGAGCAATTGCTCAGAGATGAAAAGTGTCAGCACTGAAAGCTGTTGCTAGCCAGTCCCCTTCCTTGGAAGCGCTTTTGTAGCCCTAAGAACAGTGGAGCTCTGGGCTTCTCTAGCCATCTCATCTTCTGCTCATCCTCTCGCGCAGTCTAAAGAGAGCTCAGGTGAGAAATTGCAAACGTCGAGCAATTGCTCAGAGATGAAAAGTGCCAGCACTGAAAGCTGTTGCTAGCCAGCACCCTTCCTTGGAAGCGCTTTCACAGGCGCAGCAACACTGGGGCTTTGCGCTTCTCTACCCACCAAACGTCATGGTCATTCTCTTTCGGTCTCGTAGACACGAGCTGAGAAATTGCAAACGTCGAGCAATTGCTCAGAGATGAAAAGTGCCAGCACTGAAAGCTGTTGGTAGCCAGCCCCCTTCCTAGGAAGCGCTTTTGTAGCCCTAAGAACAGTGGGGCTCTGGGCTTCTCTAGCCACCTCATCTTCTGCTCATCCTCTCGCGCACTCTAAAGAGAGCTCAGGTGAGAAATTGCAAACGTCGAGCAATTGCTCAGAGATGAAAAGTGCCAGCACTGAAAGCTCTTGCTAGCCAGCACCCTTCCTTGGAAGCGCTTTCACAGGCGCAGCAACACTGGGGCTTTGCGCTTCTCTAACCACCAAACGTCACGGTCATTCTCTTTCCGTCTCGTAGACACGAGCTGAGAAAGTGCAAACGTTGAGCAATTGCTCAGAGATGAAAAGTGCCAGCACTGAAAGATGTTGCTAGCCAGCCCCCTTCCTTGGAAGTGCTTTTGTAGCCCTAAGAACACTGGGGCTCTGGGCTTCTCTAGCCACCTCATCTTCTGCTCATCCTCTCGTGCAGTCTAAAGAGAGCTCAGGTGAGAAATGGCAAACGTCCAGCAATTGCTCAGAGATGAAAAGTGCCAGCACTGAAAGCTGTTGCTAGCCAGCACCCTTCCTTGGAAGCGCTTTCACAGGTGCAGCAACACTGGGGCTTTGCGCTTCTCTAACCACCAAACGTCACGGTCATTCTCTTTCGGTCTCGTAGACACGAGCTGAGAAATTGCAAACGTCGAGCAATTGCTCAGAGATGAAAAGTGCCAGCACTGAAAGAGTTTGCTAGCCAGCCCCCTTCCTTGGAAGCGCTTTTGTAGCCCTAAGAACACTGGGGCTCTGGGCTTCTCTAGCCACCTCATCTTCTGCTCATCCTCTCGCGCACTCTAAAGAGAGCTCAGGTGTGAATTGCAAACGTCGAGGAATTGCTCAGAGAGGAAAAGAGCCAGCACTGAAAGCTCTTGCTAGCCAGCCCCCTTCCTTGGAAGCACTTTCACAGGCGCAGCAACACTGGGGCTTTGCGCTTCTCTACCCACCAAACGTCACGGTCATTCTCTTTCCGTCTCGTAGACACGAGCTGAGAAAGTGCAAACGTCGAGCAATTGCTCAGAGATGAAAAGTGCCAGCACTGAAAGCTGTTGCTAGCCAGCCCCCTTCCTTGGAAGCGCTTTTGTAGCCTTAAGAACACTGGGTCTCTGTGCTTCTCTAGCCAGCTCATCTTCTGCTCACCCTCTCGCGCAGTCTAAAGAGAGCTCAGGTGAGAAATGGCAAACGTCGAGCAATTGCTGAGAGATGAAAAGTGCCAGCACTGAAAGCTGTTGCTAGCCAGCACCCTTCCTTGGAAGCGCTTTCACAGGCGCAGCAACACTGGGGCTTTGCGCTTCTCTACCCACCAAACGTCACGGTCATTCTCTTTCCGTCTCGTAGACACGAGCTGAGAAATTGCAAATGTCGAGCAATTGCTCAGAGATGAAAAGAGCCAGCACTGAAAGCTCTTCCTAGCCAGCCCCCTTCCTTGGAAGCGCTTTCACAGGCGCAGCAACACTGGGGCTTTGCGCTTCTCTAACCACCAAAGGTCACGGTCATTCTCTTTCCGTCTCGTAGACACGAGCTGAGAAAGTGCAAACGTCGAGCAATTGCTCAGAGATGAAAAGTGCCAGCACTGAAAGCTCTTGCTAGCCAGCCCCCTTCCTTGGAAGCGCTTTTGTAGCCCTAAGAACACTGGGGCTCTGGGCTTCTCTAGCCATCTAAACTTCTGCTCATCCTCTCACGCAGTCTAAAGAGAGCTCAGGTGAGAAATTGCAAACGTCGAGCAATTGCTGAGAGATGAAAAGTGCCAGCACTGAAAGCTGTTGCTAGCCAGCACCCTTCCTTGGAAGCGCTTTTGTAGCCCTAAGAACACTGGGGCTCTGGGCTTCTCTAGCCATCTAAACTTCTGCTCATCCTCTCGCGCAGTCTAACGAGAGCTCAGGGGAGAAATTGCAAACGTCGAGCAATTGCTCAGAGATGAAAAGTGCCAGCACTGAAAGCTCTTGCTAGCCAGCACCCTTCCTTGGAAGCGCTTTCACAGGCGCAGCAACACTGGGGCTTTGCGCTTCTCTAACCACCAAACGTCACGGTCACTATCTCTCCGTCTCGTAGACACGAGCTGAGAAATTGCAAACGTCGAGCAATTGCTCAGAGATGAAAAGTGCCAGCACTGAAAGCTGTTGCTAGCCAGCCCCCTTCCTTGGAAGTGCTTTTGTAGCCCTAAGAACAGTGGGGCTCTGTGCTTCTCTAGCCACCTCATCTTCTGCTCATCCTCTCGCGCACTCTAAAGAGAGCTCAGGTGAGAAATTGCAAACGTCGAGCAATTGCTCAGAGATGAAAAGTGCCAGCACTGAAAGCTCTTGCTAGCCAGCACCCTTCCTTGGAAGCGCTTTCACAGGCACAGCAATACTGGGGCTTTGCGCTTCTCTACCCACCAAACGTCACGGTCACTTTCTCTCCGTCTCGTAGAAACGAGCTGAGAAATTGCAAACGTCGAGCAATTGCTCAGAGATGAAAAGTGCCAGCACTGAAAGCTGTTGCTAGCCAGCACCCTTCCTTGGAAGCGCTTTTGTAGCCCTAAGAACAGTGGGGCTCTGGGCTTCTCTAGCCACCTCATCTTCTGCTCACCCTCTCGCGCAGTCTAAAGAGAGCTCAGGTGAGAAATGGCAAACGTCGAGCAATTGCTGAGAGATGAAAAGTGCCAGCACTGAAAGCTCTTGCTAGCCAGCAGCCTTCCTTGGAAGCGCTTTCACAGGCGCAGCAACACTGGGGCTTTGCGCTTCTCTACCCACCAAACGTCACGGTCATTCTCTTTCCGTCTCGTAGACACGAGCTGAGAAATTGCAAATGTCGAGCAATTGCTCAGAGATGAAAAGAGCCAGCACTGAAAGCTGTTGCTAGCCAGCACCCTTCCTTGGAAGCGCTTTCACAGGCGCAGCAACACTGGGGCTTTGCGCTTCTCTAACCACCAAACGTCACGGTCATTCTCTTTCGGTCTCGTAGACACGAGCTGAGAAATTGCAAACGTCGAGCAATTGCTCAGAGATGAAAAGTGCCAGCACTGAAAGAGTTTGCTAGCCAGCCCCCTTCCTTGGAAGCGCTTTTGTAGCCCTAAGAACACTGGGGCTCTGGGCTTCTCTAGCCACCTCATCTTCTGCTCATCCTCTCGCGCACTCTAAAGAGAGCTCAGGTGAGAAATTGCAAACGTCGAGCAATTGCTCAGAGATGAAAAGTGCCAGCACTGAAAGCTGTTGCTAGCCAGCCCCCTTCCTTGGAAGCGCTTTCACAGGCGCAGCAACACTGGGGCTTTGCGCTTCTCTACCCACCAAACGTCACGGTCACTATCTCTCCGTCTCGTAGACACGAGCTGAGAAAGTGCAAACGTCGAGCAATTGCTCAGAGATGAAAAGTGCGAGCACTGAAAGCTGTTGCTAGCCAGCCCCCTTCCTTGGAAGCGCTTTCACAGGCGCAGCAACACTGGGGCTTTGCGCTTCTCTAACCACCAAACGTCACGGTCATTCTCTTTCGGTCTTGTAGACACGAGCTGAGAAATTGCAAACGTCGAGCAATTGCTCAGAGATGAAAAGTGCCAGCACTGAAAGCTGTTGCTAGCCAGCACCCTTCCTTGGAAGCGCTTTTGTAGCCCTAAGAACAGTGGGGCTCTGGGCTTTTCTAGCCATCTAAACTTCTGCTCATCCTCTCGCGCAGTCTAAAGAGAGCTCAGGTGAGAAATTGCAAACGTCGAGCAATTGCTGAGAGATGAAAAGTGCCAGCACTGAAAGCTGTTGCTAGCCAGCCCCCTTCCTTGGAAGCGCTTTCACAGGCGCAGCAACACTGGGGCTTTGCGCTTCTCTACCCACCAAACGTCACGGTCACTATCTCTCCGTCTCGTAGACACGAGCTGAGAAATTGCAAACGTCGAGCAATTGCTCAGAGATGAAAAGTGCCAGCACTGAAAGCTGTTGCTAGCCAGCCCCCTTCCTTGGAAGCGCTTTTGTAGCCCTAAGAACACTGGGGCTCTGGGCTTCTCTAGCCACCTATACTTCTGCTCATCCTCTCGCGCAGTCTAAAGAGAGTTCAGGTGAGAAATTGCAAACATCGAGCAATTGCTCAGAGATGAAAAGTGCCAGCACTGAAAGCTGTTGCTAGCCAGCACCCTTCCTTGGAAGCGCTTTCACAGGCGCAGCAATACTGGGGCTTTGCGCTTCTCTAACCACCAAACGACACGGTCATTCTCTTTCCTTCTCGTAGACACGAGCTGAGAAATTGCAAACGTCGAGTAATTGCTCAGAGATGAAAAGTGCCAGCACTGAAAGCTCTTGCTAGCCAGCCCCCTTCCTTGGAAGCGCTTTTGTAGCCCTAAGAACACTGGGGCTCTGGGCTTCTCTAGCCACCTCATCTTCTGCTCATCCTCTCGCGCACTCTAAAGAGAGCTCAGGTGAGAAATTGCAAACGTCGAGCAATTGCTCAGAGAGGAAACGTGCCAGCACTGAAAGCTGTTGCTAGCCAGCACCCTTCCTTGGAAGCGCTTTCACAGGCGCAGCAACACTGGGGCTTTGCGCTTCTCTAACCACCAAACGTCACGGTCATTCTCTTTCCGTCTCGTAGACACGAGCTGAGAAATTGCAAATGTCGAGCACTTGCTCAGAGATGAAAAGTGCCAGCACTGAAAGCTGTTGCTAGCCAGCATCCTTCCTTGGAAGCGCTTTTGTAGCCCTAAGAACAGTGGAGCTCTGGGCTTCTCTAGCCACCTAATCTTCTGCTCATCCTATCGCGCAGTCTAAAGAGAGCTCAGGTGAGAAATTGCAAACATCGAGCAATTGCTCAGAGATGAAAAGTGCCAGCACTGAAAGCTGTTGCTAGCCAGCACCCTTCCTTGGAAGCGCTTTCACAGGCGCAGCAACACTGGGGCTTTGTGCTTCTCTAACCACCAAACGACACGGTCATTCTCTTTCCGTCTCGTAGACACGAGCTGAGAAATTGCAAACGTCGAGTAATTGCTCAGAGATGAAAAGTGCCAGCACTGAAAGCTGTTGCTCGCCAGCACTCTTCCTTGGAAGCGCTTTTGTAGCCCTAAGAACAGTGGGGCTCTGTGCTTCTCTAGCCACCTCATCTTCTGCTCATCCTCTCGCGCAGTCTAAAGAGAGCTCAGGTGTGAAATTGGAAACGTCGAGCAATTGCTCAGAGATGAAAAGTGCCAGCACTGAAAGCTGTTGCTAGCCAGCACCCTTCCTTGGAAGCGCTTTCACAGGCGCAGCAACACTGGGGCTTTGCGCTTCTCTAGCCACCAAACGTCACGGTCATTCTCTTTCCGTCTCGTAGACACGAGCTGAGAAAGTGAAACGTTGAGCAATAGCTCAGAGATGAAAAGTGCCAGCACTGAAAGCTCTTGCTAGCCAGTCCCCTTCCTTGGAAGCGCTTTTGTAGCCCTAAGAACAGTGGAGCTCTGGGCTTCTCTAGCCATCTCATCTTCTGCTCATCCTCTCGCGCAGTCTAAAGAGAGCTCAGGTGAGAAATTGCAAACGTCGAGCAATTGCTCAGAGATGAAAAGTGCCAGCACTGAAAGCTGTTGCTAGCCAGCACCCTTCCTTGGAAGCGCTTTCACAGGCGCAGCAACACTGGGGCTTTGCGCTTCTCTACCCACCAAACGTCATGGTCATTCTCTTTCGGTCTCGTAGACACGAGCTGAGAAATTGCAAACGTCGAGCAATTGCTCAGAGATGAAAAGTGCCAGCACTGAAAGCTGTTGGTAGCCAGCCCCCTTCCTAGGAAGCGCTTTTGTAGCCCTAAGAACACTGGGGCTCTGGGCTTCTCTAGCCACCTCATCTTCTGCTCATCCTCTCGCGCAGTCTAAAGAGAGCTCAGGTGAGAAATTGCAAACGTCGAGCAA
Organism: Sarcoramphus papa; assembly: GCA_037962945.1. Classification (NCBI taxonomy): domain Eukaryota; kingdom Metazoa; phylum Chordata; class Aves; order Accipitriformes; family Cathartidae; genus Sarcoramphus; species Sarcoramphus papa. Next base: position 26,014,509 of record CM075590.1, on the reverse strand, counting down.
TTGCTCAGAGATGAAAAGTGCCAGCACTGAAAGCTCTTGCTAGCCAGCACCCTTCCTTGGAAGCGCTTTCACAGGCGCAGCAACACTGGGGCTTTGCGCTTCTCTAACCACCAAACGTCACGGTCATTCTCTTTCCGTCTCGTAGACACGAGCTGAGAAAGTGCAAACGTTGAGCAATTGCTCAGAGATGAAAAGTGCCAGCACTGAAAGATGTTGCTAGCCAGCCCCCTTCCTTGGAAGTGCTTTTGTAGCCCTAAGAACACTGGGGCTCTGGGCTTCTCTAGCCACCTCATCTTCTGCTCATCCTCTCGTGCAGTCTAAAGAGAGCTCAGGTGAGAAATGGCAAACGTCCAGCAATTGCTCAGAGATGAAAAGTGCCAGCACTGAAAGCTGTTGCTAGCCAGCACCCTTCCTTGGAAGCGCTTTCACAGGTGCAGCAACACTGGGGCTTTGCGCTTCTCTAACCACCAAACGTCACGGTCACTATCTCTCCGTCTCGCAGACACGAGCTGAGAAATTGGAAACGTCGAGCAATTGCTCAGAGATGAAAAGTGCCAGCACTGAAAGATGTTGCTAGCCAGCACCCTTCCTTGGAAGCGCTTTCACAGGCGCAGCAACACTGGGGCTTTGCGCTTCTCTACCCACCAAACATCACGGTCATTCTCTTTCCGTCTCGTAGACACGAGCTGAGAAATTGCAAATGTCGAGCAATTGCTCAGAGATGAAAAGAGCCAGCACTGAAAGCTCTTGCTAGCCAGCCCCCTTCCTTGGAAGCGCTTTCACAGGCACAGCAACACTGGGGCTTTGCGCTTCTCTAACCACCAAACGTCACGGTCATTCTCTTTCGGTCTCGTAGACACGAGCTGAGAAATTGCAAACGTCGAGCAATTGCTCAGAGATGAAAAGTGCCAGCACTGAAAGAGTTTGCTAGCCAGCCCCCTTCCTTGGAAGCGCTTTTGTAGCCCTAAGAACAGTGGGGCTCTGTGCTTCTCTAGCCACCTCATCTTCTGCTCATCCTCTCGCGCAGTCTAAAGAGAGCTCAGGTGAGAAATTGCAAACGTCGAGCAATTGCTCAGAGAGGAAAAGAGCCAGCACTGAAAGGTCTTGCTAGCCAGCCCCCTTCCTTGGAAGCACTTTCACAGGCGCAGCAACACTGGGGCTTTGCGCTTCTCTACCCACCAAACGTCACGGTCATTCTCTTTCCGTCTCGTAGACACGAGCTGAGAAAGTGCAAACGTCGAGCAATTGCTCAGAGATGAAAAGTGCCAGCACTGAAAGCTGTTGCTAGCCAGCACCCTTCCTTGGAAGCGCTTTTGTAGCCCTAAGAACACTGGGGCTCTGGGCTTCTCTAGCCAGCTCATCTTCTGCTCACCCTCTCGCGCAGTCTAAAGAGAGCTCAGGTGAGAAATGGCAAACGTCGAGCAATTGCTGAGAGATGAAAAGTGCCAGCACTGAAAGCTGTTGCTAGCCAGCACCCTTCCTTGGAAGCGCTTTCACAGGCGCAGCAACACTGGGGCTTTGCGCTTCTCTACCCACCAAACGTCACGGTCATTCTCTTTCCGTCTCGTAGACACGAGCTGAGAAATTGCAAATGTCGAGCAATTGCTCAGAGATGAAAAGAGCCAGCACTGAAAGATGTTGCTAGCCAGCACCCTTCCTTGGAAGCGCTTTCACAGGCGCAGCAACACTGGGGCTTTGCGCTTCTCTAACCACCAAACGTCACGGTCATTCTCTTTCGGTCACGTAGACACGAGCTGAGAAATTGCAAACGTCGAGCAATTGCTCAGAGATGAAAAGTGCCAGCACTGAAAGATGTTGCTAGCCAGCCCCCTTCCTTGGAAGCGCTTTTGTAGCCCTAAGAACACTGGGGCTCTGGGCTTCTCTAGCCACCTCATCTTCTGCTCATCCTCTCGCGCACTCTAAAGAGAGCTCAGGTGAGAAATTGCAAACGTCGAGCAATTGCTCAGAGATGAAAAGTGCCAGCACTGAAAGCTCTTGCTAGCCAGCCCCCTTCCTTGGAAGCGCTTTCACAGGCGCAGCAACACTGGGGCTTTGCGCTTCTCTACCCACCAAACGTCACGGTCACTATCTCTCCGTCTCGTAGACACGAGCTGAGAAATTGCAAACGTCGAGCAATTGCTCAGAGATGAAAAGTGCCAGCACTGAAAGCTGTTGCTAGCCAGCCCCCTTCCTTGGAAGCGCTTTCACAGGCGCAGCAACACTGGGGCTTTGCGCTTCTCTAACCACCAAACGTCACGGTCATTCTCTTCCCGTCTCGTAGACACGAGCTGAGAAATTGCAAACGTCGAGCAATTGCTCAGAGATGAAAAGTGCCAGCACTGAAAGCTGTTGCTAGCCAGCACCCTTCCTTGGAAGCGCTTTTGTAGCCCTAAGAACAGTGGGGCTCTGGGCTTTTCTAGCCATCTAAACTTCTGCTCATCCTCTCGCGCAGTCTAAAGAGAGCTCAGGTGAGAAATTGCAAACGTCGAGCAATTGCTCAGAGAGGAAAAGTGCCAGCACTGAAAGCTGTTGCTAGCCAGCACCCTTCCTTGGAAGCGCTTTTGTAGCCCTAAGAACACTGGGGCTCTGGGTTTCTCTAGCCATCTAAACTTCTGCTCATCCTCTCGCGCAGTCTAAAGAGAGCTCAGGTGAGAAATTGCAAACGTCGAGCAATTGCTGAGAGATGAAAAGTGCCAGCACTGAAAGCTGTTGCTAGCCAGCCCCCTTCCTTGGAAGCGCTTTCACAGGCGCAGCAACACTGGGGCTTTGCGCTTCTCTACCCACCAAACGTCACGGTCACTATCTCTCCGTCTCGTAGACACGAGCTGAGAAATTGCAAACGTCGAGCAATTGCTCAGAGATGAAAAGTGCCAGCACTGAAAGCTCTTGCTAGCCAGCCCCCTTCCTTGGAAGCGCTTTTGTAGCCCTAAGAACAGTGGGGCTCTGGGCTTCTCTAGCCACCTAATCTTCTGCTCATACTCTCGCGCAGTCTAAAGAGAGCTCAGGTGTGAAATTGCAAACGTCGAGGAATTGCTCAGAGATGAAAAGTGCCAGCACTGAAAGCTGTTGCTAGCCAGCACCCTTCCTTGGAAGCGCTTTTGTAGCCCTAAGAACACTGGGGCTCTGGGCTTCTCTAGCCACCTAATCTTCTGCTCATCCTATCGCGCAGTCTAAAGAGAGCTCAGGTGAGAAATTGCAAACATCGAGCAATTGCTCAGAGATGAAAAGTGCCAGCACTGAAAGCTGTTGCTAGCCAGCACCCTTCCTTGGAAGCGCTTTCACAGGCGCAGCAACACTGGGGCTTTGCGCTTCTCTAACCACCAAACGACACGGTCATTCTCTTTCCTTCTCGTAGACACGAGCTGAGAAATTGCAAACGTCGAGTAATTGCTCAGAGATGAAAAGTGCCAGCACTGAAAGCTCTTGCTAGCCAGCCCCCTTCCTTGGAAGCGCTTTTGTAGCCCTAAGAACACTGGGGCTCTGGGCTTCTCTAGCCACCTCATCTTCTGCTCATCCTCTCGCGCACTCTAAAGAGAGCTCAGGTGAGAAATTGCAAACGTCGAGCAATTGCTCAGAGAGGAAAAGTGCCAGCACTGAAAGCTCTTGCTAGCCAGCACCCTTCCTTGGAAGCGCTTTCACAGGCGCAGGAACACTGGGGCTTTGCGCTTCTCTAACCACCAAACGTCACGGTCATTCTCTTTCCGTCTCGTAGACACGAGCTGAGAAATTGCAAACGTCGAGCAATTGCTCAGAGATGAAACGTGCCAGCACTGAAAGCTGTTGCTAGCCAGCACCCTTCCTTGGAAGCGCTTTCACAGGCGCAGCAACACTGGGGCTTTGCGCTTCTCTAACCACCAAACGTCACGGTCATTCTCTTTCCGTCTCGTAGACACGAGCTGAGAAATTGCAAATGTCGAGCACTTGCTCAGAGATGAAAAGTGCCAGCACTGAAAGCTGTTGCTAGCCAGCATCCTTCCTTGGAAGCGCTTTTGTAGCCCTAAGAACAGTGGAGCTCTGGGCTTCTCTAGCCATCTAAACTTCTGCTCATCCTCTCGTGCAGTCTAAAGAGAGCTCAGGTGAGAAATTGCAAACTTCCAGCAATTGCTCAGAGGTGAAAAGTGCCAGCACTGAAAGCTCTTGCTAGCCAGCCCCCTTCCTTGGAAGCGCTTTCACAGGCGCAGCAACACTGGGGCTTTGCGCTTCTCTAACCACCAAACGTCACGGTCACTATCTCTCCTTCTCGTAGACACGAGCTGAGAAATTGCAAACCTCGAGCAATTGCTCAGAGATGAAAAGTGCCAGCACTGAAAGCTGTTGCTAGCCAGCACCCTTCCTTGGAAGCGCTTTTGTAGCCCTAAGAACAGTGGGGCTCTGTGCTTCTCTAGCCATCTCATCTTCTGCTCATCCTCTCGCGCAGTCTAAAGAGAGCTCAGGTGAGAAATTGGAAACGTCGAGCAATTGCTGAGAGATGAAAAGTGCCAGCACTGAAAGCTGTTGCTAGCCAGCCCCCTTCCTTGGAAGCGCTTTCACAGGCGCAGCAACACTGGGGCTTTGCGCTTCTCTACCCACCAAACATCATGCTCACTATCTCTCCGTCTCGTAGACACGAGCTGAGAAATTGCAAAAGTCGAGCAATTGCTCAGAGATGAAACGTGCCAGCACTGAAAGCTGTTGCTAGCCAGCACCCTTCCTTGGAAGCGCTTTCACAGGCGCAGCAACACTGGGGCTTTGCGCTTCTCTACCCACCAAACGTCACGGTCATTCTCTTTCCGTCTCGTAGACACGAGCTGAGAAAGTGCAAACGTCGAGCACTTGCTCAGAGATGAAAAGTGCCAGCACTGAAAGCTGTTGCTAGCCAGCACCCTTCCTTGGAAGCGCTTTCACAGGCGCAGCAACACTGGGGCTTTGCGCTTCTCTACCCACCAAACGTCACGGTCACTATCTCTCCGTCTCGTAGACACGAGCTGAGAAATTGCAAACGTCGAGCAATTGCTCAGAGATGAAACGTGCCAGCACTGAAAGCTGTTGCTAGACAGCACCCTTCCTTGGAAGCGCTTTTGTAGCCCTAAGAACAGTGGAGCTCTGGGCTTCTCTAGCCATCTAAACTTCTGCTCATCCTCTCGCGCAGTCTAACGAGAGCTCAGGGGAGAAATTGCAAACGTCGAGCAATTGCTCAGAGATGAAAAGTGCCAGCACTGAAAGCTGTTGCTAGCCAGCACCCTTCCTTGGAAGCGCTTTCACAGGTGCAGCAACACTGGGGCTTTGCGCTTCTCTACCCACCAAACGTCACGGTCATTCTCTTTCCGTCTCGTAGACACGAGCTGAGAAATTGCAAACGTCGAGCAATTGCTCAGAGATGAAAAGTGCGAGCACTGAAAGCTGTTGCTAGCCAGCCCCCTTCCTTGGAAGCGCTTTTGTAGGCCTAAGAACACTGGGGCTCTGGGCTTCTCTAGCCACCTAATCTTCTGCTCATCCTCTCGTGCAGTCTAAAGAGAGCTCAGGTGAGAAATTGCAAACGTCGAGCAATTGCTCAGAGATGAAAAGTGCCAGCACTGAAAGCTGTTGCTAGCCAGCACCCTTCCTTGCAAGCGCTTTCACAGGCGCAGCAACACTGGGGCTTTGCGCTTCTCTACCCACCAAACGTCACGGTCACTTTCTCTCCTTCTCGTAGACACGAGCTGAGAAATTGCAAACGTCGAGCAATTGCTCAGAGATGAAAAGTGCCAGCACTGAAAGCTCTTGCTAGCCAGCACCCTTCCTTGGAAGCGCTTTCACAGGCGCAGCAACACTGGGGCTTTGCGCTTCTCTAACCACCAAACGTCACGGTCACTATCTCTCCGTCTCGTAGACACGAGCTGAGAAATTGCAAACGTCGAGCAATTGCTCAGAGATGAAAAGTGCCAGCACTGAAAGCTCTTGCTAGCCAGCACCCTTCCTTGGAAGCGCTTTCACAGGCGCAGCAACACTGGGGCTTTGCGCTTCTCTAACCACCAAACGTCACGGTCATTCTCTTTCTGTCTCGTAGACACGAGCTGAGAAAGTGCAAACGTCGAGCAATTGCTCAGAGATGAAAAGTGCCAGCACTGAAAGCTCTTGCTAGCCAGCACCCTTCCTTGGAAGCGCTTTTGTAGCCCTAAGAACACTGGGGCTCTGGGCTTCTCTAGCCATCTCATCTTCTGCTCATCCTCTCGCGCAGTCTAAAGAGAGCTCAGGTGAGAAATTGCAAACGTCGAGCAATTGCTCAGAGATGAAAAGTGCCAGCACTGAAAGCTGTTGCTAGCCAGCCCCCTTCCTTGGAAGCGCTTTCACAGGCGCAGCAACACTGGGGCTTTGCGCTTCTCTACCCACCAAACGTCACGGTCACTATCTCTCCGTCTCGTAGACACGAGCTGAGAAATTGCAAACGTCGAGCAATTGCTCAGAGATGAAAAGTGCCAGCACTGAAAGCTGTTGCTAGCCAGCCCCCTTCCTTGGAAGCGCTTTTGTAGCCCTAAGAACAGTGGGGCTCTGGGCTTCTCTAGCCACCTCATCTTCTGCTCATCCTCTCGCGCACTCTAAAGAGAGCTCAGGTGAGAAATGGCAAACGTCGAGCAATTGCTCAGAGATGAAAAGTGCCAGCACTGAAAGCTGTTGCTAGCCAGCACCCTTCCTTGGAAGCGCTTTCACAGGCGCAGCAACACTGGGGCTTTGCGCTTCTCTAACCACCAAACGTCACGGTCACTATCTCTCCGTCTCGTAGACACGAGCTGAGAAATTGCAAACGTCAAGCAATTGCTCAGAGATGAAAAGTGCCAGCACTGAAAGCTGTTGCTAGCCAGCACCCTTCCTTGGAAGCGCTTTCACAGGCGCAGCAACACTGGGGCTTTGCGCTTCTCTAACCACCAAACGTCACGGTCATTCTCTTTCCGTCTCGTAGAAACGAGCTGAGAAAGTGAAACGTTGAGCAATTGCTCAGAGATGAAAAGTGCCAGCACTGAAAGCTCTTGCTAGCCAGTCCCCTTCCTTGGAAGCGCTTTTGTAGCCCTAAGAACAGTGGAGCTCTGGGCTTCTCTAGCCATCTCATCTTCTGCTCATCCTCTCGCGCAGTCTAAAGAGAGCTCAGGTGAGAAATTGCAAACGTCGAGCAATTGCTGAGAGATGAAAAGTGCCAGCACTGAAAGCTGTTGCTAGCCAGCCCCCTTCCTTGGAAGCGCTTTCACAGGCGCAGCAACACTGGGGCTTTGCGCTTCTCTACCCACCAAACGTCACGGTCACTATCTCTCCGTCTCGTAGACACGAGCTGAGAAATTGCAAACGTCGAGCAATTGCTCAGAGATGAAAAGTGCCAGCACTGAAAGCTGTTGCTAGCCAGCACCCTTCCTTGGAAGCGCTTTCACAGGCGCAGCAACACTGGGGCTTTGCGCTTCTCTAACCACCAAACGTCACGGTCATTCTCTTTCCGTCTCGTAGAAACGAGCTGAGAAAGTGAAACGTTGAGCAATTGCTCAGAGATGAAAAGTGGCAGCACTGAAAGCTCTTGCTAGCCAGTCCCCTTCCTTGGAAGCGCTTTTGTAGCCCTAAGAACAGTGGAGCTCTGGGCTTCTCTAGCCATCTCATCTTCTGCTCATCCTCTCGCGCAGTCTAAAGAGAGCTCAGGTGAGAAATTGCAAACGTCGAGCAATTGCTGAGAGATGAAAAGTGCCAGCACTGAAAGCTGTTGCTAGCCAGCCCCCTTCCTTGGAAGCGCTTTCACAGGCGCAGCAACACTGGGGCTTTGCGCTTCTCTACCCACCAAACGTCACGGTCACTATCTCTCCGTCTCGTAGACACGAGCTGAGAAATTGCAAACGTCGAGCAATTGCTCAGAGATGAAAAGTGCCAGCACTGAAAGCTGTTGCTAGCCAGCACCCTTCCTTGGAAGCGCTTTTGTAGCCCTAAGAACACTGGGGCTCTGGGCTTCTCTAGCCACCTCATCTTCTGCTCATCCTCTCGCGCAGTCTAAAGAGAGCTCAGGTGAGAAATTGCAAACGTCGAGCAATTGGTCACAGATGAAAAGAGCCAGCACTGAAAGCTGTTGCTAGCCAGCACCCTTCCTTGGAAGCGCTTTCACAGGCGCAGCAACACTGGGGCTTTGCGCTTCTCTACCCACCAAACGTCACGGTCACTATCTCTCCGTCTCGTAGACACGAGCTGAGAAATTGCAAACGTCGAGCAATTGCTCAGAGATGAAAAGTGCCAGCACTGAAAGCTGTTGCTAGCCAGCACCCTTCCTTGGAAGCGCTTTCACAGGCGCAGCAACACTGGGGCTTTGCGCTTCTCTAACCACCAAACGTCACGGTCATTCTCTTTCCGTCTCGTAGACACGAGCTGAGAAAGTGAAACGTTGAGCAATTGCTCAGAGATGAAAAGTGCCAGCACTGAAAGCTCTTGCTAGCCAGTCCCCTTCCTTGGAAGCGCTTTTGTAGCCCTAAGAACAGTGGAGCTCTGGGCTTCTCTAGCCATCTCATCTTCTGCTCATCCTCTCGCGCAGTCTAAAGAGAGCTCAGGTGAGAAATTGCAAACGTCGAGCAATTGCTCAGAGATGAAAAGTGCCAGCACTGAAAGCTGTTGCTAGCCAGCACCCTTCCTTGGAAGCGCTTTCACAGGCGCAGCAACACTGGGGCTTTGCGCTTCTCTAACCACCAAACGTCACGGTCATTCTCTTTCGGTCTTGTAGACACGAGCTGAGAAATTGCAAACGTCGAGCAATTGCTCAGAGATGAAAAGTGCCAGCACTGAAAGCTGTTGCTAGACAGCCCCCTTCCTTGGAAGCGCTTTTGTAGCCCTAAGAACACTGGGGCTCTGGGCTTCTCTAGCCACCTATACTTCTGCTCATCCTCTCGCGCACTCTAAAGAGAACTCAAGTGAGAAATTGCAAACGTCGAGCAATTGGTCAGAGAGGAAAAGTGCCAGCACTGAAAGCTGTTGCTAGCCAGCACCCTTCCTTGGAAGCGCTTTCACAGGCGCAGCAACACTGGGGCTTTGCGCTTCTCTAACCACCAAAGGTCACGGTCATTCTCTTTCCATCTCGTAGACACGAGCTGAGAAAGTGCAAACGTCGAGCAATTGCTCAGAGATGAAAAGTGCCAGCACTGAAAGATGTTGCTAGCCAGCCCCCTTCCTTGGAAGCGCTTTTGTAGCCCTAAGAACAGTGGAGCTCTGGGCTTCTCTAGCCATCTCATCTTCTGCTCATCCTCTCGCGCAGTCTAAAGAGAGCTCAGGTGAGAAATTGGAAACGTCGAGCAATTGCTGAGAGATGAAAAGTGCCAGCACTGAAAGCTGTTGCTAGCCAGCCCCCTTCCTTGGAAGCGCTTTCACAGGCGCAGCAACACTGGGGCTTTGCGCTTCTCTAACCACCAAACGACACGGTCATTCTCTTTCCGTCTCGTAGACACGAGCTGAGAAATTGCAAACGTCGAGCAATTGGTCAGAGAGGAAAAGTGCCAGCACTGAAAGATGTTGCTAGCCAGCCCCCTTCCTTGGAAGCGCTTTTGTAGCCCTAAGAACAGTGGAGCTCTGGGATTCTCTAGCCATCTCATCTTCTGCTCATCCTCTCGCGCAGTCTAAAGAGAGCTCAGGTGAGAAATTGCAAACGTCGAGCAATTGCTGAGAGATGAAAAGTGCCAGCACTGAAAGCTGTTGCTAGCCAGCCCCCTTCCTTGGAAGCGCTTTCACAGGCACAGCAACACTGGGGCTTTGCGCTTCTCTAACCACCAAACGTCACGGTCACTATCTCTCCGTCTCGTAGGCACGAGCTGAGAAATTGCAAACGTCGAGCAATTGCTCAGAGATGAAAAGTGCCAGCACTGAAAGCTGTTGCTAGCCAGCCCCCTTCCTTGGAAGTGCTTTTGTAGCCCTAAGAACAGTGGGGCTCTGTGCTTCTCTAGCCACCTAATCTTCTGCTCATCCTCTCGCGCAGTCTAAAGAGAGCTCAGGTGAGAAATTGCAAACGTCGAGCAATTGCTCAGAGAGGAAAAGTGCCAGCACTGAAAGCTGTTGCTAGCCAGCCCCCTTCCTTGGAAGCGCTTTCACAGGCGCAGCAACACTGGGGCTTTGCGCTTCTCTACCCACCAAACATCATGCTCACTATCTCTCCGTCTCGTAGACACGAGCTGAGAAATTGCAAACGTCGAGCAATTGCTCAGAGATGAAACGTGCCAGCACTGAAAGCTGTTGCTAGCCAGCCCCCTTCCTTGGAAGCGCTTTCACAGGTGCAGCAACACTGGGGTTTTCCACTTCTCTACCCACCAAACATCACGGTCATTCTCTTTCCGTCTCGTAGACACGAGCTGAGAAATTGCAAACGTCGAGCAATTGCTCAGAGATGAAAAGTGCCAGCACTGAAAGCTGTTGCTAGGCAGCACCCTTCCTTGGAAGCGCTTTCACAGGCGCAGCAACATTGGGGCTTTGCGCTTCTCTAACCACCAAACGTCACGGTCACTATCTCTCCGTCTCGTAGACACGAGCTGAGAAATTGCAAACGTCGAGCAATTGCTCAGAGATGAAACGTGCCAGCACTGAAAGATGTTGCTAGCCAGCACCCTTCCTTGGAAGCGCTTTTGTAGCCCTAAGAACAGTGGAGCTCTGGGCTTCTCTAGCCATCTAAACTTCTGCTCATCCTCTCGCGCAGTCTAACGAGAGCTCAGGGGAGAAATTGCAAACGTCGAGCAATTGCTGAGAGATGAAAAGTGCCAGCACTGAAAGCTGTTGCTAGCCAGCACCCTTCCTTGGAAGCGCTTTCACAGGCGCAGCAACACTGGGGCTTTGCGCTTCTCTACCCACCAAACGTCACGGTCATTCTCTTTCCGTCTCGTAGACACGAGCTGAGAAATTGCAAACGTCGAGCAATTGCTCAGAGATGAAAAGTGCCAGCACTGGAAGCTGTTGCTAGCCAGCACCCTTCCTTGGAAGCGCTTTCACAGGCGCAGCAACACTGGGGCTTTGCGCTTCTCTAACCACCAAACGTCACGGTCACTTTCTCTCTGTCTCGTAGAAACGAGCTGAGAAATTGCAAACGTCGAGCAATTGCTCAGAGATGAAAAGTGCCAGCACTGAAAGCTGTTGCTAGCCAGCACCCTTCCTTGGAAGCGCTTTTGTAGCCCTAAGAACAGTGGGTCTCTGTGCTTCTCTAGCCACCTCATCTTCTGCTCATCCTCTCGCGCACTCTAAAGAGAGCTCAGGTGAGAAATTGCAAACGTCGAGCAATTGGTCACAGATGAAAAGAGCCAGCACTGAAAGCTGTTGCTAGCCAGCACCCTTCCTTGGAAGCGCTTTCACAGGCGCAGCAACACTGGGGCTTTGCGCTTCTCTACCCACCAAACGTCACGGTCACTATCTCTCCGTCTCGTAGACACGAGCTGAGAAAGTGCAAACGTCGAGCAATTGCTCAGAGATGAAAAGTGCCAGCACTGAAAGCTGTTGCTAGCCAGCACCCTTCCTTGGAAGCGCTTTCACAGGCGCAGCAACACTGGGGCTTTGCGCTTCTCTAACCACCAAACGTCACGGTCATTCTCTTTCCGTCTCGTAGACACGAGCTGAGAAAGTGAAACGTTGAGCAATTGCTCAGAGATGAAAAGTGCCAGCACTGAAAGCTGTTGCTAGCCAGCCCCCTTCCTTGGAAGCGCTTTTGTAGCCCTAAGAACAGTGGAGCTCTGGGCTTCTCTAGCCATCTCATCTTCTGCTCATCCTCTCGCGCAGTCTAAAGAGAGCTCAGGTGAGAAATTGCAAACGTCGAGCAATTGCTCAGAGATGAAAAGTGCCAGCACTGAAAGCTGTTGCTAGCCAGCACCCTTCCTTGGAAGCGCTTTCACAGGCGCAGCAACACTGGGGCTTTGCGCTTCTCTACCCACCAAACGTCACGGTCACTATCTCTCCGTCTCGTAGACACGAGCTGAGAAAGTGCAAACGTCGAGCAATTGCTCAGAGATGAAAAGTGCCAGCACTGAAAGCTGTTGCTAGCCAGCACCCTTCCTTCGAAGCGCTTTCACAGGCGCAGCAACACTGGGGCTTTGCGCTTCTCTAACCACCAAACGTCACGGTCATTCTCTTTCCGTCTCGTAGACACGAGCTGAGAAAGTGAAACGTTGAGCAATTGCTCAGAGATGAAAAGTGCCAGCACTGAAAGCTGTTGCTAGCCAGCCCCCTTCCTTGGAAGCGCTTTTGTAGCCCTAAGAACAGTGGAGCTCTGGGCTTCTCTAGCCATCTCATCTTCTGCTCATCCTCTCGCGCAGTCTAAAGAGAGCTCAGGTGAGAAATTGCAAACGTCGAGCAATTGCTCAGAGATGAAAAGTGCCAGCACTGAAAGCTCTTGCTAGCCAGCACCCTTCCTTGGAAGCGCTTTCACAGGCGCAGCAACACTGGGGCTTTGCGCTTCTCTACCCACCAAACGTCACGGTCATTCTCTTTCGGTCTTGTAGACACGAGCTGAGAAATTGCAAACGTCGAGCAATTGCTCAGAGATGAAAAGTGCCAGCACTGAAAGCTGTTGCTAGCCAGCCCCCTTCCTTGGAAGCGCTTTTGTAGCCCTAAGAACACTGGGGCTCTGGGCTTCTCTAGCCACCTATACTTCTGCTCATCCTCTCGCGCACTCTAAAGAGAGCTCAGGTGAGAAATTGCAAACGTCGAGCAATTGGTCAGAGATGAAAAGTGCCAGCACTGAAAGCTGTTGCTAGCCAGCAGCCTTCCTTGGAAGCACTTTCACAGGCGCAGCAACACTGGGGCTTTGCGCTTCTCTAACCACCAAAGGTCACGGTCATTCTCTTTCCGTCTCGTAGAAACGAGCTGAGAAATTGCAAACGTCGAGCAATTGCTCAGAGATGAAAAGTGCCAGCACTGAAAGCTGTTGCTAGCCAGCCCCCTTCCTTGGAAGTGCTTTTGTAGCCCTAAGAACAGTGGGGCTCTGTGCTTCTCTAGCCACCTAATCTTCTGCTCATCCTCTCGCGCAGTCTAAAGAGAGCTCAGGTGAGAAATTGCAAACGTCGAGCAATTGCTCAGAGAGGAAAAGTGCCAGCACTGAAAGCTGTTGCTAGCCAGCACCCTTCCTTGGAAGCGCTTTCACAGGCGCAGCAACACTGGGGCTTTGCGCTTCTCTACCCACCAAACGTCACGGTCACTATCTCTCCGTCTCGTAGACACGAGCTGAGAAAGTGCAAACGTCGAGCAATTGCTCAGAGATGAAAAGTGCCAGCACTGAAAGCTGTTGCTAGCCAGCCCCCTTCCTTGGAAGCGCTTTTGTAGCCCTAAGAACACTGGGGCTCTGGGCTTCTCTAGCCACCTCATCTTCTGCTCATCCTCTCGCGCAGTCTAAAGAGAGCTCAGGTGAGAAATTGCAAACGTCGAGCAATTGGTCACAGATGAAAAGAGCCAGCACTGAAAGCTGTTGCTAGCCAGCACCCTTCCTTGGAAGCGCTTTCACAGGCGCAGCAACACTGGGGCTTTGCGCTTCTCTACCCACCAAACGTCACGGTCACTATCTCTCCGTCTCGTAGACACGAGCTGAGAAATTGCAAACGTCGAGCAATTGCTCAGAGATGAAAAGTGCCAGCACTGAAAGCTGTTGCTAGCCAGCACCCTTCCTTGGAAGCGCTTTCACAGGCGCAGCAACACTGGGGCTTTGCGCTTCTCTAACCACCAAACGTCACGGTCATTCTCTTTCCGTCTCATAGACACGAGCTGAGAAAGTGAAACGTTGAGCAATTGCTCAGAGATGAAAAGTGCCAGCACTGAAAGCTCTTGCTAGCCAGTCCCCTTCCTTGGAAGCGCTTTTGTAGCCCTAAGAACAGTGGAGCTCTGGGCTTCTCTAGCCATCTCATCTTCTGCTCATCCTCTCGCGCAGTCTAAAGAGAGCTCAGGTGAGAAATTGCAAACGTCGAGCAATTGCTCAGAGATGAAAAGTGCCAGCACTGAAAGCTGTTGCTAGCCAGCACCCTTCCTTGGAAGCGCTTTCACAGGCGCAGCAACACTGGGGCTTTGCGCTTCTCTAACCACCAAACGTCACGGTCATTCTCTTTCGGTCTTGTAGACACGAGCTGAGAAATTGCAAACGTCGAGCAATTGCTCAGAGATGAAAAGTGCGAGCACTGAAAGCTGTTGCTAGACAGCCCCCTTCCTTGGAAGCGCTTTTGTAGCCCTAAGAACACTGGGGCTCTGGGCTTCTCTAGCCACCTATACTTCTGCTCATCCTCTCGCGCACTCTAAAGAGAGCTCAAGTGAGAAATTGCAAACGTCGAGCAATTGGTCAGAGATGAAAAGTGCCAGCACTGAAAGCTGTTGCTAGCCAGCACCCTTCCTTGGAAGCACTTTCACAGGCGCAGCAACACTGGGGCTTTGCGCTTCTCTAACCACCAAACGTCACGGTCATTCTCTTTCCGTCTCGTAGAAACGAGCTGAGAAAGTGAAACGTTGAGCAATTGCTCAGAGATGAAAAGTGCCAGCACTGAAAGATGTTGCTAGCCAGCCCCCTTCCTTGGAAGCGCTTTTGTAGCCCTAAGAACAGTGGAGCTCTGGGCTTCTCTAGCCATCTCATCTTCTGCTCATCCTCTCGCGCAGTCTAAAGAGAGCTCAGGTGAGAAATTGCAAACGTCGAGCAATTGCTCAGAGATGAAAAGTGCCAGCACTGAAAGCTCTTGCTAGCCAGCACCCTTCCTTGGAAGCGCTTTCACAGGCGCAGCAACACTGGGGCTTTGCGCTTCTCTACCCACCAAACGTCACGGTCACTATCTCTCCGTCTCGTAGACACGAGCTGAGAAAGTGCAAACGTCGAGCAATTGCTCAGAGATGAAACGTGCCAGCACTGAAAGCTGTTGCTAGCCAGCCCCCTTCCTTGGAAGCGCTTTTGTAGCCCTAAGAACACTGGGGCTCTGGGCTTCTCTAGCCACCTCATCTTCTGCTCATCCTCTCGCGCAGTCTAAAGAGAGCTCAGGTGAGAAATTGCAAACGTCGAGCAATTGGTCACAGATGAAAAGAGCCAGCACTGAAAGCTGTTGCTAGCCAGCACCCTTCCTTGGAAGCGCTTTCACAGGCGCAGCAACACTGGGGCTTTGCGCTTCTCTACCCACCAAACGTCACGGTCACTATCTCTCCGTCTCGTAGACACGAGCTGAGAAATTGGAAACGTCGAGCAATTGCTCAGAGATGAAAAGTGCCAGCACTGAAAGCTGTTGCTAGCCAGCACCCTTCCTTGGAAGCGCTTTCACAGGCGCAGCAACACTGGGGCTTTGCGCTTCTCTAACCACCAAACGTCACGGTCATTCTCTTTCCGTCTCATAGACACGAGCTGAGAAAGTGAAACGTTGAGCAATTGCTCAGAGATGAAAAGTGCCAGCACTGAAAGCTCTTGCTAGCCAGTCCCCTTCCTTGGAAGCGCTTTTGTAGCCCTAAGAACAGTGGAGCTCTGGGCTTCTCTAGCCATCTCATCTTCTGCTCATCCTCTCGCGCAGTCTAAAGAGAGCTCAGGTGAGAAATTGCAAACGTCGAGCAATTGCTCAGAGATGAAAAGTGCCAGCACTGAAAGCTGTTGCTAGCCAGCACCCTTCCTTGGAAGCGCTTTCACAGGCGCAGCAACACTGGGGCTTTGCGCTTCTCTAACCACCAAACGTCACGGTCATTCTCTTTCGGTCTTGTAGACACGAGCTGAGAAATTGCAAACGTCGAGCAATTGCTCAGAGATGAAAAGTGCGAGCACTGAAAGCTGTTGCTAGACAGCCCCCTTCCTTGGAAGCGCTTTTGTAGCCCTAAGAACACTGGGGCTCTGGGCTTCTCTAGCCACCTATACTTCTGCTCATCCTCTCGCGCACTCTAAAGAGAGCTCAAGTGAGAAATTGCAAACGTCGAGCAATTGGTCAGAGATGAAAAGTGCCAGCACTGAAAGCTGTTGCTAGCCAGCACCCTTCCTTGGAAGCACTTTCACAGGCGCAGCAACACTGGGGCTTTGCGCTTCTCTAACCACCAAACGTCACGGTCATTCTCTTTCCGTCTCGTAGAAACGAGCTGAGAAAGTGAAACGTTGAGCAATTGCTCAGAGATGAAAAGTGCCAGCACTGAAAGATGTTGCTAGCCAGCCCCCTTCCTTGGAAGCGCTTTTGTAGCCCTAAGAACAGTGGAGCTCTGGGCTTCTCTAGCCATCTCATCTTCTGCTCATCCTCTCGCGCAGTCTAAAGAGAGCTCAGGTGAGAAATTGCAAACGTCGAGCAATTGCTGAGAGATGAAAAGTGCCAGCACTGAAAGCTGTTGCTAGCCAGCCCCCTTCCTTGGAAGCGCTTTCACAGGCACAGCAACACTGGGGCTTTGCGCTTCTCTAACCACCAAAGGTCACGGTCACTATCTCTCCGTCTCGTAGGCACGAGCTGAGAAATTGCAAACGTCGAGCAATTGCTCAGAGATGAAAAGTGCCAGCACTGAAAGATGTTGCTAGCCAGCCCCCTTCCTTGGAAGCGCTTTTGTAGCCCTAAGAACACTGGGGCTCTGGCGTTCTCTAGCCACCTCATCTTCTGCTCATCCTATCGCGCAGTCTAAAGAGAGCTCAGGTGAGAAATTGCAAACATCGAGCAATTGCTCAGAGATGAAAAGTGCCAGCACTGAAAGCTGTTGCTAGCCAGCACCCTTCCTTGGAAGCGCTTTCACAGGCGCAGCAACACTGGGGCTTTGCGCTTCTCTAACCACCAAACGTCACGGTCATTCTCTTTCCGTCTCGTAGACACGAGCTGAGAAATTGCAAACGTCGAGCAATTGCTGAGAGATGAAAAGTGCCAGCACTGAAAGCTGTTGCTAGCCAGCCCCCTTCCTTGGAAGCGCTTTTGTAGCCCTAAGAACACAGGGGCTCTGGGCTTCTCTAGCCACCTCATCTTCTGCTCATCCTCTCGCGCACTCTAAAGAGAGCTCAGGTGAGAAATTGCAAACGTCGAGCAATTGGTCACAGATGAAAAGAGCCAGCACTGAAAGCTGTTGCTAGCCAGCACCCTTCCTTGGAAGCGCTTTCACAGGCGCAGCAACACTGGGGCTTTGCGCTTCTCTACCCACCAAACGTCACGGTCACTATCTCTCCGTCTCGTAGACACGAGCTGAGAAATTGCAAACGTCGAGCAATTGCTCAGAGATGAAAAGTGCCAGCACTGAAAGCTGTTGCTAGCCAGCACCCTTCCTTGGAAGCGCTTTCACAGGCGCAGCAACACTGGGGCTTTGCGCTTCTCTAACCACCAAACGTCACGGTCATTCTCTTTCGGTCTTGTAGACACGAGCTGAGAAATTGCAAACGTCGAGCAATTGCTCAGAGATGAAAAGTGCCAGCACTGAAAGCTGTTGCTAGACAGCCCCCTTCCTTGGAAGCGCTTTTGTAGCCCTAAGAACACTGGGGCTCTGGGCTTCTCTAGCCACCTATACTTCTGCTCATCCTCTCGCGCAGTCTAAAGAGAGCTCAGGTGAGAAATTGCAAACGTCGAGCAATTGCTCAGAGATGAAAAGTGCCAGCACTGAAAGATGTTGCTAGCCAGCACCCTTCCTTGGAAGCACTTTCACAGGCGCAGCAACACTGGGGCTTTGCGCTTCTCTAACCACCAAAGGTCACGGTCATTCTCTTTCCGTCTCGTAGACAAGAGCTGAGAAAGTGCAAACGTTGAGCAATTGCTCAGAGATGAAAAGTGCCAGCACTGAAAGCTGTTGCTAGCCAGCCCCCTTCCTTGGAAGCGCTTTTGTAGCCCTAAGAACAGTGGAGCTCTGGGCTTCTCTAGCCATCTCATCTTCTGCTCATCCTCTCGCGCAGTCTAAAGAGAGCTCAGGTGAGAAATTGCAAACGTCGAGCAATTGCTGAGAGATGAAAAGTGCCAGCACTGAAAGCTGTTGCTAGCCAGCCCCCTTCCTTGGAAGCGCTTTTGTAGCCCTAAGAACACTGGGGCTCTGTGCTTCTCTAGCCACCTAATCTTCTGCTCATCCTCTCGCGCAGTCTAAAGAGAGCTCAGGTGAGAAATTGCAAACGTCGAGCAATTGCTCAGAGAGGAAAAGTGCCAGCACTGAAAGCTGTTGCTAGCCAGCCCCCTTCCTTGGAAGCGCTTTCACAGGCGCAGCAACACTGGGGCTTTGCGCTTCTCTACCCACCAAACATCATGCTCACTATCTCTCCGTCTCGTAGACACGAGCTGAGAAATTGCAAACGTCGAGCAATTGCTCAGAGATGAAACGTGCCAGCACTGAAAGCTGTTGCTAGCCAGCCCCCTTCCTTGGAAGCGCTTTCACAGGCGCAGCAACACTGGGGTTTTCCACTTCTCTACCCACCAAACGTCACGGTCATTCTCTTTCCGTCTCGTAGACACGAGCTGAGAAATTGCAAACGTCGAGCAATTGCTCAGAGATGAAAAGTGCCAGCACTGAAAGCTGTTGCTAGGCAGCACCCTTCCTTGGAAGCGCTTTCACAGGCGCAGCAACACTGGGGCTTTGCGCTTCTCTACCCACCAAACGTCACGGTCATTCTCTTTCCGTCTCGTAGACAGGAGCTGAGAAATTGCAAACGTCGAGCAATTGCTCAGAGATGAAAAGTGCCAGCACTGGAAGCTGTTGCTAGCCAGCACCCTTCCTTGGAAGCGCTTTCACAGGCGCAGCAACACTGGGGCTTTGCGCTTCTCTAACCACCAAACGTCACGGTCACTATCTCTCCGTCTCGTAGACACGAGCTGAGAAATTGCAAACGTCGAGCAATTGCTCAGAGATGAAAAGTGCCAGCACTGAAAGCTGTTGCTAGCCAGCACCCTTCCTTGGAAGCGCTTTTGTAGCCCTAAGAACTCTGGGTCTCTGTGCTTCTCTAGCCACCTATACTTCTGCTCATCCTCTCGCGCACTCTAAAGAGAGCTCAGGTGAGAAATTGCAAACGTCGAGCAATTGGTCACAGATGAAAAGAGCCAGCACTGAAAGCTGTTGCTAGCCAGCACCCTTCCTTGGAAGCGCTTTCACAGGCGCAGCAACACTGGGGCTTTGCGCTTCTCTACCCACCAAACGTCACGGTCACTATCTCTCCGTCTCGTAGACACGAGCTGAGAAAGTGCAAACGTCGAGCAATTGCTCAGAGATGAAAAGTGCCAGCACTGAAAGCTGTTGCTAGCCAGCACCCTTCCTTGGAAGCGCTTTCACAGGCGCAGCAACACTGGGGCTTTGCGCTTCTCTACCCACCAAACGTCACGGTCATTCTCTTTCCGTCTCGTAGACACGAGCTGAGAAAGTGAAACGTTGAGCAATTGCTCAGAGATGAAAAGTGCCAGCACTGAAAGCTGTTGCTAGCCAGCCCCCTTCCTTGGAAGCGCTTTTGTAGCCCTAAGAACAGTGGAGCTCTGGGCTTCTCTAGCCATCTCATCTTCTGCTCATCCTCTCGCGCAGTCTAAAGAGAGCTCAGGTGAGAAATTGCAAACGTCGAGCAATTGCTGAGAGATGAAAAGTGCCAGCACTGAAAGCTGTTGCTAGCCAGCCCCCTTCCTTGGAAGCGCTTTCACAGGCACAGCAACACTGGGGCTTTGCGCTTCTCTAACCACCAAAGGTCACGGTCACTATCTCTCCGTCTCGTAGGCACGAGCTGAGAAATTGCAAACGTCGAGCAATTGCTCACAGATGAAAAGTGCCAGCACTGAAAGATGTTGCTAGCCAGCACCCTTCCTTGGAAGCGCTTTTGTAGCCCTAAGAACACTGGGGCTCTGGGCTTCTCTAGCCACCTAATCTTCTGCTCATCCTATCGCGCAGTCTAAAGAGAGCTCAGGTGAGAAATTGCAAACATCGAGCAATTGCTCAGAGATGAAAAGTGCCAGCACTGAAAGCTGTTGCTAGCCAGCAGCCTTCCTTGGAAGCGCTTTCACAGGCGCAGCAACACTGGGGCTTTGCGCTTCTCTAACCACCAAACGACACGGTCATTCTCTTTCCGTCTCGTAGACACGAGCTGAGAAATTGCAAACGTCGAGCAATTGCTCAGAGATGAAAAGTGCCAGCACTGAAAGCTGTTGCTAGCCAGCCCCCTTCCTTGGAAGTGCTTTTGTAGCCCTAAGAACAGTGGGGCTCTGGGCTTCTCTAGCCACCTCATCTTCTGCTCATCCTCTCGCGCAGTCTAAAGAGAGCTCAGGTGAGAAATTGCAAACGTCGAGCAATTGGTCACAGATGAAAAGAGCCAGCACTGAAAGCTGTTGCTAGCCAGCCCCCTTCCTTGGAAGCGCTTTCACAGGCGCAGCAACACTGGGGCTTTGCGCTTCTCTACCCACCAAACGTCACGGTCACTATCTCTCCGTCTCGTTGACACGAGCTGAGAAATTGCAAACGTCGAGCAATTGCTCAGAGATGAAAAGTGCCAGCACTGAAAGATGTTGCTAGCCAGCCCCCTTCCTTGGAAGCGCTTTTGTAGCCCTAAGAACAGTGGAGCTCTGGGCTTCTCTAGCCATCTCATCTTCTGCTCATCCTCTCGCGCAGTCTAAAGAGAGCTCAGGTGAGAAATTGGAAACGTCGAGCAATTGCTGAGAGATGAAAAGTGCCAGCACTGAAAGCTGTTGCTAGCCAGCCCCCTTCCTTGGAAGCGCTTTCACAGGCGCAGCAACACTGGGGCTTTGCGCTTCTCTAACCACCAAACGACACGGTCATTCTCTTTCCGTCTCGTAGACACGAGCTGAGAAATTGCAAACGTCGAGCAATTGGTCAGAGAGGAAAAGTGCCAGCACTGAAAGATGTTGCTAGCCAGCCCCCTTCCTTGGAAGCGCTTTTGTAGCCCTAAGAACAGTGGAGCTCTGGGATTCTCTAGCCATCTCATCTTCTGCTCATCCTCTCGCGCAGTCTAAAGAGAGCTCAGGTGAGAAATTGCAAACGTCGAGCAATTGCTGAGAGATGAAAAGTGCCAGCACTGAAAGCTGTTGCTAGCCAGCCCCCTTCCTTGGAAGCGCTTTCACAGGCACAGCAACACTGGGGCTTTGCGCTTCTCTAACCACCAAACGTCACGGTCACTATCTCTCCGTCTCGTAGGCACGAGCTGAGAAATTGCAAACGTCGAGCAATTGCTCAGAGATGAAAAGTGCCAGCACTGAAAGCTGTTGCTAGCCAGCCCCCTTCCTTGGAAGTGCTTTTGTAGCCCTAAGAACAGTGGGGCTCTGTGCTTCTCTAGCCACCTAATCTTCTGCTCATCCTCTCGCGCAGTCTAAAGAGAGCTCAGGTGAGAAATTGCAAACGTCGAGCAATTGCTCAGAGAGGAAAAGTGCCAGCACTGAAAGCTGTTGCTAGCCAGCCCCCTTCCTTGGAAGCGCTTTCACAGGCGCAGCAACACTGGGGCTTTGCGCTTCTCTACCCACCAAACATCATGCTCACTATCTCTCCGTCTCGTAGACACGAGCTGAGAAATTGCAAACGTCGAGCAATTGCTCAGAGATGAAACGTGCCAGCACTGAAAGCTGTTGCTAGCCAGCCCCCTTCCTTGGAAGCGCTTTCACAGGTGCAGCAACACTGGGGTTTTCCACTTCTCTACCCACCAAACATCACGGTCATTCTCTTTCCGTCTCGTAGACACGAGCTGAGAAATTGCAAACGTCGAGCAATTGCTCAGAGATGAAAAGTGCCAGCACTGAAAGCTGTTGCTAGGCAGCACCCTTCCTTGGAAGCGCTTTCACAGGCGCAGCAACATTGGGGCTTTGCGCTTCTCTAACCACCAAACGTCACGGTCACTATCTCTCCGTCTCGTAGACACGAGCTGAGAAATTGCAAACGTCGAGCAATTGCTCAGAGATGAAACGTGCCAGCACTGAAAGATGTTGCTAGCCAGCACCCTTCCTTGGAAGCGCTTTTGTAGCCCTAAGAACAGTGGAGCTCTGGGCTTCTCTAGCCATCTAAACTTCTGCTCATCCTCTCGCGCAGTCTAACGAGAGCTCAGGGGAGAAATTGCAAACGTCGAGCAATTGCTGAGAGATGAAAAGTGCCAGCACTGAAAGCTGTTGCTAGCCAGCACCCTTCCTTGGAAGCGCTTTCACAGGCGCAGCAACACTGGGGCTTTGCGCTTCTCTACCCACCAAACGTCACGGTCATTCTCTTTCCGTCTCGTAGACACGAGCTGAGAAATTGCAAACGTCGAGCAATTGCTCAGAGATGAAAAGTGCCAGCACTGGAAGCTGTTGCTAGCCAGCACCCTTCCTTGGAAGCGCTTTCACAGGCGCAGCAACACTGGGGCTTTGCGCTTCTCTAACCACCAAACGTCACGGTCACTTTCTCTCTGTCTCGTAGAAACGAGCTGAGAAATTGCAAACGTCGAGCAATTGCTCAGAGATGAAAAGTGCCAGCACTGAAAGCTGTTGCTAGCCAGCACCCTTCCTTGGAAGCGCTTTTGTAGCCCTAAGAACAGTGGGTCTCTGTGCTTCTCTAGCCACCTCATCTTCTGCTCATCCTCTCGCGCACTCTAAAGAGAGCTCAGGTGAGAAATTGCAAACGTCGAGCAATTGGTCACAGATGAAAAGAGCCAGCACTGAAAGCTGTTGCTAGCCAGCACCCTTCCTTGGAAGCGCTTTCACAGGCGCAGCAACACTGGGGCTTTGCGCTTCTCTACCCACCAAACGTCACGGTCACTATCTCTCCGTCTCGTAGACACGAGCTGAGAAAGTGCAAACGTCGAGCAATTGCTCAGAGATGAAAAGTGCCAGCACTGAAAGCTGTTGCTAGCCAGCACCCTTCCTTGGAAGCGCTTTCACAGGCGCAGCAACACTGGGGCTTTGCGCTTCTCTAACCACCAAACGTCACGGTCATTCTCTTTCCGTCTCGTAGACACGAGCTGAGAAAGTGCAAACGTCGAGCAATTGCTCAGAGATGAAAAGTGCCAGCACTGAAAGCTGTTGCTAGCCAGCCCCCTTCCTTGGAAGCGCTTTTGTAGCCCTAAGAACAGTGGGGCTCTGGGCTTCTCTAGCCATCTCATCTTCTGCTCATCCTCTCGCGCAGTCTAAAGAGAGCTCAGGTGAGAAATTGCAAACGTCGAGCAATTGCTCAGAGATGAAAAGTGCCAGCACTGAAAGCTGTTGCTAGCCAGCACCCTTCCTTGGAAGCGCTTTCACAGGCGCAGCAACACTGGGGCTTTGCGCTTCTCTACCCACCAAACGTCACGGTCACTATCTCTCCGTCTCGTAGACACGAGCTGAGAAAGTGCAAACGTCGAGCAATTGCTCAGAGATGAAAAGTGCCAGCACTGAAAGCTGTTGCTAGCCAGCACCCTTCCTTCGAAGCGCTTTCACAGGCGCAGCAACACTGGGGCTTTGCGCTTCTCTAACCACCAAACGTCACGGTCATTCTCTTTCCGTCTCGTAGACACGAGCTGAGAAAGTGAAACGTTGAGCAATTGCTCAGAGATGAAAAGTGCCAGCACTGAAAGCTGTTGCTAGCCAGCCCCCTTCCTTGGAAGCGCTTTTGTAGCCCTAAGAACAGTGGAGCTCTGGGCTTCTCTAGCCATCTCATCTTCTGCTCATCCTCTCGCGCAGTCTAAAGAGAGCTCAGGTGAGAAATTGCAAACGTCGAGCAATTGCTCAGAGATGAAAAGTGCCAGCACTGAAAGCTCTTGCTAGCCAGCACCCTTCCTTGGAAGCGCTTTCACAGGCGCAGCAACACTGGGGCTTTGCGCTTCTCTACCCACCAAACGTCACGGTCATTCTCTTTCG